>VTFQ01000002.1:50187209-51552209 GCA_036281575.1 Ancherythroculter nigrocauda | reverse complement strand
AATGAAAAGTTGCGATTTTCTAGGCCGATATGTCTAGGAACTATACTCTCATTCCGGCGTAATAATCAAGGAACTTTGCGTAATATCATTGCTCCTGCTGCACCCATGGTACGGAAGCAAAGTTCCTTGATTATTACGCCAGAATGAGAGTATAGTTCCTAGACATATTGGTGTAGAAAATCGCAACTTTTCATTTTCTGTCATTCTTAGTACACAATGTAACTACAGAAGAGTCAAATTTTAAATAGGAAAAATATCAAAACTCATTTTTGAGCGAGATGCTAACGGTCTAATCAGATTCAATGAACTATGCTAAGCTATGCTAAAAGTGGTACTGACAGACTCGGAGATCGGCTGGATGGATTCGAAAACAGTAAAACTCAACTGTTTAACTCTAGGGGAGTTGGAAAATGAGCCTATTTTCAAAAAAAGTGAAGTGTTCCTTTAAGGCAAGTAATTTAACTCAGTGGCCATCTTTGAAGCGCCTCTTGGGCAGCTATTTCAGTCATGCAAGTACATATCACTTCACATATCACAAAACATCAAACTCTCCAAAAATGTTCACCAAACTTATGATTAAATTTAATATTTAAAAAAAAATTTGAATTGAATTTTGACAACTGTCTCATTGGCACTTTTATTTAGAAAGCGGGGCTTATTCTCCACCATATTGCACACTGCACTTTCTTCCATTTATAAAAATGAGTGCACCATCTTTAGCCGAGTTTGGGCTAAAGTTCAGAGACTTCCTCCTTGGCTGTGACAGAGTGAGCAGCGGCGGCCTCCGTGCCCACATTGCAGATGTTAGAGAGTTCACAGAGTTCATAAACTGCCTCAGTGGCCACAGCAAGGCGTTCAGAAAACGCCTCCGTGGCCGTGATAAGAGGAACTGCAGGGGATGCTGCCGCCTCATGGGAAACTGCAGCGTTATGTGTGGCCCAATCACACAAGATGGCAGATGACAGTGAAAGGACCCTCAAGTCCCTCAAGGATCATTATCGTCAAAGAGTGCTTTGAAAAGGGATAGTTCAGCCAAAAATGAAATTTATCCCATGATTTATTCACCCTCAAGCCAGGTGTATATGACTATCTTCTTTCAGATAAACACAATCGGAGCTATATTTAAAAATATCCTGGCTCTACAAAGCTTTATGATGGTAGTGAACAGGGGGGCCTGTTTTTTTGTTTTTTTTTTTGTCTCACTTTTTTAACGTAATTTTTACAAAATTTGTTTACTGTGTTATAACTGTGTTATACTTTTTACTGTAACTGCTTGCTTTGGATGCTGTGCTCTTCATTTTTTGATGTAGTGTCTAATGAATGATCTGTAGTGTTCATATTTTGACTGGCTGTTATAAGATCTGAAAGCATTGTTTGATTTTGAGCACAGACAAAATGGTTTTGAGGCAATTGTTTGATTTTGCCAGAAGAGTCAGATGTTCTCTGAATGTAGTTTGAAGATTTGGTTTTATGTTTAGTGGGTGATGGTTTCGAGAAATGTGTTTTAGCAATTCAGAAAAAAACGTAAAAGCAAAAAGCGATTCAACCAAAGCTGTTGTTCAGTTTTGTTTGTCTCTCTTTATTTGGCCTGAAAAGTAACTGGAAAGTTATTCATAACATCAATAACAAGAACTCGAGGAATCTGCCGGATATGATGCAAACCCACATGATATACACCCATTTTCAAAAGAAAAGGTATATTTTGGCAACTTCCCTTATTTTTCGTATTAGAGTCATTACAACTAAAATAATGTTTTCAATGATTTAGGAAAAAAAGATATTAAGATGTACATTTGGGCCTAAGTTTACCAAAACATTACATGACTTATACAATAGTGGTCATTAAACAACAATGAAAAATGAGGTCAGTGTAAATGTACATTTCATCATTTCATCTGATTCATTTTGTGTTTTGTGAAGCTCAGCAGAAGCACTTCCTCTAGAGACGTTATAAAGTTACACACATCAACCTTCACACGAGTTCAACCTGAACACGATCAACAAGATCCCAGAATGAAGACTCTGCTGCTTTCACTCCTCTGTAAGTTTATTTCATGTCATTTTGTGTGATTCAATGTGATTCTGTCATGATCAGATGATCTGAATGATGTGTTTTGTGTGTGTTCAGGTGTGTTTGTGTGGTCTCAACACACAGAAGGTTTCACTGATCAACAGGTCACTTTAGGACAGAGTGTGACTGTAACCTGTGAGTTTAGATTAAAAGCCATTACTTGGTTTGTGATAAAATCATCCGCTCGTCCAATGATGATATGGCGAACATTTGCATTTGAAAAGCCTATTCACTACTATGATGAAAAATTACGCAACAAATATTCAGAGGGAAACAGGAGCCAATTAATTATTAATGATGTCACTGCTGATGATTTAGGAATTTATTACTGTATAATACCAGGCGAGAAAACTCTAGAGGTCAGTGATGGGATCAGACTGGACACTGGTGGTAAGTGATGCAATGCAATAAATATACAACTGAGATATATTTTATTATTATTATTATTATTATTATTTAATAGTTGTTTTGCAATTATCCACACAACAAATGAAATAAGATACTTTGCTTTTCTAAAGATGTGTGTCAAGAGGACAGTAACAAACTGTACACAAGTCACTTGGAAAATATATATCTGAGAAATATTATTATTGTTATATAATCATAATTGTTTCTAATAATAATAATAAAGCTTTTGCAAAGTTATTTTGCAATCTAAATGCCAAGGATGCATGACAAAAAGTTTAATAATTATCCAAATTATAATAAAATATTGTTATTTCTCAAAAACACAGGAGCCCACCAAGATCTCAATGAACTAGAGGAACAAAATCCACCACAAGGTCAGAGATCATATCGGATCCTGATTGTCATGTTCACCCTGTTGATTGTTACGCTGTCTGCTGCAGTAATAGGTGAGTGAATTAAAAGTCATATTCAAGATCACAATTTATTTAAATCAGGAAAATTACCTTTAAACTTGACATATTTATTATATAAATTCTAATAAATACTTAAAATATATTTATATTGTATTGAAAATTTATTATAAAAATACATAATTTTACATAAGTTTGGTTGTATTACATTTATCAATGATTTTAACAACATTTAATCAGAGATTATTTTGCTATTTTAGGTTTATTAATGATGAACCGTAAACTGACTCAGAAGATTCCCAAATATGTAAATGGTCATCAGGTAAGACATGTCTTATTGCTGTTTATATTAATAATTCAGTTACTGTGACTGCTTTTGCAAATGTTTTATATTCCATGCAGCAACAATAATACAGAAATTGTTTCATTAAAAAATCAATGTGCAAAAATGTGAAGTGTAAATGGGAATTAGCAGCTAATGTATGTTTTTTTCTTCATTCATTTAGATTTCGGAAAGAAGAATAACTTCTTTCCCGACCAGCGGCACTGTTGTTCCTCCTCAGAACTCATTGACCGATCGTGAATATCAAGAAATACTGCCAGAATCTACTTATGAATTAGCAACATACTGAGAGATTGAGCATTGTTTGGTTCTAATGATCAGAACTGTGTGCTGCTTGAACATTAAATGTCAATCAAGTTTTATAATAACTTTTGATTTGAGAATATATCAACTTTTTAATGTTTTTGATTGTTTATTTCGCTTTCTGGAATAGCCTTCAAAATCTTGCTATATGCCCTAATCATTAGGGCCCGAAGTCCCTATTGTAATTGCTCAGTTCTTCTTCTCTGAAATGAATCGCATTTTTGTACGGCCTAAACATCATCGAAAACTCATGAAACTTTGCACACGTGTCAGAAGTGGTGAAAATTTACATCTGATATGGGTTTCAGAATTAGGTGTGGCAAAATGGCTCGATAGCACCACCTACAAAAAATAAATTAAGCGGCATTCACGCTACGTTTCATGCACATGTATGAAATTCGGTAGACACGTGTAACAGCCCAATACCTACAAAAACGTCTGGGGTGCAAAATCTGAAAACCCAACAGGAAGTGGGATATTTAGAATTTTCTCTGCAAAATTTTTGCAGTTTTTGCCATTTCCAGATGTACTTTAACAAACTCCTCCTAGAGATTTAATCAGATCAAGGTCATATTTGGTCAGTCTAATCTAAAGGCCTTGGCGACGTTAAATTGCAAAGATCTAGAGTTTTCGCTGAAGGGCGTGTCCGTGGCGGCCTGACAAATTCAATGTTCCGCCATGAAACAGGAAGTTGTTGTAACTTGGGCATACAATGTCCGATCTGCCCCAAACTTCACATGTTTTATTAGAGTCCTGACCTGAAGACATCTATATGTCAGTATTCAGTTAGTCATAGAGCCACCTGCTGGCAACAGGAAATGGCATGCTTTGCACAATAATTCACTCCCAGAAACACATTTAAATATGCCATGAAGTACCAAACATGCTAGAAACGTTAAATCATGTAACACTTGGCTAAGTGCTAATGTATGTGATTAAGAGGAAGTTGTTGTAACAATCTGCTCCAAACTTCACATGTTTGATAATAGTCCTGGCCTAAAAACATCTACACAGCAATATTCAGTTAGTCAAAGCGCCACCTGTTGGCAGCAGGAAGTGTGGCACTTTGAAATGACTTTGCTAAAAATTCTCCTGTATTTACTCGCTTAAATGCATATTGTCCACCATGCTCTGTTTTCCTAAGGCCAACGGGTGGCGGTGAGCTCGGGTGCGAGGGCCCTTTCATCGCTGCTTGCAGCTTTAATTTGTGCTGATTTTTATATTTTGTATATTAATTTAGTTTGTTAAAGACTGATAAAGTCGTTTTGTATTTGTTTTTGTTTTTCTGTTCGACAGATCTTCCTTTGTGGAGTTCTATGCATGTGCACCTCTGATGTCTAGACCCTGCTGTTTTGCTTATGATTTATTTTTGTTATACAAGTTTTAAGTTTATGGTCCTTTACTGATTTTTGTTTTGAATTGATTTCTAATTTGTTGTTGTTGCACGTGTGGTGTGTTAATCTTGCATATTTCAGAATTGTGGGTTACGATTTTACCTAAAGTCTAGACATCTTAAAATTGTAATTCCCTCTTTTTAGATGGTTATAAATGAGAAGTTGATTGTTTACTCAGAGGTTTCATTATTGATTGTTAATAAAAGTGTTGAACTTGGAGGTCACGTCTCTGTTCTTTCATTTACTGGCTATCAAACTTGTGTTGCTGTTTTAAGTTATTTCCGTGGGTATAAAACCCCGGTGGTGTAGTCAGAATCAAGTGTGATCTTTGGGTATCGCTCGGTTACACTAGCATAGCATACATTTTGTTTTGTTTTCTGATGGTTGTTCTTGAGTCCCCTAGTCCTGAACAGTTAAAGTGGCCAGTGGTCTTCAGAAAAATCCTCCAGGTTCTGCAAATTACTTGATTTTCCAGCATCTTTTGCAGATCTGAACCCTTTCCAGCATTGACTATGATTTTGAGATTCATCTTTTCACACTGAGGACAGATGAGTTTTCAAAAACTTGCACTATTTTTTCAAAAACGTACACGTTTTCAAAAGTTTGCATTTCCAGGCCACCAATACGCGGTTGTTGTGTAAATGAACGGCCAAAACACATAAAAAGTTTTAGATGAAAAAGTCCCTAAAACACAAACAAACCAAACAACCCTGACAGTCATTTACTGAATTTTTAAAAACATTAATGGTTAATTCAAAAGGTTTTCCATTATTTTTGACAAAAGAAAAACACAAACAAACAAACATACACTGTAAAAACCTGCAACTGTTAAAAATTTGACTCATAAAACTCATTTGTTGGTATAAATTAATGTAACTCAGTGATGTTGATGTTATATATATATATAAATTTTTAATTGATTTTTTTTACGGATGACTCTGAACAGTTTTAAAGCGAAGAAACCAAATGTACCAAAATGCTCAGCACATCAAACATTTTAAAAAAAGTAAAAATAAAGAAAGTTTTTTTAAGAAATATGTTCTGGGGGAAAAGCAGGAAGTGAAAATTGTGTCTAAAGTTCAAATCATGCTCATGTGGTGGTTACACAATTGTTTAGGGTAAATGAATCACCAAAGTATTTTAATTCCAGACACTACTTAAACGGATAGTTCGCTTTAAAATAAAAATTAAGTCATCATTTACTCATCCTGGTGTTGTTCTAATGCCAGCTGCCAAACAGCAAAAAACAGCAACAACCCTGCTGACAGTAGATTACCGTAAAATGAAGGAAAAAAACTGAAATATTCTGTAAAACATAACAGTCAGATTTTCTAAACGAAACAAGTTAATTTCACTGAAATATTACTGAAAGTTATAGAAAAAGTTATGCAATAACTGCTAAGGAGAGTAAATATTGAACTGAAGAGTTTTATGTGTTTTTGTACAATAATTCATTCATTTTGGGGGTCACCATTATGCTGGAGAATAGAGCCTGTGCTTCAATCATGATGAGCTGAGAAATACCGATGTTCTGCTGCATGTTGCTTAATTTAAAGACAGTAACTGCAGTTGATAAGCTGTTTGATAAGTACAATTTCAAATAAAAATTTCCTGATAATTTACTCACCCCCATGTCATCCAAGATGTTCATGTCTTTCTTTCTTCCGTCGAAAAGAAATTAAGGTTTTTGATGAAAACATTCCAGGATTTTTCTCCATATAGTGGACTTCAATGGAGAAAGAAAGAAAGAAAGTCATGAACATCTTGGATGACATGGGGGTGAGTAAATTATCAGGAAAATTTTATTTGAAAGTGAACTAATCCTTTAACACATATATGTGTGCCATTGTTAGCTTAGACAAACTGCAGCGATTTGAGTTAAAATCATGTTTATAATTATTTCACTATTATATATTAAGTGTTTACAGTTAAGAAATATTCATTTTCAGCTGACTCAAATTAAATAAGTTCACAGTACTAACGCTGTATAAATACTAGTTTTTAAACTCGAACTGTGTGAAGTAATCGTTTTCCCAAATGAAATGTGTTCATTTCCATGGTAGTATAACATACAGTAACATGCTGTAAATTTACGGTAGAGGGCTGTTACATTACTGGCAACCACAGCTGCCAGTAGATTACCGTTATTTTACAGCACAATTTTTTTACTGAGGAATTTGATGAATATGCAGGATATGATGCAAACCCACATGATATACCCTTTTACAAAAGAAAAAGTATATTTTGGAAGATTTTTTTGTTTCATTAAAACAAACAATTATGAACTAATTTTGAACTGAAGCTAAGATTTTCCAAAACAAGGCATCACAGTAAACAAACAGTAAGAATTAAGTTGTACTTGCATCATTTCAGTGAATCATCTGATTCATTTTGTGTTTTGACGCTCAGCACTTCCTCTAAGAGACGTTATAAAGTTACACACATCAACCTTCACACGAGTTCAGCCTGAACACATTCGACAAGATCCCAGAATGAAGACTCTGCTGCTTTCACTCCTCTGTAAGTTTATTTCATGTCATTTTGTGTGATTCAATGTGATTCTGTCATGATCAGATGATCTGAATGATGTGTTTTGTGTGTGTTCAGGTGTGTTTGTGTGGTCTCAACACACAGAAGGTTTCACTGATCAGCAGGTCTCTTTAGGACAGAGTGTGACTGTAACCTGTAAGTTTAGATTAAAAGCCATTACTTGGTTTGTGATAAAATCATCCGCTCGTCCAATGATGATAGTGCGAACATTTGCATTTGGAAAGCCTATTCACTACTATGATGAAAAATTACGCAACAAATATTCAGAGGGAAGCAGGAGCCAATTAATTATTAATGATGTCACTGCTGATGATTTAGGAATTTATTACTGTATAATACCAGGCGAGAAAACTCTAGAGGTCAGTGATGGGATCAGACTGGACACTGGTGGTAAGTGATGCAATGCAATAAATATACATCTGAGATATATTTTATTATTATTATTATTATTATTTAATAGTTGTTTTGCAATTATCCACACAACAAATGAAATAAGATACTTTGCTTTTCTAAAGATGTGTGTCAAGAGGACAGTAACAAACTGTACACAAGTCACTTGGAAAATATATATCTGAGAAATATTATTATTATTATATAAGCATAATTATGTTTTGAAAAATAATAATATTTATACAAAGTTATTTTGCAATCTAAATGTTTAAAATGTTTTAATAATTATCCAAATTATCTGTAAAAGATAAAACCTTGTTATTTCTCAAAAACACAGGAGCCCACCAAGATCTCAATGAACTAGAGGAACAAAATCCACCACAAGGTCAGAGATCATATCGGATCCTGATTGTCATGTTCACCCTGTTGATTGTTACGCTGTCTGCTGCAGTAATAGGTGAGTGAATTAAAAGTCATATTCAATTTATTTAAATCAGGAAAATTAAACTTAAGCTTATTTGACATATTTATCATATAAATTTGATTAAATACTTAAAATATATTTATATTACATTGAAAATTAATTATAAAAATACATCATTTTACATAAGTTTGGTTGTATTACATTTATCAATAAATTTAACAGCATTTAATCAGAGATTATTTTGCTATTTTAGGTTTATTAATGATGAACCGTAAACTGTCTCAGAAGATTCCCAAATATGTAAATGGTCATCAGGTAAGAAACATCTTATTGCTGTTTATATTAATAATTCAATTTATATTAATAATAAAAAATAAAAAAATCAATGTGCAAATGTGAAGCGTCTTTATAAATGGGAATTAGCAGCTGATGTATGTTATTGTTTTTTTTTTTTTTTTTTTATCATTGATTTAGATTTCGGAAAGAAGAATAACTTCTATTCAGACCAACGGCACTGTTGTTCCTCCTCAGAATCCACTGACCGATCGTGAATATCTAGAAGTACTGCCATACTCGAAGTAACATACTGACAGATTGATCGTTGTTTTGTTCTAATGATCAGAACTGTGTGCTGCTTGAACATTAAATGTCAATCAAGTTTTATAATATAACTTTGGATTTGAGAATATATCAACTTTGTAATGTTTTTGATTGTTTATGTTGCCTTGAATGCTTACAGTTTTAAATTTTAAAAATTGCTTAGACACAAAAAGAGACCCACTCAGTGAAACCATTCATTTAATCTTCAGACCAAGTCTGCAAAACTACAAGCACATTATGTGCTTTAAACTCAGTTTGCTATTGTAAAATAAACATTTTGTCAAATGCACAGTTCTTTACATTACTATCAGCTCTTGTGTTTCGTTTGGGAAAATGCCATTTAAATGCCACAATCATTTCACAATTACCTAACCATCACATGTGAAAACTCTTATACATAAATTGATCACTTAGAAATCAAAACTCAATGTTTTCAGAAAGAAAGAATTATTTTTACCCCTTTGCATTTCTGTTTATATTGTGTATAAATGGACATGGATAAGAAAACCCATAAAAACCTCCATTAAAATGATTTTCGGTGTTAGCGTGCCGAAACTTATCACACACAAATTAATTAATTTTAGATAGCCTAGTTTAGATAGAGTCACATTATACTTTTCACAAGAAGTAACGCATAAATTACTTAAGTATTTTAATATAGAAAACGTCATCATCACGAGTGGATATAGCGCCATCTACCTGCTGGTATAAGCACACTGAGGCACACACGACACTCCAAGTGGAAACTTATCATTAAAAAAGTCAAAGACAAACTTGTTTCTTGAACACCAATTCAGCACAATGGGGTGATTTCTGAAGAAACATGTGATGGCTGCTTCAAATATAGCTACCAAAAAAGAGAGGGATTTTCACATCAAGCCTACTGTTTTAATGTGTTTTTAATCAAATAAATGAAGCCTTGGTGAAGATAAAAGATTTTTTTTTTTTTTTTTTTATTAACAACCCAAATGGTGATGAACATCTTCCTTTTTTACTACTTTACTTCAATGTGTATTTAAAACCCAGAGTCTCCACTTCAGGAAAACTACAAAACAAAAACTGTACATTGAAAGCAGAATAAGAGATGTGTTTGACCTCTTCACCATTTCTGTGGTAAAGCTGCTCTAGTTCCTCATCTTGACATTGTTTGTTACACGCTTGAACTTTGATCTGCAATAGGCCTTAAATACCACCAATATTCTGAATAAACAATTGATGACTAAAGGAATGAAGTATCAATTACACTGACATTTAAGTAAAGTATTTTATATTATAAATTATATTCCTATTATTTTATATATTATACATGCAGAACCCTAAAATCTTACCTATTATTGCAGAAAACTTCACAATGTTCAGTATGATGTATAAAAATATCTAGTCTGCTGCATCGTCTGATGTTGTGACTGATTCAGTTTCATCTGATTCTGATCTTGAGCAGCTTCTGTTAAGAGTTTTGTGTTTAAGAAATATCAAATATGCATCAACATTATCGAGACTGCTGTCAAAAATAAAGGCAGTATTTACAGATAAATCAAACACATTTGTCATAATTTTACACAAACTTACCAGAGTTGTCAATTCTGAAAGCATCACTGAGCTGTAGATTTGAGCCTGATTTTGCACAATAATATATTCCTAAATCATCAATAGTTATGTTACTAATAAGTAATATGCTGAAGGTTTGTGATGAAAATTTGTCTTTGAATCTTTCATTATCACAGAAACAGCACTGGAGAATCTGTCAGTTTCTGGAAAACCCAATAAATCTCTTTTATATCAATTTGACAGTTTAAAGTCACGCTTTACCCTAAATTCACTAGTTTAATAAATAAACTCTCTGTAGTTTGACACCAGCTAAACAGTAAAGAAACACACAGATCATTCAGATTACTGTTAGACATCCAGTCATGAAAAGATCACAATAAAATCATGCATGAACTTAAACTTACAGAAGAGTAAAAGCTCCTCATTCTGTGGTTGTTGAAGTCATATGCATATAGTTAACTATGAATTTGAGTGGAAGTGCTATTAAGAAAAACAGGAAACCCCTCCCTTGAAAAGATGTATTTGAACTTGAACTGACTGAAATAACATACTGTCTATTATTACTAATGTTGTCTATTAATATTTAAGTTCTGTGTTGGTGAAACAGCATTTGTAAAGTGGTGTTTCACAAATGCACTAATACTCAAATGACTCAAATCAGCTGGTTGACCGATTACAACTCCATGCAACTCAGATAGAGACAAACAGTTACAAAGATGATTTATTTGGAAAACAAACATTATAAAACTTGATTGACATTTTAATTGCAGAGAGATTTTCATCATTTTTTAATATTAATAGACAAGAGCAAAACATGTTTTAAAGTTCTTGATTATTTCATTCCATGTTCAAGCAGAACACAATACTGATCAATAGAATCAAACAGCAATCAATCTGTCAGATATATTTCATATGCAGAGTATGACTGTAAATCTATATTCATGATCGGTCAGTGGATTCAGAGGAGGAACAACAGAGCCGTTGGTCTGAATGGACGTTATTCTTCTGTCACGCTCATGAATCTTCACGTCAGATCTCTAAATAAATGATAAAAAACACACATTCCCATTTATAGATGCTTCACATTTACACTTACAAATTCATTTTTTATTTTTAAAGTTTATGACTGTTTCATAAAAAAAATATATACATGTTATCAATGAAGAAAATAGAAACGCAAGAACTACATCTGACTTCAGCCACAGCCTTAGATGAGATCAACCGAACATAAGACATTTAATCTGTCAACATCTCAGCAGAACATGATTAAACAACTCCACAAACAGCATTACCAGCTTCACTTATTACTAACCAGACTGACTGTATTTAGGAACTGATGTGACCTAATATTAATTTTAATTTTATTACAATTATAATTTATTTTAAAAATATAAACATATGTATAAAATGAATATGCATTTTTTAAACCTGTATTATATGCTTATTGTTGCTTAATGACCAAAAATAGTGTAACTGCTCTATCAACTTATAATACATTTATTAAGCAGGACAGTCCTCAGTTCCCAGACAGCTGCAACTTACTGGTGGCGTTGGTGCGGACGTAGATGATCTCGCTTTTGGCCCCGCAGACCTGATGGTCATCAGAGGCGGCGAGTTGGGTTTTGACCATGATGGCGTACTGGGTCCAGGGCTTCAAAGGCATGATCAGATAACCCGGTTCTATCTGGTTTACCTCAGTGACACGTGGTGGAGGGTCCACGTCGGCTATCGCCCAACTGTTAGAGCCACAGGCGTCCTGTCCATCATATTCTGACACATTCCTATAAGGACTGAATGGGAAAAGAAAATGGATTTTCATGCTTTCTTAGATTACGTAATTTATACATAGCACATAGAACTTTTCATTAACTAATAACTATTAAACATAATAATAAATGATATTAATAAAAAAGTACTTTCATGCTAAAAGAAATTCAAAAATTGTATTAACTAATTCTAATTAAATAAAATGATAAATTTAAGTAATTGAATTCATTAATTATTATTAAATGTATTACTTTTAATAGTAATAGTTTAAGTTCAAATATATATATAAATCTACACATATATATCTATATATATATATACACATATAAATATATATACACACATATATATATATATATATATATATATATATATATATATATATATATATATATATATATATATATACACAGTGGGTACGGAAAGTATTCAGACCCCCTTAAATTTTTCACTCTTTGTTATATTGCAGCCATTTGCTAAAATCATTTAAGTTAATTTTTTTCCCCTCATTAATGTACACACAGCACCCCATATTGACAGAAAAACACAGAATTGTTGACATTTTTGCAGATTTATTAAAAAAGAAAAACTGAAATATCACATGGTCATAAGTATTCAGACCCTTTGCTGTGACACTCATATATTTAACTCAGGTGCTGTCCATTTCTTCTGATCATCCTTGAGATGGTTCTACACCTTCATTTGAGTCCAGCTGTGTTTGATTATACTGATTGGACTTGATTAGGAAAGCCACACACCTGACTATATAAGACCTTACAGCTCACAGTGCATGTCAGAGCAAATGAGAATCATGAGGTCAAAGGAACTGCCTGAAGAGCTCAGAGACAGAATTGTGGCAAGGCACAGATCTGGCCAAGGTTACAAAAAAAATTTCTGCTGCACTTAAAGTTCCTAAGAGCACAGTGTCCTCCATAATCCTTAAATGGAAGATGTTTGGGACGACCAGAACCCTTCCTAGAGCTGGCCGTCCGGCCAAACTGAGCTATCGGGGGAGAAGAGCCTTGGTGAGAGAGGTAAAGAAGAACCCAAAGATCACTGTGGCTGAGCTCCAGAGATGCAGTCGGGAGATGGGAGAAAGTTGTAGAAAGTCAACCATCACTGCAGCCCTCCACCAGTCGGGGCTTTATGGCAGAGTGGCCCGACGGAAGCCTCTCCTCAGTGCAAGACACATGAAAGCCCGCATGGAGTTTGCTAAAAAACACCTGAAGGACTCCAAGATGGTGAGAAATAAGATTCTCTGGTCTGATGAGACCAAGATAGAACTTTTTGGCCTTAATTCTAAGCGGTATGTGTGGAGAAAACCAGGCACTGCTCATCACCTGTCCAATACAGTCCCAACAGTGAAGCATGGTGGTGGCAGCATCATGCTGTGGGGGTGTTTTTCAGCTGCAGGGACAGGACGACTTGTTGCAATCGAGGGAAAGATGAATGCGGCCAAGTACAGGGATATCCTGGACGAAAACCTTCTCCAGAGTGCTCAGGACCTCAGACTGGGCCGAAGGTTTACCTTCCAACAAGACAATGACCCTAAGCACACAGCTAAAATAACGAAGGAGTGGCTTCACAACAACTCTGTGACTGTTCTTGAATGGCTCAGCCAGAGCCCTGACTTAAACCCAATTGAGCATCTCTGGAGAGACCTAAAAATGGCTGTCCACCAACGTTTACCATCCAACCTGACAGAACTGGAGAGGATCTGCAAGGAGGAATGGCAGAGGATCCCCAAATCCAGGTGTGAAAAACTTGTTGCATCTTTCCCAAAAAGACTCATGGCTGTATTAGATCAAAAGGGTGCTTCTACTAAATACTGAGCAAAGGGTCTGAATACTTAGGACCATGTGATATTTCAGTTTTTCTTTTTTAATAAATCTGCAAAAATGTCAACAATTCTGTGTTTTTCTGTCAATATGGGGTGCTGTGTGTACATTAATGAGGAAAAAAATGAACTTAAATGATTTTAGCAAATGGCTGCAATATAACAAAAAAGTGAAAAATTTAAGGGGGTCTGAATACTTTCTGTACCCACTGTATATATATATACACTGTAGAAAACATGCATTCTGGGTAATATTTGTTGTTTTCGAGAAAAAGCCTACAGGAATATACTGTGAGTTAACATCACTCAAAGTCGACACTCATAGACTGTGTTCCAAATCACACCCTATACCCTCATTCACTATTCCCTACATTAGTTCACTAATATAGTACACTTGACAGAGTTCATTAAAAGAAGTGAGTGAATTCAGACACTGATGAACACCTGATTAGCAGAATCACTGAAGCACAGAGAAACAAGACCAGAAAAAAAGAGAAGAGACGAGCAGAAACACAAGAACTACAACTGACTTCAGCCACACTGAGGCAGAACCTGATTTTGCTGAGTTCAACATGTTCCTGGGTCAACATTTTTGTTGATCCTGGAACAACATTCAAATCAACCAGATTTGAGGGACAAGTTTACAGAATATGTCAAGTTTAGGCTTAAAATCATGAATTGGTGCTTCTACATCAGTGTTATTCATCTATCATTTGGGATAACTTATTGATAGGGTTAGGTTTAGGGGTAGGAATAGGGTTAAGACTAAATTTTCAGACTGGAATGTTTTTCCAGGATCAACAAAATATGTTGACCCAGGAACGCATGAAACCAGTTTGACATTATTTCTTTCATACATGTACAGATGTTCTTGTTGAGAATTAACAGATTTGGATGTTGATGTTTTATTGAAAATAATAATGTTTGTAGTCACCGTCGTGGTGATCAGTGTTTGCTTTAGTTGAGCTCTCGACTCGTTAACATTAGTTTTCTCTGGCTGTTGTAACTGAGTGTTTATAAAGCACATTTGTTATGGCAAGAAAAAGCCAAGAATTAGTTGATTAGGTGTTAATGGCTGTTGTGATGATGCCACAATTGTCATGGACTTGTCTGATTCACTGATCTCTTTCTGTGTCTAATCTTTTATCGAATCTAAAGTTTAATGTTGCAATGCATGATGGGTGCCAGCATAGTACAAAGCATGAAGCAATCATGCAGTTGAATGGTCTTTTTTTATAGCCACCAACCATTTTTCTGTTCTCGTTGTTCCACTTCTCTTCAGTGATTCTGCTTGTTAACAGCAGGTGTTCATCATTAATGCGTGATCATCACTTACACATTCACTTAATTATCTCACTGCAACACAGCGTCAATGTTACTTTTACACTTTTTAGTGTGGACACTAGAGGATGTTCCTGTGGGTTTGAAAGGTTTAAAGGTGTATGATAAAAAGACACATTCACAAAATGTATTTAAACAGTAACAGACTGTAAGTTAAAAAACTGTTACATACTGGCAACACTGTTGCCAGTAGTTTAATGTAAAATTTAATTTTGTGGGTCACCATTGTGCTGAAGAGTAGAGCCTGTGATTAGGTTCAGGAGAAGATGAAGAGACATTGATGATAAGCTGCATGTTGTTTTATTTAACAGATTTATTTAACTGCTGATGCAGTGAACATCTCTTTTTTTTTAAATTTTTTTTAGATAACTCTAAAGAAATAAGTTCACAGTAATAAAATACTCACATGATCAACATATTATAAATATTAGTTTATACATTTAAATGGCAGTGGGACAATTTAAGGCAGTCGGTTTCTGCAAATGGCCCAGATCAAGGTAATATCCTGACATCATTGAAGTATAATAGATTATTTAAAAAAACAACAACTCACGCTTCTTTAAAGAAGACCATGAATCCCAGCAGGTCTCTGAAGTCTGAGGGCCAGAACGGCTCCCACTTGATGAGGATCTTGTCGTGGGACTTGCGGATTTGTGTAAATTTAAGAACTTGGTTCTCACCTGTAAGAGAGGGTCAATATTAGGTCTGGTTTGACAAAGCTCAAGCGCCAGTGAAACCAAAAGCACCGTGGGTCTTACAGAAGGCCTGGTCTCCATAAGCGGGGATGCTGATTTCATTTTTAGTGATACTGTCCTTGGTCCCAGTCACTTCTTCCATCCGGAGGATCTCAGACTTGCAGAGTTTGGTGTTGTGGAGGAAGAACATCCTGCCATTGAGGATGGTGAGGTTGTGTTTGGACCAATCCCACAGCTTCCGCAAGTTCGGGTTGTCCGTGGCATAGAACGAGTAGTTCCTAAAAAGAACAATGATACACAATGCAAATAATTAGTGGTTGACAGATATATATATCGGGCGATATTTGGCTCTTTTTTTTTTTTTTATTATCGGCATTGGCTGGTAAGTCTTTCTGTTTGTCTCAGAAGCAGACTTTTATTTTGACAGTGCTGAGAACACGACATTGGCAAATAAAAAAATCAGTCATACAAATGACAAAGTAAGTCACTTGTAACCCCAACAATACAGCTCAGCAGTGGCGTCTTACCCCGCTTCCAGCATTTCACCATGAATGACACGCAGCTTGCGGAGGAAGGAGAGGGAGACGAGAGCGTAGGCTCTGCGGATGCTCAGGTAGCCCGTGATCTCCTCCAGCTGACCCAGACTGGCCTCCAGCTCTTCCTCGATATCATCTAAGGAACAGAAGACGAGTTTTCATTTGCATCAGTAACATACACAAAACAGAAAATTAATGTAAATGCAGTGAATATATGCTTACAAAAACATTTCAAAGTGTACAATACTCACTTCCTCCGCTGATCTTGATGATCAGACTGCCGTTGAGCACCGTACAGCCCCGCAGAGCCTGAGCGGCCATGACCGAGTCCACCGTCTTCACCCCTGTACATTGTTTGTGACATCGTCCGGCACATGGCGTGCAGTTCAACCTGAAAGCATGACATGTTTTTAATTAAGAGCAATAGGTGACGACGAAACCACGAGAGCAAGCCTGAAGACGTTCAAAGGGAGTAACGGCTTTCAGACACGCCTGACTGTTGCTTTAAACATGCATTCACAATGATGTCACCAGCTGGCATGACTGATCTATCTGTCTATGTGTGTGTGCGAGTGTGTGTGTGTGTGTGTGTCTAATAATATATAGGATAGGCCTATATATCATTCAATTCAATTGCCCTTTTCTAAGTTGTTAGATGAAAATAAAGTAGGCTACATAAAACTTTTTAAGGCGTCTTAGATTTTTTATGTGCATAAATGCATTCAAATAATTGATTTAGATATGCATTACACAAAACAAAGTAACAATGCATGGTGTTAGTTTTCACTCTTACAATGACACTCAGCTCTATATTTCTTCGTGCCCTGATGAAACTTACCAATTCACAAAATTAAAAGAATGCATAGCTGATATAAAAATTGGATGACTAGTAATTTCCCACAACTAAATTCAGAAAAACAATCATTCTAATTATTAGACCAAAAACTTCTGCACGTAGAATACTGTCTAACACTTGATGGCTGTTCTGTCAAGTCTTCGTCATCGATTAGAAACCTGGGTGTGCTCTTTGATACCAATCTTTCATTTGAAAGCCACATTTCTAGCATCTATAAAACCCATTATCTACACATTATCTACTTCTATAATTCAAATCATGTAAATTGTTAGGCTGCATAAATTAGGTCAGCCGGAACTGGGAGCACTTCCCATAACATTTAACTTCTCTGTTTATCCGTAGTCTGCCAGATCCAGGCCGTATCCAGATGAGATGAAGGACCTGCAGCTATAGACATGAAGACAATGTAGCCCTAAATTAATAATTAACGATTTTTACAACGGAAGTGATTCGATCAAAACCCTTCTCTAGCTCGATAATAACTTTTTCCTAGAGCTGCTGTAAAGCCAAAACCATCTCTGTCCATTCATTTTCCTATTATCACTGTGAAGCTGCTTTGGAACAATCTGTATTGTGAAAAGCGTTATATAAATGACTTGACTTGACTTGACTTGAAAAGTCGCTGTTCCTCATCAACTCGTGTCTAAATCGGAACAAAATCTGAGTTGAGTTGTTATAAAGTGTCATGCTGTTTAACAGTTGGCAGTGTGGCTCATGTATTTGCATTTATTTAAAAACAAAAGCCAGTACGTACGTGGTGGAATTCATGGTGGTGTATCCAGACGGGCATTTGGGGATGCAGGTCCCGTTGTGGATGACGTACTCGTGACAGTCGCCGCTCTTGCCCTTGCACTGGTTGTGGAGGTCCTGGCAGAATTTTAAGGACACGCAGCGCCATCCCTTGAAGGTGTAGTAGCCCAGCGGGCAGCGCTCCACGCAGGCCTCACCAAACAGGACATTGCGACAAGCTACGCATTTGGTTGCATTCCCTGGCACAGAGCAGCCGCCCAGACACTGATCATGACAGCACTCCAAATGGGGGGTACAGGCATGGACACATTCGGAAGGACAAACTGTGATGGGAGAAAGGGAGAAAAGAACACACATATTTTGTGATACCTTCCCTATTCAACTTTCGGAAAAAACGGAACTGGCACCATGTTCATTCCATAGGTTGAATAGGGAAGGTGTAGGACATACAGCGTAAGCTTTTTGAAGAATATGGAAGGCGGACTTTTTTTTTTTTTTTTTTTAGAAAATGGCCAATCATTTCACTAGATAAGACCCTTATTCCTCATCTGGTATTGTTTAAAGCCCTTTGAAGCAGCAATGAAACTGTCATTTTGACCTTCAACTGATTGGGGCCAATTAAAGTCCACTATAAGGAAAATAATCTTGGATGACATGGGGGTGAGTAAATTATCAGGACATTTTTATTTGAAAGTGGACAAATCCTTTAACTGTTTAAAAGCAAATCTCCTAGAAATGGTAAACACCTCACTTTCTGGGACTTTTCCAAGCTCCCTGAAAACTGCAGTTGTTAAGCCCCTGCTCAAAAAGAGCAATCAGGATAACACCATATTGAGCAACTACAGACCAATCTCAAATCTTGCTTTCATCGGCAAGGTCATTGAAAAAGTTGTTTTCAATCAGCTGAACAAATTCTTAAACTTGAATGGATACTTTGACAACTTTCAATCTGTTTTCCAACCACATCACAGCACAGAGACAGCGCTTATAAAGATAACAATATTCGCTTAAATACCAATGCAGGTAAAATATCAGTGCTGGTACTACTCGACCTCAGTGCTGCGTTTGACACTGTCGATCACAACACACTTCTTGACAAGCAGGAAAACTGGGTTGGGCTTTCTGGGATGGGCCTTAAATGGTTCAGGTCATACTTAGAAGGGAGAGGTTATTATGTGAGTATCGGTAACCATAAGTCTGAGTGGACATACATGACATGCGGAGTATGTCTATATATATATGCTGCCACTGAGCCAAATAATGAAAAAGAACCAAACTGCATGTCACAGCTATGCAGATGACACCCAGATTTACCTAGCCCTATCACCTAACGACTACAGCCCCAATATATATATAATATACAGTGGTGTGAAGAAGTGCTTGCCCCCTTCCTGATTTTTAAAAAAAAAATTTTTATCTTTGTTTCCAAATGCAATGACTTCAGTTTTGTCTTAGTTTAACTGACGGAAGTTTTGGCACATCCAATTTTTAATTTCATCAATGCATTGGCACAGGGAGTCATTGGGGCTGTAGTGATTTGAAATATATATATATATATATATATATATATATATATATATATATATATATATATATATATATATATATATATATAGTTGTGGTCAGAATTATTGGCACCCTTGGTAAATATGATCAAAGATGACTGACCAGCATTGTTTATCCTTTTGAACTTTAATTCATAAAATTTGCAAAAATCTAAAAACCAACACAAAAATGTGTCACTGATCAAAAAATGAAGCTTCTGCCATGGCAATCCCAGGCCCCTGACCTAACCCTAAAGAAAATGAGTGGAGTGAGCTGAAGGGAAGAAGCACCAACATGGAACTGGGAATCTGAAGGATCTGGAGAAATTCTGCATGAAGGAATGGTCTCTGATCTCTTGTCAGGTGTTCTCCAAACACATCAGGCATTATAGGAGAAAACTCAGAGCTGTTATCTGAGGTAGAGTGAGGAAGATGGGGGAGGGGAGGTGTAGAAATGTAAAAAAAAAAAAAAAACCCGGAGGAAAGGGGAAAAAAGGCTTGCGGCGCCGGAGTCACATGGTTAGAAGGAAGGAAGGAAAGAAAGCACTGGAACGTGGCCAAAGTCATCAAAACATTTTGTTTACGCAACCTTGCCCTGGAATAAATGTGACAAACACACTGTCCGGGTGACCCGTCATTCAAGGTTCATCGGTCCAAGAACTCGACAAACAAAAACAAGCTTTAGAAGAGTCGTTGAGGCAGCTGATATCACCAGATTACACAATGCAGATGCGAAGGTGATTCGGTGTCAGAGTGTCAAAAATCGTGTATCAAACTGTTGAAATCACATCTTTTGAAATCGCCCATCACTATTTAATTTTTTTTTTTTTTTTTTTTTGGTGTACAAAAAGTATTCTCATTGCTTTATAATATTAAGGTAGAACCACTGTAGTCACATGAACTGTTTTAAATATGTCTTTAGTACCTTTCTGGATTTTGAGAAATTCAGTGACATTGCCGGCATTAGAGGCCTCACTGAGCCATCGGAGGGTGAGTAATAAATGACAATTTTTATTTTTGGGTGAAGTAACCCTTTAATTAACTAAAAAGAACCAGTTTGTTCATTAAATATATGAACCAGTTCTTTTAATGAATCAGCAGGGCTCTACGCTAACATTTTTCTTAGAAGCACTTGTGCTCCTAATGAAAAAAATTTAGGAGCACTTTCTGATCAATAACAGACATTAATTTTCCCATTACAGGGCAATATTTTCTACTCGTGAGAAATTAACTTACACATTATTAATGTGTTGCTGGTTTTAGTGGAATACGCACATTCAATTAGTGAAGTTCAAAAGAGACTGGCTTATGGTAAAGACAAACAGTTTTACGTAATATGTGTGCCTTGAATTCATTCAGTCGTGTTTGACAATCACAAAACTTTTGCCGTGAAATCACTCTGCTTGTATGATGGATTTATTTTTTAGAAATTCTTAATTTTATATTTCAGAAAACTGAATAGGGGAAATAGTTTGGAAACAAAAATATTTTCCATACTTTTTCAGACCTGGAAAATACTAAAATCAAATTCCATACTTTTCCAAGCTGCATAGGAACCCTGTTTATCACCTAGCTGAGAACACCGTGAAAACATTTTGTGGGTTGTGTATTCTGTAATATTTAAGTCCGCTGAAGGGGAGCTTAAAGAACCCATGTGCAGTTTATTTAAACTAAGTGAACAAAACTAAACTTGACAATAAACATTACATAACCATGAACATGACCTTGGCTTGGCTAGAAACATGAAACTCACCAACAGCAGGTTACAACATCAATACACGAAAACCAAACATGGCAGACAAGAGGCTTTAAATACATGAGCTAAAGGAGCACAAGAGGAGCAAGGGAAGCACAGAACAAACAAGCAACATCAATCAAACTACAAAATAAAAGACATGAAACATGAAACAAAACTATACCTTACAATATTTATCTATGCTTGTAATTTGTTCATTATTTTCTATGCGTATTCACTCACCTACAAAATCACCCTAATCATCCTACAATGATTAATACTTTCAAAATAGAGTCATCTGTAAAATTTTTTCATATCGCAATATATATTGCAGAAAAACAAAATATCGCAATGTCAGTTTTTTCCAATATCGTGCAGCCCTAATAGCAATGTCAATGTATTTGTTCTTGGCGGGATAGATCTGCTACACTGCTGCAGAGCAAGTACCGAGACTTGCTATTGCCAATACATTCACAGCCATGCTGTGAGCATGTAAGACATGCTGCTGCACATGCAACATACATGAATTAACCCCCCAACCAAGCAGGAGAAACGGCAGAGCCCTCTTCAACACAAACATCTAAACAGATCATTTACAGGTTGTACAGCCAATGCCAAAAAAAGCTGTTGTGCAACAGCTGTGCAAAGACTATTGCTATACATTTGTAAAGCAACTTTTCACCCAATCATGACAGACAGACAAAACACTCCCCAAAACAAGCAGATCTATCACCAAGACATATGTACTGCTTTTTTTCCCTCATGGGATCGCATGTTTTACTATCTAAGTGTACCTGGGCTACCTTCCCGACTGGCTTAGCACTAGTGACCTAAGGCTATGGGTGCTTCTCAATACTCAAATTGATGCAGCTTCGTTTCCTTGTTTTTCCGTCCTCCAGCTCGTGACCCGGAAACCAATCAAACTCAGCCATCTTGAACGACATCTCAATTCTCTAATTGCACTCTAATGAGGAGCAAGGAAGCTTCCTGAGGAGTCATAAGCGAGGACACACAGGTGTATCCTTCCCTCGCATCCTAATGGGGTAGAGCTAAGATGCAAGGAAAGGAAGCAAGGAAACAAGAATTCATGCACCTCTTGATGGAAATAAATATTGTGATGTTATTTCCATCAAGAGGGGCATCAAGTTTTAGTCAAGATCTTGTATTGACAATGCAAGAGGGGAGCACTCTGTAAAGTCTCCTCCAGCACATCCCAAAGACTTACACTGAGGATAAAGGTCAGGACACAGAGGTGCCAATTCATGTGTGAAAATGATTCTTCATTCTCTCTGAACCATTCCTTTACAATTTTAACCCTGGTGAATCTTGACATTGTCATCCTGGAATATGGCCATGATAAATCTTCTGACATGGTTGTTTAAGAAATGAAAAGCTACACATTCCATCTGTTAGGGTTAAAAGAACTTTTGCCAAACATAAAGCATGTTAGAAACATAATAATCACTGTAATAATGATCCAGTCAAGATTCTTAAGTATTTGCCTAATAAAATGCAAACGGCGGGCAGTGTAGAAAAAAATGCTGTGCCAATGCCTAATTTTCAGGGTAAATAACAATTGTGGGCGACGTTATTCAGAAAAACTTCAAAAGCAGCTTTAAAAGAAAAAGAAATGCAACTCACTTCTCTGGCAATGGTTCTGGTTCCAGCATCGTTCTCCGAAATTCCCGTTGATGGTGGTCTGTTTGCAGGTTATCGTTCCCGTGATGGTACCCGGGCAAATGTCTCCGCACTCCCGGCCATCCTTGTTTGCCACAATGTAGTTGTCCTCCATCGAGTCTGAGATCTTGGACCAGTCGAGAGTGGACAAATAACAGAGGTCTGGGTTCTTCTCGATGCGTACCGCCCCACGTGTGATGTTTGTCAAGCTGTGGAGGCCGATTTCCTTCAGCTGGATCATTTCGAACATGACTAGGGCATAGTTGAAGAAGAGGTTGTTACCACGGATGACGGTGAGGTTCGGGAAGAGGTCGCCGAGACTCTCCAGGCCGTAGACGCGGTAGAGGAGCAGGTAGTCTGTAATCATGACCAGCTTTGGAAAACTCATGCCCCGGAAGTCCTCCAGTCTGGTCTTGAATATGAGCAGGATCTTCAGGTGGCCCTCGATCACCGTGCATTTCTCGAGAACGCGCAGGTTGGCCGCACTATTGCTGATGTCCATGCTGGGGCAAACTGCAACAACAGAAAATACAAAGTATTTTACAGTAAATGCTGCTCCACATGAACTGTTAACATTTACATGCGTGGAGTGTCGCAAAGTCCATCTCTACATATGCTGTGAGTTTGGGTTGCTTATAACGTTCATCTGGGAACACAATGTGCGTCATTTCATCAGATTTGTAAGGTAAGTCATTTATGAACCCACGCCAACACAGGAGAATACATCATGTTTCTAAATATGCAAACAGTTAACTGCAATTCCAAAATAAAAGTTTAAACCCTTGCTCTGAGTTTGAGCATGTTTTGATGTCCACATGTTCAGTGTTCCCTCGCAAACACGTCGGAGCTGCCCAAAGTATAATAAAAATAAAATATGAATAAATAAGTATTAATAAGTATTTTAAAAAATGGACTGAAAATTGCCTGCTGAATATTATAGGTTGTATTTTTAAACAGAATGAATATTTTGGTGAATATTGATTATTGCATTTTTAACAATGAAAATGTGTGTAAAATGTTTTGAATTGAAATATTCACTGCTTAAATATACAACCATGTTGAATTTCAGCCCATAAAAATGCAATGAGTCCTAAAATACAATGCATTAAAATACAAGCATGGTTAATGCAATGCATTTTTTTTAATTAGAGCAATTCAGCATGCTTTTTGTTTCAAAAACATATGGCATTATTGTACGTTTTGATCATTTCATTTCCTATTTGGAATGGAACAATGAGAAATGAAAAGACGGCTTGTTTATTCGTTTTTTCGTTTAGTTTAATAAATGGATTTCCCAATTTCTCATTTGTGATTTACAAATCAGTTTATGGCTTTGATATTTCATTGGCACATGTGGATCAGGATCCAAAAAACTGTAATTTGTTACAGTTACGTCAAAAAACGTAGTAATCAGATTACAGTTACATTTTGAAAAATGGCAGAATACTATCAGGATTACAATGGTTTCATTTAAAACTAAATAAATCATTATTTTGCCATAATAACATAATTTTAAGCACTGCTTGGTTGTTGAAGAAAACAGCATATGCATTATTATGGTGGTTGCATTTGAGCTGGTTTATGCTGGTCAAGTGCTGGTCCTATTCTGGTCCATGCTGGTACTATGCTGGTCCTATATGCTGGTCCATGCGGGTCCAGCACTTGACCAGCATAAGCCAGCTCAAACCAGCATCCCAGCTTCAAAACATACCAAAAAAAAAAAAAAAAGCATATGCTGTTTTTAAACAGGGCAGTAGTTCCTGGTTCTGTTGCCAGTGATGACTCATGCGCAAATAATACCCGCCTACAATCTCCTCAGACGCAGATTTGAATCACCACTGATAGTTGAAATGATGCTGGCCACGGGGAACACTTTCATGAAAATTCCGCTGCTATTTTGTTTTCAAAGAAGAAAATGCAAATAACATGGTTGTACAGTGCAAGCTCTGCCTTCCAGCAACGAAAACACTTTCTTTATCAAAGGACTAAAAAAATAATCTGTAATACCATACTGTAGCCACTAGATGTCTGTATAGCCCTTTACATATATAGGATTTTCAGTGCTGTGTATTCCCAAATTGTGGAACTGAGACATGATTGCTTAGCTTAAAAAGGTTTTAAAAGTAACCAAAATGCTAAAAATTAAAATTCAAGCAGAGCAAACATAAACAGAAATGTCTGATCCGAGCTTGTTCAGTTTAGTTATGATCTGATGTCACTTTTATATTTTTAAGCTCTAAACAACAACAACGATAATAATATTGCAATAGATAATTTATCAGTTTAAAAAATAAATAAATAAATAAATATTGTTGAGACCCATTCAAATGTACGGAATGTGTAACATTTAAAAACTTGCAGAAATTGAGAAGAGATAATTAAAATTAAATTTAAAAATGCAATTTATCTTGTTCTTTCTTTTTTTATTTCTTTCTGTCTTTCTATATGTGACCTTGAAGTAATCCAAAAGTAATTAGATTACATTACTTTTATATTGTGGTACTTGGATTATTTTACTGAATGCTTTTTTATGAAGTAATTTGTAACTGTAACAGAATACATTTTTAAAGTAACCCTCCCAAGCCTGGAAATGATTTATATTTAACTATAATTAGTGCTGAAGCTTTGCCTCTAATGACACTTGAGAGATCACAAATCATATGGTATGCAGACACGGAGTCTGGTGTATTATATATTATTTCTAATTTTTAGTAGGTTGATAAATGCAATGAAAATAATATATAATATGAATACAGGTAAAATGTTTACTGTATGACGTAAGAGCAACAAAGATTGGACGTAAAAATCTCTGGTACATGACCATGAGAACATGTCCACAACATTTCCCAGTCGCCAAAAGGGAGCGGAGCGTACACACACAGCCGAATAACATATCAACATTTTGTGAATTAAAGCCTGTTGTTACTCACTTTCTCCATGTAGCGATCCGCAGAGGCACACGATGTAGGCGAAAGTGACCAAAACAACCACAGATGTGTCCAGCCGCATTATGTCTCGCGACACGTTTTAGTTTTCTTGAAAAATAAATCCACCTCTGGCATGTCCAGAAAAAAAACCCAAAGGAAAATAAAACGTGAATTATCTTATATCCAGGCCAATAAAGTCTCAATCCCAGCGACAACTTAAATGAGACCCCCCAAGAAGAGGACGCAGGGGTCCAGAGTGCTTCAGTTAAAAATAATGTTCAATTTAAGTAATTGTTGCCTACACAGCACGGGTTAAATACTATTAAACAGGGGCGGCGCTTGGGGTGGGCTTAGGGGGAGTCCCGAATGTTTTTGTCAAAAAATTACGTGACAGTTAATACAATAATCAGGGTGACCATAAACAAATATCAGTTGACATAATGAGCAAACCTATAAAGGAAAGAAATATGGGACATTGTGCAATAGGTTGAATGCGCTTTGATGTGTGCGCGCGTGCATGTGCGTGTGGTGTGCGTGTGTGTGTATGTGTGTCGTATCATATTTCGTACATCAGGTATGAATGTCTATTTATAGCTCATATGCAATTTAATGATAATTGACAGATGGCCGAATAAATGTTGCCCCAAAGCCTGTTGTGTCATATTTGGCATTTACATTAACATGAAAAAAATGTTAAAAACATTTTTTTTAATACTTAACATTAATATTAACATTAATAAATTATGTATAATAATTAATGTGATTATATAAATTTGATTATATATATAAAAAATCAAAAATAAAAATTATAAAAAATTAACAATGATGTATGAAAATAATAATAAATATTAATTAATAATGTAGACCAGTTAATGTATAATATATATAAAAACATGTAAAAATGATGATAATTCAAATTAATATTAATTACTAATGTAGAACAATTAATGTATAATAAATAGAAAAACATTACATTCAAACATAAAAATGTAAGAAAATTAAAATAAATGATGTATAATTCACATTAATATTAACAATAATTAATATTAATAAATAATGTATAATAATGAACATTAAAATTAAAAATGTAATAAAATTAAAATTAATAAATTATGTATTAATAATTACCATTAATATTAACATTAATAAATGATGTATAATAATTAATGTATAGCATATATACAAACATTAAAATCAAAAATAAAAGTCATGTTTTTTTTTGTTTTTTTTAATTCAAAAATGATTTGTGTCCTAATAAGATTAAAAAAAAAGCTATAAATATTCTGATGTCTCTTTATGGTCTTGCCCTTTTTAGGGATAAATGCAAGGAAACGTCGTCTTTAAATCAATTTTGACCATTTCCAGCACCCATACCTACACTGTAAAAAATGAATGTGATTTTAACGGTAAAATATTGTAAAAACGCTACGGGAAAAAATTGTAAATAGGTTAACAGTTCCCGTATTACATACAGGGAAAAACTGTAAAAGCTCTTACCAGACATTTATGCAATTTTCACAGTAAAATGCTGTACATTTTACAATTTTTATAAGTAAAAAATACAAAATCAATGTATAATTTACAGTCAAAATCTGTAAACTGATATTCCCACAATTCCGTGTTTGACACTCCACATTTAAAAGTATTTTGTATAAATAATCATGTTTCTTAATAGTTTTTGTTATCAGTTATGTACATTAGGGTTTTATGTTACATCTTCTGTTGTTTAATGAATGTTTATTGCATTATATAAGTGTTGTGGGTTACCATGATGGTGTTTTGCGTTTGTGTGAATGACTCTTGTGCACCTCTTTATATTAGTATATATACTTCAGCTTGTGGAAAAGCTACTTGTGATGAGCTCTTGTTCTTCATGTGGCTTTCTCTTTTACCACCTGCATTATTATGGTGGTTGTCAATATATGTTAAAGGTACAAAACAGATTTTAGTAGTAGTGTGCATTGTTGAATTTATTGGTTTACATTCAAATTTTCTTAAATTACAGTTTTGTACCGTAAAATTTACAGTTTGTTCTGTAAATGTGTTTACAGTTTTTCTGTATTTTTTTTACAAAATTATTATGGCAACCACAGCTGCCAAAATTATTTTGTAAAAACTACAGAATTTTTTTTACAGTGTACACTCTTGAAATACAAAATGGAGGCGGGTCCGGATTGAATTCCCTCCGGATCCCTCCGGACTTTGAAAACCTCTGCCCTACAGTTATGTATAAACTCACAACATCATCAAGTCCTGTGCTGGGCCAAATGGGCAACAAGTGTCCTTCAATGTATCCAATCTGTGGCCATGTTCTCCACATCTTCCCATGGGACACCGACATTCTGCAGGTCTTCATGAAACATCTGTCTCCATGTCTTTCTTGGTCTTCCCTGTCCCCTGCATTCTCCCGGTGGTGTCCACTTTGGGTGTTGTTGTTCGGGCATGTGTAGGATGTGTCCAGCGAGGTGCACCCTTCGCTCTGAACTCTGTCGCCTCCTACGTGGGATAACATACTGTCTAATATTACTAATATTGTCTATTAATATTTAAGGTCTGTGTTGGTGAAACAGCATTTGTAAAGTGACTCAAATCAGCTGGTTGACCGATTACAACTGCAAGTTGACAAAAAGTAATTATTCTTGTTACATCCAGATATTGCTTTCATTTTTAAATGACCAATCAGGAGAGTTGAATGGACTAATTACTGCCACTACATCCCATGATTTTAGCAACTCGGAGAGAGACAAACAAACAGTCAGAAACATTACAAAGATGATTTATTTAGAAAGCAAACATTACAAAACGTGATTGACATTTCAATTGCAGACAGATTTTAGTCATTTTTTAATATTAATAGACAAGAGCAAAACATGTTTTAAAGTTCTTGATTATTTCAGTCATGTTCAAGCAGAACACAATACTGATCAATAGAATCAAACAGCAATCAATCTGTCAGATATATTTCATATGCAGAGTATGACTGTAAATCTATATTCATGATCGGTCAGTGGATTCAGAGGAGGAACAACAGAGCCGTTGGTCTGGATGGACGTTATTCTTCTGTCACGCTCATGAATCTTCACATCAGATCCCTAAACAAATCATAAAAAACATACATTATAAAAAACACGTACATACATTCCCATTTATTAGGACACTTTACACTTAAACATTCATTTTTTAAAAAGTTTATAACTGTTTCATAAAAAATATACATGTTACAATAATATTAGAAAAATAATGTTGATGAAATATTAAAAATATGTATAAATGTATTGCAGTTTAACACTTACCAGTGTCCAGTCTGATCCCATCACTGACCTGTAGAGCCCAGCCTGCTTTAATACAGTAATAAGTTCCTAAATCATCAGCAGTGACATTATTAATAATTAATTGGCTCCTGCTTCCCTCTGAATATTTGTTGCGGAATTTTTCATCATAATAATCAGCCTCTTCAGATCCAAAAGTTCGCAGTATCATCACCGGACGAGCGGATGATTTTATCACAAACCAAATAGCAGCTTTACATTTAAACTCACAAGATAAAGTCACATTCTGTCCTAAAGTGACCTGCTGATCAGTGAAACCTTCTGTGTGTTGAGACCACACAAACACACCTGAACACACACAAAACACATCATTCAGATCATCTGATCATGACAGAATCACATTGAATCACACAAAATGACATGAAATAAACTTACAGAGGAGTGAAAGCAGCAGAGTCTTCATTCTGGGATCTTGTCGAATGTGTTCAGGCTGTACTTGTGTGAAGGTTGATGTGTGTAACTTTATAGCGTCTCTTAGAGGAAGTGCTTCTGCTGAGCTTCACAAAACACAAAATGAAATGATGAAATGATGCCAACTTAAAGGTTAGTTCACCCAGAAATAAAAATATCATCAGTTACTCATCCTCATGATGTTCCAAACCCGTAAGACTTTCATTCATCTTCAAAACACAAAAAAAGATATTTTTAATGTAATCTGAGAGATTTCTGTCCCTCCATAGACAGCTACGTAACTATCACTTCGACTCTTCAAAAAGTTTATAAAGAGATTGTAAAACTAGAGTGGTTTAGTCCAAATGTTCTGAAGAGACTTGATCACATTATATGATTAACAGATTGCATTTAGGCTTTTATTCAGCATAATATCATACTGAAGAAATCGTCTCAGGTTATGTAGAGTTGTGTTCAAAAGTTTACATTAAAAAAAATGTTAATGATTTTAACAAAATAAGGGATCATAAAAAATGTTTGTTATTTTTTAATTATTACTGTCCTGAATAAGATATTTCACATATTTACACACAGTCCACAAAACAAAATAATAGCTGAATGTATAAAAATGACCCCATTCAAACGTTTACATATGTTTGATTCTTAATACTGAGTGTGGTTACCTGGATGATCCACGACTGTTGTTTTGTTTTGTTTTGTTTTGTTTTGTTTTGTGATGGTTGTTCATGAGTCTCTTGTTTGTTCTGAGCAGTTAAACTGAGCTCTGTTCTTCAGAAAAATCCTCCAGGTCCTACAGATTCTTCAGTTTTCAAGGATTTTTTGCATATTTAAACCCTTTCCAGCAGTGACTGAATGATTTTGAGATCCATCTTTTCACACTGAGGACAACTGAGGGACTCAAACACAACTATTAAAAAAGGTTCAAACATTCATTGATGCTCAAGAAGGAAATACAATGCATTAAGAGCCAAGGGGTTCAATGCATCATTGAAGGGGGGTGAAAACATTTGAACATTTGAAGATATGTAATTTTTTCTTATTTTGTTTAAAGATTATATTTTTTTCATTTAGCATTGCCCTTCAGAAGCTACAGAATATATACTTACATGTTTCCCAGAAAACTTTTCATTCAAAATTATAGTGTTGTCATTTCCATGTAAACTACAAAAAACATGAATTTGTAAAAACGGTGACCATGCACATGCGTATTACGTGTTCAGTCTATAGGCACGTAGTGTTTCTTTACAAAGTAACATCGCCAACTACTGGCCTGGCATAAGTAATACACCCTTTTTAATCATTTTTGCAGATCCGTTTTGACAGCATTGTCATCACTAATCTTTCTTATTAGTGCAGCTGACTAATGACTAGTGCTGGCTAGAATACATAAACATGGCTCATAGATCAGTACATTTTAATTTGACCAATTTTAATATCTGAAGTGAAGTGGCCAGAGTTTTTTTTTAGGGAATGGCCATGGCTATAGACCTTAAAGGGGGTGGGGGGGGTAATACTATTTCATGCATTCTGACTTATTTACACTGTTAAAGGTGCTAAAGAGGATGTTTTGTTTTATACATTTTTGCAATATTACTTGAAACTGTCTTTACTAACTGATAAAAGACTATTTATTAGGTGCACTGAAAGGAATAATATTAATATACATCATCTGTGCACGAGGTAGGGCCTTAAAAACATCAGCCAGTCGTTTACGTGATCATCGCGTAAACGATTGTCCCTCTGGCTTGTCAATCACTGCCGTGACGTTCCTTGTGAGAGACGAACGCGGCTGCGCGCTCCAGTGACTTTCCACACTCCACAGGCGCCGCATGCAATGTTTTTGTCCGGAGACAGGAGTAACAACTGCAGATTATGAGTTACCTGCGGTGAGTCCGACAAAATGAATCCACTAACATGACACAGAGAATGCCGGTGGTAAACAAACACTTGTGTTTCAATACTCGTGCACGAGTTTTGGGAGGCGTTCCCTCGAAATGAGCTGTGAAGGAGGGGGCTGTTCTTACGCATGCGCTCATTTCAAAAACTCACTAACAGTCTTTGGTTTCTCAGTCGACGAAAAGATCCTCTTTAGCACCTTTAAAGAGTTGCATTCTCATGCTAAACATGGCCAAAGTTTCAAAACACGAGTTGGATGTATGCCAGAGTATTTCTGTGCCAAATACACTCCTTCCAGATTCTGATAAGTTTCTGAAAGTTTTTTTTTCAAGTATGGCCCAGTATTACGTAATAAAGGGCATGAATTCCTTATATAGGCACTTCTCCCTGATAAGCGTGCGCACTCAGTTTGGCACTAGATTTGCAGATCGTGGACGGTGAGTAAAACTGCATCAGATGTCTGTGTTTCGTTGGCAATCGGCGCGCAAGTGCATATAATGTAAACAACAAACATTTTTGTTACCTTTTTATTCATAATGATGTCGCAGCTTGTAGATGTCCGCTACGCAAAAGCTGCTCGTGACTCTTTAGCTCTGCCCACGGCACGCCTACAGGAGCTCAGCTTTTTCCGGAAAGAGTCGGTAAAGCATATCTGTCTTTTATAAATATGATAAAACTAAAGACTTTTTGGAGATATGAAGGATGCAATACTACTCTACAGGCACTCAATTAACCCTTAAATGCGTGACTGTTTCGCCAATCATTCTTACATATTCGGGTCTTTATCGACCCGGATCTATATCTAACACGGAAGGATCTCTACCTGTCGCGATAATATAAAACTCCTCTGATATTAGAGTATCAATTACAGAAGAATAAATTAAAGCATATTTTGTTGCCTTTTGGAGCTTGAAAGGGCTCCGTTTGAGCAGATGTTTTATGCCATCATCACTGTCCTTGTCAGAGCTCATTTCCCAGTAAATTCAGCAAATAATGGGCTAGTTTTATGTTTGAGGTCACAAATATGAGCCCATTCGCGATCTCAAACGTATTCTCAAAACTATATAATTTTCAACATCTTCAAAATCAATATTTTGATCGCTAACAGCTTCACCAGGTCTATCCAGTAACAGTTACAGTCATATTTGATTGGGTTCAGTACTTGCTCTGCAGTAAATCGCTGAGCCATTTCATTTTTTTCTTATTATTTTGTTTTCTGTCTGAATGAGTCGTCACTTCAGCATTGTGTATCAGACATTGCCACCTTGTGGAATAAAGGTGAATTGCACTTATTCCGTCATCTAAGATTCAATTACTGTTGTGAAGAAAAAATATATGTACACTCATACACACCTCGGGTCGTTAGCGACCCTATACAATTTTTACAAAAAATGAATACAAAAATAGGCATTCTTTTATAATTTTATGATTTTTTTCTTGTTATATTCTTTATAATGAATTGATTGAGGAATACTAAGAAGGCTGATGTCTAACTTTAAAAAATGAACGAGGAGGAGGGTACTGAATGATGTCACGGGTCACTAAAGACCCGAGGTATGCATTTAAGGGTTAACATGAGATTGGTGGAAACTGTGTGTTATGTACCCTTTAAAAATTAATTTCTGGTAATAGTTGCTGTCTTGACCAAATAAACAGTTAGTTATTTTAACAGTTAGTGTCTAGTTTTTCTAATTCTTTTATATTTTTAACCCCTTCTTGACTCACTTTATCCCCCGGTTTCACAGACAAGGCTTAAGATAGTCCCAGACTAAAACTCATGTTTGAACAATTTTAACTGAAAGCCACTTGTACTGACATATCTTGAAATATGTCAGAGCCATTGTTTTGTCTCAAGATTCACACCAGTAATGTTTTTTTCTAAGGTATGTTTATAAAAGCCACTTAAATGCCCTAATTGAACTAAGGCCTAATCCTGGCTTAATCTAAACCCTGTCTGTGAAACCGGGCCTATAAAGCATAAATGAGCATGTACATAAAATATTTCATTTATTTATATAATTTTTTTTTTTTTTTTGAGTTTATGTGACAATAAGGTTTTTATGTTCTGATGTTTTGTTGTTGTATGACATTTTATGTTACTTAGTCATGATGATGATGTGTTCAGTTCAGTCCAAGCCAAATTTCTTTTTAGGGAAAGTGATGCAATTCATTTCCATTAAGTGGTGTCTGGAAAAAAAGGGATGTGGGTGATTCATTTACCCTACACAACTGTGTAAGGGTTTCTCAAAAGCATTGTTAGCCAACTATGGCCGCAAGTTCCATTGCATTGCGTTAGTAATGACGAAACGCACCCCAGATGAGCTTGATTTGAACTTTAGACCCAATTATCACTTACCCAACCTTTTTTTTATTTTTCACAGACTATGTTTTATCAACCTCTTTTTTTAACTATTAAAAATGTTTATGTACATTTATGTACATATGTACACAATGAATACCAAATGAAGACTGTTTTTTTGAAGTTTTTTTTTTTCATACAAAACACCTTCTGAATTGAAAAATAAGGTGGATAGACTAAACACGTAATACCAGGGTTGCCAGGTTTTCACAACAAAACCTGCCCAATTGCTGCTCAAAAGTAGCCTTAGGGGGTAAAAATCACACTCAGGGGGTAAAATCCACATTTTTGGCAGGGTTCCTCTGGTAAAATTTGTATTCCAGGGTCACCGTTTTCACAGATTCACGCTTTTGCATTTTACATGGAGATGACAATGGTAGCATTTTCAAAAACTTGCACTTTGAAAACCGTTTTAAAAAGTTTGCCTTTTCAGGCCACCAAACGTGGTTGTCGTGTAAATGAACAGCCAAAACACATAAAAAGTTTTCCATTTTTAGTTGAAAATGGTGTCGTGTAAACAGCCCCTAAATCATATACAAACCAAACAACCCTGACAGACATCACAAATGTAAGTATTCAAAATTTACAGTCATTTACTGAATTTTTAAAAACATTAATGGGTATTTCAAAACATTTTCCATCATTTTAACAAAAGAAAAAACAAACCAAACAAAGAACTAACACATTTAACCCTACACTGTAAAAAGAAATAACCTGCAATTGTTAAAGGTGCCCTTGATTCAAAAATTTAATTTACCTCGGCATAGTTAAATAACAATAGTTCAGTACATGGAAAAGACATACAGTGAGTCTCAAACTCCATTGTTTCCTCCTTCTTATATAAATCTCATTTGTTTAAAAGACCTCCGAAGAACAGGCGAATCTCAACATAACACCGACTGTTACGCAACAGTCGGGGTGTACGCCCCCAATATTTGCATATGCCAGCCCATGTTCCCAACATTATGAAAGGGATTACACGTCTGGATCAGCACAGCTGAAACATCAGACTAGGTAAGCAAGCAAGAACAATAGTGAAAAATGGCAGATGGAGCGATAATAACTGACATGATCCATGATATCATGATATTTTTAGTGATATTTGTAAATTGTCTTTCTAAATGTTTCATTAGCATGTTGCTAATGTACTGTTAAATGTGGTTAAAGTTACCATAATTTCTTACTGTATTCGCGGAGACAAGAGAGCGGTCGCTATTTTCATTTTTAAACACTTGCAGTCTGTATAATTCATAAACACAACTTTATTCTTTATAAATCTCTCCAACAGTGTGTAATGTTAGCTTTAGCCACGGAGCACTATCAAACTCATTCAGAATCAAATGTAAACATCCAAATAAATACCATACTTACGCGATTAGACATGCTGCATGACCAACACTTTGTAAAGATCCATTTTGAGGGTTATATCAGCTGTTTGAACTTTTTTATGCTGTTTAAGGCAAGCGCGAGCTCTTGGGGCGTGGAGCACCAGATTTAAAGGGGCCGCGTACCCTGAATCGGCTCATTTATAATAATGCCCCAAAATGAATTAAAAAACATCTATGGGGTATTTTGAGCTGAAACTTCACAGACACATTCAGGGGACACCTTAGACTTATATTACATCTTTTAAAAAAAAGTTCTAGGGCACCTTTAAAGAGCAAAAAAATAAATAAAATTATTTGAGTCAAGTCAAGTCAAGTCAAGTCAAATTTATTTATATAGCGCTTTTACAATTGGTAATTGTTTCAAAGCAGCTTTACATATTAGAAGCACAGAAAAAAGGGAAGTGGTTAAAAATAAGCTGTACAAACAAGCGTGGTAATATGTAACATATACAAGATGGTGCTACATTAAGCCAATGTCGGCTGACTCCCAGGGGTGGAAAAAAACCCCTAGGAGAAAAACCCAGCGTGCTAGCACTGGGAAAAAAGTCCTAGGAGGGAAAAAACCCCTTGGAAGATATATATAATATATGTAAATGGATATGGAGATCAAAATCTGAATTATACATTTTTATTATAGAGATTAAAAATAGATTATATATAAATATATGTAAGCGGATACGGGGATTAAAAATCTGAAATATTTGACCCATAAAACTCACTTTTGTTGATATACAGTTGCAAGAAAAAGTATTTGAACCACTTGCAGAATCTGTGAAAATGCGAATAATTTTAATAAAATAAGAGAGATCATACAAAATGCATGTTATTTTTTATTTAGTACTGTCCTGAGTAAGATATTTTACATAAAAGATGTTTACATATAATCCACAATAAAAAAAAGCTGAATTTATTAAAATGGTGGAAAACTTTTAAATTAATATAACTCAGTGATGTTAAATTATATATAATATAATATTATATATTATATTATATATAATATATAATATTATATATTAATATATAATATAATATATATATATATATATATTAATAAAACCATTTCATTTAGATATTACCATTTTTATCTAAACTGAAGAGAGCACAATTTGTTGATTTTACAGATGACTCTGGACAGTTTAAAAGGAAAGAAACCAAAATGCTCAGCACATCAAACATTTTTAAAAATTAAAAACAAAGAAAGTTTTGACGAAATATGTTCTGGGGGAAAAAACAAGAAGTGAAAATTGTGTCTAAATTTCAAATCAAGCTCATGTGGTGATTACACAATTGTTTAGGATGAATAAATCACCAAACTACACTCTAAAAAATGCTGGGTTAAAAACAACCCAAGTTGGGTTGAAAATGGACAAACCCAGCGATTGGGTTGTTTTAACCCAACTGTTGGGTTAAATGTTTGCCCAACCTGCTGGGTAGTTTTATTTAACCCAACTATTGTTTGAAAATGACTATATGGCTGACTTAAAATGAATCTAAAATGAAATTAAAATGTTCATTTATTAAACATATTAATAAATGTTAATTTTCAAGATATTTTGGGTTCATTTTAAGTAAGCAATACTGTAATTTTTAAACAATAGTTGAGTTAAGTAAAACTACCCAGCAGGTTGGGCAAACATTTAACTCAACTGCTGGGTTAAAACAACCCAATTGCTGGGTTTGTCCATTTTCACCCCAACTTGGGTTGTTTTTAACCCAGCATTTTTTAGAGTGTACCACCCTACTTAAAGGGATAGTTCACTAAAATGATAATTAAGTCATCATTTACTCATCCAGGTGGAGATGGTCCTCACTGCAGAACACAAGATCCAGGGGGTGGGGTCTAGATTCAACTCCTCCCACTTTACATATCCCTAAACCTACCTGACTCCGCCCCCTGGATCTCGAGTGTTCTGCAGTGAGGGGCTACTGATTCAGTGCATGGCTACACGGCAAGCTCATGTACCATTAGCCAAGCTCAGGATTTTCATTAAATAGTACATTAAATTTCATATCATACATCCCCAACACACTTGCAATATACGTCACGTGTCGCATGGGATCACACTGATACTTCAGCGTCCTTTTAAAACACTTGATGCTGGTCGCTATTCACTGCCATTATATGGACGAGCGCGAGTGGGACATTTTTTTGGGGGGGGGGGGGGGTGGTGAACTATCTCTTTAATTTAACAACTACTTACTCACTACTCACTTTCCCTAAAAGGATGGACTGAACACATCATCATCATCATCATCACTTCCCAGTCAACACATGAGATCATGAGAGTCACCAAAACAACACCAGAATCTGAATGCATCCGTCAAATAGAAATATCACAGAGGTCTCACATGGTGAGCTCAGTATGAGCATACAGTGAATGCGCTGTGACTTCATTCTGACATACTGAACTTGTACTGATGAAAAAGGTTCCATTCAGTCCATATGATCTATTTGTAGCCTATAGAGGATTGCTTTTTGTTCAGTTTTGTCTCTCTGTTTATTTGGTCTGGAATGTAAAAGGAGCAAGATATTTTTAACGTCTATAACAAGAATTTGATGAATCTGCAGGATATGATACAAACCCACATGATATACACCCATTTCCAAAAGAAACAGTATATTTTGGAAGTAAATTTTTTTGTTTTGTATTATAGATTCATTAAAACTAAAACAATTATGAACTGATTTTGAACTGAAGGTATAGATATTTGGACCTAACTTTTCTAAGGCATCACTTACAGTAAACAAACAGTAGAATTTAGTTGTACTTGCATCATTTCAATGAGTCATTTTAGGTTTATTTTGTGTTTTGTGAAGCTCAGCAGAAGCACTTCCTCTAGAGACGTTATAAAGTTACACACATCAACCTTCACACGAGTTCAACCTGAACACGATCAACAAGATCCCAGAATGAAGACTCTGCTGCTTTCACTCCTCTGTGAGTTTATTTCATGTCATTTTGTGTTATTTAATGTGATTCTGTCATGATCAGATGATCTGAATGATGTGTTTTGTGTGTGTTCAGGTGTGTTTGTGTGGTCTCAACACACAGAAGGTTTCACTGATCAACAGGTCACTTTAGGACAGAATGTGACTGTAACCTGTGAGTTTAGATTAAAAGCCATTACTTGGTTTGTGATAAAATCATCCGCTCGTCCAATGATGATAGTGCGAACATTTGCATTTGAAAAGCCTATTCACTACTATGATGAAAAATTCCGCAACAAATATTCAGAGGGAAGCAGGAGCCAATTAATTATTAATGATGTCACTGCTGATGATTTAGGAATTTATTACTGTATAATACCAGGCTTGAAAACTCTAGAGGTCAGTGATGGGATCAGACTGGACACTGGTAAGTGTTAAACTGCAATACATTTATACATATTTTTAATATTTCATCAACATTATTTTTCTAATATTATTGTAACATGTATATTTTTATGAAACAGTTATAAACTTTTTTAAAAAATGAATGTGTAAGTGTAAAGTATCTTTATAAATGGGAATGTATGTACGTGTTTTTTATAATGTGTGTTTTTTATGATTTGTTTAGGGATCTGATGTGAAGATTCATGAGCGTGACAGAAGAATAACGTCCATCCAGACCAACGGCTCTGTTGTTCCTCCTCTGAATCCACTGACCGATCATGAATATAGATTTACAGTCATACTCTGCATATGAAATATAGCTGACAGATTGATTGCTGTTTGATTCTATTGATCAGTATTGTGTTCTGCTTGAACATGGAATGAAATAATCAAGAACTTTAAAACGTTGTTAAAACATGTTTGTGGTAAAAAAAAAATCATTCTGTCTGCAATTAAAACATCAATCAAGTTTTATAATGTCTGCTTTTAGAATAAATCAACTTTGTGATTTTCAATGGTTTGTTTTTGTCTCTTTCTGAGTTGCTAAAATCAGATCCATTAATTGAGTGGAATGGGATGTTGTGACAGTAATTAGTCCTGATTGCTCATGTGAAAATGAAACATATCTTGTAATAAACAAGACCGATAATAACTTTATGTCAGAGCTTGATTTGATTTGAGTCATTTGAGTATTAGTGCATTTGTCAACGCAACATTACAAATGTTTCACCAACACAGATCTTAAATACTTAAAGCCCCCTTACATACATATGCTTCAATACTTGTGTAAATACTTCAATTCCAGTTTAGCTACATCTTCTTTTCAAGGGAGGGCTTTCCTTTTACTTCTCAAGTTCTGCAGTACTTCCACTCAGATTCGTAATCTTGCAGCACAGAATGAGGACGGTGCATCTTTTACTCTTCGGTAAGTTTAAGTCACTCATTTTTTCTGGTTTCATTGATTTTGTCATGATTGGAGAATTTAACAGAGGTGAATTTGTTTACAATGTTGACTTTTACAGAATAATCTGTGTTTATTCTCCACAGTTCTGCTGGTGTGTCAAACTACAGAGAGTTTAACTGATGAACGGGTGAATTTAGTCAGATTGGTGTAAAAGAGATTTATTGGGTTTTCCAGAAACTGACAGATTCTCCAGCGCTGATTCTGCGAACTTTCACATCAGGATCTACATCAGCTCTTATACAAGATGAAAGATTCAAAGACAAATATTCATCACTAACTTTGAGCAGGTTATTTATCAGTAACATCACTATTGATGAATTAGGAATATATTATTGTGTAAAAACAACTGTCTCAGGCCCACAGCTCAGCAATGGCACCAGACTTTACATCACTGGTGAGTGTGATTAAAATGTTCTTAACAAACCTGTTTGATCTGTTGTTATATCAATACATGATATAAAATGTATCATATTTTCATTTTAACTTTAATCTTTATTTCTATCAGAGGTCTATTGATGCATGTTTGATGTTTCTAAACTCAAAACTTCTTAACAGAAGCTGCTCGAGATCAGAATCAGACAGAAGTGAACAATAACTCACAGTGTCCGAATACACCGAAAGCTCTGATAGTTTTATATGCCATACTGAATATTGTGATGTTTTTTGCAATAATAGGTGAGATTTAACGGTATCAAATACTGTAAAATAATATATCATGTAAAAATATCTTTCTTTTAAACACTTTATGCTACATTCCTTTAGTTACCAATTGTATAATGTTTAATCAGAAATGTTGGTGGTATTTTAGGCCTACTGCAGATCAAACTTCAATTGTGTAAGAAAACACATCAACAATGTCAAGATGAGGAACTGAAACAGTTTTACCACAGAAATGGTGACGAGGTAAAACATCTCTATTATATCTATAAAATCAACTGAATGTGTGAACATGATGAAAAATCTTTCTACAGACATTAGAAGCTCATTTTTTTTATATATGTATCACTCTGTAGTTTTCTGAAGTGGAGTTTCGTCTGTCCCACCCGACCAACAACACTTTTGTTCCTTTTCAAAAACCAAAGACAAAACCACAAACCTAATCAAGAGTAAATCATCTCATGCACTCATACAGAATATACCGAGAGTAAAATATTGTTAGCTTGTTGATTGTTGTTTATTTTAGACTGACTGATGTTTATCACCTAAACATGCATGTAATGTAAAGCAATATATATCATTCTAAAGTGTGTGTGTGTGTGTGTGTGTGTGTGTGTGTGTGTGTGTGTGTGTGTGTGTGTGTGTGTGTGTGTGTTATGTGATGGAAGTGTTTAATTAATCATAACTATTCATTTTCCTTGCAGGAATAACATTTATATGCTTTTGAAACCTAAAAGTCCTTAAACCTTGGGCCAAAGTCAGAGTGTCTAAATCATGTCCAAATATAAGAAAAGGGGAAATGAAACTTGGGGGCAGCTAGACAACCATCTAAATATAATAGCCCCATGATATTGAGCAACCAACAAACTAATAAACGCATGATTTGGGCAGATCTTGCGTTACCTAGTAACATGAAGGTTTGACATAAGAACCACCAATCATATTGTAGAATGCTTTGCCATGTTCCTATCCTATATGTAGGGACCCGTTCGACAGACGTTACCAAATGGCTTTATCAGCCAGAGGCATGATTGAACAAAGCTTCATTTGGTCCAAAAGATCCATTTCCTGACAGGAAAAACCTAGCTTTTACAGAAATGATGACGTGACTTCTTTTAACAAAGGACTCTGTCTAAAGGACTTCTTTGCTCATCAGCAATAAACTAATCAGAACCCATCACGTGGATCTGATCACATTAAATCTATTGATTCTCTCACAAAACCCTCTTGTATTATCGGGCGGAACAGGAAAACACCCATCAACGGATTTAAAGACAAATCTGTCCTATCAATACCTCCCTTGTGTGGCCGTCCATCGTGACCCAGTCACCCATGACTCCGGTCAAAGTTAAACTATGCTTAGGACTCAATCTTGAATCTCAAAAGGGACAATTGTCGATTACTTAAAGTATTAACTATATCCAGAATAACATTTGCTATGATGTGATTACTAATATGTTGGAGTCAATGCTTTATATGTTTGTAGTCCTGTATGCATCTTTCTCTTATAATCATTGTTTTAATTAGGTCAGTCTAGTAATATGTGTGTAAGAAGTGTGTCGTGTTTGAGCTCTAAATGCAGAAGTTATAATTCTCTGTAATTCTGTGTGAATGAAACATTGAAATTCAGTATCAGGAAAATATTAAGAAACTTTATAAAGTTGTTAATAAAACAGGAGAATTTTCTGCAGATATCACGCGATGTGATCAATAGACAATAGACGAGGCGTGTCTAATCTCCGTAGCAACGTCTCATTGGAGGATCGCATCTGAAGGATGGAGCCAGAATTGCTCCTTTAAAACTACGCTGTCCGAACAAGTCAAAAGGCAGTTGAGAAATATGAAATAAGGTCAGAGTCAGAAGCTGGAAGTCAGAAATCGGTCAGAAGTAGCCGAAGCACCGCTACTTTGACCACGGCGGAAAAGTCGCATGGGTCATTGAGAACTGATTGACCGGGGCTGATTTTCCATCTAACAGTCGTCGATTTCAACTACGAGCCACGCCGCTGATCAACAGCCGTCACATCCAGACTCCAAAACCCTCTGTGAGATATCTGACCAAAGTCTCCCAAGAAGAGAGCCACTCAAGCCAGACGCTCAGATCAGAACAGCTGCACCAGCCAGCAGCATCCTTCAAAGCTTCCGCGCAACCCACAGGGCTTTCCCGAGAAGACGTCACCTGAAAGACAGCCAATCCAGAACGCGGGACTCCGCTGTACACGAGTCACGGAACAACCCGATTACCTCAGCTGTCAGAGCAAACGCAGGTACAAGCAAACTTCTCTCTCTCTTGCTGGAAACTGGTGAAACTCCTTTAAACCTAAAGAATCAAGCCAAAGCTCTGCTTTTGTGATTTTCTTCCGGTTATAAGTTAAGTTAGCACTGAACTTGGGACTTTTCATAACTCATCAACTCCGCGAATGTGTGTGCATGTATGTATGTGTGTATGTGTGTGTGTGTTTAGCCTTAGTTTCCTGTAAACATTAGAAGTAGTCAATAAATCTTGTTTTGATTTTCACATATGCGAGTTTCTTGTATTGTGTATCAAATTACTGCCTTAAACTCAAAAGATCCTAAAAGTTACCTCTTGCTTATAATATAATAATTACAATAATAACAATAATCATAATAAAATATTGTTACTGTTGGCCACAGAATAATATTTTATCCAGAATTGGTAAAATACTCTAACCTCAATTTTCGCTGGACGAATAATTGATGAAGTGTTAAATATTAATTCTGAATCATTTACAGTGAATCATTTACAGTTGATTCAATTCTTATTCCCTGTAACAATTAAATTGAGCTAATAAATAGGCTAAGCCCCTACATATATAAACTGTTGTATTCTTCTTGCTGGTGGGATTGTCTGTGATTGATACGAGGTCCTCCGGCCGTGATTAAAGCATATTCTAAGGCATAGTCTGGAGTCTGTTTTTTTGCTGCGCAGCAAGTTAAGGAACACTAAAGACCTTGTTCCCAAATGATAGTGTTCAAAAGGGTCAAGGCGTTGACTCACTCAAAGCCAGTTGTCGACTTGTAGACGCATTGCTAGAGTATAAATATTTTCGAGTGTCGTCAGTAGAGGCTCGGGTGTCGACTACTAGGAGACGTCACAGGTAACCTTAAGTCAGGTGCATGGGGGAAAATCTACCACAGTTAATATCCAGATTGTAAGTTTATGTGTCAAAGGGGTTATTATTATTATATTTCAGTGTCAATAAATAGGTCTTCTGCTGTAAGCCGTGTTGTTCATTTGACTGATCAAACTGGACGTGTGTAATGCTGAGTGCTGTAGAGGGTCTTCTGGTTTCTAGGTGTGTGTTTATCGTATCTTCACTGTCTCTCTGCATTCATCCGCTCTGAGCGAGAGTTTCTCACAGCTGTGGGTTAGTCGGCCTCAACTCAGCATCAACGCCTGTGCCGTTTCTATCTTTGTCTTCATCTCTGTTCCACTCCATCGCTATTAAGTGTGTTTGCTGGTGTCCTATTTTTATTCTGTAGTAGCATTTCTTCTCACATTCATAGTAAAATATTTTACAGCGTTTAAATTAAACAAACAAGAACATGCAGCTTTTATTCTTGGGTAAGTTTAAGTTACTCAATGTAATTTCACTGTGATCTTCACATGATTGGATTGTTTTCAAGAGCAACGAATGATCTGTGTTTTATCTCCACAGTTCTGCTGCTGGTGTGTCAAACTACAGAGAGTTTAACTGATGAACGGGTGAATTTAGGGCAAAACGTGACTTTAGACTGTCAGATTGATGTAAAAGAGATTTATTGGGTTTTCCAGAAACTGACAGATTCTCCAGCGCTGATTCTGCGAACTTTCACATCAGGATCTACATCATCTCTTATACTAGATGAAAGATTCAAAGACAAATATTCATCACTAACTTTGAGCAGGTTATTTATTAGTAACATCACTATTGATGAATTAGGAATATATTATTGTGTAAAAACAACTGGCTCAGGCCTACAGCTCAGCAATGCCACCAAACTTTACATCACTGGTGAGTGTATAAAATTATGACAAACTTGTTTGATCTGTTGTTATATCAATACATGATCTAAAACCATGACATTATGTATAAAATTTGTATTTTATTTTTAACTTTTATTTCTATCAGGTCTGTGTAACATTGATGCATGTTTGATGTTTCTCTTGTATTTTCTGTTGTTAACAGAAGCTGTTCGAGATCAGAATCAGACAGAAGTGAACAATAACTCACAATGTCCGAATACACCGCAAGCTCTGATAGTTTTATATGCCATACTGAGCATTGTGATGTTTTTGGCAATAATAGGTGAGATATTATGGTTCTAACATATATAATATAAAATAATATATCAATAAAATATCTTTCTTTGAAATGCTACATTACTTTAGTGATGAACTGTACAATGTTTTAATCAGAATTAGTGGTGATATTTTTGGTCTACTACAGATCAAACTTCAGGCGTGTAACAAAAGATGTCAAGATGAGGAACTGGAGCAGCTTTACAGCACAAATGCTGAAGAGGTAAAACACATCTCTTATTCTGCTTTCTTAATCAATGTCTCAACATTGAAAAACAACATTCTACATGAACATTAGCAGCTAATTTTTTATTTACTTTTCTGTAGTTTTCTGCAGTGGAGTTTCATCTGTCCTGTCTGACCAACAACACTTTTGGAAAATACCAAGTCAAACATGATCAAGAGTAAATCATCTCATACAGTCTAATAGATTCTGCTAAAGGATGAGAGTAAAATATTGTTAGTTTGTTGTTTGTTTAGTATTGACTGATGTCCTAGATTGTTTATGTAAACAAAATTGTTCATATCTTCTCAGCATTGCTTCTCTTTGTTTTTAGTTTTTCTTGAGAAATAAATTCTGTAGTAAATTTCTGTAATAAGTTGTTTTTTATTTTTTGAGTGTTTTTTGTGGCTCACAATGACAGAAATTGGTAAAAAGCAAAGCTAAATATGTATCAGCCCACAGCATATACCTTTGCTTCATTCAAGTGTTAGAGGACTCAGATCAAAATGTATTAGTATACAGAAAAGTATTGCTTAACATTTTTATTTTGAAGAATATATTATTATTATAAATACATGAGAAAAATTTAAAGTATTGGATTTTTATATAAACAGTTAAATTGTTAGTAAATGAAAATTATGTAATTAATTTCTCACCCTCATGTTGTTCTACTCCCGTAAGACCTTCGTTCATCTTCAGAACACAAATTAAGATATTTTTGATAAAATCCGATGGCTCAGTGAGGCCTGCATTGACAGCAAGATAATTAACACATTCAGATGACCAGAAAGATACTAAAGATGTATTTAAAACAGTTCATGTGACTACAGTGGTTCAACCTTAATATTTCAAAGCAACAAAAATACTTTTTGTGCACAAAAACAAAAAACACACCGATTCAAAACACTGATTTATGAAGCTTTAGGAATCTTTTGTTTCGAATCAGTAGTTTGAAGCACCAAAGTCACATAATTTCAGTAAACAAGGCTTCATTACGTCATTAGTGTTTCAAAATTTCAATAGTTCACGTGACTTTGACAGTTTGATACATGATCCGAACTACTGATTCAAAACAAAAGATTTGTAAAGCTTTGAAGCTTCATGAAGCAGTGTTTTGAAATCACCCATCACTAGATATTGTTGAAAAGTTGTTATTTTGTTTTTTTGGCGCACAAAAAGTATTCTCATCGCTTTATAATATTAAGGTTGAACCACTGAACTCACATGAACTGATTTAAATATGTTTTTAATACCTTTCTGTCTTTCTGTCAATGCAGGCCTTTCTGAGCCATCAGATTTCATCAAAAATATCTTCATTTGTGCTCTGAAGATGAACGAAGGTCTTACGTTGTAGAACAACATGAGGGTAAATAATGAGAGTATTCATTTTTGGGTGAACTAACCCTTTAAACACACAATGATGTAAAATAGCAAAAAGCAATATTCAGTGGTGGCCAAAAGTGATGAAAAAAATGTACATCTTCACCCTTTATTCAAATATTAGTAAAAATGTTAAAGATTTACAGTATATTGCTTAATTGTGCTTGGAGCCAGTTGTTTTATTTGTGATGATAACTCAATGAAACTTGCCCAGTTGTGCAAACATCTTTTTTGGCCAGGCTGTCGTACAAAGAAATTATGAATATATGCAAAAAAAAAAAAAAAAAAAAAAAAAAAAAAGGAGAACCAACAATATATTAATAACTGATTGTTATAGTCAATGTATTTTTCCTGTAAGCTTTCTGTTTTTCTTTGCATTTATCTTGCATAGTTAAATAAAACCTGCAGCTGTAGTTTGCCTTTTTTTCCAAATAATTTTGTCAGATTGTAAGTTTATGTGTTAGGAGTTTATTATTATATTTCAGTGTCAATAAATAGGTCTTCTGCTGTAAGCCGTGTTGCTCATTTGACTGATCAAACTGGACGTGTGTAAAGCTGAGTGCTGTAGAGAGAGGTGTGTTTATCTTCATTGTCTCTCTGCATTCATCTGCTCTGAGCGAGAGTTTCTCACAGCTGTGGGTTAGTCGGCCTCAACTCTGCTCTGCTTTATATGTTAAGTTCATGAACAGAGTCAGAGTCACACGATCAACGCATCGGCTTATTCATAGTAAGATATTTTACTGCATATAAACTAAACAATTACAGAATGAGGACGGTGCAGCTTTTACTCTTCGGTAAGTTTAAGTCGCTCATTTTTTATGGTTTCATTGATTTTGTCATGATTGGAGAGTTTAACAGAGATTAATTTGTTTACAATGTTGACTTTTACAGAATAATCTGTGTTTTATGTCCACAGTTCTGCTGCTGGTGTGTCAAACTACAGAGAGTTTAACAGATAAACGGGTGAATTTAGGGCAAAACGTGACTTTAGACTGTCAGATTGGTGTAAAAGAGATTTTTTGGCTTTTCCAGAAACTGACAGATTCTCCAGCGCTGATTCTGCGAACTTTCTCATCAGAATCTACAAAACCTCATTTATGTGAAGAAAGATTCAAAGACAAATATTCATCACTAACTTTGAGCCGTTTATTTATCAGTAACATAACTATTGATGAATTAGGAATATATTATTGTGTAAAAACAACTGTCTCAGGCCCACGGCTCAGCAATGCCACCAGACTTTACATCAACTTTACTGGTGAGTATTTCTAAATTATTTCCAATTTACAATTGACATCGAAATTTTGTATATATTTAACTATAAATTATGTAAAACCTAATTACTGTGTTACTGTAATAAATGTTTAATTTAACTCTGTCTATCATATCATGTTTAATAATGTTTGGCATTAAAAACACAAAACTGATACAATTCTTCTATTCAAACAGAATCTGTCCAAGATCACAATCAAACAGAAAATCAGCAACAAACACAATCTGAGATTCACAATATTTTGACTGTTACATCCTTCCTATTGAACATTGTGCTGATTATTGCAATAATAGGTGAGATTTCTGTCCAAAAAAGTACAAATAATAATAATAATAATAAATGTTCAAATGAATCTGCCCATTTATTTATAGTGTCATTTAAATTTTTTTTGTGTATTTTAGTCATTTGTGAAGTTTCTACTATTAAATGTATTGTCTATTAAACAGATTAAGTATTGTTTTAAGATATTGTTTTTAAGTTTTAATAAAAAATTTGTATAAAAACAACATGACGACATTCTCAAATGAATCTGCCCACTTATTTATTAATATTAATATTTATTAATTTTATTGTATTCATTTGTGAAGTTTCTAATATTAAATGTATTGCCTATTAAACAGATTAAGTATTGTTTTAAGATGTGTTTGACTGTATCACATTCATTTCTTGATGAAATATGTTAACCAAAATTTATTGTGCTACTTTAGTTTTGTTAATATTCAAGCTTAAGAAGCCCACAAAAAGTCGACAACATCGTCAGAATGTGGAGCCAGAGCAGCTTGAGGACTTTAACGCCGCACAGGTAAGACTTACATCGCCATATGATTCACTTGCTATTTTAGATTGTATAAGAAAAATTTCAGCTAAAATGTCAAATTATTCTAATGTTATTTATTTTTCTGTAGTTTTCTGCAGTGAAGTTTTGTCTGTCCCGTCCGATCAACAACACTTTTGATCAAGAGTAAATCATCTCTCAGGCCAATAAAAATATATTCTGCTAAATAATGAGCCAATTGTAGCTTGTTTTAGGTTGACTGATGTTATAGATTGTTTGCTTTAACATGAATGTAATGCAAAATTATGCAAAATATACCTATCTTTTCAGCATTGCTTCTCTTTGTTCATGTCTTGATAATAAATAAATAAAAATGTACATTTCTGTAGCTAATAAGTGTTTTTTTGACTCTTTTATGTGAACTCATAATGATGGAAAAAGGCCAAATGCAAATATGTAGCTAGTGGCCTCAGATCAAAACTGTTTATAGGCTTATTAGGCTACACACAAAAGTATTGGTTACAGTATATTTTCAGAAATATATTACTATTATAGAATAGATACATTAGTATACATTAAAAAGGATTAGTTCACCTAAATAATAATAATAATAAAAACCATCTGCCATCATTCACAGGCTACAAGCCTCTATGGATTTCTTCCGCTCAACACAAAATCAGTTAGTGACAGAGTCTCAGTCACAATTCATTTTCTCAGTGTATTTTTTCATACAGTAAAACTGAATCGTCAACTTTTGTATTTCACAGAAGAAAGAAAGAATTAACTGATGATACACAAGCCAAGAGAAATCTCGACTCTCGTCCTTCTCTAACCGCTGTCTTATATTTACAACTTGAAGCCTTTCAGAAGTTTTCTTGACTTAGATATCTTCTATATATGTTTGTAGGCCTTTATAAATGCAAACAGAGCAATGTTTTATCTCTGCATGCATGTTTAGCTGCATAAAGGAAACGGCGCCATCTACCTGCTGCAAGTGTCACAGTCTGACACTTGTGTGGAAAACTGTACAAAGTTAACAATTGCGGGATTCTTAGTCAACAGAATCACTTTGGGGTCCTAGAGATACAATCTTGGTTGTTATCTTGTTTCCATGTTGAGGTTGTATAAATAATATCTAAAATAGTCAATGTTAAAGCCACATGATATCAAAATAGGCAATTCTCTCAAATGAAATAAACTTCAAAATCAGATGTAGTCAGGAGATAATATAGCACTTCAATGTATTTATGAAATGTAAAACTTATTGAAACCTGAAAGTGATCAGTCTAAACAATCTGTTCATGTTTGTCATGCACTCTGACCTTTTTAACGGCAGTAAACAGTCCGGTCAGTGCAAGTTCAACTTCTACATCCTCTTTTCAAGGCTGTCTGGTGGTTTCCTTTCAGTTTTTTTTCTTATTTTTTTTCCCCCTGTATGTTGCAGTAGCACTTCCGCTCAGATTCGTAGTTAAGTTAACCATCTTACTGCATATGAGCTAAACACCCACAGCATGAGGACGCCGCAGCTTTCACTCTTCTGTAAGTTACTCGATGTAATTTCACTGTGATCTTCACATGATTGGATTGTTTTCAAGATTGAAGGAATGACGTGTTTCACTAGATGTGTTTTATCTTTACAGTTCTGCTGCTGGTGTGTCAAACTACAGAGAGTTTAACTGATGAACAGGTGAATTTAGAGCAAAACGTGACTTTAGACTGTCAGATTGATGTAAAAGAGATTTACTGGGTTTTCCAGAAACTGACAGATTCTCCAGCGCTGATTCTGCGAACTTTCACATCAGGATCTACATCAGCTCTTATACAAGATGAAAGATTCAAAGACAAATATTCATCACTAACTTTGAGCCGTTTATTTATTAGTAACATCACTATTGATGAATTAGGAATATATTATTGTGTAAAAACAACTGACTCAGGCCTACAGCTCAGCAATGCCACCAGACTTTACATCAACTTTACTGGTGAGTATTTCTAAATTATTTCCAATTTACAGTTGACATCAAAACTATGTATATATTTAACATAAATTATGTAAAAACTAATTACTGTGTTACTGTAATAAATGTTTTATTTAACTCTGTCTATCATATCATGTTTAATAATATTTGGCATTAAAAACACAAAACTGATACAATTCTTCTATTCAAACAGAATCTGTCCAAGATCACACTCAGCAACAAACACAATCTGAGATTCACAATATTTTTACTGTTACATCCTTCCTATTGAACATTGTGCTGATTATTGCAATAATAGGTGAGATTTCTGTCCAAAAAAAGTAAAAAGAATAAAAAAAAAAATTGTATAAAAAACACAATGACATGCTCAAATGAATCTGCCCACTTATTTATAGTGTCATTTAAATTAATTTTAGTGTATTTATTTGTGAAGTTTCTAATATTAAATGTATTGTCTATTAAATAAGTATTGTTTTAAGATATTTGACTGCATCACGTTCATTTCATGATGAAATATATTAACCAAAATTTTTTGTGCTACTTTAGTTTTGTTAATATTCAAGCTTAAGAAGCCCACAAAAAGTCGACAACATCATCAGAATGTGGAGCCAGAGCAGCTTGAGGACTTTAACGCCGCACAGGTAAGACTTACATCGCTGTATGATTCACTTGCCAGTTTAGTTTGTAATAGAAACATTTCCAGCTAAATTGTCAAATTATTCTAGTGTTTCTCTAGAAGCTGAAGATATTTCGAAAGTTGATAGTTGGGTAATGATGGTGACTCATGTAGTGATTTTGACAATTTGCAAAACATTGATCTTAAGCAACAGTAAAAACATAGTTATCTAAAATAACTGTTTAACAACATCAATCAAATGTGTCACATGTGCGGTAAAAGTGTTTATAAAGTGCCTCATTTCATCTTTAATGTTCTCGTAGTACTCTGAAATTGAGTTGCCTACATATTCCAGAGAAGAAAATCCCAAACAGATCAACGGCACTTACGTGCTTCTTCAGAAGCCGAAGCCACATCCAAGAGTTCAACACAACGTGAACCTACAAAGTTATTGAGGTGGTTTGACACCTTCTCTGGGTGCGTCCTTTTTTGCAGTATTAAGTTACATAAAGGACAATGTATTTCCATCACTGTTTGCTTTACATCATATTATTTAATTATTTATAAAATGCATATTTTGCTGAATGTTTCTACCAAGTAACCTTAGACATGTAAACAGATGAATCTTGATTGATGTGATTACATTTTACAATTAGGGTTTAAGGCGTTAACATGAAATAACAATCAACGACACTTGCATTAATCCTGGTTATTGTTAGTGTAAATACATTTTTTAACGTTTCAAATTGTCTAAACTGACATCAACAATAGTATATTTAAACATTAAATACTACTAACAATATAAAATGTCATTAACCTAAATGAATATGTTTTGTTAAAATTGTTTGTCACTTCATGATACTTAATGCATTAACATGTTAACAACTTGACATAAGTTTTTGAGGTAACACTTTACAGTAACACTTTATTTTACAGTGTCATTGTTACATGTTACTATAGTAATAACAATAAATTATGCATAATTACATGCAACTAACCCTAAACCAAACCAAAATTCTAACCCTATAGTAAGTACATGTATTTATTTATTATTATTCAGTACTTAAATGCAGTTACAGTGTAACAAAGACACTAAAATAAAGTGTAACCCATTTTACAATAAGGTTCATTAGTTAAACATTAGTTAATGTATTAACTAACATGAACTAACCATGAGCAATACATTTGTTACTGTATTTACTAATCTTCATTAATGTTAATTAAAATACAGTTGTTAAATGTTTGTTCATGTTAGTTCACAGGGCATTAACATTGATTTTAATAATGTATTAGTAAATGTTGAAATTAACATTAATCAAGATTAATAAATGCTGTAGAAGTGCAGTTCATTATTAGTTCATGTTAACTAACGCAGTAAACTAATGTTAACTAATGAACCTTATTGTAAAGTGTTACCGTTTTTGATAATTAAAGTTGCTAAATGATTGTAATTGTGTCTAAAATTTGTGAATTTTGAATAAAACCCTGCTGGTTTAAGATGATTTAATCGTTCCCCCCAAGTCTGGTTAGGTTGGTGTTTAGCTGGTCTCCCAAACTGACCAGCTGATAAATACCCAAAACCCCCCAAAACCATTAGAAAAGTTGAATCAAGTGCAAGAAAAAGCAAGAAAAGCACATTTAGGCATGGACGCTGGTGTTTGTGCAACACTGACACAAGTTTTACCACGTTAATGTCATGTGAGAACATTGGTAAAAGTGCCACTTCCTGTTTGTGAACAAAGAGAAGCAGCAAATGCCTGCAAGCATTAAAAAAAATATAGTTAAAAGGTCTGAATTTTAAGATTGTTGCAATGCAATTCTCTTATGTTTTAGAAAAACATCTGACAACAAAATGTGTACAGTTTTTACTCTTTCTGTACCTTGTTTGGCTCAGTAAAATGATGCAAACCTCTGCACTTGTGACTAAGACATTTGTTTTAAGTGACAGATGGAGTTTTTATTCGTTACACTTACATTTGTACTTTTTTTTAATGATAACACAACATTTCATAGGTGTTAACAACATCTATACATAAACAGTCATACTTAAAATGCAGAATTTTCCACTTTATAGATATATTTCAATGAAAATGACATTTATAGCAAATTAAACAAACAAATGTACATGGGAATGATGTAATTACACTATATCCAGTATTCAGGAGCACAATCAGTTGAACAACAAACAATAAATAGAGTTCAATTTCAATTCTTTACATCAGATTTTCCTCTTCGGTAGATTCATATTATTCAAATCTACAAGATACGACAATCATCACAAGCAATTTAATTTCTCTCCATCTATCAACAGGCATCAATAAATAATCTTTATTTGTGTGTTTGATTGTGTCAAAAAGACGAAGCATTTATACAATGAGCAATTCAGTGGTGCACACACACATTAAAAATAAAACACACACATTCAAATGCACTTAAATACACAGCACAAGATGGAATGGGATTTGACGGACCTCCTCAGTCCATTCGGATCTTCTGATTGGTCATCCTGTAGATGATGCTGTCGTATCCTGGATCCATGTTCCAGAGGTTGTAGGAAATAACGATGACAGCTAAAGCTAAGACGATCATCAGCCACAGGACGATGTTGAAGATCACAGCGTACTCAAAGTTGTACTTGTAGGCCAGATTGTAGGGGCTTTCTGGGTTACTCTGAAACAACCACATGCTAGCATTCAATGTAGGTCAGCATTCAAAAGTAGGTCAGCGATGAAGGCTTCTACTGTACCATAAGCGTCTTTATGTTTTGGAACAAAAACAGGTTATGGGTTGAAAAGGTGATGGTCACTAGGCTAAAAACAACTGCTAATATTTCTAAAAGGAAAAAACACGCTAGCGCTAGCTAACCAACTACTGCTGCCTACACAATCAACATTAAACGTCTTACAGCAGTGGTCTTGATTCGATTCTTTCTTCTTGTACCCTGACGAATAAAAATAACGCTGGAAATGTAGACCTGATCCAACATCAGCACATTTTTGTACACTTCATATCATTTTTGGTATATCATTCAATGTTTGGGTTTTACAGAAACTTACGATCTGCTTGGACTCGAGGATGGAGCGTGACTTCCTTGTCAGAGGGGTTTCAAACGTCTTTACAGTCACGACTTCTACAACTGCATTGTTTCCATAGACGCCGGAGACGTCGTCTGCGAACTTCAGACATAAAACAAACAGACTTTAGCACAAAACTACTAAAAACAGCAGTGCTATTTATATTATTTAGTACTATTAATACAGAAAAAAAATCTGTAGCTGAACTTCCACTTTATATGAAAAAAGAATTTAATAAATAATAAAACCTAATAATAAATGAAAAATAATGATCTTATGTTCACGTCAAGACAAGGATAAATGAGATAAAGGTGCAGATATGCACTGTAAAAAATGACCGTGATTTTAACAGTAAAAGACTGTAAAAATGCTGCGGTGAAAAACTGGTTTACAGAAAGTTTCCGTACTATATACGGTGAATAACTGTAATAGATCTAATGGTACATTTAATGTAATTTTACGGTAAAATACAGTTTTTGGAAGTGAAAAATAACAATTCATTGTAAAAATTTACAGTGAAAAACCGTAAATTGACATTCCCACAATTCCCTGCGTGACACTTCACATTTGATACATTTTCATTGAAATAACTGTTTCTTCTTAGTTTTTCTCATTTTTTTCTAATCAGTTATGTACATTAGGGTTTTATGTTACATCTAATGTTGTTAAATTAATGTTTATTGCATTTTTAACATTTCATGCATGTTACCATGATGGTGTTTTGTGTGTGTGTGAATGACACTGTGTGCACCTTCTATATCAGTGGTTCTCAAACTTTTTTCCCAGTGGGCCGCACAATGGTCCAAGTGCAAGTCTCACGGTCCGCATATAATTTACATATGACGTCACCGATGCAAACCAATCAGATTTAATGTTATGGTATTAGCAGATAATACTATTATTATACCAAGATGTTGCACACAATAAATAACAAATAAAAACTAACTTACTGACATTAGCTTTACAATAATAATCAGTAATGCTCAATGAACACACAAACTGTATATACATCACTTTAAGTTGCTATTTAATTCTGTATGACTGTATGACTCTCTTCAACAGCATCGCAATAGTCACCAAACAATCACATAAACGCCTTAATAAGCAAATGTTACTCAGCTCTTTTTACAAACAACACTGAGCGCACTGTAATTACAATCTTTGACGATATCAAGCATTCTGTCACGTCGCAATCCCTCGCGCAGCATCGGATCCGCGAGCGCGCGGCCGAGTTGGGCTCATTCCAGCCGCGGTGCGCTGATGCGGTTATTTTTACTGATTTAAAATACATCAAACAAACACATCGAATTCACAGTTCAGTCTTTTGAAATTGTAGGTTTTGCTTGTCAAGTAGGCTACTTTACTACAGAGCAAACAGGAAGGCTGCCCATCTCGCTCATTAGGCCTAACAGCAAACTGATTCTTCCATTCTTCTTACCTTTGCTGCTGATGCTGCGACTCTTCTTGTTTGCATGTGTTCCTTCATTTTATCTTCCACATTTAGCTTTTCTCCTTTAATAACAAATTTGACCATTTTGAGGCTTAAATTTACAAAATTAATGGCTACTGTTTGAATTCTTCCTAAGCGCGCACTTGTGTTTGTTTCGTTAACTGAGTGATCGCGTCATTAGCCTACATTGCCTGATGTCTGAAAATAATAAATGCTCACCAAAATTATTTTATATGACAAATAAAGCATTATAGCTCATTTATATTTATTTAATTTACTTTAATTCAAATTTTAAAACAAAAATAAAGTGTATGCTAATTTTTTATTATTATTATTATTATTATTGTGGTCGGCATATCGCGGGCCGCATTTACATTTGTGACGGGCCGCAGGTTGAGAACCACTGCTCCACACCCATTCAAACGCTGCGTCGCGCGACTCGTGTCCAATTACACCAAAAGTATATGCTCACTGGATGTCATGGCAACTGAATCACGGAGGAAAACTCGCCTTCGCTTTAATTTCGGACCATCTCCAAAAAGACATAAAACACTAAACAAATGATTTTGACATGCGTTTATCAAAGTAGGAAATCCAGATTTTTAATCCCTTACACACAATTACTGCTGTTGAAATACGAAATGGAGGCGGGTCCGGATTGAATTCCCTCCGGGTCCGGATCCGGACCGGAGTCCGGACTTTGAGAAGTGCTGTTCTATATGTTAGTGTTGTCCTTCTCAGCTTGTGGAAAAGCTGCTTGTGATGAACTTTGGTTCATCATGTGACTCTTATCACCACTGTGTTTGGTGACTGTCAGTGTATTATAAAGGTACAAAACAGATATTAGTACTTCATTAGGTTGGTAAATTAACATTATATCAGTTAATGAAATACGTTATTTTACCGTAAATTTAACAGATTTTTTTTACGTTGCTACTGTATTTTTTACGGTAAAGTTCTGGCAACCACAGCTGCCGGTTTTTTACCGTAAATTTTACTGGGATATTTTTTACAGTGTGCCTAAATTAATTTGTCCAAGTATAGTAGGGCTTTAATAATTACATCAAGCTCTTAATGTGTTTGACTTAATTTAATTAAAATCATTTTAATTTAACACAATTTATATATTTATATTATTTATTTAAAATATTATTTTATTTATTCAAAATATAATTTATATATATATATATATATATATATATATATATATATATATATATATATATATACACACAAATACACATATTGTATATATATATATATATATATTTTTTTTTTTTTTGTCAGATCATCTAAAAAAGTTTCTTACTTTCTATGTTAAGCATCATTAAAACATCTGATGAACATATTAGTAATATTGTAATATTTATTGAGATTGTACTTTGTCACTACCTATTATATTATATAAGAACAGTGTTATAATACTAAAGATATTTACATTAAAGAGGACCTATTTTGCCCCTTTTTTGCAAGATGTAATATAAGTCTCTAGTGTCTCCAGAATGCATCTGAAGTTTCAGCTCAAAATACCCCACAGATCATTAACAATGATCATTTTTAGGTATGAGCAAAAACACGCCTTTTTGTGTTAAATGTTAAATGCAAATGAGCTGCTGCTCCCGCCCCTTCCAGAAGAGGGCGGAGCCTTCAGCCGATACTCCGGCAACAACAAAACAGGAGAAACTGTATAGGGCCGTGTCCACATATTGCGTTTCTGCTTTCCACTGTGCAGCTTTTCCATTATTCTCTATGTAAACGCGACAGAATGTTGTTTTTTTTCTCCCATGCGGGACCACTCACAAACAATGCGTTCTTGAGTCTAAAAATGCAATATGCGGGCAGTGGAAAACGAAAAGTGTTGACATGCATTTTTAAAAGTTAAACTTCTTTTAACCTGAGCACTGCGTTTTTAGAACGCTGCGAGCGCAATGGTCAAACACATCTGTCTAGCACATTTACATAGAATAGCTATGGAAAAGTAGCGCAGTGAAATGGATGTTCAGTGTGCATTGATGCAGCCAACAAAAGACCATTTAAATTGCCTCAGCGATGTGATAAACATTCTTGCGTTTCCACTAGCTGATAAACATGGCGGACTGTGTACAACTCACTCAAGGGAGGAGCTAAGCCAATAGGCCAGATTCAGTCACCAGTCATGGGCAGGGCCTGTTATATTGTGATGAGAATGGCTCATTTTGAAACACTGTTTATGACTTATGGGGAATATATAAAAAAAGGAGATTTACCGTTATAGGGTGGTTGTGTATACACACTGCAAATACATTTATGTTCAAACACCATGTAGATGTGAATTTTGCATTATAGGTTACCTTTAAAGTACACTGTAATGTACTTTAAATACGGTAGGGGAAAAAAATGTAAAAATACTGAAAAAAAATTAATGTACTTTGTTGCATTAGAGACCACTGTTTCAGTGAAAAAGAAAGAAACCAGCAGAGGAACCTGAGATGACAGACACTAGCTCAGTACCTTCTGCAGAGCAGATGTCAGGATCCTGGTAGCGTCCGTGAACTGAGGGGAGTCTGTGCCGTAGCGGCGGACGATCTCCTCCAATCCCGCAAGCTCTAGGGAGTACAGGTCAGGAGCCGGGTCTTTAGCCAGATGCTTGTGTTTCTGCAGCTGTAGCAAACAACAGACTCTTTAATAACAGAGAATCAAAGTTGCTGAAGAAAACTGGCTACATGAGACGAACAAGCTGATTCACTGATGGCTAGATCAACAAAACAACAAATAATTAAACTAAGAAACAAAAATGAACCTATAATATCTCGCAAGGCTGATTTATATGGGCCAAACTGTTATGAAGAAACTCACCAGAGCGGAGATGTCATACAGCACCTGAACCTCAGACAGGAACAGAAGATCAGCCTGAAACACACACAAAAACAGGTATATTTAGACCAGCATCTAGTCTGGGGTGGGAAGAAAACCAACATGCATCTACTGATGTTTCGATATGCAACAACTACTTTCACATGTCGATAATTTCAGCCAGGCAGAAGCCACTTCCTACTTTGACCGAAAAACTGCTTCAGTAACTGTTACAGTCCATGTCTGCATAAAGTGTGTATATACTGTATACATTAATAAATTAATAAATATATAAAAGTCACATATAAAAACTATATTTATTAAACATAGGTATTGATTGATTGATATTTATATGACACTTTCTGACAACGTAAACCTCAGTTTTGTGGTTCACTGAATCTTGTATATTTATTTATGTTTCTGTGCTGAAAGTTTGGCTATTATGATGGAGAAGGTCATGTGATCACATCTTCACCTCGTTATTACGGCTGAGAGAGCTGAGAGGAAGGGAAGTGAGGACCGATCCTTCCTGGGACAAACGTCCACGGATCTGTTGCAGGGTCACGGGCAGATCCTCAAAAACAGTGTTGGCCATTCCCATCATATACAGCCTCTAAAACACACAATATCAAGACATTTATTGATTTTAGCTGCTTATTGAATGCATGATCTGGTAAAAACATCTGTGACATTCTGACGATAACCACAAAAAAATATTTAGACTTGTCTCTCAGTTTGTAAAAACACATGTAATTTATTTTAATAATTATAAACAATATATAATCATTATTATTATAATTAAGGATTTCATAATTAACATAATTAGCACTTTAAATGACAGTAGGTCAAGTTATTTTTTAATTTATTTTAGTGCCATATCAGCTAATACGATAACTAAAAAAAAGACATATAAAAGAATAATAATTAAAAAATTAGACAAATACATGTTTTATAATATTACAATAAATATAAATAAAAATAATTCCTTAAAATAGAAAAACTATAATCTAACAATTTAACATTTGCTAATTGTACTTTTATCTATTAAACTACTTTCCATGAATAAATAAATGTTGCCTTTTAGTATTAGAAGCAGGGCAGTCCAATAAAATATTCTTTAGAGTAGGTCTTATTTCAACTGCATTTCATTACATTAGATAGGTTAAGCATTTCTCACGTGCATCTTTTTTTGCAGAGCATATAAGAGAACTGTGTGTTTGCAGGCATCATCTATGTGTGGTTAGTGTTAGAGTTATAATGTACCAGAGAGTCAGCGTGGTCATACCTCCTCACTGGGTGCGAGCTGCAAAACCACAGGGGTGCTGTCAGCAAACAAAGTGTGCATAGTGTTCGCCACACTGTCCAGAGTGAATGGAACCGGCTAGAACGAGATAGACAGACAGACATTTAGATGGGTTGATGGGCAGAGGGACAGATAGATAGACAGACAAACATATAGATAGATAGATAGATAGATAGATACAGTTGTGGCCAGAATTATTGGCACCCTTCATAAATATGATCTGACTCTAAAAATAAATCTGCATTGTTTATCCTTTTGATCTTTAATTCATAAAATTAGCAAAAATCTAACCTTTCATTGAAGGAAAGGAATTGAAAGTGGGGGGAAAATAACATAAAGAAATAAATGTTTTTCTCCGAAACACGTTGGCCACAATTATTGGCACCCCTAGAATATTTATGAGTAAAATATCTCTGAAGTATATTCCCATTCATATTTACATTTTTTTAGCTCACCAGGGTGATCATGAACATGAAATTGTCCAGCCATGACTTCCTGTTCCACAGGAGAATAAACATGAGGAAACACAAAGGCCAAATTCCCTTAATCATTCATCACAATGAGTAAAACCAAAGAATATAGTTCTGATGTGCAGCAAAAGATTGTTGAGCTTCACAAAATAGAAAGTGGCTGTAAGAAAATACCTAAAACATTGAAAATCCCCATTTCCACTCTCAGGGCAATAATTAAGATGTTCCAAATCAACTAAAGATGTTACAAATCTGCCTGGAAGAGGACGTGTGTCTAAATCGTCCTAATGTGAAGTGAGGAGGAGAGTTTAAGTGGACAAAGACTCTCCAAGGATCACAGCTGGAGAATTGCAGAGATTAGTTGAGTCTTGAATCTCAGAAAGCCTAAAAAAAATGATCAAAAGCACCTACATCCTCATAGGTTGTTTGGGAGAGTTTCAAGAAAAATCCTCTGCTCTCATCCAGAAACAATCTCCAGCATATTCAGTTGTCAGACAAGACTGGAACTTCAAACAGGACCGGCTTCTATGGTCAGATGAAACTAAATAAAAGAGCTTTTTGGCAGCAAACCCACCAGATGGGTTTGGTGCACACATGGATAAAAAGTGCCCCATGTCCACGGTTAAATATACTGCTGGATCTTTAATGCTGTGGGCCTATTTTTCTGCTGGAGGTCCTGGACATCTTGTTCAGATACATGGCATCATGGATTCTATCAAATACCAACAGATAAAAAATCAAAACCTGACCGCTTCTGTTAGAAATCCTATAATGGGCTGTGGTTGGATCATCCGTCAGGACAATGATCCAAAACAAACAACAAAACCAGCACAAAAATGTGTCACTGAGCACAAAATGAAGCTTCTGACATGGTCCCCTGACCTGAACCCTAAAGAAAATGAGTGGAGTGAACTGAAGAGAAGAAGCACCAACATGGAGCTGGGAATCTGAAGGATCTGGAGAGATTCTGTATGGAGGAATGGTCTCTGATCTCTTGTCAGGTGTTCTCCAAACTCATCAGGCATTATAGGTGAAGACTCAGAGCTGTTATCTTGGCAAAAGGAGGTTGCAAAAAGAATTGAATAAAAGGGTGCCAATAATTGTAATAATCAACATGTTTTGGAGAAAAAGATTTATTTCATAATGTTATTTCCCCCCCACTTTCAGTTATTTTCCTTCAATGAAAGGTTAGATTTTTGCTAATTTTATGAATTAAAGATAAAAAGGATAAACAATGCAAATTTATTTTTAGAGTCATCTTTGATCATATTTATGAAGGGTGCCAATAATTCTGGCCACAACTGTAGATAGATAGATAGACAGACAGAACAGCAGAAGTGAAGCGGTTACCCCGTAAACAAAGCAGCTGCTTCAAACAGCCATTCAGTTTTCTGTATTCGCAATGTTGTTCATCACAGCACCAAATACATAATACTTAAAGGCTTAATAGGATATTTACTTTCAAACTTAAACATTATTATATTTTAATCTGGACTACAACATGCCCTATAATGACTGAAGAAATAAAAAAAAAATTCTGATTATTTGTTATTGTTCAGTAACACTTATTGACATAAGGCTTCATTAGTTAACATGTTAATTCATTAATACCAAACTGACAATGAAAATTAACAATGATCAGTTGTATTTTTTAACTAACATTAACAAAAATAATACCTTCTGCAACAAATGTAGCTATTGCTCAATCTTAATGTTAATGCATTAACTAACGTTAATAATGAGCCCTTATTGTAAAGTGTTACCTGTTGTTCTTTATAATTCTTTTGCACATTAATCTGTTAGAAACATTTTACTTTAGAATTTTTTTTGTGTATTGTTTTATTGTATTTAAATGTTCAGAGTTCTTTTTGTTATAAGAAAAAGAATTCTTAAACCTGTTATAGTATGACAACATTGCAACTTATTTCAATATAGTGATAATACCGTATAAAAGCTTCAGCAATTATCGCAACATGAAAATTTGATACCGTCACATAATAGACAGACAGACAGATACAGACAGACAGACAAACAGACAGATAGATACATAGAGATAGATACAGACAGAGATTGATAGAGACAGACAGACAGATAGATAGACAGACAGAGACAGACAGAAAGAGAGATTGATAGAGACACACAGACAGACACACAGATAGATAGACAGATAGATAGATAGATAGATAGATAGATAGATAGATAGATAGATAGATAGATAGATAGATAGTAAGATAGATATTAGTCATTAGTCTCATGATAAAAATTAAGGGAAGTCTTTTGGGGAAACTACACTGCTACTTAATCCTGGAAGATCCTGATTTTCTGAAACTTACAAATTTAGCTGTTAAAATTTTTCCTGTTTTCTACGTCTAAAGGGAATTATTTAACTTATTCAACTAATATACTAAATACAACCCATCCGCGGGCAAGAAAGGGCAAACGGATTGCTTTTGAAAAGATCAAGTTAAATGGATTATGCTGTGGATGATTTTATGATGTTTGTTATTGATTTAAATGGCAAAGTCATTTTTCTAGGTCTAAAGGGAATTATTTAACTGATAACTGACAACATGCATGTTGAGTCAAAGACATAATAGCAAGAAAGAGTGAGAGAAAAACACATGCTTTTGCATTCACGCACCACAGAGACTAAAATAACTCGCTTGAGAATGCATCACTCACATTTTCGAGAGGGTAAGAGGAAATGTTTTTCGGAAAGTCAAGGCTGTCCATGCCGCGCACGACGATCAGAGCGTTTGCACGCGGGCGTTGAAACAGCGAGCCGGCGGCCAGGCCAGGCCAGTCAAGATCCTGCAAACAAAAACCACAAGTTCACCACAGTGTTTACATGAAGACACCAAACGTGCCATTACACAATTAAACAGACATGATACCTCACGAACGGAAAAGCCCATGGTTAGGGCGACTAAATCAGGGATCTTTTCTCCTGATATGGGCCACTGTCCATCCAGAAAGGTCACGTACTGCGGGCTGCGCAGAACAGTCAAACTGTCACCCAAAACACCTGATGGAAAATAACAGAAAACAATATATTCTAAGTCACAACCTTTCTTTGCAATAAATGACTTGCATCGGCATTTAAATACATTTAAATGTTATTAAAATAAATGAATAAAGTTAGATATAAATGAAATATACAGTATTACAGTAAGAAGGGAAAAAATCTAAATAATGTAACAATTTATTTCTGTGAAGCAAAACTTAATTTTTGATAACAGTTGTGTTGCTTATTTTTTTGGAACCTGTGATACTTTTTTCAGGATTCATTGATGAATAAAAGGTTAAAAAGAACAGCATTTATTCAAAATATAAATCTTTTCTAACAATATAAATCTTTACTATCACTTTTTATCAATTTAACACATCCGTGCTGAATAAAAGTATTAATTTCTTTCAAAAAAAGAAAGAAAGAAAATTCAAGCTTTTGAACAGTAGTGTATATTGTTACAAAAGATTTCTATTTAAATAATAAATGCTGATATTTTTTAACTTTTTATTAATCAAAGAATCCTGAAAAAGTATTACAGGTTATATTATTATTATTAAGCAGCACAACTGTTTCCAACATCGTAATATGCTGATTTATTATCAATGATTTCTGAAGGATCATGTGACACTGAAGACTGGAGTAATGATGCTGACAAATTCAGCTTTGCATAACATAAATAAATTATATTTAAAAAAGTATATTAAAATAGAAAACCATCATTTTAAATTGTAATAATATTTCACAATATTACTGTTTTTCTGTATTTATTATGAAATAAATGCAGTCTTAATGAGCACAATATACTTTTTTCAAAAACATTAAAAATAGAAATGTATATATATATAAAATATATAAACATATATTACAATATATATAAATATATATATATTCCCAATTTATACTATGGAAAAATTAATATTATAAATGTTTAAATATTATTTATTGAATAGGCAGCGCTCTCTCTCTCTCTCTCTCTCTCTCTAATGACTTGGGTAAAGTTGGTTTTATATTCGCACATTCGGACTTCTGATAAATTCAGACTTTCCAATAAATGTGCAATAAATTAATGTTTGCGAATTTTAAGCAGTGACATGATATTGACAACCAACGATTGTCAACTTACAACATTTTTCACAGTCGATCAAAATAGGCAAGTATTGTTTTAATGGCATATTTACTTGTGAATGTCCACTGAATGTCCAATGTAGTGTGATTAACAAGGCTATTGAATATGGATGTCCGAATGTGCGAATATAAAACCAACATTACCGAAGTTCTCTAATGTATCTATCTATCTATATTTATTATAGCTGCCATATCAATTTTAGGATGCATGAGAAGTCAAATTTGGGGGTCCAGGGCATTTAAGAGTGAAATCTCGTGTCCTAACACAATGATCAGTATAATTTAACATCATAACCATAGTATTGACCAATAAGTAGGATTTGTTAAATGAACTGACTGACTGTCACATGACCTGCTGAGGCTTCCTCATTCAGTATCAGCATTTAACACCGAAACCCTTTATATTTAACAGCCTAAAGCAAAAATAATCACAATATCTTACGGAAATCACATAAATCAATTACATTAAATTAATTCAGTTGTATAAACGAGACATATTTTATCCATTTAACGTTATATGACTGCGGATTATGGCATCTCACTGCAGCCGCCATTATTTCATTAAACAAACGCTGAAAACACACCGACCCGACAAAATAAAATCACGTGCACATCAAAGATGAAGTATAACGCAGATTTACCTGATAAAAGTCCAAAAAGCGCAAATACCGTCTTCATAATTGTTCGATTCATCTCGGGAGGATTTTCTGATGGACTGCGCTTCCTCGCAACACCGGTCACATGACCCAGAGCTGCCGTGTCGCGTGACGTCGTGCGTCATGACGTCACTATGGGTCCTTCAGCGCTTCGGCTTTCACTGTGTGACTCTTAAAACCTTAATTAAATCGTGTTCACTAATGTAAATTTTACAATTATATTTCTATAATAGTATTTAGTCAAAGTATTAACATCAAAAGAAGCGTTTAGCAAGATACAAGGTCTAATAATGTTTTTTTATTATTATTTGTATCATGATGAGACTAATGCCACTTATCTATGTATGTATCTATGTATGTATCTATGTATGTATGTATCTATCTATCTATCTATCTATCTATCTATCTATCTATCTATCTATCTATCTATCTATCTATCTATCTATCTATCTATCTGTCTGTTAATGACCTTCAACCTAGCAGGACACGTGACAAGCAGTATGTTTTAGTCATCATGAGCCTCTGGTTAGGCTTGTGCATTTCGCATGTCTGACTTCACCTTTACTTAGTTTTCTTGTAACTTTAAATATGATTTAATAACCTTTTATGAGTTATATTTATATTTTCTTTATTTGAATACACGCAAACAGAAAACGATCTTGCAGCTTCAAGCCCCCTATCGTCGATCGTCCTAGTCAACCTTGCTGCTTGTCTTGTAATATCATCGTTATCCACTTGGAGGAGCTCTTGTTCCGTCACTGACCGCTCGCATCGACCGCGTTTATCTCCGCGCAGCAGCGATCATTTACCAGCCCGAGCCTGTGAGATTACTTACACGTGCTTTCAGATCAGGCCGTCACCATATGCTCGACCGAGAAGCCTAATATGAGTCATGATGCTTCAAAATAAATTTATAACCCAAAGAGGTGACTTAAATAACTATTTAATAATAAACTGAAAATAAAGTCCGGGTTGAAAGTGAAGTAAAAAGCTGAGTGCATATTAAAATAAACATTAAAAACTAACTTGAATCATCAGATTCTACTAATAATGAATCACACGTTGCTAATGTGTTTAGTAATGAAATGAAATGTAAAAACTGAGAGGACTCAAATAAGGTACTGATATGGTAAAAACATGGTGTCCTAAATTCTACTTTGATGTATAAATTAAATAAAATTATTTCAGGTGTTATTGTGACTGAACTCCATTTTGTAACATTTTAAACAACAAAAAAATCTTGGGACACTTTTTTCAGTCATCTCAATGGCAAAAAGTGTCCCAATCAAACTGAATTCACCCCTTTACATGTTCAAAATGATACAATCATCCTTTGCCATTTAGCCTAAATCAATAACAAGCATCATAAAATCATCCACAGCATAATCCATTTAACATGATCCTTTCAAAATCAGTCCGTTTGCCCTTTCTTGCCCGCGGAGGGTTTGTATTTAGTATATTCCGTCCCGCATAGAGTCTTGTTTGCGGTCCGTTCTCGCCCTGAGCAGCGGGACTGGAGCGCGCCGCCGCTCTGACTGCTGAGCGCGACCCCGTGACACGCCTCCTCTGATTTTCACATTCCATTAGGTAATTCAATAGCAGACAATTAGACTGACCCAGCCATTGGCCCACCCAACGGGACACTGCCGACACAATGACCCTGATAGGGCAACGTTGCAGAAGTCTGCCTGGAGTTCTGTGTCATCCATCTGAGTCTGTAAATTATTAATTATTGTTATAGACAAGCGCAAGATATCATTAGATAAATTATTATTTTTTAAAAAGTCATAAATATATTTTGAATAAAAGTTTTATTTTTTAGGTTTACTCAGTGTGAGCTAAACAAAATGTGCATTTTCTTAATTATGTGATATTAAAAAGAGCAACAAAAAAAATGACAATTTTATCATTATTATTTTATTTTTAAAAGTAAGCAGAACTGTATTAACTTAGCCTATTTATTTATAGGAATAATAATAAAACATTGTAGGCCAAGCTAAGTTATGCCCAAACGTTTTTTTTTAACATTTGTTAAAGTTTGAAGTTTTTTTCTAGTAATTTCATATTGTATCATATTTTAGTTTTTAATTGCTGTTTTAAGTATTATTATTATTATTATTATATTTACTGTTATTATTTATTATTATCATCCATTCATTCATTCATTCATAAAACATTGTACCAAACTAAATATAGGCCTACCAAAACTTGTTTTAACAGTTTTTTAGAGTTTAAAGTTTTTTTTCTAGTCAATTTAATTGTCATTGTAAGTATTATTATTATTACACATTTATTTATTTATTTATTTATTTATTTATTTATTTATCAATAAGACATTGTACCAAACTGTTTGCCAACACTTGATATGAAATATTTTGATATGAAATATTATTATTTATTTTTAATGTACTTCGAATAATGTAAATCTTTTTATTTATATGCTTTTGCCTAATTATGTCAGTAAATGAATGAACAGATAGATAGATAGATAGATAGATAGATAGATAGATAGATAGATAGATAGATAGATAGATAGATAGATAGATAGGCACAATGTTATGTAATTCAGCAGCAGTTGTCATCAGTGCAGACGCTGACTCGGCCCGTTCTCTGCTGGTCTGACGGGTTTGAATGACAGATCACGCCTGCAAGTGACAATATCTCGATGAGCGGACATTAACACCGGCGCTGATGGGCACTCACTCGTCTCTTCCCCTTCCTCTGTCTCTTTATTCTGCGAGAGAACGCGAAGCACAGCGCCTCGGGCATTGAACACAATAGAGAGCTGGAGAGGGTGGGACGGGGGGAGAGAGAGACCCCATGTATAAATGAAGGCTGCATGGGGGAAGGTAGGGGCGGCCTTGACGAGATCAGATTAAACAACAATACAAAAGCCCACCACACTCGCCTCTTATTTATTTAGATTCTAATGAATGGGGAGCGTTTGTGTCACCTGAAGAATTCTAATATGCTATAAGGCCTTAGCCGTGTTAAATGAGGCCTAAATGGCCTGTTTATTTCGGGATTTATTTTAGGAGATTATTATAATGTCCGATATTCAAATATGTATGTCAGACTGACATACATATTCATGTACATTCATGTACATAGCATATATGAGCTTTGCTCTCAAAGATGCAATGCCTCTTTCTTATCAGCAGATAACTCATTGTCTTTTACTATCTCTTCAGAATTGTACATTTTATAGTCTTATAAACTATAGTCAGATAGTGTCTGTTTTGATTGAATTTGGGGCTCATTTGCTACTGGTTAACACGACAGGATTTCTTCACCAATGCAGTATCTCAGACAACTTGAGAGTTTCAGATCAATAAGATTGTAAACTTATTTTATTTTGTAGGTTTGCTAAAATAATAATAACTCAACATGGCTATCCAAAACACTTGTATTACTTTTATTTGACAAATATATAGCAGTTTGACCAAAGCAGACAGAATTAGCCTATAGAACTTCAGACCGTAAAATTATGGATTATGTATCATCTACTCTCTCTGGATACAGAATTTAAGATATCCATTTATATTTGATTATTTTTATTATATATTATTATTAGAGCAACATTTAGCCTACTGTTGTGACACACACACACACACACACACACACACACACACACACACACACACACACACATACAAAACATAAATAAATGTAAAGTCTCAGAAGGACTGTTTTGGGATTCTTATAACCCTTACAATTCATACTGGACATCTACGTTATTAACATTACACTACATTCCCCAATTTTGTTAAAACACGAATCGCTCGCCTGTCAATGTAAGACTCTGAGCACGTTCCCGAGCTCTTTAAGCGCGTTCCCCAGCGCTGTGACCTCCAGGTCGCCTCCCCCGGGGATGATGCTTGCGTGTGGGGGAAGGGTTTGCCCGTCAGGCTGTGGCCAATACATCCTCCGTCAAAGCCCCGAGCAATCCTGTTACACACGCAGCTCGCGCGATTATCCTGCTCCTCTCCTCGGCGCGACAAAAACAGCCTCTCGCGCAGAGCGGACACTAACATCACTCATATTAGTATATTTACCAATATTCTACTTCAGTTTTATTGAAAAGCTCTATATGTCATTCTAGCTAACAAATGAACGTTCTAAAAATGTTCTAAATGTTCTAAAATGGAAAATTTCCAAACATTTAACTTTGGTTGTGGGAACTTGCTAAGAACATTGATGTGTAATTATTTCATTAAGTCGTGTTGTTCACTGCTGTAAGATGAATAGTTCATATTATTTGAACCTTCAGAGCAATTATGCCTATTTTCCCAATCCTTAAACATCTTGAGAATTTCTTCACTTTAAAATAAAAATAAAAATCTAATTTTAAAGAACATTTTAAACGATGTTGAATGTTTTCTTGTGAGAACTTTCATCAAACATATTTTAAGAAAGTTTGTCCATTAACCAATTTATTTCTCATTTTAGCCTATATGTCACTTGATATGATCTTTTAGTATAAAATTTTGGCTTTATCGTTATATTTCTAGGCCCTAAACAGGTCAGTTCTGCTCAAATTGAAATCAAACTGAAATCATTTTTTTTCTGACTTTTGGACAGCAAAAGGTCAACAACAATTATTCTTGTTATACAAAACTACAACCATTTTATTTTATTTTAAGGTGATATATGCTGAAAAAGGGGGGCGAGTTTTTAAGGGTATCCAAATGTTTAAAACGTTCTTGTTGGATTGGGATTTTAATGCTTGATTTGTTTAATATATCTTTCATTAAAAATACAAATACAAATTTGTTCTGTTTAAAAAAGTTTCATTCATATCTATATATAGCCTATCCTACAATCTATAAGGTTTAAAACACCCCATGAATCAACCTACCACCTCCTCTCTTACCGTTTTGTGGTTTTCCAGAAGCCTCTCAGCGGCACTGCCGATTAATTTTGTTTACGGAGCCCGTACGCTGTGCGAAACACCCCCTCTCGCTGTATTCTACACGGGCGCATCGAGTCGTACAGAGGCAGCGCAGCCTACTGGGTTTATGGTAATTGCGGTTGTTCCCCCGACTGGCCTTCTGGGTAAGAGAGAGAGAGAGAGAGAGAGCGCGAGAGAGAGAGAGACAGGCGTCTTGCGCTCAGCTTTCATTCCCCGCTGCACGCGCTTACGGAAAGACACGCATACACAAGCAGCAGTAGCGCGAGCGTTCAGCGCGCCAGGGATATCGCGTATCGGAACCGGGACAAAGAGACGGAAAATTTTCCGCGAACGGTCCGTTAGATTTAAGAGAGAGGGGAATTCGTGTGGCAGTTTTGTTGGCCAATGGTCCGTAAATGTGCGCGTGAGGACCGGTCCGTGCACACACGAGCAAACACACTACTGCCGTTCTCGCGGCGTGGTTCTCGATCGCTCGTTGTCTCGCCCGAGCCCAACATGGCGCTGCGAGGCGTCATATAGCAGACTGAGTTCAGTTCAGCCAGAGCCCGGGGGATTTTTCACCACCTGTGCATTCACGCGATTCGCGTCGAAGCTATCCTCCTCTTCTAAATCAAAGGAATTACGTTCGACTGCTTCTGCATGGATGTATATGGATCCCCTATACGTGTTAACAGTTTTTCCAGGAGTGGATATTCATATTCGGCAAGTCCGGAGATACTTTGAACTTCTGAAGGACTTCCTTTGAAAACAAAGAAAAAACTAGGGTTGCTAGATTGACCTAAGTTATATATAGGCTACAGAGTAATGCCGCTTTCAATAGGAGCATCTGATCCTCTTTGTTTTAACGGGAATCTGTGCATATCTTAAAAACTAAAATAGTGAAAACTTGCATTTAAAGAGGAAATCCCACACGTTCCGTCTGATCCAATGAACAACAAACATCACTACATTCAGGTAAGAACATTTGAAGCTTTATTATTGATGTTTTCCATGGCTTATCTGCTTATGTTTGTTCCGTTACATGGTCCAGTGTAGTCTGATGCGTGCGATCAGTTTCGCGCGGACCTTTGGCAACGCCAACGAGGGTTCGTTCTTGATGCCTAGAACTAATTTAAACCACAAATCCCCATATAGTCTTCTGTTTTGACATATTTGACATTTCTGCTTGAAACTTGTGATTGTTGACAAGTTTTCAACACATTGTCTCTGGGATGACATGGTGTCGCGATCGTGACGATGTTGTTGACATTTCTTGTTTGTTGTTAGCCTAGTGTTTGTGTGGAAATTGCTTTTAATTCTCTAAATCTAAATAATTTGATGTTTCTGTCAGTCAGACTCTCGTTAGCTAACAAATCATTTCCCACGTTATGGGACTTTCCTTTTAGTATCTGACCTTTTTCACTCTGCATCACAGTCTATTCAAAGCGAAAACAAATCGTAGATTTGTGGAACTGTTGGTTTCTGTGAAATTCACGTGTGTTAATTTTCTCGTGTTGAGTAATAAGGCGCAAGAAATCTAGGTAGTGCGCGCTCGCGATGGCGCGTGGACTTTCTTTTTCCGATCGGGATACATCGCGAGCGCTATTGATTTCGCGAGCCTCGCCCTTTTATATGATGGTTACCAACCTTATGAAATTTTAAAGAAATTGCTACTAGCGGTCCCTTGCAAATCTGTGGAAAACGAAAACTTGATATGACCTCCAAACAAGTATACGTTTGGAGGTCACCTCCATTTCTTTTTTTCTTTTTTTTCCCCTGTGAGCTTTGTGAGGGGACTGAAAGAATAGCCTACATTATGGACAGAAGAAGCCTATGAATTCATATAAAATGAATTAAAGGCTCTCTATGGAGTCTTGTGCTAGACATTAAAGCGAAATGTTCTTATGAGCGCTTTGTGGAGGCACTGCAAGTCTGTCTTTTGTTAATGGAAACGAATGTTGACGAGACACTTCGCGACCTTCTTGCGCTCAAAGTTATTCACTGTCTGGTTGTGTCCGGGACAGGAGGAAATGACTGGCCAGTTCCTAAAATGTGAAGAAGACATTGACAGTTCTGTGTATAATCAGTCATAGAGGTTTGAAGTTTTATTAATCTTTTTGTTCTCGACTGGAGCGGCCGTTTGAACGTTTTAAGATCCATATTCACGACATTTTTCTCGACTTTGAATATTTCATTCACTAGCTGTCATTTTCTAATAAGTGCAATATTGTTGTGCCCTGAGGCTTTCTTTGAAGGAAAACTCTTGGACTGAATCCAAGTTGTTAAAGCTGTGATGGTATCAGAAAGTTTGTAGGTTTAAATCCCAAAAGGGCTGATCAATGAACCATTATCACTGTGCCGCCATGAATAAGATGCATAACATCTAGGTTGACTTAATGAGTGCAGTCCACTAGTAAAGGCTATTAAATTACTAATTAGTAGGCTACTATTTGTAAAGAGTTACACAAATTAGTCAAAAAAATGACTCTTTCATTGCTGGCTATTGTTGTTACTCTTGCTGAGGCAAACTTAGGCCTCTCTAGTTACTGGCCTGTGTTTTTTTTTTTTTTTTTTTTTTTTTTTTTTTTGTCAAACCCGTGGGTTAATTTTTCACAGAAGTCTAGTTTCTAAATGGTTGCGACGTGCTATTCTGCATAATTAAAGCGCCGTGGACGCTATTAATCAAACATGTCAGAGCGTATTCCTATGAATCCTGGTGGAAAGAAAGCCCTGGATCCATCCATATTTTCATAGGCTTGCCTAAACGGCTACCACAGATTTTTGGCATCCAGTGTTTTAGCGTGACTCAATCATACTGTAAAATTTTAAAAGTGCATTTCAATGTGACGGGTATTGCTGTATACTCTTGAAATGTTGTTCCTCAACATCTCTTGTTAAGGATTTCTAATAAGAACCATTTGGCTGTATATTTTTTGAGTTTGTCCCATTGCTTCTTTGGAGATTAAAACAATGCTTGATATGTTCTTCAGATTAATGTAGATTGTTACTTTTTGAGTTCTTTTAGTCAAACAGGCCTAGATATTTACTAGGCAGTGAAAAGTTCAAATCGTCACATGGAATCATAAAATCCTTTTTGCTTCTAATTGGAACCTCAATTCGTGTGTGAGTATATATTGACACGGTCAATTGAACAAGACTTTTTTACTTTGTCGCAAATCACACATTGCGAACTTTATAGAGTGGAACTGATGATATTTAATGTGGTATAAAACCCAACAATCTGCTCATTATTTGTCCTAATCTGTTCAATACAACCTAATCGAAACTTGTGTATAGTGCTTTGTTTTTTGTCTCAAATGACCCCCAATTTTAGGCTAGATTTAATCCAATGCATAGACATTCGCATTTATTTGTTTTTAAATCACATTAAATAATGTACAGTGTTTGTATACGAACTGGCACGTATAGTATCGGTTGTTTTCCACCGTTTATTTCGTCCACTCCCCCGGCTCGCCTTGCCGAGACCCCCAGCTCTCGGGGTTTGTTTATTTATAGCCCGTCAGCTCAGTGTGAGCTCACGCCTGCATGGTCTCCTCACCCACGGAGCCTGTCTGCTGGAGACAGACCAGCCTATATTCCGATGTCAGCGTCAGATTTGCAAGAGAGAAAGTGTGACATGTCTGCCCCGTATTGTAATGCTCTATACATACCCGCGGGTGGAATTTAGACCGACAAGTCATGGCCTGAGTTAAACCGGTGCCACAGTTCAGAATATTTTAAGTGAATGATGTTGGCCATGAATCTTTCAGAAATCAGACCACTAAAATGAGCCACATCACATGACGGAGTTTGCTTGCATTAGAGGTTAAGGGGATATTATATGATAGGGCACAATGCGGTTAACATTTTACGTTTTTCTCTTTTTTTGCTGGTTAGCTATTTTGTGGTTAACAACGCGATATGAACAAGGAATGTTTTAATCTATTTAAATGTGTGCTTCAAGTGAAATAATGAACTTTGGTTTGATCCTGCATCCCCTTAATGTTTTTTTTCTGCCCTCAAAGTTTATTATTTGGCCTATACAGAAACGTAAAATAGCCTACTTTGGGTAAAAAAAAAACTTATAATTTCCAGTTCATTATAATCTATTTCGGCGGTTTATAATATCTTGTTTGTTTGTTTTTTTTATAGCTAACAACTTTCTGTATCATTCTGCTTCAGCTAGAATTTTAGGTTGCGTTTCAGAAATAACTCTGGAGCGGTCAGTGGACCCACTTTGCACATCTTATGTAAAACAATTAGCAAAACATTTGGGCTAAACCTTAAATAATATTTTTTATGGCTATTTAACACACAGTATCAGCGAGCAGACATCCTCACAGAGTTGATTTCCTTACTTAATCGTATATTGCCAAAGTTTGCTTTTGTCTTGGCAACCCGTTTGGTTTTATTCGCCAGCGCTTAGTTCGTGTGAGGGTGGAGGGATGCACTCGGATCGGATTTCGGAGTTTGGCTCCCGCTGGAGACGTCACGGTTTGATTGAAGTTTCTTCTCGGTCCGAGCGGTCCCGCGGGACGGCGCGCGCTGAAACGGGAGAACTCTTCTCTTCGCTTCGGCAGCTTTTGTGCCGCAGCAGGAGCCCCGGCGTGCACGGATCGCTGCGCGCTCCCGGAGCGACGCCTACCCATGAATACATTGTTTTCTTTTCTTTGCTCTGTGTTTCTTATTTCTAACACCTTAAAAGCTGAAATTCTTGATACAAAAACATTGTATTCAAGATAATAGACAAAGATATGGTTTGAAAATACCACAGTCACTTTATTAATTAATGAGGTAAAACGGGGACGAGGCATAATCTAATACCGTATTTGCTCACTATCTTATGCAGGAGCTAAAGCTTAGTTGGGGTGTCTGAAGATATAGGGACGGGAATCGTAAAGAAGTTGCCAGTTGTGCCTCTTTAACTCTTCACGGACGTTTCTTTTAGGGCTTTTGAAATATTTGGGCTGAACAGAATTGCAGTTCAGTTTTATTTACATGTTGTCATGTGAACAACCAGTCAACAATTTTATATACATATGTATATAAATATGCATGCTAGGCTGTTATGGACAAACATAACAGTTCTTGGTTCCAGTGGAATATGACTGTAACTTATTTAGATTAATTCAGCAACCAATCTGACTGAAACATAAATGTTTTTGATTCACTAATAAGAACCGGTGTAATTCGTGCGGTAATCGGAGCACAGGTTGCGGAATGACTCGAGTCAGTCAGTCGTGAATCGTACAACACTGGTTGCACTAAATGTTCCATATAACGCTGAATATTAGCGCAATAAACACTATAAAAGTATTTTAGTGGCATGTTCGGTCAGCATCACCGAAAGAATGCACGTTCAATGACCTTTAACGGACTCGAACGTAATTCGAATTTAAAAACTGAGTCTGGTTCTTGGGTTCCGACCCTAAAGTCTCAGAGAACCCAATTCGTATCGATTTGTAAGCGCAAGCAAGAAGGGAAAAGACAGAGAGAGGGTTAGCGAGAACCAGCGCTGTAGTCTGTCTCTAGAGTGCACGCACGCAACCCTCCATTTCAAAGCAGCGCACGAGGCAGACGGGGAGGTGAGAGAGAGAGAAAGAAAGAAAGAAAGAAAGAAAGAAAGAAAGAAAGAAAGAAAGAAAGAAAGAAAGAGAGAAAGAATGGCTGCAGGGGCCGCACGCGGAATGTGTGCGCTGCCAGCGCGTGGGGCTCGCAGCAATTCGTATCGCTTCTCGCAGCTGAATGTCTGCAGGCAAATAATCACTTTTGTACACGCTGTCTTAAATATCCGAGACCTGCCCGCAGAATGTTTTGCTCGTCATTTTCTTCATAATGAGCCAGCCAATGCCCAAGCGCTTATATATAACAATAAACAAAAAGTTTTGTTCTGTGTTGTGGGATGCGAATTGATGGTGTCTGGACCCTATGAATTTGACCCTATGGTTTGACTTAAAATGTGTGCTAAAGATTTCTCTGTTGTAGCAGTTTTTGAGACCTTTTCTCGGATACATTTTCGCGGGCATTTATTTCCCGGGGCTGATTTTTTTTTTTTTTTTTTTTTTTTTTTTTTTTTTTTTTGAGATATGAAGGTCACGATAATACTTTATTGAGTATAATTTTCTAATGCTTTTTATACTTTTTTATTGTTTTAAAACAAGTGTTTATCCCAGACCTGGACTTTTAGTCTTATGGGTGAAATAGAATGAGGTGTGTGAAAATTTGTAATTTTTAGTCAAGTATTTTTCCCCAATGTGCCATGCGTGAAAATATTATTCAGTTGTGTGTATTTTGGACAATTGTATGTAGTCCTATAGGATATAAGTAAAATAATATGCTATTAAATCAACAAAACATTTTCTCTCTCTCTCTCTCTCTCTCTCTCTCTCTCTCTCTCTCTCAAAAAAAAAAGTAGTGTAAATGACGCTGTGGTGGAAATATATTTCGTGTTTTTTTTTTTTTTTTCTAACAATGACCTGCGAAAAAGTCAACAGAAACGGTGCATTTTCGCACAGAGTTTAGAGTCATTTTAAAAGAAAAATAAATATTTTTGTTGTTCAGAAATACTCCCAAATCACCACAGAAAGTTTAGAAGAAAAAGGTTTATATTACGTTTGGATTTGGCCTTTTTCTTATATATTATGTGATAATTTTAGGATAATTTTAGTCAGTAAAGTGAACGGTTCTTGCAACTTGGAGTGTGACACGTTCATTTTAAGTTAGACATTGGACGCTTTAGGTTGAAGGTAATAAAGATAAGCTCATACCTTCCACAGCAGAGCAGTTCTTTTTGAAATGTCTCGCTTTAATGAAAATATCTTAGTGACATAAGGGCTGCCTTGTGTTGAATACCTTCTTTTCATAAGTCAAGGACGCATGTGATGAATTTTAGTATAGGCCTACTTTACGTTTGTCGTGAAAAGCCTTTGTCCTTATACCCTTGTTGTAGTTCCCCTTCATTCGGCTTTGTTTTATCTCCTGCTTACGGATATTATAAAACATTTTACTGCCACTTTAAGAGCTGTAGAGTGTGTCTGCGCAGCGGACGATAGACTTGGCGATCTGCCACAGTTGGAGAGCTGATGGCGGGGCCTCTGGGGCTTCTAGGTGCAGATCTCAGCGGCCTTCCTTTCTCTACACTTGAGCCCTTACTGCAAAAACTCACACCTCAGGAGCTAAACATTTAACACTCTCTTTCATGCTCCGCACACTTTATAACATCATCTTGTGCTTTTCTGTCAACACCGACCTGACGCAATGGCTTTCACGCCTGGTCTCCGTGCCATCTTTGGGCAGGCATTCAAAATAATTCGTTTTATTTCCAAATATATACTATACCAAATATTATTATAGCTACCAAATGGCAAGAGAATTTTCTTTCTTTCTTTCTTTCTTAGACTCGTTTTAAACTGACAAAAACAAAAATGTTCCCTTTTATAGTAATTCGTTCTTTTTGGCTTTTATATTTAGTATTTACATGTATGCATATGCAAATATGCCTATATATATATATATATATATATATATATATATATATATATATATATATATATATATATATATAATATATATGTAATATATAGCGCATGCATTACCTACACGGTGTATTAGCTTCGAAGTGAGCTGAACATCACGCGCTACAAAATTACAGCATTTTTTTTTCTTCAGCAGCGCTGCGCGCTTTGACAGGAACCACAAACCAGTATCGTTTAAATGCTCTTAAGTATTGTATAATGGCTGGGGTAAAGAACGTAAAATACGTAGCAGTGTTTAACCTTTGTATAGTCTTTTGTTTAGTTTATAAGCCAAGGTGATTAGAAACAAAGTTAAAAACAGGCCATGTAGATTGATTCAGTGTTGGCTCACCTGCATTAAATGGCAGACAAAGCGCCCGGCGCGCTTTGGCTTGTGATTGATGTCTTTGAGAGCGGAGGTTTCTTTCCTCCATGGGGGGTGAGTACCCCTCTTACCGAAGCGCCCCTCAAATGCATAATGTCCTCGCCCCCGCTGGCGGAATGAAAGAGCGGGTCACAGAGGGGACGGAAAATGAGAGCGCAGAGAACGTGACTGAATGGCTAAGGCGAGTGGGTTTCTGCTGCGCTCCCCACGGCAGGGTCGGATTAGGTTTTGAGAGCAGGGGAGGATGGGGGAAGGGAGGCACACGCTCCGGGAACGGGGCAGAATTTACGTTTATTAAGTTTAATGGCGGCTTAATGCTGCAATAGTTATAGAACAATAATTCAACTTCACCAGTAATGCAAGAGGTTTATACTGCATGCATGTGCTTAGTGTGACCAGGAATGCATCCTTTACTGTTTTGCATAAATTCAACTGCTTTTTGCAATTGTATTAATTTTGTTTAAAAGCATTGAAGCTGCTGTGCGACTCAGGTTGCTATGGAAGTGATGCATGCACATCTGTTTGTGTATGTGTGTAGGTTGGTTTGATTGATGACAGAGGGCAAACTGTCTCACTCCTTCAATAGCAGCGACTGTGGCCATGTCTCTAGATAAGCTCTGGGTCTGCGTTATTGAAATCTGGGGTCTGTAGAGCCATCAATAACAGAGGCGCAGCTCGCCTACTCAACAAAGCTCCGCTGTAATGTGTTGCCAAGCCGTGGGGCTGGGCAGCAGTATTCGGAGGGGGGGGGATTTTGATTCCTGCTTTCTCCGCTGTAATGATGACACTCCCCCAGTCCCCCCTTTGCGTTGCTCTGTACGAATACAGAACGCAGAGGGATTCCTTATCAGGGCACTTGCTCTGAGATAACAAGGCACGTGGCCCGGTGACCATTTGTCGAGATGCAGGCATGTGGAGGTGGAGAAGCAGGCCAAGGCCTCACCATGAAGAGGTCCTTTCTCATTTTCCTTCTCTCCACTCACGTTAGCAGTAGTATGCCAGTTTCTCTGCTCAATGATCAAGGTTCATTTTCACTCCAGTTAATTGTGTTTACCCTGAACTTAAATGGTATATGAATAGATAATAGAATGTGGTAAATATTCAGTCTTTAGAGCTGCATGATATATTAGATCTTTTTTTTTTTTTTCTTCAACAGAAAATTATCCTTATGGAATGGTGAAGACCAGAGAATCTGTTGAGAACTAACAGAGAAGACAGAAGTTCTCATTCAAAGCATGGTAAACATTTCATACATTTAATACATGCACATGAATGTAAACAATGGATATTCACTTTCAGTTATTTCTTTTTTCATAGTGAGAGATTTTAAACTGTCCCCTTCCCACATTGAAATCTGTCATGCTTGTGAAGTGCATAATCACCTGTTTTCATGCATTAGAATTCTCCATTGTTGACAGATGCATTCTGTCAGATTGTACAAGCCAGGACTGGTATAATTTTAACTCCCAGGTCACTCTCAGGTATGATGGGAAGACCGATCTGTGCCATCTACCAGACTGCCCAGAAAACATACATCAAAGCTGCTGCTTTCCCCACACTATAACCTCGCTGCAACTGACATTTAAGAATGATTTCCGCCTTCTCCTGTTGTGACCTTGACTAGTGCAATATATTGTGGCATCCTTGTAATTTCCTTTTAGATTGTATTATAATGGTGGGGGAAAAAATGAGATTAATTTGTATGAATCAGTTCATGATTGGAGAGTGAGATGTTTGTTTTTTCTTACATTGTAATAAGAGTCTGATGTATAACGTGACCACACGGGATGTCTGTCATGTGTTGTGATTCATTTTTGTGGCTCTAACCACATGCTGCCCTCTCATTTAGTGAGAGGTGAATGTTATCTTTTGATAAAGATTGGATGGATCGTACCTGTTTGTTAATCTGGATTGGCCTTTTGTTCACTTGTCTCTCTGTTGTCTGAGTCTTACTGCTCTTTGTTTGTTGTCTCTCTCTCTCCCCCACCCTTACCACTTTCTGCTCTTTTGTCGCAGGTGGATGCGAGTACAACCTGCAGAATGAACCCTCTCAGTGCGCTTGGCATCGATCGGACCAGCCTGATGCGGGAGAGCCTCCGCGTTCATGGAGGGATGGTTTATCCACCGGGAATTCGGACCCTGCCGACAGAAAAGGGCTATGTTGGTGACAGGATCCCTGACTTGCTCTACAAACCAGATGTGTCTCTTGACAGCAGAAAGACCACAAACAGTTATGTTGGACTTTATAAAAGTTCCCCACCTGGGATTCAGAAGCCACTGATTGTGCCTGGGACTGGTGCAGATGCTTTAGGGTTGGACAGACGGGTCGTCCCAGGAGATAAGCCCCCAGAACTGAGTCTCAATGGTGGTAGCAGCTATCTGCGGGTTCCCTGGATGAGTCCTTACCATGAAGCTGGAATGTACTCTTTCTTAGACTCCAGTAAATACACTGCATTGAACATGTATAAAGCATCAATCCTGTCACAACCGCCACCTTACCTTCCTCAGCATCTGGCCTACCAGTCTCTATGTGCAGGAGCAGGAGGCAGTGCAGCTGGTACAGAGCGCTTGTTTTACATGCCCCCCTATCCCCCTGCACCTATATCTTCACCCCTTGCTCCTCCTCTCAGGATTCCCACTGCAACTGTTGCCCCTACTGCACTGTCACCTATGATGCACCACCAGGACAAAACAATACAGAGTATTGGTCCAAGAATTCACCATGAGCCCTCAGCATTTGGGCAGCAGACATTACATCAGCAGACCCAGCCCCACCACCAGTCACCCAGTGATAGGCAACACAACAGCAGTGGAAACAGTGCTAGCAACAGCAAGTCTATCCGGACCCCATCCAGCAAAAACACAAGCAGCACTAGCAGCAACGTTAGCAGCAGTAGCAGCGTTGGTGTTAGCAGTAGTGCCAGTTCCATAGACTCATGTCATTCCCATGTAATGCAACCGCCCCGCCCTACACCACGCCCCCCTCAGCCACCTGCAGCCCCTCCACCCCCTCCTCCACCTCTTGTGGATAGCACTATGGAGTTCCAGAAGCCTCTGTATAAGAGTCCTTCCTCGTCCTCATCATCATCACCATCGGTTGCTCACCCTATCTACATTAACAGCATGTCCCAAGAGCTTCGCTCTCCAATTCGTCCGACAAGCCAGAAGCCTAAAGCCAAAGAGGCAACCATGGAGTCCAGAGGTATGGGGAATGAAAGAAAGGGCAGCAGCTCACCTGTTAAGACCTCTTCTGAGAAACCACCTCAACAGGGGCCTATTACCAAAGACCCAGCAGACAAGCCTTTAGACCTGTCTGCCAAAATCATTGACTTTGAAGGACCTACCAATGGGTACCCCTCAAAACTAGAGGCCTTAGCCAAGCTTGGCTATTCCCCCACTGCCCGTTATGGACTTCCCCCAAACAGGGAGCTTTTAAAAGAAACTCTTTCGCCGTCATCCTCTGCTGTTAGCACTTCTTCTAAAACTCCAGAAAGGCCTGAGATAATTAGCACTTTACCCTCTTCCTGGGTAGTGCCAAGTCCTACCCAGACAATCAGCTCTGAGGCTAGTCAAAACAAAGGCTCCAGCATCATCAAGAACAAGAATCTTGAACATGTGGTGCCACAGTTAAGAAGTTCGTCTTGTCCCAGAATTGATGACCAAAACAATGGCTCAAACCCAAGTTCTGCACCTATTGTCATGACTGCAGCATCTCGGCCATCATCTGTCTCACCTTCTCCCAAGATTAATGGTGAATGGCCAAAGTCAGTTCCCACCCCACCAGAAAAGACCCCAACTAATAACCATGGTGGCAGCCACCCTACAGCCACAAAGCCCTCAAAGACACTTAAAAAAAATGAATCTCCTGACATTGGCTTCAAGCCCCAGCAATCACATTTAGAGAATGGACATGCTCCAAGCCACCTCTACATGCCTCAGGGTGAAACTTATCTTCCTCCAAGCTTAGCATATTCTAGCAGATATCTCTCATACCCAGTACCTGAGAGTCTTTCCCTTTCCCACTTGCAGTTGTCAGGAAAAGGGCCAGTGTACCCTCATCCAGTTCTGCTGGGCCCTAACAGTCTGTATTCAGCACGTTTGCCACCCAAGCCTGGCATTCCATATGGAATCCCACCCAGTCATGGAGAATATCTGACCTACCATGACTCACAAGAGATGGTCCATCCACTAATGTCTCCCCACCTGCCCCTGGACCACAAAGTTACTGAGCGTTTGGAACTGAGGCCCAGACCCCTGGACAAGCCTTGGCACCATGACGAGGCTCCGTACAAGCGCCAGAGCATTACTGACACAGACCCAGGATACAAATCTGAGAGGGAGTCAGAGAGGCAAGAAATTTTGGGCTCAAAATCTCAGAGCAAGCCTCACACAGTGAATAAAGAGGAGATTGTCTGCATCGACCTGGTCCAAGATGACACAGATGGCAGTCCAGAGCCAGACAAACATAGTGCCATCGATGTCAAATGCAAAGAGCCAGCTAAGCCAGTCGGCAGTGGGACAGGGATGGGAAATGAAAGTGGCAGTAATTCTGAGGGGAAAGAGCCAGAGCTCATGCAGATCTTGCGCTCCGGCCAGCCTGCTGTATCCTGGCCAACTGATTCAGAGCGACGGGCAGAGGTATGCAGTCCACCTCGTCCACAGGAGCAGTCTGACTCTCCTGTGCACAGCCAGACTGAAGAAAGCTCCTCTGAGCATAGCCCACTACCTGACATGTTGGAAGAGCAGACACTACGCTGTGCCAGAACCTCCGGCGAAAGGGCTCGAGGTGATGGTGCTGAATTCAAAATTGATCGGCTTCATGCTAATCGACAATATGTGGACTTGGGCAAGGATGGACCAGAAGACACAGAATCTCATGAGGATGAGGAGGAAGGACATGGATTGTCTAAAAGCAAGAGATCCAGCTTGGCCAAGAGAATAGCCAACTCCTCAGGCTATGTTGGCGACCGCTTCAAGTGCGTCACCACTGAGCTGTATGCAGACTCCAGCAAATTGAGCCGGGAACAGCGAGCATTGCAGGTCAGTTACACAATTTTGTATGTTGGTTAGGATGAATAGGGAAGTTTGTGCAATTATGGAGCATGTCACGTGTCATTGTCACATTTTCTGTTTGAGGATCATTCAGGTCATGTAAGAGTGCTATAATTTGAGAACACCTCACATTTTCTGTTCCCTGGTCAACTCTTCAAAGACCACTAGCTGTCATTGAATTAGATAAAGTTTCCCAGCCATCCTGAGATTTACAGCTACACTTATACAAAAATAGCTCAATGACCTCAGTTTCGTCTTTGAACGAACACTTGTATCTAACTTCCACACTCGGTTATATTGAACGCCTTGCTAATTACAGATCTCCGTAACCCACTCTCCCTCTCCTGCTCTCTCTTTCTAGCAGTTTTTGGGCCCCTGCTGTGAATCTGTCAAACAGGCTTTAATGGCAGCAGTTCTACAGTTAGCGTGAGAGAACTTGTGTTTGTACAAGAACGCACACGCTCAAGTGTGTGGTTCAGTCAGAATCTGAAAGGGTTAACACAAAGTGCCGTCTGTGGCTGCTTTGCCCAGTCGTGCGGAAGCTCAGCTGCCAAATGTTTGTGTGTGTGCGCGTGCATGCCGTGGCCTTGCTAGCACATAATGCTGCAGGCAACTGTTAACCTGCAGGTGAGCTCTGGAGACCAGTGTGTGAGTGTGTGTGGGGCATACCCAAACATAATCACACACCCTTTCCTACAGGCTTCCATCTTGCACTCCTTTCCTCTTTACACACGCACACAAAAACATGCACACCCCTAGGCCCCCAATAGCCATGTGCATGGTGGCAGCCCTCCCAGCTTAAGTGAAATCCGGCCCATTCTTTCCTGATGGGGAAGATTAGAGTTCTTACCAGCAGCAGCGAGCAGAGCGCTCGCCGACTGGCAGAGTCATTAGCGCACACACACATAGCCGTGCAGCGGAGGGAGAGTAAGGGAGAGGCTGATGGAAGACAATGCCCTAATTTCAGATAGCCCACACAATTTGGATAGTCTTTTTAAATAACCCCCGCATTTTCTGTGTATTTCCACATGTCCTTTTGAAGTTTGTATGATTTAAACATCAGCTTTCAAAGCCATAGCATTCTCAGATATGTCCTGATTTCCCCCATATTTTTTTTTTGTGTAATGGTAAGTTAATGTTTGTTTGCAGATGTGTTAAATTTGTGTAAATATTCAATTCAAATCATTGAAAAAGATATTGAGCCCCATTCTGATTGCTTAGATGGAAGGATTATCACAAGAGGACAGTAATTTAAGTCAACCAGCTGCGTTTTGGGAGGTCAGTTCATTTTATTTTTAAACTACTAATCAGTTGAAATGAGTAACACTTAGTTTTGCGCCCACAGGCGGTTGTGAAGTTAGATTTTTTTCTTCCTTTTCCTCCTATTTTAGGGGTCCTGAAAATTGCATGGTCAAATTTGAGTGTATCAGTGTACCTGTATCACTTAGCTTTTGTTATAAGTTATTGATATGCATTTTCTGCATTTACTCTAATGCACTTTAGCACCTGTTCTATTCTCACTGCAAATTTATTTTATGCAAGTCTTATTCTGTTTTTTTCCCCTCTATTTTTGTTGTACTGGAGCACATGAGAGACAGGCTTTACAGCTGGTGCTCGTAACACTGGATCTGGTTTCACGATTGTGCTGTGTGTGTGTCTGTGTAGCGTGCGATGATGCGTTTCTCGGAGCTGGAGCTGAAAGAGAAGGAGGGGTGTGTGTCGTCTGCAGCGCCCGGACTGGGGAGAGAGCGGGAGAGAGAGAGGGAGCTGGCAGAAAGCCAGTGCGGAGCGGGAGACTGGGAACAGAGCCAGCCAAGCTCCAGGCCCTCCGCAGCCCTTTCGGCCCTCTCCGATCACACCGAGCAGCACAACGGTAAGGCATGCACACACACACAAGCAATCCTTCTCGCGCTGTCTCCTCTCTAGCGCTCCCTTTTATTTTCTTTCTCTTTGCTGGCTATCTTTGTCTCACACTTTCCATCTTTCTTGTAATGTCTGTCGTATACGCTGTCTCTTAACTTTTGTCTTGCTTGCAGGCTGCCTTTTCATGCATTTCACTCATCCTCTGTCCTTTTGTCCTATCTCCTGAAATATTCCGTAACTATCCCAGTTTTACAGGCGCTTGCTCGTTCTTCACCCCCCCTCAACCCCCTTACACTTCCTCCCTGTGTCACTAGGGACGGTCCCTGCACTGTGGCGCCCCTTGCAACAGCGTTAAACCAGCGGAAACGACGTGGTAAACATGGCTTCCACCACCGCCACCCTCAAACAGGAAGCGCACAAATAAACATGCACATGCTCTGACTCTCCATCTCTTTTTGTCCCTCTCTCTGCCTCTCTCTATGCTGTTTTGGCTCTTGTTTTTTCCACTTGAGCTTTGGTAATGGCCTAATGCCATCAGATTTCCAAATCAACACTTTGCTGCTATGTGACCTCGCTGTCCCTGGTGGCTTTCACAGAGGCAAGGCGTTTCCTGTGCATGTGGGTCAGAGTGTGTGTGTGCCTGCGTGAACACTTGCATGTGTGTCAGCCACACAGACAATTAACAGCACTCTGGATTACATAAACAGAGTGCGCTCAGCAGACCGGCAGTTCCTGTGAAACTCCAAGGGTGAAAATGCTACAAAAAACCTTCTATAGTAGTTTTGATGGGAGAATTTGATCACATCTGTCGAATACCAACTATTGATACAGTATAAGTGTAAAGTAATTGATTTAAGAAACAATATTGATTATTTGACTTTTGCGTGTCCTTTCTGGATGTTTCATGTCCTCCATTCCTCTCTTGATTTTTATTTATTTTTAATTTTTAATTTTTTTTATGCCCAGTCTGTCCTTCAACATCTCTCTCTCTCTCTCTCTCGGAATGGCCACGTTAACTCTCTCTGGGTGACGCGAACAATGTTACCATGGTGATCTGTTTTGGTGCAGAGTTGCTATGGTGCACACATTGCCATGAATTATGGGATGCATGTGGTGTTAGTCACATGCTTTGTGCGTGTCTGTGTGAGCCTGGGGCAGGGTGGGCTGCATTCTTACCCAGGCCAGTATAAAGGTTGCTCTGTTTGGCATTGAGAGCGTGATAATGAAGTCATTTTGGATGTACAATTAGGCACTATTGCATAATTTGATAGATTTGGTTTATGTGTGACTTATAAGGTTTCGGCTAGCTGCGTAATTTGTATGTGCATGTTTTTTAGGACGTTGATGTGCCTCAATAATACGGTGGGAGTGCGTGTGTGTGTGTGTGTGTGTGTGTGTGTGTGTGTGTGTGTGTGTGTGTGTGTGTGTGTGTGTGTGAAAGCGAGAAGCGGGCGGTACGGAGCGTGAGCCCCTAGCGCCTGTCTTTGATCTGCGCTGCTGCTCTTAGCTGCCGGGAGACATTCTCAAGGAGCGCTTTTCACTGCCACACACAGAACGGGAGAAAGCAGGAGAGGGGGAGGAGAGTGCGAGGAGAGAGGAAGGGGGAGGGAGAGGAGACTTGAGCTGGGTTGCCGCTTGCGCTCTTGGCACGGATGTTTCGGGCTAATTTAAGCTTGCAGAGAGAGCAAGCAAGCGCGTCCCTGTTTGCCGTCTAGCTCCCCGTGTGGGATGGGTGTGGTGTAGTTAGCACAAACACGCAACTGTCCAGGGTGGGGGGACAGGGTTATTTTTCTGTAGTCTTTTCCTCTCCGTCTCTCACCATCTGTGCTCTACTGGCCTGTCGCGCTTCTTTAGAACTCGAAAAAGGTCTTTCTTTTCAAGCTGGTGACTAACGCATTTGTGTTTATGTGGCTATGCAGGTGCGACACCAACATGTGCAAACAACAGAGTTCCTGTGCTCCAGCGGTGCGGCCCACCAGCCGACATCCCGCAGTCCCGTCGAGTGGAGGAGAAGAGAGCGAGGGATGTGAAAGGAGAGGAGGAGGGGTCTGTTGGCACGGCGACGAGCAGGAAACGTGCATTGGGTTTGGAGCAGAGCCAAGGCCACCCTGATTGCACACACACTACAGAAGAAAGAGATGGAGAGAGACGGACGAGAGGAGAGGACGATAATGGCATCGCGGTGAAGAGAGCGAGACTGATTTCAGGTACACGTCTCGGCTGTCTGTCTCTCTAGTGTCCTTCAAATGGCTGTCCTCGTTTTCCATCTTTTCATCCTGTTCTTTTTGCCACCTTTCCAAACAGCAAGAAGTAGTGGATGGTCCACTCTGTCTTTGGCAACCTCCTGTCTCGCTATCTGACACGTCTCACTCTCTCTCCAGGGTTCAGCTGTTCTTTTCCCATTTCCTCTGCTCGCTCTTGCTTTGATCCTTTCGCTGGCCTTTTCGATTCATCTTGATTTGTGTTTATTGCCATCACATGGTCCAGATAAACACAACTGCCAGGCGTTCACTGCCATACTCTTTCTTTGTGCTCAGTCTAAAGGGCGTTTTCAGACATCAAAACAATCTTTGTATAAACTCATATCATTTAAACGTGTCCTAGAAAGCTTGTTTTTGTCAGGGAAACTGTGTCTGCATGTGAGTGTCTGTTCAGCTCTGTACTTTCATTTAAAAGCTATCAAACTTGTGGGTGTTTGTGTTTGAGGAGGAAACATCTCTATTAACAATTGGAAAACAATTCCTGCTCTAAGTGTGCAACCCTTGCGCATTAACACAATTGGACAGTGCTAAATTCAGATGTAAACAGGGTGCATTGCATTCTGGAGATGCATTATTATCCAATTCTGGAGATGCATTGTGGTTAGAGATATATATGGCATATAGCATTTGTAGCATACAGCCTAATGCTTCCTAAATGCAACCACAACTGATTCATATAACCACATAATTATTGTGCCAGAACAAGGGCTTTTAAACTAGTACAATTAAAAAAAACAAAGAGAAAAAGAAAAAGGTCATACATTTACAAGACTTGGGATGCAATATCTGATAACTTCAGAACAAATTTGGATACAGTTTGGTACCTAAAATATGTAGTCACAAAATCAGAACCTCCGCTTGTCCGAATTTTAAGATGCATGTTAAATCCAGGTGTACACAGCAATTCGTCCCAGCTGACCACCTAAGATTGGATAATCCTATCCAGATGTTTATACAAGGTATAAACGGATTGTCTCTATCTGTCTCCACAGACGTGTGGCCTCAACCCTCCGAGCAGGAGGTGAAGAATCTGAAGGTGTGTATCGAGTTGACGGGTCTTCGGCTCAGTAAGCCCCGCAACCTCCATAATCTCCATGAACTGTGGGATAGACAGGGGCAGCTCAACCATGACAGGCCGCAATTCGGAGCTCCCAACCTGGGTTTGCCTCCCACATCCAAATCCTCTCTTCCACAACTCCAAACTGCCAAGAGGGAAAAGCTTGACCCTTGCCCCTCAGAGATCCCGAGAGTCGCCCACGGTGTCCCTGCTGTGGATCGAAAGGTCAAAGCAAATGGATTTGAAGACAAGGGAGTGAAGAGGAAAGCAGAAGTGGAGAGAGGTTGGACTAAGGAACAGTTGGAATTCGCTGGATCTGACACAGGTACATCTTCCTATTCTGTCTCAATTAAATGCATGGTTGTAAGCGGAGAGCAATCTGGGTAGAACAGAGAAGCCTGTTGATGAAAAACATTGTGTCAAGAGGACCTTGGACATAAGATGGCAAGGGACAGCAGTGTAAATTGGTTTTGTCATCTGTTATCCTGTTTTATTTGCATGACTAAACGGTTTCCTCGTTTAACTGTTTGGTCACTAACTGATACAGTTGCTGATACAGGTCATATGCCCTATGCACCGCAACCTACATAGTATGCCCTACAGATGGCTCACATATTAAAACATCCTACCTCCTACAAACTGTGCCTTAAACAATACATACTACAATTTATACCTTGCAAACTACATCCTATCCCTGGTATACCACACTCTATGACCTATTCCCTAAATACTATGCCCTACACTCTAAATAATATGGCCTACACCAGGGGTGTCAAACTTAAGGGGCTTTCGCACCAAATAGTTATATGAACTAGCCACTAGGATAGTTCCCAGAGAACTAATTTCTCCCCGGGCCATGTTCCTGGTTGCATTCGCACCGGGAATAGGAACTCTGAAGCAGCCGACAGCAGCGTCTTAAAGCGCGGCATTTACAAACACTAAAAAACGGTGGATGGAGGATGTCGTGATCGGAGCTGCGTTTGTTGTTTGTTTCGTGATAACAGAGATCGAATGTAGACGCATTATTTACGCGACTAAGAGACGGAATCTCCCATGACAACTTTCAGTATTACATATAATCGTTACGGAGAAAACACAACATCGCAGACAACAGGTAAATGATCGTTGTTTTCCATGTTCGTGAAGTGAATGTTTACACGGCTTTACACCGGGTGCCAGTGTTTGACACGCGTTTGACCAATCACCGTACACTTACATCACTGATAGTTCCTATAGTGCTGGTTTAGACCCTACTATGAAGTAGGAGCTAATTTAGTTCCCCCAAAAGGAGTTCCTAGAACTAAAATCGTTCCTAGTAGCAGTGCGAACACGACAAAGTCTGGGTACTTCAGCCAATAGTTCTAGGAACTATGAGAAGGTTCCTTCGGTGCGAAAGCCCCTATACTAGATTATACAAACTACATCCTTTCACACTACATACTATGTTCTACATACTACATCCTGTTTCTTTCGAATGGCACATCTGTAAATGGTGCTTTAGGCAAAGACTAAGTCTCATTTAGTTATGCAGGTCAGAGAAGGACCCAGAAGGAGAGAACTGAGCGGGGAGACACAAGCAGTGTGAATGAATGAGACACAAAGATTGAGGGAGTGAAAGGCTGTTAGAAAGCAGAGAGAAAGGGTGGAAAAGGAGGAGTGAAAGAGATGAAAAGAGGATACGGAGCACTGAGGGGAGAACCGAGGTGAAAGATGAGAGCGCGGCAGTAGAGAGAGGCAGATTAGAGGAAAGCGGAGCACGTCGCCCTGTGTCTGCGGCTTTGGGATAGCAATAATGATTCTTGTTGATTGACAAGCCGCACTTGCACACGCTCACACGCACTCTCTCAGACACTTGCGTCCTTGTTGGTATAAAAGCATCGCCAAGAAAGCGCATGCCGCAGAGTAATGAGCCATGAGATTCCACAACTGTGCAAATAACAACGTGCGTGTGTGTGAGGCTGCCCGTCAGTATCTTGGCTGCTGGATATTGTGCTGGCGTTCTGTCAGGAGGATTAGAGAGCAGCAAGACGAGACTCTTTATCTCGCTATATCCCTCACTCTGTGCGTGTGTGTGAGAGATACATATGTATCTTGGTTTTACTCAAGCTGAGAGATGGTTTGCTAGTTAATGCATTATTGTCTGCGTGCGTGTGTATGTGTGTGCCCAGTTGCGTGCTAATGGGAGGCTAATATCCCCCAGATGTCCCTGTCAAAATCCGTCTCCCACCGCACACATACATACTCTCGCTCTTCAGCCGAGGGAATTCGTGCGCACACGCAAGCTAATTTGTGTTGTCCATGACGAGGTGTGAGGGACAAGACACGCATGCCAGTGATGCACAACTCTCCGCTGTAAGCCCCAGGGTGTGTGTGCGTTTTTAGCACGCTGCTTTTGTTCTGTTGATTTTTAAAGGCATTAAGGTCTTTGCTCCCCTTTTGCTAATTGAGTGATTCACTTAGGTTGCAGAGCACGCACACTTCTGTGCGTGTATGTGTGTGTGTGGGGTAGGTGCGGTGAATCCGGTCTCAAGGGTTCTTGGGGTAGGGCTTTAATTAGCCTGTTGAAGGAGAGGAGCACTTTACGCAGGCTGGAACAGTTTGCCCATGAGGATGGGTTCTTGTGCGCATACGCACACACATACGAACAGTTGCACAGTTGGTGGTCTGCGTGTTGAAGGTTCTCTAAGGTGCTTTTGTCTCGGCCCAATATATTAGTTCCGCCAGTTTCATCTCCACCAAACTAAATCATTGCATTTCTAAGGGGACTGCTGATGTGAAGTGGATCTGACTTTGTGGTGAGGATGCGATTTACAAATGTACTGCTTGTGTAAATTTGCGCATGTCTGTGAATATTGGTAATAGTACTCAACTGATATGTGTTTTTCAGTTAGACATTATCGAGACAGTTTATGTTCGTACACAATTTCTAATGCTTATTTTAGACAATATTTAAAAAAATGTAAAAATTAAAAATTAAAAAATCCTATTATTTCTAATTGAAAGTAAAAACTTAAAAAATTAACCGATTTGTGATCAAATTTCATATACAAATGGAAAAAAAAACGTATTTTACTCTATTTACTAAAAAACAACACAAACAAATGGCAAGAATCAGGTTATCGCTCAATTCAGATCATTTTTAAGTTGCGAAATATCCTGTTAATTGTCTTTGCTGATGTATATTGGTGTTTAGCTATTCGGTAGTGTGTGTTTTTGTTGGCTACGTGGTCTTCTGTTTTTGGCGTTCTTGCTTGCATACGTGAGAGAGATTTCCTCTGCGTGTTGGGGCTCTCGTTGGCGCTGTGTGTGTGTGTGTGAGCGCGACTGAACGGGGAATATGATGAATAATGGAACAGATGTGGAGCGTGCTCGGTTTCTCTCCCTCTCTCGGCCTTGTGCTCACCCTTTCATCGTTTCTCTTTCCCTCGCTGCTGCATCTCTCACTCTCTATTCTTCCACTTTTACGTCCGTCCGTCATTTCTCCTTTCCTGTTCACTGTTGCTTCCCTTTTCATTTGATTTCCCTCTCTTATCTTGCTCTTCCTTTCATGTTTCTTCTCTTTTCCCTTCCGTCCTTCTCTGCCGGTTGATGCTATCGCTTAAACGTGCCTCTTTTGCTCGGGCTCTGGTCACGTGATGCAAAATAGAAAACAGACGAAGGAAAGGGTGCATCAATTTTTCTAAATCCTTTCGTTCTCTGTCCATCCCTGCTGCCGTTCATTCTCCTGCTGTCAGTCTGATTTACCTAACAAGACCTTAAGGAAGCTTCCGTCGGTTTGATCTGTCTGTGTTTTGCCCTTGATGAAATCGTAAATCCCAGATTTGTGTTCTTACCATTTTTTGTGTTGTTTCTTTCCTGTTATATTTGCAAGTTGAGGCTGATTTTATAAAAGCGCAAGTTTGTACAGTAATGTTTGTTTTGGTATGTGTTGTGAGGTTTGTTTCAAAATTTACACTGAAAAGTTGGCTAATATATTCCTAGAATCTGAGGCCACAAAATTCTGCATTTTATTCTTTATTTAAAACACATTTGTGCTGTAATATTTATATTTTCCATCTCCCCACCCTTTGAATGTTCATTAAATATTTTGTATATTTTTTTCAATTGTTTTCTTCATTCTCAGCTCATATTTATGCATTTAAATGTTACAATTTGCAGAATTATGTAGATTTTCACAAAATTGCACAAAATTGGCATAGTATTGGTATTAACTCATTTAATCTCTCTTTCTCTCTAGCTATTCCTGTTCTCTCTGATGGATTTTGCGGCGATTCCATAAGGAAGTTCTCCTCTGCTATTCCTTCTCACATTTCTGACAAACGGCAACGATTCAAGGAGCACCGGAAGTCAGTGGGATCCTCCTCGCCCTCTCCGGACCCCGACAGCACCTTCCCATCTCGTTTGCGCCGCCACGGCGACCCTGAAAAGCCAAAGGGCAAACGGCAGTGCAAGACCAAGCACCTCGGCCAACAGGAGCGCAGGATGCTGTTGCAGTCGACCAATGAGGAGTGTCCTGAACTCAGCCCCGCCCACCAACACAAGGTAAGCGCTGCTGCACATGTCGATGTAATGACAGAAGGTCGAGGTGCTCGTTTATCCGCACAAGAATGTCCTTCCTTTGTCTGTGTGTGCGAGACCAACCGTGCTCTTTGCTTTGGCTCGCAACCCAAGCGTTCTCCCCAGGCTCAGCGAGGAACCATTTAAAAACGTGTCTCCAATCACAACAATGTTAATCATCCCAATTAGGGAAGCATCGCGGCTCTCTGGGACGGCACAACGGATGCGGGAGGGGGTCATAGCGTGTGTGTTTAGAGTGCGGTTGCTTTGACCTCCTCTTGTGCTGAAAGGCAGACTCCCAGCGGAGAGACGCAACCGAGGGGGAGGGGAGAAGTGAAGGCCGGGTCAGAATTCTGGTCTCTTTCTCTCTCCGTCAAGGAAAATGATTCCCCAGTGAACACGCTGTGCATTCTTTAAATAACACAGCCTGCGTTCTCCCCGTTGCGATCTCGCACGCAGATGTAGCGCACACACCCGTAGCCCGCGTTCTGCAGCCGAACACAAAAACGCACACGCACCTTGAGTTCACATCGTTTACAGCAGACAAACGCACTCATATGAAAATATTATGTAGGTGTTTACCACAATACGGTGTGTGCGGGTTTACTTAATTTGCGAAGATAAATACATTTTCCAAGTCATGACACTGGAGACATCCAGCAAGTCCTCAATTGGGGTTTAAATGTCTGGTGGTTTCATTATATTTATATATTTATCTTTTATTTTAAATTATATACATATAAATATATATATTTAAACTTTGTACTATTGGAAAAGTGTTTGCATAATTAATAATAATTATTGTTGTTATTATAAATATTAATAATATATTATAAAAATTTATTAGTATTATAAATATACATTCTTCTAATTCTTATTAATATTATAATTTTAAATAGTTAATAATAACTTATTTATATTATATATATATATATTATTAACTTATTATAATATTGAATGAATAAATATTGTTCTTTTTATAGTAATATTATTATATAAATATTTATTATGTAAATATTTATCATGATAACATTTATATAATATTTCTAATATTTTTTTGTTTCATTCCTAAAATGTGTTTTTTAGGGGTCGGATTAGGGGTTGAGTTAATCTTGGTCTGTCTAAATCTGTATGTTCTCATTCAGACACCCAAGTAAATGTCAATGGTCGTATTTTGAGACGCTCATTTTCTCTGCGCTGTTACGGCTCTGGCAGAGCTGTGTATGTGCTTGCGGTGTGTGTGTGTGTGTTTACTCTGACAGCTGCTGCGCTCTGGAACTCCTCTGGGGTGGGTGGAGTTCCCGCCCCGATCACCCCTCCTTTTCCCGACCTTCAGTCTGCTCGCATGAACTTGCGGCCTACACACATACACACATACACACATACAAGGCTCTCATCCGCCCGCCCTACTGCGCTCCACAGATAGAGAACTCGCACACGGAAGGCGGGAGAGATAAAGGGAGTGGGAGAGAGCCAAAGTCTTCCGTTGTTTCCTGTTTAACTTTCCCTGCCGGGGGAACACAATTGCTGACGGATCGGCGTCTGCAGCTTTCCATCCAGCTCGCAAGCAAACACGCAGCCCTAGAGCCGAAAACAGAAATGTTCAAAGAGGAAGATGCATGTTGTTCTGTTAAAAACGTGTTTATGGGACATTTGTAGTTGTGTAAATAGTCTCGGCCCATTTAACTGCAGGCCAAAAATAACCTTGCTGACCATGCAGGGTGTGTGAGCGAGGAACCTTTGTTGACAGTCATACTTTTGTTCTTGGTTTATGGTGGGAAACACTGTTTCCTGCACTGCCGCTGGGCTAAGTTTTCCACTACTGCGGAAAAAAAAAAAAAAAAATCACACAACTATGTGGGAATAGTTACTTCACATTTGTCAGTTTACAAAGTAGCGGTGGGCGATATGACCAAAATCTTATATCATGATTTTATATCACGATAACAATATATATATCACGATATAGTTATTTTTGCTTTAAATAAGGTTTGAATGATATCAAAATTATTCATAATTTCATCAATATCGTTAAAAAAACAAATAGTAGTCTAAAAAAATCATATTAAATATTTAATATATATTTATTCTTATTAAAGTTACAAAAGCAAGCAGTCAGAGATTTTCTCCTTTTTTTTTTTTGTAGTTTGATTAGCATTAATAATGACAGCAGGTAAATTTGGATGCTGTCCCTTTAAGACTAACTGCACCGATCCATTATACTCATGCCTTGTCTTTCTCAACTGTACCTTCACTTAAGACATAAACGGCTCTGTTTACTTGCAAATACGAGGTCACTTTGACACATAAATGTGTATTTAACCATTCAAGCCCAGTTAGTCGGCAAAAAGCTGAAATGAGTTGTCTTTCACTGCTAATTGTGCTTCAATGTTTTGAAAGCACTTGTTTTTAAACCACAATGCTTAAAATGCATGCAAACGATAAGCTTTCGTGACCGCGCATTACAGCAAGGTCACATGAGGGTAACCGCGATAGAGACAATAGCCCAAAATCTCTACCAGTTGACAAATTTCTACCGGTTAATCGTGTTTACCGGTATATCGCCCACCTTAATGCACAAATATTTTAAAGGAATTTCAAATTTTAGTCTCTCGCTGATTATACCGCAGTGCCGACCATGAACTTGTCACTGTGATTAATTAGCGCTCCATCCCGCCTGTCTCTTGGCACCAAGCGATTGTAGCTCTGTCACTCTTTTGTCCGCTCTGTCTTTGTAGAGAGCGTCTGCCTTACCCTGTTTGTGGCGCCACATACTGTGACTTTCAAAGCCTGTGTGCGATGGTGTTGCGATCTGTCATAAACGCTAAAGTGATACATTTTTATTCCCCCATCAGGTGGTGAAGCGTTCCGCCCAGAAGCGGCCAGCATCTCTTTCCGATTACGAGTCTTCTCCGGTCAAACCTTGTCCCCCTTCTCCTGCCTACCAACCCACGGCACCCCCGACCCCTCCGTGCGCCGTTCCGGATGTACCGGTACCTCCGGTCGCTCCCGCACCTCCAGTGTCAGCGGAGCCGCCAGTCAGCAGGCCCATGCCGCCCGAAGCACGCCGACTCATCGTCAACAAGAACGCGGGCGAGACTCTACTGCAGCGAGCTGCGCGGCTGGGATATGAGGTAAGCGTGCATTTGCGCGTGTGTGCGCGACTGTCTCTCTCTCCGGCTGCCCTCTCCTGCTCTCTTCGCATCTCATTATTTCTGCGTGAGACTGAGTCTGACATGCGAGAGCCCCTGACAGGCACAGAGCGATCGCTTGGCGTACACACACACAGTTTTTTTTCCCCTTCTTGCGACGCAGCCTCTCGCTTCCACACACACACACATACGGACTGTCTCATCTCTTTCTCCTTTCGGCTTTTGCACTCCCACTCAAACCTTTCTCACTCGCATTCATTCCCGTGCTTTCACAGCCGCGCTGTTTCTCGCACTTTCTCTGTCTTGTCCTTGCTGTAGAACTGGAAAACCTTAACCCTTTGCACTCCGTCTCTGATCTTGTAGTCAGCTTTTTTTAGTTTAATATGAATGTCAGTAGAGTGTTTGACATTTTTGTAACTGCAGTATTTTTAAAGACAACATGAAACGGTATTTGAAATGCATTTACATTTCACAATATTTTTTTTACAAATAAAACTGAATTTTTTTTTATAGGAAATAGTAGAATTCATCCTTTGGGATTTGATTGGATTATTATGTTGATTGAATTTTGCACTGATTGCATCCTTGCGATGAATATTTGCACGTTTTTTTGTTTTTTTTTCCGCATTGTCTTATACATCTGCATTTTTTGATTGAAGATTACGAAAACAAACTTTTTTTTTAAAATAACGTGCACTAAAAAAATGATGGGTAGTAAGACTTACGACTTTTATTTTTATTAAAATTCAGATTTCTTGTCTTTAAATATCGTAAAGTTTAATGTCTCTGCATGAGTAATTCAACCGAACACGCTTTGGTCTCGTTGTTTAGTAGATTCCCTGCTGTTCCGGAATTCAACCGTATTCCACAGTTCTGGAATACGGTGGTTCCGCGGGTTCTGGAATGGCGCGGCGTTCCGTGTCCAATTTGTGCAGATTAATGGGGAGCTGGATTAGTTCCGGCAGTGCGTCTGAAAGGACTGGCACGGAGAACAGGAAATGAGCGATTACTGCTGCGAGCGCATGATTTCTCTCCTTCCCCAGCCCTCCCCCTTCCTCTCTCGCTCCGCAGCGGTGCCTTGAATTCCACTGAAAGGGAAAGTTTCTTATTGCATTTTACGGAGCATTTTTATCATTGATACAGTGGTGCTGTTCCAGAATAGATCACGCTTGTGTGGTGTCGGAATCAAGCTAGTTTTACGCTTAGTCTTTTTCCTGTTTTTCCCATTTGCTACTTTCATCTTTTCTCTCGTTCTGCCTATAATATGCATCCACATGTGTCTGTGGTTTGTTTTCTCACAACTAGGGATGCCACGTTCCGTTGTGTTCCATTCCTTCCATTTTTTGTGCTTGAAGTGGCTGCACACTTTAACACACACACACACACACACACACACACACACACACACACACACACACACACACACACACACACACTCTCACTCTCTCTCTCTCTCTCTCTCTCTCTCTCTCTCTCTCTCTCTCACACTCACACACACACACACGTACGTTTGCAGTTCCCCTCCCCCTACATCTCTTGTTCGCTTGTTTGCGTTTCTTCACCTCCCTTTAGCTCTCACGCCAAGAGTTTTACTGCAACACACACTCTTTCATTACATTCCGCCAGTGCTGACGTCTAGCTTGCGTTACGGTGCTGCTTATTTACACTTGTGTTTGGTTGTTGCCTCCCTCTTTTATGACTCAGACAAAACTGGCCTTTGTGTGCTGATTGAAACCTATCGTTATGTGTGTGTGTGTGTGTGTGTGTGTGTATGTGTGAAAGCCCTATCCATCTCTCTCTCTCTCTCTCTCTCCGTCTGATTCTGCTGCGGTTGCTAGACTCTGTCGGTAATTCTGCTCTCAGGCAGAATGGCTCTTTGCCATTAAGGTCCAATCAGCGATCTGACAAGTGCTCTCCGTAATCTCCACGTTAATTAATCATTCGGCTGGAGGTGCTAAACACGCGCTGTTTTAAGCCATTAGCCGCCCGTTCCGCGCACCTCCCGATCTCTCGTCGCCCAAACTAACGCCGGCCATTAGCGGCCCATAGAAAGAGGGGGAGTTTTTTCTGCGTTTCTGATCACTAAAAAAGGTTGTTGGTTCTTACAGAAAAGGATTGCCATTTTGTATTTTGTAGTTGATTTAAAGACTAATTTTAGATTTTTATACACACATTTTTCTTTGACTACTGCTAGTAGCTTATAGCTAAACTATTTCCAAATAGCTAAATTATTATTTTTGTGAAAAACCAACCCTAATATGAAAAGCTAAACTGTTGATGAATAGCTAAACATTGTTTACGAATAGATAAACTAATTGTGACCTAATATCTAAAATGATTTTCTAGTATTTATCTATTCTATAGCTAACTCTTGTTTACGAACAGCTAAGCTGTTCATGAATAGCTAAATGTTTATGAATAGCTAAATTTTTTCATTTTTAGCAAAACTGAACAATTTACAAATAGCTAAACTGTTTAGAAATGGCTAAACCGTGTGTGCGAATAGCTGTTTTTTGTGCGAATAGCCATGTACAAACGAATTGTGAGCTAATATCTAAATAATTTTTCGCTAATATATGAATATTGTTTCCAAATAGATCAGTTTTTGTGAATAGCTAAACCGTTTGTAAAAAAGCTATTCAGACGCAGTAAACGTTGTTTTACTAATAACGTATTAACAAATAGCAATAATTTTTCAATTTTAGCATTATTTTTCATCATTATTTTTGTAATATGCACTCATAAGATAAAATAACTTCGCCTCCCTCTTGCAACCACATATATTTTCTGGTGACATGTTTACTAGCGTGAGGGCGGGACAAACTGTCACTCACATGAGATCACAGCAATAGCAAGTCCCGCCCTACATTTATTCTTGTTGAAAAGGCCATCACAACTTCCATTTCATGTGGACTTTAACAATTTACCAATAGCTAAACTGTTTAAAAAAAGCTAAACTGTTGGTGTAGCTACGATTAGCTTTGCTAGCTAAACTAACTGTGAACTAAAATCTAAACTCTTTTTTTCACGTATAGCTACACTGTTTACGAATAGCTAAACTGTATTTTAATAACAACCAAATATATTTTTACTAGCTAAATGGCTTTTTTTTTCCTAATGAGCTTTTCCCCCCACATTGCAGCGAGCTAGAGTGTTCCGCTAGCGGTGGATTTTCTCGAACGCTTGTGGAGAGCGTGGGCTCTCGTTACCGCTGAGTCTCAGGGCTTTGTGATTTTCCCCGCTGGCGCTCGGGGTCTAATTCTGCTCTAATGGCTTTATAAATGCGCTTGGTGACATCGGTTAAAGGCGGCTGTTCTCGCGGGGCTGTGCGTGCGCCACAGATACGGTGGGGGAGCGGCAGAGCGCGCAGCGGAGGGCACTCGGCGCCGATCCGTGCGGCGTGTGTGTGTCAGAGGAAGCGAGATAAAATGTAATCTTTCCCACCCCGTATTCCTCATTTCTCTCTCTCTCTCTCTCTCTATCACTCGTTCTCCTCCCCCTCTACACCCTCACGTCGGCCCTTAGCAGGTGAGGACAGACCTTCCGTCCGCGTGTGTTTTTTTTCTGTCAGTCGACAGCGGCTTGTTTTTCTAGTCCTCGTTCCGTTCCCCCTCCTTTCCCCTCCCGCTCTCCAGCCTCAGACAGGAAGCCGCTCTCTCGCTCTGTGTGTGTGTGTGTGTGTGTGTGTGTGTGTGTGTGTGTGTGTGTGTGTGTGTTTATGTGTGTGTGTGAGAGAGATAAGCCGCGAGCTGCGCACTGAGCTGCCAGCGCGCTCTGTGTGTGTGTGTAAGCCACGAGCAGCTCCGCGGCGCTGCCAGAGCTCGGAAATATGACATGACTGCGCGGCCGAACCTTTCAACACAGACCGCGGCAGCTGCTCCGTTTCTATGTGTGTGTGTCTGTGTGTCTCAGAGCGCGAGAGAACGAGAGTTCACACACTTAAACGTGGCACTCCATCTTGGTCCCAGCGCAACAGCAGTAAACATGCAAACGGCACGTAGTTTTGCGCGCGCTCTCGTTTCCATTTTCTCATGGGCACGCACCTTCAAAACAAACCGTTCTTGGCTTGATGAAACTCCTGGGCGCCTTCGAGCGGTTCTCTGCGCGTGTGTGATTGAGTCATTTTGGCTTGCATCGCAGGCATCAACCAAGCGCGAGTGGAAAAACCTGCGTGTTTTCCACAGTTGACTGCATGAGCGTGTCCGCTGGTCAGGCAGTCCGTTCAAGGCCGCGTACTAAGGATCTTTTGATCTAGATGTCGACCGCAAAATACAGCCTGTGACCTGAAATAACCCTGTCGCATGCATTCACTGCAACTTAATCTGATCTTAATTCCCTTTCAGATTATTTGCAGTTTGCATATTTTAGAATAAAAAAACAGGGAATGTTCGAGGTTCCATTTTCCTGATTGAGTAATTGGAATTGTTTAATCACTAAAATTTATTTAAAGGGATAGCTCACCTAAAAAATGAGTTCTTTGATCATTTATTTACTGTATAATTTTTTTTTACTTCCATACAATGAAAGTCAACAGGGTTGTCAATGTTGTTTATTGACTAGACAGAAACAGAAATGTACTTCTTTTGTCTTCCACAGAAGTCAGTCATACAGATTTTAATGATAGGATCAGTAAACGATGACACAATTTTTATGTTTGGGTGAACTGTCCCTTTTATAAGTGTCAGCGTTCACGTGTGAAGAATGTTTGCAGTTTAGTAACCAGCAGAATGTGTGTGTGTATACATAGGGTCAGTGAGGCGTGTGTGTGTGTGTGTGTGTGTGTGTGTGTCGCACCCTGTTTTGTCACTGTCTGCTAAGCCTGAGCAAATAGCAGGATACAGACCTTCAACTCTCAGAGCGACAGCAGTTGTATCTTGCAGTCTCGGCCACAGACGCCTCCGGACCGCCCAAAGTTTGTTCACTGACTGTCTGATGCATATTGCACACAAAACTGGAAAGCATTTTCTTGATTTGGAGAGCGCTAAACTGATTGGCTGACTTTATGAAACTTCCGGGACTAAGGGCACACAGGGATTTTTTTTTTTATTTATTTATTTATTTTTTAAATCAGTCTGCCTGCTGGGTTAATAGTACGATTGCTTTTTTGGAAGAGCTAATCGCAGAATTTGACAAAGATCTTTGAGAGATATTCAGAGTTTTATGCCCTGTTATTGTGGTATAATCTATCCCAGGTTAACCCGGCATGTAAAAACAAACTTTGGTTTGCAAGCTGCTGTTTAGTCAAAGGTCTGGCTGAGCAAGGTGATATCACATGTTCGCGCACGTACACATTCACACTCGTCCGCACGCTCAGTACCGTCCTGGCCGGCTGTCAGGGAAATTCCTGATCCGTTAATGATGTACTTCTTTTGTGGAGGCCACCTCAACCCTTTTCCCTCTGTTATCACAACTCCCATTCCAGCCACGGCTCTCTCAATTAAAACCATGCTGAGGGAGTTTCGACGCTCCATCTCCCCCCCTCTGCATATCCTGCTCTTTCTTGTCGCTTTTTTTTTGTCTGTCTCTCTCCCTAGCCGCTCGCTTTCCAATGCAACATGACGTCTGCTCAGTCTGAAGGCTGTTTTTTCCTGAGTTGCATGTAAAATTAGAACATTCGTCAGCACTGTGCGTAGCCAGAGGATCATTAAGAAACCGCTACACATTAGACTCGAAAAAATTCACACACAACTGCCTCAATTCTATAATAGTTTATCAACTGTCTCAGCTTTAGGTCTCAGAATTCTCATACTCTTTATTAGCTATCTTAGAATACCTGAATCTCTTTATAAACTGTCTCAGAATTCCAGAACTATTTATCAGCTGTCCTACAATTCTGTGACTCTTTATGAACTGCTCGAGAACTCTAGAACACTTCATTAGCTTTCTTAGAATACTCTTTATAAATGTCCATTCTAGAATGTGCATTGGAATTCTGGAGCTAACTGAATTTTTCAGTTTTACAACTTTTTATCACCTGCGTTTGAGTTCTAGATCTTTTTGAACTACCTCAGAATTCTAGAACTCAGCGGATTCTGAACTCTAGAACTTTTTATCAGCTATCTTAAGCTGCATTTCCACCGCAGGAACTTTCCCCAGGAACTAGGAACTTTGGGGTGGTACTCGGTGTGTTTCGCAGGAACCAGGTCTAAATGAAGTTCTGGCTTAAAGTCCCCCTCAAAGAGTACCAGCTCATGAGGTAGTACTTTTTAAAAGTTCTGGAACTTTCGGGGGTGGGACTTGGGCGTTGAACATGCTGGTTGGTTGAGTTCATGCAGCATTTTGATTGGTTGACTCCACGCAGCATTTTATTTCAACCATCGTTTTTTAAAGTCTGATGCAGTGCGTGCAGTAAGAGTTGTTTGCTATTCGAATGAACAATGGAGTTTAACAAATACGACTGATGGACTGACGATGGGGTTCAGGCTTTATTAAGCTTATATGCAGAGGATGAAATCCAGCGGGAACTTGAAAGTTACGCGCAGTCCCACGTCACCGGACTATCTTCACAGTACTTTAGACCGCTATGGAAACGCAGCTAGCAATAGGTCTGGAGGAAAATAGTTCCTGGGAAAAAGTTCCTGAGACAAATTGTTCCGGGTAATTTCAGTGGATACTCAGCTTTAGAGTTCTGACACGCTTTATAAACAGATTTCAGAATTCCGAGGAGCTGCTTGAGAATTTTAGAACTAGCTGTCGTAGAATCCTAAAATTCTTTTATAAATGCCCATTCTGGAACAGTTTCCCCAATAAGCTCTGAATTGGAGAATTCCTTATACTACATTGAATTCTACCTCATTTCCAACTACACTGGACTTTTAGAATTTTATTATAAACTGCTTTAGAGTTCCAGAACTTCAACTACTTGAGAATTTCATAAATCAACTGCCTCCATATTCTAGAACACTTGTCTTAGATTTCTGGAAATCTCTCTAAATTGCCTTATAATTCCAGAAGTCTTCATGAGCAGAGTTTCTCTTGAACCTCTTGAAATTCTAGACTTGAGTTTGAACTTGAATCACAGAGGGGGGCGGCCAGTATCAGAATTCAACTAGAGCCTAGCAGTGACCCAGACTGGTTTCAGTTCAGGTCTGCCTTGTAAAGCTTCCCCTTCTCTTTCCTGAGTGTCTTTCTTTCTCCCAAAGCGAGCTGTAGTTCTTGCTCTTTTATTTTTTATGATGTGGGTTGGGGGTTGACTAGGCTTTGAGGTTGTGGTAAAATGGTTGCAGTCTTGAGCTGTCCTGCGTCTTGTTTTGTGGGATTGCTGTTGTGAAAGGGTTAAGTGTCTTGAATGATGCATTGATTGCAGTTGTTAGCTGGGAGTCGTTTTAGCAGGGGACAGCGGGGGAGGAAATGCTACAGCAAAGAGCAGTTCTAAGGAGAAAATCACGACAAATCTTTTTCTCGCTAGGCTTTGTAACACAGCTTTATTGTCTGTTTAATGTAACACATAGCTCTCCTGCCTGCAAACATCCCCACTGAGGAACTCCCTGAGGCAGGAGAGAGAGAAAGACCTCACTGGAAAGGGAATGAGGCGATGGAAACATAAACGGAAATAGAGAAATTCTCCCTTGAACCGCGGCTCGCTTTCAGTAATTGAGCGTGGTTGGTGTGTGTGTGTGTGTTTTACCTTCCATGTGTTTTGGTCCACCTCTCCAGACTGACGGGAGCGAACATCGGCGCTGGAGCGAGAGCTTCCCGTTTGGGCTCGTTAACGGCTCGGCGCCCCTGCTAACGGCTTGGGTTTTTTTCAGTCGTGCCGACGGCATGCCGTATCCTGGATACGGAGCCGGCGGGAAGCGCGAGGCAGAGCTGCTGGCAGCAGCGTGGGGCAGGTCGTACCACTGTGCGACTCCATCGGGGGAGGGGTTGAATGCGTTCTCTGAGAAGCTGCCAGGGTTGAAGTGCGAGCGCTACGCCTCCTGAATCCTAATGCCCTCATTCGTCTGAGCTCCGAGCGGACACCGGCCCTCCCCTCTCCAGCCCATCTGTGTGTGTGTGTGTGTGTGTGTGTGTGTGTGTGTGTGTGTGTGTGCGCGTGCTTGTTTTTGTTGCCGCCATGCATGAGGCTCGCGGTGATGGATGTGGGAGTTCCTTTAAATCCGAGCTTGCAGAAGAACTCTCCAATTAATTCCATGAGGGCTCTCTGTAATTCTGGCCTCTTCCAGACAACGTTCTTAATCAGTGTATGCGAATGGCGGGAAGCACTAAGGGGGCGATCTTATTGATATCAACTGCTATACTGCCAAAATAAATTGCGTAAATCTCTTTAAAGGTATGATATTTTTTTAGCAACCCAACTTACAATTTCCGATACAACTGACAAAATTGGATCCCAAATCATAGAATTCTACTGAATTTTGCCAGCCGAGAACACCCTAACAACCACATGGTAACATGCCAACGACCGCATTTTAACATTCTAACCAAAACTCAGAAACACCTTAGCAACTGCATAACAACACCCTTAGCATGTTGTTGGGTTCTTTTGGCTTGGGTTGGTGCGCAGAGGCCTCTCCGGTGGGACCCCGTGAGTCCCAGACATTTTTAGGCACCAAAATATCTTAGAGGTGTGAAAATATGGAAGAATTGTTGCCAACACAAACATCCCGGCAGCCGGTTTTGCACGGGCAAGCACCGCTCACATTTCCCCCACCTTTCAAGTCGCTCCTACACTGCTGCTGCTTGTAGACTCGCGCACACACACATAGTGCCGTCTCAGGCGTCTCGTATAGAAAGTGAACAGCAGGCTTGGGGCAGGATTCGTCTGTAAAACCCCTGATACCTCACACATCAATAATCAGCTCTGGGCAGAACTGTCTGTCTGCTCTCTGCCTGTCTCTCTCTCTTTCTCTGCGCTCTTTAATGGTGTTTAATGAATTTCATTCCTCGCTGCACCATAGTAACCGCTCGTCTTCTGTCTCCCGCTCTCTCGCTCGCTGTAGGAGGTGGTTTTGTACTGTCTGGAGAATAAAGTGTGTGACGTGAATCATCGGGATAATGCGGGTTACTGCGCGCTTCACGAGGCCTGTTCCCGTGGCTGGCTCTCCATCGTACAGCACTTACTGGAGCACGGGGCTGACATCAACTGCAGCGCACAGGACGGCACCAGGTAAACACATGCATGTACTCATGATATCACCTAAATAAATGAGCCAAAACAAAAAGCTACAAATGCAGGACCGGTTTCCATGACTTCCTGTGCTTTCGTCACACTGCGTTTGAGAGCATGTGCGTGCCGCTGCGGCGCTGATAATTACACGTGTGCACATGTGCTGACGCGCGCACACTCAATGTCAGTAATTATATGTTTGGTAATAATGGCTTTACAACAACAGAAGAGGCCGAGAATCTTAGCTTGGATAATTACCGCAAGAAGAGCAGATTAGGCGTGTGAGATCCCTGTCTTCGCTATACACTTAAAAATCCAATTTCATTTAGCGTTCCGATTCCTGTCGGAAAGATGAATGACAGTGACGGGTTTTAATGACTGTTTTATTGGGCAATGCCAGCAGATAAAATTAAGGTAATTACAGACAAGTGAAGTAACTCAACTGTTTAAGCAAAAAAAAAAAAAAAAAAAAAAAAAATCTCACAATTACCAAAGAAAGTGAAATCAGAAAATTAAGTTTTGATAAAAAAAAATAAAAAAAATTAATGTCTTTTTCTTTTTTTTTATCCAAAAAGATATGACATCCAAAGTATGTTAGGTAGTACAACTAGATCTCTTTTAATGAATCCAAAAGGTGTTAATTATATTTTGCTACATATAAAGTTATTTTAAAGATTTTGAAGTGTCAGAAGGTCATTCGGTTTAACCATCCAAAGGCCAATACACCCATTTAATTTGTGAAAATAAAATATCTTAAAATGTTATAAATGTGTATATTTTTTATTCTGGCATGATTTTATAACATCATATATCAACATAGTGCAAAATGATATTAAAATTATGTGTAGAAGTCATTGCTTTGCTATGAGAAAGAATGTCCGGGAAAAATAAATTTCATTGATGTCATTTGGAGTAACCAATATAATGGGATCATTTTTGGATCAAGTCATGTGACAGGATGTGACATCATTCAGACACCTGCAAAGGACCACATGGTCATGAAGAAAGCAACTAACTCTCTCTTAACTATCTGAAAAATTGATGTTTTCAGTTGCTCATACGCATGTCCCGAAACATCAGATCATTCGGTACAACCGCTATAAAACATGGAAAATGTTGTAATATTTTAAAAACGTAATACTAAATAATATAAAATGTTTGATTTGTCCTTTTGCTAGATAGCTAGCTAGATATCAGCCTGTTAGCATTGTTTGAAAATATCGTCATTCGGTATAACCAAAAGTGTCATTTGGTAAAACCAAAATTTTGGTTAAACCAAATGACTTTTTTTGGAGGCAAATTTTGTCCAACTTGTAAAAAATGACAAAAGCAGTGTTAATTGATTATAAAAACCACATAATCTCTTTCTTAACGTAATAAAACTTCAAAATTATTTATATCTCCATTGTTTTGTTTTTTTTTACACTTTTAAAAACCTTATTCGTCAATGACCCATATATATATTACAGATTTTACAGTTCACAATTAACTTCTAATAATAATAATAATAATAATAATTAGTATGTATGTATTTATTTATAATTAATTGTTCACAATAAGATGTGGAACTTCTATAATAATAATTTTTTAAAATAATTTTCAGTCAAAATTACACTAGCTTTCTCATAAGTTAAGGTAATTTTGTTGCATTGTGAAAGTTGAGGCGAACTAAGTAATGTCAGTGTCTTTTTTTCCGATGGATTAAACAAGATTAACTGCATTATAAACTTGTTTTTTTTTTTGTGAAGTAAGTGATCTGGTCTCTCTTCCAACAGGCCTCTCCATGATGCTGTGGAAAACGATCATCTAGACGTGGTCCGACTGTTGCTGTCATATGGCGCCGATCCGACTTTAGCTACCTACTCTGGCCGCAGTTTGCTAAAGATGACCCACAGCGACATAATGGAGTGTTTTTTGTCTGGTAAGAGCGCGCTGTTCCTCTCTTCCACCTCTATTCCCAGAATTTCCCTCCTGTAGCAGTGGAGGGTTCAGCTCCGCTTGGCTATCTGGTTACTAAGCAACAGCTGGAGCGGAGGAGAAGCCTTTAGCACCGGCAAATCAGCTTTCCCTGAAAGGAGATTATGCGTGTGTGTTTGTCCGTGTGCGTGTCTTTATTTGGTCTTGTGTGGTGTGTCTTTTGAAGTGTGTACGGGCTTGTCTCATATTTGGAAAAGCTGGGTTGTATTATTGGAACCATAATCTGGGCCTAATCTAGACCCATACAGACATCTAAGATAAATATGGAGTATTGTTTTTATGGTTTTAAAACAAAAAAGCTTTTGACCTCATTTTGACCCCCTTGATTTTAAATGGCTTGATTTATTTTTCCCACTGGTGGTTCCTGAAAGATTAAGAGCTTTTGCACTGCGTTTCAAGAAAACACCTGGAAGCTTGATGGGACTTTTCATTGTGTATGTGCTTTTTTTTTTGTTGTTTTTTTGAAAAGAAAGAAAAGTTTTAGAGATCTTGATCTTGATATTTAAAGCTACAATGTGTCATTTCTGCACTACTAGCTGGACCAAACAGAATTGAAACTTGTTTGAAAACAGTCATTATTTTCGCAAACACTCCTTCCATTGGTCCGACACATCCCGCCAAAACTTGCAAGTGGTTGCAACGTTGTTCCTATGTCAGGCCACTCGAACAAACAAAGAAATCGCAATTCTGCTTGGTGCCGTTAGTGACGTAGAAATTCCACATTGCACGCTTAAATACATCAGTTACACTTTCGAAACTGTGATTTAATGCCATACGGAAAACGTTAAGCACTCATGCTGCTACCTGTTTGCCTGACCTACATCTGTCATTTTTTGACAATTCTTCATTTTAAAGTTAAAAATAACTCCGAATATTCTTTTAAAGAGTTGTTTATACCATCACCTTTTATCGTTAGCGGAGCGTTGACCTTGTCATTGTGCTGTTCGCTGCCTGTTGTGCACGGAGGTAAAGTTTTAATGCTCAAGGTCAGACGATCACATGGAAAGAGACAAGCTGTGCTCCGGGTGCATGTGAAGATGGCATCGCAGGAGACGTGGCATTTACTGAGACGGCCTTTCCTGTGTTTGTGTTAACACTGACCCCTCTCGCCCGAGCAGAGCCGCACTGTGACGGTCCGAAGGAGACGCTCTCTCTCTTTCGGTGACAGTAGTCGGGTTTTTCAAGGCACGGCTTGATTAATGATCTGGAAGTTTCAAGCTGAACTAGAGGGCATCGCGAGACAATTTGTACACAGCCGCCATTTGTTCTTGACGGCAGTCGCAAGTTCTTTCACCTCCAAAGCCGTCTTAATACGTGTGTGTGTGTGTGTGTGTGTGTGTGTGTGTGGATTAGCTTCAGGGCTGCCAGTTAAAGGGCAGCTCAGTCACATGGTGGAGGTTCACACTGACTGGCTGCGTGTGTGTTTGATTATGCATGAGTTCGTGAGGCAGGAAAGAGCTCAGCCTGGAAGCGCAGGGCAGCATATTGCTGTGTGTGTGTGTGTGTGTGTGTGTGTGTGTGTGTGTGTGTGTGTGTGTGTAAATCAGCAGGCTTGTCCCGTTCTGCTGTCTGCTGCACTGATTTAAAGACCCTCCCCAAATTTGTTTTCCCTCTGTGGGAGCCTTCTAATCAACCGCCCTCTCTCTCTCTCGCTCTCCCTTTCTTTCTCTCTCTTTCTCTGGGTGGAATTGTTAATGGCTGCGCTGGCAAACGCGGCTCCCATCACCGCTGGCTGTGCTTCGCCGTGCCAAGTGGCATCTGAGCGCGAAACCACATAACACTTGCAGAGCGTCAAAGCCTCTGCATTCTATAGGAGAAATTTGTCATATTGTCGCTAGGTCATCATATTGTATCTGCCGAATAGTAGTACTTTTGTCTACTGGTATTCGTTTAATGTGGTTTGTTTAGTTAATGATATTTAATTTCATTTATTTAATTAAATAAAACATATTTGACCATATCAGTATTGTATCAGCATTTTTTTTTTTTTTTTCTTTTCTTGTAACGCTCTGGTGCTGTTTGGTCATTTTTGACCAAAAAATTTACTTTTTTTTCTTTCTTTTTTCTTTTTTAACTTCATCTGAATAGTATGAAACTTGGTAAAGATTTTGGCACTTGCTATGTGAACACACACACATAAAAAAAAAAAATCATGGACATGATTCGAAAAGGTTAAATGGTCCTTAAAGTAGGCACACTTGTATTGTTTGCGGTCAAAAATGTCCGCATTGGAAATAAATGGGCGGCAAATTTCATCTAGTGGAAACTTGTGGTACTGCGCCCAAACAAATTCTTACTGAAAGCTCATTTTTTGAGATATCAACCTCAAATTCAGAACAAAGCTTGTTTAGATTAATGGCTTTGATTTTCTTACAGTTTTAGAGTAAAATGTGTTTTAGAAAATATATATTTCTTATAAAAACTGAAAATGGTATTTCTGTGCATTTTTCATAATGTAAATTTTATAACTTATTCAAGTTCACTTTAAAAAAAAAGTTTTTCACTTCAGCAATATTCTCCCAACTGTCATCTTTGAAAAGAGACCAAACTTCAATCTGTGCTCCAAAGCTTTCAAGATTTATGAGAGTTTAAGTTGGAAATTTAATTTTCAGGTACATGCTCAAAAAGTGAATAAACAGATTATAACTACTGCAAAAATATAATTTAGTACCATAAAAACCCTTAAAAATACAAAATATTAAATAAAAAAACATGATCAAGCTAAAATATACTATAATCATTTCATTGAAATAATAAAAAGTTGACATTTTTGACCGACACATGAGAACAGTACCAGAGGGTTAAATTAATTATCTGCATTTTCTTTTCCTTTTACAATATTTAAACAGTATTTATTTATTTGTCAGTTGTATTCACATTTGTTTTTTTGTTTTTTTATTAATTTCCATTTATTGTAATCATATTTATTTATTTGCTTTAATTTTGTATTTCATTTGTAGGCTGTTAAGCATGCCATTTTTATTATTATTATTAAATTCATATTTTCTTTTTTTTTTAAATCATTAGTATCCACTTATGCTAATATTAGCTTGAATTTTTGATTTTTTCTTTTCGATGCTAATATTATAAATCTATACTACTTGGCATATCAGCAAGCATAATAGTTTTCCATTATTATGCAGAAAAAAAAATAAAAAATACAGCTGTCAGTGTATCTGCCAAGATTTCTGTATTGGTCCATCCCTAGCTGCTTCCTGTTTACATCACTAATGGTCTCATCTCTCTCTCTTCCTCACTCTAGATTACTTTGCCGACCTGCAGGGCAGAGTGGACGATGACCCCGGTGTGTACTGGGAGTTTTACGGCAGCGCAGTGTGCGGTGAGTACCATTTTCACACTCGAACACGCACATTCGCACACTCCCACACTAACGGATGCAAGAAACAATGGAAAAGAGAAAAGAATCATGCAGACAGACAGACAGAGAGAGAGACGGGTAAACACCTGAAGGTGAATCTCTGTGTGAATCATCAATGTTTGTAGACAGTCATTGATCTAAAATTGAAAAAATAGCTTCTCCCTCTCTGATGTTCACTTGAAAGAATTTATATAAAAATCCCCATCCGCTGGGTGGTGGGGTCGGCACCATGGGTGCAAAAATGGATGGCAGCGTTTTTTATTGCTCTTTTTTTAAATGAATTCTAGCTGCGTAGCGAGAGTTCCCCTGGCTGCCATATATCAGCAGATCGCTCGGTGTGTGCATGTGTGTGAGCGGGCCCATCTCCAGCTGGCCAAAAACAAACCCACTGCTACTGCACATTTTCCCTTGGATTCCTGGAATAACAAAGCCGGGAGAGAAGAGGGGAGGTGTGGAAGGGAGCTGCGCGGCTATTTTTGGGAGCTTTGCGCCGCCTCGGAAAAACCCAAAGCACAACAGAAAGAGGTAGAGGCGCCTGTTTCGCTCCGAGGCGTACGCTGTGCCACTAGCGCGCACAAACGAGTGAAGTGGCTTCACACACAGCTCTTCCCGCAGTGCCGCTTAATGGAAGAGTGCAAATAGAAGAGAGCGACGTGAGAGCAGAGCCACAAAAGCATGTCTCGGCGTGAATCCGACAGGGAGAGGGAAGGGAATTTTAAAGGGATATCATGAGAGCGTAATCCATTGGTAGCTCTCGGAAACACTCGCCGAGTGTGTGTCGTTCCGTAATTCACACCCTGTCTTTAATTTCTAAATGATATCCTTCTCTCTTACATACAGAGCCTGCCGACGACTCGTCTGGTTACGATATCCTGGCCAACCCCCCTGGACCCGGCGAAGACGAGGACGAACAGAGAGAAGTTTTCGAGTTCGAGTTCTCCGATCGACCGCTGTTGCCGTGCTACAACATCCAGGTGTCTCTCTCACAGGGGTAAGAGCCTAAAACTTTTTTTTTCGTCCGTAACTACTTTTATTTAGCGCAAAAAAACAGTTCTTTTATTAGTAGAGATTGTGGGAAAGTGTACATCATTGATCAGGTGAGAACTGATCCAAATTGGCCACGGTACTAGCCTGAAATGTGGAATTCTGTCATAGAGATTCCAGGAACATGGTCGGGCAACACTGCATTATTTGATCACTGAATGCAATTCATCAAATAGAGATGTTTTGTCAAAATCTGATTTTGCGTAATAGTTGATCTTGAGTTAGCTTTGACGTAGATGACAGGCGTTTCCCTTAAAACCGCACTACCGCGGAGACTGACAGCCAGTGACAGCGTTAGTTTAGTGTTAGTGGAGACGTGAGGCCCGTCGCACTTAAACAGAGCGAGGACAGCAAAAGCGCGCACGAGAGAGAGAGAGAGAGAGAGAGAGAGAGACAGTCTAGTGACACGCTGCTAAACAGACACAGCTAATTACCTCCCACACAGGCTCTCGCTCTGCCGTTACCGCGCTCCGCTCTCTCGCCACCCCTCCCTCGCTCGCCCGCTCGCTGTCTCGCTCCCAGGCTCAGCTGCCGCGCTCACTGTTGTGTATAATCTTCAGTCTGCGCTTGTCTCTGGCCTTCCCCTCCCCCATTCTCATTCGCCCTCGTTCGCTCGCTCTCCCTCTCGCTCTCTTTCGCTCGGCGCGGCTGGCTGATGCAGTATTAATGGCTTTCTGCTCTCCTCACATTTCCTCCCCCCTCTCGCTTGCCCCTCTCTCCTTCTCTCCCTCTCTCTCTCTCTTCCCTCTCCCACTCCATTCAGCGTTCCGCGCTCCGCAAGAGCCACAGACCGCCTCAAGTGCCATCGATTGAGCGCTGCCTGTTACTGCTTTCCCCGCTGCGTATGTGTGTGCGCGCGTCTGACAGGCTCGGTCTATGGTCTTTGTGTGTGTGTGTAGCCCATTGTGTTTCTGGGCGAGCAAAGGCCTTGAGAATCTTTGTGTAATTTTGTCTAATTATCTGAATGTGTGTCTGTGCAGGGGCGAGCGCTTGACAAGGTTTATGTGCGCATACTTTTTTTTTGTTTTGTCTTTCGTTCGGCGTTTCTAACTTTGCACGTGTTTTGACGCATTCAGCCTTGGCGCTCACGTGGACACTGCAAGTTCGTGCCTACTTTGCACATAATTTAATCTCTTCTTTTTAGTATGCTTTGAATTAAAAAAGACCAAAACATAAAACAAAAACTGATCCCCCCCCCCCCCCCCCCCCCCCATTCGTTTAAGTGGCGAAAAATAGCGCCACGATGCTAGCGTGAAAAACCTAGACTCTGCAAGTTTGCGCCTTTGTGCATCTTTTAATCTCTTCTTTTTATTATGCTTTGAATACAAAAAAAGCCAAAACATAAAATAAAATAAAACCTGATTTCTTTTTGTTCTCTGAACGGAAAGAGCGCTAACTAGCCGACACAATGCTAGCATGAAAAACCTTGACACTGCAAGTTTACACTTAATTTGTGCATAATTTAATCTCTTCTTTTTTTTAGTATGCTTTCAATAAAAAAGACCAAAACATAAAATAAAATAAAGCCTGAATTTTTTGTCCCATTCTCTGAAGTGGCGCAAACTAGCGTCACAATGCTATCATGAAAACCTTGACACTGCAAGTTCGCACCTACTTTGTGTATCATTTAATCTCTTCTTTTTTTATGCATTGAATGAAAAGGCCAAAACATAATAAAATAAAATAAAATAAAATATAAAATAAAACCTGAAAAGAGCGCTAACCACGATGCTACCGTGAAAACTTCGACATTGCAAGTGTGAACATACTTTGCACATGATTTCATTTGTTTTTAATAGGCTATAGATTAAAAAAAACACATAAAATGAAAACCAATTTTTTCCTTTCACTGAAGTGGCGCAAAAATAGCCGACACAATGCTAGCATGAAAAACTTGACATCGCAAGTTTACACTTAATTTATACATCATTTAATCGCTTCTTTTTAGTATGCTGTCAATAAAAAAGGCCAAAACATAAAATAAAAAAAATCTGATTTTTTTTTTCTGTTCTCTGAAGTGGCACAAACTAGCCGCCACAATGTTAGCATGAAAATAATCTCTTTTTTGTAAGCTATAAATGAATAAAAAGGCCAAAACATAAAAGAAAAAACGATTTTTCCTTTCTCTGAAGTGGCGCAACCTAGCCACCATTGTGGTTGAAGACCTTGCTCTCTTTTTCAGCTAATTAATCTTTGTCTCGTTCCTTTTCTCAGACCCAGAAATTGGTTGCTGCTCTCAGACGTCCTCAAGCGCCTGAAGATGTCTGCCAGAACGTTTCGCGCCACGTTCACACACATCGAGGTGGTGACGATAGCCGAGGCGGAATTCTACAAGCAGGCGTCCCTGAGTCAGCTGTTCTCCTGTCCCGAAGAGCTCGAGGGATTCATGCCCGACAGCAAGGAACTCTTGGATCTGGTGGAAATCAGCGCCGAGCTGGTGGCACTGCTGGGGTCGTCACTCGAATGCCTGGACGACCGCTGGGAGCCAGCATCCAGACCTCGCTCGTGAGCCTCTCTGCACATGCACTCGTACCGACTCTCGGACAGACCCTTAGAGACCTATGGAGAACTAGAAGCAAAGGAAAAGGATATTTTGAGGCAGTTCTTGACATTTCAAGGAACTTCTGGACTGGTAGCCAAAGGCAAAATTCAGTCCCCGTGCAGCTGATCTTTCTGTTTGGCTACAGGAAGGTTTTGGAACTTCTCGACATCTCTTGCGCTCTGCTCGCATACTAATTTTCCTGGTGACGATGCAAACCTGTACATAGTGTACATTCTGCAGATATGGAAAGAGAATGGACTTGAGATTTGGACCACTATCTCTGGCTAACTGAGATATGAAGCCATTCTCGCAACGAGAAACTCTTTCGTTTAAAAGAGATGTTTTCTAAATAGGAATATAAGTATATATACAGTCACTGTATTTTATTTGTGTGTATTATATATAGATATAAATATATATATAAATATAAATAAATATATATATATATATATATGCGCTGCCTTTTTTGTCTTGTTTAGTCAGGTCTTTATTTTATAATTGGAGTTACGATGTTGTAAATACCTAATCTGCTTAGATTGGGGTTTTAATCGTGATGTCAACGTTAAGAGGGTTTACAGAGGCCGGAAGCCCCTTCGGTTCGTCAAGAGTTAATTAGCGCACTTCGTCAGCGATTTTCCTCGACTGGAGTAGACGTTTTTATAGTGTTGACCAGTAACCAGTGTGGGATTTTTTTTTGGTCTCCCGTGTTAAACTCTAATCTACAAAGCTGTTTCGTACCCTGTACGCAAGCTGTTGCTTTGACTAAGTCACTTATTTATGAGTAGAAATTAAGATATTTTAATGTGGCTTTTCTTTGTAAAATATTAAAGTAATTGTAAAATACTAATCTGATGCTTTGTTAGGCAAAGTCATGCTTGAACTTGTAAATAATGGGTTGACTATTTCAGTAACTTGTTTCTGACGTGTGTTATTATTGTTTTTTTGTTTTGTTTTGTTTTTTTTGGAGAAGTGTTCGGACTTTGTAATTATATACGCTATCATTTGTATTTATATTTTACCAAAAAAAAGTTCCTTTAAATAAATGGCAATAAAAGATTGTGTACATCTTGTGGTCTTATGTTTTTTTAGTTAATATGACATAAAAGTCGGCCATATTTACTTTCTGGTCTTATTGTGCCTGATTTATTAGAGGGAGGGGGAGGGGGAGGGGGAATATGTCACATCACAGAAGTAAAAATGGGTTGGGAATGCCATTTCATGTTGTTGGACTGAATTGAGCATGAGATTATAGGGCTGCTCTGATTAATTCATCCACAAACAGATTATTAAACCTCCATGTTTATCACTATAATCAGGGATTAAGGTCTACATTCCATAGTGACTTTTCTGCCATCAGATCAGCTCTGTACAACTGGGAGAGAGACGGCCACATCCTGTGCTGTTGGACAAAACAGGAAATGAAGAGTCGCCGGAAATTAGAGGCCTTAGGCAGGAGTGAGGGAGGCTTTTGTTGGTCTGATGGCAATACGGACATTATGGGCTTGGTTAACGTTCCTTAACTTTAATGCACTTGTCACACTTCTTTCTACTAACCCCTATAAACTTGAATCTCCTGCTTGTTTGTAAAAGGAATGGTTTTCCAAAAGCAGAGGATGCAAGCAAGGCTCAAGCTTGTGTGTATGTGTGTGTGTGTGTGTGTGTGTGTGTGTGTATATATATATATATATATACTCAGCAAAAAAAGAAACGTCCTCTGACTTTCAACTGTTTTTACTTTCAGTAAACTTAATGTGTAAATATTTGTATGAACAGCTGATCAGCTGTCCTTCCTGTCTCCCTGTAGCGCTGTCTCAGGCGTCTCACAGTGCGGACATGGCAATTTATTGCCCTATAGCCACATCAGCAGTCCTCATGCCTCCCTGCAGCATGCCTAATGCACGTTCACGCAGATGAGCAGGGACCCTGGGCATCTTTCTTTGGGTGTTTTTCACAGTCGGTAGACAAGTCTCTTTAGTGTCCTGCGTTTTAGAACTGTGACCTTAAATGCCTACTTTTTGTAAGCTGTTAAGGTCTTAACGACCATTCCAGAGGTGCATGTTAATTAATTGATTATGGTTAATTGAACATGCATGGAAAACATTGTTTAAACCCTTTACAATGAAGATCTGTAAAGTTATTTGGATTTTTACAACATTATTGTTGAAATGCAGAGTCCTGAAAAAAGGGACGTTTCTTTTTTTGCTGAGTATATATATATATAAGACTTCAGATGCAAAAGCCTCTAAGTGCCATCTGAAATTTTCTTCTAAAATGAGCATTTTTATCAAGCTTGTTTGTTTATGTTCAGTTATTTCACTTTAATGGCAATGAAAAGGACCTATTAATTGCCATTAAAGTGAAATTACTGAACCTAAACATACGAGCTTGATAAAAATGCTCATTTTAGAGGAAAATTTCAGACGGCATTTGGAGGCTTTTGCATCTGAAGTCTTCATATATACACATTTCCTTTTAAAATAGAAGTTTTCAGCAAAAATGTATTTGAAAAATTCATGACTTTTATCATTTGTTTCTATAAAAACTTATTTAGTTTGAATTCATTTTTAGTACATTTAAATAACACATTATTTTATGTTTTGTTATCTTAAAGGGTTTGTTCACCCAAAAATGAACATTCTGTCATTAATTACTCACCCTCATGTCGTTCTACAACCCTAAGACCTCTTTTGATGAAATCCGATGGCTCAGTGAGGCCTCCATTGAGAGCAAAGCCACTGAACCTCTCAAGGTCCATAAAGGTACTAAAAACATATTTAAAACAGTTCATGTGAGTTCAGTGGTTCAACCTTAATTAATATTACGGTATAACCACTGAACTCACATGAACTGTTTTAAATATGTTTTTAGCGACAAGAATACTTTTTGTGCACCAAAAAAAAAAAAAAAAAAAAAAAAAAAATACGAATTTTCAACAATATCTAGTGATGGCCGATTTCAAAACACTGCTTCATGAAGCTTTACGAATTGAATCAGTCAACCGAAGCGCCAAAGTCATGTGATTTCAGCAGTTTAGCAGTTTGATAGGAGATCCGAATCACTAATTTGAAACAAAAGATTCATAAAGCTCAGAAGCAGTGTTCTGAAATCGGCCCATCACTAGATATTGTTGAAAAGTCGTTATTTTGTTTTCTTGGCACACAAAAAGTATTCTCATCACTTTATAACATTAAGGTAGAACCACTGAACTCACATGAACCGTTTTAAATATGTTTTTAGTAGCTTTATGGTTCTTGAGCGGTTCAGTGGCTTTGCTCTCAATAAAGGCCTCACTGAGCCATAGGATTTAATCAAAAATATCTTAATTTGTGTTCCGAACGAAGGTCTTACGGATGTAGAACGACATGAGGGTGAATAATAAATGACATTATTTTCATTTTTGGGTGAACTAACCCTTTAAACCCCCAAAATGTCAGGTGATGCAAATGTCCAAACAAATAAACAGACTAAGAAAACTATTTAAAATGGTCTATTAATAATAAACAATTAAAAAGCATTTTTTTTTAGCATTTATAACAGCAGAAAGTCTTCTCGGTACTAATCTGACCAATCAAAATGGATATTTAAATTACGTCACATCGCGATCTTCCTCCAAATCCACATTCGCCGAGATTCGCGAGCACCCTTCTGAAACCTAAAATGACATATGGGACACCTTACGGTGTACGGACACGCTGACACGGCGGCCATTGCAAGTCCACAAGACCCGCATTTGGGACAGTGACAATGGCCAAAGGGCGGTTATTTGCCTTTTCCCGCGTATACAGGCTAACCGATCACTATCAGAGGTAACCAAACCAGTCAGCTTTCAGTATTACTTTAATCACTCTTATCACTTTAATACGTCATCAAGTCTGCTTGTGGACAGCAGGTGAAGAAAAAAGTGGACAATATAATGTAAGATGAAATCCAAATTAAAGATATGCGCTGAGGTAGGTAGATGTTAGATGGAATTGGGCTCTCCATTCATGTATATGTTTATTATACCTATATCTATATGATGTGCGCAGTTAGTTCTGTTGGTTTAAAATGACAAGTGTTGTGGTCCGCGGATATCGTCATAATTATCGACGAATATATGAAAATCAATCATGTTGGGTTTGGTTATTAGAACATTCCTTTAGCCTCCTCGCTGGCCAAAAGTGAAAACACTGTCATTCACTCCCTGAATGTTGTTTCTTCTGTGGGCCACAACATATTTTTAAAGAATCTTGACAAATGTTTCGGTATTTCCGGCATATTCTCTCTTACAAACTAATATGGTTATAAATCAACGTTAGAAGACTGGTGACTGTGAATTGTCATTGTATGGAAAAGCGCGCGTAAAGATAATTTAAAAAGTCTTTTGTTTTCCAAAGACCTGAGTGAGAAAACAATGACAAAACGTTCATGTTTGAGTGAATTATTGTTGTATTTGAGGCAGAGGACGGTAATGTAATGGTTGGTCTATTTTCGGATGGGATCCGTTGAACTGAAGAGGTGTTAATTACTCTAGTTAATTACACACAGAGGACTTTATTTTTACTTTCTGCGTTTCTGAGTGGTCACGATATTTTTTTACACAATCTGATTAAGCGATTAAAAACATGGTCAACATGTTTACACTGGACCTGTTTATTTGTTGTGGTTAAGAGCTGGAAATCTGTGTAGGCTATAACATACTAAGCCAAAGCAGTGTGCAGTGATTTTACCATAATGGGGTAGTGACAAACAGTGATATTTACGTATTAAAAACAGCAAAACCTAACATTAGGATCATCACACACACAAACTGGCTGCAGGACTTTATAATTGACTCTGATGAAAACTGATAAACGTTTTGTCTTGTAAATAAACAGGAAAATAGAAATGGCTCAGATGAACATGTCAGTGACTTATTGGCCATTTCTAGCTCTCTGGGGTGTCAAATGTAGCTCAAATGTTGCGTGTAACATAATTTGAGGACTGCGGACAGAGCCACATACGGCTGAGCGCTGTGGAAGCTGGACTGCAGGGAAGAAATGTGGCCATCTAATTAAAAAACAATTAAATTACATTAGGCTTGGTAATTACACCCTCCCCCTTCCCCGGGTTCCGTGTTACGACGGTTAATCCGCTCTTTATCTATTAGTCAGAGCTGTGACATTGACGGAACTCGACTATCATAGCGCGCGGAGAGAGACAGATGCGTCCGCCTCACACACCTTGTCAACAGCCTACTTTATTTGGCTTATTTCTTATTTTCTGATCTAAAATTATTTTATTCACAAATATTGTGTTTGAAATGTTATGAGTTTAATAGCAAATATTAGATTAATACATTTTAACCTATATATTTAGTCTGAATTGGCAAAAAAACTCAGCTAGTTAATATAAAATTATATTAAAATATCGACTTTTTTTAACTTTAACTTAACTCGTTCAGCCAGATTCTCTTCAAAATGTTGATCTGCCGTGACAGTAGTGAACATGAAAGAGAAAACTGACTGTCATTTACGCTGTTGTCTTGTGGAAATGCGTAACTTGAATTGCGTAATGATGCAACCATGTAATAACATTGTAATAAATACTAACATTAAAGGGTTAGTTCACCCAAAAATGAAATTTCTGTCATTAAGTACTCACCCTCATGTCACTCCAAACCAGTAAGACCTTCTTTCATCTTTATGACACAAATGAAGATATTTTTGATGAAATCCAAGTTGTTTTTTTAATCCCCCATAGAAAGCAACGTAATGACTGTTATTCAAGGTCCAGAAAGGTATTAAAGACATCGTTAAAATAGTCCATGTGACTACAGTGGTTCAACGTTCATGTTATGAAGTGACAATATTAAGGTTGAAGCACTGTAGTCACGTTGACTATTTAAAGATGTATTTACTACTTTTCTGGACTTTGAATGATGCTAATTACATTGCTTTCTATGGGGGATCAAAAAAAAAAGCCTCTTGGATTTCATCAAAAATATCTTAATTTGTGTTCCGAAGATGAACAAAGGTCTTACGGGTTTGGAAGGACATGAGGGTGAGTAATAAATGACAGAAATTTCATTTTTGGGTGAACTAACCCTTTAATTTACAATTCATACAGCAACTATACATAGTATTTTTTTTTTATTCCTTGTAAAATTGTAAAAACCAGTGGATTTCTGAAGAAAATGAAGTACATTGCACTTTTTTGTTTTCATTTTACTTTTGCTGAAGTCTAGCTTCGATCTGACATGTTTGGTCTATGATTAAAGAATATTCTTATTTGCAAATATATTCTCAATTGCAGTTATGAGCTTGGCAAATTTGTTGCATTTTCAACACTCGTTGCCACTGAAAATTGCAAATTCAATGTTTAAGTGTCCAAAGTCACCCATACTACATATACTTGCTTCTTGGCCATTTATAAAGTGTACGTTGCATGTGTCTAGTGCAGTGGATCTCAACCTTTTTGACTTTAAAACCCCCCCCCACCACAAACTAGAAAGATGTATAAAGTCTTGATGTATAGATTTTTAGTTGTTTTAGCCTATTTTAATGCTTTTGCATATTTTAAATAATTTTAAGTCATCTTGAAGCCCCCTTGGAAGTTTGTTGAGGCCCCCTAGTGGGCCCTGGCCCCCTGGTTGAGAAGTACGATTACAGTCCAGACAAACTACATCTGCGTCGCTGTTCCCTGCCATTTATAAATATGACGGCTCCTCTCCCATGGCTTCATAAGATAGTAAAGTGTCCACTGGTATGCACACTTCAGAATCTCAACTGAAGTCATCTGGGTATGTCACTCTGAACTGAAGTCATCTGGGTACAACCCATTAATATTAATTGTACTGCTTTTTTTGCACGCTATACCGTAGAGAAGTAGGCATAATCAGCGCAATGTAACCGGTGTCACCCTCAAGCAGAGAGCTGGGAAGGGTGTGTTTAAATTCAGGGGCACACTGGGCATCTACTTTATTGCAGCTGTCGGAAGGTTCTGTGTGTGTGTGTTCCAAGGGTCAATGCTGTGCCCATCTCTGAGAGGGGTTTGGCGTGGACACGCACATTTCTGGTTTGAGGGCAGGCAGCAAAAACGCTCTCTGGCGGATTAGGTAACCTCTACACTAATTAATTCTGCGAAGGGCCTTTCAGAGCGCCGCATGCAGCTCTCAGAGAGAGAGAGAGAGGGAGCGTGCGAGCGAGAGAGCGGGCGAGGGAGGCAGGCTGAAAGGATTGCATTATTCTGCGCTGCGAAAGGAAATCAGAGAGCGCCGGTCTCTCGGGGCCTCGGCGGCGCGCTCTAATAGCTCAGCGCGATCTCTGCTAGGATATTGCTGCCCTCGAGTGTGTGTGCGTGCCGGCAAGTGGGGGCTGGTGAGCGTGTATGACGATATTTTTAGGGAATACACAAAGGATACGCATATGAGGATAAGAGAATACGCAAAGAATGAGATACGGTTGACATTTTTGGATGTGTTTTGTAGCGTGAGTAGGGCTGGGAATCTGAATTGGAGAAAATACACTGGAAACGAATGATTTTCATGACATTCGGTTCTGTTAATGGCTCTTGAACGCCTACGTTTTTCCCAGTGCTACAGCAAATAAAATACTGTTTTAGCTCTCAGTCTGAATTGAATGTGATAAGAGAAATACAATAAATAGACAATACACCTTGCTATTGCATTATATTTGCTGCGTGACCAGTGAGGTCTGATTTGCGAACAAATGACTCTTATGAACCGGTTCTTTTTAGGAATCACGAATCCTATTACTTGTCAAACTCGAAACAAAAACTATGCTATGTGTATTTAAAGATGAATTGTGTAAATAATAATAAAAAAAAACTTAATACTGACTGTCAAGTACATCTGATAAACAATAGTCCTGACCTAAACTCACACCATTGGTTGATCTGATGTTGTCAGGCTGGTCAAGTTGCGTGTCAATGAAATTTTCGATCGTGTAGCGCTCTCCAGTAGGTTACTGTGATCTTGCCATCTGTCTGTGCAGTCAGACGCTGGCAGCGGCCGTGGCTTGAAGGCGTGAGCAGTGGCGAGCTGGAACAAGGACGCGGGCAGACGGCCAAAGCGCGAGAGAGAGAGAGAGAGGGACAGAGAGAAAGAGAACACACGCTATTCAAGTCTCAGGTTGCAGGAAACTCTCTGTACGCTGCGACGCCTCCAGCAGCAGTTATAAATCAGGCCTAGCCATAAACACACACGCATACTCTGCGAGATCCACCTGTACATCATTATAGATCACTCACAACAATTTTCATACACATATGGATAAAGACATTCACTGCGCTAATATGACCTTTTAAATAGAGGCCGCATGGAAATGCTTGACTTGCACGGTTTTATGTCCTGTGTTAATGTACTTAGTTTGGGCGGGGCATATCTGAACGCTCATGACTATTTCCTTTAAATAAACAGTAAACATTAGTTGCATCGCAGCCATGAAGCATGATTTATTATTTTATTATATTTGATAGTTTGTTCTAGTTTGGACATTCTCATTCAAGAGAGTGCTTGATTGGATAAAAATCTGTGTAGTGCAGGATGATGGGCCTAATAAATATATTTTTCAGGTGTAGACTTTTTTATTTTATTTGTAAATAACGTGAACCAATGAATCGTTTAAAAGACCAGTATTTGATTTTGATTCCAGTCAGATGTTTTTTGGCGTCCAAGCACATTTGGCTATCGACAGATCTGAGCACACCCTCCAATTTCATGCTCCTGCGCGCGCACACGCCATCTAATTACCCCACTGGAATGTTACCCGACCCTTCTGGGCTGCGTCGGTTTCAAAAGATTTGTGTCGTCCTTACTTTCATCCCACGAGGCAAAGAAAATCTCGTTTCTGTTTTTGCCCATGCAGTTTTATTCTCGCTCCCCGAGCGGTTTGTGTGTGCACAGGCGCGTTTACGATTAGTATGTGTGTGAATGTGCGTCAGGGGCAGCAACCTTGAGACCGCGTCTATAAACACGGTCATGTGGGCCGCCTGAAGAAGCCACTGGTGCAATCTCAGCTGCTCTCAGATGAATACAAGCCAGGAAGGGGGAGGGAGGTAGCAGATGTGTATTCTGTCATCCTCTTGCTATCACAACAACCTCTCATCTCTCCGGCCTTGCTTGCCTTGTATTGGCACGTTAGAGTGTAAAGAGAACTTTGAACTCAAAGTTGTTGTGTTCAAACCATGCTTCTCTGCTACAACAGCTCATGCAGTTGCATCAAACATGAAAATGCTTTTCAGAACTGTATTGTTTAGTGGTGTTTGCTAAGGCAGCATCACTATTACTTTTCTTACTTTGGGTTGTTGTTTTTCCATAACCCTGAATATTCATATTAAAAAATATACCACTAATTGACCCTTCACAAAGACCCGCCCCCCCTTAGTTACTGTTGCTTTGTCCGACAGGTCGTAACGCCGTCACGCCACACAGAGTGAAAAATACATCGTGGAGCAAAGAGGACCTGACAACACGTCGACAGACAAGACAGAGCAGGTTACTTATGATATTAAACAAAGTCCCAGCTTTCAAACTGTGTAACTTTTTAAGAAATTAGAACAATAAAAAACGTTTTGTGGCTCTTTAGTTGTCGTGACAGATTGCTGTAGCACCTCAGCTCAAGTGGCTCGTGAACCGATCATCTCTTCCTACTAGTTAATTTATAGCATCAAATAAACATGAGTGAACATGAGAAGGAATGTTTTTTCAAACATGGAAAGACGTCAGTACATACCATTTTTCAAGTTTAAGTCCACCGAGGTTAATCTTCTAACTCCTGACTGCTTTGTCGTAGAAAATGGCGGATTCGCCGTTATGATTGGTTAGATCGCTTGTCAATCAAACTCCCGGCAATGGGTCAATTGTGAGGCTTGTTGAGGAGTGGTGTCATGTTAATTTTTTAAGTGTTCATAATTTTCACCAATTTTCAAGAGAAAACAGGTGACGAAATTCCATGAACACTATAGAGACCAGAATATCACAGAGATTAGGAGGTGGGCACTTTTGACTTGGACCAGTAAGCCAACACTTAGGGTGTTTTGAGTGGCTTCTAGGATGTTGCTAACAACCACTCTAGAAATAATGCCCTAGAAACTATCAGGAACACCTTTTCATACACCAATCAAATGAAACCACCCAAAAACATTAGGAGCCACATAGCAATGCCCTATAAACCATTCAGAACATCATAACAACCACTTGGTAACATTCTAGAAACCACCCAAAACCACCTACCAATGCCCTAGAAACTATTTAGACCAGCCAAACAACAACCTTGTAAAACACTAGAAGCCCCCCAAAATACACCAAAATATCTAGCAATATCATATAAACCATGCAGAATGTCATAACAACCACTTAATAACATCCTACCACCCAGATCCACCCAGAAATGCCCTAGAAACCATTCAGAACATCATAACAACCACCTAGCAACATCCCATAACACCCTAACAACCACATGGTAACACCATAGAAACCAACCAGAACACAATAAGAACATAGCAATGCCCTAAAAACCATTAAGAACATCATAACCACATAGCAACATCCTTGGAACCACCCAGAACACCCCAACAACCAGGTTAGCAAGACACTAGAAACAACCCAGAACACGCTAGAAACCACCTAACAGTGCCCTAGTAACCATTCAGAACATCCTAACAACCACCACCTTCTAACTTTGTAAACACCACTCAAATTTTATTCAGCAACTGAGATTCTAAAGGGTTTTACTGCCTGATGTCATAGGAGAACTTTTTCAGAGATTCCTCAGAGAACTTTGTATTTACTCTGTCTTTGAAAACCTCTTCAATCTGGTAGTCTAAAGGTTCTTTTAGCCTTTACAGTTCTAATGCTCCAAAGAACCTTTATTTTTAAGAGCACTGGGCCCGTTTATCATGCTTAATAGTCATTGCGGTGCTTGTAAACATTCTGAACACTATCGTGCCCATAACCCTAATCCCAGCTTTAACCCAACAGCCTCAGGGCTGCTATCCACGAGGAAAGATGAATAAAAGCTGTCTTTGTTTAAATGCTGAACACAGGCTGACACTTTGACCTGTCAGGGCCTCCGGGTTCCAAAAAGCTCCATCGTGTTTAGCTCTCCGCGGGGTGTTCCCTTACTCTAAAGAAGGGATTTAAAACCTGAATGACATTTGAAATAACACTTTTTTCTTACATTTAAACTCTTTTTAGGCCCAGGTTCATTGTTCTATACTCTTTATCTGCATCATCAACCTTAGAGGGCCATTTCTGGAAAGATTTCCAGTGCTTTTCCAGAGGTTTACGTAGGATTATAGGCGGACCTGATGCATTATCGTTTGAAGCTTCAAAAACACAGAACCTGGGGCGTTTGCGGGGCATCCGGAGCTTCAAAACACGTGGCCGATGTTAAAGGTCCAGCTGTTAGAAAGATTCCCTCAATTCATAAACCATTTTTCTGCTTTCCTGCTTTTCTCTCTCTCACTCTGTGCTCCCAGGAGACTATTTTTCTTGGTCTTGCCCGAGTAGCGCAGCCTGACTAGGGCCCTGTGCGCATACACATTCATCACTCCACCCCTACCCAGCGAGCAAACACGCCGTTCTGTGGCTGCAGAGTCAACAGCACAAGGTTTCTCCCTGCGGTGTGTATGCCTCGATGTGGAGTTCAGGTTTTTCAATGAGGGATGGTTACCAAGTGTGCATTCAAACCATGCATTGTAAGCAGCAACTGTGAAGATGTGCCGCAAATGTGCTGTATATATAAAAAATGGACTGATTTGGTCTGAATGGTCTAATTCTACATGACACAGTGTACAAGACGCTGTGCTATATTGTGAATATAGGCTGAACATCATGCCTACACTCTTAAAAATAAAGGTTCTTTATTATCATCTTTCCATTCCACAAAAGGTTCATTATAGTGGAAAAGGTTCTTTGGATTATAGCTTCTAGCTACACAAGCTTGAGTTGTTGTCTTCTGAAATGCACCTGATGCAGTTCTTAAAGTGTGTGCATTGCATTTTTTGGTATTTCCATGAACAGCGTTGGCGAAAAAGACTTTTAAAAGTAATGCATTATAATATAGTATAAAGTAACTAATTGCGTTACTTTGTTACTTTTTATGGAAAGTAATGTGTTATGTTACTTTTGCGTTACTTTTTCTCACCTGTGCTGGGCTTGCTAATAAAAAATACATTTAATAACACAAACATTCTTACTTCAGCAGTGAAAACAAAAACAACAAAAACGAAACGAAAATGTGATGTTTAAAGTCATTTTTGCTTATTCATAAGGTTGAATGGATCATCAAAGGTCAGCATTACAGACATTGGTTAATAAAGTGAGATTAAATACATAAAGTATATTTGTGTTATTTAACATTTAATTATTGCATGTTTGCGGAATATTCTGAGTATGCATTTCATTTTTATTCATTTCTAGGAATACTGAATCTGTTTTTGAGCAAGTAAGATGAGTAAATGTTCACATTTAGTCTGGAATTACAATAACCATCATGTTTACACAGCGCACAAAACACCTCTGCGCTCCTGATTTCTCTTAACAAGAGAGGAAACCAAAGAGGTGTCTGTCAATACTTAGAAAAAAAGTAACTTGCGTAACTTATTTGAAAAAGTAACTCAGATGTTTCATAGTAAATTTAAAACGAATGTGTTACTTTGCTAGTTACTTGAAAAAAGTAATCTGATTACGTAACTCGAGTTACTTGCAATGCATTACCCCCAACACTGGCCATGTAGGGAACTCTAGCAGATATTACTGTAAATGTCTGTTTTTACAGTCAGTTTTCTCTTTCAGTTCAATTACTCTCCTAGTGGTTTGACTCTTGCAAGAAAGCCAGTCTAAATGTTTATAAGGCCCGATTTTCACTTGCCGACAGATTTTGCGAAATCGCTGACAAATATCTGAAATCTGAAGCAAATCGGTGCTTGTTCACGTGAGTTACAATCACGCAGTGTGAATTATCAAAGATGCGACCCGAGAGAATCGCTGATGTGTTGCCGATGTCTGTGAGATATTTAGCATGCTAAATATCTGGACCTGTCTATGATTCAAAATCGATGTGCACACAGCAGCGACTGAATGCTATCCCAGATATTCGTGCAGTGTGATCTGACGACTTTGAAAATCGTGTTCAGTGTAAAAGGGCCCTAAGGTCTGGAAAAATGCTGTTTTTGTGCTCTGAATGTATATGATTTCAGACACAATATGAATTGTAAAGTTTTACACAGCTGGAATGTACTACTGACCAATCAGAAGCCACTTTGTTTTATTTAAATTGGCTGAAACATCACAACACTTTGATTCATAAATATTCATATTTGAATGTATATCAAGTACCGATGGGTTCAGATTGAAAAAGTGTTTGTTAATGGCATGTCATTATAACCTGTCATCACAATATTTCACAGGGAAGCCAGTGTTGTATCCAGTGACACCTGGTTCATAACCGAGGCCCATTAATTGTTAATTGCCTTGACATTGTGTGCACAAAACTGGTACCAGAGCTTTTCCCAACCGTTTCGAAATCCCTGACGCCTCTTGCCCACAGCATGTTTGCGTTACAGGCTACTTGAGCGGCGAGAGCAAAGAGAAGAAGAAAAGCGCTCGGGGGGATGAAGAGGAGGAGGAGGAGGAGGAGGAGGAGGAGGGGGGTGGGCCGCGTGCTTGGCAGTAAATTCGAGCACTGACATGAATTTTGTGAGGGGCCGGTCCCTCTGGAAACTCCCCTGTGACGGCATTAGAGGCCTCTCTGTGTTATTGCACACACGCACACACACGCATGCATCGCCTGCGCCTCTAAAAATCTGTGCTTTTCTCAAAACCCATAAACAATAAGAGCTAAGCTAACCTTTTCTAAAATCTACCTCTTACAAAATAATAATAATAATAATAATTTTACTATTGTACAGTTAACAGTTATAGTGTCAGATAGTAAACCCATGGTATTTTAATATGGTACTCCAAAGTAAGCTAAAGAATATCATAGTATTACCATAGTAAATGTCAAAAAATATATAAGGCCTATTCGTATTTATACAGTGTATATATACACGTTCAAAAGTATGTGGTCAGTTAAAAAAAGAAGAAATTAATACTTTTATTCAGCAAGGAAAGACATTAAATTGTTCAAAAGTGATATTAAAGACATTTACAATGTTACAAAATATTTGTTTCAAATAAATGTGGTTCGTTGGAACTTTCTATTTATAATGCTCTACAAAAACAATTATTTTAAAAAGCAATAATATTTAACAGTATTACTGATTTTACTGTATTTTTTGATTGAATAAATGCAGTCTTGATGAGCACAAGAGACTTCTTTCAAAAACATTTTAAAAATCCTTCTGACCCCAAACTTTTGAATGATAGTATGTTTATACTGTAATAAATGTCTAAATACCAAGGTCTTACCATGGAAATAACGCATACCAAAAAGTATTATGGTACTACGTAGTTTTTTAAATGTAATATTCTTAGAAGTACCTTGGAGCTAGATATGTATACATAATAGATGCCACATTCGACCGCTACAGCAGAACCGCCGACTTGACCTATGAAGCTTTTTGTTACTTTAAATTGTGGTAATTTTACCCCTGGCATGACCTATTTTACTTTACATATTTTATGTATGTTTATTTGTTTTATACTTGTTGTGAGTTGTATATGCATATACAAATCTTTGTATTTTTTTGCATTAAAAAAAGGAAGAAAAAAAAAAAAGAATCGCCGATTCGTCCGCCATCTTGGAACGGTCAACATTTCAGAATCAGCTGCTGTCGTCACTCAAAATAAAACTCAATGCGGTTTCCGAGAGATGACACCGGTTGTAAAAACAGCCGAGATTTAAATTCCCGTAAAAAATGGGATAACCTTTCACAGGTGAGAATGTGTTGGTTTGCGTTTTTATATGTATTACCTCAATATTACCGTTTATTAAACAGTGGTGACTTTTTAATGTAGTGTTAGCTAATGACTTCGTCTATTGAAAATATAGATAAAATATGCATACATGCGTACAACTATACGCGCGGCCAACTTGCTCTCGAGTGTTTTTCACTGTTCAAATATGGCCTACATACAGCTATCCATAGAAATAGACGCTAATGAGGCATCTATCTGTGTCTTGGGCTACCATGTAAATGGTACATTATATATCACTGTTTGTAAAGGGTACTGTAGTCACAGCCCAAAAACATGGTAATACTATGGTACATGTTCAAAAACAGGTAAAACAAGGTAGCACAAATGGATGGATTTAAAGTAGAATTTAATAACAGAGTTCTAGAACGTGTTCTATTTTGATTCTTCTAGAGCGCGCACGTGAGCTGATTGCAGTTTGTCGCTCTGGTTTGCTATGGGGTTTAACGAGCGCAGCGTGTCGTTAAAGCGCCGGTTTACGAGGCTCCTTTATCGTCCCACTCACACGCATATACGCGAGCGGCACACAGACTGCAGAACCCCTAAAGACTCAGATTTAATGCTTCCTGCCCGGGCTGATCTCACTCCCACCGCCAGCTGCTGCTTTCAATTTCCCCCTCACGCTCGCTCACGCTCTCTCTCTCTTTCCTTTCTTCAGCGCTGTAACTCGCCGCTGCCTTTGGCGGCCAAATGTTTTCAAACCTGAGGTGAGAAAGAATACAGCACGTACACTGCAGATACTGGTGTATCTATAGCAACTTGAGACACATGGAGTAGCACAAACGTGGTTATGTCCAAAAATATGAAAAATGGTCTTTAATTCATGGTAATAATGTGGTATTTTTTTAACTTTTGTATACTATGTTTCTGATTGGTATCATATTCATACCATGTTATTTATTTCAATCTACATCAAAGAAATGAAAAAAATAAATGTCCAAAAATAAACAAATAAAAATCACAGTATTACCATGCTACCATTGTACTACCCTGGTATTTTAGACATGTAGCTTATATTTTAGTATTTTTAAGGGATAATAAGTATATCAAAGTACCTATTATTTTCAATGCTTTAGAATTTTTTTTTTCATATTAAAATTCCCTGATGTTTCCATGTTATATATACATAGATGTTATATTTTATTAGGCTAATACAAAAATATATTAAAACTTGTTAGTAATTTATTTAAATTTAGTTATTTATTAACCTTTTTTCCTTTTGAGGATGTCCCCAAAATGAGCTTTTCTTTTTTAGCTAAATTCTGGTGACATTTTTAAACATTTATAGAAATAATAATTTATATAGCTCTCTATCTGTCTGCCACACGCACACACAAACACGGAGCGCTCACGTTAATCCGTTTGTCACGGTGAGCGTGCTTCCTGAGAGCTGAAAAATTATTCCTCTCCTTTTCCCTGTGCGATGCTCCACGCACGACAGTGTGTGTGTGTGTGTGTGTGTGTGAGGGGAACAGACAGGCAAGCAGCTGCAAATGTTAAATTGTATCCAATTACTGCCCGCACGGCGATACGAGGGGAATAATTCTTTCCGTATGACAGCGCGATTCGATTATTCCGCACACGAGAGACGCTCCTTATAACTGCGTGAAAAACGTCCCCTGCACGCTCACGCTGAAACACACAAGCAGCCTGTGTGTGTGTGTGTAATGATGCGTGCCGTGTACTAGTGTTACACTCTTGACTGACAGGGAGGAAGAACTCATTATGGTCCGATGCTTTGAAACACGACGGCCTACGTCAGACGTGTCTCTAAAGGTCGGCGACCTCTGACCTCTGACCTCCACCTTTTTCAACACAATTAGACCTTCCAATAACTGTGTAAGTTTTTGAAACACATCAGGGCTGAGATATTGTAAAGGAATGGCTCTCAGGTGTCATCGCAACAGTATTTAAAAACATCAGTCACAAGGTACGTGATGACATCATTGACGTCATGAATATGCGGAAGCGCACATGACATAAGGGCGAGGAGAGGTTTTTCAGTGAAACTGCATCTGAAATTTTGGATTGTTGTTCATGCAAAGCTGTAATATGACTATAAAAGACTTGGAATTTAGTGCACGAGTTATATGAAACACCTTTATGATGTTTATTTTGCCATTTTTGAGCAGCTCAGACATTCTGCTAAACATCTTTTGTGCATATGGTGATTAAATACGTATTCATTTTTGGATTAACTGTTTCTTTAAGATCTATATTGAGTTTATATGCTATTACAAATATGACTAGTTTATACTGTTATTGAAATTAGTTCGTAAAATTAATATTTGATCAGATGAAATCTTACAAGACCATTACAAAAAGTACTGTGGTGGTACCATAGTACAGTGATGTCTTAGATGCTAATACTTCCAAACTTACAGTGGTACTGAAATTCATTTACCATGGTATTTTGGGCTCACCAGCCACTGTAGCTAGTGGTTGTCCAAAGTTACTAGCCATTCAGCATTTTCACTGGCCACAATTTTGACATTGATTCCATGGGGAAAAACTCCCATATATATTTTTAATAATATCTCATAATTTGGCAGTAGGTGTATTAGGCTGCTGTCACTTTAAGACCTGACACACGGATCCATTATACTGTAGACATGTGTTTCCTTTCTCAACTGTTTACATTCACTTAAAACACTTAAAACATACTGTTTAAGCGCAATAAGCAGTGAAAAAGAGCTCAATTTAGTACTGAGAGGCGGCTTTATGTGCACGTACTTTGCTGTGTGAGCACAAAATCTGCGGGAATAAGTCAAATTATGCGCAAGCTGGTATCATGTATCTATTCTGTGGAAAATGAGTATTGGAAGTATAATTCAGTATCAATATGTATCAAAAAATCGATATTTTTGACAACACTACATTGCACTTAGTTTATTTCAGATGCCTTTTAAAAAAAACACAAATGAAAACTGTATATATTATATACAAAATTCAACCCGCCAAAGTGGCTAGTAGGAGTGATTGCATTACACAGCATTGCTGAAATCCACCCGCATTTGGTGGGTTGAGGAGTGTTAATGTCAAGCACTGTTTACCAGTCATATTTTAGTATTTTTTATATACTATTATAGTAATTATTAAAGGGTTAGTTCACCCAAAAATGAAAATAATGTCATTAATTACTCACCCTCATGTCATTCTACACCTGTAAGACCTTCGTTCTTCTTCGGAACACAAATATTTTTGATGAAATTCGAAACTCTCAAGATACATAAAGGTACTAAAAACATATTTGAAACAGTTCATGTGAGTTCAGTGGCTTTATCTTAATATTATAAAGCGACAAGAACTTTGTGTGCCAAAAAAACTAAATAACGACTTTTCAACAACATATAGTGATGGCCGATTTCAAAACACCGCTTCAGAGCTTAAGGAATCGAATCAGTGGATCGGAGCGCCAAAGTCACGTGATTTCAGCAGTTTAGCCGTTTGATTGGAGATCCGAATCACTAATTCGAAACAAAAGATTCATAAATCTCAGAAGCAGTGTTTTGAAATCGGCCCATCACTAGATATTGTTAAAAAGTCGTTATTTCGGGGTTTTTTTTGGCACACAAGCAGTATTCTTGTCGCTTTATATTATTAAGATAGAACCACTGAACTCACATGAACTGTTTCTAATATGTTTTTAGTACATTTATGGATCTTGAGAGTTTTGGATTTCATTAAAAATATCTTAATTTGTGTTCCGAAGATGAACGAAGGTCTTACGGGTGTAGAATGACATGAGGGTGAGTAATTAATGACATTATTTTCATTTTTTGGGTGAACTAACCCTTTAATATTTTTAAATAACTTTTATTTTTATATTTTAAGTAACTTTGTAATGTGCTTTTGTCAATTTTGTTAGTTTTTTTCAAAATGTTTCTATTTTGCTTTAGTTTATTTAAATTTGAGTAATTTTAGTACTTTAAACTTTTTATGTCAGTTAGTGGCATCAACTGTTTCAGCTTTATTTCAGTTACTGAAAACAGTTTTTAATAGTTTTATACACCAAAAACAACACTGGTATTTAATGGTACTCCGTGGTACTTCCAAGAATACCATGTCAAAAAAACAAACAAAAAACATGGTTGTGCCATGGTACTTTTTGGTTCTGTTCTGTAAGTGTTTCAATTTCATAATATTATATAAATGCTATGTTCACACACCATGTTTTTTTTATAAAATATTACAGATTTACAGACATATTGCATATATTTTACTAAAAAGTACTATGGTACAACCATATTTTTTGGGCCAGGAAAGTACCTTGGTATTGGAGTTCCATGTAAATGCCATACTGCATCAATTTCAGTGCCATGGTAAGTTTCAGAGTATAGTGGTAACAATGGTAGAATTTACAAAAAAAACATGGTATTTCTACAGTAGATGTAAAAAAGCTCATGGTGATACCACAGTGCCTGACCAAAAGACCGTCATATTTCATCTATTACAAAAAAAGTACTGTATGTACATTTCCACAAAATCAGTATAAACATGGTAGTAACAGTGGTACAATTGAATTCCAAAGACGTAAGAGTGTAAAATACAGAAATGCCCCAAAAAAACTTTGAACATTTAAAATGAAAATAAAGGAAGATCACAGGCTGTAATAACTCATACAATCTTGCCCTCTTTGCAGAGGTCTTGACGTTAAGAGGAAGATGCCATCTCCTGACATGTCATCTGGCCGAGACATCTGAACGACAGACCCGAATCGCACCTGCTCTGCTCACGGCCTGCTCTCCTTCACTGAGAATAGATGAAGCACTGAGACCACGCCGCAGGCAGGCGGTGGAAACGCGTTCACAAGGTCATACGTCACGTACGTGACAACAGTGGAGCAGCTTTGGACAAATGAGAGCGGGGAGAAAGATGGAGGGATAATCTCAAGGACATCAGAGCGCCTGGACGAGGATGGAGGTAAGAAAGGAGAAGGTTAAAGGGCTGTGGATGGGAGTTCAGCCAAACAGACAGTGGAGGTGGGCTGTCAACTCCCATTATCTATTCAGACTCTAATGTCTAATATTAAAAACCTAGAGAGAGCGAGGTTAGATGAGGAAAGACGAGTGAGCCACAGGCGCTTCACCTTGCCTTGTTCCCCTGCGCCGCTGTGCACACACATGCACGGCTGGTTTTTTATGTGATGTAGTGGTTTCCACAGTGGCAGCAGACACCTTGACAACCAGGCGGCCCTCACAGCTGCTGTCTGACTGGCAGCCACTTAGAGACTGCATGAGAGTGTGTGTGTGTGTGTGACAGCAAGCCCTTAAACCTGTAGCACACTTGCCTGTGCCGTCATATGCGCTAGTTCAGAAATCTTCTGCTGGAGTTTGTGTCAGCTACAGGTGACATAATTTACCCAAGTACGTGCCTGCACTGCTTGCACTACTCTGGCGGTACTGAAGGGGGCGATATTTCCGACAAATGACAAGCTACAGACTGTAAGTCTTAGCTTTTTCAATGTAGAGTAGTACAGGAGCTATGTGGAGTTCCGACCATATGCGTATGCGGAAATTTCGGAACCAGGTCTAAATGAAGTTCCGAGTAAAAAATTCCCCCTCAGAAAGTACCTGCTCATGAGGTAGTACTTTTTCAAAGTTCCAGAACTTTCGGTGGTGGGACTTGGGCGCTGAACATGCTGATTGGTTTAGTTCACGCAGCATTTTGATTGGTTGACTCCACGCAGCATTTATTTCAACCATCGTTTTTTAAAGTCACAACATGTACGTTGTGCAATGAATTGCACTCTGACACGTTTTAAAACATACTGACTTGTGAAAAATGAATATGCGTAGTTTGAACAGTCTGCATTCACGTACTTGCTCAGAGAATTTTTCAAATTTTTTTTGTCTTTTAACAAAACAAAAAATATCAGTAACTAGATCGCGACCATTAAAATTAAAGTCCCCGTGAACCGGAAGTTGCAAACGACTTTTCTCCAGTGTTGTGTCGTATTTCCAATTGAAGCGGAATATTGAATAGGGGGCAGGGTTTTACTTTAGCGCTCCTCCTCTCCATCTCTCGCTCATAGCAGACTAACCATTGGAGGGAAGTGGTTTAAGCGGCTTCAACCCAAGCCGTCAAACTGACGTCATCAGGGAAGAACGCCATTCCAGACCAGAAGTAACTTTTCAGTGATTAAAGATTACCACGACAAACAATTTTTTTCTGTGTATTAACTTGCACAGATTAAATTGTTCACCACAAGACTAGTAATATTTGCTTACAAAGTATCAATTTTGATGTCATGACGACTTTATTTGTATTTGCTTTAAGCACCCTGTACAAAGTTTGTTCAGTTGACAGACATTGTTTTAAGTTTTGATGCTTCTAAATTGACATTCTCCAAATGTACAGGGGCTCTGTACATTTCCGCCATATATCTGAAATTAAGTAAAATAAAACAATTTTATTTACAAATCATATTTGGGAATTTTCGCTATAAATTTTGCAAAGTATTAATTTATAGATTTAAAAACCTCTGACAGTTGCATCAAAGTTGTAAAATAATTATTTTTTTCTTTTGCTGTTCTAACATGGCCCTTGCAAATTTTATTTTTATATAAATTTTATCTGTTACATGTGTGCACATGTCATGATAGACATCTCAATGTACACAAACACACTCACACACTGTGTCAAGGTGAGGTTAGCCATGCATTTAAGTATGTGGTCTCATCACGCGCACACACATACACACACACACACACTTCATTGCACTCTTAATTTACGCATGACATTTACACATGACGCCTCTACACTCACGGTCATTACCCTGAGAGCTTCAGTTCAAAAATGCTTGAGCCAGCAACCTGACCACACACACACACACACACACCCACAAAGATTCATTCAACTCCTGCACACCAGAAAAAGATCACTGTGAGTGCACTTCCATTGTATTTAAATCACAAAATACAAACCCGATTCCAAAAAAGGTGGGACACTGTACAAATTGTGAATAAAAACAGAATTCAATGATTGAAATGAAGTTTCAAATTTCAATATTTTATTCAGAATACAACATAGATGACATATCAAATGTTTAAACTGAGAAAATGTATCATTTTAAGGGAAAAATAAGTTGATTTTAAATTTCATGGCATCAACACATCTCAAAAAAGTTGGGACAAGGCCATGTTTACCACTGTGTGACATCCCCTCTTCTTTTTATAACAGTCTGCAAACGTCTGGGGACTGAGGAGACAAGTTGCTCAAGTTTAGGAATAGAAATGTTGTCCCATTCTTGTCTAATACAGGCTTCTAGTTGCTCAACTGTCTTAGGTCTTCTTTGTCGCATCTTCGTCTTTATGATGCGCCAAATGTTTTCTATGGGAGAAAGATCTGGACTGCAGGCTGGCCATTTCAGTACCCGGATCCTTCTTCTACGCAGCCATGATGTTGTAATTGATAATTGTAATTGATGTGGTCTGGCATTGTCATGTTGGAAAATGCAAGGTCTTCCCTGAAAGAGACGACGTCTGGATGGGAGCATATGTTGTTCTAGAACTTTGATATACCTTTCAGCATTGATGGTGCCTTTCCAGATGTGTAAGCTGCCCATGCCACACGCACTCATGCAACCCCATACCATCAGAGATGCAGGCTTCTGAACTGAGCGCTGATAACAACTTGGGTTGTCCTTGTCCTCTTTAGTCCGGATGACATGGCATCCCAGTTTTCCACTTTGCCACAGTCCAGTTTAAATGAGCCTTGGCCCAGAGAAAACACCTGCGCTTCTGGATCATGTTTAGATATGGCTTCTTTTTTGACCTATAGAGTTTTAGCCGGCAACGGCGAATGGCACGGTGGATTGTGTTCACTGACAATGTTTTCTGGAAGTATTCCTGAGCCCATGTTGTGATTTCCATTACAGTAGCATTCCCGTATGTGATGCAGTGCCGTCTAAGGGCCCGAAGATCACGGGCATCCAGTATGGTTTTCCGGCCTTGACCCTTACGCACAGAGATTGTTCCCGGTTCTCTGAATCTTTGGATGATATTATGCACTGTAGATGATGATAACTTCAAACTCTTTGCAGTTTTTCTCTGAAAAACTCCTTTCTGATATTGCTCCACTATTTTTTGCCACAGCATTGGGGGAATTGGTGATCCTCTGCCCATCTTGACTTCTGAGAGACACTGCCACTCTGAGAGGCTCTTTTTATACCCAATCATGTTGCCAATTGACCTAATAAGTTAAAATTGGTCCTCCAGCTGTTCCTTATATGTACATTTAACTTTTCCGGCCTCTTATTGCTACCTGTCCCAACTTTTTTGGAATGTGTAGCTCTGATGAAATCCAAAATGAGCCAATATTTGGCATGACATTTCAAAATGTCTCACTTTCAACATTTGATATGTTATCTATATTCTATTGTGAATAAAATATAAGTTTATGAGATTTGTAAATTATTGCATTCCTTTTTTGTACAGTGTCCAAACTTTTTTGGAATCGGGTTTGTAAATTTCTATTACTATAATGGCAATAACAATAATATTTATTTATTAAATTTGAGGCCAAGTGTGCAGTGGTTGTACAAAATTGTTATTTATGCCATTATTTTTATACAAAGTGATTTTTGAGATCAAGATTATTGGAATAATACTAATACAGTACAATAATAACATATGCTTTGAAATATTTGAACTTCTGCAATTAGATCATATGAGTCTGGATTTGATGTTTTCTAATTAAAACTATGAGCTCTTAAACATAAAAAAAAATCTATATCTGTAATGAAAAAGCTAATTTTCCCAAATTTTCTGTAATGCCATAGGTAATCAGTTCCCATCAATCCCCCAATATAAGGAAGGCCAAATATTTCTGTTCACGTGAACACACACACACACACACACATCTGTTCTTTAAGATGACGAGCTGTGTAAACGTGAAATGAGTCATTTGCAGAGAACTGCAGAGAGACGTGTCTACCAGAAGAGAGAGGAAACAGTGATGTATGTCAAAGAGAAACAGAAAAACATAGAGACGGAGATCTTTGTAAGTCTGTTGCCGTAGTGCTCTGAATGTGTGTGTGTGTGTGTGGGCTGATACATCGCCAGCAGGCACAATCTAGCCTGTTTATCACACGCACACACACACACACACACACTCTCTCTCGTTCTCTCTTTCTTTCACATACGCACACAGATGAGCCATTTTCAGTAATCAAGGCATCGAATAAGTCCTCATTTTTGAGCTCGGCTGTGACTTACACGCACACACACAATCCTGGCATGTGTCCCCAGCACATAAACAGCCATTAATCGTTGCTCACACTGCTGACATTTGGAAGAAAGGTCACACTTTCCTGTCTCTCTCTCAGTCTCCCTCCCTGTCGTTCCGCCCACCCTCTCTGAGAACCAGCAGACAGGCCGCGACTCCTGGTAATTTCCTGCCTTGCGCCCGTAATAGTGCGTTCACTGTGCGTCTGCAGTCAGAGAGGAAACAGGGCGTTTAACGGGTTGCCTACCATGCTGCCTCTTACACGTGTCTTAACTAGTTTCCAGCAACGTCCACAATGTGAAAATGCTATGTGGCATGACACGATCACAAGCGATTGGAATATATTTGATATTTATTGTCCAGTTATGAGGACCAGGATTCTGAACCAATCAGATTTCACAGTGGGCGGGGCTACCTTGTGTTACGCAGCATAAATATAAAAACCTGTTGCTTGCCGTTTTTATGCAAATGAGCAGCAATGCGATGTGACAACTACAATGATAGTGAAGGTAATGACTATATAACGCATCAATGTGTAAGCTCATGTAAATGCCATGGTGTGTGAAAATAATAATTTAATAAACTTTAACTCTTTCCCCGCCAGTGGCCAGCATTTTCGATCATTTTTCACAAAAGTTTCATAGCGCCCAGAATATTTTGTTGTATGAATATTTGAACATATAACATAAAAGAAAGAACAGAGCCTCTGCTTTTAAATCAACATCAAAAAAATAAAAAAAATAAAATAAAATTATTCGAGCTACATGCATTTTTTTTTCAACAATTGAATGTGGGTAAGTTTCATAAAAAAAGCAACATTTTGAACAAAAAGCTGAGAAAATCAAAGAAAGTCAAAGACTACATCCAGATTGAATTCAGAATGATAATCAAAACATAGACCATCAACACCCCCAAAGCTTGCACTGTTCTATACCTTTTCCCGGGTCGACATTTCATTCAGTAACATTAGGCAGATTTGATTTGCCTAATGTGCTGCATATTTGATGATAGCTTACATATGTTTAAACAATGTTTCTGGCGCTGGTTTCTACTTCTTTGCTTGTTTTTGGATCCGATCCGGAAATTCTGTACTCTTTTAGAAGATGCGTATTAGTGCCCCCTACCAGTGAAACAGTGAAAACATGGATTGCTGGAAAATGGCGGGGAAGCATTGTCATAAAGGATGGAAAATTCTGTCAGTGGTAGGGAAGCATTGTCATAAAGGATGGAAAATTCAGTCAAATTGGGGAAAGAGTTAAGAAAAAGCATGCATATATATATTTTTTGGTATTGCTTTGCTTTGCATTTAAAGAGTTGTACGTAAATTGTTATTTCTTGTCTGCAAGTCTGCTTTGATTTCAAAACAGTAAAACAAATATACAATTTCAAAATTGCGTGTTTGACATGGTTTTCTTGCATTTTTTAAAATTAGCCAAATTTTAGTAGTTATTTTAGTTGCGTTGTACGTGTAAATGCACTCGCTAACAGAAATTTGCAGTATAAAAGCAACTCAAGGTCGCTTATTTTTCAGCAAAAGCTGGTGATTTCAGGCAAGGTAACTGACAACTTTTGGCAATGCGACAACATTTGTATTTCACAAAGCTACCGTTATGCAAATGTGCAGTGGAGATCACATGATACAGTTTGATACAGCAGTCAAGCAGGAACTCTTAAGCCCTGGGTATACTTCGTTTTTTTACACGTACGCTAATATACGAGCACAGTTGAACTGACAGCCTTGTAAAGTGTACTTCATTTGACTCGTTCACGTACACAAGCGGTCGATGCATGCACAGTTTTGAGCAATCTCTTGCCACGAGTTACAACCTATGTAAACATCTTTGTAATCTTTCATGCTAGAGTTGAGGGTACTTTCTAACCTCTTCGCTCAATCTCTCATCTATGTAGGCCTCCATCGTCGCTGTAGCTTGCATGTGTTTCAGTCTGTTCTGTTTATGCAGTTTTTCTTTGACTACTTTGTGAATCGACGCCCCCAGGGCACGGTTGACACCTTGTGGATAAACTGATTACTGCAAAAAAAATAAATGCGCATGTGCGACCTGTGCGGTTACAAAAATCTGGCAGTGTGCGTACAGTACGCGCATACTCTTCTGATGACGAAATTTGCGTCACACCCTCGAGTACGCGTAAAAAGTGAACTATACTTTAGGCTTTACTAGCAGTTAGCGACTCGGCGACCTCAATTGCACTGCAAGCGAATGCGACAAAACCATATTACTGAAAATCTACATGCGCACAGCATTGCAATGCATTTCACTTTCAGTGAGGACAGACATTTATGCCTGTTTAGGTCATGGTGCAATGCTAAAACCACAGAGAGAAATCATAACTTTGTTGCTTCGGTGCATTTTTGTGGCGGACAAGCCTGGTCAGTTTGTAGGACACACGCTGATGGGGCCACTTGTGAATGAACCTCGTTGTTTCTCGTTCTCGGCTGCAATCTTCCACCCCTCGTGATTTTTGTCAGTCTGTTAGTGGAACAATAGCAGCGTTTCATAGTGAGATCAACCAGCACACACACTCAGGCCGTCAGAGGGAAGAGTCGACAGAGACTATAGTAACAGAGGAACAAATGATGAGGATTACAGACAGAGACACGCATTATACCGCTGCCCCCTCCGAACCTGTCTCTCTCTCTCCGTGCTCATTCCACATAATCTGATTCCACATCCTCGCTGCTAGTAATCCCTCCAAAACAATTTACACCCCCCAAATGCACTAAACGGTTGCGCCACACTTGCATGCAGAATTCAGCATGTAGCGCCTGCTTAAACTGGATTGCAGGAGGTGGTTATCACACTCGAATTCAGTTCCTCTTCCTGCAATTTTGGGTCTGACCATGGTACATTTTCATATATATTATATATATTCATAATAATGAGTCAGCGTTTGGACGCAAACACAGAAGCGCTGAACTGCGTTCACTATATCAACTGCGAATGACCACAGTTCAAACTGTTGAATAAAGTCATTATTTTTGTTTTGTTTTTGCTTACAAAAAGTATTCTCGTCGCTTCATAACATTAAGGTTGAACCACTGTAGTCACATGGACTATTTTAACAATGTCTTTACCTTTTTGGACCTCAAAAGGTGCAATAACGTTGCTGCCTATGTGTGGTACTCAGATTTCATCAAAAATATCTTAATTTGTGTTCCAAAGATGAACGAAGGTAATTTTTGAAACTAACCCTGTAAACAAACTATAATTTGGCTTTGCAACATATTTAACAACGTAATTTATTCCGATGATGTTAAAGCTGAATTTTCAGCATCGTTACTTCAGTCTTCAAGAAATATTTCTTTGTGTTATCAATATTGAAAATAGTTGTGTTGCTTAAAATTTTTTGTAGAAAATGCTTTTTTCAGGTTTCTTTGATGAATAGAAAGTTCAAACCAATGGTATTTATTTGAAATAGAAATCTTTTGTAACATTATACGATCAATTTAATGCCTGAATAGAAGTATTAATTTCTTTCATACAGTGTATGTATATTTTCACATCAAACTGTCATTTCAGTCTGTGTAGTCACCTGTTTCTTCACTCATGTCTAAAAATCACGTTTTCTCCTTCCGTCCAAGAGCGTCACATTCAAACACACGTCAGTCGATTTGTGTGTTCTTGAGCGGCAGTTTTTCTGGTTGTGTTTGTTTTGTGTGTCTGCGGTGAGCAGCCCACACACCTCTTGTGTGTTGACACTGCACGCTTGGCCTCAAACTGCAGCGGAGAGAGAGAGAGAGACAGCATGTCTGGCTACCAGGTCTTTATCCCAGCGCTCTGTGTGCCAGACTTCAGGGCTGGAACGGTTTAATGCCGAGTACAGCTCGCGAAACGACTCTCGCCGTGTCTCATTTGATTTAAGGCCCCAGAGGCATCTCTCCATATCGGTCTGAAACTGCGACCACGTGTTGTTTTGCAGCACAGCTTTCAGCGTTTAAAGAGTTAATCCCGCAGACGGCAACAACATGCAGCGAGCATGTGGGCGTTTGGGTGTGTTCGTGCTGGAGAGCGAGAGAAAGAGATGATGTGTGTAAAATGTGTGCATGTGTTTTTCTGGCATGCCATCCTGTCGGGGAGACGCGCTCTGCGACGGTAGTATTTAAAGCCGCCATAAAATCAAAATTCAACATTTTTATTTTTTTTAATGGAATATTGCAGTTTTTATTCTAAGTTATTTTTCTGTGCACATCATTCTTCTTTTTTTTTTTTTAATGCATGTTCCCTATTAATCTTTAATCAAAATAACTTGCCCTCCTTCATGCAGTGAATTACTGGTGTGAGGGTTGGACAACTTGTCACTAACGTGAGATCGACCAATTGCAAACCACAATCATCCAACCAGCCAGTCAATTTCCGATGAACAAAATCAGGAAGTCCCACCCTACTTTTTTTTTTGTTCGAGAAGCCGTTTCATTTTTCCTCAATCAATATTTCGTTTCACTCGGAAAATATGTCACAATACTTAAGTAAATTCGGTCGTAACATCAGACTTTAAAGTGTTAGTTCACCCAGAAATGAAAATTCTGCCATTAATGATTCACCCTCATGTTGTTCCACACCCGTAAGAGCTTTGGAATGCAAATGAAGATCTTTTTGATGAAATCTGAGTGCTTTCTGTCCCTCCATAGACAGCTACACGACTACCACTATGACGCTTCAAAAACTCGCGAACATGCTTGAGCTTCAGTTTACCACAACTGATGTGCGAGTTGATGAATGTTTATGTGAATAAAAGCCTAAATTCAGTTTTGGATAGTGTCTCTTCAAAAAATTGGACTAAACCGCTCAATTCATATGGATTAGTTTTACAGTCTCTTTATGAACTTTTTGAAGCTTCAAAGTGGTAGTCGTGTAGCTGTCAACGGAGGAACATTAAGCACTCAAATTTCATCAAAAAGATCTTTATTTGTGTTCCGAAGATGAGGTCTGGAATGACACGAGGTAAGTATTTTCATTTTTGGGTGAACTAATTCAACTTTAATTGCCCACTACACCAAACCCCTCCAGTGCCGTAACCTCGAGCAGTCACACTAACGCAACAGTCTTGACATGAGAACTGCACACTCTCAATTTTTCTTTTTAAAATTTTCAATTTAAAGTATCAAATTTAATTATCAATTTAAAATATTAAAATATCAAAAAACAAGATGCTAAATAATGAGTAAAAATATTAAATTGCATACATAATTATACAGATTTATTTATCGAGACATTATGAAGAAAAAATACCGTGATATATGCAGTGTTGGGGGTAACGCATTACAAGTAACTTGAGTTACGTAATCAGATTACTTTTTTCAAGTAACTAGTAAAGTAACGCATTACTTTTTCAATTTACAACAAAATATCTAAGTTACTTTTTCTAATAAGTAACGCAAGTTACTTTTTCACATTTATTGACTGACATGTTGTCCCCATGTTGAGAGGAATACAGTGCAGAGATATTGTGTGCGCTGTGTAAGCAATGATGGTTATTGTAGTTCTAGACTAAATGTGAACATGCATTTACTCATCTCACTTGCACAAAATCATTCAGTATTCCTCAAAATGAATAAAAACAGTGAAATGCAATCTCAGAATTTTGCAAACCGGTAATAATTAACTATATTAAATTACACAAATATACTTTATGTATTTAATCTCAATTATTAACCAATGTCTTTGCTGCTGACCTTCAATTCAACCATACTAATAAGCAAAAAATACTTTAGATTAGATTTAGAAATAAGAACTAGAACTTCCTTCTCCTGTATCCTATTCTTCTTAAATCCAGAATGGCAGCACATCAGAAAGGTTTGTTTGAGCTGCGCCCTCTACTGTACAGGTGTAAATATGCTTTTCCTTCAGCCTAAGGCTTATTGATTTCACTTTTGGTGTGAAAGGGCCTTTTTGCCAAAAATAGAACTTTTTTGTTGTTATTAAAAAACAAACAAACAAGCAAGCCCATCCCCGGTGAGAAAAAGTAACGCAAAAGTAAAGTAACGCATTACTTTTCATAAAAAGTAACGAAGTAACGCAATTAGTTACTTTTTTAGGGAGTAACGCAATATTGTAATGCAATACTTTTAAAAGTAACTTTCCCCAACACTGGATATATGTACAGTGATTATATTGGTATAGGCAGTAGTTAGTTTCTGAGGGTGTGGAGCTGAAAAATGAATTTTGCTGCAATTGATAGTTAACTGTCCTCATCCAGTAACACTCAAAGGATGCATTCAACATCTCAGTGTACAAACACAGTCGAATAAACATGGCTAATCTAAGAGTGTGCAATGCAAACATGAGATGAAAAACTAGTTTTTCCCTTCGACCCTTCATTTTTTCTTCCATCACATCCTTCTGTCCGCCCAGACACTAAGTATGATTAGAGAACGCAAGAAATTAGACTTCCCGAAGGAGAATGAATGTCTAAACAACTCTGGTTGCTTGCACAAACATCCCGTCTCCAGCAATCTGTAAAATAAATCCAAAACACACACACGTGATTTTCCCACAAGGGAAACCCCAGCATGAATTTCTGTTCCCTACTTGAAACGTAGCCCCGCAAACACACGCTTACACGGTTTCCCATAGGAAAGAAAATAGCAAATGTAATCTCTTTAATATCTCAGCTGTTTCACCTTGATATCGAGATTGAATGGAGATCAGATGGACACGGTCACGACTTTTCTCCTGAGAAGAACCGGGTATTCTCACAATGTAATTTTTTGAGAGTTTCATGAGATGTCCCAAATGTAATGTCTCAAACTGTGACAGACCAAATCTGCAATCAAAAGTCTCAATATAAACTCCAATTCTCCCAAGACAAAGTGTTTTGATCTATGCTGTCCATTTAACTTAATAGCAGCATTCTTACTTGATTTCAACAGTTGTCTAATTTGCATCTCACGAATTGAGTCTGAGGAGAAAACTTTGTGACAAAGTTGATTCTTTGATGCAAAACGAAACGTAACTGAGAACATCAAAAGAATGGATGATGAAAGTCATATTTGCAATGACAAAGCTATTCTGAGAAGCGTTTAGTGTTAACGTTCACAAGGGGGGAAGGCAACAACATCTGATGCACAGAAGTTCAAACGTTAACTGGGTAAGAGAGACACAAGTGTGAGTCAAGAGTGAGGAAAAAAAACAGGAGCGAGAGGCTGTGGTGAGTCAGCCTTTGGTCTAGAAGAGATCGAAAAGATCGGACGACAGCCAGAGGCTGCCATGGTTCAATACACACACACACACACATACGCGTCTCAGACGGAGATGTGCTCTTGTTTTTCAACACAGTCTCGCAAAGCGAAAAGGAACTCCTCACAATGAGACGACAAACAAACATTCTCTCTTTCTCTCTTTGGTTGTCTCTCTTTCTTGAAGCACTTCGACTTGCCTTACCACCAAGTCTTTCTCTCTTTTTGTATCTCGTTTTTCCTCTCTCGGCACAGGCAGCGGCATTTAAAAGACCCTTACAGCGCTGCCCTGACATGCTCTTGGCCTCGACTCCGCCGAGAGAACCCGTCGGCTCCTGACAAGGACAGCGGAGCGAGCTGCTTTCCCCTCCTCCACACATCTCATTACCTCCTCTCTCATTCCTGACTTTTTCTAGATTTCCTCCACATCCTCTCTTTTTTTGTAGTTTGTTTTTGTTTTCTCTATAATGGTCGAATAGTTTTTGCTGGTTTTCTAGAGCCTGTATCTTGTTGCAACTGGTAAAGATGCCAGTGGTGAAATATCTGCGTCACAATATGCCGTGGTGTTTGCCCATTTTTCCTTAGACAGGAAGAATGGAGAATGACTTAAAACTAATATGGAGAGAAATGGAGATTGAGATTGGAGGCCACACCTCAAAGCTTCTGGTACTGTATTAGTGGGAATACTCCAGTTCATTTGTCAGAAACATCGGAGAATGACAAGAAACTACAGGAGGAATTGAGCAGGGGGAGGAAATAGAGTGCAGACCAAACTTCATTGCAGAGCAAACTTAAATCAGCACCAAGGCACAATGGCTAAAAGCACATTACATTTACATTGACAGAAAACTACCAGAGAGGACAAGCAGGGATTCAAACCCATCATAGACCGGACTTGAACCTGTGAGCCAAATTAACCAAATCTCAATGGATTTTGAGCACTTGGGCTTTGCAATTTACACATTATCCAAAGTTGCATTCAAGGTATCATTTCCCATTTTCCTTGGAAATCAAACCCCTGACCTTGGTGTGGTTAGCACCATGCTATACTTTTTGAGCTATAAGAATGTGCTTACCAAGATTTTGAGTTTTGACTTTTTTAAAGGCAAAATGTGTAATGGACCACCAATGTCATTCTGAAAAATGGCAGACTGGGGTGGGAGAGTTTGAGAAAAACAGTTGACTGAAAACTACTTTTTCCATTTTGTGGTGCTTCTACTGCTGCAGAAATTATGCACTTCACCTTTAACCTCTGAGCGTGTGTGATGTGTCATTTCCAAAATAACTGTCATTTTCGAATTCATTTCACCCAGGACAGGTCCGGCTGCGTTGAAGTCGAGGGAACACATCCAAATGATGACCTGAGTCTGATCTCGCTCTTTCCTTCATTAAGCAGACGAGCGGTGTAGATGCACAAGAGTCCGTCACGTTGGAGGGGAGGTGATGTTTCTCCGTGAGTGTCTGGTCAGACACACTGGCGGCTGCTCAACCACTAAATGGCCCAATCACAAAACCCTATGACTCGTGGAAAACAACAGATCAATAGCGCTTCCTCTGGTTCTCGCCTGCATGCTTGTATATCTGCGTGCATGAGAGAGAGAGAGAGAGAGCGGAGATGACGGTAGAGCATTTTGCACCCATATGCCCACTCGAATGGCATTTGAAAGCTGGAATATCTTTTTTTTTTTTCTTGCACCGTTTTAAACACACACGGTCCTGATTACAGCCTCCCTCTTGAGACGGCAGAAATAAAGAATGATCGCCAGGCAGGGAGAGACAAATTTACGCTCGGCGAGCCGCATTCATTACAAACAGGCTGCCGTGTGTGTGCTGTGTGGCCGAACTCGACCTCAAGAGTTAGCAGAGTGAAAGCCAAACCCTCCGCCGCTGCCAAACAGATCAGATTAGAAATGCAGTCGAGCGCTCAGCAGCAAGACAACAAGACAGAAGGCAGACAGATAGATGGATCAAGGGAAAGCTGTAATAATGTAGTATGAACTGGTAGTTTTTTGGTCTGTGCAAATGTGTTCTGTGTCAGGTGTTTGCTAGGCAAGAGATATAGGGTTAACAATTCTGTCTAAATGCAAACAGAGATTAATTTACGAACAAATGCAGACTACCCAAGGTCAAACACTGAAGATAAGTTTGTCCTCTAGTACTCAGCTTGAGATGGGTTAATTCAGAAAGGTCTAGACTGAATGTGAAATATGTTAATCCAGAAGAGCATTGCATACATTGAAGCAGAAAAATCTTGAAACTTGAGATGTTGATGCAGAAAAAAAATTGTATAGAAGCAGAAATGCTGAAAAATCTTGAACTTAAGATGAATGGATGCAGAATGGCAGAAAAGTCCGAGGAGTTGAGATGCAGAAAGTCTGAGAAAAACTAGAATGCGGTATGTATTTAAGTGCCAGAATTGAAAAATCTAAATCTAAACTTTAGATTTGTTGAAGAAAAAAGATGAATGATCAAGAACTAGAACTTGATATGTGTTGATGAAGGAATATCTAGATCTTCTTCAACACACATCAAATTCTAGTTAACTTATATGTTGACGCAAAAGAGCAGAAATAATCTTTAATTTGAGATTTACCGAAGCAGAAAGGCTAAATGATACAGGACTGGAGATCTTTTAATTTATAAAGACCAAAAAACTAGAACTTAAAAAAAAAAGCCATCCTCAAGCCATCCTAGGTTTGTTTGACTTCCTTCTTTCTGATGAACACAATCTGAGTTATATTAATAAATATCCTGATGCATCAATGCTATATAATGGCAGTGAACGGGTCCAACAGGTCCAACGGGTATAAAGCTCAAGAAAGTGCATCCATCCATCATAAACAACGTCTCCAGGGGGTTAATAAAGGCCTTCTGAAGTGAAGCGATGCAGGGTTTTTTTCAGAAAAAATCCACATTTAACGAGTTAGAAAGTAAAATATCTAGCTTCCGCCAGAATGCCTTCCATATTAAGCTTACGAAGAAAGTCGTTTTGAACAGCGAGAGACATTACATTTTCTTCATAAGTTGAATACGGAAGGCGGTCTGGCGGAAGCTAGATATTTTACTTTATAATGTTAAATATTGATATTTTTCTCACACAAATGCATCACTTTGCTTCGGAAGGCCTTTATTAACCCCCTGGAGTCATGTGAAGTACATTTATGATGATTGGATGCACTTTCTTCAGCTTCATACTTGTTTCCCATTCACTGCCATTATAAAGCTTTGATGCATCAGGATATTTATTAATATACCGCTGATTGTGTTCATCAGAAAGTCAAATACACCTAGGATGGCTTGAGGGTGAGTAAAGCTTGGGGTAATTTTCATTTTAAAGTGAACTAATCCTTTAAGATGCAGAAAGATCAGAAAAATCTTGAACTTGGGATGTTCTGGAGCAGAAAAGCCAAAAAATGAGGAGAAAGAACTAAAACCTGAGATATGTTGAAAGAGAGCAGAAAAAGAAGTTGATATTTCCAGTCCTGGATCTTTTGGCCTTCAACAAATGTGCTGATGTACAAAGGTAGAAAATCTAGAACTTGAGATGCATGCTGCAGAAAGGCAAGAAAATGAGAATTTGAGATGGGTTGAAGCAGAAAGGATGAAGAAAGGAGTACTTCAAAAAAACTCAATTTGTTCTGAAGCAGAAACATCTAGAACTTGCCATATATCAATGGAGAAAGGCAGACAAATCCAACTTCATCCTCAGAAGCAGGCACGACCTATTGTGGATGTCAAGCCTCTAGAAAATCATGCAGCCTGATCACGTCACATGGGTAACCAGGCAGTGCAGTTTTTTCCTGTGGCATTAAAGCCTGTGATGACCAGGGGTAATATTTTAACACCACGGCTCTTTCCCCCGACATACACACGCACACTCGCAATCATAGTGCGGAAAAAACATCCCAGCACTCGCTTGCTTATGTGTGTGTGCAAGAGAAAAACAGCCCTGCCGCTGAACAATCAGCAGTCCTCCGCGTGTCTCTCTCTCTGGGCGGCGTCATGGCAACGGAACAGCTTCAATTAGAGGAGAAGAAAGCGTTTCCCCTCGGCATGGCATTGGAGAGAGAGCCGAGTGTCAACGAGCGCGGAAAGGGAGGGAGTGTGTGTGTGAAAAAGATTGCGAGCAGGAGGGAGGAAGAGAAAACGAGCGCCGGGGAGACGTGTGTGAGGCTGAGATTGCGAGAGAGGGAAAGGGAGCGTGTCTGAGTGTGTGTGTGTGTGTGTGTGTGTGTATGTGTGTGCGTGCACGCTACAGATTGCAAGGAAGCAAGCTAGAGAGACAAAGCAAGCAAGTGAGATTGAGAGGGAGGGGAAAGTGTGTGTGTGTGTGTGTCAGAGCAGCCAGAGACAGACAGTGTTTTGCCTGCGTTAGCGCAGCTAATGAAAAATGAATGAACCCACGGGAGAGAAAGAGAGAGAGATACGGAAAGATAGAGCGGTAGTTTAGCGCTCACAAAGTTTCAGCAGTGCCGTGTGTGTTTAGAGCGGCTTTGGTGAGATGTTGGCCTTGCTTGGGGTCAAGAGGTCAAGGCCACATACTCATGCAAGTACGCAATTGGGTTGCTTTGGTGGATAACAAACCTCAGTACTCAATATAGTGATAGAGTGTCTGTGCCATTTAAACCAGACATAGTTAGCTATAAATACAATAAGTCGACATTTTACTAACTTAAACTTGCTCGGCAAGATTTTCATCAAAGTGTTGTTCCTCCACGACCTTTGACCTGAAGGTCGGGACACACCAAGCCAGCTGTCGGCAAAGTCTTCCCGTTTTTGACCATGGTCGGCTTAGTTTTTTGGTGTGTTTTGCACCGTTGGCTCTAGTCGGACGCTGTCTGGTTTTTTTTGTGCCGATTCAGCATGTTGAATCATCGGTCGTTGATGAGAGTTGGCTGTTCAGCTTAGCGAGCGAGTCAGTGCACGTGAATAAAAGCGAAAGTGATAAAAGAGAGCAAAGAAGTCAAGATAGTACAGACAGAAGGCTGTTATAATTTTACACCATCTTACCTGAGCATTCAATGCACGAATATTTTTATAATAACATGAGCCGACTGGAATGAAGAAAGTGATCAGCGTAATTGATATTCAAATATGGTAAGCAAATGCTGCTTTGTTTACAGTTTGTATATCTACAGTCCTAGTTTCAGTTTATCTTTTTGAATGACGAAAATAATACTATTGATACGTGCGGACATAGTCAGATATATCCTTATACGCAGACGCAGAACGCACATGCTAGTTGAGCAGTAGCATCTTTAGTCCTTTTGGTGTGTTCAAGCGTGGCTTTTTGGATGAGACACAGACGACGAGAGGTGAGGACACAGTCAGCTTTCGTTGCCGCTAATTCTTTGATGTCAGCTTGGGTCCCAGGCTTGAAAGTGAAAACAGACCATACTAGGCAGTTTCGACGAATATCGCCAGTGACTTTGCTAACAAAAATATTTTTAAAGCAGAACTAAGTAACTTTTTTTTACCTTCATAAATAGTTTTCTAAGTCCTTAAGATGGTTAATTGACTTGTAGTGGTGTGTTTGAGGCGTGGACTAACCCCCTCTGGCACGTCTACGCCAGAAAACAGCACTTGCAAGTTGAGCTGCATCGACCCGACACAATCTCGCCTCATGTTCACGTTCACGCGAGAGTGACAAAATGCTTTACGGTAATTCAAAAACAATGTATATATTATGACTTTATAAGACAATTTCGAAAATTACCCACCTCCTCTTTCTTGAACTATATTTGCAAAACTACTGCGCTGGTGAGCGTTGTAGTCATTGTAGTCCAGAGCTGCGCTTGGAGTATTTACGACAGTGTGATTCACTGAAGGAACCTGTAGGGGGAGCTTCGCAAATCTTACTGAGTTCCGCTTTAAGTAAAGATAAATCAATGGTGGTGCTGCTGAATAAATACTTTGAAAATGTTTTTTGAGTGAATCATTTAAGCAAATGATTTAATGATTCAGCTCATAAAGATAGTAAAGATAGTAAAAAAATAATTTGAGTGAATAATTCAATGACTTGCTCATAAAGACAGTTTTGTTCCTTGAATGAATCAGTATGTTTTAATGAATCTGTTCAAAGAATAATTAATTGAATCACATAAAAACAGTCACTTGTCTCCACCTACTGGCTTATTGGTGCAACTTGCTGAAAAAGTCGCTTAAAAAAACAGCCAAGTGCTGATGGACGAAGGGTCAGCCAATCAAATTCATGGTACTTCTAGTCAGTTCAGGCAGCAATGCATACTGCGTACCACTTTTAAAGAAAATTTTGGCTTAAACATACCCCTTCTCCTACGGTTAAAAACAAGATTATCTTTTATGTTTAGTCACAGGTGGATCATAGGCGCAATCTATGCTACTGTACCCTTGTGCTTTTAGATCTGTCATGCATTTTGTCCTTTAAGTTCACTGTTAAGTTCCACACGCTTGCATGCACGCATTGCCATTTGATCTCTCTGGCATGCACACGTTCACTCTCTTCCATTCGTCTTTGTCACCTTTCTTTAACCTTTGCCGCCAACCGAGGGAAATCCACCCGCTGGCTCGCAAACTACCACCTGCTACAGACAGACCTCTGTTGGAGAAAAGCGAGATGGAGAGAGATGACTGACAGGGACTTCATGAGTTAGAGGGCCCCTGTCTCAGAGCAGCTGCGGAGAGATCGAGACTGATAAAGATAGATAGAAGGAGCGATTCTCTCTCGCCGTCTCTTAGACATTCCTCTGGAGACTGGCGGTGGTTCTGATATTCCCCACTGCCTCTCTGGTATTCAAGGGTCTGAGTGCCGAGATTGATAGCTGAGCGTTGCTTTTTTTGATGTGCTATAGTGTCGACAAGTCGACGCCACCCCACCCAACCAACAACGGCAGCGCCACAGCTGGGTACAATTTTCACTTGCACACTCACAACGTGTCTTACGCTGCAAGCAAGCGATGTGACAAACAAAAGGCTCTAGTTAAGGTGTGTTCACACTGACAGCAATTAAATCACTGAAGGTCGCCAAGTCGCTGTCTTGTTGTTGGTCGTTAGGTGTTCTTACTCGACTATCAGATAAGTCTTCTCTCCCACTGGTAGTTGCTGGATTACATTGCTGCTTTTTTGCATAAAGTTAAACTCAAATTTGTTGCATTGCTAATAGTTGCGTATTTCATCTCGAATCATACATTTTCATTGATAATTTTGTCATTGAAAAATTGCCATCAGTGTGAATTTCGCTTAAAGGTGCTAAAGAGGATGTTTTGTTTTATACATTTTTGCAATATTACTTGAAACTGTCTTTACTAACTGATAAAAGACTATTTATTAGGTGCACTGAAAGGAATAATATTAATATACATCATCTGTCATCGCGTAAACGATTGGCCCTCTGGCTTGTCAATCACTGCCGTGACGTTCCTTGTGTGAGATGTGCACGGCTGCGCGCTCCAGTAACTTTCCACACTCCACAGGCGCTGCATGCAATGTTTTTGTCAGGAGACAGGAGTAACAACTGCAGATTATGAGTTACCTGCGGTGAGTCCGACATAATGAATCCACTAACACGACACGGCGAATGCGGTGGTAAACACTCGTGTTCCAATACTCGTGCACGAGTTTTGGGAGGCGTTCCCTCGAAATGAGCTGTGAAGGAGGGGGGTTGTTCTTACGCATGCGCTCATTTCAAAAACTCACTAACATTCTTTGGTTTCTCAGTCGACGAAAAGATCCTCTTTAGCACCTTTAACTTGTATAAGGCAGTGACTCCGTATGCTGCGCCAAAACTAAAACGTTATAGTTGATGCAAAATCTCAGTGTAAAATTAAATGCTCTCTTTACAAATCAATAATACTGCAAGGTTGTGACTTTGCAATATGCAATTTGCACAATGCAGCAAAAATGCTTTTTGCATACACTGTTGTATGACATGACATAACTAAATGGTCCAGTTAAAGGGTTAGTTCACTCAAAAATGAAAATTCTGTCATTAATTACTCACCCTCATGTCGTTCCACACCCGTAAGACCTTCGTTCATCTTCAGAACACAAATTAAGATATTTTTGATAAAATCCGATGGCTCAATGAGGCCTCTATTGCAAGATAATCAACACTTTCAGATGCCCAGAAAGCTACTAAAGACGTATTTAAAACAGTTCATGTGACTACAGTGGTTCAACCTTAATATTCTAAAGCGACCAGAATACATTTTGTGTGCCCAAAAAAATAAAAATAATAATAATAACTTTATTCGACAATATCTAGTGATGGGCGATTTCAAAACACTGCTTCATGAAGCTTCGAAGCTTTACGAATCTTTTGTTTCGAATCAGTGGTTCGGAGCATTTATCGAACTGCTAAAGTCACGCCTCCCAGTGGTGAACCATTGAAATTTCGAAACACTTTCAAAGCCTAGTTTGATACACACTCCGAACCAGATTCAAAACAACAGATTCGTAAAGCTTCAAAGCTTCATGATGCTTCATTTTAAACATGTCTTTAGTAGCTTTCTGGGCATCTGAAAGTGTTGATTATCTTGCAACAGAGGCCTCATTGAGCCATCAAATTTTATCAAACATATCTTAATTTGTGTTCTGAAGATGAATGAAGGTCTTATGGGTGTGGAACGACATGAGGGTGAGTAATTAATGACAGAATTTTCATTTTTGGGTGAACTAACCCTTTAAAATCAAGGATGAGGTATATGCTGCAAACACTTGACTAAGACTGCAACAACTGATCGATAAAATAAAATCGATAATGAAAATCTTCAACAACGATTGTCATTATCGATTATTCGCATCTGCCCACTGTGCACGGAAAACTTCCGCCAGTCGTGTCAAATTACAGCACTGAATAAAGCATTTCTTTGGAGAAAATGCATCTGAAAATAGAGTTTACCGAATGAGCGCCGGCGCATTTGCGCATCAAACAGACGGGACGCGTTAGAGAGGGAGACAAAATCAATTATTTTTTCGGAAATATCTGTTGTTGGACGTTAAGTTAGGTTTAAAACTCAACATGTAATTCAAGTATTTTATGAGAGTGGTAACTGTAAAGGGATAACAGCGTGTAATTGAATATAAATGTAAGATGTTTCTTAGATTTACAGGATAAAGAAATGACAGTAGCAGGTTATTGCGTTCAGAGTGAATGTGTGTTCCTCTTATCTGTTAACACTGAGTTTGTGTTTTTGTTTTTCTTTATCATCTTTATTATTATCTTCTTTTTTAATGTAGGGATTTAAACTGTCTTTATAGCTCTTTTACATATAGCATAGATGTAAAAGATCACGTTTACATAGCATTCAGTTGGCATGTTTGCTTGAAGAACAGCATTGGGCAGGATTTGTGTTTTGTCAATAAAATAAAAGAAAAAATAAGATTGGTCTTTTTATCTGAAATACTGAAATAAAACACTCCAGTCAGAATAATAATGCAATACAGCGGCCAAGTTACATGCTTGCAGTATGTACGAAGAAATGTACAATGTGACAGAATTAAATTGCTACCGTTATATTCTATAAAACTGTCTACACTGCAAGCATGTGACAAAGGAAATATGCTCCCATTACAATCAACTAAGTTGTCTATGCTACTAGCATTCGACTTTGCATAACACGCCATGACTAAAACATACATAATCAACGATGCCATCCACTGCAAGCATGCGACTTGAAAAACTAAGCTCCTGTTACAAGTGTGTGTACAATTTGCATTCTTGCAGTATAGACTGTTGTCAATAATAACTGGAGCTAGCTTTAGAGCTTTCTGCCACTTGCTTGCAGCATAGATGGTATATAACAAACCTCCTACTGGAGATAATAGGCAGTATACCCCTGTCAGTTTATACCAAACACATGCATATACATGCATCCTTTTCCCTGACAGCTGTAACTATCCCTCCATGAGGAATAGTATGTCCTCTAGTCTTGATCACAACAATCTACTAAAAAGCCAAATCTCTTTCTCTCTCGCTTTCGCTCTTCTGTAGTAAATGCCAGGGGCTCCAATCACGGACCCCCTGTTGGGCTCTTTGGCTTTGACTGACACAACATTCGGAAACACACTGGGAATTGAGTGTGTGTGTTTGCGTGCGTTTCCCTAAGTAGCGTTGCACCCTCCTCCCACATTTGATCTCCCCGCTTCTCTCTCTCTATCCGGTTCTAATCTGTGTCTCGTTTCTCTCACCCACGATTTCTCACTCCCTAAAGGCCGCATCCATTCAGCGTGAGAGAGAATTTCTCTCTCTTGCAGTTTATACTGTAAGCTGCAGCTGTATTTATTGTTCTTTTGTTGGCTAACTAGACCAGACAGGTGTGTAAGGGTTTGTGTGTGGGTTTTAAGGTGTAATGTGTTGTGAAATGACTAACTAGATCTGTCTGTCTAGAATTAATGTGAAATTTAACTTTAACTTCAAATGGTGCAAAACAATATATTTTTTTTGTTTTTTCATGCCTCACTGCTAAAAAATATTTAGTAACTGGAAAACATATAGAACTATTTTGAAAAATATAGCGATTGTAGTAACGCAGCCACTTTTATGTAGTTACTCGGTAACATTTCCGTTAAATTACCTCAGCGTTACATCTAAAAACGCACACACACGGCAAACACTGCTCAGCGGAGCGACTGATTTTTCACAGAGGCAGTGAGTTGTGAAAACAGAGATAGAGAGAGAGAGAGACGAGTGATGAACAGAAAAGAGAAAAGCAGCAAGCAGGACACAGCGCTCCGCTCAGCCAGCGAGGCTCCGCTGCTCTGCGTGAGTGTGTCACTGTCTCATGTGGGCCCTTCAGTCCTCGAGGCGTTTTGTTCCCCCTCCCTGCGCCGGCCCCCAGCCCTGCTAATCCTTTTGAGACACACACACGCACACACATTTCCCAAGGCTCAGAGGCGCTCTACGCTGCTGCTTATCTTCGCACTCCACCGAGCTACGCCGCGCTACACACGCACACACACACATGCGCACAGCAGATCTCAGCTCTGGCTAAAACTCCTAAAACGTCTACACTGCACGTACCTGACATGACGAAACTAGAACACGCCCATTATAAAACACTGAAGATGTCTATCACTGAAAGTGATTTTCTTTTGTTCACTATAACTTGAGCATTCTAGATTTTGCCGCATTGTGCATTTGCAGTTTTGATCATGTAACTGATCTGAACAGTCTTCTAGTGTTATCATGTTGCTTTGCTCACTTGCAGCGTAGACAGCTTTGTTGATTATTGCTGGAGAGTTGTAGTTGTCGCATTGCTCGCTTGCAGTTTTGTTGACTATAAAACGCTCTAGTTATTTTTTTGCATTGCACATTTGCCGTGAAGACAGCTGCACTGATTATCACGAGAGCTTTCTAGTTTTGTAGCGTCATTTCACTCGTTTTAGGTGTAGATAGCTTTGTTGATGATGTTTACAATGGTAACATTCTAGTTTTGTTGCAACATGCATTTGCTATGGAGATGGCTTCATTGATACACTGTAAAGTATCAAATAAGTTCAGAATACTCAACATTATTGTAGACACCGATTACCTCAAAAAAATTTAATTTCATTTAATACATATATATATATATATATATATATATATATTTATTGCTTACCATATGTAATGTTTCTGATTTTTCAATTATTTTGATGCAGTGGTTGTAAAACCCAATAAATTCAGATTACTCAAAACATTTAAGTAAACAACTCAAAGATTATTTTAGCAGAACTTAAAAAAAATTATTTTATACTACACAAATTCAGTAATTACAATTTAATCATAATATTGAATAACGAACACCTAATCATTACGGTTAAGTGTTAGTTAAGGACAGCACACCAGCATGCGCTAAAGTAACCATCAAAGAGACTATCAATATTTACTTACAACTGTTAATCAACATGCAGTATATATGAAGTTTTGCAGCCCATTCTCGACCTATACAGGCACTACTCTTCACCACGATGGTAACCCTAAAAACTTAAACACCATAGAAACACATTTAAATACCAAAACATGAATAACAGAACATGAAACAATAACACATCTTCCCCTGTATTAATCTTGAGCAAAAACACACAAAATAACAATCAATTTCAACATTTATTCTCCCTTACAGAGTGTGACGCAAAGCATGCTAAACATAAACTCAGTTTAATGTTGAATGGACTCTTCTGTTAACATCGGTGACGTCGGTAACATGGGCAAAGGCGTGACATGGATGACATCACTTTATATCGCTCAGTAAACTTAAAAATAAGAATTTAAGTATAAGGGTTTACTCAAATATGTTGAGCTACACAAAAATAAAACTAAACTCTTTGTTCAGAAAATGTCATTGTTTTCAGTCGCATCAATGATTTAACAGAATTTAATTGCAGCATACTCACTCTTTATAAGTTAGTAGTACTGTTCAGGTTTGCAGTGTGTAATGGAAGCATTCTAGTTTTGTTACATGGCATTCTTGCAGTGTAGACTGCTTTATTTATTTTAACAGCCATTGTAGTTTTGTCATGTCAGTTTACTCTCTAGCATTCAGAATTGTTGGTTTAACTTAAAAAAGTAAGTTACCCGGTTGCCTTAAAATTTTTAAGTTCATTGAAATTAAAAATTTGTGTTAATACAATGAAGGCAATTGGTTTAATCAACAGAAACTCAAATATGAACCACATTAATTATTGAAGTTGATTTGACAAAAGAAAAAATGTTGTGATAACAAATCATAAATATTGTCTTTTGTTGCATTGATTGCAATGAAGACAACGTCATGGATTATAATAGAAACGGTCTAGTTTTGCCACCCTGCTTTACTTGTTTGCAATGCCGAAAAACAGCTACATTTATTAATTTTAGTTTGTCGCATTTTTCACTTGCATTGTGTCATTGATTATAAAGCAAGTATTCTATAATTTTTGCGCCATTCACTTCTTAGCAAACATTTGGATGTTTAATGACCGTTGAAAAGACGTCCCTCTGACATGTCCCGTCATGGTTGAAAGAAATTTGAACGGATGTCTTTGGCGCTATTTTATATTATATATTGACCTACATGTAGCTAAAAGTCAAAGTAACAATTATACATGCAACCCCAGAGAATTGTACAAATGTATCTGAATGCATTTTTAGGAAATGTTCTGTGTTACATATCTTTACCGATTTATGCCGTCCTACTGCGATTATTTTTGGCCAGGGACATGACGTTGCTGTCGGACCAATGTTTGCTGGGTTGCAGTATACACATTTTTTGCTGATTAAAATGGGAGAGTTCTAGTCTTGTTGCGTTGCATGCCTGCAGTATAGGCTGATTTGTTGGCACTTTGCTCACATGCAATGTAGACAGATTCGCTGATTATAACAGAAACTATCTAGTTTTGTCACCACAAGCTTTGCTTGCTAGCAGCGTCGAAAGACAGTCAACATTCATTTTGTTGCATTTCTCACTTGCAATGTAGGTTTGATTGATTATTTCATTGATTATAAGACAAGTATTCTAGATTTGTTTTGGCACTCAATTGCAGTGTACACAGCTTTGTTGATTATAATGCAAGAATTTTGGTATTGTCGCATTGCACTCTTGCAGTGTAGACTGCTTTGTTGCAGCACTTCACACATATGTAATGCAGACAGATTTGCTGATTATAACAGAAACATTCTAATTTTGTCAGTGTCAAAAGACAGCTACATTTATTAATATTAGTTTGTTGCATTTCTCACTTGCAATGTAGATTTAATTTCATTCATGTTTCTTCGCACACTTGCAGTGTAGACAGCTTCATTGATTGTACTGACTGTGCTCTAGTGTTGTTGCATCATTGTTGACTCTCCACTCCACCATGTAATTTACCACAGTTTTAACAATTTGTGCGTGATCATCTCATCCCTGTTTAATTAGTACTTCATAATTCCATAACATAAGATGCTTTAAAGAGCCTCACATTTCTTCTGGAGTGTTCATAGAGGGGTCAGCCAGGATGCAGATGTCTCGCAAATGTCTGACCGTCATTTATAGTTTTTGGAAACGGAACGGCACCCTTTGAACACATGAAAAATGAGAGAAGTTATATTTTTTGGAATGCCTTAACCAAGGTAAAGTCATTAATAAATAAATGTAATAATAATAATAATAATAATCACAATTTTACAGCCAGTTTTAATATCTCTGCAAAAGTGTTTTAAATGCTCTTCCTTCTCTTGCAGACAATCTCTGATGCCGTTTGGAAGAATTTGACAGATAATACAAATTTTGTTCATACACGTCATCAAGTCGGTCTGTTTCGGTCCAACTTTTCTGTTTTCTTTTTCAGCACGGACCTTCAGTCGGATTCTTGGCAGACTGTTAGCTGTCCCATAATCCTCTTTGATGCAAGAAGTAGAGGTCAGGGCAGGGTCGAGGTTGCTGCGAGAGCTCACATGCACGCAAACACATGCACCAGGAATTTTATTCTAGGCTGACTTCCTCTGATCACTGCAGATTTTCCCAACAGCACAGTCTGTCGCTCTCTCTCTCTCTCTCTAAACATCTGTGTGTGATCGGAGTCGTGCATAAATTATTCTCCGGCAGCAGCGCCATGTCTGCGTCTCTCTCGTGTGTTTTCTCCTGCCTCCTCTGACTCTTTCAGATAGCAAACGGTGCAGAGAATCTGTTAGATTGCGATGTCTAAGCAGTGGCACCTACGCGACGGTGCTGCGTTATGAAGAGAGCGGCCTGTGCTGCCGCCGAGTTTCACATCACTTTAGCACTGCTGCTCACACAAAAGGACATCCTGTTTCCTGAAACACACACACATTGTAATCTTTGAGCACTCTCACTCTCTAAGTTAACCCTTTACAGCATCTCTCTCTGTATACAGACCAATAGAGCTCTTTTACTTTTTTTGCTTCTGTCTTTTTTCTGTGGCTCTTTTTGTCCTGTGTGATATTTTATGATTTTGAGATATACATGTCAAAGTCAGACATGCCCCTTTGCCAGCTGTGACGCCTGGTTACTGGTTTAAACTTGGCCCAGGTTTGTAAAAGATTTTTGGGTCAGGACACCTTAATAGCTTCAACAATTGATTGCCAATTAAGTTTAGAATACAATTAACCAATTAGAACCCAGTTTAGGTCAGATAGCTGCTAATGGTTTATATAATAAAATATATTTTCGTAGTTTGTGTTGTCCCTTATCAGTGCAATAGTATCCCAAATTAAAAAGAATTCATGCCAATATTGTCCAAAACCCCACTTTTCTAGGGCGTTTCCAAACTTTTGGAGGGCAGTGTATATAAGGTAAGAATGATGGAAAAGTGGAAAAGAGATGGTTCCGGCAAATAAGAAAGTTCAGGCAAAGGAGAAAGAAGAGAAAAGGTTGATGAGACAGGAAAAGGATAGATGGGAAAGAAACAAAGGTGATCAAGATGTGACAGAGAATGAGAAAGATGATACAGAGAGGGAGAAAGTCATGAGACAGAGTTAAAGGATTAGTTCACTTCAGAAATAAAATTTCCTGATAATTTACTCATCCAAGATGTTCATGTCAGCCGAATAGAAATTAAGGTTTTTAACATTCTAGGATTTTTCTCCATATAGTGGACTTCACTGGGGTTCAACAGGTTGAAGGTCCAAATTACAGTTTCAGTGCAGCTTCAAAGGGCTCTACACGATCCCAGACGAGGAATAAGGGTCTTATCTAGTGAAACAATCGGTCATTTTCTAAAAAAAAAAAAAAAATTTTTTTTTATACTTTTTAACCACAAATGCTCGTCTTGCTCTGTGATGCGCCACGCATTATGTAATCACGTTGGAAAGGTCGCGTGTGACGTAGTAAGGTGAAAAACTCATTTAATTTTCTCCTCCAACTTCAAAATCTTCAGACTTCATTGTTTTAACTTTTTTCCAAAGCCTGTTTGACTTAGTCTTTGCAAGTTCGCTTTGTAGACACTTGCTTGGTACTTCCACCTACGTCACATGTGACCTTTCCAACGTGATTACGTAATGCGTGGCGCATCAAGACGAGCATTTGTAGTTAAAAAGTATATACGTTTTGATTTTTTTTTTTGAAAATGACTGATCGTTTTGCTAGATAAGACCCTTATTCCTCGTCTGGGATCGTGTAGAGCTCTTTGAAGCTGCACTGAAACTGTCATTTTGAACTTCAACCCATTGGTTGCCATTGAAGTCCACTATATGGAGAAAAATCCTGGAATGTTTTCCTCATAAACATTAATTGCTCTTCGACTGAAGAAAGAAAGACATAAACATCTTGGATGATATGGGGATGAGTAAATTATCAGGAAATCTTAATTCTGAAGTGAACTAATCCTTTAAGGCAAAGATGAGAAAGACATGAGGTAATGATGTGAGACAGTACTGAGAACGATGAAACGGAAGGAAAAAGACGAGACCGAATAGAGAAAGGAAGCTGTGAGAAAGATAGAAAAAAGATTGCATGAAGAGATATAGGAGAATGATGCCACAAAAATTAAAAAGAGATGATACTGAGGAAGAAAAAGAAGGAGAAAGAGCGGGAATCTGGCAAAAGTGATGGAGAGGTGTGGAAGAAGCGACGGGCAAGTAGACACCTCTGCAGTATTTAGCAGAGACTGTGTGTGCGCGTCTGTGACAGCTTTTTGCATGACTAATGTGCCAGTGAGAGCCTGAGTCTGCGTTTACTGCCGCCCAGAGCTGCCCAAGACCAACAGCGCCGCCCGGCCAATGAATATTTAAAGCCTGTGTGTGTGTGTGTGTGTGTGTGGGGCTAGGATCATTTATTAATGCCGGCGGAGAGAGAGAGATGAATAGATTGGCTGTGTACACAGAGCCAGGGCCAGGACGAGGTGAATGGCAGAGCAGTGTGTGTGTGTGTGTGTGTGTGTGTGTGTGTGTGTGTGTCACCCTGCGCTGTCTTCTGTTTGGTCTGAGGGACTGAAGCCCTGCGTCTATTTATAGATCCATTATACATCCATTATTAATCTCTCCATCCAGCCCTGATGAAAAGAGAACCATCACCCGAGCAACCGGACCACAAACGCACATCCAAACACTCACAAAAGCGAAGGCTAATCGGAGCATGTGCAGGTCGCAATATGATCAAATGTGCGAATGTTACTTTTCTGTTTATTTCATTTGGTCAACATAAACATTAATGAATATTTATTTTGAGAACAACTTAAAATATGCGCATTAAAAATCCTCTGCGGATACGTAATGTCTTCCCAGCTAACAGAATTTGAAGAAAGTTGTAGTTTGTGTTCTTATTTCTCTTTCTTTCAGTGTTTGTTCACAGCAGGTGTTTGAATGATTGAAAGAATGTTTCAGGAACATCATACTAACCTTTAAATAACATTCTACTAACATTAAGGAAACTGTACATTTTATGTTCTTGGAATGTTACAAATCAACGTTCCTAGAATGTTGAATTTTAAATCAAAATTAAGTTGAAAGAACGTTTGAGGAACACCATACTAACCTTTAAATAACATTCTACTAACATTAAGAAAACTGAACAATGTATGTTCTTGGAATGTTACAAATCAACGTTCCTAGAATGTTGAATTTTAAATCAAAATTAAGTTGAAAGAATGTTTGAGGAACATCATACTAACCTTTAAATAACATTCTACTAACATTAAGGAAACTGTACATTTTATGTTCTTGGAATGTTACAAATCAACATTCCTAGAATGTTGAATTTTAAATCAAAATTAAGTTGAAAGAACGTTTGAGGAACATCATACCTTATAAAAACGTCAAGAAAACTGGACATTTTTTACATTCCCAGAACCAAAACTGAATATTTAGAGAACATTCTTATAACAAAATTCTGTTAGCTGGGTAACCATATCAGTTTTCTTATTTATTTCCATTATCTTGGTTTATGGCTCAATGTTTTAGTCAAATGTTTGTGTTAAAATTCTCCTGGATGAATTATTAAAATGCACATGCTGCATTGTCAACCAGTTTTACTTATTGTTTCACAAAGTAAATCACTTTACATAGGATGTCAGATGGGGTTTTTTCTCCAGATAGCTAGTTTAAAATAAACCAATCAGTTGTGAGGGAGGATTAAAATAATTTTGTAATGATTGTGATTGCTTTGATTTATGACCACAAAAGCATAGATTTTAAGGTAAGAGCCTCAGCCAGTGAGGAAAAAAGGAATAATGCTTTACTTCCTTCAAAAAGTATGGAGAAACCGGCTTAGGCTACATGAGGAAAAGTGGAAAATAACTGGGTGCTACCATTCTGGAAGAGAAAGTGTTGAAAAGGAACTTATTATTTAGTTTTAATAATGTTATGCATTTACTTTAAGATTCCTAAACACTGTTTACTGCTGCTGACGATCCGCGGAGTTTCTCTGAGGTTAAATGAGCCGTGTATGAAAATGATGTGTGTAACGGTTAGCTGTTCGACCACAAGCCTTTACAACAGGGTTTTCCCCTTTATACAGGTGTGTGTGTGTTTGCGCCTACATGGAGGGACGGATTGACTCATATCGAGACTGAGGAGCTGGCAATGAGCAAGAACGAGAAAACGTGAGTGAGAGTGAAAACACACGCACACGAGCGCGCGCACACGCAGAGACAGATTTCGCTCTGAGAATGTGTATGCGAAGAAAGAGAGATGTTTGTCGTCAACTTGGCCTAATGAATAATCACTATCTTTTCGAGTCCTCTCTCATTTTTCAAAACCTCGCGCTTTTCTGAGCGCAGCACGACGAGTGTGTGTGTGTTCGCGTCTGACAGTCGTGTGTGTGTGTGTGTGTGTGTGTGTGTGTGTGTGTGCACTTCCTGAGCAGCATTAACTCTGCCTCCGGTTTCCAGCGGCGAGAGGAAGGGAAAATTAATTCCGCGCAGAGGAGAAAGCGTGCGCCCGAGAGAGAGGAGACCCAACAGAAGGGGTCTGAAATGGGTCAAGAGTGTTCGGCGCTCTGTCGTAAAACACATAAGCGCGCGTTCACACTCACGCACGCAACATATTGGATTATGACGGTGAGAGACGGAGCCGAGGATTTCTCATTTTGAACCCCTGACGTCCCTGTAATACATTTCTGATAAATGATTGTGTTTCAAAGTAATGAATTAGCCTCATTAAGCGGATGACTGGATCTCAAGAAAGGCGAGGGAAAAACTCCGAAGGGGGAGGTGCGGGGGGAGAGATTTCATCAGCGAGCGAGCGGAGATAAGAAAGCGCGTGTGTGCGTACGAAAACGGGAGGCGGGAGTGAGAGAACGGGCGTGTGTCTGCGCAGTAGGAGAACAGAGGAGTGACAAGCTTTGTGCGGAGAGATCGAGCGAGCGAGCGAGCGCAGGAGGGAAGCCGTAGAGGAGGGAAAGAGAGGGGAGGAGGGAACCAGCCTGGTGGGAGATTAAGAAGGGCTGTTTTAGCACAGCGCAGGGCGCAGCGTTCCCGCTGGCTTCTTATCTGGATCTTTGATGCCGCTCGTGAGACTGCGCTGCACAGAGATTCAGAGAGTCGCTTTTCCCTGTGCTTAACTTTTTCCCCTCTTCTGATTTTTTCTTTTTTTTTTTTTTTTTCTGTAATGGCAGTATCTCTGCATTGTTTAGGTTTGTGTAGCTCGATCACCTGTGCTGTCTGTGCTTGTGCAACGTAAAGAAAAAGCTGTATCTTAAAACATAGGCTATACTGTTCATGTTGTCTGTATTTTTAGGTTTTTGTTGTTGTTGGTGTTTGTATTTCAGTTCTCTGTCGTGTCTGTTTCAGTTCTGTCTGTATTCTATTGTGTCTGTTTCAGATCTCTCTTGGGCTTTTCACACTGCACTTAATCCCAGGTTATCATCATTCTAATCATCACTTTTAACCCCGGAGCATTTCACACTTGTAATTTAGAACCGGGGTTAGCGCCGCTTTTTACCCAGGGTTATGAAACCCTGCTCTTTGCGGTGCCAAACTTGTACAGTGTGAAATGATGTTATGCTGCGTTCCAGACAGATCGGATTTTAGATTCTCTCCACCTCCTTCTAGGAAATAATGTATGAAATGCCACTCAAAGTTGGATATTCGTTGTGTGAACTCGGGGTACATCGATCAACCCTGACCTCAGTGAGACGCATCATTTGACGTCACTTCCAAGATGTCGGCGCGTACTGCTTCCGATGAATTTGAACGTAAAAACAAACTTTAACATTAGATGTTAAAGGGTTAGTTCACCAAAAAATGAAAATAATGTCATTTATTACTCTCCCTCATTTCGTTCTACACCCGTAAGAGCTTAAGCCGCGCACACACTTAATGATTGTAAGGCCGATTATGAATGTAAATTGATACTTATGATTGATCGCGCTCAAATGCGTCCAGTCAGAGCCAGTTGCGTTCAGTCTGCGATTACAGTCGGTGTTCAAATTCCATATGTAAGTATTTAAATCGGCTTCAGTCGCAGGAAACAATCGCTTGTATGTTGAGCACAGTCTTAGAATGTTATAGCGAGTCGTTAAATGTGTGCCCGGCTTGAGTTCATCTTCAGAACACAAATTAAGATATTTTTGTTGAAATCCGATGGCTCAGCGAGGCCTGCATAGCCAGCAATGATATTTCCTCTCTCAAGATCCATTAATGTACTAAAAACATATTTAAATCAGTTCATGTGAGTACAGTGGTTCAATATTATAAAGCGACGAGAATACTTTTGGTGCGCCAAAAAAACAAAATAACGACTTATTTAGTGATGGCCGATTTCAAAACACTGCTTCAGGAAGCTTCGGAGCGTTATGAATCAGCGTGTCGAATCAGCGATTCGGAGCACCAAAGTCACGTGATTTCAGCAGTTTGGCGGTTTGACACACGATCCGAATCATGATTCGACACACTGATTCATTTGTGCTCTGAAGCTTCATGAAGCAGTGTTTTGAAATCAGCCATCACTATATAAGTTGTTATTTTGTTTTATTCTCGTTTCTTTATAATATTAATATTGAACCACTGTGCTCACATGAACTGATTTAAATATGTTTTTAGTACATTAATGGATCTTGAGAGAGGAAATATCATTGCTGTCTATGCAGGCCTCACGGAGCCATCGGATTTCAACTAAAATATCTTAATTTGCGTTCCGAAGGTTAACAAAGTTCTTACGGGTGTGGAACGGCATGAGGGTGAGTAATTAATGACATTATTTTCATTTTTGGGTGAACTAACCCTTTAAGTTAATGTAATCTTACGTTCGTTTTTTGTTTTTTGTCAGCTGTTTTCAAAGCAATTTTATGTCATTTTTATTCTGTTTTGCCATAATTGACACAAAAACATGATATACTCTCATGGGTCATGGCGACATCAAGTGGTCAACATGTGAATGTGACGTATTGTGACTGGAACGCAATGAAGTCTGAAGTGGGACATTTCATTTGGGATATTCCCACATCTGACCTCGTCTGGAACGCAGCATTAGAATGTTACAGCTAGATGCTTAGCAACCGACAACCAATCGCGTGCCTTATATTCACGCGCTTTGGGCAGCTACACTGCGCAATGTAGGCTATATAAACAGTCGTTTCTGCGTATGATAGGAAAAACGTCCAACGGCGATGGAAAACGTAACAGTTACAGTGAAGAAGAGAGTTTCATTCTTACCTTTATAGTTCGAAACGTTCATTCAGAAAAACTTAATACTACAGTCAGCATGATTCGGCGTAATATGAGGACACGCAATGCTAGAGCCTTTATGTAAACAGGTCACGTGCTGCGTTTGTCCAATCAGAAACACTGACACCGCTAATATTCAAACAAGGACTTTAACCCGTGTTTTAGGAATGTGCAGTGTGAAACGGCAGCTTATGAATACCCAGGATTAACTGTTAACCCCGGGTAAATTAGGAGCAGTGTGAAACGGAAATAAAGATAACCCAGGAATCCGTTTACCTTTGGTTTCGACCAGGTCTATTTCACGTGAGAAAAGCCCTTCTGTTGTGTCTGTTTCTCTGTCATGTCTTTATTTTTTGTGTATTCTATTTCTCTCTGTTGTGTATTCTATTTTGTCTTGTCCATTTCAGTTCTGTCTGTCATGTCTGTATTCTAGTTTTTTGTTGTTGTTGTTGTTGTGTCTGTGTTTCACTTTATTTTGATGGTCCACTCATACATTATAACAAGTAACTTTGCAACTACATGTCAACTACTAGAGTATTAGTAGACTGTCTGCTTGATATCTGCTAACACTTTTTTTTCATGGTCCCCCAACAGATGTTCTACTGACTATTATAAGTAAATTTTCAACTACATGTCAACTTATTCTACTAACCCTGTCTTCTAACAGTCTAACAAGTTACTTATAGTTAGTAGAATGTCTAAAGTGGACCATCGAAATAAAGAAACCCTGTCTGTATAGTTTGTTTTTGTTGTGTCTGTGTTTCAGTTCTGTACGGAAGAGGATTAGGGCCAAGCAATAATAAAAAAATAAAACCATCTCAAGATTAAAGTTGTTAAATTTCGAGAAAAAACTTGTTAAATTTCGATAAAAAAGTTGAGATAAAATAAAGTCATTAAATTACGAGAAAAAAGTTGTTAAATTACGAGAACAAATTCGTTAAATTATGAGAAAAATCATTAAATTTCGAGAAAAAAGTCGAGATAAAATGTTGAGAATAAACTCATTAAATTATGAGAATAAAGTCATTAAATTACGAGAAAAAAGTCGTTAAATTATAAGAACAAATTCGTAATTTAACGAATTTGTTCTTGTAATTTAACAACTTTTTTTCTCATAATTTAATGAGTTTATTCTCAACATTTTATCTCGACTTTTTTCTCGAAATTTAATGACATTTTTCTCATAATTTAACGAATTTGTTCTCGTAATTTAACAAGTTTTTTCTCGTAATTTAATGTTTATTCTCAACATTTTATCTCGACTTTTTTTCTCTAAATTTAACGAGTTTTTTCTCGTAATTTAACGAGTTTATTCTCAACATTTTATCTCGACTTTTTTCTCAAAATTTAACGAGTTTTTCTCGTAATTTAACAAGTTTATTCTCAACATTTTATCTCGACTTTTTTCTCGAAATTTAACGAGTTTTTTCTCGTAATTTAACGAGTTTATTCTCAACATTTTATCTCGACTTTTTTCTCGAAATTTAACGAGTTTTTTCTCGTAATTTAACGAGTTTATTCTCAACATTTTATCTCGTAATTTAACGAGTTTATTCTCAACATTTTATCTTGCCTTTTTTCTCTAAATTGAACGAGTTTTTTCTCGTAATTTAACGAGTTTATTCTCAACATTTTATCTCGACTTTTTTCTCGAAATTTAACGAGTTTTTCTCGTAATTTAACGAGTTTATTCTCAACATTTTATCTCGACTTTTTTCTCGAAATTTAACGAGTTTTTTCTCGTAATTTAACGAATTTGTTCTCGTAATTTAACGAGTTTTTTCTCTAAATTGAATGACATTTTTCTCATAATTTAACGAATTTGTTCTCGTAATTTAACAAGTTTTTTCTCGTAATTTAATGTTTATTCTCAACATTTTATCTCGACTTTTTTCTCTAAATTTAACGAGTTTTTTCTCGTAATTTAACGAGTTTATTCTCAACATTTTATCTCGCCTTTTTTCTCTAAATTGAACGAGTTTTTTCTCGTAATTTAACGAGTTTATTCTCAACATTTTATCTCGACTTTTTTCTCGAAATTTAACGAGTTTTTCTCGTAATTTAACGAGTTTATTCTCAACATTTTATCTCGACTTTTTTCTCAATTTTTTTTTCTTTTTCTTGAAATTTAACAACTTTAATCTCGAGATGGTTTTATTTTTTTTATTATTGCTTGGCCCTAATCCTCTTCCGTAATTCTGTCTGTTGCATCTGTATTCTATTTTTTTTATCATGTCTGTGTTTCTGTTTTGTGTTTGTTTCTCTGTTGTCTTTATTTTGTTTTTTGTGTCTGTATTTTAGTTCTGTCTGTTGCGTCTGTATTCTAGTTTTTTGTCATGTCTGTGTTTCTGTTGTGTCTGTATTCTAGTTTTTTGATGTGTCTGTGCTTCAGTTCTGCGTCATCTGTAGTTTTCTGTGTCTCATCTGTGCTACAGTTCTGCGTCATGTCTCTATTTAACTTCTCTCTGATGTTTCTTTATTCTAGTTGTCCATGCCTCATCTGTGTTTCAGTCTTGAGCCACATCAGTTTTAACACAGATACCTAAACAAAAGGAATGCCAGAAAATTAGAATACAGAATATTGAAACAATGAAACGGACAAGACACAGACAACTAGAATCTACATTATCTGTATTCTATTTGTCTGTGTTTCAGTTCTTTGTTCTATCTGTATTCCAGTTTCTTGCTGTGTCCATTTTAGGTATGTCTCATACAGTTGTCTGTGTTGTGTCTGTGACATATATGCATATATCACATATATTGCATGTTCTCTATGTTGTGTCTGTCTTTCGCATGTGGCGGTAAAAAGCTGTAAGCCTGTAAGCGTTCACCTCAACACAGCACATATGGAAACAATGGAGCCAACAGCTGTCACGGGGTGTGTTTGAACGGCCTGGGAGATGGAGGAGCTTAGGGGATGGGTGTGTGTGCGTGTGTGTGTGTTTGCCGCGTGCACAAACAAGTGGCCAAAATCAAACCCAGCGATCTGTTGAGCATTGACATTGTGTGAGTGCGAGTGAGTCTTTGGGGAGAGAGCCCCCTGTTTAGTGAGAACAATGAATTGAATCGGAGGATAAGACAAAGCGGGGCAGGAGGCAAAATGTAGGCAATAAATTTCAATTGCGTGCTTTTCTTCCGCTCCGGGCAGTTAGAGAGAGACAGAGAGGTAGGGAGACGGATGACAGAATAGGGAAAGCAATCTCTGCCCATCAACCATAAATCACTAACTAGCAAAAGAAAAAAAAATGGATATAACAACATTTTTCACTGAGCGCAAAGCAGAGATTAGGAACGTTAAGTCCTGGAAAGCATAACATCATCAAACCTTTTCCTCCCGAAAACAAGACCACACACCCCGCCATTTCCATTTTGACATCACATGCTGCATCTTTAATAAATTTCAGTGTTTTAAGGACATGCTTTGGATTGACACTTGATGCCCAAACTAAAACCTGCATCCTGAAGCAATTCGCAAACCATCCTGCAAATCTCTGCTCTGCTTGAGAGGCACGATACGTCTTTTATATGAGTTCACACACACACACACACACACACACACACACACACACACACACACACACACACACACACACACACGCAGCCTTCCAGTGCTGATTAGAAAATGCATTATTCATTATAAATCTGCACACGAGTCACACAGACGTGGAAGAATAGAAAGAGATTGAAAGAGAGGGAGCGGTAGGTAGAGGGTGGATGTACCATTTTATCAATTTTCCCTCTTGAGAGGATGGAAAAAGTGTGTAAATGTGTCAGGGAGCGTGCGTGTGTGTGTGCGCGTGTGGGCGTGGCTGCCCTTTGGGACGCATTGACCCTCTAATTGACCCTGTCCTCATAGTCACCGGCCGACATGCACGGATCCAGCGGGGCTAAACGCTCGCAACACTCCTGCCTGCCAGTCAAATCCACAGGGGGGGCTGACACTCTCCAGAGCGCGCACACACACACATTAATATTCAGCGTGTGTGCGCGTGTGTACAGACCCCGTCCCTGGTGGCCGCCTGCTACGCCGTTCCACAGTGCAGCGGTCCGTCGAGATTTAGAGACCCGAGACTGCTATTACTCACCAGCTGACAGCACACACAAATGCGCGCTCACACACACACACACACACACACAGACAGCAGAGCAGCTTGGAACGCCCTCAACAACCGCGGCACGACACTAATACAGCAGTACAGCGAGGCAGCAAATACTGGCTGAGATACCAACATGGAGAATAACAATCTGAACTCTCACAGAAACCTTGGTGTCTTTGATTTCAACCAAAGCCTGAGCAGTTATACATTTTTGACCTTGTGTAGAGTTTGTTTTGATTTGTGAAATTCTCGTTTTAGCCTCAAGAATGTGCAAAAAAACTGTTATTTCCTTATGAATGCTTCAATTTTTTTATGCAAATTACATAAAGACAAAGACTTTGGAAAAATACTCCAAAATTAGAATAGCCCCCCCCCCCGCCCCCCCCCCAAAAAAAATCCCCCTTAAAGTTAAAGTTGTTGTTCTTTCTTGTGCAAATGTAGTTTATATTGATTTGCATTTTTTTTTTTTTTTTTTTCGTAAAATCTTTGTGTTTGCCTCAAATGTATAAAATCAGTTTTCTTATGCAGAACAGAGTAAGAAACACTCAGATTTTGTATTTTATAAACACAAAGACTTTGGAAACAAACAAACAAAAAACATAAATGTGTAAGTTTAAACATGAAGAATAATAATCCAAACTTTGCCGAAAACTCAAGTTTTTGTTCTTGTGAAAATGTACTACATTTTATGTAGTTTAATTTGATTTGTGAAGAAGATAAACATTTAAGGATAAGCTTTTATTCATAAAAAATCTTATTTTGCCTCAAAAATATACGAAAAAATTGTATGAGTGCTTTGTATTTTTTATGTATTTGGCAGACGCTTTTATGCGAATGCATTTACATTTTATCAGTTCTTGCTTTCCCTGGGAATCGAACCCATGACCTTAGCATTGCTAGCGCCACACTGTAATGTAACGTTTGAGCTAGTGGAAACATGCTGTGATTGCGTACATTTTTATGCAAATATGAGTTTTCACAAATAAAATGCGGTTTATTCCCTTTGTGAATCAATATTTGTTAAATATGCAGGGGCAGTTGTGGCCTAATGGTTAGAGAGTAGGACTTGTAACCTGAAGGTCACAGGTTCAAGTCTCAGTACCGGCAGGAAATGTAGGTGGGGGAGTGAATGAACAGCACTCTCTTCCGCTCTCATATACCCACAACTAAGGCACCTCGAGTCGCTCCCCCCCCAAAATGGATGCCCACTGCTCTGAGTGTGTGTTCAATACTCATTGCTGTGTGTGTGCACTTGGATGGGGGAAATGCAGAGCACAAATTCCGAGTATGAGACACCATACTTGGCTGCGTGTCACGTCGCATGAACTATATTTGTCTATTTAAATGCTTTTTTTGTGTGTGAATTACCCAAAAAAATAACGTCTTTAGAACATGGAATACTTTAATACTGCAGTGTGGTGATACAATGAATGTTGGGCTAAAATTAAGAGTAAAATCAGCAATCTATTTATTCATGAAACTCTCTGAAAAACCTCTGTTTGTTCACCTACAAATGACAGAATAAGAAAACCAGACTTTTTTATGCCGATTACATACACATGCACAAGAGTCGAGACCGTGGTAAACTCAGACGTTCCGTGAAAGCCCCCAGACAGGAATTTTCCGATAAACAGCCACACGCTCACAAGCATACGGCCGCGCTATGGGGGAAATAATGACATCATGGTCACGGCAGGTCTGCTGGCAGAGCGTAGGCGACTGTGGGCCGGGGAGAGGAAACGCCACTATGTGTGTGTGTGCGTGCGTGTGCGTGTGTGTTTCCTGAAAAGGCTGGGAAACACTAGCGTCGGCTGGGGGAAAAAACCTTTGAGGCTGTTCATCAAGCTGTTCATGGAATCCGTGTGTTTCACCAGCGGAGACTTCCAGCAGAGAGAAAGGAAAGGAAGGATTGATGAGGTCCGAAAGACGATAGTAAGTGAAAGGAATGAAAAAATGACAGCGCAATAGCAAACAGGCTTAAACTGGAGGAGGAAAAAAATCAAAAGTGTGAAAAGTGTGACTTTTCCAGGGGAATATTTCAGGAATATTTAAGCTGAAGATGTGTCTTAGGCACACTAGTGCGATTTGTTTTTAAAATGCATAACTTATGCTTCAGTTTTGCTGGCGTCCGCACTATTCCAAAGTTTTCGACCTTCGAAAACTGAGTGTAGACGGACCAAAATGGAGACTTTTGAAAACGAAGGCGTGGCTGCCCACATTCGCTCCCTGATTGGGTCTTCTGGATCATTGCATATCCTTCCCTGATTCGTCAAGCCTCTATCATATGATCATTCCGCTACTGGAAGACGACAATAACACACCAGCCTCGACAACTGTGTAAACAATAACATAGAGACGGAACTGCAAGCTTTGTTGTTCTTTTAAGCAGCCATTGTACAGTTAAACTCTGCATTTTATAATACTGCAGATGCTTATGCGCAAGAGGCAATCTATTATTAGAAAAATCGGCAACATGTGACGTGTTTTTGGTCATGTAGTGTGGACGGAGATCTTTTCTGAAAAGCAGTCGAAACGACAGTATGGACGAGGATCGTTTACATTTTAAAACGCTGTGTTAAAATGAAAACGCCCAAGTGTGAACATAGCCTTAGTGTCACGTGGTAAAGAACGTCATTACATGTATTGCATTTATTAGTGGAGTTGAGAAACACAAAGTGACAGTTTTGACCTTGACTTTTGTCTCTTTCAGGTCTCTGGAACTGAACTATAGCATGAAGACATATCTGGTGAACCTCTCTCAGAACCGGCTTCATTTCAACTGACTTGAAAGTCGAACAGTGATGTAACTGACTGTAATCTGCCTTCAAATGTTGCGTTTTGAGTGGTTGTTGAAAATGACTTTTTCTTGATTTCTCCCTGCCGTCCCCCCTTTTAACACAGAGATGAAAAAAGCTCCTTTCGGTTGTCTATTTTCCCAGAATCCACCTGAAAGCAGAAAGCATTTTTTAGTTCATTCTGTATCAAAAGACATCTGCTTACTAGCCAATTTTACACTGCAGTGAGAGAAATCAAGGATGAGAAGTAACCGTTTGAGTCATCTTTGGCCGGCAGACATTGACATTTTAGACAATCGATTAATACAACCAGACTTTAAGGAGTGTTTGGTCAGGTCTTACAGCTCTCTGAACCAGAAACAACCTTCCTGTTCCCTCATGAACAAATGGAAAGACCCGTCTTCCTGAGATCAAACTTGAACACAGTCTGTATTTATACAACAACAGATAGTTATGGCTCTAAAATTTGATTGGATGAAAAAAGTACATACAACGTTGACTGCACTTCCTTTAAATTCTCTATTAATACCTACAACGTTCATTAATATTAAAACAATATTGTTTATTATTATTATATAGAATTCTTAAAAAATAAAACAACTAAATAATAATAATAAAAATACATGATCTGTAATCCAATTGATATTTGCTATTATTTCTAAAATATTAAGACATTAAAAGCTGTGTGTGATTAACCTTAAACAATGGTAAAATCACTCAAGTGGCTTATTTAATAGAAAAAAACATTTGCTTTATATACGAAAGGAATCGTTTTGATCGTTGTCTTTGAAGCAAGCACATGGTTTCAACTCCTAAGACATCCATATGCACAAAAGGTTTTCTTTCAGGGTATGGCAGGCCTGGGCTTTCACTCTTTAGTTTTCCCAAACGATTCCAAAGTTTGACAGAGGAACTGTCAAAACAAAGTACGTTGTCCATTGAAACCCATTAAGCTAAAGCATAGTAGAAAGACTTTCGCCCGAGACCTTTTCAAGTAAAAGTGTGTTTCAGCTTAAGCGGAGCTGCTGAGACTTCGGAATTTGTTTGCCCAAGTACCTTTGTTTACTCCAGGTTTTCTCTGGCAGAACATGCATGCAGCGGCACGAAAACGTGTTTATGTCTGTCTGTTTTCCTACTCGCGTTTACCAGCCAGACCAAAAGTACCTCACAAAACCACACATTCATCAGACTTCCGAAAGAATATTTTTCTAATATCTTTCTATTTTTTTCTATTGTGGACCACGTTTATGCCATGCTGCTGATTACCACAGAGATTAGTGTACTTGTTCTAAACTAATAGAAATGATCATAACCTTAAAGATGAAGAGGGAAATGGAATTGGTAAAAGAATGATTATTACCAAACAGGTTTACCTTGAGAAAGCATTTTAATTTATGTAACTTATTTATTAGATATATTATATCAGAATATTATTATAATAGATTAACATATTATGTTAATATATTAATTACTTAATTAATTTAATTATATATTGTGATAAATTATAAATGCATTTTAATTATTATTCATTATGAATTTATTTATGTATTATAAATCTATACGATTACTTATAATGTATTATTTACAGCATATATTTCTTTTTTTTCCATCCAAGACAAATGTTATACATGAGCATGCAGGGTGTGTTTATTAAAAAGCGCCTCTCGTTATGCAAATACTAAGAGTTTTATGTATGTTACAGTGCGCACATATATGCGTGTCTGCGTCTGTAGGGGAAGCGCGAGCGTTGATCAGCTGGGAACAAGCGTTTGTGTGTGTATTTGCGTGTCGGGCTCCCCGTGGCGCTGCCTGCCAGGCGCTGTCACCAGCCCGTGATTGACAGCTCTGATAAGCGGTGAGGCAGGCTGCAAATTCTGCCAGCGCACGTCACGCTCAACGTGCGTGTGTGTATGTGAGGCAGCCTGCGAACACTGCCAATGTACGTCACACTTACCCTGTCGGCCTCGTATCAGTCAGAGCGAGAGAGAGAGAGAGAGGGAGGCAGTTAGCGGAATGAAAGACTGCCGCAAGCCGGAGAGGGAAGTAGAGTGCGGAAGAGGGGAGAGAGGGAGGGAGACAGGCTGTCAGGCGAGAGCAACGGAGAGGAAAAAAAAGGACCGTAGAAACAGACACACAAGAGACACGGACGGAGGAAGCTCGTGGACAGGTTGGATGGTTTCACGAGGAGGAGGATGGTGAGATGAAGAGAGAGAGTTTATGTGCAGTTCACCTGCAGAAGGAGAGGAACATATATTCCCTCGAGTCACAGCAACATCGGCCCACTTCGTGTGTGTGTGTAAACAGCACAAAAACACAAAAATAGACTCCCACTTTTAGAAAATTTCGTGTTGTTTTTCCACTTATTGTTATGAATTTCGAGTAAAAACAAATGGGAAACAGACGTAAGGCCCGTTCACAGCTCACACCAAAAATCGATAACTATATTAGCGTCCACACCAATATCTTTCTGTTTATTATGCTCCAGTCTATACCGTTTTAAAGTCACCATGAAATCAAAATTGACAATTCATATTTTTTGGAATATTTAGTAGGCCTATAAATTATTCATCTATGGAGCCCCACGCATAAAAAAATTAAATCGTGCACACAATTTACTATTTCGTTCCCTCGATTTACTAAATCCCAATAATAAAATAGTAAATCGTGCACACGTTTTAGTAAATCGAAGGAACGAAATAGTAAATCGTGCGCACGATTTAGCCTACTATTTTTTTTTCCTGCATGTCATGTCCAGGGCTCCGTATTTATCTGTGCACATCATTTAAAAAAAATAATGTGAACGCAACGGTCATACAGGTCTGTCTAACGTGTTTACAATGGAAAAGTAGCGCATTGGAATAAAAAAACGTGTTCTGTGTGAACGGCTCCTAACGGCTTCTCAAACAAGAAAAAATGTAGGACGGGATTTGATTATGTTCATCGGGAATTGATTGGATTATTGTGGTTTGCCATTGCTGTGCATATGAGTGACAGGTTGCCCCATCCTCGAACAAGCCATTATACATGACAATAGGGAACTTCTTGTCGACTTTAAATACTCAAGCTCGTTAAAGCAGGATTGCCATTTTTTTTGACACACCATCCCCAATGACATCAGTGCACTTCCAGCATTCTCTGACACAATGTACATTTTTATTATTTAAAAAAAATAATGTGCCTGAATAATCTTCGGCACGAGGATGGGGCAACCTGTCACTCATATGCACCCCAATGGCAAACCACAACAATCCAATCAATTCCCGATGAACATAATCAAGTCCCGTCCTACATTTTTTCTTGTTTGAGAAGCCGTTAGGGGCCATTCACACAGAACGCGTTTTTGCTTTGAAGAACGTGAGACTCGGGCAGCGGAATGCGGAAAAAGTGCAAGGTCTCAAGACGAGTTTTTGAAATTTGAACTGATTTTAACTTCTTAGAATTTTTTAGAATGCCGTGTCGTGTGCGTGACGTGAGCGCAACGGTCATACAGGTCTGTCTAACGTGTTTACAATGGAAAAGTAGCGCATTGGAATAAAAAAACGTGTTCTGTGTGAATGGCCCCTAACGGCTTCTCAAACAAGAAAAAATGTAGGACGGGACTTAAATATGTTCATTTGGAATTGATTGGATTGTTGTGGTTTGCCATTGCTGTGCATATGAGTGACAGGTTGCTCCATCCTCGAACAAGCCATTATACATGACAATAGGGAAGAAAAGACTATCGCAACTTCATGTCGACTTTAAATACTCAAGCTCGTTAAAGCAGGATTGCCATTTTTTTGACACACCATCCCCAATGACATCAGTGCACTTCCAGCATTCTCTGTACAGTTTTATTATGTAATTTATATCTATAGTTTGAATGTCTAGTGGTCTTTTCAGTTGTAAAATACACTTTAAAATCTGTAAAAATAGGGCACAATGTATTGTATTGATTTGATTTTTTACAGGTGTTTTACCCGTATTTCGAATTTTGAACTTCGTTGCGTTGTGTTTTAGGGTTAACGTAAATGTCTGGATAATGTCCTGGTAATTTTCTGCCAGTATTTTATCCATTATTTTTTTATTATTATTTATTTATTTATTTATTTTTTATACAGCGTAGACTCCAATTTCTAGATATTTTGGATTTAAAACCATGATAGAATAAAAAAGATTTTGTGTATTTTGTAAGACCCCGGACTGGAGAATGTTTCCTCTTATTTCATGTTCTGAAGAAAAACATCCATTAACATGTTTGCAAAAAAATCATAATGGATGTTTTAAAGTTTTCAAACTGGATAAAATGTACCCTGCAGTTCACCTCAGATTAGTGCATACCGTACTATGAGTTGTTATTTTTACCACGGAAATTAACTCAATTTACAACAAAGTTCAACTCAACTTTTACTTCAGATTTTACCCCCGAGTTCACCTCAAAGATGTTTAGTGTAGTCTTCAGAGTGTACTTCAGATTTACCAGATATATACAGCAGATATTTACCAATCTACTTCAGATTTTTTTTTCTTTCAGATTTTATATGAAAACTTATTTTCGCCATGCAAATTTAGCAAATTTTTTATCGAAATTGGAAATAAGTATTGGTTTATATTTGACTGACTGGCTTACATTATTCTAATTTGTAAATCACTGTGGATAAGTGTGTGCTAAATGAGTAATTGTTAATATAATGAAATGCATTATCATCCTGTCTAGGAAGGTCTGTGCCAGATATCGGTTACAAGGCGGCCTTGGCAATGTCATTCTCTTCTGGACAACAGAGAATGTGCTGCCATCAACTCAACCCTTGACACCATCATGATCCTGCCCATTATTGACTAAACAGACAAAAAGTTGACCTTTATGGAACTCAACGAGGTCATTCACTGCCTGTGTTCAGCCACAGTCCCAGGTAATGACAGCATCTTGCTGGAGCTGATTAAACGCTGTCAGAGTTCATATTTTTAACTTCTTCATGAGGTCATCACTTTGTGATGCTTGTCGGAAAGCTTCAAATCATGAGTAAGGATGAGTAATGTCTCCTGATCTCAATCATCTTGGGATCATCTTCTCAATTCCTCAAGTCTGAGGGTGAAAATGTGGAGGATTTTGAAGGATATGGGCTGGTCTTCATTTTGCTGGATTTGTGTGGCATCTCAAGGGCTGGTGTATATTATTGTTGGGAAGTGCATTCCAAAATCATTTGATTGTTTTTGTTTTCATGTCATACACCATCCTAAATCTGAAGATTTGGATCACTGTGTCAGCCTTCAGTTTAGTAATTATTGTGGATATGTGGTTGTGATTTCATACTTGTTACTTATACCAAAAAAGTGTAAAAATCCCTTTAGATTGAAATGACTGTACAACTTTCGTTTAAAATCAGAGTAGCGACTGCATATTCATAACGCGAGTTGTAGATTCTTCACTGCGTTCGCAGGAGGCCTTTCTGACAGTTTGTAATGCTTCGTGGAAGATGTGTAGAAGACCTGGTAACTGAGTCTCAGTAATTAAGATTTACTGGTGGAAATGTGGCCTCTCTGTAGATAAGAGAGCGCTAGTTACGTACAACTCCGCTGAACCACCTGTGAGTTCACACACACACACACACTCTCTCTCTCACACACACATACACACACACGTTTGTTTTTGTAAATTGTGGGGACATTCCATTGGCGTAATGGTTTTTATACTGTACAAACCGTATTTTCTATTGCCCTACACCAACCATACACCTAAACATACCCATCACAGGAAACTGCGCACATTTTTACTTTCTCAAAAAAAACTCATTCTGTATGATTTATAAGCCTTTTGAAAAATGGGGACATGGGGTAATGTCCTCATAAGTCACCCTCTGCTTGTAATACCTATGTCGTACCCATGTCATTATACAAATTTGTGTCCTGATATGTCACAAAATCGCGCACACTATCTCACACACACACACATAATTTGTGTAATTTCCTACCTATTTATTACATTACTGCTGTGTAATGTTTTACAGCAATTCAGAATTAAATATTTTAAAGTGGAATAAATGGAAAAACTGGCAGCTCATTTGTAAATGCTGATCACTGAAAAGGACCAAAACACTCAAGGTTAAATGTGTAGTTCTGTTATTAACATACTTTTCTCCTCATCATTTGTAGGTTGATTTCCTGAAAAGTGGCATCGGTGTGTGTTTGGGGCAGGGCTGTCAGTTTCGACCAATGACAGAGGGAATACAGATAATTGGATTTCCGAAAGCACAACTGGACTCCCCTGTCTGAAATTCTTGGTAAATATTTCTACACATTTGTCCCAAATGACAGTGTCATTTCCCATGTATGTCCTTAAAGCACATAATTTTATATTAATGCTTGATACCTGAAAAGTTACATTTAATACTTCTGACTCAAATCTAACCTCATAGATTATGTCCCTGGGTGAATGCAGGTAAAGTGGGCCACTTTTTGTTAAACGTAATTTAGATACATAGATGTTTTTTTTCTTTTCTTTTATTTATTACTTTTGTTAACTTTAGGGTCCTGCTATAATATTTCAATTTGAATACGGTTGATATAATGTGTTATTTGCGAGGTATATACCAATAAACATTTTGAGGTCATGCTCTCCTGACAAATTTCTTTTCAGGTAAAGCTGGTCTGGTAAAGTGAGCCATCCATGATTTATCAAAAATTATCCTGTATATTAATTAAAACGCATGATTTATTAACAAACATATTCAACAACATATTTAACAAACCTAAAAGCATATAGCCTAGGCTATGAGTAAAATTAATCAGTTCACTCAATGCATGTGTAAAATTCAAAACAACTGATAGAAAATGTTGTGTTGACATTAAATATGATTAAATCGGAATATCAGTATATTCAGAAATCAGAATATGGATGAAAATGAATTCTACAACATATTAAAAATGGGACTAGAACAAATGGGCTAACAAAAATTGAATGAGGAACATTTAAAATGGTAACCATATTGTAAATCATTTTTTTCTCTGTTTTCTCTAAACTTAAATTGTGTCCGTATTTTAAAATAGTATATTCTGCATCTACATTTTGCTCCTCTCATCCTTTCTTCACTCCACAGATTGGACTTAATGAATCGTCTCACTTTTATGCTGTTTGTTTCCTTTCTTCCATCTCTTGACTTGAATTTCCTAATGACACACTCAGTTCTGTTTTCTAAAAAGTAGATTATACATGTCAACTATAAAATAATCAATGAATGTCAGTTTATTTAATGAATTTGAATATAATTACTGAAGGTTAAAGGTTGCCCACTTTACCTGAATCAGATTATATATAATATTATATTGCATAAGCCGTGTATCATGAGTTTGTTCATTTAATAGTATTTTTCCACAGAAAGTGAAAGTGATGTAGGCTAGAGTCTCATGGAGTAATGGGGATTCTCAACAAATTCCAACACAAGTGATCACAGGAGGTGCATTTGAAACACGTGTTATGGTGTAATGTGTCTTGGATAACCACTTGTGGTTGGATCACCCAAAAAAAATCTCAATACCAAGTAGAAACAGGACTTCTCCCACATTAGCTTGATTTCCAGAATATTGTCATTTGTGGGCATCAGAGATCCACTGACTGGAACTTCTGGGAGAGGTGGGATGTCTGCAAAGCATTTTACATTATTTGCCACCACCTAAATTATACTGACAGCTACTAAGGCTACTTAAAGATCTCATTCTATGTTTTTACAGTATGATTATCAATATGTTGCATGTTATTTCAAACTATGGTTTCCATTGCAAACTTTTCTAAGTAATTCTCTTCTCCCTGAATATTTCTCAAATTTGATTTTTCTGAGAGCAGTTCACACATAAAACTCTGCATGCAATGCAATTACCATGGAATAATGTCAAGCTTTACAATCCACCCCTGAGCAGATCTATGATAAAAGTTGTTTTTATATAGGCCTAGTTAAGATATGAATTATTTTAAGTGCAAGTTGCGTCACAATTCTCTCTCCCTCTATGCGTCCTCTGCTGTGTGTAGTCATACGCCAGCTAACGACCCGACAACCGCGAAAACAAACAGCAGTAAGATGGCCGACTCCCGCGCGCGGCATGAATATCTGACATTCGTTTGTTCCGTCGCCGTCGCTCCGAGCGACAGAGGCCAATTACTGCAGCAGCCGCGTGACCTTTAGCATGCAGATGAGCCGCGCAGCGCTCGTGTGTGTGTGTGTGTGTGTGGCCGGTAAACATTAACGGGAACGGAAGAGCGGAGCCATAATGACGCGCGGATCGTTAGAGGCTCGTTAGGAAGCACGAGACGGAGGATATTAAAGAGCAGTTAAGAGCAAAACGCAGACACACACATACACACCTTTCTACAGTACTCGCGCACACACATTTCACCTGTCTAACGCACTCGCGTGCACTTTACTTCACTCTTAAAAGGTTCTTTATTGGCATCTATCTTTCCATTAAGAACCTTTAACCTCCATGGAACCTTTTCATTCCATTAAAATGTTCTTTAAATTAAGAAAATATGGTTCTTTTAAGAGTTCTAAACTGAAAGGTTCTTTGTAGAACCAAAAATAGTTCTTCTATGGCGTCTGTGTGAAGACCCTCTTTTTTTGTGTTAAACACATTTGAGTTATGTGAGGACACATACACACATTTCACATTTCTAATATAAAAAAACACATAATTCATGCATCTAACAAAAACATACACATTTATACAACTTGTCTCCTATATGGACATAAAAGCTGTCCGATACATAACATATAGACACTTTACCTGTCATTCACACACTCTGCATTCACCTGTCCAACATAGACAAAGTTCCCTGTCTCTCACACACACTTTACCTGTCTAATGTGCACAGACACCCACAATTCACCTGTCCAACATGTGCGCGCTCACACGCACACACATATAGAGCGACGCAAGTTGTGTGTGTGTGAGCGCAGCGCTGCCGGGGTCTTTCAGCACGCTGGCATTAGTATTCACAGACAGCGCTTCCCTTCAGTGCCTGAATTAATTTTCCACCATGCGTATATGTGTGTGTGTGTATCGCATCACAGAGAGCGCGAGCGAGAGACAGTGTGTGGTGATCTCCCTGAGTCTCAGGCCTCTTTTCCTGTTATTTTATTGCGATTTAAATACTTCACTTGTCTAATGCATGTAATCTGACTAATCAGTGCAGGAAATTGCCCACAGTCTGTTTCTAAAGAGGAAACCGCTCTGCGCCGAGACCGCCACAGAGAGAGAGACGGAAATCAGTCTGTGAGAAGAACCGAGATTGAGCGTGTGCGTGCGTGCGTGCGTGCGTGCGTGTGGTATTTGTATTCCTTCCACGTTCTCCGCAGCACACCGGATAATTCCACTTTTTCCTCTTATTTTGATATATGCAGCTCCTGAGTCAGCGTGCGCCTGCGAGGACGTGCTTTTATTGCATGCTCTCTCTCTCGCTCTCTCACTTGTCTGTCGGATGAATAATATGCCGTCCAGGGGGCCCTTGTGCCGTACGGACAGGAACGAGAGAGAGAGGGAGATTGCCAGTTCGTCTGTTTCCCTGCACACAGTTTTTTTTGCCCCCGCATGTGTGTGCGTTTGATTGAAGACCTCCGGCGTATCCGCACACCGCCGGCTAATTAATTGATCGATTCGGCACGTGCAGAGGGCCTGCCGTCTCGTTCGGCGCGAGAGACGCTCTTGCTAATTGAGATTCCGTGTTCGTGCGTGCTAAACATTTGGAAAGGTCTCTCTCTCTTGTTTATCCCATAAACAAATGCAAAACGTTCCTCCTTGTTGCGCTACAAACTAATGAAGTCACGCAAATGCTCTTTTAAAAATGTTCTTTCAGGGAAAGGAAGTTCTTTTTTCTTGTACTTTCCCTGTGTCTTTCTCTCTCTTCCAGACTAAGAGCGGTTTCCCGCTGGGATGTTTTTGAGAGAGGCAGAGCCGGTAATTTCAGCGCAGCAGACAATGCGATCCGCAGGCGTTTCTTTCCTTCGACATGCGGATTCTGTTCTCTCTTCCTCTCGTGTTTTCCTCCTCGTTCTCCCTGCCATTCCTGTCCATCCTCCTTCCTGCGTATACCCCCCGCTGTCTCTCTCTCTCTTTGTGTCTAGGATGAAAGCTCGGAATCACAAAAGTGTTTATACCGCGCACGGAACACCTGGCCTCAGATCTGCGTTTAAAGTCGCAAAGTGTCTTTCCCACATCACACGGCTGAGATTATCAGTCAGCATGTGCGTGCATTTGGTATGCATGAGTGAGCGGCCTGTCAAAGACAAGCCCCACGTCGCAAGAAACACAAACCATTTGTATGACCCCTTCACCTCTGAATACCGCCTCCGAGAGCCACGCGCGCACACACACACACACACACGCACATGCCCCAGGGGAGAAGGTACGTTCATTAAACAGTCTGGTTACGCCAACGGTAATGCGGCGTAGATGGAGGGGAAGGGGGTTGGGGCGGTAGTTGGGGCAATTAGAAGGAAAATTGAATATGAGTCATCGCGCTGCCACACAGGGGCTTAAACTCTTCAACCGTCATATAGGAAATTACCTGTCTGAGAGGGCGTGACTGTTATGTTAATTTGTGTACGATAAACATAAAACCAGATGTATATTATATTTACGTTTCTTTTTAAAATGTACCCTTATTTGTTTAACGGACACCAAAGCAGTTTATTTTTGTAGCAGTATGTATTATATACAATAATTTAACAAAATAAAATTACTCCAAGTTTATATGTAGCTAGCACTTCATTTTTACAATTTATATTTATTCTAGGGCTGGGAAGCGATAAACATTTTTAATCTAATTAATTACATGATGTGGCGATTAATTAATCGCAAATTTATCGTACATCAAATTTGGTGGAGAAATGATCCCCAAAAGATCATTTGAAGTCATTATTGTGTAAAGCATCAAATAGACGTTACAAAAAGTAGATTCAGAAAGAAATATTTTATTTGATTCAACATAGAATTTATTACACAAACTTTTGGACCATGAGGATGAGCAAATGATTCATTTGGGATGAACTATATCTTGATTTTTATTCATTTATTTATTTTTATCAATATAGAAATATGAAATTGAAAGTAAACATATGGTTAACTGATGTTTTATGAATCATAGAAGTTAATTTACTGAAGGCTACCAAGAAAGCTAGATTATTATGTTTATTAAATTAATTCACAATATCTGCACATTTATTATTAATGTGGGGGGGCGACACGTCATGCAGGCAAAATAGCCCCGTATGACAGATGTATCACTTTTATTTAGTTTTTCCTTGTTTATTTAGTTATTTCCTTGTCAAAAACACAAGTGAAAACGGTGACGTCATGCTTTCACCATCCTGATTATTTGTATTCAGTGTTTCTTTACAAAGTGACATTGCCAACTACAGGCCTGGCATGCATAATACAGAGCTTTAGTCATTTTCATTGATCCATGTGAACAGTGATCATTTTGACAGCGGTGTCGTCTTTATGTGAAACTTTTCTTTAAAAATGCGAAAAAATATATTTTCTGTTTTTAGTACATCTTTGATGTGTAAAGTACATTTAGACATTTAATATATTTTTACATACAAACCCGATTCCAAAAAAGTTGGGACACTGTGCAAATTGTGAATAAAAACAGAATGCAATGATGTGGAAGTTTCAAATTTCAATATTTTATTCATATATAGATGACATATCAAATGTTTAAACTGAGAAAATGTATAATTTTAAGGGAAAAATAAGTAGATTTTAAATTCATGACATCAACACATCTCAAAAAAGTTGGGACAAGGCCATGTTTACCACTGTGTGGCATCCCCTCTTCTTCATATAACAGTCTGCAAACGTCTGGGGACTGAGGAGACAAGTTGCTCAAGTTTAGGAATAGAAATGTTGTCCCATTCTTGTCTAATACAGGCTTCTAGTTGCTCAACTGTCTTAGGTCTTCTTTGTCGCATCTTCGTCTTTATGATGCGCCAAATGTTTTCTATGGGTGAAAGATCTGGACTGCAGGCTGGCCATTTCAGTACCCGGATCCTTCTTCTACGCAGCCATGATGTTGTAATTGATGCAGTATGTGGTCTGGCATTGTCATGTTGGAAAATGCAAGGTCTTTCCTGAAAGAGACAACATCTGGATGGGAGCATATGTTGTTCTAGAACTTGGATATACCTTTCAGCATTGATGGTGCCTTTCCAGATGTGCAAGCTGCCCATGCCACACGCACTCATGCAACCCCATACCATCAGAGATGCAGGCTTCTGAACTGAGCGCTGATAACAACTTGGGTTGTCCTTTTCCTTTTTAGTCCGGATGACATGGCATCCCAGTTTTCCAAAAAGAACTTCAAATTTTGATTCGTCTGACCACAGAACAGTTTTCCACTTTGCCACAGTCCATTTTAAATGAGCCTTGGCCCAGAGAAAACGCCTGTGCTTCTGGATCATGTTTAGATATGGCTTCTTTTTTGACCTATGGAGTTTTAGCCGGCAACGGCGAATGGCACGGTGGATTGTGTTCACCAACAATGTTTTCTGGAAGTATTCCTGAGCCCATGTTGTGATTTCCATTACAGTAGCATTCCTGCATGTGATGCAGTGCCGTCTAAGGGCCCGAAGATCACGGGCATCCAGTATGGTTTTCCGGCCTTGACCCTTACGCACAGAGATTGTTCCAGATTCTCTGAATCTTTGGATGATATTATGCACTGTAGATGATGATAACTTCAAACTCTTTGCAGTTTTTCTCTGAAAAACTCCTTTCTGATATTGCTCCACTATTTTTTGCCACAGCATTGGGGGAATTGGTGATCCTCTGCCCATCTTGACTTCTGAGAGACACTGCCACTCTGAGAGGCTCTTTTTATACCCAATCATGTTGCCAATTGACCTAATAAGTTACAAATTGGTCCTCCAGCTGTTCCTTATATGTACATTTAACTTTTCTGGCCTCTTATTGCTACCTGTCCCAACTTTTTTGGAATGTGTAGCTCTCATGAAATCCAAAATGAGCCAATATTTGGCATGACATTTCAAAATGTCTCACTTTCAACATTTGATATTTTATCTATATTCTATTGTGAATAAAATATAAGTTTATGAGATTTGTAAATTATTGCATTCCTTTTTTATTCACAATTTGTAGTGTCCCAACTTTTTTGGAATCGGGTTTGTATTTTCTGTTGTATTGTTCTTTCATCAACTATGTTCAACAAAGTTACTGTAAGTTCATTTGTAGCAAGTGCTTCCTGTGTATGAAAATATATACATGAACATATGTGTGTTGCAGTTCTTTTTGAAGCGTTTATGTATGATAAACAAAAGATGATGCATATTGTTTACATTTCTTATTTGTACATTTATAAATTTACCTTTTAACCAGTCGTTTCAGTTTTTATCCAATCCACTATTTTTTTCTGTTTCTCTGTTATGCATTTAGTACCATAAACAACTATACAAGAAAGCTAGTGGTTGTACGGCTATTGCAAATGCACATTTATTTGTACCTAGAAACGTAAACCTATAGAAACTTAAAGGGTTCTGTCAGACGTTTCATATATAGAACCTTTTAGAGGTTCCATTTTGGGATCATTATATAGATGTAGTTTTATATATAGTTTTAATTAATTTTTTTTTTATTTTTTTTACAATTTTAATAAAATTTTACAACTTAAACAGCTCGTAAACATACTTTATCACTAAGAAAAAATTAAATAACCCATTAAACATGCTATCATTTAAGACATTTCTTTTTATATAGAACCTTTTTGGCCTAAAGGGTTCTTTAAAATTGAGTCAAGAACACTAGGGTTCTCTCTCTCTCTCTCTTTCTCTCTCTCTCTGTTTGTGTGTGCGTGTGTGGTAGTTCTGTCTGCTCTTGCCCAGCAAGTTCATGGTGCGTAACACACCCCGGCAACCTCTGCAGCGGCCGGCGCACCTCTTTCATCTCCCATAATGCCCCTCTCTGATCCTCTGCCCGCTAGCGCTCACAGGGAGGGGCTGTCAGCCACGGCTGATTAGAGTGTGTATGTGTGTGCGTGTCGGGGAGGGAGGGACTCTATTTTAGACTCCAGAGATCGGCCAATTAATTTCTTCATTCATGTCTGATTGCTTTGCTCCAGCGTAACGTACAATTATTGTATTTGCCACTCAGGAGTAGCACTCCATGGCCTGGACACACACACCTCAATTCAAAGAGGTGTATACATCTACACACACACACACACACACACACACACACACACACACATACACATATTAAGTAATTTGAGCACATGGTTTGGCTTTCGATTCACAGCAAATCAGAGGTGAATGCAAACATTACCTGCCTCTGTGTTTATATTGTTTGAAGGTTTATTGATGAACATAAATGGGTGAAATATGTACATTCACATTCTGGCTGTATTGTTTCCATGAAGAACTTCTGCCACCTTGAATTTGCTTCCCGCCAACATAAATGCACATTTACATGTACATATTTTTCTAGACGTTACTATAGACAAGAGAAGGTTTAAGTTAACAGGAACATTTTGTTGTTGTTTTCTCCTTCATTATGTTTTAATGTGCCCCTATTATGTTATTGTAAAGGCTCCTAATTTTGTTTTGGAATCTCCTACATCAGGTTTACATGCATCCAAAAAAAACACTTTAATTTTCACACTTTAATAATATATGTTGTAGCATCACCTCTTTTCTCACAGTGTCTGAAATGGTTCGATAAAGAATTCAGTCTCTCTAAACCCTTCCTTTCCAAGAGCCTACTCTGCTCTGATTGGTCAGATGGCCCAGTCTGTTGTGATTGGTCTACTCTGCACTGATTAGTCAGATGACCCAGTCTGTTGTGATTGGTGTACCGCTTACAGTGCGTGTCAGAAAACAAACGTCCATTACCATATCTGAGTTTCAGCTCTGGATCTTCCTCAGCACTTGATACACAGTGACTGAACAGTAAAGATGACGTCGTTGTTCACGGGCAGCTAATGAAGTCCATAGGCTGGCATTATGCAAATTTGTTGCCAACCACATAGTGCAGGAAGTACGACTGGAATTACTGATGACTCGTTTCAGCAGTTCAGAATCGGTTCTTTCTTTTGGGAGACAATAACTTAATTTGTCTACACTTTGAACTTTGAAACTTTGCAGACCTTTTACTTTCACAAAACAGCTGTACATGAAAGGTAATATCTGAAAAAGCATAATAGGGGCACTTTTATGTGTAATTTCTAACATTCACCATAGTGTTTTACAGTAACTACCATATCTTTACTTTTGTTTTTGTCATACTAGTTAATTGTATGTTGTGTATTTTTATGCAGGAAGTTAGTTTGAATGTAGCTTCACCAATACTGGTCATAAACACAGATTTTTCTTCCAGCAATGAGAGTTTGATTGAGGAAAAGAGCTAGACAAAAAAATACACTCTTAGAAAAAAGGTTTAATGGGGTTCTAAAAGAAAGAGTTTTAAAAGAACCCTTTATGCCAAAAAGGTTCTATATTAGGAGAAATGTCTTAAATGAAACATAATACTTTAACATTTATTGGGTTATTACAATTCTTTTATATTCAATTTTCTAGTGCTAAAGTATGTTTACAAGCTGTGTATTCATAAAATGTAGTTAAAATTAAAAGTGAGTAAAAACAAAAGGAATTACATCCTTAAAATGTTGGGAACTCCTAAAATGTTCTGTATATGAAGCACCTTACGGAAGGTTCTACCTTTTCTTCTACGAGTGTAGAGAGACGGGTAAGTCTGAAATGGGCCGCCAGGCTTTGAAATTCGAGGGGTGAGGCAGAAAATGTCAGGAAAGAGAAGGTACAAAGACCACAAGAGAGAAAAAGGCATAAAGAAGCAGGGAAAAAACACGACAGGGGAAAAACGTGTGCGATTATGTGAGTACAGGAGAGCCAGATCACAGACAAGCCCACTCTACATTCAGCCCGAGCAATTAGAGACCCACGACCACAGACGAGAAAAAGAGAAAATTACACTCCCTCATTATTCAAATCACTTCTTAGAAAATGAGGCACGTCGCTCTCCTTCTCTCTCTCCTTATCTCTTTTCTTCCCTCTCTTCTGTGCACGGCGGTGTTTGCGTTCACTCTCTCTTTCTGCAAAGATAAGCCCTCCGGAAAACGCTGTCATTACCGTCCCTCCTTCGCTCCCCCCGCGGGGTTAAATGATTCTCCTCGCTCTGTCACTCCACTCGTTTCTTTATCTATCACTTTACCAAACCCAAGTGGGATCGATACCCCTATCGACTGCAGGATGCTCTCTACACACCCGACTTCCTGCGGCAGAGAGGAAGATGAGGGAGGGAGAGGAGGTGAAGGGCCTTTCAGTTGGCGTCACTCAATCGCTCCGTTCTTAGAAATTGGACTTGGAAATGAGGCAGCCAGGAATAATAGCTCTCTCTCCCTGTGCAGTGGCGTATTAGTGGAGTTAGGCACTGGAGAAAGCTCTGACAGATAGATGAGATGTGTTTTGAGACCTGGGTCAGGTTGAACCCCTCTACGATTCCTATTGGTGTGTTTTCACGCAATTTTCTAAATTTTAAGATGCATGCTACCAGTGCATCCAAAATTACGTACTGCCTTAGTAGGTACTACATTTAAATTTGAACTTACTTCGCGACCATTACAAAAGTATGTTCTATGTAGTATAAATGTATGTATTATGAATGTAATCTGGACATACCTCATCCAACATGTTGCTACTGTCACGTGACCTACCAGCATCAGTTGCGTGGCGGAATCTCGCCGGAAGTACTACGTCATGCGGGAACTTTTCATCTACTGTTTTTCGAATACTATGTATTCAGACATACTACTCTTTTGGTGTACTGTTTTTCACATGCTATATAGTAGAGAAGTATTTGATTTTAGACGCAGCAAGTTTTCCTTCACACCCTTGCAATGAACCATTTCTATTGAAGTCAAAAGTTTGCAGGATTGTTTTACAGGATGAACTGTGTTGTTTAAACACCCTAGGTTTTTGGCTGTCAACATATTGTCTGATCCATATCGCAGCTCATTTCGACGAAGAACCGCCAACATTGTTATTGTTACCTAAAAATAAAACTATTAAAAACTGTAAGCAAAGTGTAGATTTACTGTTTGTATTCACTGCTCTGAAGAAGAATGTGTATGTGCACTGGCACGTAGTGTTTCTTTACAAAGTAACATCGCCTGGCATGAATAATACAGCGTTTTTGGTTGTTTTTGCTGATCCGTTTGATCGTTTTGACAACATTTGACAGAAAAGCGTTTTATTACATTGTTGTCGTGTAAATGTACCCTTAGTTAACTATAATAACCCTGGTGTAAAGCCAGCCAATTAGATTAGATCTTGCAGTTTTAAAAAAGTTCTTTCCTTTTTTGTTTGTGTAACGAAGTTAGTAGTTCAGGGAAGAAGGAGGCGGGAACTGGCGAACGTTTCAAACACTTTAATCCTATAAAATAAACAAACACAAAACGAAAGTAAAGCTGTCGTCGCTCCTCCTTTTATGCTTCCGAGCTCCTCCGTGAGATACGAGACTGGAGCGGCACTGCAGGTAACGCTCATTATCAATCACACCACCGGCCTTGCACAGTTCTCAGCCTCGTCCTGCTTGTCACATACCCCCATCGTCCCTTGCAGGTACCCTCGAGACTGTGCTCTACTCCCACCCTCTAGGGGGACCCATCACGGTGGCCACAGCTCCTGGGGGTAAAGACAGACAAAGCGAGAGAAAAGGAGATGGAAGCATTAGGAGCGAAAGAGACGAGAGATGGGAGAAAAGAAAACTTGTCCACGATGCCTGGCGGCGGCACTGGATAGCCCTCGGTTGATGGCTCGACACACCTCCTTCACCTGGTGGACGGTGACAGCTCCTCCGGGTTCAGGAGGAGTCCCCCGTTCAGTAGGCTCCGGCCTTGGCAATTGGCGATGACTCCTCCGCTCCCTCACAGACGGCAGCCACCCCTCCACAACCCAGGCGGCCAGCAGTGAGTTCATGCATCCCCCCGGCAACTCACTCCAGCCCACCGCCTCAAGCGCCCATGGCGGCCGACTCTGCCCAGTCATGCTCGATGCCACTGCTGATTCCTCACTGTGGCGAGGGCTATTAGAGAGCGCGTTCCTCTTTCCTCCTGGGTTTCAGCACCAGTGTAACGAAGTTAGTAGTTCAGGGAAGAAGGAGGCTGGAACTGGCGAATGTTTCAAAAACTTTAATCCTATAAAATAAACAAACTCAAAATGAAAGTAAAAACACAACATAAATAGTCCAGGCCTGGTCCTCTCTTGTCCTTCACTGTCGTCGCTCCTCCTTTTATGTTTCAGAGCTCCTCCGTGAGATATACGAGACCGGTGTGGCACGCAGGTGACGCTCATTATCAATCACGCCACTGGCCTCGCACTGTTCTCATGGCCGTTAGCCTCGTCCTGCTTGCCACATTTTGCAATATTCATAAGGCAGATGGAGAATGATCTTCAGGTTGCGACACAAGTCAGTTTGACAGACTGGTTTGTAATTTTTGAAATGCATGTTGTTTGTTGTAATGCTAGATGTTTTTAATGTGACATTGACATCACAATAGCTTCAGTAGCAAGAGCTTTTTTAGTCTTACCAAGCTATGTTGAAGCTTTCTGGCTTTTTCTTTTTATTCTGCAGTCTTGCAATCTGGTCACCCAGTTTCTGGTCAAAATCTAATGGATTATTCCACCGGACTACACTTGGAATCTCCTGGCTTGCTCGCCAAATCCTCCCTCACAACTTTATTTTCTCCACTTTTATATACGTCTAATCCCTATTAGCCTCATTTTCTGTGGAAACATAGCGAATCGTAATAGACTAGAGTCCTCTTTTTTATTTAGTTAAAAATGACTAAAGTTTTCGGTTAACACTCTGGGTGTGCCGTCTGAGATATTTCATTGCCCACACACACACACACACAGAAACCAAACAAACTGCTCACAACAGTGTAAAAGCGTTAACCTCGAGCAGACAAAGAGAAATGGAGTGTGCAGCAGAGAAGAGAGAAATCATAAGCGTCTGGGAGATTTACTCGGTGTGTGTGTTTGGTCAGCTCTCTGGCAGTCCTGTTTGATGTGAATCTCCGATCGGGTTTCTTTTCATGTACACACAAATGCAGCTGGCGCACACACTCGTGCATCACTGCAGCTTTGAAGGCAGCAGGTGTGTAGCCCGTCTCTCTCTCTCTCTCTGTCGATCTGTCTCTCTCTCTGGCGGTCCCGGGGCAGGTCACTGTAAAGGTCAGCATGCCGGTGATGGAAAGGGACAGCAGCGTCTGTTGCTGTGGGGATGCGGATGGTGGGGGGAGTTGCCTCCGTTGCCTTGGGGACGGACCAGACACGTTATCAGGTTAATACCACACATTGGAAAGCACAACCTCATCACACACACACACACACACGTGCATGTGCTTGTAGAAAAGCCAAGCGAGTCCTTGTTGCGTTGGACTGAACGCAACAATGTCTTCCACGTCTTTTGTGAACGTTTTACCTCAAAAGCATTCATTGTGTGTCTTTTCACTGTTACATGGAAAATATAAAGCGAAAATGTGTGAATAAGTTTAAGTGGCACCAATTTTCCAAAAATCTTGTGTCTTAAAAAACTTAATTAGAGACATTTTACCAGCAAAACACACAAATGTTTGAGACTGCATGGTCACATTTATGGGTGTTTCTTGAACTTTGGGTACTTTTGGCCCTGTGGACATTTAGAAACTAAACACACTTCACTAGTTGGTTTAATTTATCCATCAGAGAATACACATGCCTCACAGGAGAATCATTTCGTAAGTTCTTTCTGTCATTTCCATCCATTTGTTTAATAACATTTTGTGATGCAAATGACATTTTGAGTGTTTTTGGAATAAAAATGGCTGACTTTGTTGACTTTCTGAACTAGCATTTTGTGTATCCTCCTAAATGCACACAATTAAATAATATATTCACAATTTTTGCGTAATTTGATATTATATTACAATTAAAGGGTTAGTTCACCCGAAAATGAAATTTCTGTCATTACTCACCCTCATGTCGTTCTACACCCGTAAGACCTTCGTTCCTCTTCGGAACACAAATTAAGATATTTTTGATGAAATCCGATGGCTTAGTGAGGCCTCCATTGCCAGCGAGATCATTAACACTTTAAGATGCCCAGAAAGCTACTAAAGACATATTTAAAACAGTTCATATGACGACAGTGGTTCAACCTTAATGTTATGAAGCAACTAGAATACTTTTTGTGTGGCAAAAAAACAAAATAACAATTTTATTTAACAATATCTAGTGATGGGCGAATTTGAAACACTGCTTCATGAAGCTTCGAAGCCTTACGAATCTTTTGTTTCAAATCAGTGGTTTGGATCGCGTATCAAATTGCCAAAGTATTGTGATTTTTAGTAAATGAAATCAAAAGTCATAAGTGTTTTGAAACGTTTCGAAATTTCAATGGTTCACCATTGGGGGGCGTGAGTTTGGCAGTTTGATACGTACTCCAAACCACTGTAGTCACGTGAACTGTTTTAAATATGTCTTTAGTAGCTTTCTGAGCATCTGAAAGTGTTAACTGTCTTGCTGCTAATGGAGGCCTCACTGAGCCAACGGATTTCATCAAAAAAGTCTAAATTGGTGTTCCGAAGATGAACAAAGGTCTTACGGGTGTGGAACGACATGAGGGTGAGTAATTAATGAGAGAACTTTCATTTTTGGGTGAACTAACCCTTTAAATAAATTACAGCTTGAATGGAATCGATGCACAAAAATTAGGTAAAAAATATACAAAAATGTTTTTATTTATTTACATACCTCAAACTCATCACTTAAAATTAATTAACACTTGAAATTAATAAATAAATAAATATATTTTTGTAAAGAGCTTTATGAATGTTTTTATTTTAAGATTTAAGATAAGTCATTATCACCCAACAAGAGTAAAAAAACAAGATCTATACATAAAAGGTATTTAAAACGTAGTGAATATAAATGATAAAGGCGTGTTAAAAATTTTCCAAGATGGTTTTAAAGGTGCCAGCGAACGTTTTACAGGATGTAATATAAGTCTAAGGTGTCCCCTGAATGTGTCTGTGAAGTTTCAGCTCAAAATACCCCATAGATTTTTTTAAATTAATTTTTTTAACTGCCTATTTTGGGGCATCATTAACTATGCGCCGATTCAGGGGCTGCTGGCCCTTTAAATCTCATGCTCCCTGCCCATCGAGCTCGCGACTCTATAATACAGTGCATTTACAAAGTTCACACAGCTAATATAACCCTCAAATGGATCTTTACAAAGTGTTTGTCATGTACGCTGCATGCATGCTTCGGGTCATGTGAGTATAGTATTTATTTGGGTGTTTATATTTGATTCTGAACGAGTTTGATAGTACTCCGTGGCTAAAGCTAACATTACACACTGTTGGAGAGATTTATAAAGAATGAAGATGTGTTTATGAATTATACAGACTGCAAGTGTTTAAAAATGAAAATAGTGACAGCTCTTGTCTCCGTGAATACAGTAATAAACGATGGTAACTTTAACCACATTTAACAGTACATTAGCAACATGCTAACGAAACATTTAGAAAGACAATTTACAAATATCACTAAAAATATCATGATATCATGGATCATGTCAGTTATTATTGCTCCACCTGCCATTTTTCGCTATTGTTCTTGCTTGCTTACCTAGTCTGATGATTCAGCTGTGCACATCCAGACGTCCTGCCCTTGTGTAATGCCTCGAACATGGGCTGGCATATGCAAATATTGGGGGTGTACATATTAATGATCCCGACTGTTACGTAACAGTCGGTGTTATGTTGAGATTTGCCTGTTCTTCGGAGGTCTTTTAAACAAATGAGATTTATATAAGAAGGAGGAAACAATGGAGTTTGAAACTCAGTGTATGTCTTTTCCATGTACTGAACTCTTGTTATTCAGCTATGCCGAGGTAAATTCAATTTTTGAATCTAGGGCACCTTTAAATTGACTGTCATGTAACAAATTCATTTTTTTCCCTTTTAGGTGCTCGAAGTTGAAAAACGACCCTTTTTTCATGTTCCCGGGCTGATATAATGAGCGCTACTGTGCAAGAACCAGTCGCTGGATTCAGCAAAGTTTGTGAGGTTGGTGCTTGAAAACCATTTGATTGGACAAAATTCTGAGTAGTGCAGGATGATGTCATCAAGATATTTGTTTTATTTGCTGTGTTTGGGAAACTTGTTTAAAATCTTACTATTTGTAGCATGGAAAGGCTTCAGCTTTAAATTTTCACTTTATCTCTCTCCCTCTATGTTGCTCTCATTTCGTTCTTGCCGAAGCTCTCAGAAGCTTTTGCGCTCTGCCATTTTTCTATTTCTCATTCTCGTGCTAACCCCGTCTTCCTCTCCTAATCGTTACGCTCTTTATTTTCTCTCTCTCTCTCTCTCTTTCTCACTCTCTCCCTCTAACTCAAATTACACCCATTACGGCCCACTCTAGCTCTCCAGCACCTCTCTCCCTCCCTCTCCACACCTCACTGCAGCAAACACACACACACACACACACACGCGCACACACACGTTCCATGCAGCTTTTCAAGAAAGGCATCTATTTGTCAGCGTCTGTGCAGAGCTGAGACTGCAGGAGGCCTCCGTTTATAAAACGCACAGCTATCTGTTATACCGTGTGTGTGTGTGAGGTTGAACATAGAAGAAAAACAACATAGAAACAGAAAGAGAGCGAATCTCACCAAACATGTCCGACTCAGAAATTGTTTTTGTTGTAAGATAACGAACCCTGTTTTTAGAACCATTAAGATTCAATTATTTTCATGAAAATTAACAACATTTTCATTACCGTAATGCATCTGGATTTCTAAGTTTTTGAGTTTAATTTTTATTTGTTTTCAATCGTGTTACACGTTAAATGTAAGGTGTCTTTTTATCAACAAAAGTAGGCCTTTTGTCTTTAGAGGTTATATATAATATATATATATATATATATATATTATTATTATTATTATTATTATTATTATTAACAACAGCAACCAGTTTAAACCAGCTAAGACCAGGAAACTATCTTGCTCTGTTTATTATTTTCAGCAGGAAAATTGACATATTAAATTCAGTATAAAAAATATTACCATGATGTATAAAAACTTTGTAATTTAAATAATATATCACTATTTTTTTTCATTATGGTAATGATAATTACTAATATTTTGCATTTTGGTAATGAGGATTATTTTTTTTACAGCATTTAAGTGTATACAGTAGTTTGTAGATTAGCCTCAAAACTAACAAACATGGATTAAAAGCCATAAAACTCATACTGTAAATGCCATGAAAATAATGGCAAAAATCGTAATGCTCCTAAAAATACACTTAATTTTCGTATAATTTTTTTTCTTTTATTTAGTGGTGATATACAATCCATAAATATTCGTCACGGGTATCGTGAGAGGGTTTGTGAGAAATCACCCAAGTTAACCTTGTGTGTTACAAAGAACAGAGAGAAAACTTTTGAATGTGTGTTTGAGGGAAAGAGAGAAGAAGATTAATTGGGTGAGCGGTGAAAAGCTTTCAGCAGAGTCTGCCTCCATTAAGCCGCGCCGCCGTCCACCAATTAGACGGCAAAAAGAACGTAAAAAAATGGACGAGAATAATGACAGAGCGAAAGAGCAGAAAGGATCGGCGGTTTCTTTGTCCTGAGTTTAACCGAATTAAACATCAACAATTATATGAGACAGACAGATTGAGAGGCAGACATCCCGCTGAGGCCACTGCAACAGTAGTAACAATCACGCACAAACGCACACCGAATCACAATGTATCACAGTGTTGACTCACAGAGACTATGCAAGGTCAAAGAAAATATCACCCAGACTACATTAAATTTGGGATCACTTGAAATGAGGATATGTGTAAAGCCAGTTAAAAAATAGGTTATTGCTAATTTTTTTCGCAATTGTAATCGTTTCTTGATCCCCCGGTTTCACAGACAAGGCTTAAGCCTAGTCTCAGACTAAAATACATGTTTGAGCTGTTTTAGCTGAAAGCAACTTGCACTGACATATCTTAAAGGCACAATATGTAGTTTTTCGCAGCTAGAGGTCGCTTATTCAAAACAAAGGTGTAGCTTGATGATGCCTTGATTTCGCTGAATCATGGGAGGTGTTGTCTTCACATCTACAGCCGGTGGAATAGAATCTGACAGGACTCGGGCAGAAATCGGACTGCTAATGAGAGACGAATGCGACACACGTCTCGAGAGCAGCGGATCTTTTATTATGCCACAGTCGCTGCTTCCGCTTCTTCCGGTCAAGCGTATGTGGGGTAAAGCAGCGCTGTTCATCATATTAGATACATTTGTTTGTTGAAAGTTGTTATAATGCTACTCTGTGTTCGCTCAGCGGCTACTATGAGACATTTGTTGCACACTGCAGTAAGTTAGATCGATATTAGGCATGGCAAAACATGGTACTTGCTGTAAATATAAAAAAAACGAGATTTAAACAATAAGACTTACGGTGTTGAGCTATATAACATGATTAGTTTTCTGTCGATTAATGTATCCAAACAGTTGCTCACCTGTCTAATAAAACACATTATATATTAAAGCGTCTTTGGTGTTTCCATGGTTCTACAAAATAAAACGGGAAACTGAGGGTAACGCGGGTATGATGTCGGTAGCCGCGTTTCCACTGCTGGGCCAAAGGCGGGCGTGCTAGTGCGTGCCAGGGCCGGTTGCGTTTCCACTGTCACTTCCGGGGCTTGATCGTGCCTCTTCGGTGCTTCCTCGGTGCCAAAGGCACGGGTTTTTCGGCCCGCCGAAAACCTTGGTCCAAAGTGGGCCAGCTGGGGTTTGAGGCGTGGTCGAGGTGAAAGGCGGAGCTAATCGTAGTCAGGTGATGGTCTACACGCTGAAATGGGTTGGGTTGTGTGACGTTTGATCAAGGGAGGTGTGTTTAAGGGCGGTTTTTAGATCAGAGCTGCGGAGCTAGCGGACCGACAGTGGAAACGCAACTTGATTTTGGCCCTGGTGCCTAAGGTCTGTGGCCATAGGCCCAGCCCGGCACGCTGTTAGCCCTGGCTCGCACTGGCCCGACAGTGGAAAAGCGGCTATGGATAGGTGACGCATGGACATGGTCCGTATCCTGGATAAAATGGCTTATTTCTCTGGATTTAAACATTCTTGGAAACATTTAGGATAATGTAAGTACACAAGTCAGCAAAATATTGTTCTTGTGGTTTTTGGAAATTTTAATCCAAAAATCTTACATATTGTGCCTTTAAAATATGTCAGTGCCATTGTTTTGTCTCAAGATGCACACCAGTGATTTTTTTTCTTAGGCACATTTATAAAAGCTACTTAAGGCCTAATCCTGGCTTAATGTAAGCCCTGTCTGTGAAACCAGACCTACATCTCTCAATGTGACTTAGCATCTCACTGTTGCATCTGTATTTCATTTTTTTCATAATGTGACTATCTTGCAACTGCGACTATATGTCATTTGACTCCATGTCACACTTGCAACTTTATTTCTGGTAATTGTAACTATATTTCACGATGTGACTTTTTATCTTGCCGTCTGTCAAACAGTTGGGAACTTGTTTCTCATAATTGCAATATTTCACAATCTTTATATTTTAAAATTGCGACTTTATTTCTGCCAGTTATGACTGTATTTCACAATAGGATTTTATTTCTTATTTTAAACTCACAATTAGCATTTTTATGTCCTATTCAGCCTGTATCATGTTAATTAATTTTCTTATTGTTGGGCAATTTATGTTAATATTTAAAAGGGGACCTATAATGCCCCTTTTACAAGATATAAAAAAACACACTGTTTTTGTGTTTCCCTTTAAATGCAAATGAGCTGCTGCTCCCGGCCCCCTTTCCAGAAGAGGGCGGAGGTTTAACAGTTCACGCTTTGGTTACTCAACAACAAAAAAGCTGGACAATCTCACGCAGCCAAAATGAGAATTGTCAGTAACGGTGTCCAGCCTTACATTGTTCAAACTGGAGTCGGACACTGATGGAGAGACTCAGGAAGAAGGTACAACTTTTAGAATGCATCTGGACGTTTCTGAATGGTTAGTGGATAAATTAATGTAGTTTGCTGTGGAGTTGCAACTCATCGACTAGCATGTGCCGTCATGTTAATCTTTTGTGCAAATCCAGCGTTGAATTGACCCTCGTTTGTGAAGCAGTCCAGCATAAAATGACGGAACGGCAACAACACTCTACTTCAACAACTCTTCCTCTTCTCTAAAGCAGCCCAACATGGTCTCGCCCCCTTGGTTGCGTGTTCTCGGGGGCATGGTTTATGTAAATTTTGGGGTTTGTGATGTCACCAACCCAGGAAGAAACTCGTTGTAGTCCCTACTAGCCGTTTTTTGTAGTCCTTAAAAATCGATTTCTGTAAAAAAAATATCTCCCTTCGCATTGAACATTGAGTGTCATAAACTTTGTTTATGCTCAAACAGCAACATTACACACTAACTAAAGTTAAAAAAGTGAAATCATAATAAACCACCCCTTTAATGTTAAATGGTTTGGTTCTGTGTTGGGTCACCATTTGATGTAAAACCAGCTGAGAATGACCGTAGTGCTTGCACATTTGCCTATAGGTTGTCAGTTGTAGATTAGTTGAGGTGAATACACAAATAAACATGCACAACACATTGTCAGGACTTACAGATAGCAGACATGACAAAGCGCAGGACGCAAACACAAGTGGGGACACACTTGAACTATTTATCAAAAACCTCTGGTTTCCATGGTTTCCTGTCTTGGCACCTCCACTATTGCATTCAATTGCATTCATAGTTCACTTTTTGGAGCACAAATTTATACATACTCTCTCCAACCAAACATACATTCTTGTTTTTCATACATTTAATGTGGTATTATTACTATGTTTTCTTGGACATTTGTCATAGTATTTTCTTTCTTTCTTTCTTTCTTTCTTTCTTTCTTTCTTTCTTTCTTTCTTTCTTTCTTTCTTTCTTTCTTTCTCAGTGTAGTTTGTGTTGGTTAATAAGTCAACAGATCATTATGTCATAATGGTTCATGAGAGAGAGAGAGTGCCACATCCCAAGCTCTGGTCGACACACACACACACACACACACAAACACTGCGCACCAAATGATCCCAATTTCCAGCAGGACCCCAGTGGCTTCTGAATTTCTTAATTACATTCTTGGTACTGGCTTACGCAAGAGCTCGCACACGCAGTCCCTCAAACTGTGCTCTGTCAGCAAAGGTAACCTCAGCGCTGATCAATACTAAGTCGCTAATTAAACCTCTCTTGCTCCAGCCTCTAGCATTAGCATGAGGAAGTGCTTCAATGAACCGAACGAAGACCGTGCTGTCTCCAACATTACTGAGTTAACGGGGGTCACAGTAAAGGTGCTGCTCCGAGATCAGTTATAAATGTATATTATATAAATTTAAATGTATATTATATTATATTATATTATATTATATTATATTATATTATATTATATTATATTATATTATATTATATTATATTATATAAATTGTAAATTGTATATATACAATTTACAAATTTTGTGTGTGTGTGTATATATATATATATATATATATATATATATATATATATATATATATATATATATATATATATATACACACACACAAATTTTGTCTAATAATGTTTATAATAATTGCTATTAGTTGCTATTAATATATAAATTTATATTAAATAAATTAATGACTAGATTTTTCCAAAACATTGTTAGTATATTGTGAATGATTCAGCATGACTAAAATGCCATCTAATTTTAGGTGCCAAAATATAACATTTTTGTTAACAAGAAAATGCAGAATTAAACCAAATATTGAAACATTTTATATTGGAATTTACTAATTATATTAATGTTTATAATAATTCATATTAATTTGTTTAGATTTAGATTTGTTTAGATCTTAATTGCTTATATGAATATATTCATATATTAGTTATGAAAGTGCAAAGTTAAACCAAATATTAAAGCATTTTATATATTAATTTGTTTATATTAATTTACTAATTATATTAATGTTTATAATAATTTATATTAATTTGTTAATGTATTAATGTTTATATTAATTTATATTTATTTGTTTAGATTAATATCTTAATTGCTTATATTAATGTTCTTGTATTTTATATTAGTTACGAAAGTGCAAAATTAAACCAAATATTCAAACCAAATATATATATATATATATATATATATATATATATATATATATATATATATATATATTTTTTTTTTTTAGTAAATGTGTACATTTAACAAAAATGTGAAAACTATAAATTTTTCTTATTCAAAACTATTGTTAGTATATTGTGAATGATTCAGCATGACAAAAAAAAAACATGGATTTTGTGGAGGAAATGCATTTCATGACAAGCTGAATGGATTTTGTTCACAAAACACATTTTCTGTTATCGACAAAATGAAAGGTTTTGTGGTAGTTCAGATGTGTTGGTTTAGTTCAGCTTTGCTGGATTTAACTGTGTTGGATTGTGTCTGGTTGGCTCAGCTGTGCTAGGGTATGTTGAAGTTTTGTTTGGTTCATGTGGTTCAGTTGAGGTGGTTCAGCTGTTCGGGGTTGGCTCAGTTAAGGCTAAATATGTTGAAGTGTTATAATAATTAGTAGCTTCATTACTGTCCGTGCGTTTGAATCAGGGTGTCATTCTAGCACGGTGTAAATGAGCTGGGCGCTGATGAACCGGCCTTAATTAGACACACACACATACACACACACAAATTTTGCACGAGTCACAGCTACAAAATGCTTTAATTAGCATGATAATGATCTGTCATTTAGAAACCCAACCCTCTTAACGCACACACAGTGCTGGTATGCTCTTAATGTGTGTGTGTTGAAGTCCTTCTTGCCCTCACATGCTCCAGCACTGCACTTTCCCTTTCCAAGCCCTCATCTTCCTCTGCATTCTCCATCTGTGAGTCATTCTCGAGAGCGTTCTGTCATCTTCTGTACTGCCCAAAGCACTGTCTACAGAAGAGTGAGAGAGAAGGAAGAATGGGAGTAAAAAATTCCCAACAGCAGGAAAATTAGAAGAGGTCACTATAAAATATGAATCTTACACCAGTTCCAGTCCTCAAATCTGACTGGCTAATTGGTAAGTCTTAGTATTAGTCACTGACTCTTTCTGAAGGTTACATTGTTATGCGATTAGGTAACGAAAATTGAGTCTTTGTGAGTGAGTGATTGAATCATTCATTCAACCAATTTGTTCAAACACACTGATTCATTCGGGAACTGAAAAAGTGAGCCATCGAAACACTCATTCACCAATTCATGATGGCTGCATCTGAAATTGCATAATTTTCTACTATATAGTAGGCAAAAAAAGTAAATGACAAGAGAAGTATGTCCGAATTCACAATGCTCATAAAAGAGTAGGCAAAATATACCCAGATGAACTAATTCTTTCCTTGTGGTGAGAAATCGAGTCCCCCCAGGAATCAGGGTCTCCTTTAGGACCCCGAGTGATCCCATTGGTTCAACGGACTTTTAATGGGATGGTTTTTTTTTCCATAATCAAATCATAATCAACCATAATCAAAGCACTCTCTCAATATTCAAAGTGCAAATAAAAACAAATTTTTCTTCAGGCATGATACAAAGCTAAGAGATGGTTACAACTACACATCCCTGCCTAAGATAGCTTTCATATTGGGAGATATCTGCATTCATCAGGGAGCTGCTTTCAAAATATTAAAATTGCACTTGAATGCGCATTTGCATTTACTTTCACTTTTGCGATCGTTCGTACTCTGTGAATATGGAGTGGTGACGACCGTTATCTAACTGAATTAAATGGTTTTTATTTCAATAAAAAGCAAAACGACAGTGGAGGCGTAATGCAAACGTAGCGGTGGCATATTCTTTTCCAGTTTCACCCTCACACTCTGTCATGGCAATAGCATGAGACCTTGACGAGAAATCTCGTCACATTTTAATCTCGTGAGATCTCGTCACACCCCTATTAGGTATATTTTTTGCTTCTAATATCTGTTTTCAGTTTATATTATTGAATACATAGGCATTCGTTTTCAAGCATGTTGTTTGTGCACTTAATGTAATAAATATCATACAACAGTGAAATAGGTTATAATTAGTCAAGACTTCATGATAACAACTTTTGAACTTTTTTTGGATGACACTGGCAAGATTCTAAAATGGGCATACAATGCATGCTTTACTATCCCATGCGGCCATGGGAGAGGATTTATGAATGGCAGTGACGTAACTGATGCTGGTAGGTCACATGGCAATGACATCATTGCAAATGTAGTATGTACAGATTACATTCATACCACACACACTCATACCATATAGAACATACCGTTTTAGTGGGTGCACTAAAATTCAAAATAAGTACCTACTCATGAGGGTTTTTTTCGGATGCAGCTACATATTCAGGAAATGAACAAGTGACTAACTTAATGAGGCTGTGCTTGAAATCCCATAATCTCTTGAGAAGGTACTTATTTTATATTTAGTTCACGACCACTAAAAAAGTATGTTTATATAGTATGAATGTGTGTAATATGAATGTAATCCGGACATGCTACATTTGCCATTGCCATCATTATCATGTGACCTACCGGCGTCAGTTGTGTCGCTTCACTGCCATTCACAAATCCTCTCCCGTGGCTTTTTCCATCAAAAACGCAAACTTAAGAATCTTGCTGGAAGTAGAAGGCCATCTACTTTTTGCCTACTCTTTTATGAGTACTGTGAATTCAGACATACTCCTTTTGTCACATACTGTTTTTCACCTACACAGCAAAATCTCCAGAGTTAAATCAACTCTGCTCAGAGTACATATGGTCCCTCTCTAAATAGTGTTAAAATAACACTGAAGCAGAGTTAAAGTTAATGAGATAATTAAACAATTAATTAAGTGATGATTGTGCATTAGTGATGAACACCTGCTGTTAACAAGCAGAATCACTGAAGAAAAGAGAAACACAAAAACTACAAGTGACTTCAGTCACAGCCTTATTAATTGCTTAATTATCTCATTAACTTTAACTCTGCTTCAGTGTTACTTTAACACTATTTAGAGAGGGACCATATGTACTCTAAGCAGAGTTGATTTAACTCTGGGGATTTTACTGTGTACTATATAGTAGGTAAGTATGTGATTTCGGATGCAGCCTGATAGTCTTCATGAGTAAGTCATTCACTAAACTGATTTGTTCAAAACACTAAAACTGAACAAGTGAGTCATTATGTCATTCATTTAACCAATTTATTCAAACACTCAGATTCCTTTAGGAAGTGCCTGTTTTTTTTATGGGTGAGTCATTGAATCATTGACTAAACCAATTTGTTCAAAACACATATTTTTTTAATGTATAACTTTGAGTTTGTAAATTAGGAAAATCCATTATTTTGTTTAACTTAAGTTTAAACCTTAAGGAGTTAAGTTTAAGTACTTGACTCTTAAGTACTAAACTTAACAATCTTGATTCACAATCTGTTTCTTTCAGCTGTCTCAATGGCCACATTTCAAGAATATATGACTATTAATAATTACTCTAAATAAAAACAGCATTTATAAACAATACAGAATTCCTCTAATAATGTATGCAACATGTCAAGATTGTCAGGGAAAAAAGGTTTCAACAAATACCTGAATGTTCTGATGTGTTTGACGTCAGCACGGTGTCTTGAAGCGCGTTGACGTCAGGGACGACCTTGTTATATGTCCTGCATATTTTTTCTTTGAGTTGTTATTCCCATGTGCAGAGGAGACGTTGATGTGTTGTTTGTTAAAGTGCTCAACATACTTGTATAATCGCTCAGGTGTATATGCGAGTTTCCCGCAGCGGCCTGTTAGTCTCTGGAGATTTTCAAAACTTGAAAAGGAAACCGTCTTTATAGAAGGACTGTTTTGGTTCTTAAAATTCTATTTGGAATCTAAAAAATATACAATTTTTAGGGTTTGAGTCTGTATGAAGGTTCAGATTAGGATTAGGATTACTTTCAACTCTCAAAACAGGAGCGTTTTAGCTCTGCTAGAGGAAATGAGCGAGAGGCAGGACACGTCTGTACCTGTCTAACGTTAACAGACTGCTCTGTCTCTGCTGGTGTTCTCGACTATCTGCTCCTGTTTTCGCATTCAGCAGGCTCTTGTTCTGCAGCTCGCGGTGGGAAGCGTGCCAGGGAAAAATCTCAGTACGACCACTAACGGAGGATGACAACAACGTTCCTCTTTTTTCCCCTCTGCATTTCATGCCTCATTCCCAGCCCGCTCTCATCTTTTCCTCTGCGTTACGTCAGCCTTGTTCTGCTATGTCTGATCCTGGCACATAGTGTGTGTGTGTGCGTGCGTGTGTGTAGAGAGGTGCAGCGGGCACTGGGAGGGCATCAAAGACTGTCAGAGCGAATCAAAGACCCTGCCAACCTTGGCAAGCCGGGCACACGCACACACACATTCTCTTTCACTTTCTGCCAAGTCTTTTTTAGCCCTAATTTTGGCCACGTCCATCCTCTCGTTTGTGTGCATGTGTGTGTTTTCCACGGCTGATCATTACAAATGGCAGAGGTCAGTCGGCTGGCAGATGTCCCCACTGCATGGGCCGCCCTTTCAATATCTATCAATCTCATTTTCATTGTGTTGTTTTTCCCCTAGTTGTCTGTTAATGCTTCTTTTCCTTCGCTGTAATTAAACACTTTAAGATTCACTGAGGACTTATACGACCAGAAAAGAATCATTGGCCCGGTTCTAATGGAACACTTGATGTATACTTGTTCACACAAGTAGCCGTGCCATGCGACATATCAATATAAATAAGAAACAACAACGGATTGTCTTTAAAACCCTCTTTTGTGAGGAACTACTTCCTTCCACAGATTCAGATGTCAAGTTGACAGTTTAAAAGTTGAGCCCAAGCCTCCGTTACTAATTCTAAAACCTCAAGGAACGTTGAGTCGCTTCATTGAAACTCATTGCAATATGTAGAGAATTATGAGAGAGAGATGCCGAGTGAGTGCATTACCTGCATCTAGCTGATATTCTTCAGGTCAATCTTATATTCATAATGGAAAAATCAGTTTGAATGTCTGCTGAGGAAAGTGATATCTTTGTCTTTGTCCTTTTAACATTCAAGAGGATTTCCCATGACAGCACTAGTCAATGCATTTGTCAGTTACTTCTCGTAAGATGTTGTTTAAAGTAAATACAACGTCTTTGTTTCCTTGTTTTAGTCCATTTCAATATAAAAGTCTTTGCGACTGACTGACTCACTCATAAAGACAGTATTTGCCACCATCTAATTGCGTATTAATGTAACTTTCATTGAAGTCAAAATCACTAACGGACTCTTTCTCAATACCAAAAAATACAGCATGTTATTTATATAAAATATTATTTGTTGAACAATAATAGTAAAATTAACAACAATAGCCATTATAAAAGTATAAGAAGTAAAATAGGAAATAAACACAAGCAGTTTAGTCAAACGTACAATAGCAGCGCTCTAGTTAGTACAGGATTTATACTTAATATACTTAGAAACTTAATCCCTTGAAACTCATCTTTGTTCACCAAAATTCTGTAACTCTACACCCTTGCTTCATTTCATATACGTAGGTATATGAATATGCAAATTGACCCCGCCTCCACTCGCTCACGCCAGCTCAGAGATTCACTCGGTCAACTTACTGAGAGGTAAACGCTGGTAAACGCACACAATGGTATCGCTCTTTACAACGTTGGACACATAACGATAATTAATATGATTAGCCTTTTGGTTGACTACATTATTAAACGGCTAATAATATTTTGCTACTGTTACACAAACCATGTTCCCGTTTGCCACCTCAGAGTCAGACAGCTGCTTTCTGAAAATCAGTATCCTTAGAAATGCTTTGAACAACTCAGGCATGTAGCTTATCATAACATCGTAATATACATCACACACCCACTATATTGCTAAATCTACATGATTTTTAATATCAACAAAAAAAATACCAGAATATAACCTGGCTTCTCTTGAGACTCTCTTGCTTCACAGCAGAGTAATGATATGCCAAAGCCCTCCAGCATGTTGAAGTGATTGGTTACATGGTAGTTTGTGAAGTCACAAACACCAGCGATTTCAAACCGCATTTTTTTAGATCACTGCAGTTTTAAAGGGAAAATACTTATTAATGGTGTTGACTTATGGATTTGCACATGGTTTGTTTTAAAGCATATTAAAACTCCACATAGGCATATAAACAACATAAAAAACCTGATTTTCACCACAGGGGGACTAAGTATCTCAGGGTCATCTAGTATTATGACTAGCAAAAAATAGACAAATTTCCCACTTGTGGGAAAAAAATCACTAAAATAACTAGAGGTTCCATTTCAGTATGGAGCCTTACTTAGATAAAAGTGAAAATGACTATACAGAAAATGATGCACAGGTGACAACAGAGTGTCACATCTCACTGGAATACTGGGAAATGTGTAATTTCCTGTGATAATAGTCTAGATCTTGTTGGTGCACTTTCGCTTTTCCATTTCTCAGATTTCATGCATAAGACTTCACTTAAGTGTTTAGGATAAGAAACCCAAGTATTGAGACATACAAATACACAAAGCTTTTAGACTCTGATACACCACAAACTACTGACTGTCTCAGTAGTGAATTATTCTAAATGTTTCCACTGCATTAGATCAGTGTGCTTGAGTGAATGCCAGCTTATCAGTGCCAGCCTGCCAATGCAACAGTGCCCACATCAGCCATCAGTGCCCTGCAGACAGGCCAATGCAAATGTCAGAATTTTTAGTATAGGACAGAAAGAGAATTTACTTGAGTCACATTTTCTTTTATCTTACAAAGTTTTATTGCTGGTTTTCGAGGATGGTGACATGTCATGCCCATGCCTATGTTGATATCTGGCTAATTTGACTAGCATCTGCCAAGCGTCAGATGAAATTGCAGCAAAATACTGTAGAATTGGATTTGTCAGCTTTTGACATCAACAAGATATGTTTTTTCTTCCATTTACTATTTTAACTTTACAAGATTACATGGTTATGCTGAGTACACACTGCACAATTTTTGCCCCGATTAGCACTCAAATGCCGAAAATCTGAGGCAAATCGGTGCTCATCTACATAAGTGACAATCGCATAGTGTGTATGATCATGGACGACGCCCGTGAAATATTTAACATTCTAAATATCTGTCTGGGACTCAGAGTCATGCAGTGTGAAATGTGTTTTGACTGGAAACAGAGGCGGGGGATGCGTTGCTTGAACCCACAGACCAAAAAAACCCACCCGCGACAACATTGTAAAAGAAGCCCAATTCCACGGAAAAAACGCAGATTTGCCAACACTAACTGGAAATTACATTGGCGAAGACCTACAGCCAATGGGAGCGCAAGATGCAGGGCAAGGGAAAGTTCAGGGGGAGGAGTCATAGACTTGCAACAGAACATCAGCAAGCATGGATTCTGCGAGCAACCAATTTTTTTTTTTCTTTTTCGCTGTAAATCGGCACACAGGCTACTTGGATAACAAGTCTCGTGCAGGCACCGATTTCAACCGCGAGAACTCCTTTCTCATGCATGATTTTACGTTATTTCCTGTATAACTTCTTGCGTATATGTTTGGTTGTGTAATGTGTAACCCGTCACTGATCCATCGTGTAATGTGCACACAACAGCAACTAAATGATGCCCCAGACATTTGTGTAGTGTGAGAAAATCGTGCGTGTGACGTCATTGAAAATCGCGCAGTGTAGTGTTGTCAAAAGTACCGACTTTGGTACCATGTTGGTACTGAAATTTTAAAAATGTGATGCTTCGAGCACTGTTGAGTGTATACTTAAACACCTCTGATTGGCCATTGTGTTCACACGCTCATCAGGTATGTCTGTGATTGGCTACAATGATCAACACCTCAAAAACATGTTGTACCTAGCGCTTACACACATACACACGGACCGGTCCACTGAGAGACAGTTGCTTTCAAACGCTCCCGCTCCCAAATTCAAACACTTCCGTGTTTTCAAATGCTCCCGTGCGTTGATCATTGTAGCCAATCACAGACATATATGTCGAGCGTGTGAACACAATGGCCAAACAGCGCTCAACAGCGCTCAAAGTTAAAAATTTTAGTACCGACTTGGTACTAGTTGGTAAAGTTGGTACTTTTGAAAACACTAGTGCAGTGTGTACTTTTAATTAGTTGCATATAATTAGAACAGACCTGTGAGTTATGACCTACTGGTTAACCCTCTATAGTACACATTATGTTCTAACCATGAAATATATTTTCAAATAAGTTTTTATTACATTAAATAGCTTCAATTATGCAAATCAAAAAAGATTTTTGGGGGGTACTTAGGGGAACGATGCCATATGACAACTCTGTACCACAATGGAAAATGGTCAAAAAAGTAGTTTTTCTATAAGATTATGATTTTCTTTTCTATTTAAATGCACATTTGTTTTAGAAATTGATAGATTTATATACTTGGAACTCATGCAAACCAAAAATAAGTAGATCCAGTTATTTATACATAAATACAATTATACTACAATAAACAATTCAAAATAAATAAATAACCACAATCATATTGTTGATGCTACTATCTATAAAAAATCCCAATGGGGAAATACATTACTGCAATTCCACTATGGTACAGAGTTGCCATATGGCAACCTAGATATTTTCTAAATTTACAGTAAAACTATGTTAGACAAAGTTGATTTGTGAATAAAACTTCCTAATTGATTTGATCAAAGATGCTGCAAAAAAAAATCCCCATTGAGAAGAGATGTTTAGAAATGAGGTAAATAGAGTAATTTCTGGAGCACTTCAACAGGTGTCTTTCGTGTGAGGGTGACAGTGGGAAAGAGAGTATTACAGGGACATTCAGATGTCATGGGAATTAAAAACAGCACATCATTGGCAACCTTAAGGCCTATCCTTTTAATTCCCAAAGTGCAATATATTGTATTTTTTTCTGAATAACAAGGAAATGAGTAGAAATTAATTGCTGCCATATGGCAACTCTGTACCACAGAGGGTTAAATATTTGTAAAAAAAAAAAAAAAAAAAAAAAAAAAATTAAAAAAGTTTTGGTTCTGGGCCCCGTGAATTTAAGCGACCTGCTGCGACAGGTAGTTTTTTTTTATCTGTTGGAAATGACTTCACTTTGGAGAACACAGAAAACATATTTCATGAACATGTTTCAGCAGAATTAGGAATAAATCACATGGTAAACCGCAAACGAGTTTGCAGCGGCGTTTTCTCCGCATTAATTGAAATACTCTGTGGAGTCCTAGCCGTTCGGTGACAAACATCAGCCCGCATTTGATAAAACGAGCACGCAATTGGCAGCTTTTTTTCATGCTACCACCTCACATCCCCCCCATCTCTCTGTCTCTCTCTTTCACATCAAAGCGGAGCCGAGTGCGATATTGAGGAATTCCATTTGCAGAGCGTCTTTAATAGGTGCGACGGCAGACACGGGCGCGGGAAGGAATCTGATAAAGAGAGAGAGGCAAGCGAGCGTGAGAGAGAATTAAAGGAAGCGTCAGATCTGGCAGAGACGAGCGAGCAAACGGAGAGAGAGAGAGAGAGAATCAAATGGGTCTTGCCGGCGGAAGGGCGCCGTGACTCACAAGCGTTCCGTGACTGTCTCCCAAAGCAGCGCGCTCCTCTTACCTGCCAGTTACCTCAGACAGCACGTTTATTAAACCCGAATGTCTGTCTACTGATGATTCTGGAACAGCCTTTTCTCAACTAGAAAATGCAGTCAATGATGTACAGGACCCATAGTGCAGTTGGGGGCCCCTTATGACATTATGCACTGCAGAAAATCTGTAAAACCTAAATCAAATTTACTGAATGAAACAAGTTAATTATACTCAAATATTACTTAGTTCATTTCAGTTAATATAAAAAAGTTATGTGAACTCAATAACTGATTATATTAAGCAGAACTAAAATGGAATGAGTCACAGCAGATTTTTGGTTCCCAGCATTAATTAAGCCTTATTTTATGTGTTTTTGCTCAATATTAATATTTGGGGTGATCTGTTATAGTTTAATGTTGTTATATTGGAATTTAAAAGTGTTTCCGTTATGTCTGAGTGGGGTTTTACAGTGTGTTTGTAATAGAAACAAGTTGAAAACAGGTATTAAATATCTGCCAGTGCAATAAGACAAAATATGCTTCTATTCAAAATGTGTCAATATATATAAAAACAATTAATAATATCTCATGCCTTGTTGCTTCTCAGGTAATGATAACGATCTTGTTTTAAGGAATAATGTCAATGTCACTTTATGTATAGAGCATAATTAAAACAACAGCTGTTGACCAATGTGCTGTACATAACATAATATAGGGTAAAAACTCAATATAGATAAACACGTACGATAAACAATAAATTATAGACATTTAATTAGATAAAAGACCAATTAAAAACTTGTTAAGTCATTTCTGTGATGTTTTGTAGAATATGACTGTGGAACAACAGGAAATGTTACGTTATGACAACACTGATCCATTTCACACTTTTAAGAACTATTTAAAACATCTTTATTTTTTAAATGTACATTTAAATTGCATCTTATGTTATGCTAAAACAAGTTTTCTATCCGCAGAGTGGTGTAGTTACGGCATCTACTAGCAGAGGCTAAATGCTAGCCAGCTAATCCCTGACCCCTTGGATCAGCACAGTGATGTCATGAACTGATTCCAGATCAGACGCAACTAGCTGTGGGAAGGACTGACTGCAGGTCAGTGTGGAAATATTCAAGGGTTCAGGGGAATAAACTTGAACCAGTACAAGTCCCACAGTCGTCCTGGGTGAGTTTATTCCCTTAAGCGCGTTGTGGAAAATTTGCATGCCAAGCTGTGTTTTTCAGTGCCTGGATCCACACACACACGGTCCAATCCTGTGCGGTGGGGATCGCCGTCTGGAGATTGTGCAGCATTCAAGACTGAGTCACCGCTTGCTGACCTTGCTCACACACACACTCCTCCCGTTATGGGCCCATACGTCCGTTCTCAGGCGGAGTGTGTGCCGCGTACAGCTTTGATCCCCAGCTGAAGGGTACTTACAGGCCAAATTTCCAAATGCGTAAGAGTCAGCCTTCCCGCTGGAGAGAGAGAGAGACAGGATGAATTCTTACACGGCTCTGGGAATTGGGTCTCGGCGGCTGGAACTATTAATATGTCGCTGTTGACAAGAGAGAGAGAGAGAGAGAGAGAGAGACAGCTAGATAGATAGATAGGCACAGAGAAGGACAAAGTTAGAGAATGATAGATAGAAAGGAAAGACAGACAGGTATTAGACAAAAAAGACTGGTAGAAAGATACAAAGAGGTAGATAGATAGAATGCAACCAGGAACATAGCCCGGGGGAGAAATTAGTTCTCGGGGAACTATCCTAGTGGCCAGTTCTTATAACCGAGTTCCTAGAACTATTTGGTGCAAAAGCCCCTTATATAGACAGCAAGAAAGGCAGACCGAGAGACAGACAGGCTGAAAGAGAGGCAGGTGAGGGTCTGAGAAGCAGTGCAGGGAAAAACTGTGTGTGTATTATTCCAGCAGGCCTGTGTATCGGTCATCAATGCACAGTTAAGAGTATCGATCAGGCAGTTATTGACGAACGCGTGTATTACAGAAAGTGTGACCAGCGCTCTGACCCGACACACAGCCCTCTCTCTTCTCTCTCTCGCTCCCCATGACTCCAGGTCAGTGTTGATCTGACCTCACTAGTAACGATTTCACACGCAACCACAGAACACGTCTGGTCATGGATGAGCTATTCAACCCGCAGGAAGCGCATCATCAATACAATTATCATATCGCAGTTTATGACATTACAGTTGAGTCACTGAATCGAACGCAATTGAATTAAATCACGTCGGCTCGTTACAGGTGACGACAGACAGGCCGAGTCAGTCATCACGCCTGGAGCGAGCGAGTGAGCGAGGGAGAGCGAGAGAGAGAGAGAGAGAGAGAGAGAGAGAGAGAGAGAGAGAGAGAGGGATTTGGCTCTTTATCTCTGCGCTGCTCTACGCTGCTCAACGGCCAGTAAGCAGGATTAATGGTCCTGTCTCAGCGTGAGCCAGGTACGCACACACACATACACACACCGCAAGCTGCCACACAATCTCACACACGCACACACACAGAGCAGGGCCGGTAATCGCATGCAAACAGCACACGCTTTTCAGGCAGCGCTACTTGCGCACACACATACTCGCATTTCAAAAGCACAGGAAGCACCTGTTTCTCTCCCACAGAGCCTCGCACACACACGCGCCACTGCGTTCATTCCCTCACGCTCTGTCTCTTTTCTCGTCTCAGCTCTCGTCCCGCTTCTGCAGTCAGGGTTTCCCTGGCGCTCTTCAGACAGCAGTGGAGCGTGACGGCAAGATGTTCCCCGGAGAAATCCCGCAGCCGTAGACTTCTACCGCTCGCTCCGCTTCGTCCCTGCGATCGTTTCTGTAAATATAGAAAACAGATCGTAGCGCACAAGCGAGGGCCGACATGGTAAGATTCAAAAACATCCTCTCAAAAAAGTTGAGAAAGACAAACATTAAAGGCAATATTAAGTAATTGGGCTGCACCGTTTGTAAAGTATTTAACTCATTAGCACAGGCTAAATGGCTGTGCATTTAGCATGCGTCAAGCTACTCTGAGGAAACCTAATATGGATCAGACAGCCTTAATGCATCACACTATTTCCTCTCTTGCGTAGATTTTAGATGGCACAGCACATAGCACAGCTATCCAAAAGTCAAAGAACAATGCTTCTGACATAGTTAATATCTCAGAGAACTTAAGGAAGTTAATGCAGGTAATTCACAGAACAAGGCACAGTTGACACAACTACCTCAGAGAATGTAGTGCAACTGAAAATGTTAACATAACACAGTTAGAAACCTTAGCAGAGAAGTAGCACAATTAGCAAAGTTAACACAAGTAGCAAAGTTAGCACATAAATAGCACAGTTAGCACATAAATAGCACAGTTTGCACAGTTATCAAAGTCAGCACAGAAATAGCACAGTTAGAAAATTAACACAGAGTTAGCACAGTTATCAAAGTTAGCACAGATGTAGCACAGTTGGCACGGAAGTAGCAGTTATCAAAGGTAGCACAGAAGTAGTACAGAGGTAGCACAGTTATCAAAGTTAACACAGAAATAGCAGTTAGCACAAAAGTAGCACAGTTACCAAAGTTAGCACAGAAATAGCACAGAGGTAGCAGAGTTATCAAAGTTAACACAGAAATAGCACAGTTACCACGAAAGCAGCACAGTATTTCAAAGTTAGCACAGAAATAAGACAGTTATCAAAGTTAGCACAGAAATAACAGTTAGAAAAGTTAACACAGTTATCAAAGTTAACACAGAAATAGCAGTTACCACGAAAGTAGCACAGTTATCAAATTTAGCACAGAAATAACAGTTAGAAAAGTTAACACAATTATCAAAGTTAACACAGAAATAGCACAGTTAACACGAAAGTAGCACAGTTATCAAAGTTAGCACAGAAATAGCACAGTTAGAAAAGTTAACACAGTTATCAAAGTTAACACAGAAATAGCACAGTTACCACGAAAGCAGCACAGTTATCAAAGTTAGCACAGAAATAAGACAGTTATCAAAGTTAGCACAGAAATAACACAGTTAGAAAAGTTAACACAGTTATCAAAGTTAACACAGAAATAACACAGTTAGAAAAGTTAACACAGTTATCAAAGTTAACACAGAAATAGCAGTTACCACGAAAGTAGCAGTTATCAAATTTAGCACAGAAATAGCTAAGACTGGTAATTTGAAGGACAGCAAAGCTGTCATATAGATATCTATCATATATAGACTTTATTTTTAAGAGTACACTTTTAAAAATAAAGGTTCTTTATTGGCTTCTGTGGTTCCATGAAGAACCTTTAACTTCCATGGAACCTTCTCCCCAGGTCACAAAAATATGTTCCCATTATTTCATGAAAATTTGAATGTTCTCTGAATGTTATTAAAGACTTTAAAAACTTAGAATGAACATTTACATTATTGGAATAATGTTGGTTCATAACGTTGAGAGAACGTTGCCAGGTTAGCCAAAGTTTTGAGAACGTTCCCCGTTCAGTGGGCCATTGCACAAAATGTTCTTTTTAGAGGAAAAGGGTTCTTTAGATTAAGTTCTTCATATAAAAATTGCTCTTTTAAGAACTTTTCACTAAAAGGTTCTTAGGGGAACCTGAAATGATTCTTCTATGGCAGAGGTCTTCAACCCTACACTGTCCTTCAAAGTTTATTTCCTACCTGCTTCAAAACACCTGCCTGTATTTTCAAGAGATCCTGAAGAGCTTCAGGTGTGTTTTTATTAGGGTTGGCGTCGAAACCCCCTTTAGTAACCTTTATTTTTAAGAGTGTATACCGAGTGTAATACTTAAATAGTCGCACAGAGAAATTTTTAGCTCAAGAGATACCCAACACATCCTCACTCACACATTCAGAGCCACCATGAGAGATACCACGAGTTGCGCAACAGAAAAACCGCAGCTAACTGTGCTAATGGCATATCGATCTCTGGGAAGGATGAGGACAATCTAGCAAACTCTCTTTTCTTCTCACTTATACGTCCAACCGTGACGTAAAATGAAATGCTTTTATCTCAGGCACAGGCAGAGCAGAGCGAGAGGCCTGGCAGCGGAGCGAAACAACGCCTGGCAGGCGCGCGGCGCACTGGCACTGTGAATGTCTCCGCATGCCCTCTGAGCGCGCAATATCTGCCGATCTGCCTCAACAGTGATCTGTGCGTGTGAAAGAACGCTATTAAAATGATAAGAGAGAACTTTAACCAGATTAAAACGAGACGCGCGCCGCTAAACGGGACGCCGTCGCAGCGGACCGGATACTTTCGTTGAGTCGTTTGCGCGGCACTCTTCCTGCCTCCGTCTCTCTCTCTCTCTCTCTCTCTCTCTCTCTCTCTCTCTCTCCCTTTTTTTCTCTCGTCATTAATCTCGTGGCAGCGCTGCAGGAAACAGCCTTTCACAGGCAGCTGGAATTTCATCTCCTCCCTCGGTCTTTATTACTCTTCCACTCAACCTATCCCTCGTTCACCCCCTCCCTCCCTCCCTCTCTCTCTCTCGCGCGCTCTATCTCTCCCTCCGTTTATTACGGCGCTCTAATCACTCGCGCGCAGGTAACAGAACACTGCGCTGCACACAATAGCGCCGGCCTTCATAGCACCTCTACGCACACACAAACAGAAGCTCAGGCTCATAAACTAACACGCACACACATACACGCACACCCTCTAAATCGCACACGCCGTGGATTCTTCTCTCAGAAGGGCAGGGTAAGTGACTGGGGGAGGAGGGGTGGCTCAGAATGATAAAGAGAGGGGGAGAGACGCAGAGCGTGATTAGAGAGAGGGACACGAGCGGCAGCAGCGTCTAGCGGAGCCCGGCGATACGGAGAACGGTGGTACAGCAGCCCCCCCTAGAGGCTCATAGTGCAACTGCAGTCCTGTCGGCGCGATCGGGTCTCTTCTTGGAAACCACATACCTTATTGGCATGGTAAAAGACCTGTATATGCAAAAGTATTAGAAAATATAAACTTTTTTTTATTGACGACAATATTAAAGTTGAGTGTGAAGATGATTTTGTTTGCTAATAAAAGTAATACTATTCTGAACATGATAGAATAAAATAGATTATGAAAATGTACAGAACATTTGAGCATTCTGGTCACTCAATTTTGCCCCAAACTCATAAAATAAAGAATAAATATTAATTAAAAAAGAAATATTATGAATGTTATTAAAATAAATATTAAAATAAAATAAAGCAACAAAACAATACAGCATAAATATGTGGGCTACTTTGATTTACACCTGTAAGAACCCAGCTAGCAACCACTCAGAACACCTGGATAGCATAGTCTTGGCAAAGCCCTTTAGCATCGTGCAGAACTCACAGGCAGAACTCTGGTGTTAATAATCTCTGTCTCGCATTCTGTCACTCTCGTTTCTCTCTTGTGGCCTCTTGAGCAGTCTCGCAGCGTCATTCACACCAGCTCTGCACACACAGATGACACGTCTTTACACACACACACATATTTTCACAGGGCAAAACCGCAGATCTGTGTGTATTTATGTTAGATCACAGTCTTTAATCAGCGATTTACGCTGCAACGTGACACACTAACATTTGACATTAAATGTTTCAAAAACATAATGACAAAACTTTTGTTTGAAAAAACTTGATTACAACCAAAATACAATCTAAATTACAATATATATATATATATATATATATATATATATTAAGAGACAGAGAGACAGAGAACATGTTCTGGGGGCCGGATGTTGATCCAGACTCCTGGAACACGCTATATTCCTTTGCTGTCTGCGTGTCGACTCTTGGCGCAGCGGATCAGAGCATGCCGTGCTGCGGCTCCTGCGAACAGGCAGACAAATAAACAGTTGGCAGGATCTGTGTGTGTGTGTGTGTGTGTGTGTGTGTGTGTGTATTCCTGGCAGGACACGCTGCTCGTCCGCACCGTCAAATCCGCTCATTTCCTTCCACACATGTAGCTCAACACAGAAAACACCCACCCTCTCCATATATACCAGAAACTGTCACTAAATCCATCTATCTATCTATCTATCTATCTATCTATCTATCTATCTATCTATCTATCTATCTATCTATCTGTCTGTCTGTCTGTCTGTCTGTCTGTCTGTCTATCTGTCTATCTATCTATTATCTGTCTATTTGTCTGTCTGTCCTGAACTGACTTTAATGGAGAATCTCTTTCTTTCTTTCTTTCTTTCTTTCTTTCTTTCTTTCTTTCTTTCTTTCAAGGGACCACGAGTTGACAGAAGCAGCGAGACAGCGTTCGGTTGCTTCCTTTCCTCTGCCTCGAGCACACAAAATCAAAGACATGAGACTTACAAGCAGCGAAAAACTTCCCCAAGGGAAATACCAGGCTTGCGTGTGGCTGCTACCGCCAGCGAACACACATACACACATGCTAACACACACACACATGCTGCGGTAAACCACACTGGCAAGTGCTATACCAAATTTCATGCAGTACTGGTCTAGAGTTCAACTGATTCACACACACACACACACACACACACACACAAGAGAGAGAGAGAGTTTAACTGGACCTGTCAGGCTCTTTTGTTCATCTTTAATGTTCCATCCCCTGCTAGAATTACAGGGCTAATCTCAAACACACAATGGTGCATTCTTGAGGCACGAAAGATATAACTCATGGTGACCGTTTCACTACTTGGAATAGCATACTAGCACACTACTTGTACTATTTTTGCAATATGTATGTATGTGTACCAGGTGGGGATTTATATATCACCCAGCTGGCCTACTACATTTGCCGTTTGGTTCAAGCACACCACGTGAAACACTGTAACCATAATGCAATACTTTAGAATAGCATACAACTTTACAATTTCTGCCACATAAATATAAAAAATAAGAGTAGTATGCTAGTATGCTATTTCAAAATTTTAAAATAGATTGCTGTCTTACTACTTAGTGTGCAGTATATACTGTTTACTGCCTACTGTCTTTAAAAAGAAGCAGTATTGTGTGAAACATTATGCATTATTCTATGATTCCAAACAGTGGCCCTGTCCCAAATGGCACACTTAATGTGTACTTTTGGTCTTGAGGACTTACAATGGCCGCTGCATGCGCATATCTGTTAAGTCCATGAGACCATAGGGTGTCCTATTTGTCATTTTAGGTTTCAGAAGGGTGCTCGTGAGTGCCCCCTTTGTGGCCGCAATGTGATCTCAATGCGTAATTCTGCCAAGGCTGCAAGTCTGCAAGCTACAAAGCCAACTTCTACCCGACAGTCAAAGCAGCGTTACTTCACGAAAGTGTGGACTCAGAGGAAGACTGTGAGGGTTTAGGGTGCCATTTAGGTCAGGCCCAGTAGTGCTACATTGTTACAGTACACATTTATTTCAGTAGTGTCCAGTTATCTTTTGGTTATAAATATGGTTATTTTACTTTTTTATTTATTTATTTTTTATTATACATTTTTATTTTATGTTAGTCTGGTGAAATAGCAAGTCAAGAAAAAGATCATGGCTGATCATGGTTGGTTTTACTGTCCGTTCATTTATCACACTGGAAGTCTTGCACATTGCATAGTGGAAAACAGTATTACAGCCATTGTGCTTTGTTGTGTAATGCACATTTTGGCATTTTGCTTCCATTCATACAGGAAATTTGCACACTATGCACAGCTGGAGGACCAATTTGCAACTTATTAGGTCAATTGGCAACATGATTGGGTATAAAAAGAGCCTCTCAGAGTGGCAGTGTCTCTCAGAAGTCAAGATGGGCAGAGGATCACCAATTCCCCCAATGCTGCGGCAAAAAATAGTGGAGCAATATCAGAAAGGAGTTTCTCAGAGAAAAATTGCAAAGAGTTTGAAGTTATCATCATCTACAGTGCATAATATCATCCAAAGATTCAGTGAATCTGGAACAATCTCTGTGCGTAAGGGTCAAGGCCGGAAAACCATACTAGATGCCCGTGATCTTCGGGCCTTTAGACGGCACTGCATCACATACAGGAATGCTACTGTAATGGAAATCACAACATGGGCTCAGGAATACTTCCAGAAGTATTGTGTCAGTGAACACAATCCACCGTGCTATTCGCCGTTGCCGGCTAAAACTCTATAGGTCAAAAAGAAGCCATATCTAAACATGATCCAGAAGCGCAGGCGTTTTCTCTGGGCCAAGGCTCATTTAAAATGGACTGTGGCAAAGTGGAAAACTGTTCTGTGGTCAGACAAATCGAAATTTGAAATTCTTTTTGGAAAACTGGGACGCCATGTCATCCGGACTAAAGAGAACAAGGACAACCCAAGTTGTTATCAGCGCTCAGTTCAGAAGCCTGCATCTCTGATGGTATGGGGTTGCATGAGTGCGTGTGGCATGGGCAGCTTACACATCTGGAAAGGCACCATCAATGCTGAAAGGTATATCCAAGTTCTAGAACAACATATGCTCCCATCCAGACGTCGTCTCTTTCAGGGAAGACCTTGCATTTTCCAACATGACAATGCCAGACCACATACTGCATCAATTACAACATCATGGCTGCGTAGAAGAAGGATCCGGGTACTGAAACGGCCAGCCTGCAGTCCAGATCTTTCACCCATAGAAAACATTTGGCGCATCATAAAGACGAAGATGCGACAAAGAAGACCTAAGACAGTTGAGCAACTAGAAGCCTGTATTAGACAAGAACAGGGGCAACATTCCTATTCCTAAACTTGAGCAACTTTTCTCCTCAGTCCCCAGATGTTTGCAGACTGTTATAAAAAGAAGAGGGGATGCCACACAGTGGTAAACATGGCCTTCTCCCAACTTTTTTGAGATGTGTTGATGCCATGAAATTTAAAATCAACTTATTTTCCCCTTAAAATTATACATTTTCTCAGTTTAAACATTTGATATGTCATCTATGTTGTATTCTGAATAAAATATTGAAATTTGAAACTTCCACATCATTGCATTCTGTTTTTATTCACAATTTGTACAGTGTCCCAACTTTTTTGGAATCGGGTTTGTAAACATACAATATATACGGAACAGTAAGTAGTATGAAGCCTGTAATATAGTAAAGTAGTATGCATGCAGCCTGTATTTATGTGTGGCATGAAGAGATCTTTTTTATTGGCTGGTCAAATTTGACTGACAGACAAATTGTCCAATGGGGTTTTAGAGTGTCAGTGCAAGCTGTTAGCCTTTAAATGTCAACTAGAGAGCAGCACCAGACAGAATGAGAGGGTCAGTTGTGTGCATTCCTCCACTGAGTCCCTGCTGAATACTGTAAATGTACACGGTGTGTGTGGGAATGAATTAGAGCATGCTGCCCAAAAGAGTGATTATTACATCCAAACACATACTACACAGCCAGAAAGTCAGGGAGACAGTGTTATTTGGTGGCTGATTTGTCTAAAATACACAATGTGGGTTTTGTCAATCATTTTTGTCTATTTTTATGTTTCAGGCTTCATGACTGATGTTTCCTGGGGAAGGAGCAACATGTGGTGAATGCTAGCAGCTGGTGTGTACATATACTATCCGTTTTTCCGAGAATCATCTGTATGAGCATCAACATTTAATGAGAAACTCTAAAGGGACGTTTACACCACAACGTTTTCAACTAAAAATGGAAAACATTTTATGCATTTTGGCTGTTCATTTACACGACAACAGCATTTTGGGGGCCTGAAAACGCAAACTTTTGAAAAAGTGATAACTTTATCCTGTGTAAATTACAAAAACATGCATTTGTGAAAATGGTGACATCATGTGCATGCGGATTATGTGTTCATTCTATAGGCTCATAGTGATTCTTTACAAAGTGACATCACCATCTACTGGCCTTGCATGAATAAAGGCCCGTTCACACCAAGAACGACAACTATAAAAATAACAATAAAGATAGTTCTAAAAATCATTCTAAATATAAAAGAATAGCACTGTCCACACCACAGCTATAACAATAACGATATAGAGAAACGATATCGTTGGGATCACTTTCAGAACGATTTTTCTAGCTGTTGAACGATGACAGCCAATCATAATTCATTATGATTTAAGGGCTCACGCATTTAAAATGGCAGACAACATTGCGGAGAAGTTAATCGCAGAGGTCCAGAAAAAGCCACCACTTTTTGACATGTGAACCCCTCTTTTCAAGGATACTTTAAAGAAAATGGATATATGGAAAACAATCGGTCATACCCTCGGAATAAATGGCGAGAAGTATTAACGATGCGATCATTGTGCCAGGCTAGCAAACAGTGTAACATAAAATTACCTCAGGTATCCAGCGCTAGTTTCGACAACGTTGTCTTCCTTCCTTTGACATGGCAGTGAAAAAGACTAGGCGTTGTTTTTATTCCTCTATATTGACTTTGTCAGCTAAATTCACTGTTAGGTTAGATCGATTACACTACACTATATTCACTCGAAACATAGCATGCTGAGGACATCTGCTGGTTAAAGCCGCGTAAATGCAACAAAAACAGCAAAAACATGTTGTAACCAACCCGATGTTAGACAAATCGTACATACGAATTGGTCATGAGATAGCGTTGGTTGTAGCCTACTTTGAAACCGCAGCGCAGAGCTTAGGATAAACAGACTGTTATCGTTCGTTGGTGTGGACACAAATTTATCGTTATAGTTTATCTTTATAGTTATCGTTCTTGGTGTGAACAGGCCTTAATGCAGCGTTTTTAAACATTTTTTCATGGATCTGTTTTGACAATGTCATCTGTATATGAAAAACACGAAGAAAAGACTTTTAGTACATTGTTGTTGTGTAAATGTACCCTTATTCACAAGTATTTAGAATTTATGTTGCTGCGTTGGTGTTTTATTTGATTTAAAACTAAAAAAAATGTAATAGTACAGTGAAGAAAATTGCCAAAGGATTTCCTAGTTATTTGTGAAATTTACTTGCAAATTCTGAGTGGAAGCTGTTTCACAGAAAATTAGTAACATTGAATTAAACTTGAAAATTTGAAGTAGAAAAGCTGAAATAGTTTTGTCATGTGAAACATCTGATAATTCAAAAAATCTTTTTTTTTACAGTGCATGCTAAACCTTTTGAAGTGAGCTTGCAAACAGCATTATGCTCTATATTCTTGTCACATTAACTATGTTTGAAATAGCACACTAGCACACTACTCATAGTATACAGTCCATACTACATTCTGCTGTAAGAAACTTGAGTATGTGAAATCCACTTCTTTTTAGATACTCTAGTAAGGTAACACCTAACATGTTTAGCGACCACCAATACCGCGACATTCTTAAACATAACACATAACCTGGTTAGGCCAGGGTGTGCGATTGTGTAGAGGCTGGGTAACAATGAACCCACTGCCCTACTGCAGAGCTCACTCACAGGACTCTTCTGTATTCTCCAGCACTGCGTGGTCCTCTCAGTGGAGCTGCGTGAGGGGGCCCTGTCAGGCAGCGCTCTGGCTGGAGGCCCAGACCACACACAAACACACTCTCGCACACACACATACACACACACCACTCTGTGACAGCAGGCAGAGTGCTTGGCACTGCCCGCCGTCAGACAGGGGCAGGCCGGAATGTCAGCGGGCGGCAATGGCTGCCACGGCAACAGATCCATCAGTGTCTGCAGAGGGAGATTCCATTACCGTGACGACGGGTTACATCATCCATCTCCGCAGAGCTCTCGCAGGTTCTGTTCACGAGATGGGAAAAATACATGAATGCTCCATAATATTTCATGGTGTTAATGCTTTTAACTCCATATGATAAAATTATATAACAGATGAATGAATTGAACAATGTCCAGATGAAAGAAAGGGAAAAACTACTCTAAACACCTTCAACTGCATAGCAACATGCTAAAGGCTGTTCAAAACACCTTAGCAACCACATGGCAACGTGCTTAAAACCACTCAGAGCACCTTAGAAACTGCATAGCAATGTGTTTAAAATCTCCCACGAGTTTTTCAATACTGGTGGTGCTCACAGTTTCTTCAGAAATGTAAGAAAAATTACAAACAATCAAAAAAAGCAGTAGCAAGAAAATTTGTCAGCATCCTTGACAGCGCGCGCACTTCTCTGGTCAGGATGTGTTGGTCTGTTTGTTTGTTCGTTTCTCACTGTAATCACTGATCTCATCCACACAAGCAGAAAAAAATCACAAGAGCTATACAACAGCCGCTGACAGATCTGTTGAAAGTTTATTATTAGCGATGCACTGATTGACCACTGAAACAGACATCATTAACATCTGTTGTAATAAACCACAACAACATCGACCACAGCGTCCACCAATCGCAATCATTCTGGCGGAAGATGCACGCCTGAATCGAGCTCTCTGATTGGCTATGTTCCCATATTCACTGGAAGCTCTTTCTGTTTTATGAACCTCGTAAACTTTGCACCCACAAATTCTGCCGTATGTTAAAAATGATAATGAAATAGTTGTTCAATTTATTTTTAATAAATTCAAATATTATATATTTTAAAATAACGTATTCTAAAAATATTAGATGTTGTGTTAAAATATATTAAATAACAATTGATATACTTTTATTTTAAAATATATTCTAGAATATATTAAAATATATCAAGTTTTATATATTTCATATATATATATATATATATATATATATATATATATGATATACAGTTACAACTCAATTTTTGTCTCATCAGATCACAGAATCAATGACCAAAAGGCTTCTTTGTTCTGTGGTCTGACAAGACAAAAATTGAGTTGGCTGGACATAGGGATGTGGCTTTTGTTTGGAGAAAAAAAAAAAAAAAAGAGAAGCATTCAACTCCAAGAACACCATCCCCACAATCAAGCATGGTGTTGGGAACATAATGCTTTGGGGGTGTTTTTCAGCCAATGGGCCAGGCAACCTTGTAAATGTAAATGGCATCATGAAAAAAGAAGACTACATAAGATTCTGGAGTAAAACTTGACCTGTGGGCGCAGTGGACCTTCCAACAAGATAACAATCCAAATCACACAACAAAAGTGGTAAAGAAATGGTTGGCAGAGACCAATATCAACGTTGGAGTGGCCAAGCCAGAGTCCAGACCGGAATCCAACTGAGAATTTGTGGAGAGAACTGAAGACCAGTCATGGCAAGGAAGACGTCTAACCTCAAGGACCTGGAGATCAGCAAAAGAGGAGTGGCCCAAAATGGAAATGTGCAAAAAACTTGTCACCAATTTTAAAAACCGTTTGACAGCTGTGATGAAAAATAAAGGCTTTGTCATTGATTATTGAGAGGGTATGAATAATTGTGGACATGGAATGTTTTGTCAAAATGTAACAAAAAAAAAAGTTAATATTCTTCATCTAACACAGTGTTTTACTTTCTTTCATCACCTTTTTGTGTCATTTCCAGCCAGAAGATCTGTCAAATAAAAATTCATGATTAAAATTTTGGCCTTATATATATTAAAGCTGTGGTCCGTAAGTTTTACCTCTTTGTCGCCATCTCTGTTTGAAACCTGCAATTGCCACATCTGCCACTTTTGTTCTGACCAACTGAGGAAAAAAGTATTGCAATAAATCGCGCTGCCAATGGTGATTAAATCTAACAATTGCTTAGCTCGGATCACGTCAAACCGTGCAAATTATTATTATTTTTATACTTTGTTCTCAAATTGTTAATGTTAACAACATCAGAATTGCGTGACTGTGTGTGTATTAGTGTTACCTGCAGATTTCAATTTCTGTACAGTAACATTAATTTGTCATACCATACAATCTGCCATCAAAATGATGAGTTTAATTATTCCAGCTGCTGTGAGAAAAGGCTATAAATGATCCGCTACCAGCAGCAGCATCACATGATATAGCCTACTAACTGGGACTCCTTCTTCATGTAAACAGACGTGATGACGCAAAGATGAACGGCAGCATGCACGAATTTCCCGCAGAAACCTACCAGTACCACTCGAATTAGAAAACATTATTGCAAGCTAGGTGTTTTTATCAAATTGCTATAGAATGGTGTTTTGTGTGGTTTCTATTTCCAAACATGTTCTAGATTGCTTATTGGCTCAAGTTAGAGTGATCTAGGCTATGGGTTTTTTTGGCTGTTTTCTTTAGCCAGGCGAAAAACATCATACATAATAGATACATTTGTGCGATGTATCACTCATAAGAAAAGATGAAAAATTTCGACACCGTTTTCATTTAGTAAAAGAACCGAAAGACGTTCTAATAAATAAAACAGTCAACTAAACAAACGCAGATAAAAGCACTAGACGAGGTTTAGTTTGCATCACATAAAACACAGACGTCGTTAGAGGCATAAATTATGAATATTCGGGAATAAGAGCAGCGCTGGTCTCTGCCCGCTTTCATTGACGGTTTTCCGGGAGTGTTATTTATCTTGGGAACCAGGCCGAGCCGGAGCGTGTGATCAGGAAGAGAGCGGGAGCTTGATTGATGTGTGTTTATGGGGAAATGAGTGATGCAGAGAAACACACCACAATGTATTATAGACAGCGCTGACAGCTGTATAATTTTGTTATTATACACTCTTGCGCGAGAGCGAGCGGGATCTCTCCGTCAGCGTGACCCTTTGATCCGATTCGACGACACCGTGTCATTACATGCGCCTGCTGTCAGAGCGGGAAAAACAGCGAACAGATGCGCGCTCAAGTGCTCAAGTGCGGGGGGTTCTTACTTTTCCCAAAAAAAATCCATCTTCTAATATTAATACATTTTAAATAATTAAATGTGTAAAAGTCATGAGTAAAAATATATCCGAATATATAACATAAATTGTTTAGGCTATAATTTATCATTTATTTTAAATGTCTAAATAATATATACATATTTGCATGTGTATACATATATATGTGTACCATTTAGATATAAATTATTTCACTAAATCTGTTTTTCTGTTCAGAACCAAAGATTCAGTTGTGATGTCACATCCTGTCAGTCTTACAGTTTGTGCCCCGACACACACACACACACACACACACACACACACACACACACACATACCAGACCGCGTCCTCCGTGTCTCCTTTTTACTGACTCCACATACTCAGGCAGCTCAGAGAAACCTCAAGCTCACCTTACGCACATACACACACACACACACACACACACACTGCATCTGCCACTTCCACCACTTTCATCTGTACAGATATCACACACATTCAAACTCTCACCACACACACACACACACACACACTCTGGTGTTACACAGATGCTGGTCTGATTGTTCTCCAGAGGCCTCGACACATGCTGACTGAATTCAAACCAAAGTGTCTTGTTTTCTGTCTTGTTTTGGTTTCATAGTGCAGACTTTCCATTGACATTAACTGTTTTCTATATTTGCTATACCCTAAACCCTAAAACTAAAATGTTTTAAATATATATCAAATAAAAAAATGTATTTAGTACTAGGTATAAAAACATATAAGCAATATATTTTTAATAAAAATGTACATAATAAAATATTGTTATATACCCTATATAATATTTTTAAGTTGCAAACAGCAAAACCTGAACACACAAACAATCTTCATAACTGTTTTAATTTGTTAAACATTTACTATTTAAGCTGACATCAGATCAGTTCATTCATTGCCTGAGGTCAAAGGTTACAGGCAGGCTTGTTAACAATAACCCTGATTCAGCTCATTAGAAGTGTTGAAAATTTGCTTTTAACACAGTCCACTGTGGTGGACTGAAAACGTACCCATAATTCCTATCACTCAGTCATAAGACTTGTGGTTTGTGCACTCACATGCAGGACTGAAAAAGTACCCATAATTCCTGTCATTCAGTCACATGACTTGTGTTTACTATAAGTATAAAATCAGAATCCGTTTTAATATGGGCCATGAACTGCATTTAAATAATAGATTATTTTCATACTACTAAAACAAACAATGTGAATTTGACTGTTTAGTCAGTGGCTAGTGTTAGGATCATTTGGAAGTTAAAGGGTTAGTTCACCCAAAAATGAAAATTCTGTCATTAATTACTCACCCTCATGTCGTTTCACACCTGTAAGACCTTCGTTCATCTTCAGAACACAAATTAAGATATTTTTGATAAAATCCAATGGCTCAGTGAGGCCTCTATTGCAAGATAATCAACACTTTCAGATGCCCAGAAAGCTACTAAAGACATATTTAAAACAGTTCATGCGACTACAGTGGTTCAACCTTATTATTATAAAGCAACGAGAATACTTTTTGTGCGCCAGAAATCAAAATAACAACTTTTCAACAATATCTAGTGATGGGCGACTTCAAAACACTGCTTCATGAAGCTTTACGAATCTTTTGTTTTGAATCAGTAGTTTGGATCATGTATCAAACTGCCAAAGTCACATTTATGATGTAACGAAGCCTTGTTTACCACTGATTAACCACTGATTCAAAATAAAAGATTCGTAAAGCTTCGAAGCAGTGTTTTGAAATCGTCCATTACTAGATGATGTCATAAAGACGTTATTTTGGTTTTTTGGTGCACAAAAAGTATTCTCGTCGCTTCATAACATTAAGGTTGAACCACTGTAGTCGCATGAACCGTTTTAAATATGTTTTTAGTAACTTTTTGGACATCTGAAAGTGTTAATTATCTTGCTGGCAATAGAGGCCTCACTGAGCCATCGGATTTTATCAAAAAATATCTTAATTTGTGTTCTGAAGATGAACGAAGGTCTTACGGGTCTCACTAACGTGCCAGTGGGCGGGGCCAAAGATGCGATTATGTAGAAGTAAGTGTTGATCTGATTCTGCAGAGGAAGTATTTCGTCGCACTATTACATCATAATGTGACAAAATCCAAAACAAGTCATCTTTGGATCTTTTGGACTAACAAGGAAGTTTTGAGTTCTGAAACTTACAGGATGTTTTTACAGTACAATGACATCTTACATGTCAAAAGATCAATGAAAATTTGATTTCTCGGCTCATGAACCCTTTAAATGGTTAATATTAACATCAAAACAAAAGAGGTAATGTGTAAAGCTTTAAACGTTGTCATTATTCTTACACAAGGTGTTAATCTTTAAAAGAGGAAATATTATACATTTATAATGTTATCAAGGTTGCGTGCGTAATTTAGTTGTATTTTTTTGTTTTTTATGACCATATTTAACACTTTCTTCAATCCTCAATGTGAGGCTATTTGTGTCACTTTATGCCTTTAGACTTGCAGCTATGTAAATGAGCTCCGCACCAGCATAACACAGACTCATCAGTTGCTAAATACTAAATATGTGTTATGCAAACAGGGTCCAACATCCATTATGCTTGTTTTTGTAGGTTAGTTTCAATGTTCAGGCTGGACTGGAGAGGAAGTTTTGTGTTAAACGTTGTCTACATGGTTTGAACTAAGCGTTTTCCATTATGACCTCATCGTAACCTCTCTGTGCACTTGTGGTTATTAAAGAGTTAAAACCTGTCTGTGACCTTTTCAATCCCCTTTTGCATGTTCATGCAAATGTTTGTGTGTGTGTGTGTGTGTGTGTGCGCGTGACACTGTCGATCCAGACTGCTGATTGTGTATTTAAAGCCCGCAGGGTCTCTTGTAATAACAACGAAGACATGGACAACATAACGTCACGCGTGAATAGAATACAGAGCAGTTTTGCTTAGCCTAAATGTGCTCTGCATTGATTGATTCAATATTTTCAGCATTATTAGTATTTGATTAATTGATTTATCTGACAAGATTTCAATTGAGTCGCAATAAGCGTACATAAATCACGCACAACTCGAGGTCGCCAAAGAGAAACTACGACGTAACATAATCCGGACAGAAGCGGACTGTAAACACACACTTATCTAGTGCTTTGCTTTGAAACTTTAATAGACCTGAAAAAATTGCAGGTGTTCACAGGATACTTGTTTTATAGGGGACACCGCCTGATGAAATGCCTATAACAGGTTTTTGATGGTGATTTCCGTACTGCAAGAAAGCATGTTTACCCGCGGGCAACAATGGTAAAAATGTTCAATAGCTTTTTGAAGTCAAGACTTATGTTTGTGACTAAAGAAATTGACGTTCAAAAATAAACCTACCTTGAAGAATAGGCCTATTCACTGGATTAAAAGTGTGCTAACTTGCCCCAGTCTCCTATAGTCTCTCAATCCTCCTCCCCTTTTTATTTATTTACCAACATTAGCTAATATATTACACATAACCACTTTTTCAGAATTTTAGAAGGAGATGAAAACTTGTTTTCGCTGAACTGCTGACGAGAAATGGTGTCGAAATTTCACAGTGTTCTTGAAGCGCGGGAAATCCACACAATGTTTGCACTGTCAACAATGTCAAGCACTCACGTGGAGACAGATGCAAGAAACGGTTTGTAAATGACTCTGAAAGAGGTAGCCTTTATTTCGATTTAAAAGTTATAGGCTACTCAGTTTAACCCCTTTAGCAAGACATTTAAAGTGTTCATCAGATAACAATCTCCTGATATATAAAGTCAGTCATAAGCTTGCAGAAGATCAGTAACAAATCGTGTTTATTGCTCACTAAATGGTCTAACAAAGCTATAAACAACAGTAAAGCAATAATCCCAGGACCTATATACTGATTTTACCTCATTTACTCGCAATAAACAGCTCCATCAGGTGATAGGATAGTTTATGATTATCATAACTAATATTGTCACATTTTACAAAAACAAATTTACATGAAGCTAATCCAGTCAGATTTTGTGACGAGAATTGTAGCCTATGACTCACACATATCTTATTGTACTTAGTGTGTAGGCTATATATATATATATATATATATATATATATATATATATATATATATATATATCAGGGGCGTTTCCTCCGAGTAGGCAAGGGAGGCAGTGCCTCCTCAAAAAAAAAAACAGGATGAGAAAATAATCCATATTACATATAAAACAACACAAATATTACAAATTATGACATTAAAAAGAGCGCAAGTCACGCGTATTTCTTAAGGAACACTGCCCAACAGCGACACCCGCAGGTAAAGTTACACAGATGAGTCATGCTTTACAGTCTATGGAGTCATGCTTCCCTTTCCTCTCATAGGAATCCATAGAAAATCAACAGGCCCCCGGCGTGCGGTGGGTTTTGTGTATGGAGGACTAAACCTGCAGATATTAAAAATGAATAAATGAATAAATAAATGAAAGAATAAATAAATATATAAATTAATAAATAGATAAATAGGTAAATAAATGTGATAATAGGAAAATAAATAAATGAATAAACCAATAAATATGATTAATTTTTAATAAAATTCATTTTCCCCCCTTAATTTATTATTTTTCTGCATTTATGATTTAATTATTTCTAATTCTATTTATTTATTATTTTATTTATTTTTCCATTTATTTTATATTTACTTATTTTATGCATTCATTTATTTTTATATTTATTTATTCCAATATATATTTTTTCCAGATTTATTTATTGTAACATTTATTTATTTCAACTTTTTAAATTTATTTTCGTATTTATTTTTACATTTCTTTGTCTTGTATGATAATTAGGTGGGTTGGTCTTGCTCATAGGGCTTGCTTACCATTGGTTCATCATTGATTGAAGCTCTCGCTCGATTACTCTGGCTTTGTAGTGACAGCTCTTGCGTGTGTATCACTTTATGTTCGCGACAACAAGGGTGACACCGTGACACCATTGCGTTCGTTTAGTTATCTTACTTCTGGCTGAGAGGGAACTAATGCTAGTCGCTAGCCGTAATCCTATAGCTGTAACGGTATATTAGATTAAGCGGTCGGAGTGTTGCGCTGCACTTTATGATTTACACCCTCCACCTTAAGACGAGGAGCACCTGAGGCACTGGCTGAAGGCGCTAAACTTGAAGTGCCCACCCAAGCGCCCGTATGTGTTTTCGTAGCATTTCATGGACAGGAAGCTGACTGACGAACACCCTTACCCGAGAAATGTCTCGGCTATGATGCTCCAGTAAAGAAGTCACGGCGGCTGCTGAACAGGTTGTCAGATTCAGGTAAGCTAACTTAGCTAGCCATGTGCTTGTTAACCTAATGCTAGATTTGTGAAGTCCCTTCTATGAATTTGAAATCAGTATTATTCACAAACACAATGAATCTTGCACTATTACCATTGCCACCAATATATTTAATATTTACGATAGTACAATGGTACTTATTTACTGTAGTATTATAGTACATTAGTCTTACAGTAGCTTACATTATTCCTGTAAGTTACAGAGATTGCATATGATAGCAGGCAATCTAGCTACATCTCTCATATTGATATGAGTTAGAACTAGAGTTAGAGATTGTGTATAAACTCTCATTTTTAATGCGTCTCTCACACTTTTCTGTTCAAGTATGAGTGCCATCATATATTCTCATGATGTACTATTACTAATGTAAACATTTTTATGGTTGTATATTCTTCCACAGATGCATCGATGAGCGTCAGTGATCAACTGTGAAGATGATCACATCCACATGCCCTGAACTGTGATGCAGAAACACAATAGGAGGATCCATCTGTCTCTGACCACAACTACACTTCAAAATCACATCTCAGTCTGAAGCCACCTACATCTGATATGATGAGAACACAATGTTGAGTTGGCACCATTGTACACAACTCTGCTGAGAAACAACCATCTTTGTCAGCACACAGGATTTACATTGGATGCATTTCATTCAGTCGCCGAGCACCTTACCAACACATACACCAACAGCTTCCAGCTACACACTTGGGATCAGCTCCTGACAACTGATGGAGCTGTGTCTTGATTTATTGCAGGGTGATCTTGCTGAAAGGTTTGGTGTTTCAAAACCTGGTGTTGTGGTAAATTCATAACTGCAAATTCAGGGTTCCTGGAATACCTTCGTCCAGGCGATGAAGTAACGGCAGACAGAGGCTTCATCATTACCGATCTTCTCTATGAAAGGAAGGTGAAACTCGTCATTCCAGCATTCAGCAAGAGAGACTCTCCGAAGAAGACACCACCAACATTATACGCATCGCCAAGTGGTCATACGACTGAAAAACTTAAAAATCCTTTCTTACAACAGTTCCAATTGTCCTCACCTCTAAAATTGATCAAATTTAGAGAATTGGTCCTGTGTAACCATCTAAGCAACATGATTTCTGATGTAGAGGATGAATAAGTGTTGATTTGTAGGTGCATTCCACATTTGTGCTGTGGTTTTGATTTAACTAATCAGTGTAAATAGTGTATGTAGTTATTTTTATAAACCTTTACAATGTGACCAGATGTTACTTATCTGTAAAGTTATTTCTATAAACCTTTGCAATATGATCAGATGTTATCTTTTGTGAAGTTTTGTTTTAATCTTTACAATGAGGCCAGATGTTAGCTGTCAGTAATTTCTTATAAAACCATATAATGTAAGCTCTGTAGATTCCCCTTAAAACTTAAAGGAATGAAGTCTTCTGATTTAAACGGAGTAAGTCATGTCAAGTTTGCAAATTAATTCCATCTTGGTTTATTGCATATGAGAATTAAATGGTGAAATATTGCATGAAGGTCAGTAAAAGTTCTCTAGCTTCCTGATGACAACAAACAACTCTTACAACTGATTTTATGAAACTTATATTAAATGATACATTTTCTAAAATCACAGTTATCACTTTTTTTTACAAAGCTGAATTTAAAATAATTCCAGTCATTTTCAACTACACCCTCTACATGCTGCTCCAACTTCTGACAGTCCCATGGTTTCCTCTGGCTCTTCTTCATATATCTACGCACGTTAACAATGTCGATATGAGACCATCTGATCGTCGTATGAAGTTTTCTCCGTGCTCCAAATTTAAAACATTAACGGCATTAATGTTATTTCTCATTTTGCTAAAGTTATAGCTAGCTATCAACAATCTTCAGACGCTAGAGTGATGACGCCTAGGTTAGAAGTCGACGGTTCCAGACTCGATGATGATGATGATGATGATGCTGGGGATCACATAAGTAGCTTTAGCTTCGTGTTTTTATTTCTGGAAAATAGTTTAAATATTTCGGCATAAATCAAATAACATTAGGTGAAAATAACTTGCAGCTCTCCAGCTGGTGCCATTTTCTTTGAAAACTCCGATCTCTATCGTTTAGTTGGCCTGATGAGTCTGTGCGTGAGCTCTTAACCAATGATGCACTGAAGCTACAGAAGGACCGCCTTCCTCATTTCCATGTTACACACGGAAAAGTAAAAATAAATGAATCAATAAATAAATAAATCTAAAAATAAATACATGTGGGAATAAATATATCTAAAAATAAATGAATACATACATACATAAATAAATCTAAAAATAAATGTAAAAAATAATATATAAATATAAAAATAAATGAAAAATGTATAAACACAGAAAATATTAAATTAAGGGGGGAAAATAAAAAAAAAAAAGATTTTTTATTAAAAATTAATCATTTATTTTATCAAGTCATTTATTTATTTTCGTATTATCACATTTATTTACCTATTTATCTATTTATTAATTTATATATTTATTTATTCTTTCATTTATTTATTCATTTATTCATTTTTAATATCTGCAGGTTTGGTCCTCCATATTTGTGGGGGGTAATTGAGAATGAATGGAGGAAAGTCACGTGAGAGGAGGCAATGTCTCCATCGCGCTATGATTGGATGTAATTGGTTGTGATTGGATATGATTGGCTTGTGCGATAAATCCCGCCTCTTGTTGACGTGCGCGTTCCGCGCCTCAGTTTGACTGAAAAAATGATGGCGTCAATGGGAAGACTAATTGAAAAGTAAGTAAACAGATCACCCAGTTAGATATCACTGCTTTATGTCACGTCAAAATCAAACTTGAAATGGACTGAAAGCATGATGACTGCGGGTTTTTTTTTTTAGTGCAATCAGTTTGGTGAAATTAAAAATACAATTCGTGTCTGTGACAGACGGTGTTTACGGAGCATGACTGATGATCCAAAATATCCTAGGTTGACAATTAAAAAGAAAAACCGCAACACACAAATAAAATATATTTTTTAAATTATTATTGCCTTTAGTTATTATTTTGGAATGAATGTAGAAATGCTTAAAACACTAACTTGATGAGACTGACTTGGTTCTGATAAATATAACATTACATTGTTAATACAAAATAGAATTGTATTTTGTTTCTTTTTTTATTTTTTGATGTACTGTAAAGTAATGTTCATTTAACAAGGAAGATGTGTCAACTTTAAGAGTAATGCACATGAATTTACATTGATTCATAAAAAAAAAAAAATGTGCCTCCTCATTTCAGAACACCACCGCGCGCCACTGATATATATACACACACACAGGGGCGGACTTAAAGGATTAGTCCACTTTCAAATAAAATTTTCCTGATCATTTACTCACCCCCATGTCATCCAAGATGTTCATGTCTTTCTTTCGTCAGTCGAAAAGAAATTAAGGTTTTTGATGAAAACATTCCAGGATTATTCTCCTTATAGTGGACTTCAATGGCCTCCAAACGGTTGAAGGTCAAAATTACAGTTTCAGTGCTGCTTCAAAGGGCTTTAAACGATACCAGATGAGGAATAAGGGTCTTATTTTCACGTGCTTCCACTTTCTGTATTCTTCAAAGTGGTTCAATATTAATATTATAAAGTGACGAGAATATTTTTGGTGCGCCAAAAAAAACAAAATAACAACTTATATAGCTCCGAACCGCTGATTCATAATGCTGATTCATAACACTCCGAAGCTTCATGAAGCAGTGTTTTGAAATCGGCCATCACTAAATGGCCACGTACACACTGCAGCTAAATTCGTTTGTCAGTTCACCTTTTAGTGCTTAATCCCGTTCTCTACACACACACAGTTCAGTAAAATACGGGAGTGACAACCGCATTCTACAACCGTATTAACTCCCGAAAAATACAGGTAGTGACAACCGCATTTACAGAAATTCTATGCAGTGTGTACGGAACCGAACTGAACAACTAGTTGTTAATGACCTTTATGTGCACCGGTGTAACGTTTGTCTCTCGTGTATGCGCGGCAAATCTCAGGGAAAGCACAAGCCTATCCAAATGCTTTATGCTGAAAATCGCGATTCATGTCTGCTCACTTTAATAACTCCATAAACCCGTTTGCTTTATGAGATGAGCTTAAACAACAAGCCCAAAAAGCTTATAATGAGTGACCATGGCAACACAGAATGAGTGCCACGCGCTGTGTAAAACTGGATATACAAGCATAAACAAAACACGACGCCTCCGTCTACTGTGTTAGTGTGTTTAGTTAAATTGCTGAAAAAAACGAGTGTTTTGTCACTTTAATATTACTTTGGTCACGATAACGGATACCAAACACGAGAGACGCCAGAACGTCGCTATGGTTTCCAAGCTGTCAATCATCGCATTTTCGAGAGCGAGTCGTGTTCCGTACACACATGTAACGATAATTTAGTGGATTCACTCCCGCATTTAAATGCGGTTGTCACTCCTGAAACTTACAGTGTGTACGTGGCCAATAAGTCGTTATTTTGTTTTTTGGCGCACCAAAAATATTCTCGTCACTTTATAATATTAATATTGAACCACTGTACTCACATGAACTGATTTAAATATGTTTTTAGTACCTTTATGGATCTCTAGAGAGGAAATGTCATTGCTGGCTATGCAGGCCTCACTGAGCCATCGGATTTCAACTAAAATATCTTAATTTGTGTTCCGAAGATGGACAAAGGTCTTACGGGTGTGGAACGACATGAGGGTGAGTAATAAATGACATTATTTTCATTTTTGGGTGAACTAACCCTTTAAATCTAAAAATAAACAAAAATGAAAAACCAAATACTAAACATTTTCACGCACACATAATTTTTAAGTTATTTATCCTTTTTTCTTTTTCTTACTTTTTTTAAAAATATAGGCCTATCTCTCTCTCTCTTTATATATGTATATTCATAAATAGCTGAGCAAATGATTCTTTGAAATAGCCTGTTTTAGCGCACATCTAACACGGATGCTAAACGCCATGTGCTCGGCGTGTAATCTTTGCGGTGTTTCTGTACATCTGATAACAGATGTGAATGTCCTCTCCAGATGATCACTCGCTGTACGCGTGCACTCGCGCTCTGTCATCACACTTCTATATTTAGAGTCATAAACTGAGAGGGAATGCTCTAGTGCTAAAATAAGGGAACATGCAGACCCGGAATGGCAATCGGGAGAATTCCCGGTGGCCAGCTATAGTCTTGGCAGACTCTTGTTTTTCAAATCACCTGTTTACTCGACGTCTGCGACGTTATAGCTACTGATTTTGGTTCTTGTCCTAAACATGCTCCTAAATAAAGCTGATCACTGTCACACAAACAGCTCAAACACATATCAAATATCACACATGTTGATCTTCTAGCTGTACTGAGCTAATAAACAACAACACTGAGAGAACAGGCAACAGCTTTTCTTACGAACAAACAGCAACCTTCTAAGAACTTATAAAGTCTCATACACAAACATCTCAAGTACAAATATAACATGTACATGTTCTCACTGTACAGAACTAGTAAACAACAACAATCTTGAAAGACAACAACATTTAAAGAATAACAAATTTAAAAAAAAAGAAAAGAACAAACTACATTATTTAAAGAAAAACTACAACTTTTAAAGAAAAGAAAAAAAATGTATAAGAGATCAGTGGGAGTTCTGGAATTTTTTAATTAAAAAAGAATAAAATAATTTAAAATTAAATTAAAATGAATGTTTTAATTAAAAAACAAACATCTAAAGAACAAACTACATTTAAAGTGATAGTTCACCCAAAAATGATAATTCTGTCGTCACTTACTCTCCCTCAAGTTGTTCCAAACCTGTATGAATTTCTTACACAAAAGAAGATATTTCAAAGAATATGGGTAACCAAACAGTCTTCAAACAACTTGAGGGAGAGTAAATGATGACAGATTTTTCATTTATGGGTGAACTATCTGTTTAAAAAAATTAAACTAAGAGGTTTAAAAAAAAACACCAAGAAAAAACAACATTTCATGAACAATCTACATCACTTAAAGAACAAATAACACAATTTAAAGAACAACTTTTACAAAAACAAACTACATCCTACAAGTCAAATTCAAAGACACCGTGTGTTTCCCAAAAGTCCCCTAAAAGTCATTAATAAACATCAGCAACACTTGATAGTTTATAAGGAAAACTTCTTGAAGAATTTTCACTGGTTATTGGCAGTTCTGCACCCGTACACGTCTAAATGACAAATCATTGTTGTAATTTGCAGTATTGTTTCTTGAACTAAACTAGACATACACACACAACCCACATGAGAAAAGTTGTATAGCCTATAACAAATAAACACACACACACACACACACACACCCATATGCAGTGTTGGGGTTAACGCATTACAAGTAACTTGAGTTACGTAATCAGATTACTTTTTCAAGTAACTAGTAAAGTAACGCATTACTTTTTCAATTTACAACAAAATATCTAAGTTACTTTTTCTAATAAGTAACGCAAGTTACTTTTTCACATTTATTGACTGACATGTTGTCCCCATGTTGAGAGGAATACAGTGCAGAGATATTGTGTGCGCTGTGTAAGCAATGATGGTTATTGTAGTTCTAGACTAAATGTGAACATGCATTTACTCATCTCACTTGCACAAAATCATTCAGTATTCCTCAAAATGAATAAAAACAGTGAAATGCAATCTTAGAATTTTGCAAACCGGTAATAATTAACTATATTAAATTACACAAATATACTTTATGTATTTAATCTCAATTATTAACCAATGTCTTTGCTGCTGACCTTCAATTCAACCATACTAATAAGCAAAAAATACTTTAGATTAGATTTAGAAATAAGAACTAGAACTTCCTTCTCCTGTATCCTATTCTTCTTAAATCCAGAATGGCAGCACATCAGAAAGGTTTGTTTGAGCTGCGCCCTCTACTGTACAGGTGTAAATATGCTTTTCCTTCAGCCTAAGGCTTATTGATTTCACTTTTGGTGTGAAAGGGCCTTTTTGCCAAAAATAGAACTTTTTTGTTGTTATTAAAAAACAAACAAACAAGCAAGCCCATCCCCGGTGAGAAAAAGTAACGCAAAAGTAAAGTAACGCATTACTTTTCATAAAAAGTAACGAAGTAACGCAATTAGTTACTTTTTTAGGGAGTAACGCAATATTGTAATGCATTACTTTTAAAAGTAACTTTCCCCAACACTGCCCATATGGTTCTGCTTGATTGAACTAAAAGCAATAGCAATGATTAATGATGAAGTAAACACACACAAACTTATATTGTTTTTATATGAATATTGTTAGTAGTTTTTATTTATCACTTTTTCAATAATAATAATAATAAAAAAGAAACATTCCGGGATATCTTCACTGGGAAGTCAGATTTAGCTCACTTCTGGGAACTATTTTATCCCCAAAGTGTATCTGCGTAAATCTACACACGTCATAACACTTCAACACTGCATGCTAACTGATATATCAGAGGCCGTCCCTGTAGTCATAGCTAACAATAGCCTAGCCCTGCGAGGAGACACACACACAGAGAGAGAGAGAGAGAACATCTACACACGTGCACACAGTCTGCATGCACTGTTCATGCTCTCTAAGGCTGCTGGGAAGTTCTAGTAACAGCAGTACTGTTTATAGCTGTTTCGATCAAGCCTAAACCTGATGCGGGTCTTTGACCCAGTGTTTGTGTGCAGACACACATGCAGGCCCCGTATAAGGTCCAGTCGTATACTGTAGCACTATTTACAGTGAGGCGCCTCTATTAGGGAAGTGGGAGTCTAAAAGTCAAAGATACATGTAGCCATCATTTGTTTTATTAGTACAATAATAATAAGTAAATTAATATATATGGATGCCAAAAAAGAGCTCACTTGACTTGACATGCAAGGTAATAAAAGGCAAATTGTACATTCAGACTTTTGTTTTCGGGTGCGGTACCTCGGTCCACACCTAACATCTGAAAACACCTTTCATACCAAACAACAGAGACAAGTTTTCATACAACTTTTCTCAAATTGTCATTTAAATACAAACAGTAGCTAAAATACAGTTTGTACGAAGTCAAGCCTCTTTTTCCAGATCGTTCCAGTAAACACAACGCCGTGTCTCCCTATGGCATGTAACAGGACCGCTGTCGGATCTATTTATACACCGAGGATAGACTCGGAGTGAGTCAGAAAAAATCCCCCGTCTCTGTCTCACGCTCGCACAAATCTTTCCGTCAGCATGGCTGCGGAAAAGCCGCTGAGCTTCTCAACAGAGTGTGACATCGGCGCGTCCAGTCAGGGACGATTGGAGACGGAGGGATGAGTGATGGATCAAGGGAAGAAAGGAAGTGCGGAGAGATTGAGCCAGACCGCAAACCCGGAGGGAGAAAAGCACCGGGGCTCAGGGCTCCCTCGCTCTAATTGAGTTATAAAATATGAGTTTTACCCACCGCAGCCGCTTATGTAAGAGAGAGAAGAATATGTAGACAACGCCCTTAAAATACTAAGGGGATGGATGGATGGATAGATTTTTCCAGCAGATGAATGATAAAAACATTGACAGCCAATCAGAATCAGGCATTTAAAGTGGTAGATGATGTAACAAAAGCATGCACTTATAACAAACTGAATGAACTAGCATTGTTGTGGATGCTAATATAGGCCTATTTATTTATACTATACCCTGATATATTCTTTTTCGTTCTTTGCTAAGGGTTAAAAAGAAATATGGAATACCTGCCCAGACAGCAACATAATGTGGCCCCCATCTGATACATGTGGATTACACACGGACCAGATGTGGGCCGGATCTGGGCCGACATTATGTTGCTGTCAGGGTGACCAGTAAAAAACTGTTGGCGAACATCCCGACACCACCCACACTGCTGAGATGAATCTGTAAAAATGTGCTGCACACTTTCCTTTAAACAACAACATAACACAACAAAAATGAGAGTGGTGAGAAAACAGCAGTGGTGAAAGCATCTGATTATGATTCGGATATGTTTGCATAAGCTTTGCAATTGGGCTCTCCATTCAAGTCATGTTTATTTACAGGCTACACCACACAATGTATTGCTTTAAAGCAAGCAGCTTTGCATTATTAAACATAAAAAAACTGTGCCCGCGTGTCTTTCAATTAGAATAACAACTTCATTTTCTACTATAAAGCAGCTCTCCAGTGTGTTCATGTTTTTACTTGCGGATGTCTGACCTTGATGGACTGAACAGAAGAAATGAATCAAGATTTCCACATTAAAGAAGGCGGAGTCTCAGAGCCACACCCATCTATTACATAATCGCCATGAACTAATGGTATTTCGAAGGTGTTTAGCAACTGGAGTGAACTTTTTACAAAAAGTTCGCTTTGGCAAGCTGTTTTGAACTCCAAGCGAACTTCGTTTTAGCCTGGTTTTGTTCGAAATGACGTCACACCAGTTCATTCTTCGATTTCGCTTGAAGTATATCAGGGGCTTTATAGTTATCATTTGGTTTGAATGGACCTTAATTGTTGCTTTTTAGCTCTGCTGGTTGATTTCACATGTGTTTCTGAAGTCGTATCATGGCCTTTGATCCGAAACACCCCACGAACTGTTGAACAGCAAACGGCTCAGTCACACTGACCTTTACATGCTCGATAAGGAACCGGCAGTGGCCACACGTGTCCGATAAATGTGTGTGTGTGTGTGTGTGTGTGTGTGTGTGAAATTAACCTTTGCACACTATTCAAGTCACACATTCACTGATGCACAGTCATAAAACAAGACAGGGAGAGAGAGCGATTGCTCCTGTTTTTGTGGAGATAATAAGCAGAGGTGAAGTAATCTCCCCCAGTTTCCAGTAATTATGCCGTTGACCTGGTGGCAGTAAAACCTGATTTATACTTTCAGTAAATACTGTGTTCTTGGCATTCAGTGCAGCAAGGTGTTCCTCCTGTAATTAATTCAGCTAAAAATGCAAAAAGTCATTAAAAAATTATTCAATACTGAGGAAGTTTTGCAATTAACAGAAATCAACAGGCCTATTAAAAAATATACTAAATATTTATACTGTACAGATAGACAGACAGACGGAGGGACGGACAGATAGACCAGAAATCGACAGGCCTATTTTTTAATGTATATATATATATATATATATATATATATAATGTAAAGTTAGCCGGTCACTATAATAATTATGATTTAATTAATTATTATTATTATTTAATATATGAATTAATATTATAATTAATTAGTATAAATGATTTATTATAACAAAATAGATTTTAAATTATTTTAAATAATTGAAATAATATTTTATTATAAATAATATATTATTAGATCATATTATTTATTATTATTTAATAATAATATTATTATTATATTTTTGTAACAATGTATAATCAGTACATTATCACTATTATTATTATAATTAAATAATTAATTAATTAGTTTTATAGTGTACTACAAATTGCTCAAACTTCAGTACTGCTTGTTAGCATCGCTGTTGTTTTCTAGAAGTCTCAGCTGCACAAACAGGCATACATAAACACTCTGGGACACTTGCAATGTCTTAAAAACACACACATGCACCGTCATGTGATGTAAACAAGGAGTTTGCTGTGGTAGACTAAGCATGCACTCACAACAACAGCATGCGATGGCATCAGCTGTATTTGAGCCTTGTGTGTGTGTGTGTGTGTGTGTGTGTGTGTGTTTTGCACTGCCAGTTAACAGCTTGTTTTTGTGTGCTGCCTTTACCAGCTATATCTAGGTATAGATATAGTGAGTGTTTTGTCTGTACAAAGACCTTTAAAGGTACAAAATAAACTGGCAAAAAAAAAACCCACTTATCTGGTGCATTATTACCTAAAATGCTGCACTGTTGTTATATAAATGCACCTCTTAGATGCAGTAAAATCACAGTTTTTATTGTTCTAACACATTGGAGATGTACATAAAGTTTTGATTACATAGGAAGAAAATGTCCTGTCAAATTGTGTAATCTGATAAGCCATGTCAGCACCATACAGGTCAATACGCGTCATATTAATGTGCTGTCAGGGAAAGTTGACAGTAATAACAGTGCCCGAACTTGACACAAAGATGTGGGTGTGTTTGGCACCATGGCGACACGCCCGCCAATTATCTCCACAGAAACCAAGAGCACAAAGAGAAAGAGCGTTAATTGAGATGATAATATATACCGTATATATGCACCGATCAAGCATAACATTATGACCACCTTCCTAATACTGTGTTGTTCCCCCTTTTGCTCCCAAAACAGCCCTGAGCCGTCGAGGCATGGACTCCACTAGACCCCTGAAGGTGTGCTGTGGTATCTGGAACCAAGATGTTAGCAGCAAATCATTTAAGTCCTGTAAGTTGTGGGGTGGGCCTCCATGGATTGGATTTGTTTGTTCAGCACATCCCACAGATACTCGATTGGATTGAGATCTGGGGAATTTGGAGGCCAAGTCAACACCTCAAACTCATTGTTGTGCTCCTCAAACCATTCCTGAACCTTTTCAGCTTTGTGGCAGGAGCATTATCCTGCTGAAAGAGGCCACAGCCACCAGGGAATACTGTTTCCATGAAAGGGTGTACATGGTGTGCAACAATGCTTAGGTAGGTGGTACGTGTCAAAGTAACATCCACATGGATGGCAGGACCCAAGGTTTCCCAGCAGAACATTGCCCAAAGCATTACACTGCCTTTATCGGCTTTCCTTCTTCCCAATGTGCATCCTGGTGCCATGTGTTCCCCAAGTAAGCGACGCACACACACCCGGCCATCCACGTGATGTAAAAGAAAACGTGATTCATCAGACCAGGCCACCTTCTTCCATTGCTCCGTGGTCCAGTACTGATGCTCACGTGTCCACTGTTGGTGCTTTCGGCGATGGACAGGGGTCAGCATGGGCACCCTGACTGGTCTGTGTCTATGCAGCCCCATACGCAACAAACTGTGATGCACTGTGTATTCTGAGACCTTTCTATCAGAACCAGCATTAACTTCTTGAGCAATTTGAGCTGCAGGCGCTCGTCTGTTGGATCGGACCTCAAAGGCCAGCCTTCGCTCCCCACATGCATCAATGAGCCTTGGCCGCCCCTTTTGAGCCAAACAAGTTTATCTTAGTCTCATCAGACCACAGGACATGGTTCCAGTAATTCATGCTCTTGGACATGTTGTCTTCAGCAAACTGTTTGTGGGCTTTCTTGTGAGCCAGCTTCAGAAGAGGCTTCCTTCTGGGACGACAGCCATGCAGACTGACTTGTTGCAGTGTGCAGCGTATGGTCTGAGCACTGACAAGCTGACCTTCTGCTTCTGCAACCACTAAAGCAATGCTGGCAGCACTCATGCATCTGTTTTTTGAAGCCTGACGCACAGCACAAGGTCTCAACTTCTTTGATTCAACTTCTTTGGCCTGTTCCGAGTGGAACCCGTCTTGGAAAACCCCTATGACCCTGGCGACTGTACTGTAACAGTTTCAGGGAGTTACCGATCTTCTTTTAGCCTAGGCCATCTTTGTGGAGAGCAACAATCATAATTCTCAAATCCTCAGAGAGTTCTTTGCCATGAGGTGCCATGTTGAACATCCAGTGATCAGCATGAGAGGATTGTACTCAAAGCACCAAATTTTAACTGCTCTAATACAAGATCCACACATTTGTATGGTCCTGTCAAGCAGACAAAAACATAAACATGATGAATAGGATATGTGGCTTTGCATGGTTAAATGATGTACAACTGTTATCACTTAGGGTGTACTCACTTTTGTTGCCAGTTATTTTGACAATAATGGCTGTATGTTGAGTTATTTTCAGAGGACAATAAATCTATACTGCTATACAATCTGCACATTGACTACTCTAAAATATACAAGTTTCATTTCTATAGTATTGTCCCTTGAGAAGATATACTAAAATGTTTGCTGAAATGTGAGGGGTGTACTCACTTTTTTTGAGATACTGTATATATAATATTGGGCTGTCAAATCTAATAAAATCTAGTAAATATATAATATATGTGTGTGTACATGTTACATACCCATGTACATGCATACATACCCACACACATATATTTACAAACTTTTATGTTAGATGTGATTAATACATTTTAAACAAATAAATAATATAATTTAAATACTTCCCTGGCAATAACTGGATGGCACTCACTATTTTTAAAAAGTAGTGTAAAATGCTATCAGTCAGTGATGATTTATTGACGTTTTGACTTTTGTTCCTCTGGAGCCCAATGTCGTTTGTCATCATCTAGTGTGTGCATTTTGCCCCGTTGCTTTGTTTGTTTCCTCACTATTGTTGAGCCGAGCGAGCGAGTATTTGCGCGCACTGTCATGGTGAAGGCCGTGCGTGTCTGTTTGTGCTGCTTATGAAAACAAATGAGAGAGAAAACAAAACAAAAATGGCAACACACAAACACACACACCTGTGCACTATATGCTAAACAGAATTACAAAGGAAAATAAGTTCACAAAACGTGCATGTCTTCCACACAGACGATACACACACAAGTTAACTACGCAAACACGCAACATTACCTAGAAAAATATGCTCGCCGTCCCACATACACACACACACAGCTCTGAAAGCAGCATGAGTGTGCACTCAAATGAGCTATTAACTATTGCGCTGTAACCACGGCGACCGGAGAGCTCAACGTAACATGATCTATTATCGACTGCCAGGAGACGCAGAGAAAAAAGCATGCCTGTCGCACTCGCTGTCTTTGTGTTTATAGAACTCTGTTGCAACTTTTAAATGCCTGTCTGTCTCTCTGTCTGTTTCTCTCTTTTTGTCACTTTCGGTCTCTGCCAGGCTCTTTGTATTTATTTTTCTTTATCTTTCTATGCCTGCCTGCCTCTCTCTCTGTCTGTCTGCCTCTATCAGTCACTATCTCTTTTTCTCTCTCTTTCTAAGCTTGTCTCTCTGTCTGTCTTTCTTCCTGTTTCTCAAAATATCTCTCTCTCAGGCCCTGTTTCCACCTGGTATTAAGACGCGTTTTGGTCGATCGGATCACAAGTGGACGACGCTAAATACAGGTGTAAACAGGGTGTAAAATGCTTTGAGCTTGTCCACTTCCAGAGGTAATCGAAAACGCATTCGATCGGATTGCTTTCCTAGTGTAGACGTGTTCGAACAGCCAACAGACCTAATGCGTATACATTATGGGAAGCGTGCTGGCCAGACAGGATTTAAACTTTGTCGGCTGAAGACCCAAGTTTGGTTTGAAGACGATAAATGTACCAAGCACAATGTTCTCTGCACCATTCCTGATTTCGAACACAAACTCACTGCATTCAGCCAGGGTCGCGGCTGTCAGAGCAGAAACGAAAGCTGCTGCTCTCCGTGTGTTTTTCCATTGTCTCCGCGTTCATATGTAAATTGTGCAAGCTTATTTCATCCAATAGACTGAAAGATCTGAAAAAAAATGTATACATTTCCCCACCAATAGACCCTCCCCTTGAAGAAATCAGGACAGAAGTGGTCGAAAGTGGACAAAAGAGACGGATTAAAACACCAGGTGTAAACGGGTATTCAGATTGTCCTTCTGTCAGTCTATGCCTGTCTGTCTCTAATTTTGTGGCTCCTGGCCTGTCTCTTTCTCTGTCTGTCTGCCTCTATTGGTCTCTTTCCTTTTCTGTCTCTCAGCTTGTACATCTGTCAGTTTATATCCGTCTCTTTTCCCTTTATTTCACTGTCTGTCTCTCTCAGCTTTTCTTTCTTTATATCTTTCACCCTCTCTACCTGTCTTTCTCTCACATTCTGGTTCTTGGCCTGTCTTTCTGTCTGTCTCTTTCTGTTTCTCTTTCTATCTGCCTCTTTGTCTTTATTTCCGTTTCTCTTCCTGTCTGTCTCTCAGCTTGTCTTATCTGTCAGTTTATGCCTGTCTGTCTTATTCTTTCTCTCTTCCTCTGTCTGTCAGTCTCTCTTTCAGCTTTTCTTTCTCTCTTCTGTCTCTCTCCCTCTCTGCCTGTTTCTGTCTAGCCACTTGTCTCACTCTCAGCTGGTCTCTCTCAGGCTCTCTGATTGGTGTCATTCCAGGGATAATGTAGGAAGAATCTGACCTAGATACACGCACATGCAGGCCAGATTAGCGGACATGACGTTATATGCACTATACCCTCAGATTAGCACGCTAACAGCCTCCTACAGCCAACTCAACCACACACACACACACACACACACACACACACACACACACACACACACCCACACACACACATCTGTTTATTTGACTGTTACCGATGCACCACAAGGTGAATTAATAAGACCGTTTGGAGATCAAATCAGAGCAGGAAGAAATTAGCCTTTAGCCTCTACCAGTAATTGCTAATAGCTTTAGCATAAAAGCAACTTGTTGTGCAATGCTGTAAATCATCCAATTTGCTAATTTCTTATTAGCGACCAACCGCAGAGTGGTAAACAAACCTTTAATTGGAGTTTTGGACAAAATGGCTATACAAAACAACAGAAAGAGAAATAATTTTGCATTCTTTTTAGCATTTGTTTTCACAGTGGCACTGAGGAATAAATATCCCTGCACAGCACTGTCAGACATCAAAAACATCAACATCTGAGCCATATTTAAGCTATACACAGACATCTGTGGGAAACACAGGTTGTGTTAGGACAAGGTGAAGGGTTAAGAACCTTAGCTCGCCTCTCGTCTCATATCATCTCTCCTCCTCTCATCTAATCTCACGCCCTGCATCTCGTCTTTCTCTCTCTCTCCACTGAATTGATTAGCATTCATCCTGATGTGCCGCTCTTCCGTGGAGAGCTGATGGCGTGCTGATAAATGGTCGGGGGGAGAGAGGGCGTCGCTCTCGAACGGACTCGCTGACATCCTGCATTAACCAATCAATAACCAGACACAGGGGACGGGGGGAGCCCAGCTCACCCAATCATTTGCATCGGCCCGTCTGCTATAAAGGAGACGGAAAGGAGAAAGAAAGCAGTTTGAGAGCCTGTGCAGCGGGCGAGAGCAGAATGCTTTCGTAGGCGTTAAAGAGGGAGAGAAAGCCGCAAGGGCAGCGGTTATTTTATCACAGCAGTTCTTCATTTTCACAGCGGTTCAGCACAGCCAGAGGCACTGAAACCCAATCTAACACAAACACACGCACATTTATCTAGCTGTCTACATGGGGACTGCCCATTGACTTCTATTGTTTTTACATTAAGATAATTATAATTACCATAGATTAACACAGCACTCATACACACATTTCAGCATTTTTAGAAACTAATACTTTCAATTAGGCTATTTGGTTTAAAATTTAAGGATGCCCATAAAGGGGGCTCTTTTTAAGATTTGGCAATGTTTGGTAATATGATGGTATTACCATGGTGCTGTCTGGATTATCATGTAACAATTTATGAATATGGTAATCATGGTATATTTCAAAGTACCATAGTATCTGATACCATCACTGGATGGTATCACCACAGTACTTCTTATAAGGGTATCTAAAGGAAAATCACATCCCATGGTAGTATAGCATTTACTTCACAAAAAGAAGCACTGTATGTAATAGCATGGTATATGTCCAAAATACCATGGTAGTAGTATAGTACTGATAGTATTTACTTTGTAAAGTATTTCAATCAAAACCATAGTAATACCATGGAAAATGTCTAACAAAAACATGGTAATATAATGGCACTTTTGTATGTGGTGAGAAGACAGTAATGTTGAATACTTTTGAATATTTTTGGAAATTTCACAGAATACACAGAATACTTAGTAAAGTATTGCAAAGAATACCATAGTAGCCTATTATATTAGCCTATGTTCCATACCCTATATAACACCATATTATATGGAAACCGTGGTATTTTTGATATGCCTTTTCACAGAATACCATGCTATTTCCATAGTATTTACTTTATTTAAAAAAAATACCGTAGTATTACCGCGGTAAATGTTTGAAAACCACGATAATACAGTTCTACTTTATATGTGGTGCTGAGTGAGGCTGATTAAAACAAGCACATACATGCTAACTCAAAAGAATATACACACAATAACAAAACACACAATAATATATCCGTTAGAGCAGTCTGCGGGCTCTCAGCGTGCGCGCCCTCGCAACAAGGACGTCTAGAAAGGTCAGCTGCAGCATTAGATCGCGGAGGGGTGTGTGTTTGTGTGTGTCCGCAGCAAGGACGATCCCATTCATCTCTGCTCCAAGCCGCTAATGCTGCTGATGAGAGAAACCCAACCTCATAAACAAGGTATAAAAAAAACTCAGGGGAACTAAAGCACGGGGATCCGATGATCGCACACACACTCTTTGTGCGCACACGAAAGTGTGGCGGTAATGAGTCTGCGTGTGGCGGCAATCAGAATGTGCTGTGGAGTATTCCCCGCTCACCGAGCTAAAGGGGTAATCAAAATTTAATTACGCAGAAAATGAAGGGCAAAACCCCACGATCCAGGACCACACGAACGACCGCTGATTGGTGGATGACAGATACGCGTTCGAGAGAGAGAGAGAGAGAGAGCAAGAGAGAGCGGGAAATTAAATTCAAAGATAGTAATCGCCCTACATCGTTCTTGTCCCAAGATGACATACTGTACCACAGGATATTTGAATGCTAAGCACGGCTATCTTTGTGACAATGCTGTTACTCAAAACATATGTCCCGTCTAAACATGGATCAATGCTCTTCTTCAGAAAAAAATCGATTGGTTACAGTGGTTTCAGAAAACTTTGAATATAGTTATATGGACACTTATTATACACCAGTGATGAACACAGTACAAGTTATATGAAAATAATACTCCAGTTAAAAGTACTCCTTTTAAAATTTTACCTGATTAAAATAGGCCTTTAGCTGAAAATATTAGCCTATGTATTAGACTATTATTCATTTTAATAGTCAATAAGGAAGATTAGTGGATGCAGATATATAAGCATCTGCAAACAAGCAAAATTAATTTTATTAAAAAATAGTCAAAATATTATCCTATATCTTTTCAAGTTACTGACAATTCTTGTGAAAACAACCACAAAATACAATGGTAAATGTGGTCTTTGTGTCTTAAAGGTGCTCTAAGCCATGTCACGTGTTTTTAGGCCAAAACATTTTTTGTCACATACAGCAAACATCTCCTCACTATCCTCTAGCTGCCTGTCCCCTGAACACACTGTAAAAAAACGCGGTCTCTGTAGTCGCCACAAGCTCCGAAAACGGCAACAAAAACAAACTGGTGCAGTCTGGACCACGAAACATAATAAACATGCTCCAGCCAATAACCGACAAGAATGATTTTAAATGCGCGTTCATGACTGTTTCAGGAAGCACAGAGGGGAGGGGGAGGAGGAGGAGGAGGCAGGGTCTAGCTAGCCTCTGTTTTGTTTGACAACACTTCGAACATCAACAGGAAGTTACTCCACCCAGGATGGCTTAGAGCACCTTTAAGCAAGAATATATAATGAGCTCTTAAAGGGATATTTCACCCCAAAATGAAAATTCTGTCATAATTTACTTGCCCTCAAGTTGTTTTCTAAACCTGTATAAATTTCTTTGTTCTGCTGAACACAAAGGAAGATACTTTGAAGTGAAAATAGCATATTTTCTTAGCAATAGATGATATTTACACTAAGTGAAAATAGCAGCATTTTCGTAGTAATAGATATTTACACTAAGTGAAAATTGCATATTTTCTTAGCGATAGATGCAATTTACATGTAAAAGTTCAGTTCTTTGCAATAAGAGTAAATAGTAAATAGATGCTATCTATACTTTATATTGGCAGTACACCTCAGTATTTTTGTACATTAACAGGATGCAATAATATCATAGAGTGTAAACGATTATATTTATTAAAATTATTAAATGGATGCTGCCTTTTTGGGAGAATAAAAACCCTCCCTACACCTTCCCCTAACCCTACCCAATAAACACTTTTAAAGGGGCTCTATGTAAGATTTTCACTTTAATAAAGCATAAAAATACCCCAATATGTTTGCAGATATTTAGGAAACATGCCAAGTTCACCTACTTGTTTCTCAGAAAAAGAAAAAAAAATGATACAGCCAGATATTCTTTCTTTGTTTTGGTCTGTGCGAAACCGTGTGCTGCCAGTTTATCCAATAGTATTTCGACACCACAGGTTGCCAGTTGGCGGAAAACACCGCATATTGCAGCCATGGAAACCAGCAAACAAACTGGGTCAGAGAATCGCAGATTCTACCTGACGTAAAAAGCCTCTGCATCCATCTAAAAATCTCTATGAATGACAGCATATTAAAACACAGATAAATCAACTCATCAGCTTACAATGTGCAAGTCTCCTCAGCTTTCATTGTTAATTGCGCTCCCTCTTGTTGCGTGTCCTCAAGCTGGCCACCCGCGTCTTTGAAAGAGGGGTGGGGCAAACAATATTTAGAATTTGGACTGTAGTACCTATTTCGACCACTGGTTCTCATTCCTACATATAGCCCCTTTAGTATTATTAAACACTCGTTCGCAGTTTATTTCCACGTTTAGAACATTATTTTCATTTTTAAATGCGAGCTCGGCAAGAGGCAGATTCGAACACGCGTCGATTGTGTTAAAAGCCAGGTCTGTGAGCTGTACTCGCTACTGCTGCGCCACTGAAGACATTGAATTCCATGTGTCTGTTTTAAAACTTGAGTGGCCCAACCAGACATTGGTGGACAGAGCTAGTGTAAACAGTGTTTGCCAACACTCCTTGTAGGCTATAACCTAAATATGAATTCCACTTATGATAAACAATACCAGTACTCAACAATACTCATTATAGCACCTTACTTTTTGCCTCATCAACCAAATTCTTAGCGGGAACTGCTGCAATCAGATCAGTTCAATTCATGAATGAAACATCGTGCCTTTTGAATCATTTAGTGCCATTGGTGAACCAACAGGTTCACTGAGAACTGCCTCTCAAGAATCATTCGTTAATGACTTCGACATCGTTATCGCATCTCGCAGTGGGTCTTAAGTTCTTCACTTTGAATTCGAATGAGGAAAGCCATGTTTTTTCCGACATTGAGCAGAATAAAAAGTAAGATATTGTGCGGGGAACCTTGAAGTAAAACTTTTCTCTCAGATACTTGAACTTATATACAGTAAATGAGAAATACTTTGACAGCCTCTGGACACTTCGCACTTTCATTGTGTTCTATGGAAGAAAAGGTTTGTAGGGTGTTCATTTTTGAGTGAACTATTCCTTGTCCACCAAACCTATGCGTTTTTCCTATGAAATCTAGTTAAAGCATAGCATTTAACATTCAGTCTGCACTGCCTCAGCGTTTTGTCACAGCATCCTGACGGCTCAGGGTGTCCGCAGAGTTTAAGAGCGTGACATGGCTTCTCCTGACCTTCAACCCTCGTTTATCGGCTGCCGCCTGCCTGGCCGTCTAACTCACTTAGCGTATGGCTCTCTGCTCTTATCAACGGCTTCACTGACAGACGCCGAAGACACCGGAGAATAACTGCCTCACGTTGTCACTGACAGTACGGCGAGAGAGAGAGAGAAACAAGTAGAGGGAATTGTCGAACGCGGCGGCCTCAACACCCTACAGACTTTGATGGCCCTGAGCCCTGAGATGAAATTTCAAAGCGTTGTCTCGCTCGCTCTCTCTCTCTCCTCATCTTGCAGTCTCGCTGCAGAAGGCAATTACGAGTCCCTGGTCTCCGCGGCCGCCCACCTCCCTGCCGTCTCGTCTTTGCATTCCTCTTTTTTCCTCTTTCCTTCCCTCATTACCCACTTTCCCACTCTCTGCTTTTTCTCTCCCTCTCCGCTGTGAGTCATGCAAATCAGCAACGCTCGCATGGAAAAATATCGGAATCATTAATAATTTTGGGGCGAATTTCAAAAAGGTGGAGAGGATGCTTGGGAAAAAATGGCAGGAAGGCAGAGAGGGGCCATTTTAATGGAAAGGAAGTAATCATGGCGGGCCATTCAAGATGAAACGCCGCCGAATCCTTTGACGACTAAATGACGGCGTGCTGTGCACAGGATGCCCTTGAGCACTGATCCGAGGTCAGCTTTCCTGTATTTAACTACTGCGTGCAGATCTAGCAAAACCTGAGCTCAGATCAGCACCGGAAGGCATCTGGCAGCCGCTTATTTCAATAACCAAATCCACAATGACGGGGAACCTGATCTCTCGGAGTTTGCAGGCCTGACCAGATCATATTCTGCTTTTCCCTGGAGATGCGAGATTTTATCTGAGGTGACGTTCAAAAATAAAGGTTTCAGTTAGCAAAATGGATTGAACTGGCACAAAGAACTTTGGAAAACAGTCTATTAGGGATGTGCCTGAAGCCTGTCGGAAAGGCATAGAAAATGAGTAACGCATTCTATGGAGTCCCTAAAGGGACATGGTGTGGCTTGCTGCGGTAGTCGGTTATTAAGGATGGGGATATCGATACTGAAGTGTATGGAAGCTTGGAAGCCCATGAAGCCCACAAATGAAACATCAAAATCACGTTGAATCTTCTTGAAAAATAAAGAACTTAATTTTTAAATGAATGCATCATATTTAAACTCTCCACAATCTCTAGCCCCTTAGACTTCCATTGTAAATGCATTACTGTAAACACATTGTTTTTTACTTGAAAATGATCTTCTGTGGTGGTGCATTCTGGGACTGCAAAGGTAAGCTTAGCTAAACTAAGAGTTTGTGAACTGAATCTGGCACCAATAAAGCATAAAGACCACTTATGTTATAAATTTACACCTAACATATCATACAGTCCCTTGTGTGTGTGTTAACACTTACATACGCAAAAATAGATCCATGACGCACTGATAGCCTTAAATCTGCGGTTGTAAAAATAATTACCATGGCAAGACGATTTACAGTATAACTGAGCCATTTATACGTTTTAATTACAGTTGAATCCCCATTCCGTTCGTCATGCCTAATTTATGGTAATCTACTGTAACCTAAATACTTCAACTCACAGGTGGTGGCGTAAATCAATAGCTCAGATGTTTTGAAATGGATTTTCAACACAAAAATCATTTAAACATACGGAAGAGTGTTCAAACTTTTCAACAAAAGCCTCTTGAGGGTGTTTAAATGTTTGGCTCATTCCATTGAGTCCATGTTATTAAATTCAGCTTCCTTTAAATCAATTTCCTAACTGAATTACACACCATCTTGTTTTGTTTCGCAGGAATCTTGTCATCTTGTCTCCAGAGTAGCAGCTTCTCGACACTGCTTTTTGACCACCGCCATGTGGTTTGTTTCGGCCACAATGGTGGCGACACTTGTGCACAGCTTGTCTTGTTATTGTCACTAGAGAAATAGAATGTCCTTCCCGACATTTCTGAAGGGTTGCATTCTGGGAAGTCCCAGACAGTAACAGATGACCAGAAGCGAGACCACTGAGGAACCTGACAAGCTGCCACTGAAATAGCTCAGAGAGAGATATCAAAAATAGTGAGAGGCTGTAATAAGACAGTTATTTTCTTGCACTCCAAGACAAGACACAATCCTCTTAACAAGAAGGCAGCATCCGTCCTCTCCGTTATCCCTGCTAGTTTGTTGCTCACCTAGTGAGTCACTTTTTAAGATAACGTAAAATTAACAGTTTGACGAATTCTAATTTCCCCTCTTTTTTCGTCCTTGGAGTTTTTGCACCACAAGCATTTTGGTCTCACTTCTCTGCAAAGAAAAGCAATGGTGTACGTTTTTGGGGTTGCACCTGATACCAGAACCCTTTTGTGCACCCAGAGGACACGTTGCATCATACCTCGTATCTGCTACACCGTTGGTTTTACGGTCCTCCAAAACTCCATCATACTGCCTGGAAGTTTCAGTATGTCACGCCACGGGCTGGTCTTACATCAGCTAGATGGCAGACAAACAGTCGGAGTATGAGAAACGCCAGATCAGCACATCCAACTGATGGCCTTCTTTCCTATATAGTTCTCCACCAGCATCCCTAATTAGGGTGCAAAAAGAAAAACGAGAGAAAAATGTCAACCAGCAGAGTTTAGACTATGAATATGGCAGGAGACACAATGGAAAGTATGAACAAACAAGCATCTGATACCCACCTCAAATCAGCTTTATACTGTCTCGTGTTTTATCTTAGTGACACTGTTATGGGTCCATCAGTACTAAAGGTCAGTTTGTCTACTAGTCTGACCAGAACTAAGATACATGATGTTCAAAGAGCAAATTTGGCTCTTAGATAACAAAGGTGAAGTGCAAAAAGATACGAAATTCGAGATGCTAAGCAGAACATTGGGTTTATAATGAATTGTGCAATGCAAACTTCTACCTCAAATGCTTCGGCCAAATGGGTCAACAATAAATTTGTTTTGGGCTCAGTAATGACTATATTTAACAACTTCAGATAGCAGTGAGGTAGTATGTCAGAAATATATATTGATTTATTAAGGACATACCAACTAGGCAAGTGACCTTTCTTAGAGATGACAACTGCTTAACTGAGTGCGTTTACATGCACAATCTTACATTTAGATGCTTCATTACCGACAACGTGTAAAATCAGTGTTCTTATTTTCAGGAAAATATTCGTTTTAAGCAAAACCTGATTACAGTCCATTTATGTTTTGATGTCAAAACCAGACTAAAACTTAAAGGGTTAGTTCACCCAAAAATGAAAATAATGTCATTTATTACTCACCCTCATGTTGTTCTACACCCGTAAGACCTTCGTTCATCTTCAGAACACAAATTAAGATATTTTTGATGAAATCCGATGGCTCAGTGAGGCCTCTGATGTCAGCAATGTCACTGAACCTCTCAAGATCCATAAAGGTACTAAAAACATATTTAAAACAGTTAATGTGAGTACAGTGGTTCTACCTTAATATTATAAAGCGACAAGAATACTTTTTGTGCGCCAAAAACAAACTAAATAGCGACTTTTCAACAGTATTGATGGCCGATTTCAAAACACTGCTTCGAAGCTTTACGAATTTTTGAATCAGTGGTTCGGATCGCATAAACGAAGCCTCGTTTACTGAAATCATGTGACTTTGGTGTTCCGAACCACTGATTCGAAACAAAGATTCGTAAAGCTCATAAGCAATGTTTAGAAATCGGCCATCGCTAGATATTGTTGAAAAGTCGTTATTTTGTTTTTTGGCACGCAAAAAGTTTTCTCGTCGCTTTATAATATTAAGGTTGAACCACTGTAGTCACATGAACTCATTTAAATATTTCTTGAGTAGCTTTTCGATCTTGAGAGGTTCAGTGACATTGCTGACATTAGAGGCCTCACTGAGCCATCGGATTTCATCAAAAATATCTTAATTTGTGTTCTGAAAATTAAGGTCTTGAGGGTGTGGAACAACATGAGGGTGAGTAATTAATGGCAGAATTTCATTTTTGGGTGAACTAACCCTTTAAATGTAAATTTGTCTTGTGCTTGTCTGTTTACACTTTACATTTTATGAGTGTAAAGATCATTAACAGTTTAAGGAAAACCTGATTACTAGATGCATTAAACTACTATATAATGTTGAATATGAAGTATAAAGTGCCATGTCCTGGAGTATTGCAATAATATCGTATCGTGATATGTATCGAATTGTGACATGATGATATCGTTACACCCCAACTGATTACAGTACGTTTACCATTTAAACTTCAATCAAACCTTACATTGTATTAGAATACAGGATTTTAGCATTAAATACTATGCATTCAGTTCGGCTGACTCAACATTTTAACACAAATCAAGTTAAGATTCTTTTCTGACAAATAAAAGATTAATAATCTGTCTTTATAAATACTTTTAAGTTAGACAGAATGCCTGTAGAAACTGTGAGCCAGCAACACAGGCGTCAGCTAAGATTCCTTTAGCTTCTCAGACTTTTTTCTTGTGGTTGTGCTTTTAGGGGTATTAAACTAGTGTGGGCAGTTTAGATTGGAGACATCCGTCATTAAGTGCAGCTCAAGCAGTGACTCAGCAGTGCGAATTGGAAAAATGCACTGCAGGTGCCCGGCTCTTCCAGACGTTGCCAGGTCTTAATATAACGTGCCTGATCCCTCTGTGGACATCAGCGGCAGCTGTGCGCACCAACACAGCCCAATGTTTACTGAGCACGATAAGACAAGTTCTCTAGGCATACTGTAAAGTGAGATTTTACAAGGACATCCCAGAAGGAAATGCGTCATTGTTAATCATGAGTTAGTTCACTCAGAAATCAAACACTTGCAGAGTAAAGAGTTGCATTTACAAAATTTTTATTTTTTGAACCATCTTTGTTATAGAAAAAAAAAAAACACATGACAACGTTCCTTATAGACAACTACTATCAGTAACGGTGACGTAATCTCCTGGAATCAGTCAACATCCATAAGAACCATCATGCGATTCCATCATCGATTGTGACGTCATAAAGTACCAGCCAGTCTTTAGCGAAGAAATGTGCGTTTTATACATAATTAGTGATTTTAACTGTTATAATCTACATTAATACAACCGCCAAAACTACCTTACCGGGCCATGAAATGTCTTTTGCATATATATATATTTTTAAATGTTTGCTTGTTTGCGTATTTAAATAGGTTGCATTTAATTTCAAAAGCCTGTTTCCAAGCCAGTATCCAGGTTGTGCAAACAATATCAAGGGATGTTAGCAGGGGAATTAAGGGTGCTTGTAAACCGGCGTCGAGTACAAGTCTTTTTTTCGATCCGGGGAATTAAAAATGCATGAAGCCACCAGGGGCCCAACTGGCTTCAACCCCTGCTGCACCCTCTTGTGAACTTTTTTTTGCAGTCCACCACCGGTGATGGATGGAGTAAACTCTAGTTGGCTTCAATTCCCACAGCCGCCGATACCAATTTCTTTCTTGTACCTGTTTGTTAGAGTGTTCGCTTTTCGGGTGAGCTTCGACAGTACCGTGTGCAGTCCGGTTAGATGAAAATGAAACAGCTTCTCCAAGTCCTCATCGTTCGGTTCGATGCGAGACATCTCCAGGGACGGCGTCACGCCGTGCTTGTCCTTGCGCCTCTCGTCGCCTTGAAGCACGCCCCATTCGATATCGTTCCTAATTGATTTGAGGAGCACATAAGAGCCGTACATGTCTCCATCCTGGAAGGTGTTCACCTCTTTCTCCTCCTCCTGGTCCAGCGGGACGTCCCTCAGCAAACTTGGCACCATGACCGTCTGGTCCATGTTGTTCACGGCACCAATAAACCGGTTCATGGCATTGAAGAGGGAGTTCTTTTGGTTGTAGGAATCGCAGATTTGCATCATCTTTGCTGTCCTATTGACCCGGAGGGCTTTGATCAAATGCAGAACGAGGCTTTAAGGCTCTGTATAGATAATAAAAAGCAGCAGTAGATGTAGTTACTCTTGGGCTGGATGGTTCAGGTAGATATAATAGAGGGTTTATCCGCTATTATTCAGGTCCAGGGAGTGCTCAGATCCCTTGTGCACTTAAGTAGAATGAGTTTCTGAAAGCGCAGGTGGATTTAAAGCAAGGGTGTGGCTTCTACACGTCAATCAAACGTGTAACCAGGTTGTAACCGGATAATGTGACCTGAAATAACACAGATGCGTTAAAGATTAGGGAGGATGCACACAATATTATATAATCAGAAATAATATCAGTGTGCAAATATATATATATATATATATATAAAAAGGTAGAAAAAGCAATAAATACAAAAAATAAGATTACCAATCTTCCCATAACATTTACAATGATTAAGGATTAAACTGTTTTGTATTTAGTAAAACTAAAACCTGATCTAAAAACTGTAATCTGAACGTGAATTATTCGCTTCCTACCACTCCTTGATTTCCTCAAGGAAAAGCCGGCCGGCAAACTAACCGTCAATCTGTCGAGGCTAATAAATAATATAGGCTTTTGAATACCCACCTTTGCTGATATTCGTCCTCTTCCTTTAAATTCGAAAAGGTCCGGCAAAGTCCAAGGAAACCGGCGATAAAGTCGCTGAAAGATAACAGAATCGTCTAGCAACAGACCGAGGGTGAGGCCGCGTGTAGCTCTATGGCGCTTATGAATATTCATGAGGCGACGCATCAGCCCACAACCGCTCAGCCGCTCTAGTCCAATTAGAAGCCAGTCGCTTAGTTCATCCTGGAGGACGGCGCATTTCAACAGCCAATCAGAGGGCAGAAAGGGAATCCGGCAACGTGCCAGGGCTGCAGCTCGCGGTCAAAGACACGACAGTGAGAAGGAAGGATAGTGAAAGAGGGAACTACCGGACTGATGAAAGTACCTTCTACATTGCCTATTGACTTAACTAGCGCCAAAAAGGTTTATTCCATCGATTTATTGAGTCCAAAATAGGCTTTATATAAAATAGTCTTATGACTTTAAATGCCAAAAAGAAATGAGGTACAGAAACTGTCATAAACTTTCGAGAAAAATTACACTGCCGTGACTCTTCACATCATCAGAAAGGTATTTTATAAAAGATAAAAGCTATTTAAAGGTGCTATTTTTCCAAAAAGAGACCAAAAACACATTGTATAGCCTATACTTTACATATAGGCTATAATAAGATTTATTTTTTATTTTTTTTAAATGTGCAATGGTTATTACCGAGGAGACTGAATGCAAAGCCTGAACTGATCAATGGAATTATGCAAACGCGAACTTGCAAATATTATGCAATATGTGCCAAGATATTTAATGACACAAGGGGAAAAGGGTGAAAGTCAAAAATCAAATGCAGATCTACATACAAGCAGGCAGCACAAAAAAGTATTTGAAGACTTCAGATGCAAAAGACTAAGTGCCGTCTGAAATTTTCTTCTAAAATGAGCATTTTTATCAAGCTTGTGTGTTTAGGTTCAGTAATTTCACTTTAATGGCAATTAATAGGTCCTTTTCATTGCCATTAAAGTGAAATAACTGAACACAAACATTCAAGCTTGCTCATTTTAGAAGAAAATTTCAGATGGCACTTATAGGCTTTTGCATCTGAAGTCTTCATTTGTACACGTAAGGCACTTTTTCAGTCATTGCTTTGAGTGATAATATCAAGGAAAGTGGATAGCACAAGAACACTTGAAGCAAAACAAGTCACAAAATGAAGTTTGTTTGTGTTTTAAGTGATAAAACAATAGATAAACTGTTCAAAATGAGAACAAAATGTATTGGATGCTTGTTTTACAAAGGTTAGTGGAAAATGTTCCCGTAAACGCCACTTGATATGATGTTTCAGATGATTTTTAACACTGTCAGACATTAGATAGTGGGACTTAAAGGGATAGTTCACCCACAAAGGAAAATTCTGTCATCATTTACTCGCCCTCAAGTTGTTCCAAACCTGTATGAATTTCTTTCTTCTGCTGAACACGAAGGAAGATATTTTAGAGAATGTCTGTAACCAAACAGCTGATTTACTATGGAAGTCAATGGGGCCCATCAACTGTTTGGTTACCCATATCTTCTTTTGTGTTCAGCAGAAGGAAGAAACTCGTACAGGTTTGGAACAACTTGAGGGTGAGTAAATGACAGAATTCTCATTTTTGGGTGAACTATCAGTTTAAGTGTTCTAATACTTTTGGGGGCCTCTATAAGACCTGCTCTCTATATATAATGATCTCAGTTCTCAGATGACACAATATCTGCACGAAAATCCATGTTTGCATGATTATTTGCATGGGCTTTCCCCGTTCACTGAGGTCTCCTGTCGTTGCTGTCCCGTTACGTTTTTCAACAACATCGTGGTGCCATCTAGCGGTCAGGAAGGGAATAAGAAACTGTCTTCAAGCCGTGATAAAACAAGCCAGGAGACTTCCACATGACCCTATGGGAATCAATCCATCAATCCAGTTCATACAGTAACATACAAATTTCAAATGAAGACAAACCAGAAGCAGGTAACGACGAAGAACCATTTTATTCATAGAGATCACGGTTGTTTACAATATCAACGTACATATTGTTGGCATGCTAGCTGGTGGTGCATTTTAAAAAGTTGTATTTTTATTATACAAAGTATATTATTACTCCACTCGTCTATCTGGAGATGTGGAGTTCATCACGTGTTTTCAGACTATGAATTCTGGACTCTAATACTTAATGACCCATCAACACAAGGGGCAGCTGCAGAAATGATTGTTAACGTATTAATATAATAGCTATAAGTCTGTATGATAATAAAATTAATGATCAATGAGAAAACCATGCAAAACAGCAACACAAAATCAAAAAAAAAAAAAAAGAGATGCACATTGACACACGTAAATATGGAATTCGTTAACAGTACTTCACAGAACAATTCAAAATTAAAGAAAGCCAAAAGACTGCAGTGATTTCTACCACAAATAAATAAATAAACAATAAATAAACAACTGAGGTCACTAAAGCTTGGCTCATGTTGAAGAACTTGAGTGATGATTCTAGGATTCCTCTGACTCAGACCTCCAGAAAATCTGCGTTTATTCCATTTATAGAGCTGTAAATCAAATTTCTCCAGCGTTTTAACTAGACATCTGTTTTTTAGAGCTGTTCTCCTGCCAGCATAATCACTCTACCGTGACATTTTTTTTTTTTTTTTTTTGACTGTACTTTTTTTGTCTGTGATCTGGTTGTACGGAATCCCGAAAAGGACATGGTGGTGGAACAAATATGGGAAAAATCTCGCAAAAATTTTTTGTTCCCCGAGAAACTTTGCGTTCGCTATATATATATATATATATATATATATATATATATATATATATATATATATATAAGCATTTTGACAAATGGTAACTTTTTTAAAAAGTTTTTTTAGGTCTAACATTATTTTTTTTTCCAAACAATATAGCGTCCTTAGAAATATTTGTCATACCAAAATTCTCATTATCGTTCAAATTTCTCATGCAAATATTCATCCGCTTGAAAATAACTGAACATTTTCTGAGCTGTAAAGCAAGAACAATGCTGAAAGAGATGATGATTACATTCTTACAGTAATACACCATAAAATAATAGCAGATACAGTGTGTCACAAGGTAGATATGGTGTAAAACTGTAACTACAATCCATAAACTGTGGAATTACCCATTAAATGACCCAATAAACAGCGTTTAGTTAGTACTTTAGTTAGTGAAATATTGCATTTAATTTGCCTGAAAAATGCTTGTCTTATAACAGTGTAAAACCACTAGTTTTAAGGGCACATGTTCACACTTCAGTCTAAACGTATTTCAGTTCTGTACATGGCTGTATGTGGCAGAAAATTGCTTGTTTTTGGCTTTCACAACAAGACAAGATTGACGTTTTTGACTGTACATGATTATGTCGAGTCATTTTCAACCCGGTGGAGCAAAAAATTAAATCCAAATCATAAAAGACAAAAAAGCCATTTCTGAGATAAACCCCTATGCCAAAGATTTTACAACAGCAACAACAACAAAAACATCTTGTCATCTGTTTTTTTTTTTTTCTTTTTTAATAGTTTTTCCTCCCGAAAAAGCAAGTAACTAACAAATCTGCATTGAAGTCACTTTTTAGGGGTTAAGTAACACCATGTCCTAACCAAGTGTGCAAAGTTTTGAATGTAAAGTAATTATGCCAACACTGAGTAAAAATACTGTGCAAAGCCACGAAATAGCCAATCAGAACATTGATATGTAATATTATAATATTACAATGAGATTTCACTGTGGGCGGAGCTACCAAGTGCAACATGACAAATAGAAACTAAGCTGACAAAATGGAAGATAGTTAAGAAAAAAAAATACCTAAAAAACCCCCAAACATTTGATAAATAACTAATCATTTAAGTCGCATTTATGTCCCAACCAGGCATTAAGCCGTTTTTCTGTCTGAAATAGAAAATTCTTGTGCAAATTGACAAAACCACAGCTAATCTGAACATATTTCATACACAGCTAGAGAGGGATTGAAATATCGATTGACTTTTATGCGAGCGGTTAGGACGTGGCGTTACAGAAACGCTAATGACTAGCTGTAGTGTGTGTTTCTGCATGCAAGGCTTTGTACAGTGTAAAATACAGAAGTGCGTCTTAAAACCATTTCCTTTTCCTCGCTAACGCTGACGTATTGGAAGGAGAGGCTTTGGTCATGGCACAACTGCATGGTTAAGGAATGATGGAAGGGAGAAAAAAAGAAGACAGGAAAGACAGAATGAAAGATAAAAGCAGAGAGAGAATAAAAACAGATAAGAATGGAGTGTGCTAGCATTTTTGGGTTGCTTTCCCTTTCCAAGGTGTCGTATGTCTTCGGTGCCTGAAAAAAAAAATGGGGAAAAAAAGAGATTTAAACATTTTTGCACACAGACTAGAAGACTTTTTGAAGAATCTTCATGCAGTTTTTCGCAGCACCATTATAGTGACCACAATCACCAAAAAAGTGACATTTACAATTTTTTTTAAATATTTTAGTCCAAGTCATATGATAGCGTTCCTTGAGCAAAACTAAGTCACTATTCACTGAAAATCTTCACTCCTCCACTTCAGCTCTAAAATCTCCTTCTCTATTCCACATATTTAAACATAATCAAGTTCATTTACAAAACACATTTTGATGCTACTCTAAGTATATATATATATATATATATATATATATATATATATATATATATATATATATATATATATAAATAATATGACAATTTATTATTTTAAAATTTATTTTTGGATGATATTTTATTTAATTATATTATATATATATATATATATATATATATTAATATTTGCAATAACTTCACAAAAACGTTACATAAAATTTGTGTATAAATAATTTACAATTAAAAACATTAAATATATATATTATTCTTTAAAAACACACACATACATTATATATATATATATATATATATATATATATATATATATATATATATATAGGTAAGATTTTATTAAATGTTTTTAAAAGAAATCCCTTCTGCTCACGAAGACTGCATTTATTTGATTAAAAATACACAAAAAAAACAGTAATTTTATGAAATATTATTAAAACTTAAAATAACTTTTCTATTTGAATATATTATAAAATATAATTTATTCCTGTGATCAAAGCTGAATTTTCAGCATCATTACTCCAGTCTTCAGTGTCACATGATGCTTCAGAATTCATTCTAATATGATGATTTGCTACTCAATAAACATTTATGATTATCAATTTTGAAAACATTTTTTTCAGGATTCTTTGATGAATAAAAAGTTTAAAAAACAGCATCTGAAATAGAAAGCATTTGTAACATTATCACTAGCATTCAAAAGTTTGGGCACAGTAAGATTTTTTATTTTTTTGGGAAAGAAATCAATACTTTTATTCGGCAAGGATGCATTAAGTTGATCAAAAGTGACAGTAAAGACATTTATAATGTTACAAAAGATTCTATTTCAAATAAATGCTGTTCAAATATATTGCTGCCCTGACTGGTATACTTTATTAGATTTCATAACAGCTACATCGCCTCGTCTTGTTGTTAAAGTAGTGCATAATTACATATATGAATAACCAATTGAAGCATACTGTATGTTTTATATTTGTATCTGCGAAAATCAGAATCGCCAGCAAGCCGTCTATCTACTGTAGATAATGTGATGAATGTTTATATGGTTGTCAATAAATGTGACATTTTTTTCACAATTAACTATCTTCAATACATTATAGCTTTAATAAGATTTAAGAAACAGGCAAGAATAAACCTGGTGTTCTCCATGATTCATGCTCTTTCCGACAACAAAGCACTTAAACGTGATGAGCTCGTAATCACGACTTCAGAAGAGGGAAATTTCAGAGAGCACATGAAGGCAGCATAACTGAGAGTTGAGTCCTGTGACCTATCTGTGTACCATGAGTTGCAGTCTGACGTTTAGGATGCTACGATTGAAGCTAGTCAGTAGCTCCCAGTATAACGGAGCGTGTGTGTGTTACTCACCTGTGCCCACGCCGCTACACCATCTCGTACTGATTGGCAGTGATGAATCGTGACAGACAGCAGGCCAACAGCATTCCAATCAGCTGAAAAACACACACACACATGGCCGTTACCATGGTAAAACTGTTTTCCAGAGCTTTTTTTGCTCCCTCTTCCAACGTAATTGCTAATTAAATTAAATTGTGATAGTCGTTACTGCCGGCTGCTCTGCTGGGTTTACGGTTCGCTCTCTCCGCGCTCAAGAAATTCTAGTTATAATCATAATGAATGTTTACTGATTCCCATTTAACCGAGCCAAAGAATTCCACATGCGCTGCGCAAGATTAGACGTATTAGCGGGGCCGCATCTCTAAGAGATGTCATCGATTCAGGCCGCCCGTGTGCTCGCAGATAGCATTTACAGTTCAATTAACTTGGTGTGTGTGCGTCAGTGGGGTCGAGGTGTTCCTCTGTGCCCCTTTGGACCCATTAGTACGGCTGGAGAGATATCTGCATAATGGCCCCGAGGCGAAGCGTGAGTGACAGAGGGCCTGATTGTGTTTGAAACGGCACGTTCGCTAGCAAACCCCAGCTGCGCCACACGCTCGGCTCCTGCTCGTGTGTCTATGTGTGTTTACTAAATGAGGGCTGGGAAAACACAGACAGCCCGGGGTCGGCATTCACCGCGGGGTTGTCATGGCAGCGTGGCTCTCGCTCCAGCTTTTAGACGTGAGCACACGCGGTGTTACCGAGTGACTCATTTCGACGGCGTATACAGCTACACCTGTGTGAGACAACACCAGCCAGCTGTTCAACTCGCTTTGACGGTAAACGGAAAACAGATTGGAGTAAATATTAGCTCGCAAACGATCGCCTCAGATGCGATCATTACATCTCAAGGACAGGAAAGACATTTCTGTTTAAGTGTAGATGAAATTTAATGTAATAAAAGATAATAAAATCAACCAATTGCATGAGTTTGGGGCGGGGCTATCTGATCGAACCAATCAAGAGGTCATTTACATATATATATATATATATATATATATATATATATATATATATATATATAAAACAGAGATCACTTACATTTAAGGCTTCAAATATGCAAAGCTATGGAAGCTTGTTTCCGCCACGGAATAAAAAAATACAAAAGGTAATTGCGACTTTTTATCTCACAATTCAGACTTTTTTCTGCTAAATGTGAGTGTACATCTTGCAATTATGTATTTTTTCTCAGAATTGTGAGTTTATATCTCATAATTGCAACTTTATTTCTCATAATTGCGAGTTTATTTCTCATAATTGCAACTTTATTTCTCATAATTGTGTTTATTTTTCAGAATTGCGAGTTTATTTCTCAGAATTTACTATTTCTCCAAATTGCGAGTTTATTTCTCCAAATTGCAAGTTTATTTCTCAGAATTGCAAGTTTATTTCTCAGAATTGACTATTTCTAAGAATTGCGAGTTTATTTCTCCAAATTGCGAGTTTATTTCTCAGAATTGCGAGTTTATTTCTCCAAATTGCGAGTTTATTTCTCAGAATTGCGAGTTTATTTCTCAGAATTGCGAGTTTATTTCTCAGAATTGCGAGTTTATTTCTCAGAATTGCGAGTTTATTTCTCCAAATTAGTTTATTTCTCAGAATTGCGAGTTTATTTCTCAGAATTGCGAGTTTATTTCTCAGAATTGCGAGTTTATTTCTCAGAATTGCGAGTTTATTTCTCAGAATTGCAAGTTTATTTCTCCAAATTGCAAGTTTATTTCTCAGAATCGCGAGTTTATTTCTCAGAATTGTGACTATTAGAATTGCGACTATTTCTCAAAATTGCAAGTTTATATCAGAATCGCAAACTTTATTTCTCAAAATTGCGACTATTTCTCATAATTGCAAGTTTATATCAGAATTGCGACTATTTCTCAGAATTGCAAGTTTATATCAGAATTGCGACTATTTCTCATAATTGCAAGCTTATTTCTCAGAATTGTAAGTTTATATCTCAGAATCGCAAGTTTATTTCTCAGAATTGCAACTATTTCTCATAATCGCAAACTTTATTTCTCAGAATTGCAACTATTTCTCAGAATTGCAAGTTTATATCAGAATTTGCTAGTTTATTTCTCAGAATTGCAAGATTATTTCTCAGAATTGTGAGTTAATATCTCAGAATTGTGAGTTTATATCTCAGAATTGCAAGTTTATTTCTCAAAATTACGAGTTTATATCAGAATTGGAACTTTATTTCTCAGAATTGAGAGTTTATTTCTCAGAATTGTGAGTTTATATCTAGCAATTCAGACTTTAACTTGCAATTCAAAGTTCTGACAAAAACAAATAAGATTTACGAGATGTAAACTCACAATTTGCAGGATAAAAAGGCACAAAAGTTGCAATTACCTTTTTTATTTTTTATTCAGTGGTTAAAACAAGCTTCCATATAAAACAAAAGTGTAGAATATTAAAAAAGAGAAAAAATAATACAATAAAATGTTTTTAAAAGTGTAGAATATTTAAACATTTTTTTAAATAAAAATAAAATATTTTAAATTTAAAATAAAAAAATAAAAAATTTAAATATTGTAAGTGTACAACATTTTTAAAAAGTAAAAATAAATAAATGATAATGTTTAAAATAAAAGTATAGAATATTTTTAAATGCTTAAAAAATAATAATAAAATTATTCATTTCAGGGATTTGATAAGTTCCCGTTTCCTCAAAAAGTGTGAGTAAAAGATGGAAATAGTCTCCATCCTACCTGCGAGAATGCAATTCCAAACGTTACTCCAGCGATAATGCCCATGTTAGTCTCAATAAAGGACGTCACTAGCTCATAGCAGCCCTGAAAACAAATAAAATAGATGATAATAAAAACAAATAAACAGATGAAAACCAAGACAGTCAGCCTGTGTGTTTGTGCAAGTGCATGTGTGTGTGTTACCTGCTGATAGACTTTGGTGGGCGCTATGGTGGCGTTTCGCAGGTCTGAGGCGTTGCAGTCGGAGATGTTAGCGCAGCAGCTTGGAGGAATTCCATTCACAGGGAAATAAACACTGGAGAACCAGCTGGTGTAGTTCAGAACACCACAACAACGCAACTACAGACAGAGAGAATCCAGACCAGAGGTCACCACAGGTAATAGTAAATCTATATGCCTAACAACCTCCCAGAAAATCTAAGCTACCTCTAACAACTTTCTGGAACACATCCCTTGCAACCACTAAGAAAACACTTGCAACTGCCTAACAACCACCCCAAATATTTCAGCAACGACCTAGAACAACTTGCTGTAGCAATGCCCTAGCAACTATCTGGAACTCCTTAGCAATGCCCTAGAAGTTGCTTAACAAGCACCCAAAACACCTTAGCAACACCCTGGGAACAACCTAGAACATCTGGCCTTCTAAGTAAAAGAGCCAGGCGCTGATTAATAAAGTCATTGCGTCACTGCAGCTGTTGTTAGAAGCTCCGGTCCCCAAAGAAAGCTGAGACTCACGCTTAGGACTGCACATGCATATTGGCTCGTCTAGCCTGAAAAACACTTGAATCAGGTGTGTTTGATTAGGGAGACAATTTAAATGTGCAGTGCAGGTATTCCATTTTTTAACACTATTTGAGCATAAGAAACAACATTTATGGAACATTTTTATGTCAGATTTTGTTGCTGATTTGAAATATGTTATTTAATTGTGACTTCGGCAAGCAGTATTTGAGATTTCAGGATTCCTCCGTTCAGATAGATAGGACTTGGTCTTGGATGCCCGAAATAGCTGCCTGGAGACGTTGCAAATATGACCGCCGAGTGAGCAGACTTTCCTTCAAAGGGACTATGATTCAGTGCTGGTCACAGTACAACCATTAATCCTGTTCGTCTCCACTGGCCGACTCATCTCCATCCCGAATAAGGCCAATGACTGTAGTGTCATCAGCAAATTTTAAGAACTTGACAGTTGAGTCTGAGGAAGTGCAGTTGTTTGTGTACATAGAAAATAACAGAGGGGAGAGCATGTACCCTTGAGGAGCACTGATGCTGAGGGTGCTTGTGCTGGATGGAAATACCCCCCGTTTTACCTGCTGCGCTCTATTAGTGAGAAAATTTGGCACAGTAAACTGACCGAGTTTATAGTGAAGAATGTCAGGGATGATTGTATTAAAAGCCGTGCTAAAATACACAAAGAGAATATGTGCACAAGACCCTGGAAAGTTGAGGTGCTCCAAAATAAAATGCTCAGTGCCATGATCAGTGCATCTTCCACAGACCTATTTGACCTGTATGCGAACTGGAACAGATCCAGCAGGGAGCCTGTAAAGACCTTCAGGTATGCTAATATTTAAGTAATGCCCTAGCAACCACCTAGAACACCCTTGCAACTGCCTAACAACTACCCAGAATATCTCAGGAACATCCTACCAACAACATCAGAATACATTAGCATTGCCCTAGGAACTACCCGGAAAACCTTAGCAACACCCTAGCAACCATCCAGAACACCCTTGCAACTGCCTAACAACTACCCAGAATATCTTAGGAACATCCTACCAACAACATCAGAATACATTAGCATTGCCCTAGGAACTACCCAGAAAACCTTAGCAACACCCTAGCAACCACCTAGAATACCCTTGCAACTGCCTAACAACTACCCAGAATATCTTAGGAACATCCTACCAACAACATCAGAATACATTAGCATTGCCCTAGGAACTACCCGGAAAACCTTAGCAACACCCTAGCGACCATCCAGAACACCCTTGCAACTGCCTAACATCTACCCAAAATATCTTAGGAACATCCTACCAACAACATCAGAATACATTAGCATTGCCCTAGGAACTACCCAGAAAACCTTAGCAACACCCTAGCAACCACCTAGAATACCCTTGCAACTGCCTAACAACTACCCAGAATATCTTAGGAACATCCTACCAACAACATCAGATTACATTAGCATTGCCCTAGGAACTACCCAGAAAACCTTAGCAACACCCTAGCAACCACCTAGAACACCCTTGCAATTGCCTAACAACTACCCAGAATATATTAGGAACATCCTACCAACAACATCAGAATACATTAGCATTGCCCTAGGAACTACCCAGAAAACCTTAGCAACACCCTAGCGACCATCCAGAACACCCTTGCAACTGCCTAACATCTACCCAAAATAACTTAGGAACATCCTACCAACAACATCAGAATACATTAGCATTGCCCTAGGAACTACCCGGAAAACCTTAGCAACACCCTAGCGACCATCCAGAACACCCTTGCAACTGCCTAACATCTACCCAAAATATCTTAGGAACATCCTACCAACAACATCAGAATACATTAGCATTGCCCTAGGAACTACCCAGAAAACCTTAGCAACACCCTAGCAACCACCTAGAACACCCTTGCAACTGCCTAACAACTACCCAGAATATCTTAGAAACATCCTACCAACAACATCAGAATACATTAGCATTGCCCTAGGAACTACCCGGAAAACCTTAGCAACACCCTAGCAACCATCCAGAACACCCTTGCAACTGCCTAACAACTACCCAGAATATCTTAGGAACATCCTACCAACAACATCAGAATACATTAGCATTGCCCTAGGAACTACCCAGAAAACCTTAGCAACACCCTAGCAACCATCCAGAACACCCTTGCAACTGCCTAACAACTACCCAGAATATCTTAGGAACATCCTACCAACAACATCAGATTACATTAGCATTGCCCTAGGAACTACCCAGAAAACCTTAGCAACACCCTAGCAACCACCTAGAACACCCTTGCAATTGCCTAACAACTACCCAGAATATATTAGGAACATCCTACCAACAACATCAGAATACATTAGCATTGCCCTAGGAACTACCCAGAAAACCTTAGCAACACCCTAGCAACCATCCAGAACACCCTCGCAACTGCCTAACATCTACCCAAAATATCTTAGCAACACCCTAGCAACTACCCAGAACATCAGCTAGCAGTCTATCTGACTGAAATTCAAGCTGTAACCTTCAAGTTCTTAAAAGCATTTTAAAAAAGTTCAAAGTTTGTCTTTATAAACTCTCCTTTTCTAGTTTGTGATGCCGATTATGAAAAACATCTTTCCCAGGTATCCATTAAAACACGTCACATTAGATAAACTGATGTTAACCAGTGTTTGAACATACACTCTTCTGGACTTTGTCCACCGCGACGCTTCTCTCATCCTTGGCGTTATAGTTCTGAACAGCCTCGGTGTACGTCCTCAGAAAGGTGCCTTTGATCTGAGGGAACACACACACACACACACACACACACACACACACACACTCCATCAGATGTCACCAGAACAAGTCCTCCTAGTGCGAGACAGATGGAGATCCCTGAGACGCATTATGGGTCACCGCCGGAGAACCTGCGTGTGCGCGTCTCACCTCATGACGGAAAACAAAGCCCGAGATGCCAGCGACCAGCTCTGCCAGGAAAACCAGAGACAGGAACATGGCATACTACAGACAGAGAGAGCGAGAGACACGTTAGGGCCGTCACTTGATGTCCAGTGTAAAACCTGCTTCCTGAAGCTAAACTAGCAGTGGGCTCTCACCAGTTTGAGCATCCATGGACTCCCACGGCATGTGGCGAAGCATCCGAACAGCCCGAAAACGATGATGGTAGTCCCGGTCCCGATGAGCACGTAGGGAGCATTGGTGGAGTTGTCAGCGATCAGAGAGATGTATGGACCCAAAATGAACTTCCCCCATAATCCCACTGCCAGCAGGATCGCCCCCGTGATCTAAAGAGAAAGAAAAAACAACATCTGAACTTTTATTGTTAAACCCTTCTGATGAGTACTTGTACAGCTTTGATACCATCTAGTGGACAACTTATTGGATCTTCTCTCCTATCATCAGACCAATAGGCTGTCAGTACCCAAAACACACTTTAAGCTTCAGGGGTATCGTGCATTTTCAGTGGCAGCACCCCAGTTGTGGAATAACTTGCCTTTTAGCTTGAGATTGGCCACTTCAGGTTTTGCTTAAATCTTTAAGACACATTTTTTTAAAAAGGCTTATGGACTGGAGTAACTACTGTATACAGATTTATTTTGTGTGAATTTAGTGTTGTATACCATTTGTGATTGTTTTATTGCTAATAGCATAATTTTATTTCTCTGTGCAGCACTTTGGTCGACTCTGTCGTTATTAAATGTGCTACTTAAATAAATGAAACAAACTGAAACAAACAACACGTGATCATAGCGAAGCAATTTGATCACAATATGGAAATAATAATTTTGACTCCTCAATAATGACATTCTGTGGTCGAATATTTTATTTTAATGATGCCAATTTGAATCATTTGGCATATTTTATTAGCAGCACTGTTATTGTTAACATATATACAACTTAAAAATCATTTTCTATAATTGAAATAATATAAATATTAGTGCTGTCAAATCGATTCATCGTGATTAAATCGCATCTAAACATAAGTTTGTAAAAATACACACATTGTATGCAATTAATTGCAATTAATTGACTTTACAGCACTAATTAAATATTAGATTACCTTAAACTTGACAACTAACTGAAATAAATTTAAGCTGAAGTACTAACATTTTAAAAAAAAATTAAATAAATGAAAGATAAATATATTTTTAGAAACTAATAAAAATGACAAATGTACATACATTAATAAAATTTAAACAAATAAATAAAATTTTAATAAATACTGAAAAATAATTAATAATACTGCCTATTAGCTGTGCTAGTTTCATGGTAAATTATTTAAATCAAATTAACTTCAAATCAATATTTGTAATGTCCTAAAAGCTACTGAAAAGTACCTACTGAAAAGTATTCTGGAAGTTTAAAGCACATATTAAGCACTTATTTAAAAGCACAAATTTAACCTTTGTTACTGAGATTTGTCAAAAAATACATTAATAGATAGAAAAGACATCACAAAGGTGTGGTCAAGTTTAAAAAACATTTTTAAAACAAGATGAGATGCAATTGTATTACATGAACACCTGTTTTTAGAAAATATATCTTAATATAAGTGTAGAATAAAAGTATATCAATTATTAGTATATATATATATATATATATACAATTTTAGATTATATATATATCAGTAAATGTTCATTATTTGTCTCATTTTCTAAAAAGCTTTTACATTTTAGTCACAAATATGTACCACATACAGCTGTACAAATGTGAGTGTGTTAACCAGAAGAGGGCGCTGGTGTATTTATTCATCACTAGAAACTGAAATCACTGTGAAACTCGGCACTCATTGAGGGGTGGCCGGATGTCACGTAACATACATCGGCCTAGCGGAGACAGAGAATGTTTAACTGTTCTTATGAAAATAGCCTAAAATAATATAGATATGTATGTATCTAAGCACGTTTCATTTCTACTGCACAACACACAAAATGTAAAAACAGCAAACAAAATACGACAACACAACACAATTAGCTCACATTTAAGAAAACAGAGATGACAAAATGAAAATAAGATCATATTTGTCTCTCTTAGAGATCTAGACATTTACAAGACTTTCACTTACAATGTGCGCAATGGTATTTCTCTGTTTTGGACACAATACTATCTGGCAAACATGGTATTATATTGCTAATTTTGTAGAATGATTAGCATATTCAAATACGTTGTTTGCATCATATTTGAATATGCTAATCATTCAAGTTATTCAATAAATAATTTTAATCATCTTTACTTCAGAAACTAGATGAAATTGATTGCGTTATGGCTGTTGAGATCATCCTCTCAGTGTTTATTAAGTTTTTATCAGCAGTCAGACTCTGGAAGGCCAGCGGGAGAAAGTTACTGTCGGCTGCTTGAGTTGAACCAATTTAGGCGTCTAGTGGACGGATCTCAGATTCAACATGACGGGCTGAACACAGGACATTTCTGCATGAAATCGTCACTGAAATTCTGTCTCAAATGTCCTGACTAGCAACCACGCATCCGAGATGAGCATTAGCGTGGTGTTAGCAAGCGCACAATGCTGCCCACAGAAACGGCCATGAATATGTGAACCCAACATCCTACTCGGAAAAGCAGTGCTAAGATGCCATCAGCTTGCCACCTCTGAAAGAGTCATCGCTCTCACGGATGTGCTAATGATGGTGTGAAGAGCTGTAATGGCACAAGCAAAACCCAAAACCCGATCCCTTGGTCCCTTCTGAGGAAGCATCTAAACAGGAACCTTATAAGTGAGTAATTAATGCTCTACATGGGCAGCATCAAGACCGCATGTATTGGCTAAAAAAAAAAATCAATTTTTCATTCAATTAGAACATTTTCTTTGGTCAGCGGCATGCCTGTGATGCCTTAAAATGCTCTCTAGGTAGACAGCGCACTAGGTTTGAGAGACAGCTACAAAGAGAGAGCTACAGAAAGAGTTTTATCCATCTTAAGCTCAATGGTACCACCATCTTGTCATTCAGACCATGTCCACCATCGCACAGAGGACACAATGTCTCCATCTCACACTGAGACACAGAGAGACGGAGAGAGAGAGAAGGAGAAAGTGCACAGATGGTGTGACTCATCAGGGATCCGAGAGAGAGAGAGAAGAAATGACTCTAAGTTTCAGGAACGAAAACATAAAGTGTGCAAAGAACTTTGAAATCCCTCGACTCCTCTTTGACAGACAGCTCTACTGTCTTTTATTTAAAAACTGTAGAAAATGTAGGAAATTTTGTGAAAAACATTGCCGGGTCACATTTCACTTCAAAATCAAAAGAAAAAAGAAATGTTACACTGTATAACATATTCAGCCTTAATATATTTGAGTTTTTGTATGTAATTCTTATTATTCCCGCTCTCATTTAAATATTATATATATATATATATATATATATATATATATATATATATATATATATATATATATATATATATATATTATGGCATCATTCTCATTACCATAACAAAAACAAATAAATAAATTACCATAATGTAAAAATTAACTGTAATTACCATAATGCAAATAAATAAATAAATAAATACCATCTTTACCATAATTCAAAAATAAAAATATAATATACATAACACATAATTTAATATAATCTTTTTTATTATGGCATAATTCTCATTGCAATAAATAAATACCATCATTACCATAATGTAAAAACAAAAATATCAATATAATATCAATATAATATAATATAATATAATATAATATAATATAATATAATATAATATAATATAATATATACTCTTTTTATGATGACATCATTCTCATTACAATAAATAAATAAAATTAATTAATTAATATCATCATTAACAATGTAAAAATATAACATAACATAATATAATCTTTTTATTATGGTATCATTCTTATTACAATAAATAAATTAATTAATTAATACCATCATTAACAATGTAGAAATAATATAATATAATATAATATAATATAATAATCTTTTTATTATGGCATCATTCTCAATACAATAAATAAATAAATACCATTATTACCATAATGTAAAAATAAAAATATCATTATATTATATTATATTATATTATAATCTTTTTATTATGGCATTATTCTCATTACAATAAATAAATAAATACCATTATTGCCATAATGTAAAAATAAAAATATCATTATAATATAATATAATATAATATAATATAATATAATATAATATAATATAATATAATATAATCTTTTTATTATGGCATTATTCTCATTACAATAAATAAATAAATACCATTATTACCATAATGTAAAAACAAAAATATCAATATAATATAATAATATAATATAATATAATATAATATAATATAATATATACTCTTTTTATGATGACATCATTCTCATTACAATAAATAAATAAAATTAATTAATTAATATCATCCTTAACAATGCAAAAATATAACATAACATAATATAATCTTTTTATTATGGTATCATTCTTATTACAATAAATAAATAAATTAATTAATACCATCATTAACAATGTAGAAATAAAAATATAATATAATATAATATAATATAATATAATATAATATAATATAATATAATATAATATAATAATCTTTTTATTATGGCATCATTCTCAATACAATAAATAAATACCATTATTGCCATAATGTAAAAATAAAAATATCGTTATAATATAATATAATATAATTAATATAACAAACAAATAAATAAATGCCATAATTTTTATTTTTGGTAATGAGAATGAGGCAAATGTACTCAACTGTCATGAAAATAATGTCACAAAACAAAATATCGTCCTAAAAATAGGCTTGTTTAGGTAAAATATAATATATGATATAGTATATGAAGACTCAAATGAAAGCAGAGTCAATCCATGAGACTCGGCCAGATGTTCTTGGAAGGACAGAGACAATGCAATGCTGAGCATCTTTCTTCATCAGAAAAAAAAACAGAAATGAAGCGAGAGAAATGACAAGCCATCCGCTACACAAACATCATGATGCAAAACTACATAGAGGAGCAGAACTTGTTTTTAATGTAAAGGCTGGAAGAAGAAAACGTTTTATTGAGCAGAAGGATATAAATTATTCATCAGTGCTTCTGTCGTCCTCTCTCTGTCTCAGCCATGTGTCTGTTAAATAAAGAACCACATAAAAACCCTGAGAAAACCTGTGAGATCACTTTACCAAACTTTAAAACAACAACAACAACAAAACTACTAATGCACTTTCTGTTAGAGTCCAGTGGAGTTTATTTCAGCCCGCAAGAGCCGATACTAAACAGGATCTCAGGAACGCATTCCTGAACATCTCAGTTAGGAGGCGCTTTCTATCCCCTGACAAATGTGAAGCGTTCATTTCTTCAAATGAATGGCAAATTGATGCGGCTCGGCGGCGTTCGTCTTTGATATGTCAGAGACGCCTCGAGTTACACACAATCTAGAGCTTAAATAAAGAAAAAAAATCTATTACAGCTCTCGTCATTGAGGAAAACACTCCATGACAGCGGGAGAGGCGGCTGCCATGGCAACGTTTCCATAGTGACATACATTCTATGCTTTCCTTTGGAGTTCTCAAATATGCATATGCATTTTTCAGTAAATATTAAGAATCAGGGAGCAAGATCTGAAATAAATCAGCAGAAAAAGGGGGATTCGCTCATTTTTTTTAAAACCGGTTAAATTCTTCTTTTTTGAACAAGAACAATGTCGGTTTACAGTAACAGGTTGTAGCTTTTACCCCATTTTACACACATCCAACTTTTACCACAATAAAACAGATAATAATACATGCAAAAAAAACAACCAACCAAACAAACAAAAACACTCACGCTCGTAATATATACGTATATACCATTGCTATAATGGTAAAATAATATATGCTCACTAAAGTTCAGAAAAAGATCCCTACAACTTCTATTAATGCCATTTTGCTCCAGTTTCCCTGAGTAATATATTCTTATCTTTAAATATTTTGTTAAATATTTTCATTTTTATATGAACATCAACAACAGTATTATATTCTAACTTTACATATAATTTTTATTATATTAATTTTTATATGAACAAAAACAAAAAACAATATGCAACTAAAAAAGAACTTTTTATATTTGTACATTTTTATATGCAAAAAAAACCTAACCTAACTATTAAAATTTATTTCATTATTTTTAAATTAATTTTTATATGAACAAAATACCTAACAATATACAATGACAATATTCAAATTTATTGTATTTTTTTATTCATTTTTAATTTTATATGAACAAAAACAATATACAACAAAAAGAAAGTATTATATTCTAACTATTTTTTTTATCAATTTTATGTGAAAAAACAAAAAAGTATTATATTCTAATTTTTCTAATTCTAAAAATGTATACAGAAAGAAAAAAGAAAAAAAAGTAAGCATTCTGAATTTTCTTCTAAATTAAATTCAATTCTTCAGCTATGAATGGAAATAGCGTTTGTTTGGTTTTGTTAAAATAAACTTAATTTAATGGGCAGGTTAAATGGCCAGTGGTTCTAGACTGAATTTAAATGTTCAACCTGACAGTGAAACAAACTTCAGGAGAGAAGGATACACGATGTTCACAACATTTTACCCATCAGGCTCATCAAACCTGAAACCACGACACACGGAGAGAGACAGGAAGTGACCGTTCTCCGTTTGCCTGGAGCAACTCACGGCAGCTCCGAGCGTCACCGCAGACAGAGGAGCGAGAGAACAGGAATACATAGAGGACAGCTCTGATGAGAAGGGGAAGCGAGAGGAAACAAGAGAGCAGGAGAAAAGCCATCCTGCTCTTTGCATTTCAAATGCCTGATCAAAGCCGCTGTTGTTCTGTGGCCTTGAATCTGCTCAAAGGGAACAAGTGTGTGTGTGTGCGTATTACCACAGCACCAGAACAATTACAGACTCTGCATCCAACATCTCCTGTTTCATATAAAGTGAAGGTTTTTAAACTAGGGTTAAAAAAAATATATATATAAATAAATTGAAACCCATACATGAAAAATAAAATCACAAGAGGATCATACATTAAAAATGATAAATAAAAATTAAATTACAAGGGCGTTTTCAAATAAAAATAATCTATAAAATAATTTAATAAATAAATCACAAGGGTATCATTAATAAATAATTCCTAAACTAAAAGTAAACCACAAGGGGATTATAAATAAATAAAAATTATTTATACAATAATTTAAAAAATAAAATAAAATTGTTTAAATATTTAGTGTTGTATTAAAATGACAGCATGTTGTTTCTAAAATTAAATAATATAATATAAAATATATGCATTTATTTAAAAAAGTGAAAACTAATTAAAATTAGAAATTATAATAATAATATTTTATTTTAATATTCAGAATGCTTACTTTTTTCTTTTTGTGTACATTTTTAGAATTAGAAAATTTATTTTTATTTTTTTTATTTTTTTTAAATTACTTTTTTGTTTTTTTCACATAAAATTGATAAAAAATAGTTAGAATATAATACTTTTTGTTGTATATTGTTTTTGTTCATATAAAATTAAAAATTAATAAAAAAATACAATAAATTTGAATATTGTCATTGTATATTGTTAGGTATTTTGTTCATATAAAAATTAATTTAAAAATAATGAAATAAATTTTAATAGTTAGGTTAGGTTTTTTTTGCATATAAAAATGTACAAATATAAAAAGTTCTTTTTTTAGTTGCATATTGTTTTTTGTTTTTGTTCACATAAAAATTAATATAATAAAAATAATATGTAAAGTTAGAATATAATACTGTTGTTGATGTTCATATAAAAATGAAAATATTTAACAAAATATTTTAAGATAGAAAGTTGAGTTCGTATCTTTTTATAAACACTATTAATGTCCACATCTCTGTCCCTCAAACTGTTGAAACTACTGACCCCAAAATCACCGATTCCAAATTGAAACCAAACATCCGATTTGTCCTTCATTTTACTTTCAACCAACTTTCCAAATCCCAGCAGTCTTTTGTTTCATAAACAAAACAGATCTACAAGTCTCATAATCCGCTAAGAGCATTAAAAACATACAGTCACACACTACAGACTGAAAACATGAGCGATCCAATCCCGTCATCACTCCCACGACTCACCAGAAACTATTAATGCTGTAAATAAATGTAATTATATGGTTGAGCACCACAAATGTTCTTCATTGTCATCTGAGAAATCTGTATCCATGGCAACAGTAATCCCAATAATGTCTGTAATCTCAATCCACCAATGTCAAAACAAACCTGTGAGGCCTGCCGTAATTTGACCAATATCTCTACCATAAATGTGTTATTTTTTTAATGTGTTATTAGTTTTTGTATCAAATTCCTTTACTTTTAAAAAAGTGACAGGTGGAGGAAGAATAGACGTCACGAAACGGTGAAGGCTTGGTTTATGAATATTAATTAGATTATGCACAAATAATTTACTGTTTCGATAAATAAATTGTCTAGTGGGGTCAAAAATAGTGTAAAAAATGTCAAATAATAACCACAAGCTGATCATAAATAAATAAAACACAAAGATCATAATAAAATCAAGGGAATCAAAACAAAATGAATAAGTAAATTAAATCACAAAAGGATAATAAATAAATTCACAAGTGATCATACATAAATAAAATCAAGGGAATCAAAAATAAATAAATCATAAGAGGCAAATTAAATAAATTCACAAGCAGATCATAAATAAATAAAAATAAAATCAAGGGAATCAAAAATTAATAAATAAAAAAAATTAAATCACAACAGAATAAATACATACATGAATAAATAAATAAAATCAAGGGGATCATAAATAAATAATCAATAAACGATCAAATCACAAGAGGCAAATAAATAAATAAATTCACAAGCGGATCATAAATAAATGAATAATAAAATCAAGGGAATCAAAAATAAATAAATCTATATTAAAATCACAAGAGAATAAATAAAGAAATCAAGGGAATCATAAATAAATAACTAAATCAATAAACAATCAAATCACAAGAGGCAAATAAATAAATAAATTCACAAGTGGATCATAAATAAATTAATAATAATAAAATCAAGGGAATCAAAAATAAATAAATCTATATTAAAATCACAAGAGAATAAATAAAGAAATCAAGGGAATCATAAATAACTAAATTAATAAATAAATAAAAATTAGATCGAGAGCATAATGAAGATAAAAATCAAGGAAATCATACATAATTTGAAAATAAATAAACAAAAAAACAAAAACAAAAGGGGGTCAACATATTTGGGGTCTGTGGCAACAAAAGTTTTTTTTAAACCCTGCTCAATCTCTGGGATGTATTGATTGATTCATTCATTTCAAAATCAAAACTAGAACGTAAACAGCAACACTAAAATCAGAACTGTCCAAAAATAAATGTAAACAGCAAATTCAAAAGCACACCAAGCTGCTATATTCCATATTATGAAGTTCTCATTACGCAGTGTTAGTTACTGTAAAGAGTGTCTGATTGACCGCTGATATCTTCCTTTGACTCCTAGATGTCTGGCTGATACACAATGCTTTTCTTTCTGCTATCAACAGACTGTGAGAGTTTGGACACATGCACACACACACCATTCCCAAACAACAGGTGACATGACAATCACATTAGCTCTTATGTGACTCACTCAAACACACACTCTTTCTATTCTCAGATGAGACAGCTGAGCGTCACGGCAGACTTTGCTGCTGTGGCACTTTCTCTCTCGTACGGTCAAGCTGGGAAAAGCATCTGGTCACACAGGGGGCCCAGGACAACAAATACAGAGAGACCCCAGAACAACAAAGCTCACAGCCAGACACTTCCTGTTTGATGTCCATCTATGAGAAAAGATCCACAGATTGCTGCCTATGCAGTTTTTTTCCCAGTAATAATGTGTCTTAACTGTTATTTTATCTGTTTTCCAGACACTAATGTCATTCTAGTGGATAAATAATAAGTAAAATGTTATAAATATATACAATATATATAGTATATATTATATGTTTAACAAATTAACAAGATGAATTAAAATTATTTACTATATTTTTTTTGTTCTAAAAATATTTAACATTTGTTAAAAATATTGATTAATGATTTTTATGATTTAATCAGTAATATCAAATTTGCTAGAAGTGTTAAGAAAATCTTCTATGTTTCCATTATTTCTTAATTCTTCACTATTCTAGCTTGTACTATTCTAGACGATGTTTGAAAATTTGTATTACTAGCGCTTCTCATGTTATTACCTCCTTAAGACTTACATACTTCTCATTTGTAAGTTGCTTTAGATAAAAGTGTCTGCTAAATGAATAAATTTAAACATAAATGTTGCAAAATTACTAACAAAAAATACAATATAACATAATACGGCCACCATAGCTCCTCCGAAAGGGAGGGGTGCGAGGGGTGTGCGCCGTTAGTTGCAGTTCGCAACCACACCACTAGATGCCACTAGATACACCTTTAATCGTAAAACGTAATCGCACAACGTTTTGTCTCGTCATATTCAGTTAAAACAGTCGCCAAATATTAAAGGTGCCGTAGAACGTCTTTTTAAAAGATGTGATATAAGTCTAAGGTGTCCCCTGAATGTGTCTGTGAAGTTTCAGCTCAAAATACCCCATAGATTTTTTTAAATTAATTTTTTTAACTGCCTATTTTGAGGCATCATTAAATATGCACCGATTCAGCGCACGGCCCCTTTAAATTCTCGTGCTCCCCGCCCCCCAAGTTCACGCTTGCCTTAAACAGCATAAACAAAGTTCACACAGCTAATATAACCCTCAAAATGGATCTTTACAAAGTGTTCGTCATGCAGCATGTCTAATCGCGTAAGTATGGTATTTATTTGGATGTTTACATTTGATTCTGAATGAGTTTGATAGTGCTTTGTGGCTAAAGCTAACATTACACACTGTTGGAGAGATTTATAAAGAATGAAGTTGTGTTTATGCATTATACAGACTGCAAGTGTTTAAAAATTAAAATAACGACGGCTCTTGTCTCCGTGAATACAGTAATAAACGATGGTAACTTTAACCACATTTAACAGTACATTAGCAACATGCTAACGAAACATTTAGAAAGACAGTTTACAAATATCACTAAAAATATCATGTTATCATGGATCATGTCAGTTATTATTGCTCCATCTGCCATTTTTCGCTATTGTTCTTGCTTGCTTACCTAGTCTGATGATTCAGCTGTGTACAGATCCAGACGTTAATACTGGCTGCCCTTGTCTAATGGCTTGAACATGGGCTGGCATATGCAAATATTGGGGGCGTACATATTAATGATCCCGACTGTTACGAAACAGTCGGTGTTATATTAAGATTCGCCTGTTCTTCGGAGGTCTTTTAAACAAATGAGATTTATATAAGGAGGAGGAAACAATGGTGTTTGAGACTCACTGTATGTCATTTCCATGTACTGAACTCTTGTTATTCAACTATGCCAAAGTAAATTAATTTTTTAATTCTAGGGCACCTTTAAACGTTTAGCTACTTACATCTTACCACGCACTCTTTCACTGCTAAAACTAAGCGTCGCATTGGAATTCGTGCTCGTCTTCTGTGAACGGTAAGCCCCACCTTCTTTGATTTCATTGGCCATCTCAATCATTTTGATGGGAATGATGCAGACCAGCCTAAAAATGTAACTTTTTAAAACCAACATTTCCCAGAAATTCTAACAACAAACAGCGCAGTGCAGCAACAGCATCAAGCACCAAATCCGCATTTCAATTTGGCCATTTCTGATTATTACTTGTCCCCCTCAATGTCTATGGTGGTTACGGCCCTGGCTTAAAGTGTTGATAAAAAAATCTATTTTTTTTTGTGAACCCCCATCTAAGAACCCCATTTATTAAATAACAATAAAAAAATACAGTAATTTTTTTTTGTGAACTCCTTTTACGCACAACACACAGTAGCTGTGATCAAATTCACTGCTATTTTTGCTCCACTTTCCCTATATAGTGCAGTTTTGTATATTTCCAGTGCATAAGTGCTCAATTTTAAACCCAAAAAGATCAACAATCGCACAAAGTAAAATATATTATTATACAGTAATTGTTTTTCTTCCCTTCTTCCTGAGGGTGTTGTCATACTTGAATTGTGCCGGCTCAGATTGAGCCGGTAATTTTCACTTGTCTTCCACTCCATTGCTCTCCCTCTCTCCCGGCCATTAGAGCGCCATACATCATCATGATCCACTGCGGCTCGTCGATAAGTGCTGTTTGTTCTGAGAGCGTCGGTTAGACGGCCCGCCTCACGTTTAATGGCCATCTACAGCTGTCAGAGGCGCTGGCCTTTCAGCCTCATTCTCTCCAGCTCCGTTTCTGGGAAATGTTGGATCAAAGTCACCGGAAAATGGCCAGCAAGAGTCAGCATCTATATGACACTGTCTCGCGGCTAAAAGGTCCTTCTCATTATTCAGAGAGTCAACTGACGGGGAAACAGAGGCTGCCGGCGGCTTAAATCAGAACGATCTGTCCAAGACTAAATTGACTGTGTGTCTCTGGCAGTTAGCTGGAAACGACGGACAGATGTATGGATAGATAAATCAGGGGAATGGTGAAAAATTAAAGTGGGAACAGAGAGAGATAAATAACTCTTTTCTAAATAAAAAGCAGTGAATTTTGGAGGTTTTTTCCCCCACAGTGCCTCTGTTTAACAGTGCAGGAAATGAGTACGCTAATGGAGGAAACTATTTTAGGTGCCATCTCATGAATACTAATGACCCTAAATAACAACCTTCACCACATAACTTTGTGCTATGAACACACTATAAACATGAATTTTTCCTAAAATTTATATTGGTTTGTTTGAGTAAAAAAAACTATCTAAAAATCCTTAAAACAAGATTGTGAAAAAAGTGTGCTTAAATTGTATTGAAAGTGCACTTTAGTGTACTTCAAATCTTAAAAGTATGTATTTTTTCGATAACTGTACTTGCAGATAAAATGAAAATAAAATGTCACTTAAGTGTACTTAAAGAGTACACTTTCATTAACACACTTTAGTCAGTACACTTTAGTCAGTACACTTTAAGTACACTTTAGTCAGTACACTTTCATTAACACACTTAAGTACACACTAGTCAGTACACTTTAAGTACACTTTAGTCAGTACACTTTAAGTACACTTTAGTCAGTACACTTTAGTCAGTACACTTTCATTAACACACTTAAGTACACACTAGTCAGTACACTTTAAGTACACTTTAGTCAGTACACTTTCATTAACACACTTAAATACATTAAGTACACATCAGTATATTCGGCAGTACACTTTAACCTTATTTTAAAGACAATAAAATTATAAAAATTACATGTTATTTAAAGTTTGTCAAAAAAGAACTAGCTAATTCATCTAAGTTCATTTAATATAAATTAATGAATAGACTTTAATTCAATTGCAAATAACATGCAATTAAATTTCTGAAAATGTTACATTCATTTCAGACTTGTATATTCTTTTAAAGTATAGGCTATTATTTTAGTATTGTTTAGTTTACACAGGAAATCATCATTAGCAAATGATCTCTCAAAATTTTGTTCAGTTTATGCTTGAAATAACAACAATAGTGGGGTGGTTTCCTTTCGGCTTTGGTCAATAAGCAACCACTAGCAACTGCCTAGCAATGCACTAAAACCATTTAGCACCATTTAACAACAGTATAATAGCATAATACTCTGGCTACTCACCCATAACACACTAGCATTGTTTTTTACGGGCTAGCGTCTTTCACATTTTCTTTGGAAAATCTAAAATCTAGTTTAAAATAAATCCAGGATAAGGAAATAATAGAGACGGCTCAATGTGTCAGAATATGCGTGCTAACTGCTAAGCTACAACTCAGATGTTCCTAGCATGCTCAAAGTTACTCAACATAACAGCTAATATAAATAAGTTAGCAAAACAAACAGGCATTAAAAAAAAAAACGATTACGATACAAAAAAAAGGGAAAAGAAATCGGTGCTATGTTTAAACCTGATGCTACGTGCTGCTAACACATAGCCAACTCATTTAGCATACCTTTCCCCATGAGCGTAAAGCTGCTAATCGCCATGTCAGAACAAAGCAAACACAAGCATCTAGCACCACAACTCAAGCTAGCGGCTAATAATAGCATCTCTTTCATTACCAGGCCTGTGTAAAACGGCACACGGAGTCATTCCAGGATAACAGGACCTTAACAGAGGAATTCCAGTCACCTTTAAATTCCACAGTTGGGAACTAATTAGGAATATTTCAGGAATGCAGAGAGTATTTTCAAAGTGTTGAATTGGGACTTTATGGAGATGTTTAGTCATGCTAGTCAAAGACGTTACAATTCATAAACACTTTAAAAAAAGTTTTATTTATTACCCAAATTACTATTTATTTTTAATCAGTTGGCCTTTATCATGTTAATTGACATTTGACATTGACAATTAATAAAAAACACTTCTTTCTTTCCTTCAGGAAATCCTTCTAATATGCTGATTTGCAGCTCAAGAAACATTACTTATTATGATCAATGCTGAAAATATTGCTTAATATTTGTGTGGAAACACCAGGAATCTTTGATGAATTGAAATATTATTTTCTGGGTTGGCAGCAGCAATATTTAACAGTAATGATTTCCCATCCATTCACACACATAATCGGAGCATCTCGTTCAGACTTTTTAGACAAGGATTAACCTAAAATAATCCCTCATCACCACTAAACGCACTCAGCACAATGCCAAAACCTGATGCACAGAAGCAGGATGTTGGACACGGACGCTTTTAAATGACTTTAGGTAATGGAAGATTAATCACTGTTATAAATCAACATCTGAACATACTGAATGTAATTCACAAATTCAATAATTTGGCCTTTGCAATCCTCAATCAAATCTCCTTGCCAACAAAGTCACACAGAAGCAATCAGATCCAAATTCAATTTCATTTCCATTTGAGGTTGAAGCTTCTTTTGCCATCCTCAAGAGGGTCTGATAACTGTAATAATCAGACACTCTTTTAGCTTTTGTTTCCTTACTGTTTACAAAACCGCAATGAGTGTTTGATACAGATAATAAAGGCAGAGATCATGTTTCCTAGCACTTAAGACCAATCCCGGTGGAAAAACGTGTTTCTGTTCTGGTTGTTTACCAAAATGGTGTCTGAAATGTGCTGAACGCACTTGTGGGAATACACTCATTCCTGAACCATTTTGGGGTTTGAGACTTTCTTCATTGTTATTATTAAAGAAATGCTGAGTATTTTGGTTTTGCATTAATATAAGCACATCTCTGATGTTCCTCACCTGTCAAGCAGGTATCATGGATGAGCACCTGGTCAGCTAAGAGTCAAGAGTGTCTTAAGCTTCCTTTAATAGGATTCAAGCCTGGATAATACCAACCCAATCATTTAGAGAAGAGCTACGGAGCTGTGATTTACCTGGGTGTAAAGCCGTATCACTTTACAGGAATCATGAATAAATGAAAACAGAAAAATAATACTACTGTATATATACCAATAAATGAAGACTTCAGATGCAAAAGCCTCTAAGTGCCATCTGAAATTTTCTTTAAAATGAGTGTTTTTATCAGGCTGCTATGTTTTAATTTTAGTATTTTCACTTTATTGGCAGTTAATAGATCCTTTTCATTACCGTTAAAGTGAAATAACTGAACATAAACATAGGAGCCTGATAAAAATGAACATTTTGGAAGAAAATTTCAGATGGCACTTAGAGGCTTTTGCATCTGAAGTCTTCAAATATAATTAAAATGAATATTTAAAGAGCCCATATTATGCTATTTTAAAGGCTCCTAATTTTGTTAATTATGTTGTAGTAACTTTAAAATCCAGGTACAATGTGAATGCAAAGAGAACTGGGTTTTCATTTACTTAGTTCATGTTTGGGTGAAAGAGGTGTGCATTTAACAATAACAAGTTAAAAACATTGTCAGAACATGACTTAATTTGGGTACAGTATGAGGTATTAAATGTTAAATCCCAATGTTTGTCAAAACAATACAATTTTCTTTTGACCAAACTGTTCTGCTTTAAGCACTTTACACAAGTATGTTTTCCTTCAGATTTGACAGTGAAGTAGAATCTGAATAAATCTCGATTTGATCATTCCACCTCTGCATTCCAAAGGGAATGATAACACTGAAAAGAATACACAAGACAAAATAATAACAAGCTTAAGGAGGAACAAACAGAGCATTGGCAATAAGTGTTGACGCCTCCACACACGAAAGGACAGAATATATCAGCAGCACTGCAGTCTTCAACAACGCTCTCATTTCCATAATAACACTAAGGGCCACTGGGAAAACTGGACCAGACGAGTTCTTAATTGTCTGCTTGTAATGAACAAGCCTGCCAATGTTAATAGCGCTGGCTAAGAGCAAAATAACTCAAGAGAAGGGCGACTCAAGAATCTTCAAATGGCACCAATTACAGAAGCACCAATTTCACTTGTTGTTCGAATAGGTCCAATAGCACACTTCAATTACCATAGCAATAATTTAGTACTGTTAGTATTATTTTCTTTCTGACAGAATAAACACATTTAACTAAAAGCGAATTGATACAACCACAACAATTAATGCACATCTTTGTTTTGACAAGCCCTGTCCATTAAATTGCAACACATTGCAATTCTCCTTTCTACAAGATGTAATATAAGTCTCTGGTGTCCCCAGAAAGAGTCTGTGAAGTTTTAACTCAAAATACCCTACAGATCACTCATTATTCAATGCCAAAATGCCCCTTTTTGGGTGGAAGCAAAAACACGCTGTTTTCGTGTGTGTATTTTTAAATGCAAATGAGCTGATGCTTCCCGCCCCTTCCAGAAGAGGGTGGAGCCTTTACAGCTTGTGCCGCAGATACTCCGGCAACAAAACAGGAGAAACAGTATGGCCGTTTCCACAGAACGTGTTTTTGCATTCCACTGCGCTGTTTTTCAATTACTTTCTATGTAATCATGGGCTAGACGGACCTTGTGTTTTTTTCCCCCTCCCATTCGGGGCCATTCACACTTTGTGTCTAAAACACGTGGGCATTGGAAAGCACAAGGTCTAGAGATGTTTTTTAAAAGTTAAACTTCTTTTAAATTGAGCGCTTTAGCTTGATAAAAACAATGACGATGTTACAGTTAGTTTAAACTTCGCTATGCTATAATAGAAATGTTTTTATACTGTAGCATAACAAAATGATCTAGTATAACAAAAAGGATCATTTACTGTTTTGAATAATTTGCAAAAAAATTGCTAAGTTTCTTATCTATTTTGTAACTCTATAAAGAAGCACAATAACAATGCAATTGTTAGTAGAGGAGAAACTCATGAAAATCATGAAATGCTAGCATTTCTTTTAAATGTTTAAGATTATCAACAAAAAAGATAATTTAATGTACTGTAAACATATGCTAAATGTCGGCTTTTCTTTAAGTTTTTTATTTTTATTTGTTTGGTAACTCAGTAAGAAACAGAAACACAATCACGTTACCATAAGCTAGGGCCCTATAATTTCCGCAATCACGGAATCGTGGAATCCAGTCATAAAAACGGAATTTACTATATAACGCGGAATGTCACGGAATTTGTCAAATTTTTGATGAATGAATTAAAAGCAGGTCAGTACACGTAAATTAAATCGCGATATAGACTAGTGTCTGAATATTAAACCGCAAAAAGACTATTTAAACATGAATCCTGCATGCCTGTGTGCCTCTGAAATGAATGATGCGGAAGCGCGGTTTCATTTACCTCACACCGCCTCACACACAATCGCGCGGGCGCACGCACGCACGCGGAAGCACGTGCGACGCTCGCAGTGTTTTCGTCCTCTGTCGCCTCACTATATGAACGCATGAATTCATCTCCAGAGCCGCTATGAAAGTCACTTCATCAGCATTTAACCACTTCGTTTGAGAAAACTACCGTCATAAACACAGAGAAACTCAAAGCTCTAGGCAAACCGTTCTCAAAGCTCTCAAAACTCAAAGCTCTAGGCAAAAAGTTCGATTTAACTTGACAGAAACATATTACTGTTGTACAGTAGAATTTAGATAAATTAATTTAATAATAAATTATTAAAATATATTTTAAACAATAATCTCAGTGTTTCTTCCATGTTTTAATTTTAACAGTAAAGCTCTGTTGTGCAGCACATTGTTTGACAAAAAAGTTTAATTTCATGATAAAAGATAAATTAAATGGTATGCGTTCATTTGATTGCCAGAAAAATGTAAATACACAACAGAACTTCTGAAGAAAAACAAATTCATAAAAATATATTTTTTAATTAATTCATATTGTTGTTTTTAAGAATTTAATTAATTAGACATGCTTTTTGATTATTAAAATGGAATTAAACCATTAAAATGGAATCCAGAAAACAGAATTTGGTAAAAATAAAATTTGAGGGGAAAGAATAAAAAGAATAAAACATAGGGCCCTAAAAAAAATGTAATTTTTTTGTTAAACTTATTAAATTGTTGGTAAATTGGACAAGATTCATTATTTCAATAAATTAGACATGCTTTTTGATTACTAAAATTTAATTTAATCATTAAAATGGAGTAAAAAAATAAATAAAACGGAAAAAAACGGAATCCAGAAAAATTAAAACGGAAAAAACGGAATTTGGGAAAAAATAAAACGGATTTTAAAGGGCCCTAATAAGCGAAGAAACTCCACAATGAAATACTAGCATTTTTATGTCTACAATTATCAACAAAGAGATATTTTTTACTGTACATTAAATATTTGCTAAGATTTTATCTTTAATTATTTTGTAACTCTATAAAGTAACACAATGACAATGCTACCATTAGCACTGCAATACGAGTTTCAGATTTCCATGAGTTTCAAATTTAAAAGTACTACTTCAAACATTGTTCTGAGTAGTAAATTGGAAAATATATACTTTTGTAGCCCAAATCTCTTCTATAACATCACAATGCTTTCCTAGCTCAAAAAGATTTATTTAATCTTCAAGCTCACTAACGCTAACTCTAAATATTGCTGCTGTGCGATTTTGTGAATTTCTGATGATCTACATTCTGAATATTGCAATAAGCAATACTCTTATCCTCCAGTGATGACAGTTTTTCATTACACTATTGACGAGCAACAACAGAAGATCAATTCTAGACTTTAAGTACCAGCCGAGCCGTTTCTTCGATTCTTAGGTGTTTAAATTACTTGTCTGTCTATATTTCACTCCATTTTTTCTAATGTGTCCCTGGTTCCTTCGGTTCCCCGGAGAGAGTTTAGTGAGAACAGGATTCCTGTCGCTCACTGTGATGTTCAAGCAAGCTATTTTAAGGCGCCAGGAACTCTGGGATCACACATAGACTCATGCCATTTTATGTGTGTATCAGTTACACACACAGTGTGCAAAGTCATACGGTCACATCCTGAGCTTTACATGCTCAATCAATCAAATTGACCCAGCAATAAAAAGCTACCCAATATTCAGCTCTGCGTGATTCAATGAGGTGTCCTCATGAATATTTAGCGATTATTGGCATATTATCTCAATACAAAATACTTTAGGAGTTCTTTTCAATTTCGTTTCAAGGAAAAACATGGTAGCCCCACCATCACAGGGTCCTTCCCAGGCAAATGTACACAGGGCAAAGGTGGCATTAGGTGTTGACTTACTTCCAAAGCTTTAATAATGTCGACTGCATTGAAACATGAACCGAATAGATGTACTGCAACCCTGATGCTAATTTCAGCTCTAGAGATCCAAATTTCTCTCATGGGGAACGTACCGATATCTGGACATCTGATAATAACAGTGTTCACACCAGAGATTAGGAACAGTTCAAGGAACAAAAACAAATTGATTTTGTACAGAACGTCATAGAAAAGTAAAAAACAAAACAAAAAAGAAAAAAGTCATTTTTAAATGTTGGTAACTGGTTAATAATGGTATTTCTAATTTTCTTATGCTTGAAATTGTGTCAAATTATATGTCAAAAATTACTTACGAAACAATTTTTTGTCATTCTAAATACACGATTTTTCACAAAACGTAAAAAAAAAGTGTTTCCAGACAGAAAAACGTTTGAAAACGACCTCCGAAAAATGAGGCAAATCTCAACATAACACCGACTGTTACGTAACAGTCGGGATCATTAATATGTACGCCCACAATATTTGCATATGCCAGCCCATGTTCAAGCCATTAGACAAGGGCAGCCAGTATTAACGTCTGGATCTGTGCACAGCTGAATCATCAGACTAGGTAAGCAAGCAAGAACAATAGCGAAAAATGGCAGATGGAGCAATAATAACTGACATGATCCATGATATCATGATATTTTTAGTGATATTTGTAAATTGTCTTTCTACATGTTTTGTTAGCATGTTGCTAATGTACTGTTAAATGTGGTTAAAGTTACCATCATTTATTACTGTATTCACGGAGACAAGACTGTCATTATTTTCATTTTTTTAAACACTTGCAGTCTGTATAATTCATAAACACAACTTCATTCTTTATAAATCTCTCCAACAGTGTGTAATGTTAGCTTTAGCCACGGAGCACCTTCAAACTTATTCAGAATCAAACGTAAACATCCAAATAAATACCATACTTACACGATTAGACATGTTGCATGACGAACACTTTGTAAAGATCCATTTGAGGTTTATGTTAGCTGTGTGATCTTTGTTTATGCACTGTATTATAGTCGAGAGCTCGTGGGCATGGAGCACAAGAATTAAAGGGGCCGCAGCCTGAATCGGCGCATATTTAATTATGCCCCAAAATAGGCAATTAAAAAATTAATAAAAAAAAAAATCTATGGGGTATTTTGAGCTGAAACTTCAGAGACGCATTCAGGGGACACCTTAGACTTATATTACATCTTTTGAAAACACGTTCTACAGCACCTTTAAGGATGAACCATTTCTCAAAGGATGTCGATTCATTGCGAGTGCCATTTTTAAAAAATAATTTACATCTAAATTGATTGGTGTCTATTGTACACCATTAAATAGTTATAAAATTAGCAGTAAAGAGATTTTGCTTGCTGTAAGTCTATAGAAAATACAGTTTACAGCAACAAGTGTTTGACATTATTTGCAAGCTCCGCCCACAATAAAAATCACTTTGGTCCAAATTCTCCACATTTTAATTATACCAAGAAAACACACCACATAACATGACACCACATAACTACCTTTAACTGCTGAAGCCGAAGCCTTGTGACGTCACAACGACTTTCCAACTTGTCATTATGAGTTTTACATGATTGTTTTTTCCTAGTCGAAACTAGTAATTACGTTAATTCCAACATGACGTGAATGCAACGTAACCATCAAACATGTTATGATTAGCTGTGTCACTTTGTAGCATTTTTGCTTTCTGCGAGGACTGAAAAATGACTTGTCACTTGTGTTTAGTCACGTCTGGTTAACTCAAGGTGTAAGATTATCTCCACAATAGCGGCATGTTAACATGTGAAATATCTAAACTGGCCGGGTGTGAAACGCACTAGTTGTTTCGTACAAAGCAACAGGCGCTGTGTCATCTGTCTTTTCCCAGTCCTGTAGGTCTGTTCCAATCTGCCTCTGGGAGAACAGAGAGCGTGAATGTGTTTGTGAGGGTCGACAGCAGGACACATGGAGCTCCGTCTGTCTGCACTCAGACAAACAGAATGAACCCAACAGGTCCAGAACAGCTGACAGGAAGACCAGAGAAATGACACTGACTCCATTTTCATTTGTCACTCCCTTGCTCTGTATCTAATTTCTGCCTCTATCTTCACTTCTCGCTTCAGTTACGCCCTCGTTCCCTTGCAACACAACGTGAGTTTCAAAGCTCATTTAACTTGTGCTTAGCTGTTCTGCAAGTGCGCAATTCAGTTCGGTGATGTCCGATTATTAGTGTCCTTATAAACAGCACAATGTCCATAACTACTGCTCCACATTAACATTACTTGAAAGAATGAAAACAAATGCAAATTTACACTTTAAATGAACTTCAAGTTGCTTTTGATAAAAGTATGTCAAATAAATAATAATTTTAAACACAAATCATATTAAAATCACATTTTTGGTGAAATTCGCTTCACTTGTTCCTAATTAGTCTCTATAAATAGCCAATTCATGCTTAAATGCACATGCATCTCGATATATTCCACATATTTTCCAAAATATAACACTCTTCTCCATCATTTGATGAATTTCGGCTGCAATAATCACTATAAACGTCTCTTTTAAACCAAAAATGATTGCATCAGCCAAATTGTGCAATTATATAGCATGCTGAAAAAAAAAATTTGTGCTGAAAAAATATCCATCCATCTATTTTCATGCAAATTTTGGGGTATCGCATAAGAAATGTTAGATGGAAATGGCAACTGAGCATAAATTCTAAAAATGTGCATTAAAAAAAAACGTATGTGCTCTTTTGAGGTGGATAATTTTTTATCCGATTAGAAGACAAACAAAATCTCACGTGACTTTGACTCAACAGAGGATGTGATTGGATAGCTGGACTAACCAGTGGACCAATCACATCACACAGCATCTCAAACGTTGTTCTGAAATGTCTGAGCCACGATCTGTCATCGAAATGGTTTGGTTTAATGACCTCCCATGAGCGTCTCACACGATTGCATTCCCAAACACCAGGCATTCGAACGCAAGATGACATGACAGTGTTTGTTGAGTTTCGTCTGCCTGCTCTGAGATGGAAGCCATTTATAATGTAGGAAAAAAGAGCCAATTATAAGCCCCCAAATTAAAGCAACTTCCATTTTTATTACAGATATTTTGGGCCAATTTCCCAGAAAGGGATGATTTTGTTCTCTTGATCACACTGGATGAAATGGTGCTTTATTCGCAAATGTTTTATGCGATATTCCAATTATGAGTTGGGGTGGAAACATAAAAATATGCTATTTCAGTGCATATTCTGCAGAGATAAACTGGATTTTAAGTCATTTGTAAATAAGAAAAGTTTGCGCTGAAACACTACTTGTGAAAGTGCAAAATTAAGCAAATTCGCCCCGATGAGTTTGAGTCTTGATTAAACAGTTCAGACCATTCAATCATTAGTCAGAATAGATGTTTTAAATCATATTTAATTTAAATTTCGCTATAACAGGCAAAGTCAACATATTGTTTTTGTTCATATCAAGCTAAATGTACCGTCAGCTCTGAGGTCTACGCTGCGTTACGGTCCAAAAGGCCTGGATTTGGGTCAGGCACTGGATGACTGTGCCGAGTGGGATTAGAGACAGACAGAGAGCTAAACAGTCGCTGGTTGGTGGTGAATGTGCCACACTGCATTACTGAAGCTCCAGTGAGCACAGACGGTGATGCAGACGGTTACCTACTAACACAAACTCAGAGTGTTGACCTACATGAGATCTGAAGGAACAAGAGAGAAACAGCTTCAGCACAATACATGTACGATCAGATGCACTCAGAGCGCAATATGCTCATTTAATGATGTGAAATCCCAGTGAATGAGCGTGAATTTCACATCGTGCATCATTATTGTCTGACTATAGGAGAGTCGCTGTTATAAAGAGTAATTGAAGCCCAGAACATAATGTAATTTTAACTAACTTACAGAGGTGGACATTCCAGGGGTCAGAAAGTAAAAGTCCTGCCATATTTTTATTCCACCCACTGAAGCATTAATGAGATAAATAAGTGATTAATTGAGTGATGATTGAGCATTATTGAAGACACCTGATGATAACAAGCAGAATCACCAAAGGAGAAAATCACAATTTTTAAGTTACTATCATCGAGGTCAGGGTTTGTTTTAGTTGAGCTCTTAATCCTTGACTGTTTAATATTAGATTTTGTTTGGGCAGTTTTAACTGCATTAAAACCAAACAAGCAAAGTTAAAAGATGATCAGGTGTTGTTGGTTATGTTTTTACATATTTGATCAGAATCACTGAACTCATTTAGAGCCCAATCTCTGAGTTAGATTTACATTATTGATTACAGCAGAACTGTGATTCTACAGCACAAGATCAGCTTTATCAATACAATTTTTTATTTATTTTTTTTTTTTTAAGAGTTCTGATTTTTTTTTTTTTTAAAAGCGCTCATTTAAACACACAAACATCAAGAATCATCCTGTGAATCTCAACAGTGGTGGCCATCATAAAGCATGTTGCAGTGCATTCTGGGAGCCACCAATCAAAATTCATCCATGGCTCCCATCATGCATTGCTGTATGAATAAATTATGAGCTGAATTGTCTTAGTAATTTCATTTATTCTCACTATTAAAATTTTGCTGTTTTTCTGTGACTTTTTAGTAGCTTGTTTTCTAATGTTCACAGTTGATCTGTTGATCAGAATATGTTGCTTGTCACCGTTGTTGAGATTCACAGGCTGATACTTGATGTCTGTGTGTGCCTAAAAGAATTTTTTTTTTTTTTTTTGTGATAAGGACAACTTTTTTTAAAAAAAAATTCTGTATTGTATAAGCTGATCTTCTGCAGAATCACAGTGCTGCTGTAATCAATAATGTAAATCTAACTCAGAGATTGGGCTCTAAATGAGTTCAGTGATTCAGATCAAATAATGATTTGATCTTGTCTGGTTGATTTTAATGCAGTTAAAACTGCCCAAACAAAATCTAATATTAAAAAGTCAAGGGTCAAGAGCTCAACTAAAACAAACCCTGACCTCGATGATGGTAACTTAAAAATTGTGATTTTCTCCTTTGGTGATTCTGCTTGTTATCATCAGGTGTCTTCAATAATGCTCAATCATCACTCAATTTATCACTTAATTATCTCATTAATGCTTCAGTGGATGAGATAAAAATATGGCAGGACTTTTACTTTCTGACCCCTGGAATGTCCACCTCTGCTAACTTAAACATATCGCAAAAGACAGAATCAAAGCATTACAATCAGTTTCTGCAAAATTCACTCTCAATTCCTAAACGTTCACATTTCTTGCATATTTGGTTATTTTCTTGTATGACATTACATGACTTTTATATTGACATCTGAGGTCCAGTTGGTTTGCAAATGAATCATGTTGATTTTGCATAATTCAAATGGAGCATCTGCTCAATTATTTGGCACATTTAGCCATTTTCTCAATTTTCTTTTTTAAATAATGAATGATAAAATTGTGTCATAGAACATTTATCTAATTCCTAATGAATAATTTCTTCAGGCTACTGCCTTTCCTCGGCTACAAAACTATTACGAAAACACTTTAGAATATGTTGCATTAGTCATTAGCAAACATTACGTAACGCTGAACAGACTCAATGTACATTTAAATGTGTATATACTCAAATATATAAATCAAAGTTTCTAGTCCCACATTTCACTGGATTTTACAGGGTTGGTAGCATTACGTTGGTTTATTATTGTCGTATCATATATTTCAGATAAACCAGGCACAAAAAAATAAACCAATTTTGGTTGGTCACTTCACATGTGAGTCTCTTCCTTTCTAAATGGGCGGTTTTTGGCCAGATTAAGCTGAAAGGTGGACCAGCGAGACAATGACATTTCAAATGATGTTCATTTACACAGTAATGTTTGTTAATAGCTTATTTATGTACCGCTGATAATACTGGAATCAAACTGAATGGTGGTTGGACCAGTCATCACACACACACCGATACCCGGGCGGTGCCATTCCACAGTTAACCACTACTCACAGACACAAACCATCATGTTCATCACTGAGGATGAGGACGCTGAGGTTTGCTTCACATTCATATGACAGAGAGATGAAGGTGACTGCAACCCTAATAAAACCTGCTAAATGTCTTGAAGCTGTTCACATTTGGACATTAATATTCAATTCATAATTTAAAATGTGCATGCATTCAGATTTGGACATTAAAATTCAATTCATGATCAATCATATTTAGCATATGTCCATATTTGGGCATTAATATTACAATTATCATTAATAATGTCCAGGATATGCTATATTTGATAATTAAAAGTCCATTCATAATTCAGAATGCTGTGTATATATATGTCCATTTTTGGGCAATAATATTCAATTCATAAGGAATAATGTTCTGCAAATGTCCATATTTGAACATTAATATTAATTCATTATGAATAATGTCCAATATCATCATGCACATCTCATTTTTCGTCTCAAAAACGGATTAAAACAAGCGATTATATATTATTTTTCATCACTGGCATCAAAACAAAAGGTTGTTTATCATATCCTTGTACAGAATCAGTTATATGCATAATCATATTTGTGTTTGTAATGGCCTCAGAGGGGTCCAGCCCTGCCATGATGGAGATGCACTTGTTTTCCAGTGGCGCAATAATGCAACAAACGCCTTATTATGGTAATAAATCAATTCAACTTCCTCATAGCACGCTGCAGAAGCATTAAACGCTCAAAAACGCTAATGAATGACGGTTACTCACCCAGAACACGAAGGAATAGACGATGAGGAGCGTTTTGAGGCAGGTTATAACTGGTTTGGTCTCCATTCTCCTTGATGCCATGAGCGCAGTGGGTTTGTGCTGCTGTGATTCTCCGCTGCGCCTCCGCCGCTGCGCTCCAGTCACTCTAGATCCGTCTGGCCAATCAGAGGGCGAGGTACCCCGCAAACGTCCCGCCCCACTCCGACAGGCCAATCAGAGGAAGAGAGGGGGACGTTCGATCCCCGCCCTTGAGACGCGACGCCCTCTGCTGGACATCACATGACAGTGACGACAGTTGCGCTAAAGGTGAGGCAGGTGCCTTTGCGTCATTGAAACAGATTAAAAAAATATTTTCATGTCATTGAACTCTGTCCTTTATTGGTTTTACATAAAATTAGCATTTTTGTTATAGGATGTGTAAAGTGTAATTTTTAAGCATGAAAACCTTGATATCAATAATATTATATATATATATATATATATATATATATATATATATATATATATATATATATATAGTATTTTTTTTTTACTTTATATAAGTAGCATTTATTTTATTTAATTAGCATTTTTCATTCTGTCTGTCCTTGATTGACTTTGCTAAGTAGGCCTAATGAAAGCTAATAAAAGTGTGTTTTTCTTTATTCATTTTCTGATGATAATCTGTAAACATTTATTATATCACAAAATATGATATCACATTTAAGTAATAATATATGTTGGGGCCCGAGATATTTTACAGTGAATATTGCTTGAATATTGTTTGGAACCATATTAGGCCTACAAAAAATAAAAAATAAAAAAATTAAAATAATAATAATAATAATAATAATAATAAAGAATAAATAAATAAAATAATAAAATAAAATAAATAAATAATAAAATAAAATAAAACAAAATACTATTATTTATTTATTATAAAATTTGAGTCTATAATCAGTATATTTAATTTAACTTATTTTTAGTTACATTTTTTATTTAAATTATTTTTATAATAACAGTGAAATAAAGACACTGCAGTAGGCTTTTTGAAAACTAATAAAGCTCTCATATTAAATCTTAATGTCAATAAAATAAAATAAAATAAAATGCATGCAATGATTTATAAATAAAGAAGTAGTATCCTTATTGAAAAAAAAGAAAACAATATTTTAGTATTAGTTTTTTTGGTGATAATCTAAATATAAAAAACATAAAAATAGATAAATAAAATAAAAATCACAAAAATTGTGTGACAAAAACATACATTTTGTTTACAACCATATCAAGTCTATTCACTATCAATATTATAATTAAAACATTAATACTGATTATTATGTGCCCCAATTATAATGGTCCTATTTAGAAAAGTGTCTCATTTTAGATCAGAATAGTCTAAAATTATCTACCTATATATCTTGGTTTAGAAAAGATTATTAATTCAGCTTTCTCTCATGTGATCCTTCAGCCTGGTGTGAAATAGGTTCACAGTTCGGCTTCAGATTCAGCACACAGCCCTGCTATATTTGGCACTCCAAATTTGCAACCTATCGAGGAGCCAGTGGAGTGAGATTCATCTCTCTCGGAGACGAGCAGAAGCTGCTGTCACGTCATGCTCGAGCCCGTGTGTGAAGAGACGTGAGGCGCTTCACACTCGACATGTGACGTGACCCCACTATTGACACCCCAAATGAACCTTTACAGTGAACAAACACACAGCACTCGTGATCACGGCATAAAATCTGATCAAACTGATGAAAACACGACAGCGTCTCAGACTCCCTGAAGATGTGTTTTAACAGTGCAACGACTGTTTGCTCAAGCTAAGCTTCAGGTGAGACTGTAATAACTGTTTATTCTTGGTTTATTAAGTTTTAAACAGGTGTGTACCGCTGTGAGTCGGTTTTATGGCGGAGAACAAGCAGCCACACCGTGTAAGGAAAGACTAATGAAGTAGGCTACAGAATGGAATGGCTTTCATTTGGTTTGTGAACTTATTTTGTTAGTCATTAAAAGTGTTAGAAATGTTCATTATCACAATTAGATAGTGACTCCTGTGGCGTTTATTAATAGCAAAGTCATATGTTTGATTGAACACTGATACCAGCAGAGAAGTCGTTGGCACTGAAGTAATCATGTGGTTAGGAGGAGGCCCAAGGGAAACGCGTAGCTTTATTTGAATGAACTGATAAAGTTGTTTGCACTCTTCTTGCTGGAACTACACTGAGCTGAAGAACTCCATACTGGGCCTGTAATAAACTGGTAACTAACTACAGATGCAAAATATCGCCCTCTACTGTTTGAAAAGTGGCATACTAGAGGTGTCTGATCCTGTTCCCAGAGATCAGAGTTCAGATCCAAACCTGATCCAACACGCCTGTCTGTAATTATCAAGTGCTCCTGAAGATCCTGCTTCAGTTGTGTTTGATCATGGGTGGAGCTGAATCTCCATGAACAGGATTGGGCACCCCTACTTTATACAATTATGATTATTAATACATTATTTATACATATGATTTTAATACATTATTTATAAACATATAAAATGCATTAAAACAGATATACAGTATTTGTGTAAAAAATATGATTTTTATATATACATATAAAATGGAAAAAATAATGTATATAAATATATTTATGTTGCTATTTAATTATTATGTTGTTATTAATAATAATAATAATTATTATTATATATATATATTAAAATATATATGTGTAAAAGTGTGTGTGTATATATATATATATATATATATATATATATATATATATATATTAGCAACATATATCACATACATAAATTTTACATTTTGTATTTGTACACAAATATGTCTATTATACATTTTATAAAAATGTAAAATTATATATTTTTATATAATTATTATGGTTTATACACACACACACATACACACACACACACACACACACACACATATATATATATATATATATATATATATATATATATATATATATATATATATATATAATGTGTGTGTGTGTGTGTGTGTATAAACCATAATAATGGCACACAAAAAATAGGTATATGTATATATAGGTATATGTTTATAAAATATATATTTAAATAAAAATATATATTTGTATGATATATGTTGCTATTATATTATTAATATAATATAATATAATATATATATATATATATATATATATATACAGTACAGTCCAAAAGTTTGGAACCACTAAGATTTTTAATGTTTTTAAAAGAAGTTTCGTCTGCTCACCAAGGCTACATTTATTTAATTAAAAATACAGTAAAAACAGTAATATTGTGAAATATTATTACAATTTAAAATAACTGTTTTCTATTTAAATATATTTGACAAAGTAATTTATTCCTGTGATGCAAAGCTGAATTTTCAGCATCATTACTCCAGTCTTCAGTGTCACATGATCCTTCAGAAATCATTCTAATATGCTGATTTGCTGTTCAAGAAACATTTATGATTATTTTCAATGTTGAAAACAGTTGTGTACTTTTTTTTTCAGGATTCCTTGATGAATAGAAAGTTCAAAAGAACAGCATTTATCTGAAATACAAAGCTTCTGTAGCATTATACACTACCGTTCAAAAGTTTGGGGTCAGTAAGAATTTTTATTTTTATTTTTTTTAAAAGAAATGAATACTTTTATTCAGCAAGGATGCATTAAATCAATCAAAAGTGGCAGTAAAGACATTTATAATGTTACAAAAGATTAGATTTCAGATAAACGCTGTTCTTTTGAACTTTCTATTCATCAAATAATCCTGAAAAAAAATATTGTTCACAAATATTTTGTACAATTGTACACATTAAATGTTTCTTGAGCAGCAGATCAGCATATTAGAATGATTTCTGAAGGATCATGTGACACTGAAGACTGGAGTAATGATGCTGAAAATTCAGCTTTGCCATCACAGGAATAAATTACTTTCAGAAATATATTCAAATAGAAAACAGTTATTTTAAATTATAATAATATTTCACAATATTACTGTTTTTACTGTATTTTTAATTAAATAAATGTAGCCTTGGTGAGCAGACAAAACTTCTTTTAAAAACATTAAAAATCTTAGTGGTTCCAAACTTTTGGACTGTACTGTATATATATATATATATATATATATATATATATATATATATATATATATATATATATATATAATATACATGTATGTGTAAAAATATGTTTGTGTGTGTGTGTGTATGTTGTGTTATGTATATGTGTATATATATAATTGTATGTTATATAAAATATATTGTATATCAAATTCCTTAAAGATTATGTATAAAAAAATAAGATTTTTTTCTATACACAATCTAATGTTAAATATGTTATAAATGCCTTAATATATATTATTAATCATAAAAAGCAATATTTATAGTTTGTTTTAAAAAAAAGTCAAATGCCTTTTTTAAAAGCTGTTAATGAGATAAAATAATGTTTTTACATTTAACAATTTTACATATAATATAATGTTATATGCATTTTAAATGACTCAAATTATTAATTTTCTTAAATATAATTTTATTTATATAAAATATACTTTTTATTTTTTTCAAACAATACAATAATCATGATTTAATCTATACTTATCTATTTACATTACTTTGTCTATTTTAATGCATTTAATTTTTTTAAATAGCTTTTTTAAAAGCTGTCAGTGTAAAAATAGTCGATTTTTTTGTAAAAGGGTAAAAATGAAATGTACATATATAATTTATATAATTAATCATATGAATATATATGTATATATATATATATATATATATATATGTATATATGTGTGTATATATATATATATATATATATATATATATATGTCAATTAAAATAGACTATCTTTTGATCTATATACTTGACATATATTTGCATATTTTATTTATAATAATTTGGACATTTATAAAAAGAAAAAAAAAAAATGTTCACGCATAGCCATAGTAGATCAAATCAGTTTAATATCAGAAGAGACATGTGAGTGTTTCTGCAGTGTTCATGTCAGTTTCATCTGGGTCAGTAGAAAAGAGTACAAAAGTCTTAATGGAGATTCAGTTTCATCAAGAAATGAAATGTAAACCTACAGCCCACAGTAAACATTCGTATTAATGCATATAAGCAGTCTGCAGAGAAAGTATATCATGAACAATGTGATATTTTTGAAGCCTATTTTTATCCCAAAGTACTGAAGATTTGATTCTTTCTAGTGTTGAGAATAAGTGCACGTTCATAAAATGACAGTATTATACATGTGATTCAAAGTTTAAAACAAAACAACTACATAAAAATAGTCGCTCAAAATGAACGAAGTTGAACCACTATTTTGAGTGCAAAAACATCATTTGGTCATCATGAACGCAAACATTATGTAACTTTGTTCCCCAACAGTTTTCGTCAAAGTCTTTCTTCCTGAGTGCTGATTGGTCAAAGTTGTGTGCAGAGTATTTCATGTGACCAGTCATCAGAGGTTTGAGGTATCAGTTGTCGATTGAGCCACATGATCAGTTCTGGTCTGTGATTGGTTGTTATAATGGTTGGTCGTAGTGAATGTCACCGGTCAGAAGCTGCAGTGCCTCGTCGACACTGTCTGTGTGTCTGAAAGCTGGAAGGTCAGCCGTCAACAACACCTTTAATACTGACGGCTGAGAGGCAGAGAGAAGAGAGATAGCAAGAAAACTTTACATTTATATACATAAAATATAATGTTAAATGCATTTCAAATGACTCAAGTAGGTTATATTCTTAATTATAATTCTTTATTAAACATATGTTTTAGACTTATTTTAAAATGTTATATTGTATTTTTTCCAAACAGTAGATTATTCTGCATTCTACATTTATTCTACTTCTAATAACCTATTTAGATTATTTGATTATATTTTAATGCATTTCACTTTTTAGTATATTATATAAATAAATCTAAATATTAAAATACAATATCATACATATATTATATTTTAACATTTTTATGAAATGTATTGATTACTGATCTTAATGTCATAGACGAAGATGTTAACTTTGGCAGCTGTAATGATTGCCACCCGTCTGCTGATGATGACGTCTACCTTCAGTCCAGTGAAGATCAGTGACAGTCCCGTCAGCTGGAACTGTTTGAGCAGTTCAGTGAGTTCATGGACCACAGTGAAGTCTATAGAGCTGACGTGAGAGCAGTCGAGAACCAGACACCGCGGAGGAGACGCTGCCAGACGACAGACACGAAAGCATGAGCACTCAAGGACATGAGCTGAGGGAATGAAAGAAAGCGTGTGTGTGTGTGAGAGAGAGAATGTGTGTGTCTCACCATGAAGAGCGTGTGTGTACACGAGTCTGCTGAGATGCTCCGTCACGGGGAAGTTCAGCCCACTGTCCAACTCTAGAACCGCCACACCGTGATCAGACACCTGAACACACCAGCAACACCTGACTGACTGACTGACAGCTGCATGTGGCTCATTTTACAAGAGGTGACATTTTGATACTTCATACTTTCATACTATATTTATCTTAGAAAGAAAAAGAAATTAATAGGAATTATCTATTATCAAATAGAAATATATATTTTTCCAAACAACAGAATAATCTTTTAATAGATTAATCATTTTATTCTACTTACAGCAACTGAAATGCATTTAACTTTTTTTTATAAAAACATTAATATTTTATTGTAATATTTATTAATAGTTAAATATTATGTATTGATATTTAAATAGTATATATATTTATATATATATATATATATGAATAGTATATAATATATATATTATAACTTTATATATTTATATTTATAAAGTTAAACATTTAAATCTTAAACAATTTGAACAATTATATAAACAAATGTTATTTTTTTTAAATGCAAATATTTTATAAATACAGCATGATTACATGTGTTTGAACTAAAATGCATTTACCTTATTATATATATATATATATATATATATATATTATACATGCAATATATATAATATACATATATATATATAATTATATGTAATATATATATTTTGTTAAATGACTCAAATCGTTTCTATTCTTAATTATAATAAATACAATTACATAATTTATTACATAATTTAAAAAACTATATTAGTTACAATTATTTTAATTTACTGACAGTCCTACTGCAAAACTAATAATTTAATTATTTATTAATATAATTGCACCTTATTTGATTTTTTGAGTCTACGACTTTATATTTATAATATTTTATTGTAATATTTATTAATAGTTAAATATTATGTATTGATATTTAAATAGTATATATATATATATATATATATATATATATATTTATTTATTATAACTTTATATATTTATATATATATATATATAAAGTTAAATATTTAAATCTTAAACAATATGAACAATTATATAAACAAATATTATTTTTTTAAATGCAAATATTTTATAAATACAGCATGATTAAATGTGTTTGAACTAAAATGCATTTACCTTATTTTATAATTATTGTTATTGTATGTATATATATATATATATATATATATATATATATATATATATATATATATTTTGTTAAATGACTCAAATTGTTTCTATTCTTAATTGTAATAAATACAATTGTATTACATCATTTAAAAAACTATAATAGTTACGATTATTTTAATCTACTGACAGTCCTACTGCAAAACTAATCATTTAATTATTTATTTATTAATTAATATAATTGCACCTTATTTGATTTTTTGAGTCTATGCCTTTAATACATTTTGCATAAATTTTTGATTTTATGGTAATTTGCTAAATCTCAAGCATGAATTGGATTTCTGGAATAAACGTCCTTCATTTACGGCTCACAGTCTACATTTCATAAAAATAAACACTTTAAACTCACCTTCACTTTAGGTCTGGCCATGATGTGCAACAGCATGAGAGCAGAAACAACCACACCTCCCACAATGCCGTACTGCACCTCCCAGAAACTCATCAGAAACGTCACCAAGAATGGCAGCAGATCAAGCCCTGAGAGAAACGATTAGATTTTAATGTGCACAGAAAAAAGATTAAATATTATTTGCTATTTATATATAATGTGATGCTAAAGTCTCACTCTTGACTCTCCAGAGCTGGACAGGCACTCTGAAGTCCATCATCGGACTCACGGCACAGATGATGACGGCAGCGAGTGACGCTTTAGGGATGAAGAAGAACAGCGGCATGAGGAACGCCAGCGACAGCAGCACTATAACACCTGTGGAAAGATACCGACTTCAAACGGTGTACAGATTATATATGTCAACATGATCACAGAGTGTGAGTGTCACCTGTGACGATCCCTCCAGCAGGCGTACTCACTCCGGTCTGAGAGTTAACAGCCGTTCTGACAGAAAACACCACATAAAACACTTACAAAGTGAAGAATAAACCAACAGACACTTGAAAGAGGCCACATTGTGCCCTTTTTCAAAGACTTGATTTTGTTTTTGTGTTTAGAGTAGGTTTTTTTTGTGCTTAAATGTTCCAAAAACACATTATTTTTCACATATTTGACATTGTTGCAGCTCCTCTCTTCCCAGTCTGTGAGTAACGCTGTGTTTAGTTCCTGTCTCTATGAAGCCCCTTTATTTTGGTTGGGTGGTAATTATTTAGATGAGGGATGTTTTGACATGTTTGCTCCCAGAAGACTATAATGGAGGTGTTTCAGGGTCACGCACTGACAGAGAATAACTCCCTTTGGAGTGAATCTGTGCTTTGTAACTTTGCAGACCATTTTATGCTTAATCAGTACAATACACACTAAAGAAAGTAAAAAAGCATAATACACATAATCATGCAGACAGACCTTCCGAAGCTGCCTGTGACGGGATACGCCGACACAAATGAGCCCATGATGTTTGTGAGACCTGCAGAAACATCACTGTGATGAGAAACAACACATTTATACTCATTTAAAACTTTATAAGGGAAGAGAAACTCACCGATGGCAAAGAGCTCTTGGTTGGCATCAATACGGTAGTTATTCTTGCTGCCTGCAGGAAGAACAAACAGACTGTCAAATGAATCCAAACAGTGTCTGTGTTGGTGTTTATATAGAAGTAAGGACACTTCTAGGTGTATTTGAAAGAAAATAAGCTCTTACCGAACGCCTTTGCAATAGCGATGCTCTCTAAAACGCCCATTAAAGGAATGACAGCCAGACCGCCACCTAAATCCTGAGAAAATACACCTGATTGGTCAATAATGATCACTATTCTACTTGACTGGCCACTTAAAATCTCTTAAATGTCACATATACTTTACTAGTACTATGGTATACTATTTGGATTGTATTTTATGGTCCACCAGGAGGTCACAAGGGGGTGCTAGAGGGTGCTTTTATATATATTTTTTTAAATATAATATTATTACAATATTTTTTTAGTATTCTATTGAGAGAACTAGTTTTCTAATATTAAGGAATAAAAACAAATATGTTTTTTTTTTTTTTTTTTTTTTTTTTTTTTACTTTTTACATCTGACATTAACAGTGCATAGAAGAAAGTAATTATTTTCCAAAATATATTTAATTATTTTTGGCTTTAGTACAGTGACAATATGAAACATTAAAATATTTTTTAAAATAATATAATATAAAGAATATATTAAATATTTGTATAATTACATAAAGTACAGTGATAATATAAAACTTTAAAATATTTTTAAATAATAAAATATAAAGAATATATTAAATATTTGTATAATTAAATAAAATGGTTAACAGTAATTTTCCAAAATATATTTATTTGTGACTTTAGTACAGTAATAATATAAAACTTTAAAATATTTTTAAATAATAAAATATAAAGAATATATAAAATATTTTTTATAAATATTAAAAAATAGTTTACATTATTTTCCAAAATATATTGAATTATTTTTGGCTTTAGTACAGTGACAATATAAAACATTAAAATATTTTTAAAATAATATAATATAAAGAATATATTAAATATTTGTATAATTAAATAAAATGGTTAACAGTAATTTTCCAAAATATATTTATTTGTGACCTTAGTACAGTGATAATATACAACTTTAAAATATTTTTAAATAATAAAATATAAAGAATATATAAAATATTTTTATAAATATTAAAAATAGTTTACATTATTTTCCAAAATATATTTAATTATTTTTGGCTTTAGTACAGTGACAATATAAAACTTTGAAATCTTTTTTTAAATAATATAATATAAAGAATATGTAAAATATTTTTATAAATATTAAAAAATAGTTTACATTATTTTCCAAAATAAATTTAATTATTTTTGGCTTTAGTAGAGTGACAATATAAAACATTAAAATATTTTTAAATAATAAAATATAAAGAATATATAAAATATTTTTATAAATATTAAAAAATAGTTTACATTATTTTCCAAAATATATTGAATTATTTTTGGCTTTAGTACAGTGACAATATAAAACATTAAAATATTTTTAAAATAATATAATATAAATAATATATTAAATATTTGTATAATTAAATAAAATGGTTAACAGTAATTTTCCAAAATATACTTATTTGTGACTTTAGTACAGTGATAATATAAAACTTTAAAATATTTTTAAATAATAAAATATAAAGAATATATGAAATATTTTTTATAAATATTAAAAAATATTTCACATTATTTTCCAAAATATATTTAATTATTTTTGGCTTTAGTATAGTGACAATATAAAACTTAGAAATCTTTTTTAAAATATACTATTAAGTATCTATAAAATATTTTTATAACTATTAAACAGTCGAAGACAGTATAAATCATTGTTTATACAATATATACAATATATAAATATGTAGTTGCATTATATATATATATATATATATATATATATATATATATATATAAAATGATTTTTTACATTTAATTAATATTTAAATAGTTTTAATGTTTAAATATAATATTTGATGCGTTTCGATGATTGATATTCTTAATTATAAATCTAAATGAAATATAATTGTAATTGTATTGTACTATATCATTTCTAAACATTTTACTGAAAACAAGACAATCATGATTATCTCAATCTAATGACAGTCCTGTTGTAAAAAGTAATAATTTATGAATGTATTTCTTAATATAATTGGGCAGTATTTGATTTTCTGAGGGTACGCTGTTATCACAAACTACACTAATATCTCACCTTTGCGATGTCACTGAAAGTAATCACCGTGCCATTGGCTACCGTCTCTGAAAGAGGTGGAGCTTTGAAAGGAGGGAGTCCTTTGGCGGTTTTCCCAGTGAGACTGAAGAAATGGTGTCCTGTGACCTCTGAGGAATACGCAACAGCCGTCGCCGCTATGACGACCAGAGCATTCCGGACTGCGGACACAAGAAGGATATACCTAAATAATTGTTGGTTCATTTAGAGATTCACAAAGACTTTTTAAGCACTCACTAGTAGCAAAACTCCACACCAGCTTTCGAGCTGATCGGATGAGGAGAGGAGCCTCTTCTTCAGCAGAACCCAGAGAATTCTTCATCAGTGTCATGGTGATCAGGAAGAACAGACAGCACAGACCCAGAATCACATCTCCTACTCTGAGAACAGAGATGATTTAGATAAGCAGCTTAGTACAGATTATTTAAAGTGCCCCTATTATGCTTTTTTGGATAATACCTTTCATGCAGTGTGTAATATAGCTGTTTGTGAAAGTAAAAGGTCTGCAAAGATCAAAAAGTGAGTTTTTAATCTATGAAGAAAGAACATCAGTAATTCCAGCCTTACTTCCTGCATGAACCTACAGAACATTTGCATAATGCCAGCCTATAGTCTTCATTGGCTGTCCGCTAACGTCTACTTTGACTCTCAAACACTGTAGTTGTAGCTGAGGCCTGCAAGAGTTTGGTTCAAGTTTGGTTTGTCGACATGTCGAGAAGACGCTGTTTTCTGCACTGTGAATGCAAATCCACTTTTCCGCACTTCCAAACGATGAGGACTCGAGCTCGAACTGATACGGTAAAACCAACACCATAGTCACTCTTCATATCACTGTGTAGGGCCCTATAAAATCCGTTTTATTTTTTCCTAAATTCCGTTTTTTCCGTTTTAATTTTTCTGGATTCCGTTTTATTTATTTTTTGACTCCATTTTAATGGTTAAATTAAATTTTAGTAATCAAAAAGCATGTCTAATTTATTGAAATAATGAATCTTGTCCAATTTACCAACAATTTAATAAGTTTAACAAAAAAATTACATTTTTTTTAAGGCCCTATGTTTTATTCTTTCCCCTCAAATTTTATTTTTACCAAATTCTGTTTTCTGGATTCCATTTTAATGGTTTAATTCCATTTTAATAATCAAAAAGCATGTCTAATTTATTAAATTCTTAAAAACAACAATATTAATTAATTAAAATATATATTTTTATGAATTTTTTTTTCTTCAGAAGTTCTGTTGTGTATTTAAATTTTTCTGGCAATCAAATGAACGCATACCATTTAATTTATCTTTTAATCATGAAATTAAACTTTTTTGTCAAACAATGTGCTGCACAACAGAGCTTTACTGTTAAAATTAAAACATGGAAGAAACACTGAGATTATTGTTTAAAATATATTTTAATAATTTATTATTAAATTAATTTATCTAAATTCTACTGTACAACAGTAATATGTTTCTGTCAAGTTAAATCGAACTTTTATTTTGACTGTTTGCCTAGAGCTTTGAGTTTCTCTGTGTTTATGACGGTAGTTTTCTCAAACGAAGTGGTTAAATGCTGATGAAGTGACTTTCATAGCGGCTCTGGAGATGAATTCGTGCATTCATATAGTGAGGCGACAGAGGACGAAAACACCGCGAGCGTCGCACGTGCTTCCGCATGCGTGCGCCCGCGCGATTGTGTGTGAGGCGGTGTGAGGTAAATGAAACTGCACTTCCGCATCATTCATTTCAGAGGCACACAGGCATGCAGGATTCATGTTTAAATAGTCTTTTTGCGGTTTAATATTCAGTCACTAGTCTATATCGCGATTTAATTTACGTGTACTGACCTGCTTTTAATTCATTCATCAAAAATTTGACAAATTCCGTGACATTCCGCGTTATATAGTAAATTCCGTTTTTATGACTGGATTCCGCGATTCCGTCCGTGATTCCGTGATCGCGGAAATTATAGGGCCCTAACTGTGTATCAAGTGCGGAGGAAGATCCAGAGATATAATTCAGATGTGGTAATGGGCGTTTGGTTTCCGACACACGCTGTAAGCGGTAGACCAATCACAACAGATTGGGCCGTCTGACCAATCAGAGCAGAGTAGGCTCTCGGAAAGGAGGGTTTAGAGAGACCGAATCCTTGATTGAACCGTTTCAGACACTGTGAGAAAAGAGCTGATGCTGCACTGTATATTATGAGAAAATTAAAGTGTTTTTTGACTCTGGATGCATGTAAACCTGATGTAGGAGACCTTCAAACTAAATTAGGAGCCTTTACAATAGCATAATAAGGGCACTTTAACAACACTACATGGATTAGGAAATGTTAACAGCTCTTTGGTCAAACACATAAGTGTGTGCTCACCTGGCCTCAGGGATCTTGTGGAAGGTGTAGTACACCTGCAGGAAGAACTGCTGTGGGATCTCCTTCAGACCCAGAATATTCTGCAGCACAAATGGAGTGGATTGACAAAGAGCACAAAAACTCTTAAAGATATATGCATCTAAAATGAAAAGAGGCATCTAAGATTCTTACCTTGACCTGGCCGAAGCCGATAGTGACGGCCGCAGCACACGTGAAGCCTTTAATTACTGGATATGAGATGAAGTCCAAGAGGAACCCTAATGAAGTCAAAATCAACAGCGGATAAGGTGACTGGCTTTAAAAAAAACACATTAAAAACTTTTTAAGTCACAAAATTTCATTGAGCTTTTTTTTCTCTATAAATGAATGAATGACTTTTCATTTAATTATAAAGCTACAACACAATTATAAAAGTGTAAAAATTGTGAGATATACACTACCGTTTGGGAACGGTAAGATTTTTAATGTCTTTAAAAGAAGTTTCGTCTTCTCACCAAGGCTGCATTTATTTAATTAAAAATACAGTAAAAACAGTAATATTGTGTAATATTATTACAATTTAAAATAACTGTTTTCTATTTGAATATATTTCACAAAGTAATTTATTCCTGTGATGCAAAGCTGAATTTTCAGCATCATTACTCCAGTCTTCAGTGTCACATGATCCTTCAGAAATCATTCTAATATGCTGATCTGCTGCTCAAGAAACATTTAATGTGTACAATTGTACAAAATATTTGTGTACAATATTTTTTTCAGGATTCTTTGATGAATAGAAAGTTCAAAAGAACAGTGTTTATCTGAAATCTAATCTTTTGTAACATTATAAATGTCTTTACTGCCACTTTTGATTGATTTAATGCATCCTTGCTGAATAAAAGTATTCATTTCTTTAATTTCTTTTCAAAAAAATAAAAATAAAAATTCTTACTGACCCCAAACTTTTGAACGGTAGTGTATAATGCTACAGAAGCTTTGTATTTCAGATAAATGCTGTTCTTTTGAACTTTCTATTCATCAAGGAATCCTGAAAAAAAAGTATACAACTGTTTTTAACATTGATAATAATATTAAATGTTTCTTGAGCAGCAAATCAGCATATTAGAATGATTTCTGAAGGATCATGTGACACTGAAGACTGGAGTAATGATGCTGAAAATTCAGCTTTGACAACACAGGAATAAATTACATTTTAAAACATATTCCAATAGAAAACAGTTATTTTAAATTGTAATAATATTTCACAATATTACTGTTTTTACTGTATTTTTAATTAAATAAATGCAATCTTGGTGAGCAGACAAAACTTCTTTTAAAAATATTAAAAATCTTACCGGTCCCAAACTTTTGAATGGTAGTGTATATCTCACAAATAATAATCAACTCAGCTTTTTGGATTAATCTTGTATGTTTATTTATTTATTTTTTAATTATAAAGTAAAACATTTAAAAGGTGCTCAATATTTAATTTCACACATCTACACATCTAAAATGCGCTTATAAATTATAGAATAATAATAGTAGTAGCAGTAATAATAATAATAATAATAATAACTGTTTATATTATAAATAATTTATAAAGTATATATACAAATTACATTTAATATATTATTATTCCTGAAAATGCATATGAAAAGTGCTCAAAATGTTAGTATAATTATAATAATTACTATTATTATTATTATTGTTGTTATTTTTATATTACTTATACAAACTTTAAATGGTAACACTTTACAATAAGGTTCAGTAGTTAAACATTAGTTAATGTATTAACTAACATGAACTAACCATGAGCAATACATTCGTTACTGTATTTACTAATCTTCGTTAATGTTAGTTAATGAAAATACAGTTGTTCATTGTTTGTTCATGTTAGTTCACAGTGCATTAATTAATGTTAACAAGATTTTAATAATGTATTAGTAAATGTTGAAATTTACATTAACAAAGATTATTAAATTCTGTACAAATGCAGTTCATTATTAGTTCATGTTAACTAATGTAGTTAACTAATGAACCTTATTGTAAAGTGTTACCCTTAAATAATATACAACATATTATTATTTCTGTTGTTGAGTTTCTTCTGCGGTAAAGATTTATCTATTTATTATGTAATTCAGCCACTTCCACAACCTCATTTGCCACGCTCTTAAAAACCTGTTGCTATATTTTGGTGTGCAGCTTCAAAGACTTCAACGGGAAGTTGCACAGGAAGTAATATAATCTGATACTTATGTGAGAGTGAAAAAAACACAGACTTCCTGTTTTCAAGATGGTACTGATTTACAGACAGCTGAGTCTGCTACTTTAGTCATACTTTATGTAAACTTTTATGTTACACATAACAATACTAATACTACATTCACCAAACAGACTATCTACCCTAGATTTTGGCATGAATCACACCAACATAGAGTGAAAATATGGCCTAAATGTTAACATTAACCCCATTTTCCATCTTACCCAGCCTCAGTAGAGCCATTCCCGTCTGGATGACGCCGCACAACAAGGTGAGCACCACGGCGAACACAGGATCTCCATCGACGTACGCCGAACACAGCAGGGACATGATGGCCGTCGGGCCCAGTGTGATGTCTTTAGACGTGCCAAATATACAGTAGATGAAACAACCCATGAAAGCAGAATACAGACCGTACTGAAAAACAAAAAAACAGTGTATATATGTCAAGAAAACCTTCCCCAAGCTGTGTCTGTGAGAGAATGTGAATGTTCTCACCTGCACAGGTAAACCAGCCACCTCCGCATAGGCCAGCGCCTGAGGAACCACGGTCAAACCCACCGTCAGACCGGCGATCACGTCCATTTTCAGCCATGTCAGGTTATACCTGGGCAGCCAGGTGAGGATGGGAAAACAAGAGCGCAGGGCGGCATTCCAGCGGAGTCCTGTCAGACGCTCCATCAAGACCTTCAGATCCACCAAAGCACCATTGGTTCACGATAAGAATCAGTCAAGGAGCTGTCACGCTTCATCCAGGATGTTTTATTATTCAAGGGTGTGGACGAGCAAAAGGTTCATGGGAAGAGCAGAGCAATTATGGATCTCTTGTGCTAACAAGCTCTCCTGTGCCATACGGTTTTCAAACCCTCGAGATCCTGAAAGCCTCTTCTTGCTTCTCCATAACTCTTTTGTGAAAGTAAACCTGAGGACAGTTGAACAGCATTAGTTAGTAAAATGCTATAAAATGCTGCTGATTGTGAAATCACTATTTCAAAATCTCTCAAAAACATTTTGCATATGAAGCATATTTTAAACACAAATAATGTTTTTTCATTGTGACAGTATTTTAACATATTTAGAAATTTCATGCTGAAATATATTAAAATTAAAATACATCATTATATATAGATTTTCCACTTACACTAATGGGAAATGATGTTTAATTACTAAAATAATCTTAAAAAGCAAAATGCAATCGTCCTAAAAATATCCTTAAAAATGAATAAAATGACTAACTCCATGAAATATAAATATATTACAGGTAAAATAATACATCAAAGTTTTGTTTTGCATAGCAGTAACGAAATGCAAAATGCAAAAAAGTCAGAAAAATACCCTTAGAAAATTCGTGTAAAACTATATTAAACTATATTAAAATAAAAAATATATCATTATATGTATTTTGCGTTACAGTAAAAAAGACTGTAAAATATTAAATAATTAATTCTCAATAATTATTAAAACATATACATCATTACAGTTTGATTTGTTTATTTTTTGCATTACAATACCGAGATACTTTACAGTAACAAAATCATCGAAACATCGATAAAAAGACAAGGAAATGTTCCTAAAATGTCATTAAAACTGATTACCTCAGACTTTGAAACGAGTCATATGACATTTTAAAAGAATCTCATGATTTGAGTATCCAGTGAACTGTATGAAACCACAGGGTAAATCAAAGAATACGTATTTGGGAAAAAACACACTAAATAAGATATTAATAATAACAATAATATCGTTTAAAAACTGTTTGGAAATAGTATTTGCATACCAAACTGAAAGTTGAGATCAATTATCAGAGCCACAATGTGAAAGATCAAACCTCATAAATGATTCGAGCCTCGAGCTTCATCGGAGTCGAAACATTCCCCGGGAGTAATCTCATTATTTACGCCAAAACATAAAGTCACAATGTAACACTAGCTGAAATCAAAGCGACTTTGACGTGAATCGCGGTTTTTTTGACAGACTGAAAAACAGCCCTTTGTGTGACGTCTTCGCGTCAGCTGATCGTGGTCATGTGATGGACTCACATGGCGGAAGTTTGTCTCGCCGAGTGTAAACAAAGTTCTACAGACTTTTCCGTTTTCTTTAACAACATTCCTGGAGGTGTATGAGGCAAATGACACTAAAATGTCGTTTTTGTTCGGGTGGACTCTGTTGTGTTTCCTGGTTTGTTGTGATGTAGGAGAGTGCAGAAGAAGAAATGTGCTTCTCATCATTGGTGTGTAGTGAAACACAATCATGAATATTTGATTTGACAATATTTCTATACTGTTGTGATGTTTGTTTTGTATTTACGATGTGTTAATGTCTCTATAGGCGACTTTAGACAGTAGAGTTAAGGCAGTGGCTGTTCAAAATTCAGTTTTTAGGCACAGTACCGCATAAAAGCCAGACTAAATGATGCCAGCTCAGACCCACCTCAGCCACTAGCATCACCGTATACAGTTGTTGTGTGAATGCATTTATGCTACCTCTGGGTTGCATTAAACAGCCTGTATAAAGACACCTAAATGGCACCTCAGAAGCACCTCTGTGCTGTGTAAATTTGCCATGTTTTATCATTGTATCACACAGCTGATGATGGTGGGTTCGAGACGGATGTCTACAACAACACTGTGGTCCAGACACCTCATCTTCGGGCTCTTTCTGAGCGCAGTGTGATCTTCAAGAACGCCTTCACCTCCGTCAGCAGCTGCTCACCAAGTCGTTCCACCATCCTGACTGGATTACCACAGGTAACCAGTATGTAGAAGTCTCTTTTTTAGCCCAAACTAATGGATAAACTTGCCTTGAACTTTTTTTTCTTGCTCAAAAGCACCAGAACGGGATGTACGGCCTCCATCAGGGAGTTCATCACTTTAACTCATTCGATGGAGTGCGCAGTCTTCCTCTCCTCCTGAAACAAGCCAACATCCACACAGGTACGATGAAGATCCATGAAGCTCCGATAGATATTTTTAATACACCTTCTTAATAAAGCATTTAACAGTTAACTAGTAAGCGGACTTAGATCGAGCCACTTCTTGAATCGTATGATAAAGAGGAAGATGTGAAACAACAGTTTCGTTTATTTAAAATAGGGCTGTCAAATGATTAATTGCATACAAAATAAAAGTTTGAGTTTGCTTAATATATGTGTGAGTACTGTGTGTAATTATTATGTATATATAAATACAAACACTTCCATGTATATATTTGAGAATTACTTACAAGTATATGTATTTATTTATATTTTTATATAATTTTTATTATATATAAATAAAAATATTTTGTACATAAATAACAAATTTCTCTTAAATATATACATAAATTTGTGTGTATTTATATATACATAATAATTATACACAGTACTCACACATATATTAGGCAAACTCAAACTTTTATTTTGTATGCGATTAATCGCAATTAATCGTTTGACAGCCCTACTTTAAAAAAGTGATGAATGCCTTTGCTGCATTGCATCAAACTGTGCAAGATGCTTTGCCTGTTGAGGAAAGAGAGAGTGATCACAAATATTGGTTTTCACCAAGGTATAATGATTTTAAAGAGTTTAAGAAAAGAGACTATGCATGGATAGAACGTGCTCCTGAAAAGGAAAGTAGATTCTAGAAACAAACAGGGTAACGTGTCTACAAGATCAAAGAGCAGTAGTAAATCCACTGCTTCCTCTATAAGACGACAAGCTGAAGCTAAGAAAGCTGAGTCACTTGCACGTGCAGCCGCGTTAGAAAAGAAATTGCATTTGGAAAGAGAAGAGCTGGAATTAAGAGCAAAAAAAGGGGAAGTTAGCTATTGAAACAGACATTGCTGTGTCTGAAGCTCAAATAAGAGCAATGGATTTGATGGACACTGAGCTGAAGATATCTGTGCAGTTGGGTTCATCTGTGCCTAATGAAGAAATAGATGAAGATCGCTGTGATGATGATGATGTGGAAGAAGAGGATGAGGATAAATGCTCATTTGTGAAAGGTCAAGGAATTAAATCTAATATGATGCAAAAAAGCACTGAAGTTGTAAACGTTCATGCAAAGACATCTGTTAAAGGAACAATGCCGCCTTCAGTGCGCAAGCAAGAATCCATAAAGGAAAGATATCGTGTAAAGGCATCGCATTCTACAGGCATAGAGAAGGATCTGGTTAATGTTATGCAGTGTCAAAACAAAATAGCGTATGTTAGTCAAAGAACAGAAATTAGCAGGCCTACCTTCAAGAGAGATTCCTGTATCCACGGGGACCCATTAGACTACCTGACTTTTATCAGAACCTTTAAGCACTGTATTGAAGACAGAACAAACAACAATCGTGACAGACTGCTTTTCTTTGAGCGATTCACTAGTGGAAAGCCACAAGATCTTGTAAAGGGTTGCCAACATATGGAACCACAAAGAGGTTACAAAGAAGCCAAAAGGCTATTAGAAAAAGTGATATCCTTATCGCCAATGCATATCAAGAAATAATTTTAAACTGGAAGCCTATCAGTTCAGAAGATGATAGAGCATTGCACTAATTTTCATTGTTTCTGAGTAGCTGTTGTAACACCATGTTAGAGATTAATGCGTTGGCCGACATAAACCATGACACTAATTTGAAGTGTGTAGTATCCAAGCTTAAGGGAGAAATGGAACTGCTTATGAGTACTACGAACAGAAAGGAAAAAGACCTCAGTTTCAGCAGTTAGTTGAGTTTATTGAAAGACATGTAAATATGATTATAGACCCATTGTTTGGTGATTTGCATGAAGAAGACAGTAAACCAACAAAAACTTCAAAATCCAAACCCACCACAACTTTCAAAGGAAGCAGTTTTGCTACAATAGCAACAAGCAGGAACACATTACCTGTCCTTCCGAAGTCCATTGCTGAGTGGTCTGTACTGCAAAGGAAAACATGGTTTAGAAGAATGTTGTAAATTCAGCCAAGAACCTCATGACGACAAAATGCCAAAAAAAAAGAGTGGCTGCTTGAACAAAGGACATCTCTGCAAGAACTGTAAAAAGAGGATGACATGTAAAGAGTGCACGCTTAGACACCCGACTGCCTTGAATATGCAAAAGTGAGTGGATGATAATCAGCTACAGTCAGGCAATTCACTTATAAGTAGTGCACTAGTCTGCTTGGAGGCAAATACTCATACAGAGGCCGGTATTATTCCACCTACAATCATTCCTGTGCAAGTGAAAGCTCAGGTGGTATGCATGTATGCATTTTTAGATCTAGGAAGCTCTGCAACCTTTTGCACTGAGGCTCTTAAACAGAAGCTTTGAATCTGTGGACAAAAATCAAGAATCCTGTTGAACACAATGGGCTAAGAAAAACCTGTTAACACCACTGTGCTTACAGGTCTCAATGAGCAGCTTAGATGGTGATGTCTTTTATGAACTCCCGGACATGTACACTCAAAGGGAAATACCAGTAGTGCAGGAACAGGTGAATACTGCTGAGGCACTAAAGAAGTGGGCATACTTGTAAGAAGTCCATATACCATCTATTAAGGCAGATGTCGGACTGCTAATAGGGATGAATGCTCCCAAATTATTAGAGCCATGAAAAGTTATCAACAGCCAAGGAGATGGCCCTTATGCAGTAAAAACTGTCCTAGGCTGGGTTGATAAAGGGTTAGTTCACCCAAAAATGAAAATTCAGTCATTAATTACTCACCTTCATGTCGTTCTACACCCGTAAGACCTTCGTTCATTTTTGGAACACAAATTATGATATTTTTGATAAAATCCGATGGCACAATGAGGCCTGCATTTGACAGCAAGACAATTAACACTTTCAGATGCCCAGAAAGCTACTAAAGACATATTTAAAACAGTTCATGTGACTACAGTGGTTCAACCTGAATATTCTAAAGCGACGAAAAATATTTGTGCGCCAAAAAATAATAAAATTGTGACTTTATTCAACAATATCTAGTGATGGGCGATTTCAAAACACTGCTTCATGAAGCTTCGAAGCTTTACGAATCATTTGTTTCGAATCAGTGGTTCGGATCACGTATCAAACTGCCAAAGTCACGTGAACTATTGAAGTTTCAAAACACTTATGACGTAACAAAGCCTCGTTTACTGAAATCGTGTGATTTTGGTGCTCCGAACCACTGATTTGAAACAAATGATTCGTAAAGCTTCGAAGCTTCATGAAGCATCATTTTGAAATCGCCCATCACTAGATATTTTGGATTAAAGTCGCTATTTTGTTATTTTCGCCGCACAAAAAGTATTCTTGTTGCTTTATAATATTAAGGTTGAACCACTAGTCACATGAACCGTTTTAAATACTGTATGTCTTCAGTAGCTTTCTGTGCATTGAAACAGGGAGTGTTATTGCTGGCAATAGAGGCCTCACTGAGAAATTTGGATTTTCTCAAAAATATCTTAATTTGTGTTCTGAAGATGAACGAAGGTCTTACGGGTGTGGAACGACATGAGGGTGAGTAATTAATTACATAATTTTAATTTTTGGGTGAACTAACACTTTAATGGCCTCGTTGATCATTGTCAAACAGAAAGGGATCCAGAGGTTTATGCAAACTGCATCTCAGCATCTATCATGATCAGCAGTATCATGACTTCCCAGAAAAGGAATACAAAGAAAAGACAGAGATGTCACAAGCAGACAAAAGGTTCATGAGCATAATGGAGAATGCTAAACTCAAGGATGGACATTACCAGTTAGAATGTCAATGTTAAAATGCCTAACAATTACCAAATAGCTCTTCAGCGTATGTCTTACCTGCTCAGAAAGTTTGAAAAGGATGCAATATTTATACATATATAAAATGTCATAGAAAAAGGACATGCTGAGATGCTACCCCAGACAGAGTGTGGTAGTACCGCACCATGAGGTATATCATCCAAAAAAGGCCACAATTCATGTTGTTTTCAATTGCTCGGCTTCTTTTCGTAGAATGTCACTCAATAATGAACTAATCCAAGGTCCCAGTCTCACTAGCGCACTTTTAGGTGTCTTGCTTCATTTCCGAAAGGAGACAATTAGTCTAATGGCTGACATAGAAGGCATGTTTCATCAAGTCAAAGTTGCTGAAGCTGACAAAGACTTTCTTCGCTTTTTGTGGTGGCCAAATGGTGATGTTGCTGAATACAGAATGACAGTGCATTTATTCGGAGCTACATCTTCATCAAGTTGCGCAAGTGATGCTTTGAGAAAAACATCGGATGACAACAAGAACAAGAAGACAAGAGGTCATTCATGTGGTAAAGAACAATTTCTTTGTTGACGATTGTCTCGTGTCTGTTCCTACAGAAAAGCAAGCAAATGTGCTTTACAACGAACTTTGTGCGCTCTGCTCTCAAGAAGGCTTTCGTCTCGTCAAGTGGATATCTAACAGTAGACAAGTTTTGGCAACAATACCTGAAGAGGATAGATGAAGGAGGTGAAAAATCTTGACCTAGACTCTGAAAACCTTCCTGTTGAAAGAGCCATTGGACTTCATTGGTCTGTTGAAAAGGACACATTCAAGTTTAAGGTTACACTACAGAACCAAACACTCACTAGAAGAGGAATATTATCAGTTGTTAATTCTGTGTTTGACCCACTTGGATTTGTAGCCCCTTTCATTTTTACTGCAAAATACATCATGCAAGAGCTTTGTAAGCTTAGCAATGGATGGGATGACAGAATTCCAGACTCCATTATGGAGTCACTTTGAAGATGTTACTCAAGCCCAGTTGCATCATTTTTGTGACGCAAGTGAAAAAGGCACTGTGACCTACCTTTGACTGATCAATGCCCGAGGAAAGATTCATGTATCATTCATGATGGGGAAAGTCAAGAGTGGCACCCTTGAAATCAATGACCATATCAAGAATGGACTTAACTGCAGCAGTGCTTGCAGTACGGATGGACAAGTTGTTAGCCACAGAACTGCAATTGCAGTTGGACAATTCAGGATTCTGGACTGATAGCGCTTCAGTTTTGAAGTACATTAGAAACGAAACTAAACGATTTCAAACCTTTGTAGCCAACAGAGTCAGTACCATTAGGAAAGCATCAAATGTAGGTCAGTGGTGATTAGGGGTGTGACGAGATCTCGTGTCACGAGATCTCACGAGACTAAAGTGTGACGAGATTTCTCGTCGAGGCGAAAAGTAGTCTCGTGATGTTGCCATGACAGAGTGTTAGGATGATTAGGAAAGAATATGCCACCGCTACGTTTACATTATGCCTCCACTGTCATTTTGCTTTGTGTTTAAATAAAAAACATTTAATTCAGTTGGATAACGGTCGCCGCCACTCCATATTTAAAGAGTTACGCGCGATCGCTGAAAGTGAAAGTAAACGCGCGCGCGCGCATTCAGACGTGATTTCAATACTCCGCATTTTGAAAGCGGCTCACTGATGAATGCAAATATCTCTCAATATGAAAGCTATTTTAGGCTGGGCAGTGTAGTTGTAACCATCTCTTAGCTCTGTATCAAAGAAAAAGTTGGTCTTATTTGCACTTTGAATATTGAGAGAGTGCGATTATGGTTGCACTTACTGTAAAGTGTTACCATAAAAACGAATAACAGTTTTCTCTTAATCTTATTAAGCACAAACAGTAAGGTTTCATTTGTTAACATTAGTTAATGCACTGTGAACTATCATGAACTAACAATGAATGACTGTTTTATTAACTAACATAAACAAATAATAAATACTGTAGCAAATATATTGGTCATTGTTAGTTGATGTTGGTTAATATGTTAATGTTGACCTTATTGAGACCTTATTGTAAAGTGTTTCCATTTTTATTTATACTGTTTTTATTTCTATGATCAGTTTGTGGAAAGGAGTTCAGTTAGGAGGTCTAAAGTTGTAGAAGCTCATAAATCATGTACAGTAAGGTCTGAAGAGACTGAAATCATACAGAAGAGAAGTCAGTCAGTTGAGTTAGTGGCAAAACCTTTTACAGTGCTTGAGTATTGTTGTCTTTTACTGCATATGATAATTCACACTCAGAAAGTAGAACTGAAATGACATTCATTACGAGATGATTAGTTAAAACATTTCAAACACACCTGCAGAATATTTTTTCTAGTCATGTATTTCGCCATTGAGGATTTCTTAAAAATAGTGTGTAAAAATCTTGTCTCGTCTCGTCTCGTGAGATACCCGTCTCGTCACACCCCTAGTGGTGATACATCAACACCCAGCGGATTCAGCTTTGTGTAGTTATCTGCTGATGCACTTTTAAAATGTAGCCTATGGAGAAATGGTCCGGTCTTTCTTCAAAGATCAGAACAGGAGTGGCCCAGGATACCACTTCAACTCTGATTGAACCAATTGATCCTGAAGTAAAGAAGGAAAGAATTACTGTCATAGTTTGCATGATCCAAAGGAACCCTCTGTCAATCACAAGGCAACAGACTCTTGATAACGAAAGCTTGGAAACAGTTATGTGTGAAGTAGAAGCCATATTAAACAATCAACCACTAACAACAACTTCTGGTGACCCAAATGACTTCCATCAGGAGTATTTCAAAAAGATGATCTTTATTCAGGATGTAGCTGGAGGGAAGTTCAGTACAACTCAAACCTCACCTGGACAAATTTTGAACACCTTTTTGTGTTTAATTGGTGCAAAAAGCCAGTATAGAAAGCAAACCATCTTATGATTTTTTACTTAACATTTGAAATGAGTGAATCTTAGAAAAATTAGGAATTTTACAAATTGATGGTTGATTTCTTTGAAAAGGATTCACTGGGGGGGAAAATTGTGTCATATGAAAATGTGCAGATTGTATGAAAACATGCAAACAAGTTTGTATGAATTAATACATAAAATAATTACGAATTGCCATGAGATTGTGCTGGTAGGACAATTTGTTTTTTTATGAATGGTAAAAATTTTCGTACAAATTTTGAACACTTTTTTTTTTTTTTTTTTTTGCTTATTGGATGCAAAAAGCCAGTATAGAAAGCAAGCCATCTTATGATTTGTTGCTAAACTTTTGAACATATTATTTAAAATGTTTTGAAACATTTGAAAATTCTGAATTTTACAAATTCATGTTTGATTTCTTTGGAAAAGAAAAAAAACAGATCATATAAAAAAATGTGCAAACGAGTTAAACATAAAATAGCCTACCCACTGAGCAAATTACGTCCAGAAGACGTCTTTTTCAGGTCTTGTCTCAGGTTGAAAAGACGTCCACTGAGGGGCCAGAATGAAAGTTTTTATGACGTCTTTTTTGGACGTCTTCTGGACATCCGATATAGACGAACACGCACAATCACCAAAGGAGAAAAATCACAATTTTTAAGCCACCATCGTGGAGATGAGTGTTTGCTTTAGTTGGGCTCTTGACCCTTGCCTTATTAATATTAGAGTTTGTTTGGGCAGTTAACTGAGTCATAACAGCCAGACAAGCAAAGAGAAATGATCAGGTGTTGGTTATGGTTTCACATAATCATTATTAGACCTAAATCACTGAACTCATTTAGAGCCCAATCTCTGAGTTAGATTTACATTATTGATTACAGCAGCACTGTGATTCTGCAGCAGAAGATCAGCTTTATCAATATAATATAAAGGATTTCACAAACAGTTGTTCTGAGCAAAAAAAAAAAAAAAAATTCTCTTAGGCACACACAGACATCAAGAATCAGCCTGTGAATCTCAACAACGGTGACAAGCAACATATTCTGATCAACAGATCAACTCTGAACATTAGAAAACAAGCTACTAAAAAGTCACATTAACAGAACAAAATAAAATATGAGAATAAAGGAAATTACTAAAACAATTAAGCTCATAATTTATTCATGCAGCAATGCATGATGGGAGCCATGTGTGAATTTTGATTGGTTGCTCCCAGAATGCATTGCAACATGCTTTTTGATGGTCACCACTGTTGAGATTCACAGGATGATTCTTGATGTCTGTGTGTGCCTAAATTAGAATCTTTTTTTTTTGTTCAACACACCTTTTCTGAAATCATGTGAATCACATTGATAAAGCTGACCTTCTGCTGTAAATCAATAATGTAAATCTAACTCAGAGATTGGGCTCTAGATGAGTTCAGTGATTCAGGTCAAACAATGATTAAGTGAAAACATAACCAACACCTGATCATTTCTCTTTGCTTGTCTGGCATGACTGAGTTAACAGCCCAAACAAACTCTAATATTAATAAGGCAAGGGTCAAGAGCCCAACTAAAGCAAACACTCATCTCCACGATGGTGGCTTAAAAATTGTGATTTTTCTCCTTTGGTGATTGTGCGTGTTCGTCTATATCGGATGTCCAGAAGACGTCCAAAAAAGACGTCATAAAAACTTTCATTCTGGCCCCTCAGTGGACGTCTTTTCAACCTGAGACAAGACCTGAAAAAGACGTCTTCTGGACGTAATTTGCTCAGTGGGTAGTTTACAAATTTCCATTAGATTGTATTGGGATGACAATTTGTTTTTCTATGAAGCAAACTAGCTTATAATTTGTTACTCAACATTTGAAATGAGTGAAAAAATTCTGAATTTTACAAATTCATGATTGCTTTTCTTTGGAAAGGAATCATCGGGAAAAAACACGTTGGTCCGGGCCCTGTATACCCATTCGATTTCGCCTACACAGAAGAGACCAATTCCGTGCTGCAGGTGGGTCGGAATATCACCAAGATTAAGCTCCTTGTTCGGAAGTTCTTCCAGAGCCAGAAGGCGGAGAGAAATATGACGGAAGAGGAACGGCCGTTCTTCCTCTATGTGGCGTTCCATGATCCTCACCGCTGTGGCCACTCCCAGCCTCAGTATGGAGTGTTTTGTGAAAAGTTTGGGAATGGAGAGAGTGGAATGGGAAGAATTCCAGATTGGGAGCCAAAGTATTACTCTCCAGACCAGGTTAAGGTGAGCCTTACAAATAAAGAAAAATTTAAAAGACAATAGTTGAAATTCCCAACCATCAGTTTCTTAATATCTAACTAGGTTCCGTACTTTATTCCGGACACTCCTGCAGCAAGGGCGGACATAGCAGCCCAGTACACAACGGTCAGCCGGCTGGACCAAGGTTATATTTTACGTCATTCACAGTAATATTTAAAAATGTGCTTGCATAGGTTTTCACAAATTTCCGGTGTTTTGATTTCGAAGGTATTGGTCTGGTTCTTCAAGAACTACGGGATGCGGGATTCGAAAATGACACTCTGGTGATCTACAGCTCGGATAATGGTATTCCGTTCCCCAACGGACGCACTAACCTGTACAGCTCAGGTGTGAAGGAACCCATGCTGGTCTCCTCACCTGAACACCGGCAGCGCTGGGGACAGATCAGCCAGGCCTACGTCAGTCTGCTGGGTAAGAGCCAATCACTGCTCGATTATTCTTTAAACATGTAAATAAACTAATGTGCACAGAACAAAGTCCTTCATGGGCTTAAGATGTGCTGTAACTGCTTTAACCACTAGGTGGTGCAGTAAGCCTAGTTTTAATACACCTTCATGCACTTGTTCCTGTTTTTGAGGCCAGATAATAGAACAGCTCTCTACTGAATGACAGATTTATACCATTATTAGTTTCACAAACTATTTGTGCTGTGCTGAAATAGAACATCTTTCAGATTTGTTTCTGTGTTTAAGCCCAGGACAACTGATATATTTTTTTTACAAAAAGTGAGTTATTTGTAGGACTATGAAACACATAATCTTGCTACTGCACCATTCAGATGTTATAGACCAGATGATAGAACAATCATCTTTCTCCTGAATTACAAGTTTGGATGAATGTAACATAGCTTTTACAAAAAGATATTCATAAGATAATGAAAAGCAAAACATCTAATTGTAATTGAAATAATAGATGACAGATTGTTAACAATGGTGTGTGCACTATTGCACCTTTTTGCACTTGATTCAGTGTTTAAAGTCAAATCTTTCTGTTTACTGCCAGATTGCCAATGTAACAACGTTTTCTGTTTGTACGAAATTGCCAGTGTATCAACGTTTTCTATTTGTATGAATCACAGGTTGTTCGTACGATATTACTATTGCACCTTTTTGCACTTGATTCCGTGTTTAAAGGGATAGGTCACCCAAAAATGAAAATTATTCCATGATTTACGCACCCTCAAGCCATTCTAGGTGTATATGACTATCTTTTTTCAGACTTACACTATTGAAGTAATATAAACAAAAAATATCCTGGCTCTTCCAAGCTTTATAATGGTAGTGAATGGGGGGTGAGATTTTAAAGCCCAAAAAGTGCATCCATCCATCATAAATATAATCCACATGGCTCCAGGGGGTTAATAATGGCCTTCTGAAGTGAAGCAGTGGTTTTTTGAAAGAAAAAAAAAAACAATACATACAACTTAAACTAAATAAACTATAATAACCAGCTTCCGGCAAACATCCATAGGCAAGTCGACTTACGGCGGAAGTGTATGATGTAGGATGTAGGAGTAGACGCTTCTCACTGTTCAAACAAATAGGGCTGTGCAACAAACTCAGTCTCCTTTACTCTTAAATACTCAGACGTTTCTCTTAAAAATTTCTTGTTTTAGACTTGTAATTTGCGACTGGTGTTTTGTTTTGCTCTATCCCCTGCATTTCCGTGTTCATCAATACATCATACGGTTACGCTTCCACCGTAAGTTGACTTGTGTACGAATGTTTGCCGGAAACTGGTTATTATAGTTTAGAAGGTCTTTATTAACCCCCTGGAGCCGTATGGATTACTTTTATGATGGTTGGATGCGCTTTTTTGGGCTTCAAAATCTCGGCCCCCATTCACTGTCATTATAAAGCTTGGAAGAGCCAGGATATTTTTAATGTAACTCCAACTGTGTTCACCTGAGAAATGAGAGTCTTATACAGCTAGGATGGCTTGAGGGTGAGTAAATTATGGGATAATTGTCATTTTTGTGTGAACTATCACTTTAAGGTAATTTATTTCTATTTACTGACAGATTATTGTAACAACATTTTCCATTTGTACGAATCACAGGTTGTTCGTACGATATTTAAAAAGTGGCGTTCCTCACTATTGCACCTTTTTGCACTTGATTAAGTGTTTTCAGGTCATTTCCTTCTATTTACTGACATATTACTGTCAACATAATTTCTAGCTGTACGAATTGCAAGTTGTTTGTACGATATAAGAAAATGGCGTGCCTCACTATTGCTCCTTTTCATACTTGATTCTGTTTAAGGTCAAATCTTTCTATTTACTGACAGATTATAACCAAGGTAACATCTTCTGTTTGTATGTACTTGATTCTTTAAGTGTTTAAGGCTGTAAAACAGCATCTCTAATTTTCCCCCCAGATATCACTCCCACCATACTGGACTGGTTCTCTTTGCCGTATCCGTCGTACAGTCTCTCAGGTGGTCGTCCGGTTGAGTTGACGGGTCGGTCTCTCCTCCCGGCCCTGAGCTCAGAACCGTCCTGGGTCACCGTCTACGCCAGCCAGAGTCTCCACGAGGTCACTATGTTTTACCCAATGCGCTCCATCCACCAGGGCCCCTACCGGCTGCTGCACAATCTTCACTACCGCATGCCCTTTCCTATAGACCAGGACTTCTACGTGTCCCCAACCTTCCAGGATCTGTTAAACCGGACCCGGTCGGGCCAGCCCACAGGCTGGTTCAAGACTCTAAACGAGTATTACTATCGGGAGAGGTGGGAGCTGTTTGACATCCAGTCGGATCCGACAGAGAGGCATAATCTCGCTGGTGATCCAACCTACGCCCCGGTTCTGGAGAGCCTGAGGGAGCAGCTGCTGAAGTGGCAGTGGCAAACGGAGGATCCGTGGGTGTGCGAGCCGGATGCGGTTCTCGAGACTAAGCTGGAACCGCAGTGCAGACCCTTGTATAATGGACTATGAGATTAAAGAAAAGACTTTCTTCCTTTTTATGGATCAGATTCACTGTTTAAATGGTTTAATATGAGAATTGTAAGATTTTATTTGTAGCTTTTATATTGAAAATGTTAATAAACATTTTGAATAACAAAATTAGTCAGCATTATCTCATTTTCTTTATTTGAACCTCTAACATTGGTGTGTTTTCATTACAATAGAGAGCAAAAAGGCAATAAGACTCCATTTAAATGTTTCATTTTAGGCCATCACAGATTAATGTTATTTACAAATGTTCAAATTAATGTTATTTTTACCTCTTTATTATTATTATTATACGTATACACAGCTTTTTTGGCTTCTTGTTTAAATTTTATCTCAGATAACTAAGGAACAACATTTCAAAATTACATTTTTGTATTTAAAATATTTTTGTATTATTACTATTATTCAAATATTATCCTATATTTATTATTGTTGTTGTACCTCTACCAAAATTAAACATGGTTTTTCTACAAATAATTCTATAATAATTTTCTACAAATGCTTTATTGAAAGTGCTCTCTAATTTAGATTATTTATAAATCTGACAACATGGTAAAGCAGTTTATCCAAATGTGTAATTACAGAGAAGTCAATATTCAAATCATTCATTAATGAGACTTTATGTTCAGATTTTGTGCATTTAGAATTCTTCTATTAAATTATATTCATTTTCTATTCTACTCTATTCAAGTCCCTTCAAATTTATAGCACGTATTAAACATACTTGGATACTGATCCTTTTCTTTGGTTAATGCGTATGTGCGTCTTTACGCACGGGATTTTCTCTTTTTTAATTTGTGCTGTGACGCCAGAAAGACGTTTATTGATCAACATAGACAGGCTCGGTGACAGAGAAACAATATTGTCCCGTCATACATCACATCTACCTGACGTTAAAGTCTCCCCAACCGTCTCCAAACGCGCAAAGACGCGCAAATCAATCCTATTGGCCGGAAATATGAATCATCTAGTGAGGAATGACGAACGAGATCACGACTCCGAGGGGTATATATATAAACTCCAGATGTGGAGAACATCAATCCAAAAGCTACGAGGCATCATAGATCAAAACACACGTTTGGGTCAAGTGCGCAATGGAGAGGTCCGTCAGATCCGTGCTGGTGTTCGTGGCTGTTTCCATCCTCATCTCTAGCCATCCTACAGACGCCTGGTACAAGCAGTCCACCGGGCCGAGCTACTATTCCGTCGGGAGAGCCTCGGGTTTGCTGTCCGGGATCCGGAGGTCGCCGTATGTGCGCAGATCTGAGAGCGAATCAGCGCTGGACAGCGGCGAGACCCCCGGCGTCTCCAACAGCGTGATACCCGACCTCAGCAGCAGACAAACGCCAGTCCTTAAAAACATGGTAAATTACTTCATCAAAAACATGTTTTATTACATATAGCCTACTTTAGATAACAAAAGAAGATAATATTGTATATACATACATACACAAAATATGCAGTTTATCAAAGTTTTTTCATTATTTAGTTTATAAAATATTTTTATAACACAATTTATCAATTAAATAAGTCTTATAAAATTAATAAACATTATATAATATAGTTATATAGGATGCAATATGCATCCAATTATGTATATGTATGAAGTTACATTAAACAGTTTCATGATTTGTCTCGTATATATTTGCAAAACTTATTACTAAGGTGATCAATTAACAAAGCATAACAAATCAATAGTTCATGTGCATTCAAATATTAAGTCTATATATTCAGAACATTCCTGAACATTTGAATGTACATTAAATATTATTAATATATGTGTATTATGATCAATAGATTGTTAAAAGATGTACTTTGTTACTGTGCATTCTTATATATATATATATATATATATATATATAAATCTAAGACTATCTTAAATTATCTAGAAAAAATATTTTCTTTGACATCTTTTCTGTCTGTTTTCTTTATTTTAAAAAAGCATGTACTTAAGAAGACAGAATCAACATGTAACTTTTATTAAGGTTTACTGTGCCGTTTTTCCCCTCAGGCCATCTGCGTAAAGGACATTTCTCCAAACCTACAGAGCTGTGAGCTGGTTCAGGACGGTTCGAGCACGTTTCGGTGCAAAGCAGACGTGTTTCTCTCGCTCGATTCGCTGGACTGCTTCACCTCCTGAGCGGAACCCGTCTCTCTCTCTCCCTCCCCGACCCAAAGTCTCTTCATTTCAGGAGTATTTACAGCCAAGGCAGTGAGGCGCGCTGTTGACATTGAATGTTTACTTGATTTACACCAGGGATGTTCAGCGCTGCTCCCGAAGATCTGCTTTCCTGCGATGCTTAGTTCTCTAGCGATGCTAATCATTTTTAAACTGCGATTTATATTCTAAATCTATTATTTTCTGTGAACGTGCGGGACTAGCCGCTATAGGTAAATAACTAATGAGGTAAACGGTAAAACTATGTGCGCAACAAAACAGTGCGTTTATAACTACGACAATACATTCAAATAATACCAGTTTGAATATCGAGCAGCATAACGAGCTGTTTTGTACGGCTAAAAATACCGAGGAAAGCCTCGCACATCCGTTAAAAATGCTGTTTTGCGACACACAAAAAATTGATAATTTTTAAATGGTGAAATCAGCCATCAAGACATTAAAATGTACCGTAAAAAGACAGATATTGGTTTAGTATATAGCGAATGCGAAAAAGTGAAGTCAAACCAAATTCAATTCACTTCCAGTGTGAACACACAGTTTCAGCTGTATTTTGCAGGAAAATGGATCTCGGAGAGCAGTTTTGAGCACCCCTGGTTCACACAATGTGAAGTTTGCTGCTTTCAATTTATAAATAAAACAAAACACAAAACAGAGAGGTATTTTCTGTTCGATCTGTTCTCCCTCGCGCCCACCCGTCTCCTGTACCTTCTTCCAGATGTATTACATGTTCATAAAAAGAGTTCGCTGTTATGAGCAAAAACTTTCAAAGATGTTTTCTTTATTTTATTAAACTTGAAAGATATACCGTTCATTGTGTGCATGTTTGTGTTGTGCATTTGCATTGAGAAAATATGAAATATGAATATGACTCGTTTTACACCATTCATTGTGTGTGGGAAATCAGCACGAAACAATATCAAATACATACATGTTAGTTTTTAATTACGTTTATATTCACAGTGGCTTGTTTGCATTTACAAAAAGTGTAACTCAAATGCTTTTGAAAAGCGAAATACGGAATTTAAATAGCAAAAATACATCCATCAATGGAATATCAATGAATAAAATGGGAAAAAGGGTAAAGTAACATGATTTCAAATGTATTTACAAAACAATACGCAATTGCTACAGGTATGATTATGCTTCATATAGATGTGTGGCTCACTTTGGTGCAACAAAACCATTTCAGATTGAATCATGGAACTATAAAAGTGCAATGCCTTGCATCGCCAATGAGTCAAAAGCAAAACATGATTCATAATGCAAAACAAAAAATGAACTGACAGGGTGTTCGAGCTCTGAACAGACCATGTTGAACAAAGATTTACACAAGGAGAAAAGGTTATTTTATAAGTCATTATTAACCATGGTAACGTACACACAGGAAGCGATGTCAGGTGGAAAATTATGGGATGCATGAATGAGCAACTTGACCTCCCAGGACAGTACAATTTACTCTTTTAAAACCATATTATACACTTTCACAGCGTAACATGTGATTGAGATTATTACACAGGACAGTTATTAAATACTTTGTCATTCTGTCAGTTGGTGTTTAAGTAAGAGAAGCATAAATTCGGTTATTGCTACATGAAAAGTGTGCAGTCGCTCCATTCTGATTAATATCAGAGCATCATGTATAATAAATAGCATCAGCATCATCCATGAGTCTTTATTCAGCTTTTAAAGGGGAATCGTTCTGGACTCAGAGCAGAGACACAGCCTCCAGGTTCTCCTTGATGATGGTGTCCATGACGACCTGGAAAACTACCTGCACGTTGGAGGTGTCGGTGGCTGTGGTGAAGTGATGGTAGATGAGCTTGCTGGGCGTGGTGTTGAGCGACACGAACATGGCGGCGATGAACCGGGCGGCACCGTCCACATCACAGTCGGCACCTGCGAACAAAAACACACAGAGTTTACTTCTTTGAAAGAAGACCAAGGCTACATTTATTTACAGTAACAACAGTAATATAAATGCATTATATATACACTTGATAAGTTTTCCGTTGCAAAGGTTAAACAGTATTTTCTCTAAGGAGTATCAAGTCAGCAGTTTCAAAACATATAGCAACATGAATCATGTTCAATAACCCCTGGTTCAGAAAAACAAAACAGGAGAGCACTACAAAAACATCAATTTCTGATGAATTATACATTAACAGGAAACACTGTTCATCTGAGAGAAGATTTGTGAAGTGGATGTAATTGAGTTTTCCCCAGTAGAAAAGAAATGAAATCAGATCTTCTCCAAACCTCTAAACCTTCAATGCTAAATTGACATTTGCATGATGCCTGATGCCAGGTGAAATGTAGTTGTAAAAAGGTTTTATTGTAATCTTCTCTCCAAATCGAGATTAACTTTGTCATATACAAGAGGGGGAGGGAGAGTGAAGACAATGTTACGCGAGAAATTTCCAGCCTCATCCGTCTTGACCTTTTCTCCCTGAGGTAAAAACTACAGGATCCATTCCAGCTGATTAGACCGCCAAACTACAAACTCACAGAGACATGGTGGATTCAGTCTTAATGGAAGGACAGTGATAGTGGACGACAGAGTCTGAAAGAAAGAAAGAAAGAAAGAAAGAAAGAAAGAAAGAAAGAAAGAACAAACAAACAAACAAACAAGAAGAAAACAGAACACAGAGAGAATGAACAAACTGAATGAATGAACTAACAAGAAAGTGAACAAACAAATGATTAATAAAACAAACAATTGAAAAAGAATGAACAGACAAAAGAGTAAATAAAAAAGAATGAAGCAAATGGGAGCTATAATGCTATTTTCACAAGATGTAGTATAAGTCTCTGGTGTCCCCAGAATGTGTCTGAAGTTTCAGCTCAAAAAAAACCACATATCATTTATTATAGCTTGTCAAATTTGCCCCTATTTGGGTGTGAGCAAAAACACACTGTTTTTGTGTGTGTCCCTTTAAATGCAAATGAGCTGCTGCTCCCCTCCCCCTTTCCAGAAGAGGGCGGAGCTTTAACAGCTTCGGTTGCTCAACAACAACAAAGCTGGAGAATCTCACGCAGCCAAAATGATGATTGTCAGTAACGGTGTTCAGACTTACATTGTTCAAACCGGAGTCGACACTGATGGAGAGACTCAGGAAGAAGTTACAACTTTTAGAATGAAACTGGACGTTTCTGAATGGTTAGTGGATAAATTTATGTAGTTGCTGTGGAGTTGATTCAACTCATCGACTAACATGTGCCGTCATGTTAATCTTTTGTGCAAATCCAGCATTGAATTGACTCTTGTTTGTGAAGCAGTTGGGCGTAAAATGACGGCATGACAACAAAACTCTACTACAACAACTCTTCCTCTTCTCTAAAGCAGCCCAACATGGCCTCACCCCCTTTGTTGCGTGTACCAGCCATTTGTTGTAGTCCTTAAAAAGAGAATTCTTTAAAAGAAAATATCTCCCTTTGTATTGAGTGTCGTAACTTTGCAGATGTTGTTTATGTTCAAACAGCAACATTACACACTGACTAAAGTTAAAAAGGTGAAATCATAACCAAGGACCCCTTTAATAATGTTTGTTTATTAAGTTTTTACGCCATGTTAGCATCATGGCTATTTTCATGGCAAAAAAGTTCAGTATCATCCATAAAATTTACATTATATGAAACATTTCAACTTAACATAAGATAGAAAATCTAAAATACATTCAGGTGGTGACCCCTTTAAAAAAAAGCAGACAAATGAAAAATAAAGAAACAACAAAAAAAAAGAGAACAAAGAAACGAGAAGAGAATGTACAGACAAACTAACAAAAAAAGACAATGAAATAAAGACAACAAACTAACAAAAAGAACAAGAACAAAGAAGAATGAATGAACAAAAAATGAAAAGAATTGGAAAAAAGAATGAATAAACAAAAAGACAAAGAACAAAATAGAATGTAATGAATGAAAAACAAATTAAAGAACAAAAGAAAACAACATAAAAAGAACAAATAAACAAAGAAAGCACAAATGACACAAAAGGAATAAACAAAAAAAAACAGAACAAAACGAATGAATGTTCAAAAAAATGAGAACAAACAAATGAAAGAACAAAAGATAACCAACAAGCAAACAAAAGAAAGAGAACTAACAAATGAAACAAACAACTAAATCAAAGAAAGACAATAAACCAACAAATGAAATAAAGAAAGAATATGTTTGGGAGCAGTTGAAGACAGAAAAGCTTGCCAACTCTCTGCTTTAATAAAGGAAATGAGTCAACAAATGAAGCTCTGTGAGCAGCTGAAGTAAATATTACACTTTCTTCAAGCATTCTGCAGAGGGAACAAGTGGGATTCATCTGTAAATCACAGATCCGTCTCTCACCTCTGAACTGGGGAAGGTAATGCCGCAGATGACGCCCGGAGTGGAGAATCTTCTCTTGGAAAAGATCAATCTTGTTCATGAATAATATCTGCAAAACAAGGAGAAACACTTACACGTCACTCTGGATCGAGACGGACAACACCCATCAACCAGTCGCTCTGTAAAATCAATCATTTAGGACAAGTATCGATTAGTAAAAAAAACAACATCTCTAGAAAGTCTTTGAGAAGAAAGTTGTGTGTGTGTGGTTACAAAGACCGACTTGACAAAATAAAATGATTAATACCTCGGTGTCCACAAAAGATGACAGAGAGAGAGAGAAAACAGCGAGTGTGGCTCACTATAATGGCTTAATTAACAACTTGGCCCAGTAATGATTTTGCACAGCGTTTCAAAACAGCAGAGTATGACTAACGTGGCTATAAAACGCATCTTAACAAGGGCAGTTAGCGCACCTCATTACTCAGGAAGAGGTTTACGGAGGGCGTATGATAAATAGACAGAAAACAAGAGGACCACCGTCACCCACAGGGACGAGCTAAAATACGCCTGCTAGTTTAATTACCAAACGACATGGGCAATTATAACAAAGTCTGGGCTAACTGACAACGTGGGCCGTAATTACGAGGGAAGATGTTACGAGGTTACCAAAGCAAGCTACAGTAATCGGCGAATGAAACGTCTGAACGAACCACAGACTCTTTCATCAGGTGATCGCAATGGAGTCGTACAACAGAGTTTATAATGAGATGGAGGTCCAGAAGAACTCCCTGACATCGGGCTAACAGGTGACGTAACGTTAATGTCAGCACAAAAAGATTTCGGTATTGTGGTGTATTTGATTTTTATTTGAAGACGAAAGAATTATTATTAAGTGGAATTGATTAGATTGTGAAAACAGGCCTATGACAGAATGCAGGGGAGGGGTTAAAAATTAGAGGGCTTGATGATGTCAGCAGAAATGGAAAGTCGTTTCAGAGGCGGAGCAAGTTATCAAAAACAACTATAAACTAAAAACTAACCAAAAATAACACCAGAAAGTGCATTAGAAAAGTAAACATTCAGATTTGATTAAAATCTTAATCAGAAACATCTGAAAACATTTGAAAATGTTATTTTTACCATTATTACAAAATACATTATTATTACCATTATTACAAAAATTACTATATATGTGTGTGTGTGTGTGTGTGTGTGTGTGTGTGTGTGTGTGTGTGTGTGGGGTAAATAATGTATCGAAATTTATTGAAAATTATTAAAATATTTATATATCCTTCCATCCATCTATCCATTAATCCATCCATAGATCCATCCATCCATCCATTCAAATATCCATCCATCCATTCATCTATCCATCCAAATATCCATCCATCCATAGATCCATCCATCCATCCATCCATCCATTCAAATATCCATCCATCCATTCATCCAAATATCCATCCATCCATAGATCCATCCATCCATCCATCCATCCATCCATCCATCCAAATATCCATCTATCCATGGATCCATCCATGGATCCATCCATCCATAGATCCATCCATAGATCCATCCATAGATCCATCCATCCATCCAAATATCCATCTATCCATTCATCCATCCATGGATCCATCCATCCATAGATCCATTCATCCATCCATCCATAGATCATCTATCCATTCATCCATCCATAGATCCAACTATCCACCCATAGATCCATCTATCCATTCATCCATCCATAGATCCATCTATCCATCCATCATCCATCCATAGATCCATCCATCCATAGATCCAACCATCCATCCATAGATCCAACCATCCATCCATCCACAGATCCATCCATCCATCCATGGATCCATCCATCCATCCATTCAAATATCCATCCATCCATTCATCCATCCATGGATCCATCCATCCATCTATAGATCCATCCAAATATCCATCCATCCATCCAAATATCCATCTATCCATTCATCCATCCATGGATCCATCCATCCATCCATGGATCCATCCATCCATAGATCCATTCATCCATCCATCCATAGATCATCTATCCATTCATCCATCCATAAATCCAACTATCCACCCATAGATCCATCTATCCATTCATCCATCCATAGATCCATCTATCCATCCATCCATCATCCATCCATAGATCCATCCATCCATCCATAGATCCATTCATCCATTTATAGATCATCCATCCATCCATAGATCCATTCATCCATTTATAGATCATCTATCCATTCATCCATTTATAGATCATCTATCCATCCATAGATCATCTATCCATTCATCCATCTATCCATCTATAGATCCATCTATCCATCCATAGATCCATCTATCCATCCATTCCTCCATCCATAGATCCATCTATCCATCCATAGATCCATCTATCCATCCATTCCTCCATCCGTAGATCCATCATATATATATATATATATATATATATATATATATATATATATATATATATATATATATATATATATATATATATATATATATATATATACACAACAACAATTCTACACAAAAAACCTCTAGTATTAACAAATGCAGCTTTATCCCTCTTGTGAATGTGCGCAAGTATGCATCAAATAAAGTGTTTTGGGGTTTTTTTGGGTCACGTGTTGGGCGTTTTGCATCGTCTCTTGATTGACGACACTTGCCACCTCTCAAGCTAATGGGATGAGATTGGATGAGCTCTCTCTGATAATTGAGCCGTTTCTTACCATAGAAGTACTTCTGAAGAAGACGTTATTGCAGATTGATGAGAACAGCTTGAGACTCTCCTGCAGTCGATTCTAAACAAGAGCACAAATTAAAAACATGAGCTGTCATTCCCATGAGATCCCATGATGCTCTCTCGTGATGTCATATATGAGAGGCGACTGAAAAGCTGAACAATGTGTGTGTTGTATTAACACTCAGATTCACATCAAGTAAACTAATTTTATGTTTTGTGTTACTAAAGTTACATTAGTAGTACATTAAATAAAAACAGTAAAATATTAAATGTTATTTTCAGCATTAATACCGGAATTGTAACATGTCAAATTTGCACTGTAAAAAAAACAAAACAAAAAACAAAACAAACAAAAAATATATATCTGTTGCATTGATGTATGTCACATTTTAGTATTACATTCAGAAATAAATGTAAATACCGGTAAATAAAATAAAATGTTTACAAACATTATAAACACTGTAAACACACATGAATTAAAAAAATATAAGTATTAAATATATATATATATATATATATATATAGTGGCATTCATTATAAACAACATTTATTATAAACAGCAAACCTACACATTAATTTAAAGCAAAACTGAAAATACTGGCGTGTGGAAAAAATGTGCTAAAATAAACTTGTAATCCGAATATCCAAGTATCTAAGTATCAATATCAATATCTAAGTATGGCTTACATTATTGCATTATATTAATAAATAGCTTTTGGAACATTTTATAAAAATATAGTAATGATGCTTATTGTTATCTTACTAAATTTTAGTTTTAGAATGTTACATTAAATGAATACTGTAAAATATTCAAATGAAGTATTTGCTAAATACATAAAAGTAAATGTTGTTTTCAGTATTTATAATTATACTTTTCAGGGAGTTCTTTAAAAAAATACATCAATATAATTGATTGAAATGTTTAATTTTAAAATCCAAATAATTTTTTTAAATGGTTACAAAAACGTTTAGTGACGGAACCCCTATAGAATTTTCCAGAAGAAGTGTATGAAAAATGTAGATTAAAAAAAAAACAAACAAACATAATTTATGTATAATATATTACTGTTAATTAACACTTTAAAAAATACAAGCATACCATTTTTACCATCTAAAAATGGCCTACTTCAGCTTTAAATAACACCATGGTGATCATTGTCAGTAACATCTTCTGTTTGATGTAGTAGGTGAACACAAAATGACACGTTCTCTCACCATAGATGGATCTTCCACTAGCGTCATGTCGTATCCACTCAGAGACACAACGAACAACACGGCCCTCACATCCTCAAAACAACTGATCCACTTTCTCCTCTCCGTCCTCTGGCCTCCAACGTCATACATTCTGTGGAGAGATAGACAAAAGGTCCTCAATGGAAAAAGAAACACCTCAATATGGCACAAAAACACTTTAAAGTAAACACATGTGCAATTTACCTTGGGAAATACATCATGTTACAAAAGCACAATGGATTTTGAACATCACTTTTAATGCTGACTTTTACAAACAGTGTTGCATTTGTTATGCTAATATGCTGCTAACTAGCGACACATATACGAACATGTGAAAAACAGACCAATGGGCTATTACTGATGCCATCAAATGAGTCTCTCGAATTAACAAGCTCCGCCAAATTTCCCCTCGCAGTGATTTAGATCACAACACTAAAAAGAGTTAGCTTGTTAGCTAGTTGTTAGCAAAGATGTGTCAAAATAAAATAACATCCCAAAACATGACATTTCATTACAGGTTTCTCCTCTTCGCATCTATTTTTGAAGCACATCTAAAAAGAGCTGGAAAAGGCGAGTGTTTGTTCTCAAAGAGTGTTTCTTGTCTTCAGACAATCGTGTGTAAAGTGAGAAGACCATGAACAGTCAGTCTCTCTCACACATTTATTTTCCACCTTCCACTTCATCTCGCGCCGTCTCTTCACTATATTTGTGGGAAAGATTCCTCCACACGTCTGAAATCAAAACTATCAATACACACACTTCAAATGTGATGGAAAAAAGAAATCTATGTGTGCTTTATGGGACACTAATACAAACAAATTAAATCATGAACATAGCTGATGTCGACACTATGACAAACTGGTAGATTTTCTCATGTACAACAAACTACAGGTAAAAAAAAAAAAAGTTTAACAGGCAAAATTTGAGAAACTCAAACTATTGTAATTATTAATACAAAGCATACTTAATTTTAATGTAATACGGAAAACAATTTATATATATATATATATATATATATATATATATATATATATATATATATATACAGGGGTGCACATAACTTTTTTGGTCTGGTTCTCAAGGGAGTACCTGGAGATTTTGCTTGGTACTCACACTTTACACGACACATCCTAAAAGCTGTCCTAATCACTTTCCTCCTGACTGCTCTCCTCACTATCTTCTTTTCTCTCGAACATGGTAGATGATGATAATGATTTTTTTTTTTTTTTTTACTAACATTAATGACAGCAAAGGCTGCTGTCACTTTAAGAAGGAAAGCACGGACCGAATAACTGACACACATCCGGTTTCTTTCTCAACACTTCACTTATGACATAACCGAGAGAAAACTTGCCGAGACAGGTATTTTGACATAATTTTGTGTGTATGTTTCCTTTCAAGCGCAAGTAAACGCGAAAGCGGAATTAATTCGGTGTTCGAGCGCTGTCTGACTCTCATCATGCGCGTTTCGGGGGGCTGTGCGCACAGATTACTGTTCGCGAGTCCCGATTTTCGCCTCTTCTTCCGCTTTTAAAGTCGTTTGAATGTGTTAATTGGCGAGACAAAACACGTCCATATTACAAACTTTCACTCTATGATGGTTAAATATAGCAGTTAATCCGCGAATCACATGCGTGCCGAACCGTTGGACCTTATCCGTATGGATCACGGATTAACTGCGATCCGTTGCACACCTAATAATTAAAGAACACACATATTATCATGATTGCTATCTTACCAGAGATGGAGAAAAATCCTACTCCAGTAAGTAAACGTATCCCTGTGAACCGGTACTCAAAAGCGCTTCCCTCCATGTTTTCTGGTACGCATAGTTTATTTTTACCGCGCATGCGTACCTGCGTACCTCTAATGTGCATTTTTTTTTTTTTTTTTAAGTTCATATATACATATACATATACATATATATATATATATATATATATATATATATATATATATATATATATATATACATATATATATATATATATATATATATATATATATATATATATATATATATATATATATATACATACATACATACATACATACATACACACACACACACACACACATACATATATATGCATATACATATATATGTGTGTATATATGAGAGAGAGAGAGAGAGACACACACACACACACTCTGAATTTAACGATCGAAAAATTAAATAAATAAATAAAACCTATCTTCCTGATATTTTCTTGGCTGTCACGTCTTTTTCAACAGCACAAAGGTTTAATAATGGCTTTGTTTAATTATGAGATGATCTGATGTGGCCACATAATCAATGCAGACAAGGTGAGAATCATGCGGTGTTAAACACACTGATCAAAACGCAAGTCGTTTCACTCAGCATCATTAGACTGTTAATTACGGCTCAGATGTGAAGGGTGACCCGAAGTGACCTCAGATTTAGATTTCAGCCGTAGGGAAGAATTTGGTTTGAAGATTTCATTAGACTTGTTTAAAACAAATCATCATCAGATACTGATGAAAACAGTGACACTTCCTGCCCAACACACCCATGACATCATGTTGTTCCTACTTATGTCCAAAATATACATTAAGACAACAGCTGTGCAATAATTATTGCATATATTATCATTAGAAGAAAACACTTTTTTAATGATTACGGTTATGATAAGTTAATGTAAGCTGAAATTAGGAATTTGAATATTGAATAAAGCATCAAATTTGCATATGAAATGAACTGCAAAACCATTATTAGAAAAACAAATAATGCAACATTTACATATGGCCATAAGAAACAGTATCTCTATCTTTTTAGATTTACAGAACTTAGTTTCTAAAGAAATGTATAAATAAAAAAATGAACAAATAAAGCATAAATGCATAAATAAAAAGCATAAATGAATGCATAAAAGCATAAATAAACAAAAAAGCATAATGTATAAATAAAAGCATAAATATAAATAAATAAAAGTATAACTTCTAAAAGTAAAAGTAAATAAAGCATAAATACATAGCTTTTATTTAAAACCTCAAACGTGAGGTGTGAATTCAGTGATATGATAAAGATCTTGAGGTTTCGCCGTGGGACGCGTGTGAAGTGCTGCGATAAGGACGAGCAGTGGAGCATGCTGAAGACTGACAGTAAGTTATTCAGACCGAATTAATTCACTCTAGAAGTCAAGAGGAACTAAACTGGTTTCACATAGCAAACAATTACTCCACATAACATGCACACTACACTGGTTCAGAGCGTTATAATGAACAAAGTCTTAATCATGATGGAGTCTCCTTCATCCTAACGTCGATGCGCTAATATTTATGCTCTATGCCACAACTAAACCTAACCTATATCAGATTGAAAAACAGACATTTTTGCAGACTAAACAGTAAAGACGACTAAATGGATAGGCATCCAACTGGGTATTTCAAACATCGCTACATCCCACAACCATTTTTTAAGTGAAGTCATCTTGTTTTGATTTTATGATGTTGTAAATGCGCTTTTATTAAAAACTGTCACGAAAGCAATGGGAATTTAGATTTAGAATTATGCAAAGTAATGCAATATAAATGTTATTGCAGAAGCCCTCAACTGAAGCCAATAAATTAGCCAACTCTCAGGGCCCAAGAAGAAGCGAACGAAAAAGTATAGACAAAGACAGTTGCTTTTCACCAAATGCCAAAACACTCATCTTCCTGTGCCATCTCAAACAGTCTGTGGCATCTCATAGCTGTAAATGTCTCCATTAACATTCAAATGACTGGTAAAAGCTGCCAGGCAGAAAATTACTCACATTTCCCATGAAACCTCTCAATCGTTTTATTGGTTGCTCAATGTTTGCGCAAAATTGAACTTGAGAGGACACTTGAAACTTTTTCATTCCGACATTTTGAGTCATTGTTACTATGACTGTGCACAGTTTAACCACATATCCCAACTGTTTTTGCTTCAAAGCAAACGTTAACTAAAAATAAAAGCATAAAAAAATATTACTTGAAATAAACTGAAAATAAGATTTATTTTAAATGCTGTGCATTGTATATAAACAGTAAATTCATTGTTTGAGAGGAAAAATGTCAAATGCTGACAGAAAACAGTTAAGAAGGGTTTAGTTTAGTTATGTACAGTGTGAAACGTCAGTTTATGAATACCCATGATTAATCGTTAATCCCAGGTAAATTATAAACTGTGTGAAACGTGAAGCAAGATAACCCAGGATTCCATTTAGCCGGGGTTTAGAATGCCCCAGGGTTAACTATTTCAAGTGTGAAAAGGCCTTTAGTTAACTATAGTAACCCTGAATGATACTAATATAACACTGCTTCAAAGACAATTAGCATATACCTTCAGGAGGTCTGCCGATATTTGAGTTCAGACTCAAGACAAGTCATCATAGCGAGCAACAAGTCTTGCATCCAAATCAAAGTCAAACGTGTGCTCAATGCTGATAATGCCAGTTAGGATATTGATGAATGGAGCGATGCTTAATCAGAACGGCATGCGGGGGTGACGTTTCATAAGATAGTGAGATGGAGGACGCCACCCACATTGACACGGTCAATATCCCAAAGCTGGAGAAGGGTCTGTTCAACAGAAACCCCCTCCGTTTTTTTTCTAAGTGAACCTGCTAGTTGTAGCTACTTTTAGACCAGTGGTTCCCAAACTGGGATACACTGAGGTGACAGAGGGGGTACCCGAACAAAATGCTGTTTCGCCGTTCATTTAATTCTACCCCACATTAAAATAATATTAAATCCAAGCATGTATTTCTAACAGACAAAATGCTGTAAATACATGACATCCAATCAAATTAGCTCATCTTTTGCGGTCTGCATCCACACAAGCGGTGTGCATATGATAGGCTGCGTGCAGAGTATATATATATATATACACAAATTGCACTATACTGCCATTCTTGACAATGTACATTTGTACAAGTGTAACAATAGCAACGAAATAAAAGTTCCAACTAAAGCCACAGCAGAACTGTTGTGCATCACAGCGGCGTTTCGTTAGTAAATGAATCTGCAGCTTTGAATGAATCGGGAGAGTCAATGATTCAATGATTCATTCATAAATACAGCCACTTGCTTCCTTAGTGAATGAATGAATGACTCGATTACTCACTCATTAAAGGGGTGGTTCAATGTGATTTCACTTTTTTAACTTTAGTTAGTGTGCAATGTTGCTGCTTGAGCATAAACAGTATCTGCAAAGTTACAGCACTGAAAGTTTAATGCAAACGGAGATATTGTCTTTTAAATTTAAGGCAGTTTATTGCCTACAAAACGGCCGGTTTTGACTACAACGAGCTTCTTCCCGGGTTGGTGACATCATAAACCCTGCAAAACACGCCCCAAGGAACACGCAACAAAGTGGGCGAGGCTATGTCATGCAGCATAATGAAAGCGGAAGAGTTGTGTACACCAGACGCGAGCGGCGCAGCTCGTCAAAAGATAATAGAACCCATTATAATCTGTGATATTTTCTACACTGGATGCGGCGCTGAAGACAGCCTCCAGAATCTACACGAGTTTAATGCTGGATTTGCACAAAGCTAGGCTATTACTGAATGAAACAGTTCCCACTTTAAAAGCAGAAACTGCTGTTTATTGGCTTCAAACTGTAAGTACGTTTTATTGTTTGTAGAGGTCTTTTAAACGTATAGTTCTGTTGCTATTTTTGGTTGCATCAAGGACATATACAAAGAGCAACTCGTTTTTGCTTCGCTAGCCAGTTAGCTGTATTATAGTGCATACTTCTCCAACAAACACCAACAAACTTCTATGTTCATAGACAAACAGTTGTTCATGCTATAAATTAAACGCTACCTTTACAAAAATGCTACTGCTCAGGCATGTATTCGGCTACAGTAAAGCTTTAATCAGGATAAAACTGTATATTGAAAGCTAACAAACAGCAGTGACAGCATCTAAACACTTTGACACAAATACTAAATGAAATACCATTCATAAACGTCCTTTAAAAGCCGCGATTGCTGTTCATCTGGGTCTGATTCGGGCTCAATTTGATACAGCAATATAATCAAATTGAGCATATAATATAACTGAAGCACACGTAACCGGTAACAAATGGTAAGGGGCGTGGCGTTTCCGGACGCTTCAGCGAATCACGATGGCTCTGGATTACACTGGGCCCGCTAACCAATCCGAGCACATTGCGTATTTCGGTGGGAGTGGCTTCATACAAGCGGGAAGTCAAACGAGCCGTTCGAATGACAGTGGAAACAGAGGTGTAGAATAAAGGTAAAATATATGAAAAATACAGCATTTTCAAAAAAAACGAAGCATTACGACATGTTAAACTGTGCCCCAAAAACACAATCAAGCCTAGAAAAAAAACATTGAACCACCCCTTTAAGACAATGCCTTATCACCACCTGGTGGTTTTAGTTTAATATTTAAAAATATCACTTCATTTTTTACCATCATTATATTATGAAAAGGTATTTACAAAGGTAAAAAAAAATGCACTGGAAAAATCAACTTAAAAGGTGACCTATTATACCCATTTTCACAAGATGAAATAAGTTTGTAAGTCCCACAGATCATTTATCATAGCTTGTCAAATTTGCCCCTCTTGTGTGTCCCTTTGAAATGCAAACGAGCTGCTGCTCCTGGTCGGCTTTCCAAAAGAGGGCGGAGCTTTAACAGCTCATGCTTCGGTTGCTCAACATCAACAAAGCTGGAGAATCTCACGCAGCCAAAATGAGGATTGTCAGTAACGGTGTTCAGCCTTACAAGTCGGACACTGATGGAGATACTCAGGAAGAAGTTACAACTTTTAGAATGAAACTGGATGTTTCTGAACAGTTAGTGGATAAATTTATGTAGTTACTGTGGAGTTGAACTAGCATCAGCTAGCATGCACCGTCATGTTAATCTTTTGTGCAAAACCCGTATGGACGCCCATTATACATAGCGTACCTGTTTGCCAAATAGAGCCATACACACCAGGCTACCGTTTATAATGGTTATCAAATGCTGTGAATGGTCTAGTATTTTTTACAAAATATCGCTCGGACAGAAATGCTCCTTTTTAGCAATCGAGCTTCCCAGGGTCAACTTGCAGGTTATCCAAGTTAATATGACTCTAAATAGTGTTCTGTGCTCGTCTGTGCAGCCAACAACAGAACAGTTAGCATGCTTTGCTCAAACTTTTGCCATGGGGTTAGAACTGGTACATTGTTTTTGCTTGTGAAAACAAAATGATGGCACCGTGGGTGGAAACGTACAGATTAAGGGGCGGTAATATTATAATAAGATCCCCTTCCTATTTCACAAGTGGCTTGTTTTTTCACATTCTTGCAGAGAAAGGCTTGCCAAAACAAAGTTACTGGGTTGTCCTTTTTCACATTTTCTGGGTTGGTAGATGCACCGGAGATCCACTTAAACATGAAAAAAGTCAGATTTTCACGATGTGTCCCCTTTAAGGCAGAGAATATTGTCCCCTAATGGAAAAGGTGTGACTGCAGCAGTCTAAGTGGAAGAGAGGGGGTACGCAGAAGGACGTTCAATGCTTCAGGAGGTATGCGACTGTAAAAAGTTTGGAAACCACTGTTTTAGATTAACTTCAACTGAAAACGAAAGAACAAAGGCTATTTGATCTGTCTGATGATTAACAGAACTGAGAGCGGTACCAAGAGTCGTTTACAAAGTCTACAACTACTCGTAAAAATAATTGTGTCGTATTTTGTACCAACAGTTGTGGTAAAAAGGGCAAATAAAGAGACTGATTACCTGAAGACCAGGTGTTTGACTTTGAACTGAGTCTCGATCACTCCTGTGGTTCTCAGTCGGACTCGGAGAACGTCCGTTTCTGTCGGCATGTAGTCGGTGGCGATGATCCTGCCCATGTTCTCAAAAAAACTGGAGACAGATAGACATATAGATAGAAAAGGTTTTACAAATTGACATTTTACAACAAAAATTACAGTCACAATTTTGACTTCCTGAAACTCATTTTCCACCAAAATGGAACTAGTTCTTGGCCAGAGGTTCCGTGAAACAGTATCATAAACTGATAATTATTTTCATGTTATGACCGCTAACTGATAAATGGTCAATATTATAATTTTTTTCCCATATTGTCAAAATCTGTGTTATTTTAGTATTATGTATATACTATTACAGTTTTCATACATATTTTGAATTAGCTTTTATTTTTATATTTTCTGTTTTCATTTTCATTTTATTTTAGTAGTTTTGTTTTTTTAGTTTTTGTGTCTTTAATTTACTTTTATTTCAGTTTTATTTTTAGTAATTTTAGTTCTTACACTTATTTTAGTTAGTTGCCAAGGCAACCGTTCTAATTTTAAGTTTTCTAAGTTTTTCATATATTTATTTTATTATATTTCAGCTTTATTTTAAAGAGCAACAACATTAAGATTTGTTTTAACAATGAAACTGATCTAAATAAATAAATAAATAAAAAATCACTAAAATAATATCATATTATCACTAACATTTTAAATGAACAATTAAAAACAATTAACATGAACTGAAATAAAATAAAAATGTATTTTTACTTAGGCTATTTTATTTCAGCTACTTACCAAGACAACATTTCTCATTTTAGTTTAGATTACATTGGGATACTGAACTAAAACTAAATCAACTAAAACTTAATAAAAAAAATAAAAATAATAATAAAAAAAAAGAATCATATTAAAATAAAAATGTTTTATCAATAATGTTTTAAATCATACAAGTGAATTTAGGCATCACAAAAATATATATAACGTACAGCATGAAAAATTAATATTAATTTTCAGATTTGCTAAAGATTACATTTAACAGTTATTAAATTATTTCTGTTTTTAAAGATGAACTTTGAGTGTACCAATATGGTAGAGATATATTGTGCATCCCTGCAATCTAGTTTGTTTTGTGTTAGCGTAACCAGACTGAGAAAACTTTACATGGCGGATATTATCCCGCTCCAACCAGTTCCTGGTTTGATACCAGCCGTTTTTAAGGACCAACTCCAGGAACCTGTCAGTAAAAAAAAAAAGAAGAAGAAGAAAAAAAAAAAAAAAGAGGTTTGGGAGTGACGTGTCTCTTCACCTCACCTCCTATAATCGGGTCTCTGTGGGAAAAGCCCTGTCCTTAAGGGCCGTCTTAAATTGTCTAGGTAAGCAGCTTTACCTCTGACTGCGGTTAGCGGCTGCAGTGGCGATAAGGCCGGCCCGGGGGAAAACACGGCGCATGCTAATTACCACCATGAATATAAATACAGCATGATACGGTATAAGCAAACCTGTGGGGGATTTCTGTACACGGCTGTGCTAAAGAGAGGGATTATCCGGGAGTGTGTGCTACGTAGCAATATACACACCTCACAGGAGGTAAAGCACCCTGGAGAGAGAATTAGACAAACACACACATAAACAGAGTTCTGAAGCAATAACCTCTGACAACTGCCATAGTTTCTGATTAGGAGTGTGTGAGGCATCTTTTCCTGCACTGATAAGACCCTTTTATCATTCTGTTCATGCCAACAGAAGAAAGACCAGGTTGCGCTATATGCTAGTACGTCAGAGCTTGATTTCACACTGTTGCATGCTAAAAAGTATGTGTTGTTTTCGCACTGTTGCTGCAAGGGATGCTATGCCATCATTAGCATAAACTGTTGTCTTCCAAGGTCTTGCTGCATCCGAAATCAAACTATATTCAAACTATATAGTATGGGAAAAAAAAGTATGCCAAAAGAGCATGTCTGAATACGTAGTATTCGAAAAACAGTAGGCGAAAAGTCCCCGAATGTCCACTGGACAATTTACTATCCCGTGAGGCCACAAGAGGGGATTTATGAATGGAAGTGAAGTGACAACTGATGCTGGTAGGTCACGTGACAGTAACAACATGGCGGATGTAGTAATGTCCGAATTTCATTCATACTATCTATATTCATAATATATAAAAGAATACTTTTTTAACAGTCGCACAGTAAATTCAAATTCAAATGCAGTATCTACTCAGTACACGATTTCGGATGTCATTTTAGTATTTAGCATTTCAGCTTCAACGCAGTTAGCTATTTTTTGCTAGCAGTATACTAACACAAATCGCTAAGCACTTAGAACTACTTTAAAGTGTGATAGCTTATAGCTAACAAGAGTGCCTAACTACTTTTTCAAAATAGAACTGCTTAAATGAGAAGTAGCTTATAGCTAGCAATCTAACACTAATGTCATGCTAGAGCACTGATTTGAAAATAATGTGAAAGTTAAAGTTAGCTAAAGTATTACCCTTTTAAGCCCAAAGTATACTGTGGGCATCTGCGTTATGTGACGGTCCGCGCACTGTCCGTGTGACGTAATTTTCAGTGTGTGTACAACAGCGCATGTGACTTGAACTCTCGAAAACATAGCCCACTCGATATAGCGCACAAGTGCTGAACGCATCTTTTCGTACTCAAGGCCAAAGGAGTATACTTTGAAAGGTCTGCGAGCTCAGCTGTGCGTGAGACGAGCGAAACATGGAAAATGAATTATACCAGGGCCTTTATAGCTACCTACTGACTATGTTCATGTTTTTGACTAAATACAGGTGCATCTCAATAAATTAGAATATCATGAAAAAGTTATTTTTTTTCCCTGTAATTTAATTCAAAAAGTAAAACTTAAATAGATTCTAGATGTATTAGACAAAGTAAAATATTTCATTTTGATGATTACAGCTTGCTGCTCATCAAAATAAATAAAAAAAATCAGTATCTCAAATTATTAGAGTATTTAATTTCAAGTTCTATTTAATGACCATTCTCAGGGTATAAATACTGGGTTTAGGTCAGTAATCCCAACAGCATTCATGGGGAAGTCTGCTGACTTGACAGTTGTCCAGAAGACTATCATCAAGACCCTTTACAACGAGGGTAAGCCACAGAGGGTCACTGCTGAAAGAGCTGGCTGTTCGCAGAGTGCTGTGCCAAAGCATATTTATGGAAAGTTGACTGGAAGGAAAAAGTGTGGTAGGAAAAGGTGTACAAGTGAAAGGAATGACCGCAGGCTTGAGAAGATTGTCAGGCGAAGCCGATTTAAGAACTTAGGAGAGCTTCAAAAGGAGTGGACTGAAGCTGGAGTCAGTGCATCAAGAGCCACCACACACAGACGTCTTCAGGAAATGGGCTACTACTGTCACATTCCACGTACCAAGCCACTTCTGAACCAAAGACAACGTCAGAAGCGTCTTACCTGGGCTAAGGAGAAAAAGAACTGGACTGTTGCTCAGTGGTCCAAAGTCCTCTTTTCAGATGAAAGTAAATTTTGCATTTCTTTTGGAAATTAAGGTCCCAGAGTCTGGAGAGCACAGAAACCTTGTTGTTTGAAGTCCAGTGTGAAGTTTCCACAGTCAGTGATGATTTGGGCTGCCATGTCATCTGCTGGTGTTGGTCCACAGTCAACGCAGCCATCTACCAGGACATTTTAGAGCACTTCATGCTTCCTTCTGCTGACAAGCTTTATGGAGATGCTGATTTCATTTTCCAGCAGGATTTGGCACCTGCCCACACTGCCAAAGGTACCAAAAGCTGGTTCAATGACCATGGTGTTACTGAGCTTGATTGGCCGGCAAACTTGCCTGACCTGAACCCCATAGAAAATCTATGGGGTATTGTCAAGAGGAAGACCCAATTTACCAGACCCAATTTATTTAATACACGAGTTCCACAATTTGAGTTGAATTACTGAAATAAATGAACTTTTCCACAACATTCTAATTTATTGAGATGCACCTCTATAGCTTAAGTTCAATACTTTTTGTTAGTGGCTTATTGGGTGGCTACTTTTTCAAAAGAGTACTAGCTTAAATGACAAGTAGCTTATAGCTAGCAAGCTAAGGTTTGAAGAGAATCTTGCTGAGAAAGTTAAAGTTAGCTAAACTGTCACTCTTTTTATATCTAGCTCTTGACTATGTTCTTGTTTTCGACTAAATTTAACTTGTTACCTACTTTTTTGTATCTTTTAAAATAGTTAACTCTTTTTACAAAAGAGTACTAGCTTGATCAATGTTTAACTTTCTCAGCAAGATACTCTTGTTGCTCCATCATAACAGTAGCAGTGTCGCAGAAACTACTTTAGCTTGTAGCTTAACAAGCTAAAGTTTCACTCATCATTTATGACATGGTTTTGCGAGATAGATGAATAACACATGGTGTAACAGCAGATATTTGAAGGAAACTCTTTTGCACATGAGTACTGAAATGTACGCACTGGATTCTCACTTTCGCAGCTCTAAAGCAAGAGGTGTTAGCACCAAGATAACATTTGTCATTCGATTTTCATCTGATATTTTTATTTTATTTCAGCTTTATTAACAACAAAAATGCTTTATAATAGTTATAACAACACCGTTGAGCACATTTCTTTCTGCCACAGTAAACTTATAATGCACATTATATGCATTAAAAACAAAACTGTGTACTTGCGCAGTGTGTGTTTCTGGTTTTAGCGACAGCAAAACAGACACACAACACAACACAACACTCCATCCTCAGTGCCAATGCGATTCCTTGGCATTCCAGCTGAGTCTGATCTTGTAAACCCCCTGGGCGGCACAACACGCTCCAAGGCAGCGATGAACACACAACTCCGGACACCTCAGGCCTGAACATAGACTGTAAGCACATAAGTGCGAGGTGTGTTTCTTCAGGCACGTCTGGGTGCGTATGACAGACATGTCCTTACGAGCATCAGGATGCAACTTCCACTCGCTGCTGGCCTTCAATTCCCAGCAGGACGCAAAGGCCCTGTCGCTGTGAATCTGTCTATCTCTCTGACGCTCCTTAGGGAAAGGCAGGAGCTAACTTTGCCAGCTATAGACTCCAGAAATAGTGTTTTCTATAAAGACCCAGCACAATAAAAACAAGCTAAAACCAGCTTTTGATGTTTTTTTAGCTGGTCCAAGCTGACCTTTAAGATCATTAGCTGGTCTAATCTGAAGGGAATCAATTTGTAGGTAGCCAATCTCACTGTATTCTTTTGTTGTATGGAAAAGAGCAGCGTGAAGATCACTTGAAATGTCTTCTTTAGGGTAATTTCTATATGATCTATTCCTTTTCCAGACTGGTCCAGCCTGGTTTCTCCTACGCAGTGTGACATTTTGAAGTTTTTTTTAAACATTTGAAAACCTCTTCTGACATTTTGTAAGATATACTTTAACCTTTGGAATGATTTGACCTTCGCAAACTTTACCAGCTATAAACTCCAGAAATAGTGTTTTCTTTATAGCCCCTGCACAATTAAAACCAGCTTCCAATGGTTTTTAGCTGGTCCAAGCTGATCATTAAGGTCATTAACGTGTCTAATCTAAAGGCAATTGATTTGTAGGTAGCCGAATCTCACTGTATTCTTTTGTTGTATGGAAAAGTGCAGCGTTAACATCATTCGAAATGTCTTTTTATGTCCTACAGAAGAAAAAAAGGGTCATTTTTAGATGATATATTCCTTTCCAAAGCCTGGTTTCTCATAGGCAGTGTGACATTTTTAAGCATTTTTAGCAAAACCTCTTCTGGTGTTTTATATACTTTAACTTTCGGATTGATTTGACACCACTTTGACCTCTCGCCAAAAATCCTTTCCATCTTCTCTCTGAAGTAACTCGTCTCCTCACTCTATTTCTGATCTATTTTTTCACACAATTGAATTTCGTGAAACGACGCTGGCTGGGGTTTTAGGGCCGAGGTTTTTGTGAAGAATTTAGAATAGCGAGTGAGAGCAAATGAGAACGGATGAAAGGCACAAATGAAAAGAGTTTTTGCAAGATGGATGCAAGATATGAACAGGTGAGGAGCTTCGACCTGGCCTCGAAGACGATGGAAATGCCCTCTGATAAATCTGACCTTTAACAAGAGAATATGTGCGTCTCTGTGTGCGTGTGAGGATGGGTGATGGAGCCCTGCAGGTGTGACATGACAGCTTGGGAGGAAAGATTTTTAAACCTGGAGAGCGAGAGCTACAGTATGACACAGAGGAACAGTATTTTAGTGAATATCTGCAGAAAACTGAGCTACGCTGCATTTAATTCACTGAAATTTTGATGCTTATTCTAAAATTAAGTTAAATTTGAATACTTTTTGAAGTAATTCGTCATTGTGTTGTGTGTGTGTGTCCATTTTAAACACTCTGCAAACCACAACTCAAATACATAAGTGCCGTAACTGTCATGGTGATAGTAATGTAGTTGCTCCCGGTGACAAGCGTGTTATTGACTCCGTATTATTAACTGAAGCGTCTGAAGGTGCCCCTTGGCCCCATGGGCCAACAGGGGGCATTAGTACCTGTCATTCAATTTTTCTCTCTCTCTCTATCTCACACACACACACTCTAACACTACTACTAATAGAACTACTACTAATAATAAAATGAATAATAAAATGAAATGAATGACTTAATATAATTATTACTTTAAATTCACTTTTTGGGATCACTTTTCCTAAACTACAGATAAGTACATACTTATGTGCACATGTGTGGGAATTCGGTAGAATTCAGTAGAGGCTTGTGTGGGTTTTGATGTCAAACACATTCGGTATGGATAACTTCAACAACATACCACAACCACAACCATCTTTTCCTCATTCTTTCCAATGTTCTCTAGGTGTCCTGCGTGCTAATCAAAGAGACAAGCTATCATGTCAAACCTCCATTGTGTGACGTCCCAGAAAGCATTGCAGGATATATATATATCAACTGGCAAAAGCTGTTGGCTTTGAGGTTTGACTGTTTTCTAATTGCCGTTCATGAGCTACACACACACCTCGCTGCGGCGTTTGAGGTTCATTCGCTGTGGCATACAACACACGTCTGCGACATGGGTGACCCTCTCTGTTTCATTTAAATAATCAGCCTCCTGGTGTTTTAGTTTGCTGTCACACACACATACGTAATTACACAATTCACTGTATGAATATCCCACTAATCAGCCATTATTCACAGTGGGAGTGTCGGATCGAGGCACAGATCAGCGGCCATTACGGCTCAAGAGTGGCAGTCGCACATCAGTTCCGTTACACCCACATGAAGCCTACGGAAACTGTATCAGGGAGCACTGGGAAACCTGTGCAAAAGTGCTAGGAAATCAATAAATCACTGAATAATGATTGAACTTTCAGAATTAAGTCTTCAGGAGATAAAAGCTTGTCAATAACTGAACATGAATGACGTAATCTGTGCTCACGATCTTTAACGCATTCAGAAAAATAATATAAGGAATAGTTATACTTAAATGGTCTGTAAATTTCCTCACCGCACATGGAATGTTTACCGAAAAAGAGAAAGATTTAGGGGTCAGCACCCGTGTCAAATGACCAATTAGATTAGAATAAAACATTCATGACTTTTTACGGATTATGATTGGCCTATTTGAGCATGGTTAAATGTATTCAAATGAGATGCTAAGTGTTTAGGGGACCCATTCCGGTCTCATGGTCTGTAACCTCTTTGCTCAAGGCCTGATCAAAAGCTTAATGCGTTATTGTGTTAGCTTAACTAGCTAGTCAAGAGAGCTTTCTTAACCACCAAAACACTGAAGGCTAACAGGAGAAAAAAAAAGGAAGCTAACTGAAAAAAATGGAGACTAACTAAAAAAAGCTGACTGAAAACAGAAGACTAACTGAAAGATCACAATAGAGTACCTCAGGGATGACGTGAAGTTAGGGGTGCACAGGTTCCCTAGATCGAAAGCCTATGCATTTTTTTCCATAGACTTTTTGAAAATCGCAAAAAAATAAGCTCTGTGTTTAACAAAGGGTTATGACGCTCACACGTTTTGTCTATCAAGATAATCTTTAAAAGTTAACACAACATTTATACATTTTGAAGCCTAAATAAAGTCGTCAGATATAAAAAGCTAACAGTAGGCTTTAAACGGACTACAGCAACATCAACGTCAGCTCCACCAAGCTTCCTCAAACTTTATTAAAAAAACAACTTTATTTAAATGCTCGCTGATTATGATCTGTGCTGTTATGAATACTTATCCACTTTTTCATGAGAAATTCTGTCCAAATGTCCTGTTTGTCATGATGACGTCTAAAGTCCCCGCCAAAGGAAGTAGTCCCTTTTAGCAACTTGTTAGCAACCGCCGTTTTTAAGACACAATAAAGGTTTAAAAAGTCACAAGCGGGTTATAACTGGTGTGTTTATGTCATAGATCAAAACGTGAAAATATTTAGAGGCTTTGTTAACCACAGACCTTATTTCAGGCGATTTTGCAAAAACCCATTCAAAAAACCCATAGACTTTAGGGCGATGGAACCGGAAGTCCTAAAATGCTAACTCGCTTCTGGGTTTTGCCTACAAAAACACGTCATCTCTGAGGTACTCTATGGAGGCTAACTGAAAAAAACAACAACAAAAAAAACGGAGCAAACAACGGAGGTTAAGGCCATGTGTCCACCAAAGCATGTTTAGCCAGCTAAAACGCCAGGCACTCTTTTGAAAACACCTAGTTGTGGGCGCCTGACAGCGCTTCGACGGCACAGTGTTTTTTTCACTTGAGGATTCAGTTCAGTTGGTATTTGTCCCGCCCCTCCTCCACTGTGATTGGACGGCTGAGTAAAAAGTGACAGTGATAAGTACTGTGTTTTACTCAGAGTTGAAAATTTTCAACATTTTGAAAACGTATATAAAATTAATTTTCTTTGACCATTTTTAGTATCAAATCTTGCGCAACATCACAAAGTTATAGACCTTATGCAGCCATCTTTAGAATTATGTCTTTGAACTTCCGTTTTTTTTTTACAGGAGCGCAGTGCTGAAAAGGGGCGGGGCTACATAAGGTCTATAAATCACAGCCAAACATCAGGCACTTGAACGACAAGCCTCTAAGAATAGACCCCTTAAAAGTTTGTAAACATTGCAACGTTTCCTGGTGGGCGGGGCTTAGCTGGAGGCAAAAAGAGACGCTGTACTCAATGTTGACAAGCGTAAGCTAGCATGTTTTAGGAGGGATTTATTAAACATAGATGCAGAAGAAGGTTCAGAACGGTCCGAATATGTACAGTCACTGACTCTGCGGGACCGTGACAGCTATTTTTGTCAATTAACTTAAGTTTTGGATATTTCCTAGACAACATATGAATTACTTTCGGGTGGTTCAGGGAATTTTGTCAAGGCTTATTGTCTAATGTAACCTAACGCTGGGTTAACTATGATTATGGCTAGCAATGTGGATTATTTTAAGAGACCATTCAAAGGATGGCACACACATCTATCGCTGTATGTTTGTTTAACATTTAAGCTAGTGCGCTGAAGGTTGGCGACTTTTCACCTATAAAACAGAAACTTGCTGATTTGTACTAGATAAAACCAACACACCATTACATATGCATCGATTATTTTACCTGATATGAAGTGTGCACTGCAAACACAAGTATTATTTATGATCGTCGCCGTCCAGTCTGTACGCCGTATTGCATTCAACCACAATTATCTTTTTGATTTCTGTGAAGGAATGTCTGCCGGGATCTGGTAAAACTTTAGTTTTGAACCAAAAGTCCTGTTCCTTCTATTCTGGCAGCCAAAAACACAACAAGACGACATTTTAAAGTCAAAACCTCAAACTTTTAGCGCGCCCGCTATTAGTTCTTATTTATGTTTTGCCTCCAGCTAGAGCGGTGACGTCACAGTGACGTAGGCGATTAAGGGTTCTATATATTCTAGGATATCTAGTCTAATATTAGATTATCCTAATATCAACTCATGGTCACAAAACAAGCTGAGCAATTGCACACCAATAACTGCATTAGCGCTAATGTCTAATTAGCGATGGTGACTAGTTAACCTAATTAAAGAAGTGTTACTCACTATAGTGCCGAGTCATTGAGTTCATACTCATATCCACGCACTGCTGCCGACCGCACCCCCTGATCCGCCCACAAACAGCAGAGGGCGTGGCCTATGAAGGGGAACAGCATCTGGTCTTCGTCAAAACAACGGCCACACGAGAGAACGGAGTGAGCATGGACCTGGAGAAATATCATAAACATGGATAAATACATCATTTGTATGTCCGGGGGAAGAATTTTTCAAGAACTTTTCTCAATTTTAGGAACTTAAAATGTTATTTAGCACAAACCGTCAAAGCTTAGCATGTTGTTAGCTGAAAAATATAAAAATTAGCCATCTAGTGGCTCAATTAGTCAGATTTTGAATGACTAGTCAACCCTTTATGATCTATACCTAGTTAGGGGTTGGCTAAGTAAGGAAATTTAAAGTTAAGGATTGGAACAAGGGTTTATAAGCATAAACTATAACATTTAAACAACTAGAACAAAGGTCCGCTTGCGTGACCCAACACATACGCACATCTCTAGCACTGTTACTAAAGAACAATTGGCCTGATTTGTCAAATTACAATACAGTGCTTATCACATGACCTGATGAAGCCCACCCTACACCACAGTCATATTTCATAATCAAAGCAGACGACCCTCATTGTGTGCGTCTGGAACAAGATAATGACTGTTTGAGACACATGTCTGAAACACACCGGAGCCGAGGGAGGATTCTAATAACACACCACTGAATGACTGACAGGTTGGTTTGGACTGTATGTTTGCACTCGCATCCCTAGTTCTGAAAAGATGCCGCCACCTAGTGGACTCTGTAAGTACTGCAAACACTAAAACAGAAACAATGTTTCTTTACCGTGGACACAAAGTCTGAATACCAGTTAAACTGGGGCACTGACATCTTTGCTAACTTTGGGTCACTAGATGCATGTTTAGACCTGTATATAGATGTCGGTACATAATTAAGACATAATTTATTATTATTATTATTATTGATAATAAATTATTAATTATATAATTACAAAAAAAATCTCATATTTAAATTACATTATATTTAAATTAATTAAAAAAAAAATACACACATTCATACTCATCAACAGTAGAATGGAAAGAGACGAGCGCAGACCTTGTTCTTGCTGTTGGCGAGGTTGATTCGAAGGACGCCCATTCCATGGAGGACAAACTTCATAGAGGTCAGGAGGTTATCCAACACTGCAGGCTGGAACAGTAGATATATGAAAAGAGATGATTTATATAAGAACAAAACAAGATATTTATATTCTTAGCATATCCGTTTTTACTAGTTTTGAGTTCTTTCTCTAGTGATCGGCAGGTGTCGGCTCAATGTCTTTGTCCCTTCAAATGCAAATAACGTCCAAAAATGAAAGCATTACCCAAGAACTCTTTTTAATTGATCTGTGACAGAAACAAGTCGCTTTGTGTGTGCATCTAACCAAACACATCCACTTCCTGTCACTGGGACATTTCCTGAATTAATTTCTGCTTGATTAATTTCTGTCTTTGTCTTCACGTCCACCTGAGTGACAGGAAGTGGCTTCACCAGGGCGCCATTATAGCTGACAGACACTGCTGCGTGACGGTCTAACGCTCGGCTGCAACTCAATGCGATTGTGCAGGTATAAATTATGAAATGTCGATCATTTCTTTTTGGTGAGAACAATTCACAGAGATGGGAATGATGTACAGTTTTAGCCATCATTTATTTCTAATACTCACAAAATTACACATTAACTATTTTACATACATAATGCAACATTTATATAAATATTAAATGTATTACTGCATGTACAAATGTGTAAATAAATACAAACGCAACTTAAATATTAAAACGTAAATATTATATAATGATACATTTTGAACACACACACACATATACATTATTATATACACATATTTATTTATATATATATATATATATATATATATATATATATATATATATATATATATATATATATATACACACACACACACACACACACAATATATACATATTACATACATACATATTACATACGTTCTTTATTAATATGAAAAATTGTGCACAGTAAGACCAGAAGTGTCTTTTAAGAAAGGAAATATGGTAAATGACAGTATAAAACCCTAAAATCAGTACACGTGTGCGGCACTCAAGCCTTCCTCTTTTCACACTTTCAGCCGCCCGTCCACTCTTGTTGTGCTCAAATGCTTCCCCTTTTACCGCCCCCAACTCTCTGGCCAAAGCAAACGCATTCCTGCCTTTTATTGAACAGCTTTTGTTTGCTGGACCGTAGATCAGAGGCGCAGAGCATTCCAGGGAAGAGCGAATGCCGAAAAGCCTTTCTGTGTTCATGAAGGGGGCGCGGGCCCAACGTTCTGTGGTTTGGATATATGATGCACTTTTATTGATTTCCTGTTGTTGCAAACACACAAAAAGTGCACTAGAGCATCACAGGAGGTAAAGTTCAAGAGTGAATCACACACTTGAGAACTATGAAACTATTCTTATGGAAAAGGATAAGTGCAAAGCATCTAACCAGAGGTGTAGATATATATACCAGAGGTATATATATATATATATATATATATATATATATATATATATATATATATATATATATATATATATATATATATATATATATATATATATATATATATATATATATATATATATATATATATATGCGTGGTTCAGGTATTCCCTACGTTATGGGGACAAAATTTTGAGGTCCCCATGAGGGGAAGAAGCTAATATATCATCTTATATGATGTTATTTGAAAATGTAAAAATGTGAAAACTTTTCTGTGATGGTAGGTTTAGGGGTAGGGTTAGGGTTAACGGATAGAATATACAGTTTTTACAGTATAAAAATCATTATATATGTACGGAAGAGGATTAGGGCCAAGCAATAATAAAAAAATAAAACCATCGAGATTAAAGTTGTTAAATTTCGAGAAAAAAGTCGAAATAAAATGTTGAGAATAAACTCATTAAATTACGAGAAAAAACTAGTTAAATTTCAAGAAAAAAGTCGAGATAAAATGTTGAGAACAAACTCATTCTGAAATTTAATGAATTTGTTCTCATAATCTAACAACTTTTTTCTCGCAATTTAATGACTTTATTCTCAACATTTTATCTCGACTTTTTTCTCGGAATTTAACGAGTTTATTCTCAACATTTTATCTGAACTTTTTTCTTGAAATTTAACAAATTTATTCTCGTAATTATTTAATGAGTTTATTCTCAACATTTTATTTAGACTTTTTTCTCGAAATTGAACATGTTTTTTTCTCGAAATTTAACAACTTTAATCTCGAGATGGTTTTATTTTTTTATTATTGCTTGGTCCTAATCCTCTTCCGTATATATGTGGTTTAACAATTTTAGAATGCTTTTTTTTTTAAGCTTAAAAGTCTCTTGTCACAATATACTTTTACTATGGAAAAAAAGCAGTTTATATAATCTTGAAAAGATCTTTTTTGTGTGTCTGTTCCTTGAAGCTTGGTGACTGATTGGGTGAGCAAATGATTATAGAATGTTAATTTTTTGTTAAACTATTCTCAGAATTCTAGAATCCACTATTTATTTTAAAGAATCTACAGAACGTTTGAGTTCTAGAACTTTTAAGCAACATAGAACAACAAATTCTAGATCTCTGGCCATGTAAAATCCTGAAGTTAGAACTTCCTAAAATTCCAGGCATGTCATGAGCAGCTTAACAGAATCTTGAGAAAAAAACAACACATTCTACAATAACTACATTTGTGTCAAGCCCAAATTCAAAACCACCGGCAACGGCACTCCAAAGTCTCCCATTACTCCTTGATGTCACGTTTGGAACATGAGAACTTGCCACTTCATCAAAGAAACAGAGTCAGAGGGAGGTGAAGGAAATGAAAGCATGAAACCCAGCTGCGAGTTCTGTGAAGTCTTGCCATAAAAAGGGTCACCAGAGAAAAAACACGTAATGTAACACTAATAGCTCTATTGTGTGTATATGTGTGAACATCTGATATACATGTAATCTTTATTAATGTTTGACAATATACACTACTGTTCAAAAGTTTGGGGTCAGTAAGTAATTAATACTTTTATTTAGCAAGGATGCATCAAAAGTGACAGTAAAGACATTTACATTATTTCAAAAGTTATTTTGAACTTTACAATCAAAGAATCCTGAAAAAAAGTATCAGTTTCCACACTTTTTATATGTAAGAAATGTTTCTTGAGCAGCAAATCAGCATATTAGAATGATTTCTGAAGGATCATGTGACACTGAACACTGGAGTAATGATGCTGAAAATTCAGCTTTGCATCACAGGAATAAATTACATTTTAAAATATATTTACATAGAAAACAGTTACTGGAAATGGTAATAATATTTAACTGTTTTTACTATATTTTTGAATGAATAAATGCAACCTTGGTGAGCAGAAGAGACTTCTTTTAAAAACATTTTTTTTTTTAAATCGTACCGATCCATAATAGGATATTCAACACAAAAAGAGGTTAAGATGTAATTTTGGTTGATTGAAAAGTAGACGTTTTATTTATTTATTTATTTTTTACTAGGCAGTAATGCTCCTTTTTCAAATCAATCATTATTTGCTATTATTATTGTAACATTTATTATTTTAAAATTAATTTACTCCATTTACTATTGGCTTTTGGTTAATATGAAAATAAGATAAGGAACAAGTAAATACTTTCATCATGTCGACTTTAAGGAGGAGTAGCTGCTTTGGAGAATGAGATCAATTAGAAATGGAGAGACAGGTGTAGGGTGAGAAATAAAAAATAAGGAAACAGGAAAGATAACTTGACTTTCTATGGGTTGGGGAGACTGCAGTGCGGTTCAAGACCACAGTGACAGTTTAATATATAGGAGTTGAAGAAAGAACAGATTAAGAAAAAGACATTCAGGTCAGAACAAGTCCCAGTTTTTACCTGTAACACATCACATTTTCCCTTTCATTTATGAATCACACACACCACAGGTCACCACACCCTTCCCTAACCTCTCTCTGACAGTCAACAGTCCGCCCTTGCGCGACACTATGTCCAAGTCAACCAAGGCCAGTCTGATTACAGACTGTGTCTGCAAGCTTGTGTACAATGTGAAACTAGCCATAATTATGGGTCTGTACAAACGTATGCATCTGTGAGCAAAAGCGTGACCCTTTATGAAACAGTCCAACAAAAACTGGTGAAGCAGGAAATGGACTTTTGAACATTACACAGAACCCTGTGACTGGCCACATACATTTTAAGAGAAAAACACAGGCATGGGAGAGGTCAGCATAAAAAAAATACAGATGGCTTTTAAAAATGAAACTTTCATTTGGTCTACATCAAACTTTGCTGGGCCAAATACAGAGCCTTGAGGTATCCCGAACTCAAGACGTGACTCAAAAAGTCAGCTCGTCTGTGTTTAATGCAAAATTAGGCTATTGTATGACATCCTTTAGCTTAGGGCAATGTTTATTTTATCTCTAGAACAATAGGAGAAGTCAGCCTAATGCTATTATGGGTCCTTACTGTTTTATTCTTCCCTTTCTGCAAACAGATGTAAACTGCTGTTGGTTCAATCATTAATTAATTAGAGTGCTGCAAAATACAAACATTGTTCCTGCAGTCAGATTTATACCACAGTGACTGACTGCAAACTATGCAGTGACATGGCTAACTTAACATTAATCAAATCTAGAGATTGCTGTTGGGTCACATACTTTACACTTGATGTCATTTAGTGTCCAATGACAGAACTAATCAATGTTACAGGAAATAACTAGCAGTTTTGCCAAATTTATATGGGATAAAGTTAGTAAAACCCTTCTATTTCACATACAAACAAAGTAAAATGTTTGATAAATTATCTGCTACATTACCACCTCACAATAAGTAGACAGTTATCAATCTCCGAACTTCAATTTTTCAACAAAAAGCCCTAAAGGAGTGATTTCAGTTTAGAATGCACATGAAACTCAATCCACATCATGGCAACAGCTAAAGTGTCATTATACGAAACAAGTTCCTTTTACATTTTGGAAAGCTTTTCAAGTACATTTCTAAAGACCGTCTTTAAGTGTTAATAACTAGTGGAAATTAATATTCACAAACAGACACAAAATAATTATCCAATGTTTTTATAAAGGCAAGTTGCATGACACAATATTGCGTCATTCTACCCACATTCCAACACTTTTTGTTTTGTTTAAAGATAATGGAAGTCCTGCTGGTGAAAGATAGCACGGACGATGATTCAATAACAAAAAGGGCGTGTGTGTTGGGGTGAGTGTTTATTCAAAGGGTTTGCTCATGGTTTTCCATTGTTTGATGGTCAATGTTGTCATATCAGCTAACAAAGGCCAATAAATCCGCATCACACAACAACAATCTGCCACTAACAAAACATACTTTTTTCTTCCAGGCAACTACTATTGTATTCACTAGAGTTTGTTAGTATGCTAATACATTCTGAAATTCATCCCCCTGCCACTAAAAAAAACAACAAAACAAAACAAAACAAGATACAAAAGGTGCTTGCTTGATGACTAGTCAAATAGTTAACCATCCTGACCAATCCCTGTGCATTTGGCTGGAAATAATGGGTGGTTATTGGGGTTTTGAAGTATTCCCTGAGGTGCTTCAAAACACCATTTGCACATTCTCAGCACATCAATCTAATTCAAGCTCACAGAAAAGTGTCACTAACACAAACAGACCCTGAGGGAAGGTTTAATGAAGAGAACATGGTACACAAAGTCTCTGTTTAGCTCACATGGGGATCTGCACCTGGCACTACAGACAGTTCGTTGATCAGCTGATTTATAAAACAACTGGAGAAAAATCTGACTAGAAACATGTGCGCTAATGCTCCGTTAGCTTGATAAGCATCTGCGCACAAATATTGGATGGACAAATTCCCAAATTCCAAAGGATCAAAGCTGCTTTTATTAACTGCGAAGGAATGAAATACTGAGGGAATTTATTAGTAAGGTAGCATTTTCTCAAAGACGAGCTAAAAGAAAAAATGTTAAAGGGTTAGTTCACCCAAAAATGAAAATAATGTCATTTATTATTCACCCTCATGTCGTTCCACACCCGTTAGACCTTCGTTCATCTTCGGAACACAAATTAAGATATTTTTGTTTAAAAGCAATGACATTTCCTCTCTCAAGGTCCATAAAGGTACTAAAAACATATTTAAATCAGTTCATGTGAGTTTAGCGGTTCTACCTTAATATTATAAAGCGACAAGAATATTTTTTGTGCACCAAAAAAAACAAAATAAGGACTTTTTAACAATATCTAGTGATGGCCGATTTCAAAACACTGCTTCATGAAGCTTCAGAGCTTTACGAATCAAATCAGTGGTTCGGAGCGCCAAAGTCACGTGATTTCAGCAGTTTGGCGGTTTGATACGGGATCCGAATCACTGATTCGACTCAAAAGATTCATAATGCTCCGAAGCAGTGTTTTGAAATCACCATCACTAGATATTGTTAAAAAGTCCTAATTTTGTTTGTTTTTTGCGCACAAAAATATTCTTGTCGCTTTATAATATTAAGATAGAACTACTGAACTCATTTGAACTGATTTAAATATGTTTTTAGTACCTTTATGGATCTTGAGAGAGGAAGTCCCATTGCTGGCTATGCAGGCCTCGCTGAGCCATCGGATTTAATCAAAATATCTTAATTTGTGTTCCGAAGATTAACGAAGGCCTTACGGGTGTGGAACGGCATGAGGGTGAGTAATAAATTACATTATTTTTTCATCATTTTTGGGTGAACTAACCCTTTAACTGTTTTCTGTGCATTCAACAGCCAGTGTGCACTTCCTCTAAAGTCAACAAACTCATAGTAAACCTCTTTAACCTGTCACTCACAAGATAAAGGATGTCATACAATAGCCTAATTTTGTAGTAAATGCAGACGAGACATGTTTAAGTAACATTTTGAGTACCTCAAGGCTCTGTATTCGGTCCCGCAAAGTTTGACATAAATTAAATAAAGGCTTTATTTTTGAATAAAGCCATAAAATATCCTTTTGTAACCTAGCACTAATGTTTTTTTGACATAGTTTCCATTACATTTTAGGCAAAGAATAACAATATAGTCATATATACAGTTATATAAAATTACTGCCACCCCTAGCCTAGAGTCTTTTGGAAAACTAGATTGAATAACACAACTATTGTTGTTCCCAAAGATGATGTTTTGCCCCAAAGTGACAGTCAAAAACTGCGGTTTTAGCAATACCAGGGCCGATGAGAATGTTGAGACCACAGCTGTCTGTGATTTTCGACGAATGACCCAATCAGTGTCCGCTCTTTTCCCATGGCAATAAGGCATACGTAGACCGCAGGTCAGTCTAAAGGAGCCAGTGTGTAGCTTCACATTGTTGCCATGGTAACACTTGTGAGTGACAGGTCAAAAAAGGTGAGCGAAGAGATGGTTGACTTTAAAGGACCATCTGTCAAACAGATGAAACGGAAAGAAATATGTGGATAAAGAAAATGTGCACGGAAGTTGACAATTTAAGGATTTTAACTTCACAAATGTTTTTTGTGTGTCATGTTTCCATGCATTTCCTTCCCCCTTCCTTTTTCTCTTCCTAACAGAACAAAAACAAAACGTGCTGAGGCAAGATCCAGTCTTCCGTTCAACTGAGGTCTTGTTTCACAGTTGAACCAACGACCCCTTAAACTTTTAATATTCCCCAAACACACACACACAGGCGCTTGATTTCCCAGATGGCGAAGGAAAAACAAAGCAAACTGACAAATTATAGTAAGTACAGAACAACTATTGAACACAATAACCTCCTACACCGGTGGTCATCCAGTGCGTGGAAACAACAAAACACAAAACTTCTCACCTTAAAACTTAACAGTTCTTGTTTGGTGAATCCATGACTGTGGATAATCTTCATCTGTTTGACCAGCGTACTTTTCCCACTTTCTGCAGCACCTACATCCAAAAAAAGTACCATAAAATGACTAATTAGTTATTACCTGTAACCAAAGAAACATTACATGAACAGTCCATGATTAAGTGTCTTGTTCAAAGTTACAACCATGACAGTTCATGAATCAACCCTTTTGAAGTTAGGTTTAGTTTGAGCCTACAGCCTTTTTAGATGAGCCCAGATTTGAGGTTTAAACATCTATTCAGTTACAGTACCTGACCAGATATAGGGTTTGAACCTACAATCTGTCGTTTTAAACTCGGATCTGGGGTTTGAACATATAACCTTACAGATTTCAACCCAGAAACCCAGAAATGTTCAATTTAAAGCACAAATCCAAGTAACATTTTGAGTTCAGAGTACCTCAAGGCTCTGTATTCGGCCCAGCAAAATTTGACATAGATGAAATAACTTGGGTAAAGTTGGTTTTATATTCGGACTTCTGATAAATTCAGACTTTCCAATAAATGTGCAATAAATTAATGTTTGCGAATTTTAAGCAGCGACATGATATTGACAACCAACGATTGTCAACTTACAACATTTTTCACAGTCGATCAAAATAGGCAAGTATTGTTTTAACGGCATATTTACTTGTGAATGTCCACTGAATGTCCAATGTAGTGTGATTAACAAGGCTATTGAATACGGATGTCCGAATGTGCGAATATAAAACCAACTTTACCCAAGTGATGAAATAGTCTTTACTTTTGCAAGCTGAGCTGTAATGTCTATTTATAGGCATTAAATATCATTTTGTAACCTAGTACTAATGTTTTCTTACATAACTTCCATTGAATTTTAGTCAAAGAATATCAATATAGTCAGTGATACCAAATTACTGACATTCATACTGCCAACCCCTAGCCTAGGGTCTTTTGGATAACTGAAGAACTAGATTGAATAACACAACTATTGTTGTTCCCAAAGATGATGTTTTGCCCCAACCCGCAAATGTTCAATTTAAAGCACAGATCCGAGCTTTAATCAGTAGTATCTGAGGTTTGAACCTCCCACCTTTCAGATATCAGACCATATGTCTGGTTTGAACCAACAAATGTTCAACTGATCTAACATTTCAACCAACAATCTTTTAGTTCCAACCATTTTTTTAAGCTTGAACCCATACATTTGCAATTACCAACCAAGACCTGGAGTTCAAACCCACAGTTTAGTCAACTAGAATCCCCAAAATTACATGTCTAACGTTCAAGCAGGCCTGTGTAAACATCAAAATCCATGTTATTTTAACTAAAAACAAAGGGCACCCATGAACAAACATCAGAATGAGAGCTGTCGTACCCAGCATGAGGATCTTCACCACGTTCATCTCTCTCTTGGCGTACTCGTACAGATCTCTGTCTATCTGCGAGCTGTGGATCTTCGCCTTCTTTCCCTCCTCTGTCACCTCTGAGCCCAGACACAGACCCATATCCAGAGCTCATGTCTTTCCCACAGAGCTAAAGATCCAGCTGAAATCCCATGACCACGGATGGAACCGAAGAGGAACGTTTAAAGTCGCGTAAAAACATACCGGCGAGATCCCGCGCGCTCTTATCCAAAGTCCCGGTTAATGCGTAAAATGACACCAAAGTTGCCGTCAATTGCGCGTTTTTGGAGGAATCTAACTCCAAATCTGTTGTACAAAGAGAAACTGGAACAGACACGATCGAACAGGAAGAAAGAGGAAAAAAAGTTTCAAATTCGCCTGTTCCCGGTTAGTTTCGTCAGACTGAGCGCTCGTGCGGGATCATTGTGAGAGCTCAACACTGTCAGACGCCGCGCAAACACTCCTAATCCACAACACTACACTACCTGCTCATTACGGGTAAGATAAATGGGATATGTCGCCTACAGAGCGTCTCTTTTTGATTTTTGGGGGGTGTCCGTGTTCTTTAGGAAGGAAGTGACGTGATGTTTGTGGAACTTTGTCACCTGAGATGGGTTTTGTCCAAGGCAAGCGCTGTGGGAAAGAGCTGCAGTCCCTGAAATTCCATATCAAATTAAATGAAAGTAATCAATTAATTCATCATTAATAAAACTCTATCAAATAAAATGAAGTAAAAAAAGGAAATTATTTGAAAACATTAAAAGTAACAAATAAAAAAAAGAAGTATAAACGATAAAATACAATATGCAATTTTAAATAAAATATAAGGGTTAATTACACAAAATATAGTTTATTGATCTATGACGCTTTAACAGTTTGATGTTTTTAATCACCAGCCAGTGACCACACAAATTCAACCTAACCTGCTGTAAAATTCAGTACATTATGCTTGTACTTCACATTATATTTATGTACAAAAATTACATAAATTTATCAATATTCATTTGGAAAACAAAACATTCCAAGCTATATTTCTCTAAAAACTAAACAGATTTCACTGTTGATACATTGAAACGTTTTTTTTTATTTATTGTGAAAATTGCAATTTACTTTGCAATTAATTGTGTTTTGATGGTTTACGGTTTAAGATGGGATGAAATCAAATAAATTAAAAGATTGTCTGAAGACAATAACACACCATCAACATTCATCAGCATCTAATGGTACATTCAGAATTGGTCACTCAACATTTCTGCTCACATCTGTAATGTAGAGACTTTAAATTAGTGTTTTTCACTATAAATGTAGAGTAAATGTTAAAAACAAGGTGCTTTGAAACTAGTTAAAAACAGAAACTGGTGACAAAACTGCATAAAAAAGATGAAGCATATTTATGTTGCACATTAAAATGAATTAAAGTGTGACGTTAAACCAGCAGTGAATTTTGAATATCACAGCATCCTGACATCTAACAATCACCTGAGGTCGGAGTAAAAGAGACAGTAAAAATGGCAGATTTGTGACTGTGGACAGTGCATAAAACGATATTTGACACAACTTGAGTTCTGAACTTTTTTCACAACACACCTATCAAACTTCCATTTATGATGAGATGGGAAAACTACAACAGCACCACTAGAATAAAAGATACCAGGGTAAAACCTGTCAAAACATGCCCAGATCACATTTTACCTATATATACACATATATTCACACATACATATTAGGAACATTAAGATTTTTTTGCTGGAGATTATTTTGATAAGACTTTTGCCAATTTTTCCATTAGCCCATTTGCCAAAATCTCATTACCATAACTGTATATACACACACATTATATATATATATATATATATATATATATATATATATATAAGTATGTATATATGTGGTAGTAAATCCTTAAATTTATACTTATCTACATTAAAAAAATAATTATAATTGTATTACAGTATTTTGTTTTTATATAATGATAATCTAATAAGAATCAATACTGCAAATAATGTGCAAACAAATTAAAATAAAATAATAAAACAAAACATTCAGATGCATTATGGTAATTAGAATATGGATGGAAATTAATTTAAATTATAAAAATAATGTCACAATGCAAAAACATTTAATAATCCTGAAACAGGTTTTGTTTGTTTTAATGCAAAATATAATTTCTGTTTTTTTTTGTTTTTTTTTTTTTTTGGGGGGGGGTAAATGTGACCTGGATGTTTCCATGAGATTTACCCACACATAAAACACAAAATTAAAAAATGAAAATAAAAAGCAATTAAGCTTACACATACTAACCGCTAATTTGCATACTAACGAAGTCAACATGAAATGTTCCTTCACAAAGCATTTCTCTGCTCATCTACAGATACAGTATGTGCGGATGGATCACCAATTTTAAAAAATGACACAATCTTCCGATAAAATAACGCAAACGTATTTGCTGAACGTTTCTCTGTGCTCCTCCCATTCAGAGAGAAAGTTCTCAACCCGTTTAACAGGTACCATTAAAACTCTCCGCGCACAACAAAGTGTTTTTGTCGTCAAACAAGAGTCGTACAACATATAAAAACAAGTCCGTGTTCCTCCACGTGTTTTCTAACAGTCCGGGGGGTCATTTTAGTTCTACGTCGAAGCCCTTGATTTGTTTGGTTTGGATAGCTCGGTTAATTCTTCGCGAGAGCCGCCTCGGCCTTCAGCGAATCATCTTTATGCTTCAAAGCCTCGAACACAGCCATCTCTTTAGCTTCCTTCTTCTGGTTCCTGGCCTCAAACTGCAATCTACCGGACAAAAAGAGAGATTTGCATTTGCATACTTTCGTAAAAACACTTCAAGCGAGCGCTGTTTTCACATTTTGCTCGTGTTATCCTTCACACCTGTTCTCGATGATTCTCTGCACGATGTCGTCGGTGGTCAGATCGCTGCCGCTGTCTAGGACGCGGAAAATACCTCTCTTCTTCGGCTCCTGAGAAGAGAGAAACAGGTTAAAAACAGTAGTTATGGAAGAGAAGATCATTCAGAGATGCATATTAGAAGACTTTACTCACATCGTAAGGGTCTGTCCCGTCTGTGTCGGGAAACACTTCTGTCTTCCCATGACACACCAGATCCACCTACAGCCAGACACACAAACAGTCAGCTAAATATAAATGAATGCAGATTCTGCTTTGTTGAGATACTGAGACACTTTCAGATGATCAGATAGTTATCAGATATATAAATCAGAACAGTTAGAAAAAACAGTGTTCAAAAATGAAACAGAAAAAGAAAACAAAAACATATTTGCTTAATACATTTTCAAAAAACGAGTACAGCATTATGATTATATCTAAAATTTTAAAGTCAGGTACTAAAATATTTTAATGTAAAAACAAAAAGATAGATATAAGTTAAGAAATTTGTTTTAAAAAATTGGCACTGAAAAAAAGAATGAAAAAAAAAGAGGGAACTTTAATGAAAATGAAAAAAGGTTGGGTTTTTTTTGCTTAAAACATTAAGAAACTAAGTAAAGCATTACTCTTTTACCTACATTTTAAAAATTGTAATTAAAACTGGTTAAAGTCAGGTTTCAAAATATCTTAATGTAGAAAAGAAAATATAGATATGTTTAGTGCTGAAAAATAATGAAAAAACTGAAAAAAAAAATTAATTAAAATTAAGCAGATAATAACAGATATTCACAAATTTCAGTACCAAATTTCTATGTACATTTAATAAAATATAAGATTTTAAAATAAAACATTTTCACTAATATTTAAAAAAAAATTTAATATAGAAATACACTTTATTACATGCACCAATCTAAAAATTCATAGCAATTAACCAACATATAACAACATATATAATTTACAAAGACTTTTAATAAGCAAAAAAGGTCCAATAAATCGATAAGTTCACCATTATATTTTGCACCCTTTGTATTTTTAGAAAAATGCCCCAAGCTCTTTGTTGAGTTCTCTAAAGTTAAACTATAATGCACGGTTGAACTCTCCGTAACTGTCTGAGGGTTTCTGGTTAAAGAGGAGAGCAGTAAGTCTCTAGATTGTTCCCGGACAACAACAACACAGAATTGCTGAAATAGTGGTCTGTCACTAAAGCCTCTGAGTTTGGCTGCTGTCCCAGAGCTGTACTCAACACACACACAGCTTTATGCCTCAATACAGTACTGTGTGAATCACATAAACCTCGTTCTCTTCACACTCAAAGCCTTTTATTGTGTTATTGTGTCTGAAAGGGGCTTACATTGAAAGTAGTTTCTTATTCACCACAATGAATGAACAATGTAAAGTTGCACCACTTTAATACTGTACCTTAAAGTGATCCAGAAGATCTTTTCCTACTGCGTACGGAGCCCCAATCACAACCTCTGACACATACTGAAGACAAGAGAATCACAAGACAGTTATTCACAGCCTAAATCAACAAGTATAAACTAAACACTAAGTTCTACAGTAAAATATTCTAGAATATTAAGTTCTAAAGTTCTAAACTGTCTAGGTTCCACATTCTTTAAGTTGTAATTGCTTTAGGTTCTACTTTCTAAAAACTGTCCAGTTTTATAGTTCTAATTTAAAAGGGTTAGTTCACCCAAAAATGAAAATTTTGTCATTTATTACTCACCCTCGTGCCGTTCCACACCCGTAAGAACTTCATTCATCTTCAGAACACAAATTAAGATATTTTAGTTGAAATCTGATGGCTCAGTAAGGCCTCCATAGGGAGCAATGTACTAAAAAACATATTTAAATCAGTTCATGTGAGTACAGTGGTTCAATATTAATATTATAAAGCGACGAGATTAGTTTTTTTTGGTGCACCAAAAATAAATAACCACTTATATTTCAAAACACTGCTTCAGGAAGCTTCGGAGCACAAATGAATCAGTGTGTCGAATCATGATTCAGATCGCGTGTCAAACTGCCAACGGCTGAAATCACGTGACTTTGGCGCTCCGAAAAGCAGATTCGACACACTGATTCATTTATGATCCGATGCTTCATGAAGCAGTGTTTTGAAATCGGCCATCACTAAATAAGTCGTTATTTTGGTTTTTTTGGCGCACCAAAAATATTCTCGTCGCTTTATAATATTAATATTGAACCACTGTACTCACATGAACCGATTTAAATATGTTTTTTAGTACCTTTATGGATCTTGAGAGAGGAAGTGTCCATTGCTCCCTATGGAGGCTTCACTGAGCCATCGGATTTCAACTAAAATATCTTAATTTGTGTTCTGAAGATGAACGAAGGTCTTACGGGTGTGGAACGGCATGAGGGTGAGTAATAAATGACAGAATTTTCATTTTTGTGTGAACTAACCCTTTAAGTCATCCAAGTCCTCCAAGTTATAATGTCTTCAGGATTTAAGTTCTCAGAGTTCTCAAAGTTCTACACTGCTTAAGTTCTACATTCTCTAAGTTTTAAGTTCTCCAAGCTCACAAATTTCCACAGTTCTATAGTTAGAAGTTCCCTCAGTTTTGCATTCTAGTTCTAATTTTTTTAAGTTGTACATTCTTTAAGTTCCACAGTTCTACATCGTCTAGCTTCTACATTCACTAACTTTTCATTTCTTTAGGTTTTGATAGTGTGTGGGATTTTCTTTGTTTGTTTTGTATTTCTTTAGGTTTTGAAATGAAAATTCTGTCATTAATTACTCACCCTCATGTCGTTCCAAACCCATAAGACTTTTGTTCATCTTCTGAGCACAAATGAAGATCTTTTTGATGAAATCTGAGAGCTCTCTGTCCCTCCATAGACAGCCTAAGCAACTGAAACTTTGACGCTTCAAAAAGTTCAAAAAGAGATCGTAAAACTAATCCATTTGAATTGAGTGGTTTAGTCCAAATTTTCTGAAGAGACTCGATCGCTTTATATTATGAACTGATTTAATTTAGTCTTTTATTCACATATAAACATTCATCAACGCACACATCAGATCTGGTAAACAGAAGCTCAAGCATGTTTGCTTGATGTGCGAGAACCAATCAGGTTCATTCTCGAGTTACACAGCACATTTGAGCTTCCTCAAGAGTTTTGTTCTCGCGCATCATTCAGGTTTGGTTGAGCTTCTGTTTATGTTCACTGATCAATGTTTACATGTGAGTAAAAGCTTAAATAAAACGTGTTCATCATAAAACGTCACTTCAGAAAATTTGGACTAAACCACTCAATTCATATGGAATAATTTTACAATGTCTTTATCAACTTTTTGAAGCATCAAAATTTCAATGGCGTCAATGGAGGGACAGAAAGCTCTCAAGATTTCAAAAAGATCTTCATTTGTGTTCCGAAGATGAACGAAAGTCTTACAAGTTTGGAACGACATGAGGGTGAGTCATTAATGACAGAATTTTAATTTTTGGGCAAACTAACCCTTTCTGTGCGTTCACACCGCCGCCGGCGAGAGCGTCAACATTCGCCTTGGCCGCCCTGCCAACAACGCTGTACTGTTTGTTCAAACCGCCGCCGACGGGAGGGTCAAAGTAAATGACAAGTTGTGTTAACCAATCGGAAGCCTCTCAAGCGAGGACATCTACATTCCGATTGGTTGCCGCCGAACCGCGTCATAGCTCATTACCATAAAGTTAACCTGATTTCAACTCTCCTCGCCGCTCTCACCGTCGCGCCACGCCGCTCTCGCCGGAGCTCGCCGCCGGGCTCTCATTGAAAATGAATGACTTCCTGTCACTTTGACGCTCTCACCGCTGGCGGTGTGAACACACAGTTTATGTTCTCGGGGGTTCTCCAAATTCACAAAAAGGTATCCAGTTCTAGTTTTCCAAGTTCTAAGTTCTGAAAGTTCTCCAGGTTCTATTTAATTTATAAATGTTCTACATTCTCAGAGTTCTCCAGTTCTAAGTTCATCATGTTCCTCAAGTTCTACAGTTCTATTGTTCCTTAAGTTTAAAGTACTCAGTTCCTAAAATTGCCCAAATCAGCAGAATTTCTAAAATCCCTAAAGCCGAACGAATCCTCCTTTCATCCACTGGGACAGTCTTCAGAAAGGCATGCACGTGTGGTTTGCATTGCTATCACAGTGTGAGGGAGGTCTGGAGTTTCACTGCATGTTACTGATACCAGCAGCTCAATATGGGTTCTGTCGGAAAACGACGTCATGCTTTAGGTATGCTGTTATGTGCCTGATCCAAGATAGCATGTTCGCTGTGGATGATTGAGAGGGTTTGTAAACTAGGATATGGTTTGGATTAGCACAAGGTGCATGATTTTTAATGGGCATCTCATAAACATTTTTCATTGCTTGTGATATTTGTCCTTTTGACCTTGAGATGTTTCTTAATGTTTCTGCCTAGTTTCTTCCCCCTACACTCTCTCGCTCTTTCTTTTTTTTTGTAATATCACTCCCTCTCTCTAAACACAGTGGCCCATTGTTCTTAAGCAAGAGTGTCGAATAAAAAAACAACATAATAAAACGAGATTGGAGACAGTAAATTCTGCACAATCCAGAGAACTGACTGGGGGAGTCAGTAATTTGTGCAGACCAATAATATATTAATGGAGGTGGTAAGTTATGCATTCCTTGATGTGAAAAGCAGAGAGATGATTGGAGGAAATGTTAAATTATGCACTCACTCTGCAAGCCAGCACACTCAAAGTTCTCTCATGAATATTCATGATGGGGTAGTTCTTCCCTTTGTAGCGGTTCACTTCCTACAAATCAATAATATGAATACACTTAATAATAATAATTACTAAACATTAAAATTATTGCACATCACAACTGCTATATTTCACACATAAGTTACAGACACTATTACAGACCGACACTGCTAATACTGAGCAAGTACTAACCAATAGTAATTTAGAATTTTCAAAACTATAAACAATTATAATTTTTAATTCATTTCTGTTTTCTAGTAATAATTACCAGTATTACTGTAGTAACAATAACTGTCATGTGTATGGTATTTTGCATTTTAGAGAACCGAAACACATTCCACCAGAGACCACAAAGTTCAAAAACGGTGTAAAACAGGTTTGTGTGTGATCATGCCAGGGTTGTGAGTTTGAACTTCCCCTTTCCTGGTTCACATGAGGTTTTTTGTCCAATCAATTTATCACCAAAAATTAAAAACAGCTTTCTACATCAGATTTTGCCCTTTCAGCAAGCACAATGATGGTGGAGAGGTCTGTAAAATCTTGTGGGTGTGCATGTTTTTATGAAACGCACCTGGTCAAAGTGCAGTCCGACAATGACGTAAGGTTTCTCTGCTTGTTTGTGAACAGTTTCGAGGAAATCCACATGACCAATGTCTATATGGGCAACATAGTCAAGGCCAATACACAAAATATACAACCAGAGTTCCCTTAATCACTTTCCCCAAATTCTGCTTAAAAACTTTAAACTGAATTTTTCATGACTTTTCCAACTTTCTGGATGTCTTCCAAAGGTAAGTGTGGAGTGGCATGTGGATTTTAAAAGGATACGGAAGAGGTCGAAAGCTCCGGCCACATATATGATGGTGTCTCCTGGCTGCGGTTCTTTTCCTGAGGCGAACTGGATGATCTTCTGAGAAGTCTGCAGGAACTGAGAGACACCAGTCCAAGGGCTGTGCCCTTTAGGACCCTAAGAAGAACAGATAAACAAAAACGTTTTGCATTTCAAAATGCCAAAGGATTCAAATTAACAATGTATATTACTTTTTTTAAATTCATAAACCACATATAAAATTAAAAACAACATAAAAGAGCATTCTCAACTCATTAAAACGTATGTAATATGTGACATTTCCAAGCAAAACAAAATATTAAAATGGAAATAATGTAGAAGACCTATAAGGATTTGAATGGATTATGATGAGTTATGATAACATAAATGTACATTATTTATATGTTTCAGAGGCGGAAAAATTATGAAAACATTAAAAAAGATGCAATTATATATTATATCTGAATATGTGCAGATCTGCTCACCTTCCCAAAGTTATCCGTGTGGAGCTGGTAGGCTGTGTTATCCTGAGAGAGGAGGGAATATGAATTAGGGACTGACAGAAAGTCTTTACATAATGCTTAACAAGACGCATAAATAAATGATAAATTATACGCACAATGTTACTGTGGTGTGCTTTGGTTAACAGGAGCATACGACCCACTAGGTCTGTCGTAGACACTCCCTGTGTGCGTTTACATTCCCTGTTGATGGAAAACAACACATATAGCAACCGTTACACCCACCCTTGGGTCAAAATTCAGTGGTGTGCCACAGGTGTACGTCCGAGGACCATTAGACTTTACCTGTATCGGCCCATTCTCTTCACCTCGTCATAGGTATCCTTCCCGTCCACGGTCAATGTGATGTCATCTAGCAAAATACATGAAAATTACACACTTAAGGCCTGTTTCTCACCAAGGACGGTACTATAACTACAAAGTTTTAATAATTCTTTGAGAATAGAGACGTCATAGAGGCGTCATAGCATTGGAATTACTTTCAGAGTGATTTTTTTCCAGCTAATGAATGATAAACAGAATCCATCCTGCTTTAAAGAGCACAAGCATTTAAAGTGGCAGACGACAAAACTGTAGGGCTCTTATAATAAACAGAACAATATCGCACGTTGGTGTGGACGCTAATATAGTTATCATTACAGTTATCGTTCTTAGTGTGAAAAGGTCTTTAAACACCAAGATCATTTACTTAAATAAAGTGCAAAAAACTTGTTGTTTAGAAATCATCATGATTATGACATCACAGCAACATTAGCACATAAACATATGGCCGCATATGTTAATATTATATATTAATATGCCATGATGTTGTTATTATTAAATTAACATAATATATATACACATTATGCCTAATCATTAGCCCTTTAAGCACTGAAGAGTTTTTTCTGAGTGACGCACACAAAACTAAAGATTCATAACTCTAAATCTATAGCAAGGAGAGTCAAAACGTAGCTATCGTTTGATAGAAAGAACAAAATTTGATTTAATTTGGACATTCTCATGCTGAGAAACTGTTGATAAAAGACAAAAAAAATATATAATTTTACCTATCTTTCTTATTTGACATGCAATAACTTAAGAAGGAAATAAGGTAGGAGGACAATTCTTTTTTTGGTAAACTTCCCCTATATGTGAGCTGCATCTGGATCAATTTTTTTGGTGATAGTATAAAGTAATCAAATGTTACAGCATTTGGAACCAAGGTAGCCTTTTTGTCTAGCCCTTGACGCCCCCTAATGGGCATTTTTAAAATCAAACCCGTTCCTCCATGAGGAATATCTCATGATCAATGCTTTGGATTATGATTTTGGACTCATTTTAATCATGAGAATCTGCTGTAAATAATGCCATTTTCCACAATCAGGGTGTTTCATGAAGTTACGAGCGAAAACGTGACATAAATGCCGCATCCGTATGTTATTTGCGGGGCTTCACATACAAAAACTCGCTCACATTCAGTCAAAGCCCAAAAACAATTCTGCTTGTTGTATTCTACTCCATGAAACCTTTCAAATGACATATGACACATGACTATCTGAGTTGTATGATGTTTTGACACATTGTAGTACATAGTACAAAAAAGTATTTTATAAATTATGAAAAAGAATATTTTTATTTATCAGCAAATAACTCAGCACTACTTAGGAGTTAATCAAATTGGCATTGACATTCATTGTAAAGTTCAGCCTCTAAGCTTTCAAATGACACCTATTTTGTGTTGATCAAGGCAGAAGTTTTGAAAACTATGATTATTAATTTTTTCCTAGCTAGGTAGTTTAGAGGTCTGGTTTAGAGGGACGACTCAGCACTCATTATATTCCTGTCAAAATTGTTAAAAAGCTGAGTTTCTAAGCTTTAAAATGATACCTATTTTGTGTTATTCCTGTCAGCGGTTGCCGTACTGCCGGCGGTACATTTCGGGCTTAAAGGGTTAATTAGGGCCACCCTGATAAACGTCAGCATGACCTACATCATGTTTTATGTGCGAAAAGGTTCAATCGTAACATCGTTTACATACAGAACTCTTTAAAAGGAACGTAGCAAAAATAGGCTGTTCAATTCTAAGAATCAAAGAGGATGAAAATGATTATAAAAAACTAAATTACTACCATTTTGGTGCAAAACAAGTGCATTCCAAGGGATAAAATTCCACAAAAATGTAAAATACAGCAGCTTAAAAGATATTAAAAGGATTATGGATCACTAGAAAGGGCGTCTATAAATATCCAAAGGATCCCCTCACCTCCGTGCACACAGAAATCACAGTTGTACTTGTCCAGCGTCTCCAGTGTGGTGACGTACGGCGCCCCTTCCACAATCTCATCCACCCACTTTATGGCCCGTATCATTTTATAACGCTCGGCCTGGGTGAAGACCGGAGGACCTTTGTGCTTGGCTATTTCCTCTGAACATGAGAGGGAAAATATTTGATAATTTCCTCACTAGGTGACTTTATGTAAATGACAAAGCACTGATCTGAAATATGAAGTGTGAAGCATACCGTCTGTATGTACTCCGACTACAAGATAATCTCCCATTGCTTTGGCCTGTCGTAATTGGTTAGAGTGACCGTAGTGCACCATGTCATAGCTGTGGAGACAGATGTGGACTTTAAATACACAGTTAATGAGGGTCAAGATAACATGACCCGCATACAAAGACAGAGAGCGCACAGGTGATGTAATAAATAACTGCTTTTATAACAGCAAGTACAGCAGTAACAAGAGACGGATGGGTTATCTAACCAGGACAAGCCCTATTCCCCCAGTAATATCATTACATGGGCCGATGGGATTACAAGAGGACATAATCTCCAATTCCAATTCCCATGATTCCTTGCTGAGCACCACACTTCTGTGTTATTTATAACATCAGTTTCATCACTCATAAAGGAACGCTACATTAGTTATAGGAGGAATATATGGTCTTTAAATGTCAAGTGTCTCATTTCTGAGCCTCTAGTGTCACCAAATGGAATTGCAATAATAATGCGACTCAGAAGTTTGTTTGCATTTGCATTTTATAAACAAGTACTGTAGGATTGAGAAACAGGTAATATCACTTCTTCCCATATGTAATCATTCTCAGAAATCACATGACCTGAACACTTTTGAGCCAATACAAGTTATTTTAGTATTATTTATATACTATTACAGTACTTTTTCAAGATTTTGAATTAGCATTTATATGTATATTTTCAATTTTCATTTTAATTTTTTAAACATTTTGTAATGTGCTTGTGTCATTTTTTTTTAGTTTTAGTAATTTTAGTACTTAAACTAACTGAAATAAATAAGTTGAAGTTTTCCATCTAATATTTATTATTATTTTCAATAACAGAAAATGATTTTCAATAGTTTTAGTTTACAATAAAAACCCTGCTGTACTGCCATATTAACCTGCTGCCAAAGGTAACTAACCATTAGTAATAAACCAATTATTCCATATACTTTCTAATTAAGAAATATCAATTTATCATTCCTCATGACTATTTACTACACCAACGAATCATACCATGGTATTATGTACTAGATCTTTGGACACGGAAATACAGATAAAAAAAACAGTCACCTTTATTTATAAAACACTTTATACAATACAGATTTTTCAAAGCAGCTTTACAGGAATAAACAGAAAAATAATAATTCAATGATGCAAACAGAGTTCAATTATGCTGTAAAGCAACTTTAGAAAGAAACCATGGTAAAACCAAGTTTTTTTTGGACATTTACCATGATAATACCATGTTTTGGACATGAAACCATAGTATACCATGCTGTACCTTATAAATACCACAGTACATAAATATGGTAATCATTCAGTGCAATCTGACATTGCCATCTGACACCACTATACTATGGTACTACTATGTTTATTTCACATGTACTGTGATAATACTATAATCATTAAGTATCATGGAAGAAAAGTACCATGGTAGGACATGGCATGTATTTTAGTATCACTGTATATTTTCAAATGACAACAGTAACACCATGTGATACTATAACTTTACCATGGTGCTGATAAGGTACTTTTTGTACTCCAAGACTCGAAAAACATGGTACTTTTTGGTGGTAATTTAACAATACCATGGTAAACTCATCTCTGCGCAACTATACAACTTCTTATGTTGAATTATAACATTATAAGACAATGTAGAGATACATAAGCACTTTGTTTTCATCACCGTGTGAGTGTGATGTCTCTTACCAGCCGTCACACCAAACCCTGATCACCCGCTTCCTCTTCTCTGGGCTGTGGCTGGAGGAGCTCGACTCTCCTTTAACCTCCTCCTCAACCTCATGGCTTCCGTTCCTGATCATGTTTTAATGCGTATGAACTCCCCGAGCAGCCGTTATAACCGACTGTAACACTCTGTTTTGATATGAATTATACCGGCAAAGTCGATACGCCCTTCCAGACTGTTCGCAACGAAGATGACGCAACGCCGGCAAACACCACGCCTCCTCACGATGCCCCGCCCCTCCGATTAGGAAGTGACGCCGGGCCAGTGTCGCATGATTTCTTCGCAACAAGTGCAAAGATGAGAAACCATAAACATATAAATACATTTTATTTATATGTATTTATATGTCTATGATACATTTCCATAATAAAAAATATGATAAAAAAAATCTTAAAATTAGTGTTTCGATTTCGTTTTTCTTATTATAATATCCTGTTTTCACATAAGGTTTTTAGTTTTTTTAACTTAATTCACTTATGTAATACATAAATACATATTTTTCTTAAATTTTACAACAAAAACCTAAGATTAACCGCAAATAGGCTAAGTAATAAATAAACAAATACATTCATATTTTTAGAACATTTGAATATGTTTAATGTTTCACACTGGGGTTATAGGCATATCTCTTAAACTGATAATAGCCTAATAATAATAATAATAATAAATATTTGTTATTATAATAATAACTAAAGCACTCGTGGATGAACAAGTGGACTTTATGCAATGGTAATTCATGCAAATTTATTCTAATAATAATAATAATAATAATAACAGGCTAATAATAATAATAAAAATCTACATTAAAGCTTGGACAAAAGTGAAAAATAAACAAAATTCTCTATTATTTATTTAAATAAACTGATCATGAAAAGCTTTTTTGCAAAATACTGGAATCTTGCTCATTTCATAACTTTTTTTTTAATGCAAGTGCAAATTATTTAAAAAATATAACAATTTATGAATATCTTATAAATTTCATAAGATAGTATTTGCTTATTATATTATCTATTAGTACCTTTACTAGTCTTTCTTACATTTCAGATCAGCTAAAAAGAGAAATATTTAAAGAATAATGTTTAATATTTCACATTAGGATTAAATTTCATAAACTAATGACGCAATAATAATAATAGATGTTTACTACATTAAAGTTGGCAACATAAATAACTTAATAAATTAGTAAAAGCATTAACAAATGTATTTTTTTAAATTTAGCAATCTCGCTCACTTCAGAAAAATAACTATTGTTTTCTTATAACCTTAAAAAACCTTCAATAAACATGCTGTGACTGGCGTTGCACTTATTATAAACAGAGGCCGCAAACACATCATGTATTGCTACAGACATCCTTTAGGTGGCGCTAAATGCATATGTGTTCAAGCAGGAAAACAACAGGCTTGAGTGGAATATGAAAATGTTTATTTTGCAGAGCAAGACACCATTTTCCATGGCGCTTTGATACAGTGGTGGCACACGTTTACCTGAGTGTTTAGTGCATTCACCTGAGTTTGTTTTTATCGCACACATAGAAAATAGTTCAAAACTATAGAAAAATATTTCATTTTGTTTGTTATAACTTACATGATGTTCTTTAACACTAGGGAAAATAAATAATAACCACAGTGCTCAAAGTTGAAAAATAAAATAAAACATTAATATGGCTTTTGATTTCAAGAGTTGTATCCGTTTTGCCTTTAGAAGATATGGCTCTCATTCATTTTGATGATCGAATCCCCTTCAGGATCCAAATTTAAGCTCTCGCAGGGAAGCCCACCGGTTCTTCATTGATTCCCGCCACGTTTGCCACTAGAAAAGAAAATAATCACATAAAGTGTGTTCAGAATAGACCCATCTCTCGTTCTTGCACCTATTATCATTCATGTCTTTATCATATCTGTTGTTTTAAGCCACTATAGAAGGGACTTTACCTTGACCCTGATGCCTTAGAGTTCATCACCCATTGTAAATACTCCTTGGCAGCGATGCTGTCCAAGACCTTGTTGACATCACTGGTGAAACTGCCGTCTACATGCCGCCTGCGGCCCAAATTTGCGCCTCTGTTGGCCCCAACACTGCGCATATGCGATAAACAACTTGTGAGCATGTGCACATGACAATTATTCAAAGTTTAAACCAGTGAATTATGAGTTCACAATTAGTTAGCAGTTAGTTAGCGGCCTGCAGTTTAGCTTTAGCATGTAGCATGTTCTTGGAAAATCAGTTTGTAGCTATGTGAGAAGGTTTGTAGTATTAGTTATGTGGTGTTCAGTTATAATTAGCATCTATGCTGTCAGTATTTGTTTGATTAGTGCAGCAGTACCAGAAACAGAAGAAGACATTAGCAGAGAAAGATAACCAGAAGCACACAGCCTGGTTTCAGCGCTATTTATTAGCATTAGCATTTGGCAGTGAGGTTGGACAGAGTGCGTTAGAAAAGAGACAGATGTTGGGGAGGAGAAAGCATGATGAAGCGGTCAGTTTGGCTATTCTGCTCTCTTTCACACACACACACACTCTCTTTTTCTTTATTTCCATCACTTTCACACTCTCTAAGGCACTGAAGGTGGGACTAGAAGCGTGGATGCCTACTCTTGCTTGGGCTGTCCAGATTTCAGCCAGGCCACAAAGTTCTGGGCCGCTTGGTCTTGCAGGTAGGAGCTGATGTCGCTGGTGTAGGTTCCCTCAGCGTGACGTTTGGATGGACCACTGGGGGAGAGGAGAGTTCATGTCAGAAAAATCATTGATTAAATGTTTGATTTTGAGTTAGCTTAGTCAAAGTCTGCTAGTGATAGGCCTTAAAGTAAAATATATATATATAGTATCATTATTATATGAAAAGAATGTTTATATAAATTATAAATACATATATATATATATATATATATATATATATATATATATATATATATATATATATATATATATATATATATATATATGCATATGTATTTATAATTTATATAAACGTTCTTTTCATATAATAATGATACTGCTTAAAATGCGTAAATGTTAATCACATTATGATTTATAAATATAATGAATATAATTAAACTTTAAATTAAAGTATAATATATATAATTTATATATACTATTTTTTATAAATTATTTTTTTATATTTTATATATATTTTTTAATATATATATATATATATATATATATATGTTATGATGTTCTATATTTTTTAAATTTATTTTATATGCATATATAATAAATAAAATATATGAATATAGTATTTATATAGTATAATAATTAATATATAATTTATATATAGTATTTTTTATAAATTATATATATATATATATATATATATATATATATATATATATATATAATGTTATGATGTTCTATCAATATTATATTTGTTTTTTGTATTTATTTTAAATACATATATAATTTTAATATTAGAATTACATTACATATATAATTGCTTATAATGGTGTTTTAGTTTATAATATTATATATAAAATACAAAACAAAGAATATACATAAAAATATACTATATATAGTTTTTATTGTAAATTAATTATATCCTTATCATAATTTTATAATATTATATAAATTATATATATATGATTTTTAAGAATAATACTATAAATACATTATATAAATGGGAGAACATGTTCTGTAACATATTTTAAGTTTCCATAAACAGAATATATTCCAATATGTTTTATAGTATTTTTTCAGTTTGATTGGTGCATTTTGTCATTCTTCTGTACTTTTTATTTTACATGTTGAATAAAGACTTTTTGACTTTTTTTTTTTTTTTTTTTTTACACAAATCTATAAGCACTGTAATTGTACCTACCCATTTCTCTTTGAGTTCATGAGCCACTGAACGAAGTCTTGTGCCCTCCTGGTCTCCAGGTATTTGCTGTAGTCGTTGGAGAAGGTCCCCTCAGAATGCCTCTTGACGGTGGTGAAGCCCTGACCCCTCGGCAGAAGACTTTCTGCTGTCTCTGTGCTGCGCCACGAGAACATAAACCAGTGTTAAATTGAACACAGCACAAAATGATGGCCACATTTCCAACCAAAAAGTCCTCAAACAGTTATAAAGTGAAAATGCTAAGCTATTTTAAACTACCAAATTGGTTAAGAACATTTAACAAAGTATACTAAATTATCTTCAAATAATTTCAAACCAAGAGCTTTTTTCATAATTTACTGCTCTGAAACAAAGTATAAATGCTACAAAAAAACTGCCATAAAAGATTCCTCTGACCTTGTGTTGTCATCTTGCAGTGGGACGCACATGCAGTTTTGAACGAAGAGGAGCAGAAGAAGACCAGCGAGATATTGGATGCCTTTCATTTTGACAGCTTCTTTAGAGTTCGAACACACGCCCTGTCAAAATGAGAGAAATACAATGTCATAACGTACACAAAACTCCATTAGAAACCAACCAAACATCTACAAAGGGGTCAGTGAAGTCCTTGAAGAGATGCTCAACTTACCAATGGATGGATGGATGGATGGATGAGATGAGTGCGTTTGCTGCTCAAGCACAGATCTTCTCCTGGCTCTTCTGCTGTTGGTTTCGTGGCCTCTTCTCAAACTCCTGGATCTTATATAGTTGGTCCAGGTGGGCCGGCCCGTCTCGGCAGCCCACACACACGTATGTGCTCATTCAAATCCATTAGTGTCAGTCCATTACCCGCTCTGGATGAATCCGCTCGTGTTTGTTTAAAGAGAGAGATGTGCCAAAGTACCTCCAGATAAGGCCGCCCTTGAGGTGTCAGACAGCAGGATGGAGGCTTTCGCAAATAAACCAAGAGAAAAATAATGCGCGAAGTGCTACTGTAGGCGAAAATCAAGAGGGCAAACGGATACTCTGTCCGAAAGGGTTCGCGGAGAACGTGACAAACCGATTTTTAGTCCGTTATACATTAGTTATACATGATTTGTATGTCCTACCCATTATGCTTTGCACACAAGATCAGTGTGATTTGAGTGACTTGAATAATTTTGATGCAATTCTAAGATGTCAGTGAAAATGGTGGTGAAATGTTTGCTGAATATACAAAATTCCCAGAATGCATTTTGAGGTGCTTGTGTGCAAGCATTTGATTAATAGAATCAGTATATCAAATGTCATATTTGTTGTTTTTAATCAACAACAAATTTATTTTGTTGAAACCAAACTAAAACTAAAACCATAAAAATTATTTTCATTACTTGAAATAAAATGATTTTTATGGTTTTAGTTTGGTTTGATGAAAATGAGAAATATTGTCCTGGCAACTAGCTGAAATAAAATAAGTTTAAATGTTTGTATATTTTATTTTATTTTATTTTATTTCAGCTAGTTGCCAGGACAATATTTCTCATTTTCATTTAGTTTCACTTGAGGCACTAAAATAACCAAAACTGAAATAATACAAACACACACACACACACACACACATATATATATATATATATATATATATATATATATATATATATATATATATATATATATATATATAAACCTAAATGTCAAAAACATACAACAAAATTACTAAAACCAAATTAAACTAAAATAAAAATGAAACTGGAAAATATTAAAAAATTATTCAAAATATTAATAAAACTATAATAGTATCTTAATGATATACTATTATAAATAATTACATTTTATTAATAACTTAAATATTAATGTATTTATTAATTATAAATTAAATTTATTAATAGCTTAAAATAAATTGAAGCTTAAAATAAAATCTACAAGTTTAAGTTATAAAAAATATTGTAAAAAGGGGCTTTATTTGTAAGATTGAAAGAATATTGAATATATTTCACAATTCTTGCATAAGTTTTGAATATGGAAAGTGTAAACTAGTAAATGAGTCACAAACAATTGAGTACATTTGCGAAATTTATTAAAGATTGAAAATATTTAAAGATATACATTTATACAAATTATGGCTTATACTTTAATGGCACATGAAATAAATATTTCAAAAGATTGATACTCGACAAATCTTGATGACAAATGACTTAAAATATGAAAATAATTTTTAAAAATGTTTTCTCTTTGTAAATGAATTAATCAAAATATTAAATGAATATTTTTTATTACTTTGCATACTTTACACAAAACTAACAGATGGTAATGAACTTGACTTAAAAAAAAATACACAATATTGCTCTCCCCAGCTTACAAAAGTGATTAAAATAATAATAATAATTCATAAAAAATAATTAAATCTGAACCTTTTTTATTTGAATTTTTTTTATATTTCTCTTTCCTTCTTTAGCTAGCTCATCAAGCTTTGTGTTTATCCAGCAAGTGTTTCTTTTTTTTTTTTTTTTTCTCGATGTACTACTAAAGCATCATGACTCAGACTGTACATTTGAAAGTGATAAAACAGGAATAAATCAAATCCGTTATTACACCACAGCACAGAAGCGCAGATTCAGAGGCTGCTAATGGGGAATCGCACACGCCTGACGCGTTTAAGAGCGTGAAGTGGTCTGGAAGTAACGTTGATTCAGTGCTGTGGCTTCTGAGTGGAAAGTTTCACAACTTCAAGCAAAGCAGTTTTTCAGAAAGTGACTCATGTGAGTGTACACGTGCTGATTGGACGATCCGCCGAGACCGTGGTCTTCATCAGTGTACCACTGACAGAGACACACAACAGAACACCATTTATATCTCTTTTAATACTTTTTGGCATGCAAGAAAAAAAAATGCATCTAGAACTATTTTAAACAATATTTAATAATTCTTTTATAATTGTTTTGGATTGTGATTGAGTTCATTTATAGCTCAATATATAAATAATAAATTATATAACTATGTGTTCTGAATAATTAACCTATATATAGCCTATATTAAACACACTCACACACACATATATATAATTTATATACATATATATTATAATTAGAATAAATTTGCATGAATTACCATTGCATCAAAGTCCACTTGTTCATCCACGAGTGCTTTAGAGATCTGAGCAGCTTGTTGGAAGTGAACATTATCTAAAAATGCCAATAGAAACGCACAGAAAATATTAGAAACTATTCATGTCATCTGGGTTATTTTTCAGATATTTACAAGATTATGAAATTTAAATAAAATAGGCCTATAGCATCTGAAACACAAAATATCAAGGAAACAAATTTAAGTAGTTTTTAGGAAATATTCTAAATAATTTTTAACTAAAATGACTCTGGAAATACAGCTAATTTTTATTTAAATTTTTATGATACTTACCTAATCAGAAAACATGAATACATAAGAGATTTGCATATTTTTTTATTTAATTTCTTTTTTAAATAATTTTAAACAAATATATAATTTTTAAAATTTATAATTTAAAAAAAAAACATCAGACAAGGAATGCAGATTTTTTCCGTATAATTTCATTTGAATTTTCATTCATTCAAGTTTAAAATAGCTCAGTTGCAGAGACAAAACGAGAGAGAGAGAGAGAATGACAGGTCATATCTCACCGTCAGCAGTGCCGTGCACCAGGAGGTACTGGACTGATTTAAAGTTCTTGGCTCTTCCCGTCACTGTGGAATTCTGCAAGAATAATAACATCCCATTAACCCTCTGTGACGCAGCGCTTGTGCTTTCCTCTCGTGAGTTATTCTAGGAATAACACACTGTTCGCTGTGATGTCATCATGGGAAAACCACAGATTTTATCAGACAATTTTAGAATTTAAGAGAGCAACTTACATCATAAAAGGCCTGATTCTCCGCCGGGGTGAGCATGTACCTCTCAGTGTAAATAGAGTCTGGTGGAAATTACAGTACAAACGTCTTAACACATGAATGAATTTGGGGGTCATGAATTGAGAAATCAACTTTTCCTTGAGCTTTTGACATATAAGAGATCATATCATACTATAAGATCCTGTAAGTTTCAGAACTGAAAACTTCCTTGTTAGTCCTCTTTATTACATAATAGTGCGACAAAAGACCACTTTTGCAGAAGAAATTCAGCGGCTACTTCATCATATGGTTATTTATTTTCAACAATGTGTATGTCTCAGTTAAGCATTATTTATTTCTATTTGGTATTCACTGTGGATTCTTTGGTAAATCAGTCACAATTTTAATGCAGGCTTCGCAAACAGACTTTTACAACATGGACAGTAATGCGACAACATGTAAGTAACCGTGTTAATTCTAAAGTCTGATCTGTGACCAGTGATTTCTGATATGTAATGATTCATGTACAGTCAGATGTTCTTTGTCTATGTGTCAGTAAATCAAACCAGTCAAGTTCATGTTGGTTCTCTTAGTAGGATGATCTGTTATTTAAAATGTGATTAAATTAAATTATATATAGAAAGCGTTCAAAGAACGCTCCCTTTACAGTCGCTGGAACTGTCAATCAAACATCTGTTATTTACATTGTGTTTACACTGTTAGCGCTATTATAATGAAAGCATTCGTTAGTGTGCAGAATTCAAAATCATTGCATTTATGTGCTCAACATGTCTGTGATCGGCTACAGTGTTCATCACTGCAACCTTTCATGCCACAAACTAAATATAACGCCACAGATCTAAATGTAATGCAGGACATTTTACGATTAGTTAACCTTGAGAGCTGTAATAGTAAAAATGTGCTAAAAGTTTTCAATAGAGTTAAGCATGTAATATTTAGCTATTTCATACACAAAGATGTCAGCCAATCACAGCAGTGGGTGTTTACACTGAAGTCTCACAGCAGATGCGCATCTTAAAACAGAGCGTTCAAATAAAAGGGCTAAAATCAGGCTAGGAAAAATGCCTTTTATTTCTAAATTATGACCATTTTTGATGTAAAAAGCATACTAACATTATAAGTGCACCCCAGGAAACATTATAAAACAATGCAGTTCATGACCCCTTTAAAGCACATAGAGATTAGGTTGTTTACTGCTACATACCATAATACTCCCATTTAGACACCGGAGCGACAGCCATACCACATTTAAACACTCCACTTCCAGCTCCCAGGACCATCGAAGTGACGTAACCACCGTAAGACTGGATCACAATCACAGGATTACACATATAGTGGCCGAAATGCATTTGCATAACAAAATATCAAAGCAAGCGCCATTCATTTTAACAAAACATAAAACACTTTGCAATCAAAACATCTCTAAAAAAAAGACCTTTGTTAGGTTCTTGATATTAGAACAAATATTTCTGGTAATTAAACTTACCCATCCCCAGATGGCAATCCTGTTTTTATCTATGAAGCCCATGTCGATAAACTGTCTAAAAATGAATGAATATCAGCATGTCATTTTTAATCATTCAATTGCAAATGTAAATGATATGCAATGTAATATATGGTGAAATATTGCTAGTATATCTCATCTCACTCATTTTTTTTACTGTAGAGATATTAGAGCATTGCTAGGTGGTTGCTAGGGTCTTTTGTGTGGTTGCTAGGGTATTGCTAGGGTCTTCTAAGAGGTTCCTAGGGCACTGCATTGCTAGATGGTTTCCAGAGTGGTTGCTAAGCATTGCTAAGTTGTTAGGTGGTTGCTATTGTGTCGCTAGGCAGTTCTGGGTAGTTGTTAGGATGTTTCTAAGTAGTTTCTGAGGTGTTCTGAGCAGCTGCTACATCAATAAGGTGATGTGGGTGGTTGTTAGGGTGTTGCTAGGTGGATTCTAGGGTGTTCTGGATGGTTGCAAGGGTGTTGCTAATTGGTTTCTGAGGTATTCTGGGTAGTTACTAGGGCATTGTTCATTGGTTTCCAGGGTTTTTAGGTAGTTGCTAAGACACTGCTAAGTTGCTAGAATGATGCTAGGTGTTCCGCGTGGATGCGAGGGCATTGCTATATGGTTTCCAGGGTGTTCAGGGTAGGCAGTTACTGATTGATTTGCAAGGTGTTCCGGATGGTTGCTAGTATGTTGCTAAGTGGTTTACATGGTGTTCTATGTGGTTGCCAGGACATTGCCAGGTAGTTTGTAGGGTGATTTGAGTGGTCGTTAGGGTGTTGCTAATTGGTTTCTAGGGTGTTCTGGGTTGTTCCAAGAGCGTTGATAAGTTGTTCCCAATGTGTTCTTGGAGCTTGATCACAAGGGTGGTGCTATATTTACAGGGTGTTCTGGGTGGTTGCTAGTATGTTGCTAAGTGGTTTGGTTTCTGAGGTGTTCTAGGTGGTTGCTATGGTGTTGCTAGGGTGATTTTGGTGGTCACTAGGGCATTGTTAGTGGTTTCCAGGCTGTTTTGAGTGGTTACTAGTATATTGCTAAGTGCTTACTGAGGTGTTCTAGGTGGTTGTTCTATGTAGTTCTATGTAGTTGCCAGGATATTGCCAGGTAGTTTCCAGGATGATTTCAGTGGTCGCTAGGGCATTGCAAGGGATTGCCAGGGGGTAGCTAGGGTGATTGCTAGGGTGTTGCTAAGTAGTTTCCAGGGTGATCTGGGTGGTTGCCTGCTGGATCAAGTCAAAAGAGTCTAGATATGGATCCTTCAAAGTGAGCCTATGAGATTTTTTTTTTTTTTTCATTTTAATATCTGCCAGGTGAAAATTGTATGCCAGATTGCCTAGTAAAGTAACAGCTGACCTCTATGCAACAAGACACATGGTTTGATGAACCATTCATGTCTGGAGCACAAAAATAACATCAAATTGTATTCACTTGAGAGCAGTGTGGACACATGTTTGTACCTAGCAGCCGTTATCTGATCCTCGACTTCATATGTTCCGAGTCGTTTGTAGAGGGCATGCATAATTTTGTCTCCTTGGTAACCACTTCCTCTACCATCAAAGCTGGCCACGATCACTTTCTCTGTGCTGGCTAAGTATGTGGACCATCCCACCCTGAACCGGAAATCTGACTTCTGACTGCAGGGGCCCGCATATCTGCAGGATATGAAAGATTCAAGACTGTAGTGGCCATCGAACCCAACTCAGAGTTCAAAATCAGATTACAGAAATGCAGCTAGCTTACACATCAATAAGCAGAGGATATTTTTTGGATTTGTCGAATTTGGGAGGCAGAATCATCTGGTACCAAAGGTCTGAGAGGGAAAAAACATTAGGATAGATTAGGATTTAGAACAAACATATTTTCTAAGTTATTTGATCTGGTTCTCCAGTCTCCTGCAGATTCAGCCTTACCAAACTCTCCGATCTTCAGCTTTCCATGCGTAACTGAAGGCATTGCGATATTCTGCAGAGTTTTTTCCAAATCACTGTTGTCTTCAAGAACTCTCACCTCTAAAAATATTTTAGGAAATGAATTAAGGCCTGTTTGTTCACACCAAGAACGATAACTATTAATATAGCAATAACTATATTAACGTCCATATCAGCGGACGATCTGTTTATTATAAGCGCGCGCCTCAGTTTTGTCGTCTGCCGCTTTACAAGCTCGAGCTCTTCAAAGTCTGGTGGATTCTGATTGGCTGTGAATGTTTTTATCATTCATCAACTGGAAAAAAAAATCGTTCTGAAAGTGATTCCAACAATATTGTTGTGGTGTGGACTTTACTACTCTTTTAAATTTATAATGATTTTTAGAACAATATATTTTTTGTTATTGTTACAGATATCATCCTTGGTGTGAACGGGCCTTTAAATAAATATTTCCGGTAAATTTCCATTTACCGATATGGTCACATCCCTAATGAAAATTATTTAGAAATGCAATTTTTCCAGAATTTGTAAGATATGCATACAAAATATTATATGAAAATATGAATTAATGAATTAATTAGTATTTTTTTATTAATGCTAACCGCTAATCTGTGTGCTAACGGCTCCAATGAAATGGTTGATTTTAATGCTTAGCTCTACCTGTTCCATCTCGGCTGTTTCGCAGTGTATGCAGAGGCAATCCAGGCCCTTCGGGGAAAAAAAACAACAGGACTTGGGAACGTTTCATTGATTTTGTGTGTGCTTCATGTACTTCGCATATAGAGAAGTGGCATGAATATACAAGATGAGGTAACACTTTAGTTTAGGGTCCAATTCTCACTATTAACTACTTGCTTATTAGCATGCACATTAAGATATTGGCTGTTTATTAGTACTTATAAAGCACATATTAATGCCTTATTCTGCATGACCATAATTTCCATCCCTTATTCATACCCAATACCTAAACTTAACAACTACCTTACTAACTATTGATAAGCAGTATATAGAGGCAAAAAATTGGACCCAAATTTAAAGTGTGACCAAAAATGATTATACATGGCGTACCAGAACAGCTCATGAGGTAGTAGGTTCCTTCAGCGCTAAAGAGACCAGAATTATATTTGCAGCGGTCCGCATTGAGGGTACAGGTCAGACACTCCCTCTCAGAATGAGAAGCACCATTTATGGTAATTCTGCAGAAAATAAAATACACAATTTATTAATTTTTTCAACTATGAAAATGTCTGACTGATTTTAGACCATGACACTCACTTGTAAACGTTCCTTTGGCCTGGACTCGCATTGTGTTCGTTACTCACATAATATCTGTCGTGAACAGAGAAAAGAGTTGAGAAAAGAACCTCGGACACTCAATGACAGACGTTTCCAGTAAATGAACTTACACGGCATTGTTTGTGACCTTAAGGATGCTAGTGACCTCCCACATTCCATTAGTCACGAATGTTTTTCCTGTCTAGAAAATAATATTGGATTATATATATACAAAAATCTGCAAACGTTAATAATACATGCAGTGCTACGGTTCCATTTTCTTTCATTTTAAGTTTATAGTTTCAAATATAATTTATAGCTGAAGGCAAAACAAAATAGGTTACTAAAAAACGGCCCAATATTGCCTTATTTACCTAAAAAAATTAATAAATATAAAAATATAAAAAGACTAAAATCTAAAAAAAATACAATAACATTTTCAAATATTTTGAATGTAAATATTCAATACATATTAATGCAATAAAATATTAAATAGAAATTTAAATATATATGTAAAAGTAAATGTAAATTGTATTAAATGAATGTAATATATAGCCTGTAAACTTACTCCACTGAAATAAACAAGATGCTTAAACTGCTGCTCGTTACTCATAACGTAATAGCAGCCGCTGCCGTCCGGCCGAAAGACAGGTTCATCTGGAGAGAACTGCGAAAAACAACACAAACAAACAGACATATTTTCTTGACTCAAAATTGCATTAAAAACCAATTGATAAGTTTGTAATCAAATAGTTCATACCCGGCCAACCCAACCCGTACTGCTTGTGATAATCTGCCTCTGTTGAAAAAACATACAAAAAACCAACTGCGATTAGACAAAGATTTTGCCTCAGTCAGTTTCTTAAAGAGGCCATATTGTGCACTTTTTCAAAGTCTTGATTTTGTTTTTGGGGTTTGATAAAATAGGTTTTCATGCTTGAATGTTCAAAAAACATTATTTGACATTGTTGCAGCACCTCTCTTCCCAGGCTGTCAGTAACGCTCTGTTTAGTTCCTGTCACTATGAAGTTGGAACACTTGCCTCAACACACCTGCCTGGAAGTTTCTAGTATGCCTAATTTGACCTTGATTATCTGGTTCAGGTGTGTTTAATTGGGGTTGGAGCTAAACCCTGCCGGACAGTGGCCCTCCAGGACCAAGTTTGGAGACCCCTGGTCTAAGAAGTTGGACATACCAGTGGACCTTCACTCCAAGCGTCATCGATGAAGTCATATGTCTTCAAATTGACGTAGTTCTGCGTTCTTTTCTGCCACTGGACTGCAATTCGCTCATCTGATGCCCACGTAACAGTGCTCAGGTAGTGCTCTCTGTCATAAAACATCTTGTTTTAGGTCAAATTACTATTACATCCAGCTGAAGAACCCATCCAAAACTCCTTACCCTGCACCAACATCACTGGGGACCAGGACTTCCTCGACCTTGGATGAGTTTGTATCGAACACAAAAAGTTTTACGGTTGGGTTTGGGGTTCCAGCCTTGGAAAAGAATGAATGGGAGCGTTAAAAATATGTACAATATTTTAACATCACATTTTGTGCCAGGAAACTTGATTTATTTTACCTTGGGGTATGGTATGAAGACTGTATCAGGATACTGGCCTTCTCCATACCACGTGTACTCGATATTGTGGACTTCAGAGTCATTAAATTGGGCGTACGCCACAAACTTCCCAGTTGGTGACCACCACAAAGCAAAACTGGTGGAGAACATCTCCTCTACAGAGAAAACAGATATGCAAGACCACTTAATGGTGTTTTTTTGGGGGGTGGGGATAATTTCTGGGTGAACTGTTCCTGTAAGTCTTCAGTATGTTTATGACCTCTGTTATGATTGGCTAACGCCCATCTGTTTCATTAAATATGCATCTCTTACCCTCATACACCCAGTCAGGAATGCCATTAAGGATCAGGTTGTGGGCTCCATCACTGGTGACCTGCTGGAATGCCGAGTTGGGAGTTTCCTTTACATAGACATTGTACCTCCACACAAATGCCTGCATGGATTAGGGAACAAAAAAAAAACTTTATGTTTGCTGGGAATTTGTCTGCAAAGGGTGAAGACCATGGACTGGACACCATATTGTATTAATAAATTGCAGTATTTAAGTAAATGTTTCACTACATCTACATGAAAAATATCTTTTTCATGCTACAGCGCTAATAATTGGGGAAAAATTAGCTTAGGTTACAGCATTGCTACTAGTTACACCAGCATTTGTTGGAACAACAGTACACCATTATTTGTTAGAAAAATTACCTTGTTACTGGAAAAGCTACACTATTTTAACTATTGTCAAAACTAACTACACTGTTTTAACTATTGCCTGCTACTTTTAGCTAGCTAGCACCAGTGCTATTTAAAAGCATGTATTAGCACATGCTAGTGAACCAAGTTCTTCATAGACAGAAAGAACAAACTATCATCAACCAATGGCATGGTATAAACTAGTTAAATGAAGACAATACTGATAAGGTTTTACGACATGTTCATGAACTGATATGATACTCACCAGTTTGTGGCCGGTCGGAGACCATGCTAGGTACTGGATTTCATGTGGGATATCTGTATTTATAAAATCCCTGAAATAAAGAGCAAATTAGACATCTTCAATGAATTCAAAGTAATCATTGATCAAATTTATGACAGGGTATAGAGATCCATAGTGTGCAGTTTGTTACCTAGCTCAACATACCAATTGTTTAAGTAAAAACACTAATAAACAAACCCTTTTTCCAGGTCGTAGATGGAATATGATGCAGTGTATGAGTGTCTCCATAGCTGGTGAAGAAAGCCAACATTAAACATTGGGATATGATTAATAATTGATTACTTATCAAAGCATTTCATTGATTACCTTAGTGTAGTTGCTCAGGAAACAGATGTATTTTCGATCGGCTGACACCATGTAATCGTAAGCTGCCACACGGGCCTGATAACATCAAAGAAAGACAACTAGTGTACAATCAAAGAATCAATGCAAATGTGCATTTACATTTAAGCCATTTAGCAGATGATCTTATTGGACTTATAAACAGTTCTAAGAACAGCGCCAACAGTCAAACCGATTTTTTTGGTGCTTCCCTGTGCGAAACTCTCCAGTATGATGCTAGAGTGGTATTGTAAATTGACCTGACGGAAATCGTTAAGTCTGATTGCTTAGACAGTGTGTGTCATGGTTCACATTCATTCAGTATGTGCCATTCAAATCACATTTCATAGCACCACTGTGTTTTTATATTTAGAAAAGTGAAGATGTGGTAAACACTGTGATATGGAAAATGTCTTACAAAAATCTGTTGGTTCACAAATTCACTTTCTGTTCCTGTGGTTGCGTTGATCAGAAGCACTGAGCCCTCTCCTGTCTTGTGAAGATATTCATCATCTGCATGATAAATTGTGCAGAAAGGTAACAATGTTAATATGTCAATATCCAGTTTACTGACAAAAAGTTCCATGGTACTATGTAAATACCATAGAATTTATGAACTTACAAAAAAGTACTGCAGTATTTTCATTTGATACCATCACTGTACCATGGTACAGACACAGTATACTTTCTACTTGGTTAATATATTTATTTGTATGGGTTATTTTAATCAGTAATTCTGTTAGTGCCGTTATCAGGCCCAATCTAACGTTGTGTTCATAATTGTAAGCAAATTTTCCCACCAAAACTCAAGGTACCTGAGATCCAGCGCAAGTTGTATGACTTGGTTCTTGCAGTGCCGTTGAAGTAATCTTCTAGAGTGAATGTCCTCTGGGATTCAGTTTTATCCTCTGAGAGTGAGAGACAGTCGGATAGATAGATAGATAGACATGATAGATAGACAGATAAGTAGACAGATAGACAGGATAGATAGATAGATAGATAGATAGATAGATAAACAAGACAAAGTAGACAGACGATAGATTGATATAGATAGACACGATAGATAGATAGATAGATAGATAGATAGATAGATAGATAGATAGACAAGTAGACATGATAGATAGATAGATAGACAAAGTAGACAGATGATAGATGGATAGATAGATAGACAAGTAGACAGACAGACAGACAGACAGACAGACAGACAGATAGATAGATAGATAGATAGATAGATAGATAGATAGATAGATAGATAGATAGATAGATAGATAGATAGATAGATAGATAGATAGATAGATGAACAAGACAAAGTAGACAGACGATAGATAGACAGACAAGCAGATAGATAGATAGATAGATAGACAAGCAGACAAATAGATAGATAGATAGATAGATAGATAGATAGATAGATAGATAGATAGATAGATAGATAGATAAGACAAAGTAGACATACGACAGATAGATAGATAGATAGACAAGCAGATAGATAGATAGTCAGACAGACAGACAGATAGATAGATAGATAGATAGATAGATAGATAGATAGATAGATAGATAGATAGATAAGCAGATAGATAGATAGATAGATAGATAGATAGATAGATAGACAGGATAGATAGACAGATAAGTAGACAGATAAGTAGACAGATAGACAGGATAGATAGATAGATAGATAGATAGATAGATAGATAGATAGATAGATAGATAGATAGATAGATAGATAGATAGATAGATAGATAAACAAGACAAAGTAGACAGACGATAGATTGATATAGATAGACACGATAGATAGATAGGCAAGTAGACATGATAGATAGATAGACAGACAAGTAGACAGATAGATAGATAGATAGATAGATAGATAGATAGATAGATAGATAGATAGATAGATAGATAGATAGATAGACAAGTAGACAGACAGACAGACAGACAGACAGATAGATAGATAGATAAACAAGACAAAGTAGACAGACAATAGATAGATAGATAGATAGATAGATAGACAAGCAGATAGATAGATAGACAGACAAGCAGACAGACAGACAGATAGATAGATAGATAGATAGATAGATAGACAAGCAGACAGACAGATAGATAGATAGATAGACAAGCAGATAGATAGATAGATAGACAGACAAGCAGACAGATAGATAGATAGATAGATAGATAGATAGACAAGCAGACAGACAGACAGATAGATAGATAGATAGACAAGCAGACAGATAGATAGATAGATAGATAGATAGATAGATAGATAGACAAGCAGATAGATAAATAGATAGACAAGACAAAGTAGACATACGATAGATAGATAGATAGATAGATAGATAGATAGATAGATAGATAGATAGATAGATAGATAGACAAACAAGACAAAGTAGACATATGATAGATAGATAGATAGATAGATGTGATTTATTGAGACTTTTCTCGGTGAGTGTGTTGTATAACACACACGTGTGTTTGTGCATTATAAAAGTAAAATCATTATCTGTACAAAGTTCAGATTCAGGGAAGATCATGATAAGAGCTGCCAAGCGTTCAGCCTCTGAAAACACTTGATGTAAGCACTCCTGCAGCCAATCAGCTGTGACATCCCACTGACAGTAACATTACTTCATGGAGTGACACTTATAATGAATGACTAACAGTCTGACATTTACAAGTTTAACATCAGAAATATTGATTTCATAAGGCATATTTAAAAAACGTATCTACATAAACATTTTTCCATATAAAATCACCTACCGTTGAGGTAAATGGCTGTTGGAACAGCTATTAAGACAACGATCACAACAACCCCAAATGCTGCCAGAAGCCATTTTCCAATTCTATTCTAAAACATGACAGAAATAAGCAAATCAAATGAAACCCACTTTAAAATCACATATAAGCCAACATATACAGCCCCTTATGACAGGTACTCTCCAAATGCGCATTTACGCACAACTCTCTAGAAGTTAAAAGCGCACTTTTACAAACTGTGCACACAACATTTGCACTATTTAACACTTACTGACCATCTTAGAGTGAAATGTGCGAGTCTTGGCTCAGAATTCCGTTATATCCAACGCAATTCGGTGTCTCTGTTGCGCACGGACGCTCCCGAGAGTCGAACAGAGCAGGAGTGTTAAATATTACCTCACTTTGCTTGTTAAGGAAACAATAAAGTGATGGCAGATTAAAGTTCGCATTCCTCTAAAACGAGGCTCCTTAATCAGTGAGACAGTAATTTCTCTGTAATGCATGTCAGAACTAATGAAGCAGCTGGTATGACGTTTTGTACACTAAAGAAAAAAAGTTTCCTCCAGTTTGATTCTCTTTCCCTCACAACCTGCCAACAGTGTCCTCAAATATTCATGCAATACAGATTTACATGTGTTTAATTAAATGTTCTATATTTGCATGAGATGAGCCATGTGAGGATGATTCGTCAGAAGCGTGTATGCATTACCTCATCAGTGATATCCGATTCACGAATCGTTCTTTTGGAATGATTCACATTAATGATTCAGTCGAAACGATTCTCAATGGAATCATATAAAATACTGGAAATTATTAATGTTTTTAATAATTAACAGTCGTATTAACGTTTGAAATACTATTCCCTGTTATTCACTTTAGACTGTGTTTTGGAACATGATAGTTTTTCGAGCTAGCATATTTCGTTGACTAGCTACCACAGACCAAATAAAAAGAAAAACAACAACTTTACCATCTGGTAACTGGATTGTTACTGGTCCAACATATTCTACAAACAACTATTTTACAAACCTAAAATGAGAGGGACTTCTGTTGACACATTTGAGCGATGACTGCCTCATGAATCGATCTTCTGAATCGATTAATTGCTCGTACGAAATTATTCGCCAAATGAATCGGACTTCCCTCCTTTCACCTAGGCTAGGGAGGACAGAAAACGGTTAGTAAATGAATCTATTAGTTTATGAATCGAAGCTTTGAAATTTCTATTATATGTTCTTCTGATAAGCATTAGGCTATATAGTACTAGCAATGTTTGATAATGCTATGAATAAAAAGTAGGCCTAAGGCAATCACATTTCACACAATATTTTATAAACTATCCGCACAGAATGGAAGATTATTTTTCTGACCTAAAATAATGTAATTTTCTCCACATGAACCATATGAAACCTTACAGAAAGTCGGGATTCCCTCGCACACACTGTAACGGTTTGTTTTCTGACAGTTTTACAACAGAGCCCGTATTTGCCTCTCAGACCATAACATTTATGATGGTCATTGATAGAGCAAATAATAAATAATGTGAGGTGACATGGGCGCACTTCCTCCTTGAGTTGTTTCAAAGGAGATGAAGCGTGTGTTTGACCTCACTGCTACAGTCCACATGCCCCATGATGATAGGCTATCAAATTCCCTGATTCAATTTTATAAGGATTTGATAACACAAATACTACATCAAAAACATTTGAACTTAATTGAATTAATTAAATCTTCAAAAGCTGTTCTAAAAATCATGTAAGCCACACTGGAAATTAGATATCGCATATGTTTCTACTTTGTATAAACAATATGATTAAGTCAAAATGGACTTCCTCACACATTAGACATGTATCCCCAAATATTATGATTAAGAAATATGGCGAACACTTAGCTATTTTTGGCATAAAGCACGATGTACTGCATTGATTTTCCATTCCTCAGCGTTTCTGTGTTCTTTGAAAGAGTGTCAGAGAGTGTATTTATTTATTTTGGTGTCTAAGCATATGCTGTCTTTGGGTGTGGTGTTCAATGTTTCATAACCGTGGATTGCAGTCGTGCACTGTGTAGTTGTGGTTTGTCGAGAGTCAATGACTGTTTACGGTGATGCCACTTCATTTAAAGCCACAGAGGAAAGAACAACTAGGAGGGAGCCACAGGGAAATTTGCTGATAGGAATTTCCTGGCAATTTTTAGTATCTAAAGAGCTTATATACATTTACATTATGCATTTGACAGACTCTTTAATTCAAAATAATTGTTCGCTTCCCAGCGAACAAAAATATGTTCTAAGAGCGTTTTGCTAATGTTCCCATTAAGTTAAAAAACGTTATGTTCTCAAAATGTTCAAATGTTTTTTAAAACGTCCAAATGTTTCTTGCAATCTCATGGCTACTTTGTATGAATATGTACGATATTCATATGATCTGCTTATGCCCCACTGATGGTTAGCTTTAGGGGTGGAGCTTAATGCTTACTTCTTTCTAAATCTTGTATGTTTTCGTAAAAATAACATTGCATGAATTCATTCGAAATCTCCACGTTGTAAAATAGTTCAAGTCGGAATGACATGGAAGTTGCGATAGTTTTTTCTTCCCTATTGTGACGCAAGTGAAACCTCTTCATGAACAAGAAAAAATGTAGGGCGGGGCTTGATTTTGTCTATTGGGATTTGAATGGATGGTTGTGGTTTGCTATTGGTTGATCTTATTTAGTGACAGGTTGCCCCGCCCTCACACCAGTACACGTGTCATCAGAGAAGAGAGGGGAAGTTATTTTGATTAAAGGGGTGGTTGACTATGATTTAACTTTAGTTAGTGTGTAATGTTGCTGTTTGAGCATAAACAACATCTGCAAAGTTATGACGCTCAAAGTTCAATGCAAAGGGAGATATTTTCTTTTTACAGAAATCGCTTTTTAAGGACAACAACAAACGGCTGGTAGGAACTACAACAAGCTTCTTCCCTGGTTGGTGACATCACTAACCCTAAAATTTGCATAAACCCTGCCCCCAGGAATATGCAACAAAGGGGGTGAGGCCATGTTGGGCTGCTTTAGAGAAGAGTTAGAGTGTTGTTGCCATTCCATCATTTTACGCCAGACTGCTTTTGCAAACAAGAGTCAATTAAGTGCTGGATTTGTACAAAAGATGCAAAAGATGAGTTGAATAAATTCTACAGCAATTACATCAATTTATCCACTAACCGTTCAGAAACATCCAGATGCATTCTAAAAGTTGTAACTTCTTCCTGAAGGCCCCGATATACTTCAAACAAAGTTCTTTTTCGTTCTTCGTTTAGGAGTAAAACAAAGTTCGAAATGCGTGACCAGCGATATACTATAATCGAACATCTGACGCCGCCCACACTGCTGAGAGCAACGGTTAGATGAATATGTAAATACGTGCTGTACACTTTCTTCTCAATAACAAAATAAACACAACAAAAATGAGAAAACAGCAAGCATTTTTTATAGAAAGCATAAGAAAAGCGTCTGATCATAACATGGGTATGTTAGCACGAGCTCTGCAAATTGGCACTCCAGGCACGTCATGTTTATTTATATAGCATATAGAATAGATGTTTATTAAATAGATTGCTTAAAATCAAGCAGCTTTACAGTATCGAACACAAAACACAGTGCGTCATTTCATCAGAAGCACAACTTCATTTTGTACTATAAAGCGGCTATCCAGTGTGTTCATGTTTTCACCCGCGGAGATCTTACCTCAACGAACTCTACAGATCAAATGAGTCAGAGAAGAGTTTCACGCGAATGAAGGCGGAGCCTCAGCGCACACGTCCTATTACGTTATCGTCACGGACCAATTGTGGCAAGAAGGTGTTTTGCAGCTGGAGCGAACTTTTCCTGAAAGTTCACTTTGGCAAGCCGTTTCGAACTTCCAAAAGAACACAAAATGAACTTCGTTTTGGTATGATTTTGTTCAAAATCAGTTCGTTCTTTGATTTCGTTTGAAGTATATCGGGGCCTTGAGTCTCTCTGTCATGCCGCGTTCACACTGAACGCGTCTGGGGTGTCAAATTCACGCCAGACGCATTCACTAGTTGGACGCTTGAACATTTTGAAGTCAGACGCGCGTCAAATTCGCTCTATTCGTGCGTCTAAACAAAGTGTGTTCAGACGCGAATTCGCGTCATGGGAGGGGCTTCCATCTCTTTCTGCACAGATCCTCTGAATAAACACATCATCTCGTCAGTTGGAAACCAGTAGCGGCAATTTAATAACTCGGTTATGCCGGCCGGCTTTTGCTAGCTAGCAGGTGGGCTATATCAATGGCTAAAATAATGCAAAGCGTTTTACAACTATCCAGATTGTCCGATTTCTTCGCTTATCCTCTTCCAGGCAAGGTCCTTTTTATTCCTGTCTCGATAAAAATTTGATGACACATCATAGAGCTCAGGGTGGCCACACACAGCGACTATTATCTTTGTTCTGGTCTCCACCGCTGATCACGTCATAAACACGTTACTACCAAAGCAGAGTCCCTGATTGGTTAACGCGCCGCAAATTTTCGCCAAAGTTCAGATTTTTCAACTCGGGCGTCTGACGCTCAATTCGCGCGTCAGATGCGTGAACGCTCAATTCGCGCCGCGCCATTTGCGCGTCAACGGCCGATTCGCGCCGCAGGACGTCTAGACGCGCGTTTACATTGACTTAACATGTAAATCAGACGCCCCAAACGCGTTCGGTGTGAACGCAGCATCAGTGTCCGACTGCGTGAGATTCTCCAGCTTTGTTGTTGTTGTTGAGCAACCGAAGCTGTTAAAGCTCCGCCCTCTTCTGAAAAGCGGCTGGGAGCAGCAGCTCATTTGCATTTAAAGGGACACACACAAAAACAGCATGTTTTTGCTCACACCCAAATAGGGGCAAATTTGACAAGCTATAATAAATAATCTGTGGGGTATTTTGAACTGAAACTTCACAGACACATTCTTTGGACACCACATATTACATCTTGTGAAAAGGGGCATAATAGGACCCCTTTCAAGATTATGAGGGCACATGAATTTAAAAAATGATGTGTATGGATAAATCATTTATAATAAGTAGTCCTTAAAATTAAGAAGTGTCAATATTGATTTAAGAGTGACTACGTTTTCTAATGAGATTGCGATGGAAAACCTGCTGCATTTTATCATCCATCAAAATGAAAGCAACTAAAATAATTTAGTGAATTAAATATCAAGGGTTGAAATCAAAGTGACTGTTAATGATGAAACCACATTCAGTTTTTCAATTCAAGATAATATAACATATAAGATAACATAAGATTACCAAGGGCAATGTGCTCTTTTCCACTGTCAAGGGCTGTAAAACATGACAGAGATTTCACAAAAGATTTTTACTGTATAGAAGTGAGAGGTCACATCCATGTGTTCAAGACAGGCGCTTACTGTAATTACGGTGCTAATTTTGCTATTAACGAGTCTCAGTACCAGGATGACTTCAGTTTTGACCAATCAGGGCTAGGCATTCTGATGCCACTGACGTCAGAGAAAGGCTCCAGCAATAAAGGGTCCGACAAGATGTGATGTCACAGAAAACAGCAGGAAACAGTAAAAGGCTGTGGGACATTTTTAGCCTGTTTACAACCATTCTCGGAAATAGATCTTTAAATTTGTGGCACAAATAATCTGTGGCAGTGATTTGGAAAAAAAAGCTAATTATGACATTTTACAAAATATCTTATATTTGCGACTTAGAAAGCTGGAAGAAACTTCAAAGTATGTTTTCTTCCGTATCGGCGGATCTTCAGAAATCATTTAACAGCAGACAACAAGGGTTTAAAAGCCTGTTAAAAGCTCAACAAATATCATAGTGTCTTCTTTATTGACTGCACTCAGGTGGAACTATCTGTCTCATCTGCCACAAAGCAGACTTCCTCTGCAAACAAATACACACACACTCACTTAAATTCGATCCGGCCTAATGCAGCATGGGCCGTGGTGCATTAAAACATCCTCTTACAGGTGTGGCACGTACAAAACTGTGTCGCTTTTTAACAGGTGATGTGCGTTAATGACATTCTAGCGGCATCAGGAATGATGTCACAATGCTTTGTGATGCTTTGCGTCCAGTAATGACTTACCAAAAAAAAAAACAACAAAAAAAACATTGTTATTCCGTGACACAGTAATGAATCATAGCACTTACGAGTCTCCAAGAGCACAGTTATACTTCGGAAACATAAAAGACACCTGCAATAGCAGAGTTGCAAATCTTTTACAAATTCTCAAATTATTGAATAGTTTGAAATATCCCAGAGCCTGAAGACTGGGAAAGTCTTTTCTGGAGTTTTTGATTCACTTGACAGGATGTGGGTTATCTGTTATAAAACTGGAAACATGTTTATCCAAGATAAGGGTCAGTTTGATGATAAGTATCTGGGGTTTAATGCATCAAAAGTGTAGCTAACATAAAACTAGGTTTGGCCCTCTACGTCCTAAACCATCATAACAAATTACTGTTGCTGAGTTTGAATATTCACAAACATTATTTTAACAAATGTTTGCATGGTATTTGTTTAAGCATCAGATGAAATTTCGGACTAATTTATGCAGAAAACCATCATTAAAAGTAGGGTTCACAGACTTCTTCCTGCAACTGTGTCATTTAATATTAATATAATTATTATTAATATTAATTATTATCATCTCATATTTAAATTATATATTTATATATACATTTAAATTGTTAAAGATAATAATAGTAAAAATAATGATGATAATTAAATAACAATAATAATTATTATAATAATGGATATGTTTTTGATTGTATATAGAAAACATAGCAATAGTTAATAATAAAAATTATAATAATGTATTATATTACTTATAATAAATATATTTTGGATTGTGTATTGAAAGCAATAACAGTTACAATAATTATTATTAATTACTATTATTATTAATTCTATTTAAATAATAATAATTTAAATCAATATAATACAAAAAAATACAAAATAATGGATATATTTTGGATTCTATATAGAAAGCAATAATAGTTATAATTGCAATAATAATATAATAATTTGCTATTATTAGACAATAATAACAATTAATTCTATTTAAATAAAAATCATTTGAAATAAATTAATAATAAATACATGAAAAAAATATATATACAAAAATATATAAAAAAATTAAATTGTTAAAGATAATAATAGTAATAATAATGATAATTAAATAACAATAATAATTATTATTATAATGGATATGTTTTTGATTGTATATAGAAAACATATCAATAGTTAATAATAAAAATTATAATAAGGTATTATATTAATTATTATAATAAATATATTTTGGATTGTGTATTGAAAGCAATAACAGTTACAATAATTATTATTAATTACTATTATTATTAATTCTATTTAAATAATAATAATTTAAATCAATATAATACAAAAAAAATACAAAATAATGGATATATTTTGGATTCTATATAGAAAGCAATAATAGTTATAATTGCAATAATAATATAATAATTTGCTATTATTAGACAATAATAACAATTAATTCTATTTAAATAAAAATCATTTTAAATAAATTAATAATAAATACATGAATAAATAATAACTTTAAAAAATGAACATATTTTGGATTCTATATAGAAAAAACAACATTAAATTTTAAATAATATTAATAATAATTATTATTAAATTATTTTTCACATAATATTAACTTTAAAAATAAGGATATTTTGAATTCTATATAGAAAACATAACAGTTCAATAATACTAATACTAATAATTATTATTATTAATTCTATTTAAATAGTAATAATAATATTTAATTATATTAATTATAATAATATATTTTGGATTGTATATAGAAAACAACGAAAGTTAATAATTATATTATAATAACTATACATCTAATTTGCAATCCAAGCACTCACTTTTAAAAACCAATCTAGTAAAAATAAAGAAAAAAAAGAGATGCTGAAGGCAAAACAAGTGTCAATATTAGAATAAGGCCAGATTATTATTCCAGTCCTGTATAGCAGCGCCACCTGCTGCCCAAGCAGTGACCTGCATAAAGCCAATCATTTAATACCAAAATCACCATGGCCCATTTAATATTGTCATTTAATCATCTTCAGTATGTTTTATAAAGCTTAAATGTTTTGAATTACAAACAAGAAGCTCTACCTAAGGGTTTCTCAATACCAGATCTTACAGTTCGGTGTTGGTCTTCTTCTTCACAGCTTTGTAAATGTGAATGTCCCTTTGAGAGTCATAATGGACCTCTTGCACAGAGAACCTCTGCCGTAGCTCCATCAGGAACCGCTCGTCTCGCTCATATCGGATCCGACAGGACAACATCACCACTGTGTTCTCTGTGCTCAGGTGTTCAAGAGTCTGCAGGAGGGCGGGAAACGTCTCCTCCAGGTAAACAATGTCGGCTCCCAGTATCAGATCAAAGCTGCCTGGGGGATACAGATCTAGATTCTCACCCCAGGTAAGTTCAGATACCCGTACCGCCTCCTGCTGGCTGGGAGGAATGTTTTCACGCACGTTGGCAGTCAGAAATTCCAAGGCAGTTTCTCGGTCTGTAATTGTCACATTGGCTCCTGCAAGAACAGAATATTACCAACTAAAATCATTCAGGAAAAAAAAGAAATGAACAGACAGGGAAAGTATAATTCATTCTTACCAAGCAGAGCAGCTACAATGCCCACCAAACCTGTGCCAGCTCCAAGCTCAATAGCTCTCTTTCCTTTCAGATCGACATTTCCCATCTCCAGGAACATGCAAAGCACCACAGCCTGGGACAAACAGGGATGGACAAATGAATCACGGCTGAAAAAATAAACACTTGTGACAGTTCATGGATCAAATCTTGTGGGATTCGAACCTGCAACCTTTCTTTTACCAGCCCAGATGTGTAAACACTAGACCCCAGAGCTGATGTATTTGAACTTACTGCGTCCCAGACCACAGCAGCGACACCCAATCGCTTCCAGTCCTGGCTGAGTCTGATCCTGTGATTGGCCAGATTAAATTCAGCTGAAGTCTGGTGAAGCTTTGACAGAGCAGGCAGTACATTCTCATCATAGGGCACCAAAGCCATCCTGAGCTGCTAAAATGCCTGAAAAGTCATTTTAGCATTTGATTTTGCCAATAATTACTTTTATCATAAAATAAAAGTTCATTATATAGAATATACGTGATATCTGATATATTTTGAATGTTATGTTGTATCATTGTAGTGTGCATAATGTATACTGTACCTATTTGCAAATCCAGCGAGTTGACAGTTCCTTATTCTGTAACGTTTTAAAATGGTTTGCCAATTTGTCAAGAACAGAGAAAAATCTAATACAGACTGTTAGTAAACAAGACAGATTCAGCATGGTCTCTTCAGCGATCTGTTGTTCGACTGCTGTTACTGCGGACAGTCGTGACTCACCTGCGCCACCTGATGTTTAGGCGTGTAACTGCTAGTGGTGTTTTGTTCATCAAGGAATATTCTCATATTTTAGTTCACTCTAGTCTACGAGTAAATAGCATTAGAGTGAAGTGAAGGAGAATAAGGTTGTCTTATTCTCAGCTTTCACTAAACGAGGTGCGTTTTTCAAAATAAATCAAATGGGGTTGCTTCGCAAAATGATTCAATGCGATTCAGTGTTTCGAAGCATTCGAATCTCCATACGCTGGAAGTGTGTATATTTAGCTCAAACAAGCACAAAACACTTTTTACAAACCAATTGCAAATGTTTTATTGAATAAACAAATCAACTAATACCATTAAGTTTTTTTTTAATAATATGTGTTATATGTGTTATTTGATTATTATGTTAATCAGGCCTGATGCAAAAATTGAGGCAATGAGATCCAGGCAGTCCAGCAATGATTATGTCAGAGATCATATTTGAATAAGGAATAATTAATTTATTAAGTAAAAATTATAGCGACAAACAAATTAATCAAGTAAATAATAGTTTATAATAAAATCCAGAGAATTGTATCTAATAGATGAAGATGAAGATCAGATTATAGAGAAAGAAGGAACAAAATTAATATATTTGGAGAATGAAATGAGAGGTAGAAGAGAAGCAGAAGCAGCCAGAAGTAGAAGACGCAGAAGAGATGCGAGAAGCAAAAAGAGCAAAGAGAGTTATATTTAAAAATGTCCTGACTCTTCCAAACTTTATAATGGTAGTGAATGGGGGGGGGGGGGGTCCAATTTTGAAGCCAAAAAAAACGTGCATCCATCTATCGTAAAAGTACTCCACACAGCTCCAGGGGGTTAATAAAGGCCTTCTGGAGTGCAGCAATGGGTTTTTGTAAGAAAAATATCCATATTTAAAACTTTATAATCTAAAATAACTAGCTTCCGTCAGATGACCGTATGCAAACTGTCGACTTGCGCCAAATGAGTAACCCCTGACGCGAGCAAGATATAGGAGTGGCGTGAGCTTAGACACCTCTCGCGGTTCAATTAGGGCTGTGCAACAAACTCAAGCTCCTCTTCTCTTATATCAAAATTCTATTTTCTGAAATATCAAAATTTCTCGTTTTAGACTTCTAATTTGTGACCGATGGTTTGTTTTGCACTTCTGCCAAATTGATGCATACGGCCGTCTACCGGAAGCTAGTTATTATAGTTAATTTTTTTTTTTTTTTTTTACAAAAACCCATCTCTTTGCTTCAGAAGGCCTTTATTATCCCCTGGAGCTGTGTGGAGTACTTTTACAATGATGGATGCACTTTTTTTTTTGCTTCAAAATCGGACCCCTCATTCACTGCCATTATAAAGCTTGGAAGAGTCAGGATATTTTTAAAGGTGCCATAAAATGCTTTTTTACAAGATGTAATATAAGTCTAAGGTGTCCCCTGAATGTGTCTGTGAAGTTTCAGCTCAAAATACCCCATAGATTTTTTTTAATTAATTTTTTTAACTGCCTATTTTGGGGCATCATTAAATATGAGCCGATTTATGCTGTGCGTCCCCTTTAAATCTCGTGCTCTCCGCCCCCGGAGCTCGCGCTTGCCTTAAACAGTGCCTAAACAAAGTTTACACAGCTAATATAACCCTCAAATGGATCTTTACAAAGTGTTCGTCATGCATGCGTCGGATTATGTGAGTATTGTATACTTTTATATTGTTTACATTTGATTCTGAATGAATTTGAGGCTGTGCTCCGTGGCTAACAGGCTAATGCTACACTGTTGGAGAGATTTATAAAGAATGAAGTTGTGTTTATGAATTATACAGACTGCAAGTGTTTAATAATGAAAATAGCGATGGCTCTTGTCTCCGTGAATACAGTAAGAAACGATGGTAACTTTAACCACATTTAACAGTACATTAGCAACATGCTAACGAAACATTTAGAAAGACAATTTACAAATATTACTAAAAATATCATGTTATCATGGATCATGTCAGTTATTATTGCTCCATCTGCCATTTTTCGCTATTGTTCTTGCTTGCTTACCTAGTCTGATGATTCAGCTGTGCACATCCAGACGTTAATACTGCCTGCCCTTGTCTAATTCCTTTCATAATGTTGGGAACATGGGCTAGCATATGCAAATATTGGGGGCGTACACCCCGACTGTTGTGTAACAGTCGGTGTTATGTTGAGATTCGCCTGTTCTTCGGAGGTCTTTTAAACAAATTAGATTTATATAAGAAGGAGGAAGCAATGGAGTTTGAGACTCAATGTATGTCATTTCCATGTACTGAACTCTTGTTATTTAACTATGCCAATATAAATTCAATTTTTCATTTGAGGGCACCTTTAAATATATCTCTGATTGTGTTTATCTGAAAGAAGATAATTATATACGGATGGCTTGAGGGTGAGTAAATCATTGGATAATTTTCATTTTTGGGTGAACTAAACCCCAGAAAGTGCCCATTACTATAAACACACACCAGTTTGCGGAGTGCTTTTGTACAGCTAAAATGACTTAAAATAACATTGAAAACTTTGCACAATGAAGTTGCAACCATCTTACAATACAAATAATGTGGATAATAGACAAAATAAATAAAGTTCTGTTAGTATTCTCAGGGAATGTGAAACGTGAATTTTTAGAGTTTAAGGAACAGCTGTTTTTAGAGTCGTAAAGATTAGAGGGAAGCTTAGAATGAGAAGTTTCTTCATTAGACTGGACATTTCATTATTATGCCATTTTGAGACACTCAAGGTTTTCAAGGTCTGTTTGAGGAAGAGACATCAAACCATAGGCGTTAAGACATTTCTGTTGCAGCGTTTCAGTTTTTTGGAGTGTTCTGATATACGATTTTTGTAGAAATGTTTTGCACATTTATTTTCTTGTGTTTCTGTCATCTGGTTGGTAAGTTAAACATGATTTATGACTTCAGGTTTAGTACGGTGAGATGATTTACATTTATTGTATTTATATGGATATCTATGTGTGTTTGGTTCTGATACAGATGGTGTGAAGATAGTGTCAGTGATGGAGGGAGATTCTGTCACTCTACACACTAATATTCATGATAGATACAGACGTTATATACCTAATATAGAGTGGTTTGGACCTGAAGATACTTGTATAGTCAGAGTCAATTGGTTTAATGAGACGACAAATAATATTAGATATTGTGTTGATGACATATTCAGAGACAGAGTACAGATCGACATTCAAACTGGATCTCTGATCATCAGGAACATCAGAACCACAGACTCTGGACTTTATCGAATTTACGCTAGATTCTTCAGTGAATTATTCAATGTTACAGTTTACGGTGAGTATAGTTGAATTTAATTTGTTCTTTCCTCACCATGTTTTAACAATCAATCATTTGAAATGTCTTATATATGCCAATATGTTAAGATACTGTTGATATAGAGCTTAAATGAATTTATTTACCCCAGAATATTTCCATACAGTAATTTGTTTCATATTATTCTCTCATGTTTTCCAGCTCGCCTTCCCATTCCTGTCATCACCAGAGATTCTTCATGTTCTTCATCATCATCAGGATCATCATCATTGTTCAAATGTGTTCTGCTGTGTTCAGTGTTCAAAGTGAGTCATGTGACTCTCTCCTGGTACAAAGGTAACAGTTTATTGTCCAGCATCAGTGTGTCTGACCTCATCAGCAGCGTCTCTCTACACCTGGAGGTTGAATATCAGGATAACAACACCTATAGTTGTGTGCTGAACAATTCATTCATTGACCAGACTGAACATCTGGACATCAGTCAACTCTGTCAGACGTATGCAGGTACATCATAGGGGATGTTAATAATTTAAAGAAAATCATCACAAACATTGTTTTTCTTTCTATTGCAATGCTGTTGGTGAGTTTATCATTTAGGTGCATTTTCTCAATAAAACCTCTTTTTCTGTCCTCAGACCACGTACACTGTTACAGTTTTTCTGAAACTGTGATTCGATTGGTCATCTCTGCTGTGGTGGGCGTGGCTACTGTTGCCATAGTGGTTTATGAAATCAGATCCAGAAGAGCTGAACAGAAGTGAAGAACATCACAGTCAGTCTCTGAATGATGATCCGTATGTTTTCACATCTCAGGATTCCAAAATGTTCTAAATGATTCCAAATTGATCTGAATCAAAATGATTCTTATCCATTAAATAACCAGAAAAGTCATGGAAATCCATCTGCAAAGAAGAGCTGGAACCCTGTTAGATGCCGAAGTCTTAATCAGCTTTTGCACAGAAAAATGTGATTTCTTTTTTTCATATAAAGAATATTGCGTTGCACATCTCTCTTCTTCAAAGACAATTGAAGTCTAAAGCATGGTCTTGAATAATATTAAAGAATATTAAAGATTCATGTTGTAATTGGCTTGTTCAGTGAGGGCTGAATGGAGCCAGTTTGAACTGAGCATTAGGAGCTGAAGGTTGTTTCTTTGAATCCCAGTAGGTTGTTGAAGGGTTTCCTGGAGATCATTTTACAATCTCAAATGCTATAAACAGAGGTGTATAGTCCAGGGGTCAGAAAGTAGAAGTCCTGCCATATTTTTCATTCCACCCATTGAAGCAGTGTTAAAGTTAATGAGATAATTAAGTGATTAATTGAGTGATGATTGAGCATTATTGAAGACACCTGATGATAACAAGCAGAATCACCAAAGGAGAAAATCACAATTTTAAGTAACCATCATGGAGATGAGTGTTTGCTTTAGTTGGGCTCTTGACCCTTGACTTTTTAATATTAGATTTGTTTGAACTGTTAACTGAGTTGTAACAGCCAGACAAGCAAAGAGAAAAGATGGTCAGGTGTTGGTTATGTTTTCACATAATTGTACTTTTACCTGAGCTCATTTAGAGCCAAATCACTAAGTTAGATTTACATTAATGATTACAGCAGAAGCAGAGGATTGGCTTTATCAATACAATCTGAAGGATTTTGCAAAAGGTGTTCTGATAAAAAAAAAATATATTTTTTATTTATTTATTTAGAGACACAGACATCAAGAATCAGCCTGTGAACACCTCTCAACAGTGGTGGCCATCATAAAGCATGTTGCAGTGCATTCTGGGAGCCACCAATCAAAACTCATCCATGGCTCCCATCATGCATTGCTGCATGAATAAATTATGAGCTTAATTGTCTTAGTAATTTTCTTTATTCTCACTATTTTATTTTTTTCTGTTTTTATGTGACTTTTTAGTAGCTTGTTTTCTAATGTTCAGAGTTGATCAGAATATGTTGCTTGTCACCGTCGTTGAGATTCACAGGCTGATTCTTGATGTCTGTGTGTGCCTAAAAGAATGATTTTTTTTTATTATTCAGAACAACTTTTGTGAAACCCTTTGGATTATATTGATAAAGCTGATCTTGTGCTGTAGAATCACAGTGCTGCTATAATCAATAATGTAAATCTAACTCAGAGATTGGGCTCTAAATGAGTTCAGTGAATCAGATCAAATAATTATGTGAAAACATGACCAACACCACCTGACCATCTTTTTTATTTACTTATCTGGCTGTTACAACTCAGTTAACAGCCCAAACAATATCTAATATTAAAAAGTCAAGGGTCAAGAGCTCAACTAAAGCAAACACTCATCTCCACAATGGTAACTTAAAAATTGTGATTTTCTCCTTTGGTGATTCTGCTTGTTATCATCACTCAATTAATCACTTAATTATCTCATTAACTTTAACACTGCTTCAGTGGATGGAATGAAAAATATGGCAGGACTTCTACTTTCTGACCCCTGGACTTTACACCTCTGGGTATAAATAATATATATGTAAAAAAACCTGTATTAGTGTGAATGAAAAATAAAAGAATATGAATCAGTCCAGGTGGAGTACACTTTTTACCAGCTCTACAGGAAGCTGGGACCAGTGGCAAAAATGTTTAGTTTGTGTGAAATGCAGTGACAGTCTTTCAACTTAATTTTGATTTAAAATGCAACATTGTAGGAACGTTGATTTGTTACATTCCAAGAACATGAAAACGTCCAGTTTCCTTAATGTTAGTAGAATGTTATTTAAAGGTTAGTATGATGTTCATGAAACATTCTTTCAATTATTCAAACACCTGCTGTGAACAAACACTGAAAGAAAGAGAAATAAGAACTACTGGTGGGCATAGATTAATTTTTTTAATCTAGATTAATCTAGATTAAAATGGCTCATTTGAATTCTGCCGAAGACATTCAGAATATGTGAGATACCCAAATTGTCCCTGCGTCTCAATGTCCGTACTATCCATCCTAAATAGTATGTGAGATTAAAATAAGTGTGTCCCAAAGCATATGTTGAAAAGAGTATGCCAAAAGTTCCCGGATGGTCTACTATTTACGGTAGATTTTCAAAGTGTGGATCCGTGCACACTATAGAGGCTAATATTGCCCACAACCCATTGCTGAGAGGTTGTTTGAGTGACTAATAATCAGTTCAAACTGATAGAAAATATTTATTTTAATGTTATATGTGTTATTTTTCATCTGCAAATACCAATGTGGACTTTTATAAAGATCTGATTGGCCATTAACTTTTAAATGCATCATTAATATGAGGACAGTTCTCCACATGAAAGACTCGCGACTGCAGATCAACGTGCTGCATTTCTCTCCGATACGGTAGGAAATTAACTAAATGAAATGTGGAGGATGTGAGATGATTGACAGGGCAGTTTACGGTGACTGGATGCGACAGAGAGCAAAGACGCGATTGTATGACGTGATAGTATGCCCCAAAGCTTGTCTACTCTTTTGCTACACACTCAAAAGTAAGTACGTTTTGTTCACAGAAAGAGTACATACGTTTAGGGCGTAGTATAAGTAGGCGAATTGGGACGCAGCAAATGACTAAAAGTAATCCGCCATTTTGTCCGACAAAGCAGATAAAAAATAACCTCGGTGGAGTTAAACTTGAAAAATTGTGTATATTGACAACTTTCCGCGTTTGAAACAACATTGATTCTCATGTTCATTCATGTTTATTTGATGCTATAACTGGACTCGTAGTAATAGATGATCGGTTAGCCTCTGGAGCTGAGGCGCTACAGCAATCTGTCACGACCATGGTCACGACACATTAAAGAGCAACAAAACGGTTTTTATTGTTTGAAATTCTTAAAAAAACTACACAGTTTTAAAGCTGGGACTTTGTTAAATATCATAAGTAACCTGCTCTGCCTTGTCTGTCGGCGTGTTGTCAGTGTCCTCTTTGCTCCGTGATGCATTAATCGGACAAAGCAACAGTAACTAAGGGGGGCGGGTCTTTGCGAAGGGTCAATGGACTATATGCACGGGTTACTTCCTAGTTGTCGTTAAGCCAGCTCTAGCACTTCCGGTGAACTGTTAGCTGTTCATTCTGTAGTCGTTGTACATCGACACAAAACCATCTATCGTTGACTTTTTAATGTTGTATTTATATTTTAATGCAGTTATCACATTTACCTAATTTGCCAATAAACCAGTTTTATTGATTGCAATAAAGACGAAGCTATTGGGACTGTTTAAAAACGCTGTCTGTAATTAGACACACACACACATTTTTTTCCCCAGCACTTCAAATGTTATTTTTAATGTGATGACCACAAACATTATTTGTTCATCCTTCTGAGATTGTCCCCATTGTAAAACCGAACGTTTAAAAATGTAGGAAATTTAACATTTGATAGAAAACACTTATTTAAAAATAAAAAAGACAGTAATTAGCACTTTAACCACCAGGTGGCGGCAAAGTAGCACTTATTTGCGCACATATCAGCCATTTCCTCTAAACGTTTTTCACTTCGTTTTTGACTAAATATTAAACATTGTAAAATAACTAGGTTTAAAATACATTTTGTCAATGTGAAGTATGAAATACTCGCAAAATCTTATGAAAAACAATAACTTTAATTGTGAATTACACAGAAAGCGAGCACCGTGCTCTCCCTTTGTAATCACAGCAGCTGTCAGTCAGTGCAGTGCAAGATCAATGATTTCAGCACACTTGTGAAAATACACATTTTATTCAATTAATCTAACTAAAGTGCACAATAAATATTTAATTTTTGAAGCTTTTTTTCCACATAAAAGTGTGAAAACTAATGGTTGAATTGAATTTAGCTGAGGAGGAACATTGAGGTACGTCTTTATTTTTTATTTTTTTATGCTGTCTTACGTTTGAATAACTAAATTAATGCTATGCCACACTATTTAAGTGACTATATTCTGATTATAAACTAAGTATTACACTACTGATGCTCAACACACCACCAAATGACATCTCACCAGAAGTTTTCGAGCTGGCTTATATTAATGCGGAAGTTCTAAAGAACGCTCCGTGCATATAGTCCATTCGGCTAGGTATACATCCGCGCTAAAATATCAAAGTGAAAGTCATCATAGCTTGCGTATAGACCCAGCTCCCAACCCAACTTTGAGAATAGATTAACGGCGATATTTTTTTTATCGCCCGATAAGAGTCTCACGTTAACGCAGCACGTTAACGCCGATAACGGCCCACCACTAATAAGAACACAAACTACAACTTTCTTCAGCCACAGCCTTAGATGAACTGAAGATAAAAGACATTAAATCTCTGAAGATCTGATTCAACAACTCCACAAACAGCATTACCAGCTTCACTTATTACTAACCAGACTGACTTTATTTCTGTCACGTCTACAGAAGCTCTTATTGAGAATTAACAGAAGTTTAGATGTTTCGTTTGAGGTCACCATCTTGGAGATTGGTGGTTGGTTGCTTTAGTTGAGCTTTTGACCTGTTTGATCTTGAGCTTTTTTTTTTTTTTTTTTTTGGTAGAGATATAAAAATATCAGTATTCTTCAAAGAATAAGTTAAAAAAATGGATGCAAAAGCAAAATTGTTGCATTTATAGTTTTGTTCTGTGTATATATTTGTCTGAAAAAGACAGTCAGACATGGAGAAAATGTGCCAGTGGAACCCAAAGTAAACATGAAGTTGAATGTGAAATGAGATACCAGTAAAAAAATGACCGCAGTAACCAGTGACCACAACTTTTCACAACTACAAGTTCAAATGATCTCTTTCACATAGAAAACATGAAATAAAGCAGAGAAGACGTCTAAGTTTTGATAAGTTACGTGTCATCTAAACTTTCTAAAGCAGAGGTCTTCAACCCACTGTCCTGCAGAGTTTAGCTCCAACCCTAATCAAACACACCTGAACCAGCTAATCAAGCTCTTCTGGATATCTTGAAAATCACAGGCAGGTGTGCTGAAGCAGGTTGGAAATCAATTTTGCAGGAGGAGCAGAGTTGAAGACCTCTGGGGTAGAGTGTGGTTATTTTATGGTATTGTTTGTATGGTGTTTTCTTGATATGCTACAGTGAACGTCTATAAATGTCTCTTCGATGTACTTGTGTGGGTGAGGGCTAGGGGGGCCCATACAGTTGTTTTGCATATGGGCCCGGGACTGTCTTGCTACACCAGACACATTGATGTGTTAAGAAATACCACAGGTTGTGCTGTTTTCAACACATCCGTTTCAAGAGTGTGGTAATATTCTCATGAAGAGTGACGTGATTTAAAATTAAGGAACAACTGTTTAAGGAGGCCTGAAGATTAGAGAAGTTCTCACACAGACTGAAAAGTTTCTTCATTACTCAATGTTTTGTTATCCAAACTGTTAAGATATTAAAACTATTTGAGATTAATGACACATTTCTGTTGCGTTATATCTCATCTTCTCAGATTTGTTGAGTGTTTTTATTTAATATGTTTGAAAAAATGTTTCGCACATCCATTTTCTTCTGTTTGTGGCATCTGACTGGTAAGTTAAATGATTTATGACTTAAGGTTTAGTACAGGATTTACATTAATTGGTATTTAATGGTGTGTTTCTGAAACAGATGGAATGATGAGAGTATCAGTGATGGCGGGAGAGTCTGTCACTCTACACACTGATGATCCTGATATACACAGAAATATACACCATATAGAGTGGAGGTTTGGACCTGAAAGTACCATAATAGCTGATTGGTTTACTGAAATTACCTATCATTATAAGCAGATGTTTGGAGACAGACTTCAAATGGACAGTCAAACTGGATCTTTGACCATCAGGGACATCAGAACCAAAGACTCTGGAATTTATCAACTAGACATTATATACACCCCTTTCAAGCAAATTACAGTGTTATTCAATGTCACTGCTTATGGTGAGTACTTTAATTTAATGTACCCTGTCCTCACCAGTTCAATTCTTTTAAATGACAAACCGTTATTGAATACAATAAAAATGATTTCAAACCAACTTCATATAGATTTTTTTTCTCTTCTTTCCACAAAATAAATGCCATTGAGTTTATTCAGTTTTGTTGAGTGTTTTTATCTCATACTATTAAAAATAATTGTTTTTTTTTGTTTGTGGCATCTGGTTGGTAACCCAGATAGCAAGCAATGATCTAAATAATGAATGTTAATAATCAATGTTAATGTGTCAACGTTAACCTCATTGAATCAATATCACTTTTGCACCCACAATTAATGTTGAAAAAATGTTGAAATTTCAACAAAAAATCAATGGCATTGAATCAACATTACAATATGATGTTGGTTCAACATCATGCTTGCACTCTCAGAAATTAAACACAACTACAACTGACTTAAAGCCACACTGAAGATAAAAGAAGATAATAAATCTCTCAAGATCTCAGCAGAAGCTCTTTTTGAGAATTAATTTCAGAGGTTTAGATGTTGATGTTTTATTGAAAATATTTGGTCACCATTTTGGTGGTCAGTGTTGCATTTAGTTGGGCAGTTCGACTCTTGGCTTTTTCTTTGAGTTTGTAAAAGTGTTTACCAAAACACATTTTGCAATTTTGCATTTTGCAAAGAAAACCAGAAACAAAAATGATCAGGTGATAAAGTGTTCTGCCTCACAAAGCAGAGTAGTTTACTAATCATGTTCATGACCAAAAGTGGTTATTTGTTTTTGAAATATTATGTTCACCAATAATACTTTCTTGCCACAGATCATATTCTGATTTTGAGAAAAAAATGTTTTTACACACACAGACATCAAGAATCAGCATATGAATCTCAACAATGGTGACATCCTTCATGCCGCAATGCATGCTGGTAGCCACCATAGTATACAACTCATGACTCCCAGCATGCATTGCGGCATGAAGCATGTCACCATTGTTGAGATTCATATGCTGATTCTTGATGTCTGTGTTTCGAAAGATTTTAACTTTTTATTAAAATTCAATATTCAGAAAGTCTGATCTGTAGCAAGAAAGTATTGTTGGTGAATGTAACATATTAAAAACAAATATAAACTTTTGGTCAGGAGTACAATTAGTAAATGATTTTGCTTTATGATGATGAAAACTATATCACTTGATTATTTTGTTTCTGGTTTCTTTGCAATAAATTATGTGTTTTGGTAAACACTGTTACAAAGACCACAAAAAGCCATGAGTCAAAGAAACACTGATCACCAAAATGGTGACCAAAAATGTTCAACATCTAAACCTCTGTTAGTTCTCAATAAGAACTTCTGCTGAGATCTTGAGAGATTTATTGTCTTCTTTTATTTTCAGTTGATTTCAGGCTGTGTGGTTTTAAGTCAGTTGTAGTTGTGTTTCATTTTCTGAGAGTTCAAGCATGATCTTGAACCAACATCACATTGTAACATTGATTCAATGCCATTACCATTGATTTTTTGTTGAAATTTCAAATTTTTTTCAACATTAATTGAGGGTGCAAAAGTGATATTGATTCAATGCGGTTAACGTTGACACATTAACTGATTTAACATTGTTTCGATCATTGCTTGCTATCTGGGAAGTTAAACATACTTTTTTACAGCATCAGATTTGTTTTTTAAATCTTGTTTCCTGTGTTTTGTTCTAATACAGATGAAATGAAGTCAGTTTCAGTGACTGCGGGAGAGTCTGTCACTCTACACACTGACGTTCCCATTATACACACACGATATACGTTACACCTCTGGAGGTGGAAAATGAGGATGAAAACACCTACAGCTGTGTGATCAACAACCCCATCAGCAACCAGACCAAACATCTCAACATCACTCAACTCTGTCACACATGTCCAGGTATGTCAGCAGCAGTGATTTTTTTAATTGTTATTTTTAATCATTTAGCAGACACTTTTATTCAAAGTGACATACAGTTGAGCATATGTCAAACAGATTCACATTAATGATTACAGCACACTTTGATTCTACAGCAGAAGATCAGCTTTTACAATATAATTAATGATGGATGATTTCAAAACACTATCTCATGAAGCTCCGAAGCTTTATGAGTCTTTTGTTTTGAATCAGTGATTCAGAGCATGTATCAAACTGCCAAAGTCACGTGATTTCATTAATCGAGGCTTCATTACGTCATCACTGTTTTGAAACGTTTCAAAACAGTTCGAAATTTCAATGGTTCACCGGTAGAGGACGATGATAAAGTGAACCTATGAATCATGCAGATTTACTGAGAACTGCTGAACAAGTGTCTATGGGTTTTATCTGATCTCTGATCAGTTTTATACATTTGTAGATGTTTTAATTAGACATTAGAATAATTATAATGAACAATGGTAGTAATCTCTTATTTGCTTGTTTTGCTTGAGCCATGGACCAGAGAAACAAGCCCTGAAAATTGATAAAAGAACACATATTATACAGACACTATATATTTAATCTTATTAGATGATTAGTTAATTGCATTTGATAGATTTTACTTTCAATAAAACCTCTGTAAAACATTTGTAAAAGGTGTTTTCATGCATGTTTGGCCTGAGTTTTGTTGCATTTGCACTGACCACCGTTTCAAAGCCTTGACACATTTGCTTCAACTGCTTCAATGTTTTGCGAAGCCTCGATCCGCCCATCACTAAATATAATCCAAAAGATTTCTTAAAAGTTGTTCTGATGATTTAAAAAAAACAAAAAAAAAAATTACTTTAGGCACACACAGACAGACATCAAGAATCTGTGTATGAATCTCAACGACGGTGACAAGCAACATATTTTGATCAACAGATCAACTCTGGACATTAGAAAACAAGCTACTAGCCATGAATTTTCATTGGTGGCACCCAGAATGCACTGCAACACGGTCACCACTGTTGAGATTTATACGCTGATTCTTGATGTCTGTGTGTCTAAATAGAAAAGTTTTTTTTTTTTTTTTAAAGAAACTTTCAAGAAATCCTTTGTGCTGTAGAATCACAGTGCTGCTGTAATCAATAACGTAAATCTAATTCAGAGATTGGGCTCTAAATGAGATCAGTGATTCTGATCAAATAATGATTATGTAAAAACATAACCAACAGCACCTGATCATCACTCAATTTACAGAGGTGGAGTTTCCAGGGGTCAGAAAGTAAAAGTCCTGCCATATTTTATCTCATCCACTGAAGCATTAATTAGATAATTAAGTGATTAATTGAGTGATGATTGAGCATTATTGAAGACACCTGATGATAACAAGCAGAATCACCAAAAGAGAAAATCACAATTTTTAAGTTACCATCATCGAGGTCAGGGTTTGTTTTAGTTGAGCTCTTGACCCTTGACTTTTTAGTATTAGATTTTGTTTGGACAGTTTTAACTGCATTACAACCAACCAGACAAGCAAAGTTAAAAGATGATCAGGTGTTGTTGGTTATGTTTTTACATAAACATTATTTGATCTGAATCACTGAACTCATTTAGAGCCCAATCTCTGAGTTAGATTTACATTATTGATTACAGCAGCACTGTGATTCTGCAGAAGATCAGCTTATACAATACAGAATAGTTTTTAAAAAAAAAGTTGTCCTTATCACAAAAAAAAAAAGATTATTTTAGGCACACACAGACATCAAGTATCAGCCTGTGAATCTCAACGACGGTGACAAGCAACATATTCTGATCAACAGATCAACTCTGAACATTAGAAAACAAGCTACTAAAAAGTCACAGAAAAACAGCAAAATTTTAATAGTGAGAATAAATGAAATTACTAAGACAATTTAGCTCATAATTTATTCATACAGCAATGCATGATGGGAGCCATGGATGAATTTTGATTGGTGGCTCCCAGAATGCACTGCAACATGCTTTATGATGGCCACCACTGTTGAGATTCACAGGATGATTCTTGATGTTTGTGTGTTTAAAAAATAAATAAAAAAAATAAATAAAAAATTGTATCGTAAAAGCTGATCTTGTGCTGTAGAATCACAGTGCTGCTGTAATCAATAATGTAAATCTAACTCAGAGATTGAGCTCTAAATGAGTTCAGTGATTCAGATCAAATAATGTTTATGTAACCAACACCTGATCATCTTTTAACTTTGCTTGTCTGGTTGGTTTTAATGCAGTTAAAACTGCCCAAACAAAATCTAATACTAAAAAGTCAAGAGCTCAACTAAAACAAACCCTGACCTCCATGATGGTTACTTAAAAATTGTGATTTTCTCCTTTGGTGATTCTGCTTGTTATCATCAGGTGTCTTCAATAATGCTCAATCATCACTCAATTAATCACTTAATTATCTCATTAATGCTTCAGTGGATGAGATAAAAATATGGCAGGACTTTTACTTTCTGACCCCTGGAATCTCCACCTCTGTCAATTTATCACTTAATTATCTCATTAACTTTAACACTGCTTCAGTGGGTGGAATAAAAATATGGCAGGACTTTTATTTTCTGATTCCTGGACTTTCCACCACTGCTCAACATTAATTTATTGATATTGATTCAATGCGGTTAACATTGACACATTAACATTGATTTAACATTATTTTGATCATTGCTTGCTATCTGGGCAGTGACTACAACTACAAGTTCTTTGTAAATTTGTTGGCACAAATGTGCAAGCCACACATTATCTCTTGCACTTAGAAAACATTTTGTCTGTGAAATAAGGCAGGGAACATGTCAACCAAAGAGGTTCACATGAAAGCTAGCCGTTAGCATTTACATTAATCTCAATGACATTCTTTATAAAACTGCACTGCTAGACCTTGCTGTAGAAAAACGGCCAAATTCTGAGAGTAACAAACCATTTTCCATTAAAACAGTAATATACTGTAGAAAACAATGCATTCTGGGTAATATTTGTCATCTTCGAGAAAATAGCCTACAGGCAGAGGTGGGTAATCCAGGGGTCAAAGAGTACAAGTCCTGCCATATTTTTATTCCACACACTGAAGCATTAATGAGATAAATAAGTGATTAATTGAGTGATGATTGAGCATTATTGAAGACACCTGATGATAAAAAGCAGAATCACCAAAGGAGAAAATCACAATTTTTAAGTTACCATCATCGAGGTCAGGGTTTGTTTTAGTTGAGCTCTTGATCCTTGACTTTTTAATATTAGATTTTGTTTGGGCAGTTTTAATTGCATTAAAATCAACCAGACAAGCAAAATAACAGCAAAAGATTTAAAACAAATAGTTAGAATTAAAGAAAATAATAGGACTATTTCTCTGCATAATTTATTCATGCTGTGATGCATGCTGGGATTTTTGTTCTATTGTTCCCAGCATGCATTGTGGCATGACACTTTTGATTGTCACCTTTGTTGAGATTCTTGTGCTAATTCTTGAAGTCTTTGTGTCATCTTAGAATCTTTGTGTCATTCTTAGAATCTTAATATTATTGTTTAGTGTTATTGCCTTGTTTCCAGTTTAAATATCTAAAAAAATGCTTTTGCTTTTATTCAAGTAAAACAAAAGTTTTTGTTTATATATGTTTTGGTTTAAAATCTTCATCTGTGCGGTCAGCCTAAGGTGGATAGGCGTGCACGAGGCGAGTGTTCTGTAAAATAGTGCATGCATTCGCAGGCGCATAGCCTTTCTTTACAAAGTGACATCGCCAACTACTTGTCTAATACAGCGTTTTTAGTCGTTTGTGTGGATCCATGTGAATGGGGATTTTTGATAACGTTGTCATCTGTAAAGAGAAAAAACTTCCGTTTTTAGTACATTGTTGTCGTGAAAACATACCTTTGGTGTTAGTTTTTCTCTTGCTGCTGAAATTGTGTTAGCTTGGGCAAAAATAATGAGGGAAAATGTGATGTTGACAACTTGATGATAAAGAGGTTGTCATCATCTAGTGGTCTAATATTACGCAGAGTGTTTTTTTATCATGTAGATGTAATGCAGTTCATTTCAACAATAATAGTCTGTTATATAATGCATTGCGGCATGAAGCATGTCACCATTGTTGAGATTGATACGTCTATGTAAGAGGTCCATGGTTGGAAGATGATCAAGCAGCTTTGCAGCGGTCAATCTGAAGCTTTCACCTGCACACCCACTGAAGCTTAGAAGGGTTGAATCTGATCTCTATGTGGATGGGAAACCTCCTGGGAGATTGGGTAGCTGCGGGAAGAGGTGTTAGGGAGGCCAGTGGGTCTGATCAGCCTGTGGTCTGAGTGGGTCCTAATGCCCCAGTGCAGTTGCTTATTGCAACCCCCCCCCCCCCGCCCCAGTACAGTAAACATAAACTGTACTGAATAAAGGGTTAAGTTAAAATAAACCCCAGAAAATAAGGGGTGTAACCCTGGGGCAATAATAATCCCTACTTTACACCACATACCATGCAATCAAATGATATAGTGTTTTCAGTTCTTACAACTTATATGGAAGCACTCTTATTTTTTTTTCATTACTATTTTTAATGTTTTTGAAAGAAGTCTCATATGGTTATCATGCCTGCATTTATTTGATCAAAAATACAGAAAAACAGTAATATTGTGAAATATTATTTACAATTTAAAATACAATTTAAAATGATGGTTTTCTATTTTAATATAATAAAATAGAATATCAACAACAACAATATAATACTAATAAAAATAAAATAATAATCCTTGCATCACCAGAAGTGTGTATTTGATTGTCAAAATATTCAGTATCTGAAAAAAAAAAAATCCACAACACATTTTACAAATATATGTTCAGAAATTAACATTTGCTCAGTTGTACGTATAATCTGCGTTCTACTCGCACCCGCTCTGGGGTGCGTTTCCAGAACAATGATGAAACTCGCTGCTGAACTACCATAGTATGATGCATCGTTGAACAAATCAACAAGCTACAGAGGTGGGTAATCCAGGGGTCAAAGAGTAAAAGTCCTGCCATATTTTTATTCCACCCACTGAAGCATTAATGAGATAATTAAGTGATTAATTTAGTGATGATTGAGCATTATTGAAGACACCTGATGATAACAAGCAGAATCACCAAAGGAGAAAATCACAATTTTTAAGTTACCATCATCGAGGTCAGGGTTTGTTTTAGTTGAGCTCTTGACCCTTGACTTTTTAATATTAGATTTTGTGCAGATTTTTGTGTAGATTTTTTCTGCATTAAAAACAACCAGAAAAGCAAAGTTGGTTGGTTATGTTTTTACATAATCATTATTTGATCTGAACTCATTTAGAGCCCAATCTCTGAGTTAGGTTTACATTATTGATTGTGATTCTATTGATTATTGATTGTGATCAGCTATGATCAATACTTTTTTTTTTTTTTTTTAGAGTTCTGATTTAAAAAAAAAAAAAAAAACAGAGCTCATTTAAACACACAAACATCAAGAATCAGCCTGTGAATCTCAACAGTGGTGGCCATCATAAAGCATGTTGAGGTGCATTCTGGGTGCCACCAATCAAAACTCATCCATGCCTCCCATCATGCATTGCTGCATGAATAAATTATGAGCTGAATTGTCTTAGTAATTTTCTTTATTCTAACTATTACATTTTTGCTATTTTTCTGTGACTTTTTAGTAGCTTGTTTTCTAATGTTCAGAGTTGATCTGTTGATCAGAATATGTTGCTTGTCACCGTCGTTGAGATTCACAGGCTGATTCTTGATGTCTGTGTGTGCCTACATTTTTTTTGAAGTCCTTCAGATTATTTTGATAAAGCTGATTTTCTGCTGCAGAATCACAGTGCTGCTGTAATCAATAATGTAACTCTAAGTCAGCAATTGAATCAAGAGATTGAGATCAAAGAATGATTATGTGAAAACATAACCAACACCACCTGATCATCTTTTCCCTTTGATTGTCTGGTTGTTAAAACTGAGTTGGAACAGTACAAGCATTATGGGGCGGTTTCCCGGACAGAGTTTAGTCCTAGAATAAAATGGCTCTTTAAACCAGATTAACAGAAATCTGCTTTCTCTGTCATGGTTTAAAATAATCCTAGACTTAGTCTAGTCCAGAGTTTAATAAACTGATTTCCTGGAGGAAGACTAGAGCAACTCCAGGACTAAACTGAGGCTTACATTAAACCTACCAGGAGGCAGGTTTAACTTCAGATTAACATTGTGTTTCAAAGAAGACACATGTATATATATATATAGTGATGTATAAATAGCTTTGTTATTTATTTTGGATGTTGTTCACTTTATTTAAACAATTTAATTTAACACCATCAGTTTGCTTCATGTTAAAATAACATGTTTCAGTAAAGTAACACAATCAGACAGGACTTTCACTTCCCATCACGCTTTGTATTGGGCTGAAGTGAGAGAGTAAATGTTGAAAAAGTGTTATTTTATGCATTTTTTTAGAAAGATGAGAATATGGAGAGACTTCTTACTGTTTAAAGGTGCCCTTGATTCAAAAATTGAATTTACCTCGGCATAGTTAAATAACAAGAGTTCAGTACATGGAAAAGACATATAGTGAGTCTCAAACCCCATTGTTTCCTCCTCCTTATATAAATCTCATTTGTTTAAAAGACTTCCGGAAAACACTCGGATCTCAACATAACACCGACTGTTACGTAACAGTCGGGGGCTCCACCCCCAATATTTTCATAGGCCTATGCCATTGCCAGCTCATATTCAAGCCATTAGAAAGGGCAGAACGTCTGGATGTGCAAAGCAGAATCAACAGACTAGGTAAGCAAGCGATGACAATAGCAAAAAAGGGCAGATGGACCAATATTAACTGACATAATCCATGATAACATGATATTTTTAGTGATATTTTTAAACTGTTTTTCTAAATGTTTCGTTAGCATGTTGCTAATGTACTGTTAAATGTGGTTAAAGTTACCATCGTTTCTTACTGTATTCACGGAGACAAGAGCCGTCGCTATTTTCATTTTTAAACACTTGCAGTCTGTATAATGCATAAACACAACTTCATTCTTTATAAATCTCTCCTCATTAGCCGTTAGCCACGGAGCACAGCCTCAAACTCATGCAGAATCAAACGTTTAACATCCAAATATATACTTTACTCACATAATTCGAAGCATGCATACAGCATGCATTACGAACATCTTGTAAAGATCCATTTGATGGTTATATTAGCTGTATGAACTCTGTAAATGCGCTGTAATATAGTCCAGAGCTCGTGTGGCTGGGAAGATGCGATTGGCAGGGGGCGGGGTCGAGTGAAAATCAGTGCATAGTTAATTATGCCCCAAAATAGGCAGATAAAAAAATTAATAAAAAAAAAAAACTATGGGGTATTTTGAGCTGAAACTTCACAGACACATTCAGGAGACACTTTAGACTTATATTACATCTTTTAAAAACATGATCAAGGGCACCTTTAATGTTCTATTAGGTAAAAGGTTTTGTTATGATAGTGTTTTTTGGAGATTACCATTGTGGTGAAGTGTTGAGCTTGTGTTTGGGTTGTGTTCATAGTCCAGGTTTTAGTAGTCTGAACTTTATCTGTGTTTTAGAAAGCTATTTTTTAAACCATTATTAACTCTTCTGGATTAAGGCATATCCTGGCTTAATTTAAGACCTGTCTGGAAAACTGCCCCGATGTAATGTTAAAAAGTCAAGAGTCAAGAGCCCAACTAAAACAAACCCTATTCTCCATCAAATTTTTTTTTACAAGAAAGTTTGCAGTATAAAGAAAAATGTCATTCGAGTTGCTGCTTCTGTTTTAAATGAGAAATTTCACAAGAAACAGACTACACCCGAAATAAGTGTGAAAGTTACGCGCTTAACCACAAACAAATCATCAGCAGTTTATGGGGGAGACACATTAACAACAAGAAGACTATCATCTAGTCTAATATTGGCTTTTTTTGATATTTTATATTGCTTATTCACTGATACGAGTCAATCAAAATGTCAAAAGAGTCATTAAAGGGATAGTTCACCCAAAAATGACAATTTTGTCATTACTTACTGACCCTCAAGTTGTTCCAAACCTTTATGAGTTTCTGTCTATGGTTGAACACAAAAGAAGACATTTTGAAGAATGCTGGTAACCAGACAGTTGCAGCAGTCATTGACTCCCATAGTATTTTTTTCCTGCTATGGAAGTCAGTGGCTACCATCAACTGTCTGGTTACCAACCTAATTAAATTCTTACACTAGAGATAAATCCAAATATAGTCAAAGTCGAGTAACTTACTCTTTTAGACTCCTCATTGCTACTATGAGGGACAGAATGCCACTGAACTTTTGTGAACAAACAAAGTGATTTTGACTACATCTCGCCCCATGCAGAAAATGCAGCACGTGAACACAACTTTCACGCTTTCATGAAAAACACTTTTAAACTGACTGTAATTTTTTTCTTTCTGAAAAGACAAGGAGAAAATGGCCCAATGGAACCCAAAGTGCCAAAAAAGTAGTTGATTGTGCTACTAAAAAGTCACATAACAACAGCAAAAATTAAATGGCGAGAATAAAGGAAAACACTAAGAAAATCTAGCTCATAATTTATTCATGCAGCAATGCATGATGGGAGCCATGGATGAAGTTTGATTGGTGGCACCCAGAATTCACTGCAATTATTACAATTATTACAATTACAATTATTCTCACCATTTTTGAGATTCATACGTTGAATCTTCATGTTTTTGTCTCTAAATGAAAGAGATTCATCTACTGTAAAATCACAGGGGTGCTGTAATTAATAATGTAACTTTAACTCAGAGATTGTGCTTTAAATGAGTAATAATAAAAAGTCAAGGTTCAAGAGCCCAACTAAAGCTGCTGATATGTTTTGCTGATAGCATGTGACTAAAGAGATTGAGGAACAGACAAAAAAGGACAGTGGTCAAAGTAGGCTGGTTCATTTTGACACAAGAGTTCTTTCGTTAGACTTCCTCCGTCATCTCACACGGTTCAAAATGTTTTGCGCATTTATTTTCATTTATCTATGGCATTTGGTTGGTGAGTTAAACCAATTTTTATGTCTACAACTATTATTTAGCCTATTTCATCCTAAAACAAAAATTCTGTCATTTACTCTCATGTCGTTTCCAAACCTGTTTGACTTTCTTCTGTGGAACTCAGAAAAAAAGATTTTTGTTTTTTTACTCTTTGTGAATACACTGAAAGTCAGTGAGGTCCAGTGGGCTCTTTTAGATTTCACTGTATGGGCAGAAACATTCTTCAGAATATCTTTTGTGTTCCACAGAAGAAAGAAAGTCAAACAGGTGTGGAGCAACATAAAAGTGAGTACATGACGACAGAACATTCATTTTTGGGTGAACTGTCCCTTTAATCTGGTTATCTATGTGTGTTTTGTCTGGATACAGATGGAGTAAATGTAAATACAGTGTCAGTGATGGAGGGAGATTCTGTCACTCTACACAATAGAGATGTCAAAAGTTATGCACAGTGGAGTTTTGGACCTGAAAAAACTATTATAATCATTCAATTTAATGGGGGGAAATCTGATATTACATATTTTAATGTTGAGAGAATCAGAGACAGATTACAGATCGATAAACAAACTGGATCTCTGACTATCAGGAACATCCAAACCACAGATAATGGACTTTATGAACTGCTCATGGAGAAAGACAGGCTGTTATTCAATGTTACTGTCTATGGTGAGTACTTGAATTTGATATACCTGTTCTCAACAAGTCATGTTTTCATTCACAGTGTTAATATGGTATAAGAATATTAATTGACAGCAGTACTGCTAAAGTGTTTTATATGCCAGAATATAGATTCAAGATCATTATAGAAGTATTTATGCATTTCTTTCTTTGAAAGCTTGTGATGATAAAATAAGTGGCAATAATATACCCTCTATTTATTTTTTCTTAATTTATTATTAAGTACTTATATCATTCATATTTTTTTATTAATTTATTCTTTTGTTTTATTTTTTATATATTCTTCAGCTTCTCTGCCCATTCCCGTTATCACCAGTGTCTCTTCAAACTGTTTATCAAATTGTTCATTGCTGTGTTCAGCGGTGAATGTGAGTCATGTGACTCTCTCCTGGTACAAAGGAAACAGTTTATTGTCCAGCATCAGTGTGTCTGATCTCAGCTCCAATCTCTCTCTGCCTCTGGAGGTGGAAAATGAGGATGAAAACACCTACAGCTGTGTGATCAACAACCCCATCAGCAACCAGACTCGACATCTTCTGGACATCAGTCAATTCTGTCACACATGTGCAGGTACCGTACATCAGCTGTGATATTAATACATTTTTACAGAAATATCACAGACAAATGGTTTTGCTTTCAGTTGAGATGTTGTTGGTGCTTGTCATCATCTAGGCGCAGGTTCCTCAGACTCTGTCCAGTGTTGTGGTTTCACTGAAGCTGTGATTCGATTGGTCATCTCTGCTGTGGTGGTCGTGGCTACTGTTGCCATAGTGGTTTATGACATCACATCAAGAAGAGCTGAAAAAAAGCTGGTCATGGAGAATTAAAGAGAATTTTACAAATTCAAAAAAGAAAGTGAATAGCTTAATGAAAACATGGAAGTTTGAGTATACATTTTTAAATACTGATCTTGTTTGGAGTAAAACTGATGTTCAAATTGTGACTGATTTTCAATGAAATAGTCAAAGGTTTCACAAAATGCTCTAAATGAATCGGTCTGAATCAGAATGATTCACAATCTACTGGAAAAGTCATTGAAATCCATTGGTCAAAAAGATGCTGATGATGACAAAGTCTCAATCAGCTTTTGCACAGGAATTAGTGTTTTGTTTTTTTGTTTTTTTTATAAAAAAATATAAAGAGTATTTTGCTTTAAAGGCAATTGAAATCTGAAGCATGACATTGAATATTAAATATTCTTCTTTGTTGTTGAGTCAGGGCTGAATGGAGTTTGAACTGAGCATCAGGAACTGAACATTGTTTGTTTGAATCCCAGTACATTGTTAAAGGATTTCCAGGGGATCATTTTATACGCCCAAAATGCTGTCAAATAATCTATAGGCTCTGTCAGTGTAAGTTTTACTGAAAAATAAAACAATTGGAGTCAGTCGATTCTTTTGTTTTTAATTCAAGAACAAAATGTAGTTAAGTGTGAAGTGTGAATATGTAATTTAATGAGTAATGTTGAATTAATTTAGAAGCAATTTTAATGACTAATTTTGAATGTTTATCAATGAGAGAACGGTGCAGTAACAGCATCTACCAGCAGAGGTAGATAATGAAGCAGTTCTCCAGCAGAGAACTAGATAATGCTGATTAGTCAAAACTTCACTAAAAAAGGAAAACGCTGTCTTTATTTACTCACCCTCTCCCCAACCGCATTTAAATGTGCACATATTGGTTAATAACTAACCAAAATGTTGTTCTTCTTGTGTAAAAATGGACACGTAACTGGAAAGAGAGACATTTAGCCACAAGAGACGTGGGCCTACTGGATAAAAAGCTCTTACTGACAGCTTCCTCCAGTATCTGATTGAAAAAATGTTTTACGCATTTGTTTTCTTCTGTTTATGGCGTCTGGTTGGTAAGTTAAAAGTATTTTTATGGGTTTATGTTCATTATACTCAGGTTTTATATGAACTGTTATTAAGGTAGTTCACGCAAAAATGAAATTCTGTCATCGTTTTCTCACCATCTTCTCAATCCAAACCTGTATGGCTTTCTTTTTTCTGTGGAACTCAAAAGAAGATATTTTGAAAATTGAAAGGGTTGTTTTGGGCCTAACTGACTTGAATTTTATCGACAAAACAGTTAAAACATTCTTCAAAACATCTTTTGTGTTCTTTTCTTAAAACAACATAAGGGTGATTAGTATGACAGGATTGTCATTTCTGAATGAAGTACCCTTTCCCCACTGATGTTGTTAAGGATGTTGTAACGTTCCCAGTACGTTCCGATGTGGAGTTCATTTAAGGTTTGGGGGACTTTATTTGGCGGACCTTCACAGAACATCCAGGACATTCTCTTAATGTTTAGGGAACCATATTTTATTTGGAAATGTTATGTTCCCAGAACATTCTCAAAAATTGAAATTAGAGCTACAGTAATTGACTAACAAAAGCAGCTGTTCAAACAAAAACTGTAAAATCAAAGTAAAAAAAAAAAAAAAAAAAAAAAAAAGCACTTTATGGGTATTTACTCAATTATTATTAAGAAACTTTTTCTTAAAAAATAGAAATCTCTTGCAGTAAATCATTAGCTGACAACAACACATGCATGAGCTAATATAACTGCTGTATCACTGCATCAATAACTACACAGTTACTGTCTTTAAATAAAGCAACATGCAGCAGATCATCAGTGTTTGTGGATCATCACTGACTGAAGCTCAGGATCTACTCTCCAGCACAATGGTGACCCACAAAACTCAGATAACAGAAACAGAACATTAAACACTAACAGATCTCTCTAGATTTTTCACTGCATTTTCACTTATTAAAAACCAGTCTGACTTTATTTCTTTCATACAAAACTTCGTAATGAGGTGTTGATGTTTGAAGTCACCATTATGGAGGTAAGCACTTGTATTATTTGGGCTCCTGACCCTTGACTTTTTAACATTTTTTTTTTTCTCTCCTCATTTGTTATAGCAAAAGTTCTGAAAGAAGTAGTATTAATTTCATGTTATTGTAACTGCAGTCCTGTAAAACTGCTGCATAAAATCTTGTTCTGCTTTTTTTTTTTTAGTCATGAAAAAAAATGTGTGAATTTTGTGCAAAGTCATCCACCGATGAAGAAAGAGGTGCAAACTTGTTTAACGGCTTGAGGAGTGATGTAGCAGCAATGTGATTGGGTGATAGTTAACACTTTATGTTGGCCACAGTGTTGTTTCTCTCTCCGTCTCTCTCTCTCTCACGTTAGTGTGTTAAGAAGAATAACACACTGGTTGAGTTAAAAGTAACACAAAATGTGTTGTCCTTAGACACACAGGTGTGTTAAGATATAACACTTGTGTTGTTTAAAAAGTGTAAGAACTAAATCCTTTGTTCACCTTCCCAGAAATGTATGAATCTTATAGGAATGGTTCCAAAATATAATAGAAATTCTAATTAGAATCCTGTAGAGATTTCTTATTGGAAAACTTTAGGATTGTTTGACAAGGGCATGGTGTCAAAGACGTCACCTGGTAACGTTCCCAGAACGTTCAAAGATGGTCACGATGTGGAGTTCTTTTAAGCTTTGGGGGACGTTATTTGGTGGACCTTTAGGGAACATTCAGGACATTCTGGCCTGGGAATGTTTAGGGGACTATTACTATAGGACCTTCTCTCTAGGTCTCTACACTACATTCACAGTAAAATCCCCAGTTAAATCAGTTCTGCTCAGAGTACATATGGTCCCTCTCTAAATAGTGTTAAAATAACACTGAAGCAGAGTTAAAGTTTAAAGGCACGGCCTTAGATGAAATCAACTGAAGGTAAAAGACATCAAATCTTTCAAGATCGGATTAAAAGATATGATTAACTTATTACTAACCATAACTAAATGAAAGCTTTCATTCAGAGGTGTATAGTCCAGGGGTCAGAAAGTAAAAGTCCTGCCATATTTTTCATTCCACCCACTGAAGCAGTGTTAAAGTTAATGAGATAATTAAGTGATAAATTGAGTGACGATTGAGCATTATTGAAGACACCTGATGATAACAAGCAGAATCACCAAAGGAGAAAATCACTATTTTTTAGCCACCATCGTGGAGATGAGTGTTTGCTTTAGTTTGGCTCTTGACCCTTGACTTTTTAGTATTAGATCTTGTTTGAGTTGTTAACTGAGTCATAACAGCCATACAAGCAAAGAGAAATGATGATCAGGTGTTGGTTATGTTTTCACATAATTGTAATTTGATCTGAACTCATTTAGAACCCAATCTCTGAGTTAGGTTTACATTATTGATTACAGCAGCACTGTGATTCAATATAATTCAAAGGAGTTCACAAAATTTGTTCTGAATGAAACAAAAAAGTATTTCTTTTAGGCACACACAGACATCAAGTATCAGCCTGTGAATCTCAACGACGGTGACAAGCAACATATTCTGATCAACAGATCAACTCTGAACATTAGAAAACAAGCTACTAAAAAGTCACATAAAAACAGAAAAAAATAAAATAGTGAGAATAAAGGAAATTACTAAGACAATTAAGCTCATAATTTATTCATGCAGCAATGCATGATGGGAGCCATGGATGAATTTTGATTGGTGGCTCCCAGAATGCACTGCAACATGCTTTTTGATGGTCACCACTGTTGAGATTCACAGGATGATTCTTGATGTCTGTGTCTCTAAATGAAAGCAATGTTTTTGATCTGAACACCTTTTGTAAAATCCCTCAGATTATATTGATAAAGCTGATCTTGGTGGCTTAAAAATAGTGATTTTCTCCTTTGGTCATGGGCGGACTGGCCATCTGGCATACCGGGCACTTTCCCGGTGGGCCGACGTGCTTTTTGGGGCCGACGGTCGCCGACCGCAAAAAAAAAAAAAAAAAAAAAAAAATCTCTCGGCCCATGAAAGTGGTAGGCCTAGATCGGCGGCCCAATGCTTTTTCAATTGACACCGGGCTGCTGGCCCAAAACACTTTAGTCAAAAATTTCACATAGGCTAGTTTTTTTTCCTTCTAACAGACGCGGCTCATGAAACATGTAGCTCAGCGGCCCATTGGTTGTTTTCTTGATTGACACTGGACTGGAAGCTGCGTGAGAGAAAAAAACGCTGCCAAATGTGTCAAATTGACACAAATGTTTTAGGCAGTAGCAGCAGGGGCGTAAATCGCGGGGGGGACAGGACCCCCCCTATCTGAGTGCTGTCCCCCCCAAAAAATATAATTAATAACCACGCTAAGTATTGTGCATAAATTATATAAACTTAAAATAATTATGTAAGTAGTAAAGCAATACAAACGCAAACGGGCGTTTTAAGTTTAGAAACATTTTGAGTCACCCCTCCCTTGCCTCACAGTGGTTTGGTCCACCGCGCACGTCACACTCGCGTGTGTGTAGATTCTGTAGAAGTCCGGCGGTGCCGGCGGGAGAGAACAGTTCTACAGACAGATGAGTTCCAGTAAGTCGGCTGTCAAGGCTATTTTATTCAAAAACATCGGATGAAGTGATTATTTTCTCTTTAATGCTGACGGTGCTGAGTAATTAGTCATAACAACAACAACAACAACAACAAAAAAGATGATAACTGATGATTTTTTTCCCGTGAGTCCGCTATTTTAGCGATTATAATGTTACCTAGCTTGTTTACCATAGCTTGTTGGATATAACTCTCCCACACCAACAACAGTTAACATTGTGATAAGAATATGTAAACTGTAATAAGGCTAATAGATTTACTGTTGTGTGTTGGGTTATGCTTAGTGTGTATTCATCGTATTTTGGTGACTTGGTTGTAAACAACTTCAAAATAAATAAATAAATAAATAAAATTGTGTGTGTGTATATATATATATATATATATATATATATATATATATATATGAAATTACATAATTAGTAATATATAACTATATAGTCATGAAATTATATATATATCATGAAATTATATAATTAGTAATATATAATTATATAGTCATGAAATTATATATATATATATATATACTCAGCAAAAAAAGAAACGTCCTCTGACTTTCAACTGTTTTTACTTTCAGTAAACTTAATGTGTAAATATTTGTATGAACAGCTGATCAGCTGTCCTTCCTGTCTCCCTGTAGCGCTGTCTCAGGCGTCTCACAGTGCGGACATGGCAATTTATTGCCCTATAGCCACATCAGCAGTCCTCATGCCTCCCTGCAGCATGCCTAATGCACGTTCACGCAGATGAGCAGGGACCCTGGGCATCTTTCTTTGGGTGTTTTTCACAGTCGGTAGACAAGTCTCTTTAGTGTCCTGCGTTTTTAGAACTGTGACCTTAAATGCCTACTTTTTGTAAGCTGTTAAGGTCTTAACGACCATTCCAGAGGTGCATGTTAATTAATTGATTATGGTTAATTGAACATGCATGGAAAACATTGTTTAAACCCTTTACAATGAAGATCTGTAAAGTTATTTGGATTTTTACAACATTATTGTTGAAATGCAGAGTCCTGAAAAAAGGGACGTTTCTTTTTTTGCTGAGTATATATATATAAAGCGGAAGGACGGGTGGTATATCTTATGTGGTGGTGGGCCGGTCTGGGCCAAAATGCCAGGGCTGATTTTTGGTCCCAGTCCATCCCTGCCTTTGGTGATTCTGCTTGTTATCATCAGGTGTCTTCAATAATGCTCAATCATCACTCAATTAATCACTTAATTATCTCATTAACTTTAACACTGCTTCAGTGGGTAGAATGAAAGATATGGCAGGTCTTCTACTTTCTGACCCCTGGACTATACACCTCTGACATATTTACTTTATTTCTGTCAGATGTCTAAAGAAGTTCTTATTGAGAATTAACAGTGGTTTAGATATTGGTGTTTTATTGGTCTCAATATTACCACCGTGATGGTGGTCATTCCAAACTGGAATGTTTTTGCAGCACTTCTTTCACACTGGTTCTTGGTCTGCAGATCCTTAATCAGGCATAAGCACTGTGTGTTCACACTTAACACATTCAAAGATAATATACAAAGCTGACAGACAATGCGATGAACATCATTTACAGTAATCCGGGAAAGTTTTTGTAAGCTGAAGTCATCTTCTATTATGTCATTTTGAAAGCTCTGTGTAAGGAACAATTGCTTCTGGCACAGCACCGGAAGTAAATAGGCTGCTTGAGGAAAAACACGGAAGTGACAGTGCACTTATACGCCCCCCAGGGCCTTTGTGATTGGTTTAAAGAAATGTCAGTTATCCAGTGGTCCACAAATATAGGAAAAATTAGAGATAGCAAGGATTTACTTGCTTGTAATTTATTTTTTATTATTATTTTCATGAGAGCTTTGCATTTCACCTATAGTTGAAATGGCTGCTTCTTAACCAACATTTTCAAATGGGTCAGGAAGATCCAGCCCAGTCCTGAATGAAACGTCCCCATCTAACTAACAGGGAACCATATGGGAATGTTCGGTTAACGTCCCAAATGTCTTCTTTGTAACGTTCCCATGTGACCATAAAATAACCAAAATAGAACGTCTCCCTAAACTAATATCAGGAACGTTATTATAAGACCAACAGAGGACTATTTGGGAATGTTCTGTTAACGTCTCAAATGTCCTCTTTGTAACGTTCATATGTGACCATAAAATAATCAAAATGTCCCTTTAAAGTCATATAAGGAACCTTGAACTGCAGCACTTTCATTACCAAAAGAGGACGTTTTAGGAACATTCCTAATGTTCTGTAAGGGTTCAGAATTTTCATCACCTTTAGAGAATTTTTAGGGAACGTTGCTCAAGGTCACAAGAACATCGCCTTCTACATGGGTTAAATTTTGCTTTTTGGTGTGTTTGGTACAGATACAGATGGAGTGAAGATAGTGTCAGTGATGGAGGGAGATTCTGTCACTCTACACACTAATGCTAGTGATATACCACAACGTTATATGCGACATATAATGTGGAGGTTTGCACCTGAAGATGCTCATATAGTTAGAGACATTCGGCTTGATGAGAACACGGGTGAAATGATGTATCATGAGGATGACATGTTCAGAGACAGACTACAGATCGACAATCAGACTGGATCTTTGACCATCAGGAACATCAGAACCACAGACTCTGGACTTTATCACATGTTTGGTCTATTCTTAAGAGAATCATTCAGTGTTACTGTCTACGGTGAGTAGTTGAATTTAATGTGTTCTTTCCTCTCTAGAAACCCAGTCAGTTTGGGTTGAAATTCTTTGAAGTTCAAGTATTAGTATTATAAACACTGAATTAATACCAACATATGAAATTAAATTAAGAACATGCATCAGAAAAATTGGGAACGTTGGACAATAAATATATAACAGGAATATAACAGCTTGACAGTAAACTGTTTTTGCACACAACAAAAACTGCAGTGTTAAATTAACTCTCCTGGGAGTATATGTGAGACCATACTCAAAAGCAGAATCACAGTGCTGCTGTAATCAATAATGTAAATGTAACTCAGAGATTGGGCTCTAAATGAGTTCAGTGATTCAGATCAAATAAAGATTATGTAAAAACATAACCATCAACACCTGATCATCTTTTAACTTTGCTTTTCTGGTTGGTTTCAATGCAGTTAAAACTGCCCAAACAAAATCTAATATTAAAAAGTCAAGGGTCAAGAGCCCAACTAAAGCAAACCCTGACCTCGATGATAGTAACTTAAAAATTGTGATTTTCTCCTTTGGTGATTCTGCTTGTTATCATCAGGTATCTTCAATAATGGTTAATCATCACTGTTAATCACTTAATTAACTCATTAACTTTAACACCGCTTCAGTGTTCATTTAACACTCTTATTTTAACACTTGAGTATGGTCTCATATATACTGCCAGGAGAGTTAATTTAACACTGCAGTTTTTGCTGTGTCTTATATTAATGTCAGTAAAAGCAAGGCTATGTAAACAAAAAAAAAACAGCCACTCTGTCCAAAAGTGGGAATTATGGTATAACAGACACAGCAATGCATCATGTTCAATAAGATCATCATGTTTGAAGCATGATCCAGGGGATTAAAACATACAATCTATATTTCAGACCTAGTGGAGTAATAGTAACAGTAAATGTGTTAAGTTGCATAAAATGGAAATACTCAATAAAGTAGGCTATTTTACCTCAAATGTGTATTCCACAACTGATAACATAAAACACAATAAGACAATACAACATTTACTGTAGGTGTCATAAAATTTACTGACAACTTAATTTGAGAAATTTTCTATTGGCGGCGAGATTCGCTGATTTTTGGTGCGTAAGATGTGATGGTCCAGCTGGCATTTTCACCCCCAAAATGGTGGTTGTGCTACTGAAGCGCCACCTAGTGGCTGTTACCAAAAAAAGCATCAAAGTTTCGCCTCTTGACTTCTATACACTTTGGCACAACTGAGCAAGGCACCTAACACCCAATCACTCCCTGGGTGTGACAGCAAAAATGGCTGTCCACTGCTTCAGGAGTGTGTTCAATACTCACTACTGTGTGTATGTGTGCACTTAACTTAACTTATATGTCAGTATGGTAAAATAATATTAATTGACAGCAGATACTTGTAGTGATTTACCCCAGAATATTTAGTAAAATTATTTAGCATATAGTAATTTGTTTCATATTATTCTCTCATGTTTTCCAGCTCGCCTTCCCATTCCTGTCATCACCAGAGATTCTTCATGTTCTTCATCATCATCAGGATCATCATCATTGTTCAAATGTGTCCTTCTGTGTTCAGTGTTCAAAGTGAGTCATGTGACTCTCTCCTGGTACAAAGGTAACAGTTTATTGTCCAGCATCAGTGTGTCTGACCTCATCAGCAGCGTCTCTCTACACCTGGAGGTGGAATATCAGGATAAAAACACTTATAGTTGTGTGCTGAACAATCCCATCAGCAACCAGACTCGACATCTCAATGTCAGTGAACCCTGTCACACAAGACCAGGTACATCATAGAGGATGTTTGTTTTCCAGTTAAGATGCTGTTGGTGAGTTTGTCATAATGTAAGTGCAGGTTCTCGATTGGTCATCTCTGCTGTAGTGGGTGTGGCTACTGCTTCCATAGTGATTTATAATATAAGGACCAAAAGAGCTGAACACAAGCAAAAACACACAAGAATATGGATTTCAATCAATTTTTCATTCTTTTCTTTATGTTCTTCCTAAAATCTAAACAAAATGCACAAGACATTTCAGTGTGAAAATGCTTATCCTATGTGAAACTTCTTCATTCCACGAGACTAATGTGATTAAGTTCTGCTTTCATAGTATTTTTTCCAATTAAAATGGAATGGTTTCAGTTCTCTGTGATACTATATGAACGCCCAGTTTCAGACAATTGAACAACATGAAATATATTACAGGGTTAGTTCACCCAAAAAATGAAATTTCTGTCATTAATTACTCACCCTCATGTCGTCCCAAACCCGCAAGACCTTCCTTCATCTTTGGAACACAAGTTAAGATGTTTTTGATGAAATCATTTTTTTTATCTCGAAATTACCACATTCAAGGTCCAGAGAAGTAGTAAAGACATTGTTAAAATGGTCCACATGATTACAGTGGTTCAACCTTAATGTTGTGAAGTGACGAGAATACTTTCTGTGTGCAAAAACAAAACAAAAATGACTTTATTCAACAATTTTTCAACAAAAAATCTCTCAGATTTCAGCAAAAATATCTTAATTTGTGTTCCAATGATGAAGGAAGGTCTTGCGGGTGTGGAATGAGGGTGAGTAATTAATGACAGAAATTTCATTTTGGGGTGAACTAACCCGTTACATTTAAATGTATTATAATGTTTATGTGAATGGCATTAATCTGGAAATAAACCAATCAGTGAATCATAGCAACTTAAGGGTGAATAAATGAACACAATTTCATGTTTGGCTCAAATATTTCTTTACAGTTACAGTTGATAGTTTATTACTCTTTAATTCTCGCTGCACAAAATATTTTATTAAAATTCAATTAATGCTTATTCTAAACTTAAAAATCATGAGAGAACAGTCTCTGGGTGGGTCTTCTGGGAATGTTGAAAGAGGAAATGATTGTCAAAGATCTACAAACATAGTTACATTTGTGTGAAATGAGAAGTCTTGAAAATAGTGTTATAGACCATGTTTCCTACATGACCCCCATATGCAATAAACTATTCAGGGCCCAGAAATACCAGAGACGCCCATGTCTTCCTGTATTCAGAAATAAAAGCAGTGGTGCTCAGTTCTGCATCTGCACATCTACACCCCTCACCTGCATTATTAGATCAAGAATCAATCATTTTCACAAAAAACTTCAAAAGCATTGGTCATCCCACTGCTGAAGAATATGGCTTACACGTGTGCTTTTGGCTTACACATTTGGCTGTTAGTGGGTAAGTTTTTATGCCTTTTAATTCTTGTTTTATTTTTTATAATAAGATTTCATCTTTTTTTAACTATCTGACTTTTGGAGTCTATAAAGGAATAAACCTATGAAATCATGAAAAATATTAACACGTAATATAGAGCAACATTTGTTGTGCACAACATTTAACAACTGGAATCATTTCTTGTCTGTTCTCCAGGTGTGTTTGGTCCTCAGACAGGTGGAACGGAGACAGTATCAGTGATCGAGGGAGATTCAGTCACTCTACACACTGGATTTACTGAAATACTGACGGATGATCACGTGCTCTGGATTTGGCTCAACAGTTCAGTGTGTATAGCCGAAATTATTAAGCAGGCCATTTCTTTTCCTGATGGTTTCATGATTTTTAGAGACAGACTCCAGTTGGACTTCAAAACCGGATCGCTCACCATCACAAACATCACAACTACACAGAATGGATTGTATGAACTACTCATCGTCCGTGCCGGCACAGTTTCAAACAAGATTTTTAATGTGAACGTCTATGGTGAGCAGTTATTTTTTGCCCTGTCCTCGCTAGATTAAATCTTTACTTTTTTTTTTTTTTTTTTTTTTTTACAAAATACCCAGCTAACAGAATTTTGTTATAAGAACGTTCTCTAAATATTTAATAAGGTATAATGTTCCTCAAACGTTCTTTCAACTTAATTTTGATCTAAAATTCAACATTCTAAGAATGTTGATTTGTAACATTCCAAGAACATGAAAATGTCCTTAATGTTAGTAGAATGTTATTTAAAGGTTAGTATGATGTTCCTGAAACATTCTTTCAATCATTCAAACACCTGCTGTGAACAAACACTGAAAGAAAGAGAAATAAGAACACAAACTACAGCAACTTTACAATACTCAGGGGTCAAGAGCTCAACTAAAGCAACCACCAATTTCCAAGATGGTGACCTCAAACGAAAACATCTAAACCTGTTAATTCTCAATAAGAACTTCTGTAGACGTGTGACAGAAATAAAGTCAGTCTGGATAGTAATAACCCAGATAGCAACACTGTGTCGGCCCAAATCCGGCCCACATCTGGCACATGCGGAATGATGATCTGGCCCACATGTGGCAGGAATGATGGCACTTGGGCGGACCGCTCCTGTTTGCCAGATCTGGACCACAAGCAGGCCACAAAAATGCCAAATGTCAGCCAAGAGCAAAGAACTGGACCTTATCTGATCCACAAAATCTTATGTATTATTTATAGAGTCATTTCAACATTAACAAGCCTGTTTTCAAGCAGAATCACTGAGGGAAAGAAGAAAAAAAGAGATGAGCAGAAACACAAGAACTACAACTGACTTCAGTCACAGCCTTAGAGGAAATCAATTGAAGATAAAAGACATGAAATCTCTGAAGATCTGATTCAACAACTCCACAAACAGCATTACCAGCTTCACTTATTACTAACCAGACTGACTTTATTTCTGTCACACGTCTACAGAAGCTCTTATTGAGAATTAACAGGTTTAACTCGTTTGTTACATTTGAGGTTACCATGATGGTGATTGATGTTTCCATTAGTTGGCCTCTTAACTTTATACATATATAATTGTCTTTTCTGACTGCTGTGATAGTGTGTTTATCAAACACATTAGCAGCAGCAATAAAATTGAAATGAGATCAGGTGTTGGCTATTAGCCGTTGGTGATTTAACTAATCAGTGATGTTGTTTAGATGAAAAAAAAAGTTTTGCGGCATTAATACACTAACATTACAAACCCTGTGTTTCTGTGACATGAGCTTGAGCTGTATTGCAGAAATTATAATTTTTTTTAAAAAAGTACTTTGAGATGACACACTAAGACATCAAGAATCAGCACATGAATCTCAACTATGGTGACAATCAAAAGCATCATGTAGCCGCAATGCATGCTGGGTACTATAGTACAAAACTCCCAGAATGCATCAGAGCATTATGCAGCTGATCTGATTGTCTAAATATTTTGTTTATTGTCACCATCATTGAGATTCATATGCTGATTACTGATATCTGTATTTGTCAACATAGTTTTCCTCCTTGTGTTTTTATTTATTTTCATCTTCTAACTGATTTCTGCAAAACATCTGGATTTCATTTTGCTGTAACATTTATATTCAATTATTATGACTTCAGTGAAGCAGGCTATTTGATAGCTAATTGTTGGACACAGTGTTGTTCACAGGCTATATGATGATTACAAAATCAGCAATAGTTAACAATGATAACATGATCATGCTTTAGTTTTCTTTGCTACTGCTAATGTGTTTGACATAAACACTACCACAGCAGCCAGAGAAAACAAATATATATGTTAAAAGTTAAGAGGCCAACTAATGGAAACATCAATCACCATCATGGTAACCTGAAATGAAACAAACATGAGAGTTAAACTTAGTTAAACTGTTAATTCTCAGTAGGAACTGCTGTAGACATGTGACAGAAATAAAGTCAGTCTGGTTAGTAATAAGTGAAGCTGGTAATGCTGTTTGTGGAGTTGTTTAATCAGATCTTCAGAGATTTCATGTCTTTTATCTTCAGTTGATTTCCTCTAAGGCTGTGACTGAAGTCAGTTGTAGTTCTTGTGTTTCTGCTCATCTCTTTTTTTCTGTTTCCTTCTTTCCTTCAGTGATTCTGCTTGATAAGAGGATTGTTAATGCTGAGATGACTCTATAAATAATATATAAATATTTTGTGGATCAGATAAGGTCCAGTTCTTTGCTCTTGGCTGACATTTGGCATTTCTATGGCCTGCTTGTGGTCCAGATTTGGCAAACAGGAGCGGTCCGCCCAAGTGCCATCATTCCTGCCACATGTGGGCCAGATCATCATTCCGCATGTGCCAGATGTGGGCCGGATTTGGGCCGACACAAAGTTGCTATCTGGGAAGTGAAGCTGGTATTGCTGTTTGTGGAGTTGTTGAATCAGATCTTCAGAGATTTAATGTCTTTTATCTTCAGTTCATCTAAGATTGAAGAAAGTTAGTTTGTGTTTTTATTTCTCTTTCTTTCAGTGTTTGTTCACAGCAGGTGTTTGAATGATTGAAAGAATGTTTCAGGAACATCATACTAACCTTTAAATAACATTCTACTAACATTAAGAAAATTGGACAATTTATGTTCTTGGAATGTTACAAATCAACATTCTTAGAATGTTGAATTTTAGATCAGAATTAAGTTGAAAGAACGTTTGAGGAACATTATACCTTATAAACTTTCCTGGTTTTTTACGTTCCCAGAACCAACACTGAATATTTAGAGAACGTTCTTATAACAAAATTCTGTTAGCTGGTAAGAAATGACTTTCTTTTGAGCTATGTTTTGAAAAAACTCAAACTTAAGACTGTCATCTGTCAAAAAAGGTAACATACACTGATTATGCAAATGTCCTCTGGTCAAAAATAATGAGATAAACACAGTCTGTTATATTGACAGATAAAAGCAAATCTGCATATAATTTTGTCTAAACAAATCATATTTATTTGGTAGCCTGTAGGCCGTAATGAAGTAAGTATGTTTCAGTTTTTTTATGGGAAAGAAATAAATTACAGTGTTAATTGAAGCGGGAAAAAAGTCTGTTATAATCCACAAAACAAAAATATCACAGTAAAAGTCATTCACTTTGTTAAGTGAGGAAGTTTCCATTAAAGTTTCTAGCTAAATGACGCGCAAGATGGCGGCATTTGCGGTTTTATGAAATGAGAGAACGGGTCCGTGGAAGAAACATTAAAGTATGCCGGTTGAATTAACGGTCAAACAACAGCAAGTATTTAATCATTTATTACTACTATTTTGTTTTTATAATATCAAGTTTTAATATTATTTCTTGCACAGTTTTTTCATACCGCAATGTTTTTTTTATTATTATTATTATAGGAAGGGATTTGTCAGATTTGGTGGTTCCTGTCATTACCAGTGAACGTCCTTCATCATCAAGCTCAGAATGTGTCCTGATGTGTTCAGCGATGAATGTGAGTCATGTGACTCTCTCCTGGTACAAAGGAAACAGTTTATTGTCCAACATCAGTGTGTCTGATCTCAACAACAGCATCTCTCTACCTCTGGAGATTGAATGTCTGGATGATTCCTACAGCTGTGTGCTGAACAATCCCATCAGAAACCAAACTAAACTTCTTAACAACACTGAACTCTGTCAACCATGTCCAGGTATGTCAGCGGTGAGCAGTAGCTACACTAGTATATTTCATTTCGAACATTGAATCAGACTTTGTCTGTCCTCAGACCGTGTCCACTGTTGTGGTTTTCACTGAAGCTGTGATTCGATTGGTCATCTCTGCTGTGGTGGGCGTGGCTTCTGTTGCCATAGTGGTTTATGACATCAGATCCATAAGAGCTGATGTCAATTAAAATAATAAAAAGACTTATAATTTCAGGAGAGGAAATCAAAAACATCATGGAAATTTAAATATACACTTTTCTGCTATAAAGTAAAGGCCTATTGATCTTGTAGTTGAGTAAAACTTGCTTGTAAGCCACTGATGTTCAAACTGTGACTGAGTTGTTCTGTTGACTCGGTTCTTTTCAAAGAATCAGTCAAACAATTCGCAAACTTTCGAAATGATTTTCTCAGATTGGCCTGCATCAAAATTATCTTTATCCATGAACAACAAACTACTGGAAAGGTCACAGAAAAGTCCTGGAAATCAGCACCCAGAAGCCGATGATACCCACTGAGCAAATTACGTCCAGAAGACGTCTTTTTCAGGTCTTGTCTCAGGTTGAAAAGATGTCCACTGAGGGGCCAGAATGAAAGTTTTTATGACGTCTTTTTTGGACGTCTTCTGGACATCCGATATAGACGAACACGCACAATCACCAAAGGAGAAAAATCACAATTTTTAAGCCACCATCGTGGAGATGAGTGTTTGCTTTAGTTGGGCTCTTGACCCTTGCCTTAATATTAGAGTTTGTTTGGGCAGTTAACTGAGTCATAACAGCCAGACAAGTAAAGAGAAATGATCAGGTGTTGGTTATGGTTTCACATAATCATTATTAGACCTAAATCACTGAACTCATTTAGAACCCAATCTCTGAGTTAGATTTACATTATTGATTACAGCAGCACTGTGATTCTACAGCAGAAGATCAGCTTTATCAATATAATATAAAGGATTTCACAAACAGTTGTTCTGAGCAAAAAAAAAAAAAAAATTCTCTTAGGCACACACAGACATCAAGTATCAGCCTGTGAATCTCAACAACGGTGACAAGCAACATATTCTGATCAACAGATCAACTCTGAACATTAGAAAACAAGCTACTAAAAAGTCACATAAACAGAACAAAATAAAATATGAGAATAAAGGAAATTACTAAAACAATTAAGCTCATAATTTATTCATGCAGCAATGCATGATGGGAGCCATGGATGAATTTTGATTGGTTGCTCCCAGAATGCACTGCAACATGCTTTTTGATGGTCACCACTGTTGAGATTCACAGGATGATTCTTGATGTCTGTGTGTGCCTAAATTAGAAACCTTTTTTTTTGTTCAACACACCTTTTCTGAAATCATGTGAATCGCATTGGTAAAGCTGATCTTCTGCTATAGAATCACAGTGCTGCTGTAATCAATAATGTAAATCTAACTCAGAGATTGGGCTCTAGATGAGTTCAGTGATTCAGGTCAAACAATGATTAGGTGAAAACATAACCAACACCTGATCATTTCTCTTTGCTTGTCTGGCATGACTGAGTTAACAGCCCAAACAAACTCTAATATTAATAAGGCAAGGGTCAAGAGCCCAACTAAAGCAAACACTCATCTCCACGATGGTGGCTTAAAAATTGTGATTTTTCTCCTTTGGTGATTGTGCGTGTTCGTCTATATCGGATGTCCAGAAGACGTCCAAAAAAGACGTCATAAAAACTTTCATTCTGGCCCCTCAGTGGACGTCTTTTCAACCTGAGACAAGACCTGAAAAAGACGTCTTCTGGACGTAATTTGCTCAGTGGGTATAGTCTTAATCAACTTTTGCACTGAAATTTGTGTGATTTCTTTTTTCCTGTTTTAATATTATTTCTCACACATTTTTTTTCATACTGGAACATGTTTTTTTTATTATAGGAAGGGATTTGTCAGATTTGGTGGTTCCTGTCATTACCAGTGAACGTCCTTCATCATCAAGCTCAGAATGTGTCCTGATGTGTTCAGCGGTGAATGTGAGTCATGTGACTCTCTCCTGGTACAAAGGAAACAGTTTATTGTCCAGCATCAGCGTGTCTGATCTCAACAACAGCATCTCTCTACCTCTGGAGATTGAATGTCTGGATGATTCCTACAGCTGTGTGCTGAGCAATCCCATCAGAATCCAAACTAAACTTCTTAACAACACTGAACTCTGTCAACCATGTCCAGGTACGTCAGTGGTGAGCAGTAGCTACACTAGTATATTTCATTTCGAGCATTGAATCAGACATCATCTGTCCTCAGACTGTGTCCACTGCAGAATAATAGTCCTCCTCAGCTGCAGTTGTACGGATTCTTAAAGGGTTAGTTCACCCAAAAATGAAAATAATGTAACTTATTTCTCACCCTCATGACGTTCTACACCTGTAAGACCTTTGTTCATCTTCAGAACACAAATTAAGATATTTTTGATGAAATCTGATGGCTCAGTGAGGTCAGTATAGACAGTAATGCCAACTTCTCAAGATCCAGAAAGGTACCCAAAACATATTTTAACAGTTGGTGTGACTAAAGTGGTTCAACCTTAATATTATGAAGCTACAAGAATACTTTTTGTGCGCCAAAAAAACAAATTAACGACTTTTCAACAATATCTAGTGATGGCCGATTTCAAAACACTGCTTCGAATCTTTTGTTTCGATTCAGTGATTCGGATCGCGTGTCAAACTGCTGAAATCACGTGACTTTGGTGTTTCGAATCACCGATGTATTTGCAATAAACGCGTTAAAGAATCGTAAAACTGCAGCTGAGGAGGACAATTATTCTGCTGTGTGGAACTGAGGAAGAACTGATGACGGTACGGTTTGATCCTGTGCTGACCAATAAGCAGAAAGGGGCGTTTAATTCCCATCCACATGTAGAAATCGGATATTCAAGCTGTTTATTCATTTTTCTACCTATGAACGAAAAACGAAAAAATCAAGCTGAATTCTCATTTTTCATTTTTTTTTTTTAAACAAACGAAAAAGGAGCCATTTTTTTCATTTTTATACTTTCAGTATTAAATCAAAAAACGACTGAACGAATGATACACAGATTTTGTTCTATTGACTCTGTTCTTTTCAAAGAATCAGTCAAACAATTCACAAAGTTTCAAAATGATTCCTCAAATTGGCCTGCATCAAAATTATCTTTATCCAGGAACCACAAACTACTGGAAAGGTCACAGAAAAGTCCTGGAAATCAGCACCCAGAAGCCGATGATATAGTCTTAATCAACTTTTGCACTGAAATTTGTGTGATTTCTTTTTTCCTGTTTTAATATTATTTCTCACACATTTTTTTTTTCATACTGGAACATGTTTTTTTAATTATAGGAAGGGATTTGTCAGATTTGGTGGTTCCTGTCATTACCAGTGAACGTCCTTCATCATCAAGCTCAGAATGTGTCCTGATGTGTTCAGCGGTGAATGTGAGTCATGTGACTCTCTCCTGGTACAAAGGAAACAGTTTATTGTCCAGCATCAGCGTGTCTGATCTCAACAACAGCATCTCTCTACCTCTGGAGATTGAATGTCTGGATGATTCCTACAGCTGTGTGCTGAACAATCCCATCAGAAACCAAACTAAACTTCTTAACAACACTGAACTCTGTCAACCATGTCCAGGTATGTCAGCGGTGAGCAGTAGCTACACTAGTATATTTCATTTCGAACATTGAATCAGACTTTGTCTGTCCTCAGACCGTGTCCACTGTTGTGGTTTTCACTGAAGCTGATTGTGGTGGTTGTGGCTACCAGAGGTGGGGGACTCGAGTCACATGACTTGACTCGAGTCGCAATTTTAAGACTTGAGACTTGCTTGACTAAATGGAAAAAAAAAAACGACGACTTTGACTTGAGATCCAATGACTCGAGACTTGACTTGACTTGAACTGTATGACCTGAGAAAGACTTTATAACAACTAAAGTAATTAAATTACTATTATATAAATATTAATTGCATCAATTGATAAACAGAATGTAAGCTAAGGAATCACCTACACCAGTGATAAGAGTATGTGCGATTGCATGACGCTGCACAAGCACAGACAAATCATACAGCGCGGTGAGCGCGCCAAATACAGAGGGTAGAAAAAATCTCTCAAGATCGTTTCTTTAGGATATAAACACTTAGAAACTGACCATATTCATAAAAGAAGATTTGCTGTATGCATAACAACTAGAAAGAGATATCAGACACAACCATCAAAACCTTGAACTTCATTCTTAATCTGATCTTTTTATTTCATTTGACTAAATGAACTAGGTCAAAACAGCATGCTTCTTTATACAAGATTATACATTTTTGCTAGCTAGGCTGTCAATAGATTAAAATAATAATGATGGTTTTGTTATTAACGTGATGTAAATTTGCTGACATTTGCCAGTTTCTTTTAAAGTGCTTTAATGCCAAATATGTGACTCTTTCTAATGATGAAAAACAACATACAGAACTGATACCAGTGTTTTATATTGGGGCAAAATGCCACCAGAATTAATAAAATGCCCCTAATATTCAAGATATGGTGGCAAAATGGCCCTAGTATGAGTTATTTTTTATATAACATATGATATTAAACAATATTTTCAGAATATTAGTGCGATTGCAAATGTGATATTGATTTACAACAGTTCAACAGTAAACAAAGAGTTAATATTGTGATAAGTGACATTTTAGATATAATATTCTCTGTTTTTGCTCTATTTCTCCAATGACAGTTCCAAACAAGCCACAGTGTACGCAATTTGTGGCAGCAGTAGTTTCGTTACTGTGGTGTTTCGTCACTAAACGAATCCAGGTGTTTGAATGAATCGATTCCGTGATTCAGTGGCCGTTATTTGCTTTATTCCAGAATGAATCTGCCATTTTGAATGAATCAGTTGAATGAATGCTTGAATGAACGACTCACTCATTAAGATTTGCCATCACCTACTGGCAGTTAGGTCAGTCACCCCTAATTTTGGAATGGTGCAATTGACAGTGAATTGACACAGTAGGTCCTACCTACTGGCCCGAAGGGGCGAGTATACTGGAGGACACGGACGGGAGGACACATCTTGCAAATGTGTTAGGTGTCGCCCAGCCTGTAGCTATAAAAATGTCTGTTAGTGAGGCACCATGTGCCAGCGTCCAGGAGGAAGAAACACTCTTAGTTGAGTGTGCTTTCACTCCTAGGGGCCATGGCAGGTCTTGAACCTGATAAGCCAAGACAATAACAACCTCTGCTTGGTGACAGCCTTTCCCTTCTGCTTGCCTACGTAACAAAAAAAGAGCTGGTCTGAGGTCCTAAAACACAGAGTTCTGTCTACATAAGTGCGGAGAACACGTACTGGACAGAGCAGCGCCAGGGCTGGGTCTGCCTCCTCCGATGGCAGCACTTGCAAGTTCACCACCTGATCTCTAAAAGGAGTGGTGGGAACTTTAGGCATGTATTCAGGTCGGGGTCTCAAGATAACGTGAGAGTTGGCCGGCCCGAATTCCAGGCACGCTTTTGTCAACTGAAAATACCTGCAGGTTCCCGACTCTCTTAACAGATGCAAAAGCCGTCAGGAGTGCCATTTTTAAAGAAAGAAACTTCAGCTCGACTGAGAGCAAAGGCTCGAAGGGAGCTCCCTGCAGTGCAGAGAGAACCACTGCGAAGTCCTAAGAGGGTACCTGCTGAGGGCGAGGTGGATTGAGCCTCCTAGCCCCTCTCAGGAACCTGATGATCAGGTCTTGCTTCCCGACAGACTTACCATCAATGAGATCATGGTGGGCCGCAATGGCAGCCATATAGACCTTCAGGGTGGAAGGAGACTGCCTTCGTTCCAACCCATCTTGAATGAAGGAGAGCACGGGCACGATCAGGCATTTCCAGGGATCTTCTTGACTATAAGAACACCAAGTGGTGAAGAGGTTTCACTTCAAGGTGTAGGCCTGTCTAAGTCGACGAGGCCAAAGTGATGGAAGGTACCTAAACCTTCCAGGTGCCAGTGGATGCCCCCTCTCTGAGAAAGAAGGTCCTTCCTCAGAAGAATTGGCCAGGGAGGGGCAGTTGCGTGGAGTACAAGTTCAGAGAATCAGGTCAGGCTGGGCCAATAAGGCGAAACCATGAGGACATGCTCCTCGTCCTCCCTGATCTTGCACAATGTCTGTGTGAGAAGGCTCACTGGAGGAAATGCATACTTGCGTAGGCCCTGCGGCCAGCTGTGTGCCAGAGCATCCATTTCTTCTGTGGAACTCAGAAAATTATTATTTTTTCTTACTCTTTGTGAATACACTGATTCTGATACAGACTGATATACTGATATACTTTCATACAGATTCTGTCACTCTACACAATGATGGTCAAACACAGATATATACGTTATGTACAGTAGAGGTTTGGACTGTTTTTAAATTTAATTTATTCTTTTTTTATTTTTTATATTTCCTTCAGCTCCTCTGCCCATTCCCGTTATCACCAGTGTCTCTTCAAACTGTTTATCAAATTGTTCATTGCTGTGTTCAGCGGTGAATGTGAGTCATGTGACTCTCTCCTGGTACAAAGGAAACAGTTTATTGTCCAGCATCAGTGTGTCTGATCTCAGCTTCAGTCTCTCTTTGCCTCTGGAGGTGGAAAATGAGGATGAAAACACCTACAGCTGTGTGATCAACAACCCCATCAGCAACCAGACTCGACATCTTCTGGACATCAGTCAATTCTGTCACACATGTGCAGGTACCGTACATCAGCTGTGATATTAATACGTTTTTACAGAAATATCACAGACAAATGGTTTTGCTTTCAGTTGAGATGTTGTTGGTGCTTGTCATCATCTAGGCACAGGTTCCTCAGACTCTGTCCAGTGTTGTGGTTTCACTGAAGCTGTGATTCGATTGGTCGTCTCTGCTGTGGTGGTCGTGGCTACTGTTGCCATAGTGGTTTATGACATCACATCAAGAAGAGAAGAGAAGCAGTGAAAACAGATTTCAACAGCCAAGCTCGACTTTTGCAATGTATATGCTAATTAAACAATAGCACACAAGCAAAACTGCTGCTGTGGTTTATTTGGTCGGTGTTTTTGCCCTGTTTTTGCCATAGAGACTGATTGACATTACCAATATTTTTATAATAATAATACAAATAATACATAGCATATTTATAAACATTTGAAAATAAAAGTTAACCAATATTAATATTAACAAATCAGTAACCGACTAAGTTTTGGTTAAAACAGTCAAGCCAAATATGATTTGTATTTTGCGATGTCTGTGTAATTTTACATTTAATATAAAGAGGCATAAGAGTACAGCAATCTGAATACTGCTGATTGGAAACTGTAGCTAACACAAAAAAAAGTGAGAAACAAGAAAAAAAAAAGTTTGAGAAATGAGAAAATATAAGCAACAACAACAAAAACATGTCAAACCTTCGAGTTTCTTCAGTTCAGATGTGAATGAAAAGCAAGTGAAACTGCCCCAGTAAATTTTTACTGAATAAGTCATTTTATTCAGTAAAATAGTTACCAACCTGAGAATAATTTTCCAAACTGCCGAATGAATTACTCTTTTGATCTATTTGGTGAAACGGGTTTGCAAAGTCCTGAAATTATTCTCAGCAATACCACCAGTTTGATTAATTTGGACAGCTTACTCATGTACTGAATCATTTGCAGAGGTTTATTGCACCGTAATACGTTATTTTTAAAGATGCATACTTTATAAAGAGCGCTAGAGCTGGAACTGTGCCCCAGTTCTGATGAATCTAGAAACACTCCTGGCCAAAACAATGATGATTCAACTGCTGATGAACATGGTTCACATGCTTGTTTTTCTTTTTATACTTGAGGATGTTGGATGATAAGTTAACTAAGTATCTTTAAGGCTATTAGTTTTTGCGTTTTTATTGAAAAAACAAATTATGTGTTTTGGTAAACACTGTTTCAAAGACCAAAAGCTCACACACACAAAAAAAGAGTCAAACTACCCAACTAAATAAAACACTGATCACCAAAATGGTGACCAAACATTTTCAATAAAACATCAACGTCTAAACCTCTGGTAATTCTCAAAAAGAACTTCTGCTGAGATCTTGAGAGATTTATTGTCTTTTATCTTCAGTTGATTTCAGGCTGTGTGGCTTTTAGTCAGTTGTGTTTCATTTTCAGAGTAGAAGCATGATGTTGAACCAACATCACATTGTAACATTGATTCAATGCCATTACCATTGATTTTTTGTTTTTCAACATTAATTGTGGGTGCAAAAGTGATATTGATTCAATGCGGTTAACATTGACACATTAAAATTTATTTAACATTATTTCGATCATTGCATGCTATCTGGGCCAGAGATATAAGTAAAAAGCAAATATACATCATAGCATTACACATTTCATTTAGCAGTCACATTATCCCTGTAAAAGTAAGCGAAATCCTTTTTCACTATCGTGCAACACTGAAGTAATAGACTGAGCAATAAGGAGAGGCATTTGCACAGCTGACTATGTTTAAAACAATTTGCAGGAAATTACACTACCAATTTGATATCATCAAATAGTAAATTAGTACATTTTTTGACATCATACTTGGACTGATTTATATACATAATGTGCTAAATTAACTGAAAGTTGATTTTGGAGTTCAAAATTGCATCAGTGTCTTTCATGTATAACTTAAGACGTTATTTGGAAAGGCCTTATAAACTCCACCTGACCACTAGGGGGCACAAATTATGCAAAAGCTACGCTATTCGGCCAAAGTAAACGTATTTATATTGTTGCAGACATTTCGATTAAGTTTTTTTCCATGAAAAGTTTGCACTAAGATGATAAAAAGTGATATAATTAGGGATTAACAACCTGCATGCCAAAGGGTTAACCATTGAGCGAGAGAGATTAATATTATTATAGTCATTTATTTTCACACCTGGTATACCAAATACCTTTTGCAGTAATCAGTCTGTTTTATTCAGGTATGATATATATGGGAAGTATGTAGTTTCCAAAGTCATTCACACATCCACAAAAAGAGACAAAACCCTCAACAGTTTCATTTGCAACCACGCGTTTATTTATTCAGCACAGGTGTGTCGTTGCTGTTGTGGTTGGGCAGGTAAAGGAGGACTGGAGATGGATGGATTTACAGTTCAGACATCACTCTGTCAGGCGTTTGAAGGACTGAACCGTGGGGCAGACGGCGCCCCAGTCAATGGGTTTACGATATTCCCCCTTCTCCAGTAGGTACTGGCGCCCCCTGTAGTTTGGATGTTCGTAGAAGATCCAGATCCCATCCAGCACCTTACAGGAGTGGACCTCGCGTGTACGGAAGCGCTCCACTACGGATGGACAGTCCTCGGTGGTCTCGAACACCTGGCCGGTGAAATCTCCCTTGTCATAGAGTTGGATCTTGTACTCAGAACCGCTTACCTGGAGAGGAAGGGACACCTATTGAACATCAAATACGCACTACACAATGTTTTGCAATGCATGTGTGCGACATACAAAGTGGATCATCTTGCAGGAGCAGAGGCGGTCATTCAGACCCATCCAGCGCTGGTAATCTGGGTACTCGCCCCGGGTCAGAACATACTGGTAGCCCATGAAGTTGGGCCTCTCGTAGACCACCCAAGCCCCGCTCTCCACGCGGATGGAGTTACACCGGTTCAGGTAGGAATGGAAGTCCGAACAGTCGCTGTCGCACTCATACCGACGGCCCTGGAAGTTCTTGTCCTCGTAGAAAATGATCTGTACGAAGGAGACATTGTAATTTTATTTCATCCTTGGATATTGTTTTATAAATAAACTACCTCTGGTTACATCGCAGGTCTATATATTATTAAAAAAAATGTATAAAATATGATATAAATGAAATAAAAACTTACAATAAATGATCAATAATCAGTTCAGAGTGTCCTGATCACCTTCGTACTCACCCGGCCCATTCTGCAGAGGTTCAGCTGGTGGTGGCGCCTGTGGAGGGGGTAGAGGTGTGGAGCTGTGCTGGTTCAGGCCCATCCCACTCCGGCTCTTTTATACCCAGACATCTCTCTGTAAAGAGGACATTCGCTTTGTCATGAAAATCAGATCCAAAAATTGAGTCAGTGCTTTCTAGAAAAAGACAGGTGGATTATGGGGTATAGAGATGGCAACGTGCGCAGGGGTCTGTTTGGATGTGTGTTTTTTCAGCTGTGTTGGTAGGTATGCACACACATCCACATGCACTCGTACTGAATTTTTTGGTTTTCTGAGAAGTGGATAACCAACTTCCTATACACAGTGTTTAACCATTCTAGGCTACACAACCGCTTGTAGTAAAAAACAAACAAAACTGTGTGTAATACACTTGCAAATGTGTGTACATGCAAGCTCAGATACACACAAAATGCCATTCCTGGCTGCAAGCTAAAATCTCTGCCAAATTTCAGGGGATTAGATAAGCTTATATGGCTTCAATGTGACCTACTTCCACCCAAAATCGCACAGACAGTTTTTCCTAATTATTTGCTTATTCATGTATAATACATACGTATTCTTTAAGACTAGCAAAACGGCTACTATGGCTACCAAATGTAGTAAATGCTCTTAGAGGACTTAACTAGTATATAAAAATACATATTTTAAGCATAAAACCTTTGATAGATGGCTAGAAGTGTCCAAAATCAGCAGTTGGATGAACAAGAAAGTGGTTAAAGACACAAACAGAGGAAGATAATGAAGCTAAATATGCTGTTAGCTAGCTGGTTCAAGTAGAGAAAAGAAATTAGGATTCCAGATTAATAATACATTATTATTCATGAAATAGACAATATTCAGCATTTGTTGAGATTCTAAAGTGTGCAAAAGTCTACAATTTGCTATCCCATAATGCCACAGGAGTTGAGGATAAATACAAAATGGCGGAGAGCTAAGCTCATCTTTTTAAATGCAAGTGCTATAGGTACTAAGAAAGTCAGTTTTTACTAAGTGTATTTTACAGTGTCATTGTTACATGTGTTACATGCAGTTACTATAGTAATAACTAAACCAAACCAAATCCGAATCCTAACCCTATAAGTACTTAGTACTTAGTAAGTACTTAAATGTATAATTACAGTGTAACAAAGATACCTTAAAATAAAGTGTAACCTAAAAATGTTCATCAAATTCAGTACATGCTCATAGTATGAACAGGAGGGAAACTGTTTGTGTGCCCTGCATGTTCATAAATGACCACTAGGAAGCAGCATTCATCTTTTCTTCATAACACTTTAGAAGTAGCAATGCCCTGGCAGTTAGCCACAACAATGTAGCATATAGCATATTTACCTCAGAAAATGCAAAAATACACTATTTGTGTAGTAATGGAGATCCTTTAGCCTGGTGTAAAATATCTTTCTGAAGTAGAGTAAAAAATGTTTGGATCAGCTTTTGACACTGGTTGTCGCTTTTCAGATTCAGAATGGGTTTTGCGGTTCATATATTCACTTAAAGTTAATATTCATGATGCAATCTTCCTGTAACCTAAATCTTCCACTTATGAGCTCCACATCCCAAAATATCAAAGCATATGTGCTAACTATTAATCATAGCTTTGACACCGATTACTTCCCTTGTAATATGAATAGCAAACACTTGTTTGCTTTAGCATCTAGATTATTTGCCTTTTGCTGCAAGCTTTGTCATTGCATTTCTCACCATTATTCTATAACTAATCAAGAGGACATCTCAAAACTCGTTGTTTTGACATAGAAAAAAACAATGCTAGCCTGCTATTATTGATTGTGGAACATATTTTGTTCCATATGCCATTATCTGTATAAAATGTGTTAATTCACTTTCATTTGTAATTTTTGTTCTGTTCTGTTCCAGGGTTAACTGGGACATCCATGTTGTGCTCTAGTTTTCCAGGCACTGTGGTCTATATATTAAAGTGTCTTTGGACAGCTTTCCTCATAACATAAATAGCTCATCTGGAAATAATAATAGCTTTATTAGCACCTGTCATACAGTGTATAAGCCAAATCACTCAGCAGGGCACAGCTTATGGATATTATACAGAAAAAAAAAAAAAAGTTTCACAAAAAGCAACATAGTCATCTGGAAAAGAATGTTGAATACAGATAAAAATAAGAAAATTAGCAGGAAACGTTTTGATTTGAATCCTCTAAAGTGCATATCAATCAGGCATCTTTACCAATGCATACAGTGTAATTTCTCTTCGCATTTCTTAAAGTGAGTCACAATCCCTTGGGTAGGAGATGAAACGTTAAAGGTTATCATACTGTATATGACACCACAGTGTGCATTACATAATAAACTAAAGTGCTAGCTAAGCCCATTGAGGTGACATAGATTCATTCAGATTTACTTCAAATTAAATATATGTATTCATTTATTTGTTGCACCCATGTATTTACAGTACAACAACAACCAGAGGTAGGGTATGTAAATAAATCAATTTAATGCAGATGAGAAATACGCTTTTTTTTTTTTTTTTTTTTTTTTTTTAAGTGTTCCTGCATAATTTTAGATTGGAAGACACTTTAAATGAAGTGTAAACTATATGCATTCGTAATACGAAGCAATGTAACTTTTAGAGGCGAGTGTAATTAGTAGAGAAGTTTGTTGTCAACATTTTACTTTTAGCATCTCGTTCTCTCCGCAGTGATAGACTGACGACTTTTACAGCTACTCATTTTGTAAACGTAAGTGCAGGACAGTACATCTGTGTCGCCATAAATCTTTTGTTTTGGCTGCTTTTTAGTTTTGCTGCTCTTGCAAATTTCGCAATATTTTGTTTTGGTTCACACTACAGCTACCTGCAGAAACTGAACTCGATACTCCCGTTAGCGTTCACTGGATTGTAAAATTAGTTCCAGTAGCATTTGTCAAATGCAATAAGGCATCTGTTGTTACGCTGCACTGAATGTGAAAACTTGTCTGTATCCACATTGACCATTTTTCACTGTGAGTCTTAAGACTAAGCTCTACAAATATATAAACTAAATGCATTTTCGCAAACCAGTTGTTATTCTATATTTTGAGTAAGGTAATATATACTAATGATCAAAAATAATGTGGCAGTAGAGTGTCCACAGAGAACGTCACACTCTAAAGTCACAATGCACGAAATTTCAAACACCGCAAGACATACATACTCTCTATTTATTTTTGAAGACCCAAGTAAAATAAATCGATTACAAATTAATTTTGCTTGCAATTTCTTAAAGTAGCTTTATGTGCAGTTAATTCATTACAATCATAAGAGCAATTTGGGTTTACTCAAATGGCAAAAGTTCTATGAGGTCACTAAAGTGATTCACTTTTCATTAGCCACTAAGAAATTGAGACGTGGTCACCACTACGTAATTGTGATGCACTAGCATTGTGAGGTCACAGTTGTGATGTGGTAGCATGGTGATGTCACAGTTGTGGTGTAGCATGGCATTGTGACATCACTGCGCAAACGTGGGTATGCTGCGAGACCGTCTCATGACCAGACGGACCTCCACGTTAGGGAGACTGTCCTGTTTTGTTTGGCTGCAGCCCTCGTCCGCTACAGCCATGTGAAGGTCGAAACGCAGAGACACAGACTTCTTTCTCAGCTTGGGATTTCCTTTAAAGAATGAGCCTTCCCACTGCCTGATGACCTTGTCAATCTTCTCTGTCCTATAGCATACAAAAAAAAAAGCAATTAAAAAAAAAAAGTTTACGAGGAGGTTTGGAACATAAAATGATGATGCAGAAGTTGTACCATAATTTTTATTGCCTGCTAAGTCAAATGCAAGATCAAACACGTCAAGACCTTAAAGGGTTAGTGCACCCAAAAATGAAAATTCTGTCATTAATGACTCCCTCTGATGTCGTTCCAAACCCGAAAGACCTTTGTTCATCTTCAGAACACAAATTAAGATATTTTTGATGAAATCTGAGAGGTATATGACTTGTCCATAGACAGCAATATAGAAGATGAACGGAGGTTTTACGGGTGTGGAACGACATGAGGGTGAGTAATTAATGATAGAATTTTCATTTTTTTTGTTGAACTAACCCTTTAAAGAAACACTTTTTTTGAAAATAGGCTCATTTTCCAACTCCCCTAGAGTTAAACAGTTGAGTTTTACCGTTTTCGAATCCATTCAGCCGATCTCCGGGTCTGGCGGTACCACTTTTAGCATAGCTTAGCATAGTTCATTGAATCTGATTAGACTATTAGCATCTCGCTCAAAAAAATGACCAAAGAGTTTCAAAATTTTTCCTACTTAAAACTTGACTCTTCTGTAGTTACATCGTGTACTAAGAATGACGGAAAATGAAAAGTTGCGATTTTCTAGACCAATATGGCTAGGAACTAAACTCTCATTCTGGCGTAATAATCAAGGAACTTTGCTGCCGTACCATGGATGCAGCAGGTGCAATGATATTACACAGCGTCTCTCACAAAAATGTCTCCATGGTTGCAAGGCATGCTCCCTGTGCAAGCAGGGGGTCACAACCGCTGCGTAATATCATTGCGCTTACTGCACCCATGGTACGGCAGCAAAGTTCCTTGATTATTACGCCAGAATGAGAGTATAGTTCCTAGCCATATTGGTCTAGAAAATCACAACTTTTCATTTTCCGTCGGTCTTAGTACACAATGTAACTACAGAAGAGTCAAGTTTTAAATAGGAAAAATATTGAAACTCTGGTCATTTTTTGAGCGAGATGCTATTGGTCTCATTAGATACAATAAACTATGCTAAGCTATGCTAAAAGTGGTACCGCCAGACCCAGAGATCGGCTAAATGGATTCGAAAACAGTAAAACTCAACTGTTTAACTCTAGGGGAGTTGGAAAATTAGCCTATTTTCAAAAAAAGTGGAGTGTTCCTTTAAGGTGTGAAATGCTTATGGTTCTTCAGTGCAGCTAAGCAAGGCTTGAAAATGAGTCTAATGTAAACTCACTCCACATTTCCGTGACCCTCGGCACTCTCCCTCACTACATTTCCTTCCAGAATCTCTTGAGTCTTCACAGTACAGATCTCCCCGTCTTTGTTTCTGACTGGTTCTGGATGAAAAACACAAACAAACACAGAGTTGCATTGAAAGACAACATCTCTCAGCCTCACCTTTGTATAATGAAACTGTTGTTGAGAATAACACCTGAAACAAGGTACATTTCAATGCTATTGTTAGGTTGGACAATGAGTTTGAGGGTGTTTTACATCATCCTCACCTGTCAGGGTAACAAGACTCTGCTGTCGTTGAAGGGCCAGGCTTCTTTTTGGTGTTCTCTCAGTGAAGAACGGCTCAGCAATATCCACGTCACATCCGTTGGGTAGACCGTTCTGCTCTGGAGCAGGAACTGACCCTTTCCATGGCTTTAGCTTTAGAGTTTGACCATCTGAGGTCAGAAACCTGCAGTTCAAGAAACCTGGTTTGATTCAAGACCACACTCGACTTCTTTGGAACCTTAGAAAGAAACTTCTTTTGGTTGACTGACTATGCATAACATGAAGGGCGCAGTGCCAACCCTGTGGAAATTCCAGTGTATTATCTTGGTAGTTGCATAAACCCCATTATACAAGTTTGAGCGTGTGCTAACGGTTTTATTGCATTAATGAATTCACCTCAGTGAATCTTTCCATTCCCTACCTGCCCTCCTCGTTTTCTAGGAGTTTCCTATAGGTTGCAATCTCTCTCTCCAGCCTCATCTTGGTGTTGAGGAGCTGGCTGTGGTTCTGTCTCTGGACTTCCAGGCCATCCCGCACCGTTTTCAACTCAGACTCCAGACTCCTCACAGACTGGGACAGATCCTTGAGTTGCACTGAGTACTGGAGCTGAGTGTGGCGTAGGGAGCTTTGGAGACTCCTCTCCTGGTGGGATAAAACAGATTTGTTGTTTATTACCAACATCACAAGGATCAGCACGAGATACTAGGATAGGCTCCAGCATTCCTGTGACCCTACAAACAGTTTGAGAATGGATGGATTGATGGATCTCCAGGGTGGGTGGAATGGAATAGGGGGTCGGAAATAGTGGACAGTGACTAGAAAGGCAACTTCTAGTCATTTTAGTAGTAAGTTATCTTCCCCCATAATGTCCTTTGATGATGGTCCATGTGATGACATCATGTTTTACTGGAGCAACCTGGGATTAGGTGCCTTGCTCAAGAGCACAATGATGATGGCTCATGAATTGCACCTTATAGTGATTGAACCATAGACCTTTCTTTTACTGACGTTCCCCCTAAAGGAACCAGGAATTGAGTACCTTGGCACAATGGTGATAACTCAAGGACCCTACTTTGCAGGGATCAAACTAGCAATATTCCAGAAACTGACAATAACCCCCTGGATATAAGGTTAAGAGGCTGGCACAAGGGCACAATGGTGATGGCATGTGAATCATGCCTTGCATGACATCAACCTAGCAACCTTCTGTTTATCATCCTTGAGTTTAACCTCAAAGCCCCCACCATTCATTTTCTTGATCAAGGACACAATAGTCACTAGAAATTCCGATAATTCTACAATTCATGAACTGGGGGTCAAGTGGTAGAACAAGGCTCTCCCAAAACTAAGGGCTTGGGTTAGATTCCCAGGGCTCAATTCATAGATTCCCAGGGCTCAACATGGTACCTACAATAGGGTTTAGGCTCTGGGATTTGAGCCCACAACCTTCAGATAACTAGCCAAAATTTTTAATTAAAAAAACTATTTACATGAATAAGCCATGTGGTTATCCTCAGTACCTGATTTGTAAATTATGAGGTCCTTAAATAAGGAATAGTGATGTATCCAAAAGGGATTCGTCGCCAGTTCCCTCAAGGTAAAGTGTTGATGTGTTTAACACTTCCGCACTGCACTGTTTGATCTACTAAAATAGTGGTTAAATCCAATTCCAGAGGTGCTGGATTTAGATCTGGCTTCTTCTGGCACATGACCTGCATATATGCAATGTACCAGTAAGTGATATTTTAATATGTGTCTCATGCTTTATGGTGAAATGAGAGCGTGTGTTTAGGTGTGTCGACATGTTCCTGAATTGGAGTGTTTGTGTCCGGGTGTGTCTGTGGGCATGTTTGTGGGAGTTTAACATACCAAGGCATGTAGCGATTCAATCTCGACCTGTAGACGGTGCCATCGTTTCCGGGCCTCGGCGAGCTCGGCTCGTGCCTCCTTCAGAACCTCGTCACCTGCTCTCACCTAGACACAAACCCCACCACACACAGAGTATACATAAAACAATAATAAACACTGATGAATTTTTGAGCCTTTTTTATGTTGCTTACTATGGTTTATGGAGGTTTCATCACACTGTGCCTTAGGACATTTCTTACTTTCTTTAATACATAGCCTCTCTGGCTTATTGTTTTAATTACCCATGATTTATATTAAAAAATAAAGTTATGTGCTAAAGTGGGACTTCAGTGTGCACTGGTAACACAATAGATCACATTAAAGAAAACTGAACTCTTGTGGTCTGAGCTGATGTATATCACAGTCTAGGAATCAATTCAGTCTCCATCGGATAAGAACAACGGCACAGTTCCACAGAAATGGAAAATTATCTGCATGTGTTCCAAAGTACTTGTTCCAAAAACAACGTTTTGCACTTGTTATTATGCAATATGAACTATAAATTAGTACATTTGTGTATTACAACAAAACTGGATCAAACAGGAGGTTCACACTAACAAAACGTACCATAGTACTACCATGTTTTTGGACACAGTGCCATTATACCATAGTGTTACCATGTTTTTGTTCACTGAGATTTTTTTTAAACACGTGTCATGGTAATACCTTGGTTTTTGGACATGGTTGTTTTTGACATATTCATTGGTAGTAAAGTGTTTTTGGACATCTGCCAAGTACCTTGGAGTACTATGGCATAAATACCCTCAATTTATCACAGGAGTTTTCATAAAGACATGCTGCAGTGTGTTGTTGTTTTTCAAGGAGAGTTATGAGGCCAGCGGCCCGTGTTTTGTGTAAGGGCATAAATTCGCAGGAAGACAAATAAGCAATCACCTACTGATGAGAACAGACAAAAGAAAATGGTAATGCTCAATGGGACTGACATCCTTCATTCTGTTTTGAATAATAATGGATGTTTAGCAGTCTTTTCAATCCCTCACACACGCACACACACTACGACTGCTCTGCAGTGCCCTGGCCAGCAGACCATAGAGAGTGTTTGAAGGAGAGAGAGAGAGAGAGAGCAAATACTCATACCTGTGGTGGAAACGCAGCTGTAGGGCTGGTTGCATCCTTTCGGGGCCTTGTCTGTGAAGTGGGGCAGGAGCCTGGGGCTGGATTAGGTGGCATGGCTGAGTCAGGGCTGCTCTGGGCTGGGCTGGAGTGGTCGCACTGGGTGCTAGTCCGGCAGAGATCCATTCCTCTGCCATCCTCTCCTGCAGCAACCTGCGCTAGCACTCTATCACACTCCTCTGCTGCTCGCCGCTGGTGCTGATCCAGCTCTCTCTGTCAGCCAACGAGAAAGTGGGGGTGGAAAACGAAAGGGAGGAAGAGGAGAATTTAAAGGGCTCTTCTCATGAGGAATCAAAATTTCCTTCATCTTTTGAGATTCAAGAGTCTGACGAAAACATACTGTTGCAGAACTTCTTCCCGAGTCCACAACAACAAAAACGTGTCATTCAGACATCTGCCACCCAAATTCAATTGTCACTGGCCCAGCCAGTTATGAAGAAGTTACATAAAAAGGATAGATATTGTGGTTCTTAAACATCTGAGACGAAACGATAAAGATCTGTTCACGCCAATACCAAATATTTGCTGCAAACAATATTTTTAATCGAAACAGTTGATTCCGTTGGAGGTATTTACATTGGGGCTGAAACTTTGTTCACTCACAGATGGACGTTTGATTTTTTGCTGCCGTACAAATGTAAAAAAGTAGTAGCCGCAATAGAGTGAGACAACTGATAACTGTTAACAGAACAATACATTATAGTATTGGCAAATTCTGTATACAAAATATAATTTCTTTGTATTTTTTTTTTTATTTTACAGTGAAATGTGACCATATTTTTCACATTTACTGTACTGAGTGAAGGTTGTGTGAGTTCAGAGATGATGTGTAGAGAAACACTCCACCATTCCTCACATACACACACACACACACACACACACACACACACACACACACACACACACACACACACACACACACACCCTTTCCCCAAGGCAAACCGCAGCTTGGCACTAAGGCATTAGGGAACATTTTTAACAAGTATTTGTACTAGAGACAGGCGTCAAGGTTTCTCATTAAATGCTGAATGTGATTGACATGACACGCAGAGTGACAAACATTTAGACACACCATCACTAACTAACATTCAAACACACACACACACTGTCTTCACCTCATGTTCCTCCATGATTTGTTGTAACTCATTTTGGGATACATAAAGCTGCTTTTCCAGCAGTGTGTTGGCCGTCTCCACCTCTTTCTTCTTCATCTTCAGCTGTGAGACCTCCTGTTCCTTTAGGAGACGGAGTTTCTCCTCAGTTTCACACCTACACACACATACTTAAATATCTAAATGAAAGACACAACTATTGTTTTATATAAAGCTAAACTGCATTTTTAACCTTAAAATGCATTTAAAACTAAAACATGTGCTATGCAGATACATTTATAAATATACTAGACAATTGAGAATGTCACCCCCAAAAAACAATAGACTAAAATAAATAATATAATTATATTAATAATAATAATATTCACAAATGAAAAAAATATCTTTCAGGGTCAAAGATCATCAAAAGCACTAATAATTAAGGGAAAATTAATCTTTTCAAAATATAATTAATTTTACAACATCCTTCACTTATTCTCATTATATTTCTTTATTATATTAAGAATTTAATTGGCATTTCTCACAAAGCCCAAAGGAAACTTCCAGTTGAGGAAACCCGCCTTAAAAGGAATATTCCACATTAAAAACAGTTTGATTCTTCATTCAGTTTTCAAAAATTTCCCCCGAGAAAAAGTTTAACAGAAACACACTTACATTGAAGTTATATGAGGCAAACAATGTGTCAACACATTTTTTTGTTTTGGTAATCAACATCTTTTAACATGTTATTTAAAAAAAAAAAAAATGCAATGAGCCGATCATATTTAACCAACAAGCCACTGACTTTCTATGACAGTTAGACTGATGTAATCTGAGAATGTTCCATCTTATGTAATAAAAGATAATGTGTCATATTTGTTTTATTATAGCTTAATTCATTTTTAAGCAATCAGTGTTTTTTCCAGGCGCTTGGTGTTTCCCACCACAAGAGGGCAATCAAATGTTCAATTCAAAATATGTTGTTCTTTTGATGTAAATATTCCATTGGAATGTTCGGAATGCAGTGCAAATTATGCAAATTTTCTGACATTTTGACAAAAATACAAAACATGCTGGGTTGGGTAGTGTTTATCCCACAATGGAAAGTGCTCAACCTTCAACTTTCCTCTTGAAATTTATAATAATAATGTCTACTTTGTGTCTCATAAATTTTTTGAACCTGGTAGTTAAGGTGATTTTCATATTTCTTGCTAACTGAGAGTTTCTAACCTGGTCTTTAAATGTGCTGCCCTGAGTTTCACTGCATCGGATTGTAACAAAACTTCTGCATTTTCCAGTAGGATCATGCTAACCTGCCAAAACAAAAACAGAAGAGGGAAAATTAGGAGAAATAAAAATGCATATAATTAAGATAAAAAATCATTATAATTGCCCATGGGTAGAAATTACCCTCTTGAGCAATTTGATCAGGATTATAATACAAAAAAAAAACTTGCAAGGCTCACTGATGATAAATGGATGTCAACACCCATCTAATCATGGGAACAAAAAATCATTTCTGAATTCTCAGTGTGAAAGATCAGGGTGTATGTAGGTGTGCATCAACATGCGGTTTGTCTTGCTGTCTACTGCCTGACAGACTCAGATTATGCGAAGTACCGAAACTAAAGGAAGTTATGAAGACTTAAATGCTGCAAGGATTTTTCACTTAAGGCGAGACACCCCAGGTGAATGGGGTAAAAAAAAAAAATACTAATAGTTATCATCATACTTCCCCAGTGGATTGATTACAATAAGAATTTCAAACATTTTTGGTATTACAAGTTTTCTAAAATTTAATGTTTAAATATGCAAATTAGGCATTATTTACTTAAAATGCGCTAATTTGCATAACAAAATCTGAACATTGGATGAAGTCAGGTTCAGTTTCATTTTTTTTGACATAGTACAGTCAAAGGGTTGGGGGGGGGGGGGGGTGCCTCTTTTTATCACCCCATAATTCAGAAAATACTGTGTACAGTCAGAAAAAAAAATTAATAATAATTTTTCTTTTAAATATAATTTATATATAATCCAGCAAATTATATGTGAACAAATCCCTCTATAAAACCTTCAGAATATAGATAGGAATAAAACTGTAAATTTGGTGTAAGTGCTTCTGGAGTGGAGATATATGTAAAGTTGTTAAATTTCGAGAAAAAGGTCAAGATAAAATGTTGAGAATAAACTCATTAAATTACGAGAAAAATGTTGTAAAATTTTGAGAAAAAAGTCAAGATAAAATGTTGAGAATAAACTCGTTAAATTATGACATTTTATCTCAACTTTTTTCTCGAAATTTAACGACATTTTTCTCATAATTTAACGAATTAGTCCTCATAATTTAACAACTTTTTTCTCATAAATTAACAAATTTGTTCTCGTAATTTAACGACTTTTTTCTCGTAATTTAATGACATTATTCTCAACATTTTATCTTGACTTTTTTCTCGAAATTTAACAAGTTTTTTTCTCATAATTTAATGAGTTTCCTGTTGTTTCCATGGTACAACAGTATTACTCGCGCTATGAAAAGAGAAACTCGTAATCTAGAACGCAAATGGAGACAAACTCGTTTAGAGGTCTTCAGAATCGCATGGAAAGACAGTTCATCCCGCTATAGAAAGACTCTAAAAGCAGCCAGGGCTGAGCATCTTCGCAAACTTATAGAGAATAACCAAAACAATCCACGGTTCTTATTTAGTACAGTAGCTAGATTAACAAATAAACAGATATCACCAGAACAAAATGTTTCATTACAGTTTAGTAGTGATGACTTTATGAATTTCTTTAATGAAAAAATCGAAAGTATCAGAAATAAAATTGTAAATGTACAACCTTTGACAGATTTTTATGATTCAGCCTCAATTATCGCCCCTCAAGAACAGTTGCAGTGCTTTACAACTATAGGACAGGAAGAGCTAAATAAACTTATTACTGCGTCTAAACCAACAACATGTTTATTAGATCCAATACCCACTAAACTACTGAAAGAACTGTTACCTGTAGCAGAAGAACCTCTTCTCAATATTATCAACTCGTCTTTATCTCTAGGTCACGTCCCACGATCGTTCAAGCTAGCAGTTATTAAGCCTCTCATTAAGAAACCACAATTAGATCCAAACATATTAGCAAATTACAGACCCATTTCAAATCTTCCATTTATGTCTAAAATACTAGAAAAAGTAGTGTCGGTCCAATTGTGCTCCTTCTTGCAAAAAAACTCTATCTATGAAAAATTCCAGTCAGGATTCAGGTCTCATCATAGCACAGAAACTGCGCTCGTTAAAATTACAAACGACTTGCTTCTAGCTTCTGACCAAGGCTGTGTCTCAATACTAGTGTTACTTGATCTCAGTGCTGCGTTTGACACTATAGATCATATAATACTCTTAGATCGACTACAATATTACACTGGTATTCAGGGACAGGCATTACGGTGGTTTAAGTCGTACCTATCAGACCGTCACAATTTTGTTTATATAAACGGGGAAAAATCTAAGATAACGATAGTAAACTATGGAGTGCCGCAAGGATCTGTGTTAGGCCCTCTGCTATTTTCAATTTACATGCTGCCACTCGGCAATATTATAAGAAAACATGGAATTAGTTTCCACTGCTATGCCGATGATACTCAGTTATATATTTCATCACGACCAGATGAAATCTCTAAATTATCCAAACTGACAGAGTGTGTTAAAGAATTAAAACATTGGATGACTAGTAATTTTCTTCTATTAAATTCACATAAGACTGAAGTATTACTTATTGGACCAAAAACCTGTACACAGAATCTCTCAGACTACAATCTGCATTTAGAAGGATGTACTGTTACTCCATCCTCGACAGTTAAAGACCTGGGTGTTATATTAGACAGCAACTTGTCCTTTGAAAATCATATTTCATATGTTACAAAAACAGCCTTCTTTCACCTCAGAAACATTGCTAAAATACGGAATATGTTATCTATTTCTGATGCAGAAAAGTTAGTTCATGCTTTCATGACGTCTCGACTAGATTACTGTAATGCATTATTAGCTGGTTGTCCTGCTTCCTCAATAAACAAGCTACAATTAGTACAAAATGCAGCTGCTAGAGTTCTTACCAGGTCAAGAAAATATGATCATATAACACCAATCTTATCATCTCTACACTGGTTACCTATTAAGTTCCGTATCGATTATAAAGTATTGCTAATGACCTATAAGGCTCTAAATGGTTTAGCTCCTGTGTACTTAACCGATCTTCTATCGCCCTACAATCCTTCACGCTCTCTAAGGTCACAAAACTCTGGACTTCTGGTTGTACCTAGGATAGCTAAGTCCACTAAAGGAGGGAGAGCGTTTTCACATTTGGCTCCTAAACTCTGGAATAGCCTTCCTGATAATGTTAGGGGCTCAGACTCGCTCACCCAGTTCAAATCTAGATTAAAGGCGCATCTCTTTAGCCAAGCATTCACATAATGCATCTCATACCAGATCAACTGCACATGACTATCTTTGCTTAAAGTTATGAACAGCAGCTACGCTAATTATTCTCCTTTTGCTTTTCTGTTTTACCTCGGGACACCCGCCCTGAGGTGACTAGAGAGTACATCAGCTTCAGTTTGGATCCAGCCTCTTAAGAAGACCTCAGATGACCATCACCTGTGAAGAGACGGCGCCAGCTCCTGCGAGGACTTCAGAAGACGCAATCATCTGGATCAACATTCACATTGCACAATCTCTATATCCTAATTTATTGTTAATGTAATTCATTTTCCAGGAGCTCTTTGCTTCTACCTTCAGTTAAACTGCTAACAGTGATTGTAATTAATTACCTAAAGTATATTATTTGCTAACTACATTCTTTAAATTGTAATGTTGACATCCATTTTCTGTAAAGCTGCTTTGAAATGATATGTATCGTGAAAAGCGCTATACAAATAAATTTGAATTGAATTGAATTGAATTGAGTTTATTCTCAACATTTTATCTCAACCTTTTTCTTGAAATGTAATGAGTTTTTTCTCGTAATTTAATGAGTTTATTCTCAACATTTTATCTCTACCTTTTTCTTGAAATTTTAAATTTTTTTTTTTCGTAATTCAATGAGTTTATTCTCAACATTTTATTTTGACTTTTTTCTCAAAATTTAACGAGTTTTTTTCTCGAAATTTAACAACTTTAATCTCGAGATGGTTTTATTTTTTATTATTACTTGGCCCTAATCCTCTTCCGTATATATAGCTCAGTGTAAGAGAAAAAACTAATTTGAGAAAACCACCTTTGAAAATATGTATTGTAATTGAAATCTATAGACACAAATAGATAAAGTGCCAAAGAATAAACGCTTAAAGGTGGATTTTGGATTTTTTTTTTACCACTAGTCAGAAAAACACTTTATTAAAAGCCAAAAAGCCCAAAATCTCAAAATTAAAAAAAAAAAAAAAAAACAGCATTTTAGCCTGTAGTGTCTTTGCCTTAATGCTTTTTGTTCACATTGCTCAATGCATTGATTGTATCTTGACGGAGTGAATGATTTCCCCCCCCAGAGCACATAAAACAGTTAGCTATCCAACACATAAAACAACACATGTCTGTTTTAAACCATGTTATCTGCATTTTTGCAAATCTTTTGCAGGTTGTTGTTATGTTAGGGTCAAAGATCAAGCCAGGTGCGAAAGGATTAATGATCTTTCGCAAGGTCATTATGGCCTCTGGCACCGGAACGGTTTTAGGAAATACAGGTGATAGGTGTCTGTCTAACAGCCCTCTGGTAATGAGTTCAAATATCTGTTAGTCCCACTGAATTCAAACCAGCAGCCTACAAAAAAAACTAAGCAACATAATATGCAAAACAGTAGTTAATATGCCATAATGAACATATCCTTAAAGGGTTAGTTCAACCAAAAATGAAAATTCTGTCATTAATGACTCACACTCATGCCGTTTCAAGCCCGTAAGACCTTCGTTCATCATTGAAATCTGAGAGAATTCTGTCCCTCCATAGACTGCCTTTGCAATTGCAACTTTGATGCTTCAAAAATGTCATAAAGAGATCGTAAAACTAATCCATAACTAATCTCAAATATGCTGCTTAACCAATGTTCATTCTCATGTTACACAGCACGTTTGAGCTTCCGCAAGTGGTTTGTTCTTTTAGCTTCAGGTGAACTTCTGTTTATGTTTGCTGATGAATGTTTATATGTGAATAAAAGCCTAAATTCAATCTGTTCATCAAATAAAGAGATCGAGTCTCTTCAGAAAATTTGGACTAAACCACTCAATGGATTAGTTTTATGATCTCTTTATGAACTTTTTGAAGCATCAAAGTTGCAATTGCATAGCTGTCAATGGAGGGACAGAAAGCACTAAGATTTCATCAGAAAGATCTTCATTTGCGTTCAGAAGATGAACAAAAGTCTTACGGGTGAGTGAGGGTAAGGATGAGGGACATGAATGTGAGTACTATAATGACAGAATATTCATTTTTGGGTGAACTAACCCTTTAAACTTGAATATAGAATGTCACGTAATTATAGCATGCTGCACAGTATACATACTGTATACTGCAAAAATAGTATGAGTAGTACAGTAGCACGACATTCTGAACATATCCTAGTCTCAAATATGACACCTAAATAATACAAGCATATTGTACCCAGTATACTGTACATACTGCATACTGCAAAATAGTATGCAAAAAGAGCAATGAACAAATCATTAATCTTGAATATAGATTGTCATGTAATTATTATGAGTGGCACAAAATACTTTACATACTGCAAAAATAGTATGAGTAGTGTGATAGTAAGGCATTCTGTACATTTATAGTCTCAATTATATAGGACTCCATGTAATCTACAAATGAATGCATACATACAGAATTTTGGCATATTCTACACAGTTAACACACTGCATACTGCATTAATATGCATACTATGGTAGTGTGGCATTCTGAACATATCCTTATAGCATGTCAACAAAAAACACCTAAAAACATGGTTTAAAATCTTTGACTGTGTTCAAAATAGCAGATTAGTATACTACACATACTATTTCAACAGAATATAGTATGTACACTGTACACAGTTTGTGATTTTTACATGACCATACTCAGATGACGTTAAAATGTGCTGTATAAAAAACTCCACTGGGTTTGTGTATGCCACAATGCAGTGCGCTGGACTTTCAATAATACCCATAATTCCTCTTGTTTGCTTGATTTAAAATGCTACAGTAGGAATTGTTTTTAAAACGTTCGTTTTTGCATAATGCATATTTGTCCATACCATTTTTATCAAATAGTAAGCAGTATACAGTAAACAGCATGCTGGTATTCAATTCCAAATGAAGCGTTTATCAGCAGGACGACTTTCTAAAGGTTAGTATGAATGTTGTGTTTCTCACGGCGCACAATATTAGCCTAGCACATTTTGATTGGCTGGCTGCCATTTTGATGATTCATGAGCCATTGTGACAGCATAATGTATGGTTAATCATTGTAATTGTCACTGAAAGTCACCCTCACATATAATGTACTTTGAGGCGACATAATGAATTAGTACGGCTAATAGTGAATGCTTATGTTTATACAGCAAATGCTAATGCAAACTGCTAGACACAAAGGCTCACTTGGGTCGTATTGTGCTTTTGTTTTAGTTTCTGTTCGGAATGTAATACTAACATGTTGTATACGACATACTGCTAAAAATAGTATGCAAAGATAAACATTTGAATTTGCAGTAAGCATCACTGTTGTTATCATTTTCATCTCTTATCCGATTTTACTTATAAAAGTCTCACCTCTTGGCAGTCTGACCGAATCAGGTACTAGATGTTAAAAACTGCAGTTGATTTTGTATCATTCATCACACTGGAAATGGAAGACCAAGTCAAAAGCATTGCATTGTGGGATACCATATTTATACGGTACAGGATTGCGATTGTAGTTGTATACTGCACATATTGGCAATGGTATGTAACTGCATTAATGTAATACAAAATATTAGCATCCAGTATACTATATACATACTGCATACTGCAAAAACAGTATGTGTAGTGTGGTAGTATGCCATTCCAAACATGTCCTTAGCATCAAATATAGCATGCATACAGAATATCGGCATTCTGCACAGTAGTATGAGTAGTATTGTAGTATGGGATTCTGAACATATTGGTAGAACCAAATATAGAATATGTCATCTAATTACAGCATGTATATTGTACCCAGTATACTGTACATACTGCATGCTGCAAAATAGTTTTAAAAAGACTTATGCAAAATAGTATGCAAAAAGAGTGGTATGCCATAACCAAAATATCTTAAATACAGAATGTCATGTAATTTTTACATGCTGCACAGCATACATACTATATACATTAAAAATAGTATGGTATTATGCCATTCTGAACATACTGTATCCTTAGACTCAAATATATAGTATGTCATCTAAATATTTGCATGCATAGAATATTGGCAAATTGTACCCAGTAAACTGTAATACTACAAAATAATGATTACATGCTGCACAGTATATAGTACGCGTACTGAAGTATACATAAGTAGTATGCGTAACGTGGTAAGCATATACTTAGATTCATATATAATATATTGTACTTAGTGTACTGTATATGCTGCATACTGCAAAATTATATGCAAAAAGAGTCGCATGCCATAACAAACACATCCTTTATCTTGAATATAGAATGTCATGTTTTTATTATCTTAGTATCAAACATAGTTTGCCATCTAATTATTGCATGCATGCAACATTTTGGCATATTCTAGACAATTAATAATTAGTACGAGTAGTACAGTAGTATGACATTACTGCATGCATTTTCCATACTGGCATTTTGAACCCAGTATATTGTACATACTGCATACTTCAAAAAATAAAATGCTTAGTATGCCATTACAAGCATATCCTTAATCTTCAATATAGAATGACATGTAATTATTAAATGCTGCACAGTATACATAGTGTATACTGCAAAAATAGTATGAATAGTATTGCAGTATGCATCCTTAGTATCAAATAATATCAAAATAATCAAATAATATGCAATCAAATTATTACCTGCATGCAGAATATTGACTTACTCTCCAGTTAACTTACTGCATAAATAGTATTTTAAAAAAAAGAGTATGCAAAAAGAATAGTATGCCATAATGAAAAAAAAAAAATCCTTAATCTTGAATATAAAATGCCATGCAGTTATTACATGCTGCACAGTACACATACTGTAAACTACAAAATAGTATGAGTAGTTTGATAGTATGCTATATGCGTACTTTCAAATATAGTAGTGGCACTAATTTAACAAAGATTTGGGGCCAAGTAAAAACCAATCAACCTCAATGGAGCCCCTGGGGGCCACCAGAATTGCACATTTTTAACGTCTTTTATCTAGACATGCCTGACTAAACTCATTAGCAGATGCTCCATGACCCGTTTTGGGTGTGTCAAAGTACTGAGACACCTAAAATGTACAGTGGGGCCTCCGGGGGCCGAATTGAGAAACACTACACACAGATAATGCATCTGAGAGAGAAAAAAACACATTAATGTCTTAATTAGACTATTTACCTCAAAGCCAGTCTGAGGGGTTTTTCAGGGCCACATTGCATTAGTGCCTTGGGATATCAAACATAATGAGAAAGATAAGAATCAGATCACATGAGTACAAATGTCACCAACCCACCTGAGCTTGAAGTTCCTGTACCAGCGCTTCCTTGTCGCTCCAGTTCCGTTGAGGAGGTATGTTCCTCATTCCCCACTCACCGATCTTCTCCTCCAAATCACAATTGGTCTTTTCCAACTGATGAATGTGCTCCAGAAACCCCTTCAGCCTTTCGTTTAGGCCCCTAAGGGCCATTTTTGGCTCTTCCAGTACCTCCATGGGGCCCTCTGCACTGAACAAAACAAAATGTCTCAGAGCCTGTGCTGTCCTGCCACACCTCAGATGATATGGTGTTTACCGAGTAAATATTTTGCTTGAATACCGACCGTCGACGTGGCTCCTATGGACAGGGACCAGGCTTTTCCCTGGCCCTTGGTGTCGGACCGGTAATGGGGCACTGGAACGGGAGCAAGGGGCCCACCTTGGTCTCACCGGCCTCGTGCCGAGGTGAAAAGCAAGAGGCCACAATTTGTGTCACGGGTTTTGCTGGTGCTTTTGTTCTCACTGATCCCGGATTACTGTCACAATTCACACATAAACAACACACACACACACACACACTGCACAGGTCAAAGTCCATTTTTTCTTTGTGCCGGCTTTTGTTGCTCATTTTTCATGTGGTTTGTTAGTATCGCCGTAGGCTGTGTGCATATGCGTGTTTGTGTTCACTATTAGCTTCTAGTATTTCATAAAGCCTTCACTTCTTTTACCTAATAGTTTTTCTGTCTAGGTGAACTCGGCTTCGGTTACAGAGCTGCGATGTCGAGGCATGTCTGAGACCTTCAGGGCATACTTACAAAATACAAACTGCCTTACAGCTTGTGCGTTTCACTAAAGCTGTGCGGATTAACGAAAACATTTTGGGCATTTTGAACATTTATGTTAGAACAGAGGTTACTATATCTTCTATGCAAAGGGGAACTATCTGGGCTATACATAAATACTGAAACAAATCATGGAAGAATAAAGCTCTAGAACTTTACTAGATTACTCCATGCATAAACCATACTGACATTTTGAACCTAGTATGCACTACATACTGCATACTACATCAATAGTATGCCATAACAAACTTATCCTTAGCATCAAAAATAGTATGCCATCTAATTATATTCTTTATAATCATAAAGAATATTGGCATATTCTACACAGTTAACATACTGCATAAGTAGTATATATATATATATATATATATATATATATAAGAGTATGCCAAAAGAATAGTATGTTCTCAAACTTATGTTCTAAGCTTTTAACAAATACTAAAGACTACATTTTTTATCTTAAAAATGTAATTAATCTCTTTTTGACCAGAATCAAGTGTTATGTTCAGACTTTATTAATTTAATGAATTAATCTAATTTAATGGAAAAATCTAAATGATATAATACATATTTTATATTAAAATTAATTAAAAAATTATATATATATATATATATATATATATATATATATATATATATATATATATATAGGCTTGGACTCAACTTTTAAACTGTCAATTTGAGATTTGAATCTGTGGCGGAAGGAAGTAGTTCCTCACAAAAGAGGGTTTTTAAAGACACTCCATTGTTTTTCTTATTTATTTACACACTCATGCCGTCGAACTGTTGTATAAACACAATATCACACAAGTAGCCATGCAATATGGCTGTATATCAGCACTCTGTGATTACATATGGCCGAATCACAGCCGAATCACAGCCATGCTGATATATAGCAATATTGCATGGATACTCGTGTGATATTGCTCATATAAAATTCATATATCTATAATAACACCATTCCTTGCCTCTTCAGAGAAATGCTGTTAGCTCAATGAGAGAAAAATCTTGTGAATTTGAGACAAACAGATGAACGAAAGAAGTTACATACAAACCCAAATGGTGCTACAAGAATGAAACACCCTATACATGATTTTAAACATACAAATGAGTTGCGTAAACTGATGAACTGAATCATTATGGTAAATACTGTGCCAGCTTCATTCTGTTTGATTTACCAAGCCAAAGTGACATAAAAGCTTTAGAGAACACAATGCAGGGAAAGTTCATCAGAAGACAACAAAACAAAAACCATTCGACTTACCAAACACGCCCTCGCCCGTCACACCCCTTTTCATCTCCACTATCCCTGCCCTGGTGATTTCCCTCGAAATGCAAATCACTGAAGTGTGGCAGTCACAGTACAGTGAGAGACCGTCTGTCTCTGCCGGACCCACCCCGCACATCTGGTTCTGGGGTGTCGACGCATCTGGTTGAACATCTCAGAAGTCACGGGACAGGGAATGCCGCTCGACCAGTTCTGGCCCCCGGCGCTGCTCCATGAGAAAACAACGTGGTCTCTTTAGTTGTCTGAAATGGGAGTGCAGGTAATTACAAACAAGCATGCGGCTACCTGTCCAACAGTTAAATTACAAGGTGGCTTACGGAAAAAACAGAAGCTGTCAATTCGGACCAGCTAACTTTGAGATCCGGAAGGTGACACACTACCCACGGTCTTTTACAAGGCCTTCATGTTCCCGGTCGTCCCCGCCCGTCTACAGTCCTGAGCCGAATGAGATCATACTTTAACATTTTAGAAATGGCAATAGTTATCGTAGTTATGTATTCATAGTGCCATGTATTTCAATGTTCTTCTTCATTCATTTGTGATATCAAATGGCAATTTAAGTGGAAAAAATGAGGAAAATATAAAACCTGAGCAAAAATGGTAAAAATACCTTAATAAAAATAAAAAACAAAGACATGACATCCAAAGTATGTAAGGTAGTACAATTAGATCTCTTTTATTGAATCCAAAAATGTTTTAATTATATTTTGCTACATATAAAGGTATTTTAAAGATTCTGAAGTGTCAAAAAGTCATTCGGTTTAACCATCCAAAGGTCAATACAGCCATTTAATTTGCGATTAAAGGGTTAGTTCACCCAAAAATGAAAATAATGTCATTTATTACTCACCCTCATGTCGTTCCACACCCGTAAGACCTTCGTTAATCTTCGGAACACAAATTAAGATATTGTTGATGAAATCCGATGGCTCAGTGAGGCCTCTATTGAGAGCAAAGCCATTCAAACTCTCAAGGTCCATAAAGGTACTAAAAACATTTTTAAAACAGTTCATGTGAGTTCAGTGGTTCTATCTTAATATTATAAAGTGACAAGAATACTTTTTGTGTGCCAAAAACCCCCCAAAATAACGACTTTTCAACAATATCTATATGGGCGATTTCAAAACACTGCTTCAGAGCTTTACCAATCGAATCAATGAATTGGAGCGTCAAAGTCACGTGATTTCAGCAGTTTAGCAGTTTTATAGGAGATCCGAATCACTAATTCAAAACAAAAAGATTCATAAAGCTTAGAAGCAGTGTTTTGAAATTGGCCCATATAGATATTGTTGAAAAGTCGTTATTTTGTTTTTTTAGCACACAACATGTTTTCTCGTCGCTTTATAATATTAATATTGAACCACTGAACTCACATGAACGGTTTCAAATATGTTTTTAGTACCTTTATGGACCTTGAGAGTTTGAATGGCTTTACTCTCAATAGAGGCCTCACTGAGACGTCAGATTTCATCAACAATATCTTAATTTGTGTTCCCAAGATGAATGAAGGTCTTGCAGGTGTAGAACGACATGAGTAATAGAGTGAGAGTGAGTAATAAATTACATTATTTTCATTTTGTGGTGAACTAACCCTTTAAAATATCTTAAAATGTAATAAATGTATATATTTTTTATTCTGGCATGATTTTATAACATCATATATCAATGGCTCGTTGCTTTGTTATGAGAAAGAATGTCCGGAAAAATTAACATTAAAATGTAATTCGGAGTAACCAATATAAAGGGACCATTTTGGATCAAGTCATGTGGTCAGTATCATGTGACAGAATGTGACATCATTCAGACACCTGCAAAGGACCACATGGTCATGAAGCAAAGCAACTAACTTGTTTTCACTATTTGAAAAATTCATGTTTTCACTTCCTCAAACGCATGTCCCGAAACATCAGGTCATTTGGTACAACCGCTATAAAACATGGAAAATGTATTTTTTTTTAAAAAACTTGTACAAAATATAAAATGTTTGATTGTCCTTAGTTAGATATCAGCCTGTTAGCATTGTTTGAAAATATCAGCATTCGGTATTACCAAAAGTATCATTCGGTAAAACCAAAATTTCGGTTAAACCGAATTACTATTTTGATGACAAATTTTGCCTATCTTGTAAAAAATGACAAAAGCAATGTTAATTGATAACAAAAACCACATAATCTCATTGTTAACACTGAATAAAACTTCAAAATTAATTATATCTCCATTATGTTTTTTTACACTTTTATAAATCTTATTCATCAATTATTTTGAATATTATTTATGCTAAAAAATAATTAATAATTTATTTTTAATTTATATTAACCAATAAACATACTAAAAAACAAACATAAAATCTTATTGATAAATCTTGCCAAAAAACAAAACAAAACAAAAACTGAATGTCAAGTAGGCTGTCAAATCAGCTCCATATATGTAAGACAATAATTATGGGTTATAACTCTTGGCCAGACATGGTATGTCTGTCTCATCAGGTTTATTGACATAAGGATGTCTTGGTTAGAGGCTTTCAAAGGATCCAGAGCTTTGCACAAGCAGTTTTTTTAGTGTTCCTCACAACAACATCTTTTTAAAGTACTAGACCAACATTATCATGGGTGTAAAATAATGGGAATTGCTGGTACTTTTGGCATTAATCCATCAACATAATTTCTATGTAAATAACAAAGAAACTCTTAAGATAATCCAACTTCTACAGCGATTTAAACAACATGTTGAGAAGAACATCAATTAGATGAGCTGGTCTTAGTCATATGAGAAAGTAAACAATCATATACAAAAGGTGGATAAAGGGTTATAACAATATATAAGTGCAGGGTGTTATTATATATCTGTCTTATATTAAATGACTTTCCCTTGTGCTTATGGAAATTAGGATTAATTTCCTTTTCTATGACTTGATTTGTCCAGAACATGCACTAACATGTCACTTACAGTACTTATAACTTTCCGTGTTCTTCACTTCCACAATACATAATCATATGTCTAATCATCAAGTGTGTGCAGAAAGACAGTAGATGCCCCACCTGGACACACCTATGCATTAAAAGGGCAACCATGCTAGGCATGTGACGCTACAATGCACAGGCACGTCCCCTGGATACCATAGATTCTACAAATAGCTGTGTTACCACCACTCAAACAAACAATGAAGAAGAAACAACAGTTCATTTAGATCGTGAGATCGTGAGAAAATTATTAATGAAGATGTTAGACTTTCACTGCAAAGACTAGCAGGCTAGCTAATGCCAATAGTTTTCAACCAGTGGGTCGGTTCTGATACAGAGTTCAATAACACCTGGAGAAAGTTAGCCATTAGCGTTAGCAAAAAAAAAACTAGTAAGTTTGTTTAAATCAAGGAGGTTTGTAATAGATTAAGAATGTGAGTTAGCTGTTAGCATTAATATTAAACTGGTGAGTTTGTTTTAATCTAAGGACTGTAATACATGGAGAAAGTTAGCCGTTAACATTAATATTAAACTGGTGAGTTTGTATTAATCTAGAAGGACTGTAATACATGGAGAACGTTAGCTGTTAGCATTAATATTAAACTGGTGAGTTTGTTTTAATCTAGAAGGACTGCAATACATGGAGAAAGTTAGCTGTTAGCATTAATATTAAACTGGTGAGTTTGTTTTAGTCTAAAAGGACTGTAATACATGGAGAACGTTAGCTGTTACGTTAGCTGAACATTAATGTTAGCTAATAAAAGGCCTGTAATAGGCCTACCTGAAAAAGCTAGCTGTTAATATTAACATTAAACCAGTGAATCTTATCAAAGAGGTCTATATATGGAGCATTAACATTCATCTGGTGACTTTTTCTGATCAAGGATGTCTATAACAACTGGTGAAAGTTTTAGCATTAGCATTAGCATTCAACTGGTAGGTCTGATAAATGATTTTGGTACTTAAACAGTTAAGAGCTGCTTGAGACCTTAATTTTACACTTCAGTTGTTATTTAGGAGTTCATGAAGAGGTGATTCAAAGAGATGCTTCAATTTGTTAGGCAAGATAAAGATACGCTCAAACAGGATTAACTAAAAAAAAAAAAAAGAGGCTAAAATGTAATAAAAACACAAACTGTCAACGGTCTTTTGCTGTTAAATGACTCCAGCAAAGTCACCCAATTATCTTTCATGATACAGTCAAAACAAATATTCATGTCTCCCACTGAAAAAGCACATTGTTCCGCAAACATGAAACATCCCATTCGCCTGCTTCGTTACTGGAAAATGTGACTGTGTGAACACACTAACCACACAAAACATGATCAAAAGCCATGAAAAGAACAGCGATATCACAACAGCCACATGAAAAGGCAGATTTAACAAAAAAAACATGCAGTCAATGAAAAGAGACTGTGACTTTAAAAGTAAATTATTGAAAGTAAGTTGTTATACTATATATAATTACATCATTTTATATAGCCGATAGTTAATTAATCTGAAAAGAAGGTATCGAGGCATCATCATTTAAAAATTAAGAAAAAGAGCCAAGTGACCGCATGATGAAGAGGAAATCAAGATTGATTTGTTATACTGAATGATGACCTCATCATAATTATCTTGGTATTTAAAGATTAATATAAATTACACATAATCAATTTACACTATACGTCAGCATTTAAAGTGGTTAAAATGACAAAGAAAACTGGTTCTTTTGCACAAAAACTACTGCGGGTCAATGACAGGATTCAACCATGAGGTATCAGCTTAGAGCCCAGAACACTGATATCAATAAAACACTTGCATGTAAAGGGTTTAAGTCCTGTTTTGAAGCGAATCCTTCACAAAAGAAGTCTTTAATTTTTTTGTCACTGATTGGCAGTCGCCCCAGGTGAGAAAACAGACTGTGAGTCTCAGAAAATAATTAAGTAGAGGAGTGTCTTTGATGATTAAAACCATAACAAGGATGGGCACACTTAGACTCGTCAGACAGGTCCGGGTGGCGAAACAAACCGTTGGTTTTTGGCTTACTGAGGCGTTATGTTGACCTTTAAGCCACATGACCTTTGTTATGTAAACAGAAGCAATGCATCTAACAGTCTGGACAGTTTTCAATAGTTTTGTCCAACAGGTAGAAGCGTGTGAGAGAAAATCCACTTATAAAAATTGATGAGTGTTTGATATACAGCATGTGTTGCACTTTAAACTCTTATTTATAGTAAACTGATTCAATGTTTAAGCCTTTGCTTGTGCTGAAAAAGCCAGTAAATCCAGTATATGCTTTCTAATGCAAGATTTTGTTGTTTTGAGTACCACTTGCCCCTACTGGTATCATCTTGCCTACATGAAACCACAGCCCAGTATCGCCTTTACATCTGAATACTGCAAGTTCTTCAATCAAAGGTCATTCTTTAGTCAGAGGACTACCAAAGACAAAAACAAACATCTTATAAATGATTATATATATATATATATATATATATATATATATATATATATATATATATATATATATATATATATATATATACAGTACAGTCCAAAAGTTTGGAACCACTAAGATTTTTAATGTTTTTAAAAGAAGTTTCGTCTGCTCACCAAGGCTACATTTATTTAATTAAAAATACAGTAAAAAACAGTAATATTGTGAAATATTATTACAATTTAAAATAACTGTACTATTTAAATATATTTGACAAAGTAATTTATTCCTGTGATGCAAAGCTGAATTTTCAGCATCGTTACTCCAGTCTTCAGTGTCACATGATCCTTCAGAAATCATTCTAATATGCTGATTTGCTGCTCAATAAACATTTATGATTATTTTCAATGTTGAAAACAGTTGTGTACTTTTTTTTTCAGGATTCCTTGATGAATAGAAAGTTCAAAAGAACAGCATTTATCTGAAATACAAAGCTTCTGTAGCATTATACACTACCGTTCAAAAGTTTGGGGTCAGTGAGAATTTTTATTTTTATTTTTTTGAAAAGAAATTAAAGAAATTAATACTTTTATTCAGCAAGGATGCATTAAATCAATCAAAAGTGGCAGTAAAGACATTTATAATGTTACAAAAGATTAGATTTCAGATAAACACTGTTCTTTTGAACTTTCTATTCATCAAATAATCCTGAAAAAAAATATTGTACACAAATATTTTGTACAATTGTACACATTAAATGTTTCTTGAGCAGCAGATCAGCATATTAGAATGATTTCTGAAGGATCATGTGACACTGAAGACTGGAGTAATGATGCTGAAAATTCAGCTTTGCCATCACAGGAATAAATTACTTTGTGAAATATATTCAAATAGAAAACAGTTATTTTAAATTGTAATAATATTTCACAATATTACTGTTTTTCTGTTTTTACTGTATTTTTAATTAAATAAATGTAGCCTTGGTGAGCAGACGAAACTTCTTTTAAAAACATTAAAAATCTTAGTGGTTCCAAACTTTTGGACTGTACTATATATATATATATATATATATATATATATATATATATATATATATGATATTGGGATATAAGCGTGAGTCATTGAGAGATGCTGATTTGTAATAATATACAGTTTGTGCTCATATTATTTATTAATTTATTTAAAGAGGCTACATGTAAGAATTTTCATGTATTTGTCGCTTTTTAATTCCCAAGTGAGCAGCTTGTAACGAAACTTTAAAACGAGACCTTCCCCGACTTCGTACGTTCCTACTATTTTTATGTGAAGGTCTCGGGACGTTTTTGCCGGGAAATTCAAAAGGATGTGACGGTTACGCGCGCTCCCGAGAGCCTTCCGTCTAATGAAACGAACGATTATATTTTATACAGGATAATGCCGAAAGAGCTATTCTGTAAAGCAAAGAGAATTTTGTTATTTTTAAATTAACGTTTTTATTATTATATATTTGTTGTAGGCTATTTAGTTACATATTTCAAAATAATTCAGTTCACCACATGACATGACACAGCTTACCCCAAAGTAGGTTATTTATTTATTTGTCATGTGTACAGACTCTTTACACTAATTTAGAGGACGACCAAAGGGAATTGTTATATCACAGCTTACCCCACTCTTTCCTAACCTGATCAACCTGAATCAAAACAAAAGATTCAAATTAATTAAAACCGCCACCAACAACGGGGTTTTAAGAAATTCCTGACTCCAGAGCCCTTCCTCAAAGGGAGTGGTGATGCACGAAAATGGTGACGGAGCAAGAGAAACTGTGTGAGAGGGGAACAACTGAAGTGAACGATGGTCATATGAGATCTTCTTTAAAGAATAGATTGCTTAAATGCTAAAGAAGACGTGGATTTGGTCTGGATGAAGTGAGCTATGCAGGTGGGAGTGTAAAGATAACAGAGAAAACGACACTCCCTCATTAGTGTATGAGAATTAGGCTACGAGAGGAGAAATAAATGACAAAGGGAGAGGTGAAAGACAAAATGATTATGCACTCAGACATGAACATGGAGGGAACACGATCTTGTGTGTGTAATTGTACCTCACCTTTGTACGGCGTGTCTAGAACATATAATCACAGATGCACATGACTCGAAAACATTGTAATTACATGCCTTAAGGCTAATTAAAGTGTACTTTAATAGATAATGATGCTAAATGACTGGGAAAAAGTAAAAGTTGAAAAAGTTGAAAAGTTGAAACGTCATTATTGAATTACCTTCACATTTCCCATTGACGCTTTCATTGGGAGCTTGTTTAAAACAACCATTTTATGGCGCAGTAATGATGTTGCATGATAACAGTTCATCATGCTAGTACTATGATCACTGACTAAAGTATGGCCTGTTTTGTTGTAATCAGGTAAATCAAGCATATTCCTTACAATTTCACATCTAATCAGGGCGTGGAGTGACAGTGATAATGAACTAGTGGCTTAAAGTCCTCATTCTTCACATACCGAAGAGGGCAATCACCTTATCTTGCAGTCACGGCCAATGCAACTGGTATAGAAACACTTTCATTTATAGCCTGCGTAAAGTATAAACTGATTTGTTGGATTTGTTTTAATGAAAATCCTAACAGAATTAAAAATGAAGCAAAAATATTTCATATAAATATTAATATTCAAAACTTTAAAAATATTCAATTTAGTCGCAATAATGCGTATTTATAAAACAGCATGCATGAAAATGATAGAATAATTGGTAAAAAGTTTTAGATTAGTTATAGCATGTCATGTCACTCTGCAACCATTCTAAATATTAAATATGAATACATGAACTACTGACCTTTTTAGCTCTATTACATGTTTAATCACTGTTACTGCTAACGAAAGTTATAAAGTGGTACTCTATTGTCATGTCTATCCTGACCCATTAAACCTTAAACTCCAGGGAATTAATCGTACAATCATGTTGATCAGGTTAGACGTGCCTCAGGGCTCTGTCCTGGGCCATTTTACAGGCGCACCCTGGACACACCTGTTTGATGCTTTTCCGATAATCATTACCATAAATAAGCTGAAATAACCCCACCCCTTTGGTTGGTCAAACCATATAAAAGATCCCCGGCTCTCCAAAACCATTACGCAGCTGTCAGAGGTGACAAAGCGCAAAGGTAGCAAAAACGGAAACCATGACTCAGGTTAGTCAGTCTTTTTCACGCAAGAGCTTGTCCAGCTCAAGCTCTCGTCCCTTCACCTCCCACTCTCTCAGCGGTGGATACTCCAAGCGCATCGCCGTCGGTCGTGCGCCAAGTGTCTATGCAGGTGCAGGGGGATCCAGCGTGCGCGTCTCTTACGCACAGAGCAGCAAGAGCGGTTTCGACCTGGCCAGCGCGCTCGGCGGGGGTGACAATGGCTTCGGTGTGGGCTACAACGAGAAGTCAACCATGCAGAACCTCAACGACCGTCTGGCCACTTACCTGGAGAAAGTGCGCTCCCTGGAGAAAGCCAACGCGCAGCTGGAGCGCCAGATCCGGGAGTGGTACGACAAGAGAACCCCTGTCTCCAGAGACTACAGCCACTATTATGTCACCATTGAAGATCTGCGCAAAAAAGTGAGTCATTTCACAGTTATGAGTTATGTAATTTATATTATCTAGTGTGGATTAAGTTATCAGTGTTCTTATCAAAAGGAAGATAACCGAATGAAAACTAAGATGGTCTTTATTTCATATATATATATATATATATATATATATATATATATATATATATATATATATATATAACTATATGTATCTTAAATGATCAGAAAACAAAAAGTAATCTATATATTGATATAGACATTAGAACATTACAGAATATATTAAAAAAAAAGGTCTGAGAGGTTTGTTCCAATGCAAAATGTTTGGTTTACCTTCCTAAGCTGTAACTGAGTCTCAATTCTTCATCTGTTCATCTTCAGATCTCCATCGCCAGCCTGGACAATGCCAGAATCATCCTTCAGATCGACAATGCCAAACTGGCAGCGGAGGACTTCAGAGTCAAGTTAGTACAACAAGGAAAAACCTTTACCTTCAAATACCCTCCTTTAAAACCTCTTTTCATGACGTTTGTGTTGATTTTAATATCAAATCCCATTCTAGTAATTAAAATTTACTATAATTTCCCTGCAAAAAAAAAAAAAAAGTCTTATTAAACCAGCCAAGACCAGCAAACCAATCAAAGATGCTTTTCCCCCCAGCAGGGTTTGCCCTGTTTTTATGAGCTTGTTAATGTCACACCCAACATTTTAACACTTCAGTTCATCTTAATTCCCATCCTAACCATTGCTATTCTTGGCGGCTTCAGGTACGAGAATGAGTTGGCCATGCGCCAGTCCGTAGAGGCCGACATCGCCGGCCTGAGGAAGGTTCTGGATGAGCTTACCATGACCCGCTCAGATCTCGAGATGCAGATTGAAGGTCTGAAGGAGGAGCTTATTTACCTGAAGAAGAACCATGCAGAGGTGAGATCAAAAAAGAATTTTGGCCCTCCAGGCAGGGCAAACCTGGTGAAGCGAAGCAAGATCTTTACCCATTAATCCACCAGACCAATAATCTTCTCCAATCAAGTGTAATTTTGAACATATTATTGCCCTATTATCAACGCTTGTCCTGTAATTAACCACAACCTGAAGCTATTATTGAAGAGTTATTTCTACTATGTTCAAAGCTTAAATGGTTAGTTCACCCAAAAATTAAAATTCTGTCATTAATTACTCCCCCTCATGTCATTCCATATCCGTAAGACCTTCGTTCATCTTCGGAACACAAATTAACACTCCCAGAAAGCTACTAAAGACATATTTAAAACAGTTCATGTGACTTCAGTGGTTCAACCTTAATGTTATGAAACTTTTTGTGTGCCAAAAAAACAAAAATACGACTTTATTCAACAATATCTAGTGATGGACGATTTCAAAACAAATTTCGAAACACCTATGAAGTAACAAAGCCTCTAGGGTGAACTAACCCTTTAAAGGTGCGGGCATATTTATTTATTTTTTTTACTGTTGTTTGGTGAAATTTTGTGAGCAAAATCCAGTAATTTCAATAGGAATCTGCACGATCTGGAGATTTGCATATAGTTCTGTTCACAGATCTCGCTAATTTTTAAGTTGGCCACGTGACTTTGTCGCACTTTCAAATCAAGAAGCTTACAGCATGCAAATGTGCATGACCAACTTAAACGACCAAACCTTTCGACCTTTCGCAAAACTCCAAATCACGCGCAATCCTATTGGATTGACTGATTTGGACACCTTAAAAGTCAAAATTCACACATCAACAATAGCAATTCCCACTTTTAAAACCAATATGAAAAACATGCAATAAATGAAAAATGACATAAGCTAACTGCTATATCATTGATCTGTAGGAGATCGCAGCTCTTCGCGCTCAAATGTCCTCCAGCAGCGTAAACGTGGAGGTTGACGCCGCACCTCAGCAAGACCTGGCCCGCATCATGGAGGAGATCCGACACCAATATGAAGGCATCACCGAGAAGAACCGCAGAGAAATGGAGGCCTGGTACAAGGGCAAAGTAAGTGCTCATTCTTATTAATCTAATCTGCGATAGCCAATTCGTACACAATCAGCTAGATGTTGACCTCAAACCTCTTTCCCTGCAGTTCGACGAACTGAACAAGCAGGTCACCACCAGACAAGAAGAATTCTCAATGTCCCGCAATGAAGTCAACGAGCTCAGGAGAACACTGCAGAGCCTGGAGATCGAACTACAGTCGCAGCTTAGCTTGGTAAAAGTCTCTCCTTGTTTTTTTAAATGCGTACCATCTTTACTTAAACATTGAAAATATTTCCAATACCACTAGGGGGAGCTTTATTGGATCTAATATACATAGCCACACCCCTAATTATTAGTCTATGCTCAAATGTCTACTAGCTTTGATTAATAATATTAAAAAACAATTCCCAGTAGCTGCCTCTAGAGGGAGCAATTTAACATGCATAGTCCCGCCCCCTCACCGTTCTTCTATGCTTTATGATATGACAGAAAGCAGCTCTGGAGGGCACACTGAGAGAGACAGAGTCACGCTACAGCATCCAGCTCAACCAGTTGCAGGTCGTCATTAACAGTCTGGAGGAGGAGCTTTCTCGGATGCGAATTGACATCGAAAGACAGGGCAGTGAATACAAACTGCTTCTGGACATCAAGACCAGACTAGAGTTGGAGATCGCCGAGTACAGGAGACTTCTGGACGGAGAGGACATTCAGTAAGACTTTTTACAAATAAATAAAGCAAATGATTATTATAATGTGTTTCTAAAGAGTTATATGAACTTTAATAAAATCTTCTTTTTTTTTTTGTTACAGGAGACAGGTAATCAAAGTTGTAGAGGTTGTAGCACCTCCTCCCCCCAAGCGTAAGTGTTTTTTTTACATTGAGAAAAAATATCAAATATAATAAAATGTTATATTTGTTTTATATTTACATAACTTTTTTTTTTATTCAGACGAGCCTGTGGTGACCAAGCGCGTTCGCACCGTCATCGAAGAGGTGGTTGATGGGAAGGTCGTTTCTCGCACAGAGGACGTTGACGTCGAGGTCGTGAAGAAGTAAAAACAAAAGCAACAAGATCTGTTAAGTCAGCATGAATTCTCAGCCTAAATTATGGCTGTTCAAAACCTCATGTGAAATCCTAAGAAAAATACAATAAAAAAAGACAAGCTGCAAAATCAAAAGTGTTTGTTCTTTCATTCTTGGATGAATGTTGGGTCGATATTTATCACAAACAACACTGAAAAAAGGAGTTTGAGCTGTATTATATTTGATTTGACGTGTGTCACAAGCGCCAAAAGAAGAGTCAGCTTATTTAAGCACAATTTCAAAATGTACGCCAGTAAGAAACAAAACATTCTGTACAAAAGACGTACTCGCTCTCTCACAGACATACAAACACACAAACACAACTGTGAGATATACAAACATGACAATTTCCTCAGCACTTTTTTTGACGTTTTAAAAACGTACTAAAACAAAAATAACCACAGTTATCTTTTCAGAACACTTTTAATATATAACATTGTATTTACAAATATTTCACATATGACACTATGTAGTTAAGAGCCCCCCCACAGGTGTCTGTATTTGACAAAATGTTCAACATAAATAATTAAACAGCATATTTTCCCCATCACACAATAACAGTATAAATTCTACAGTAGCACAGCTGACTACCACAGTCAGTTGCAAAGTGCTGTCCTTTTTTCGTTCGTTTTTTTTTTCGTTAAATACAAAAATACCACCACTTCCGACGCATCGCCGGTAGTAAATTTCTAGCTGCTGCGCTATAACGACGTACACTGAAGCAAAATCGGCTCACATTCAAAACGGTGGGTGGGATTGGTCCTTGACGCCAAATCGTTTGCGCAATGGCACTGCAAAACATCGTACAGGGGGAAAAATGTTTGAGATTGTGTCAGATTAAAAACGTTTTGCTCTATAATTCAAACTTATCCTTTCCCTTCAGAATGAGAACTTCATGTTTTGCAAACTAAAAACTTAATTGATCATCAAGCATTTGTAAAATGTTGCACTTGAGGTGAATAAAACGATAAAGTGGCCGATGAGTTCTGTAAATGCCATCATCTCTACAGCCATCATAGCAAGTACTAAATGAACTATGACCACCTTACGAGTATATTGCATGTAATAGCTAACAGGTAAAAAGTTAGAGAAGAGGAGATATGGATAAGCATAGCCAATGATAAACAGAATTTTGACCTGTATCTTCAGAGAGAAGAGCAGATATTACTCCTCAACAAAGAACGAAATTGTTCATACAGGGCAAACATCTACAGTCTGAAGGTAATCGGTTTCTTACAGTAGAAGTTTTGAAATTTAGATTGTAAACATGGAAGAAAATTGGTATTTGAGACTATGATGATGATGCTAGACTAAATCGTACGTTAAACTTTTAATTCGCGTCCATACTCATCAACTAAGTATCCAGTTTCCACCAACAAAGCTAATGTGAAATTCACAGCTTTAACTTCTAAATAAAATGCTTCAAAGATCCGGCAAACGTGGATCTGAGAGCAGAACAGCTGCCTGATGCATATTTTACGATACAAACGTCAGGCGTTTTACGCACTACACGTAGCCTTGCAATAAATAGCGATTAGCCAAAGCGACGCACCAATTGGTTTTAGAGGCAAACAGCTGTGAAATTTGGCAGCAAGAAACATCTTCACCATGGCTCATTTTCAACGCAGCTGGTGCCTGTTAATTTCACTAAATTTAGAGACAACCGTAATGTTATCGTGAAACTAGCATAAAGTACTTTCGTTACTTGATACAATCTAAAGTACCTTGCGAATAACCTCAAAATCCTTAACGCGTCAGGGTAAAAACGAATGAAATGTGTCAAAAAAAGCTTTATCGACTGACTGCTTTTGTTTGACAATTAAAAAACAAAATGTACGTTAACAATTTAAACCTATGTTTTAAACGTTAAAACTAAACAGTCACAGTCAAGAAAAGGGAAGAGAATGGGGCGAGCACCTGTTGCTTTTAAGTCAACTGTTAAAAAAACAAAAAAAAACAAAAAAAAAACAAAAACAAACAAATAAATAACCAGTAAAACATAAAATGCTGTCGTTAGTTGCAAGTTAATTCTGACATGGACTGTGGCTCATTTCAGCTTTTGGCACGAAAGCAAAAGCTCATTTCCTTCTCCGACCCAAATAGTTAACGTTATTAACAGTACCTATTAATCAGTAACCTGATACTGCGTTTTTGTTTTCTTTTTTCGTAAAAACGAAAAATCCCCTTAAGTCATTGTTTGTCGCTGTAAAGTGCAATAGTGCTTTTTCGTCTGTATTCTAGCTTGCAGGCAGTCATGTCCACAGCCTTCCAGCAGGAGGCAACAGCGAGCTGAGCGCAGATCTCACAGGCAGTAGTTGTAAATCACAGAAGAACCTCAGAAATGCTGAAGGGTGGTGTTCATTCTTCCTTTTCGACCGGAGGCTCAGTCTCGAATGGTTTTACAATCTCCTCTTCGTAAACTTTCAGAATCGCTTCGCAGACGAAACGGTACTGGCTCTGCAAACAAACAAAAAGGAAATCAAGTGACTCGGCTGCATGATAAAAAAAAAAAAATATGCATAACAGATCATTCAACGCAATCTGGTTGTACACAATTTTTGAGAGTCTGTACACAAGGTTTGTAGCATTGAATCTGCGAAATTTATAAACTTAGATTGAGATTTTCATAGCAAGTCAACTATGTAGAACTTTTTGTTTTGTATAAAAGCATCTGTCAAACGAGTAAATGAAAATCTGTCCTAAACATTAAAGGAATAGTTCAACCAAAATGAAAATTATACTATTATCACCGGCTTCCAACAACAGCCGTACGCGTTCACGAGCGAATCAAGTTCCGGCGGGAGGGTGACCTCTGACCCCATGTAGGACGTATGATGAGGTGTAGCGTAAGCTTAGGTGAGAACTGACGAATGAGGAAGCAAAAAGGATAGAGCAAAACAAAATCAAAATGGTTGTCACGAATTAGAACTCTGAAAGTCTTAGGATTTCGATATAAGAGGAGCTACATCATACGTCGGGTCAGAGGTCACCATTCTCCCGGGACTCGACTCTTGTGAAGCCAGTGATTATAGTTTATAAAGTTTTAAATATGGATATTTTCTTACAAAACGCCATCGTTTCTCTTTAGAAGGCATTTATTAACTTACTGGAGCCGTATGGATCACTTTTATGGTGGATGGATGCGTTTTTTGGAGCTTCAAAAGCTGGCTAGGATATTATTTATTATAACTGATTGTGTTCGGCTGAAAGAAGAAAGTCATAAACAGCTAGGATGGCTTGAGGGTGAGTAAAATATGGGATAGTTTTCATTTTTGGGTAAACTATTCCTTCAATCAAACAGTCTCTTCCTGTCTAAGAGGGCGGTTGAGGACCAGACTACTCACAGGAGTCTGGATCATCATGGCACGCTGGTCTCTCATGGCTCTGACGATGTCTAAGGGATACACCGACTGACCATTTTCTATCAAACACATCGCTGTCTCCATGGTGATAAGCACCCCGGTGCGACCAATCCCGGCACTGAAAGAGAAAGGGGTGGAGTCAATAAACAAATCATTGTGTTTTTTTTTACTTATAAGAGATAATGTCAGGACATTTTCAGGGCCTGACCTGCAATGAACCACCACAGGTTCTGGAGTGTCGGCTCTTTTGCTGCGTACTTGACTGACAAAGTTCAGGAAGTCCGACGAATCATCTGGCACGCCGTGATCGGGCCACGCCAAGTACTGCATCTGACAGATCTGCCTTTCTTCTTTACTCTGTACAAACATCCAAACAGACATTAGCGCATACGTTTATTTACACTAATAAATAATAAGGAACATTTAAACAGGTGTGTCACCTCCAGGTGTGTAAGAGTCAGATCTCTCAGCAGGTATGCAGAGCTCCCTTCCTCCGACACGCATGTAACCTGGAAACCTCCATAGGTGCCACTTGCAGAAACATTTGGCCAGTATTGATGACATTTCACCTGAAAGGTAAAATGTCCAATTTACCATATTAGCCAAAATCATCAATAGAAAACAGAACATTTTACTGCCACACATTTTGATGAGATGACAACCTTGTGTAGGACAAAAGCAAAAAATATTAATAAAATAAATATTTAATAACAATTAATGTAGGGCAGGACTTGATTTATCTGGTAGGATTTGATTGGATCATGAGATTTTGGAATAACCTAGCCCATAAATTCATTGGTTAATATTTTAGCCCCGCCCTCAAGGCCTTGATTATATCAGCAGAAAAGAGAAGTTTTAATCAAGAATCATCTTATTTTTATATATTGATATTTATAAACTATATTATATAGTATTTTTTATAATTTGTATAATGTAAATAATTCAATTTAATTAATAAATACTAATTTTTACTACCTTTGTGTGAGTGTTTTTTCATTAAATAAAAAAATAAATAAATAAATATTCATACCCTGCCACGTTCAACTTGTGTTGTGAGCATGACCACAAGGGTGGCGCTCTGTTCCCACACCATCTGCCAAAAGTCTGAGCAGGTGCCAGGAAGTGGCCCTTGGCAAGCAATATACCGCTTTACTTCACCTTTACTTGGGACTTCCATCTGAAAACACATACAAATATATACAGATTATCAATCTCTCTGAACAAAACTTTACCAAAATAACTTAAAAATAAAAATAACCAGAAGAATGCTCACATTGATGAAATTTGCATTGATATAATCATCTGTCCCCTTTAATACAACTCGAGTGGTGTCATCTGTGTCACAAAATAAACTGTTATGAATGTCCAGCTAATCATGAAAACATTTCAGAGTCCAACACAAACACAAGCTGTGTACTCACATGGAGAAATGTCCCGATAACGGTTTTTGGAGACGTTTTGTGGCAATCTGGCGCATGACATGGACATCCCAGGACGTTTCCTGTACAGTTGCTATAGGAGTAAAATACATATTTGCCATCAAACATGTTATGGGGTAAAAAAAAAAAAGAAAGAAAAAAAGACATTTTCTATCTATATTAAGACACGAAGTAAACAAAAATAACATGAATTTAACATACGGTCTTGTTTACTGTATGTTACTGTGTACCATTAGTATGTTATATTCATAACCTAATTATTGCTAAATAACAAGCTAAATTAAGCTTTCGGTTAGTACAAGTTCGTGACATAAAAACGGCAGGCTCAGCAAACAGGAAGTAATCGAGACAGCCTAAAAAAAGAGCAGCAGGAAATTATGTGAGAAGAATGTGATTCAGCCGACAGCCCAGAGCAGTTGAATATTTTTAGACAAAAAACAACCAGAAATGAAGCTCAAACTGGATCTACAATGACTGACCTTCTTTTCAAATCATTTTTGGTTTCAAATTTTTATCAGTTTTACTGGTAGTCCACTGTATGAAGAATTCTTGGGTATAATATGTCACAGTTTACTTTATTTTGCTATCCTCACTTTCATAAATGAACTATAGTGTCCTGCACCCACTAGCAAAAATATACCCAAAATATCTGAATAATACACACTTGAAATGTATATCCATCTGAATGTGTCTCTGCTGACTTACATCAAACTGAGAAAGCACGGTACCGCTGGAAAGACCGTCTTTCAGCAGCTGTATTGAGGACCTCAAACTATCAGCCTCCGAGTGGCTCTGCTCTAGACCGGACGCCTCCGGAATGTACTGGAAATCTGGCTCCAGATCCAACTTCTCCTGCTCCTCGTCCACATCATAGATAGCTGATGGAAAAGAAAGGAGAGAAAGTGAGTATTATAAATTTTACATACAATTCTAACTCTTAAAATTCGGTCCATCCAGGCGGATCGTACCATTGGGTCTGACAAGCAGAATGAGCTCTCCTGATTGGTCCTCACAGCTGGCCTTAATTATCATAACCACATCATCGTGAGTGTGCTCTGAGATATCGCGGCCGTTAATCAGCACGACCTGATCGCCCTCGTTGAGGCGCGGCATACACATATCAGCCTAAGAGAGGTCAAAGGTCACAGATGAAGGGTTAGGGTTAGAAAAACAGTGACTAGTCAAAAATCAACATACATTCAACAATGTTCAAATAACAAACTGAATTCAAAATTGTTTAAACTTTAATATTCTTTATTGGATGCAATCAAGAATCATTCATCATCAGGCTAAGCTGTGTGACATGTCACCTGACTTCAAAAGAAAACACCTGATCTGAGTGATGCATAAATTTACCGGAGTTCCTGGAGCCACACGGGACACTATGATGGGCATCCTCTGATCAGCGCCACCCTGTGGAGGAGGAGAATTATCTATTTCTCTAATATATTATGGAATATATTAAAAATAAAGAAATGAATAAATAAAATTACATACAGAATACATTTTTTATACACAAATATAAATAACTACAATTTAATAATGATAATTTAATACATAATATATAAATATAAATTGATACAATTGTAATTATATAAAAATATACATTTTTAAAATTGTTATTTTAAAATGGTTTATAACAATTGTTATTTAAAAAATACATATATATTTATAAAAATGTACATTTTTTATTATTAACAATACTAATATTTTAATCTCTCTCTCTATGCATCCATACATTTATGTATGCGCACAAATACATTACACTTCATTGCTACAGTAATGAATACATAACATATACATGCATACATACATTTTATCTCATCTGCTTTACATCTAAACCATTCTGTCCGATAGATAAACAACATCCAACAGATGCTTTTATAATTTACATGCATTTATAATTTACAACATTCAGTTTTAGCTCATAAAAGGCGTAATTATAACGCACAATCAAAACATACCTTAACGTTAAATCCAAATCGTCCGTTTTCATCTGGCCTCATTTTAATCAGAACAAGATTGTCATGAGGCACGGCTCCATTCTGTGGAAACAAAGACAGTATGAATCATTTGAATCAAGATGAACAAACACATGTAGTGCGAGTGTGAGTTTTCCTCACCATGCTCTTTCCTGACGCCGCAGGTACATTGTATAATTCGCTGAGGTGGTCGTCCAGCTCGTGCTGAGACTGTGATCTGCCGTTGTGGGTCAGAGGGTCTTTTCTGGACTGTTTTGGGGGCAGAGCGGGCGGCTGCTCATCGGTCGTTACATCGGGAGACCTGAAAAAACATTGATGCAAAGGTGAATGACTGAATACTTCACATACTGCATTTGTAGGACGCTTAGTGGTCAGGGCTGGTAAACCAAAGGTCCTGGTCCAAATATGAACCAAATAAATACATAAAAATGCATAAAGCAAATGTTTGACAATCTAAAAGTAATGAAAAAACAAATTATGGAAAACACTCAAGTGTAAGTGCATAGCGCCATCTATCGCATTTTTAGAGAAACAAACATCACATCTCTTCTAATGCCACACTGGTACCATTTAAAGTCACCATGAAATCAAAATTGACATATACATATATATATATACATATATACACATATACACATATACATATATACATATATATATATAAAAAAAGTTACAACTTTTGTATTTGCAGACCTTAATGTAGAGAGACTGGAATCTACAGATAAAATATTAAACAGCTTTTACAATTTTAATAATACAATTTTCACGAACCCATATTAAAATCTGGTCGATACAGATAAACAGTGATAAATATGATTAAAATATTTTTTTTTAATATTTAGATATGCATTTTATATAATCTAAACATTTAAACTGAAAACTAAAATCAAAAGATTTTATCAATGTTTTGGTACTTAAGTGAATCTAGGTATTAGAACATTATTAATATTAATAACTACTCAATTTGACATTAATAAGTGATGAGAAAGTTGAGTAATTGCGATGTGTTTAGTCCTTTACTATAAGAAAACACTCTTCAAGAAACAGTGCTCTTAAAATTCGGATCCAGCCTCTTAAGAAGACCTCAGATGACCAACACCTATGAAGAGATGGTGCCAACTCCTGTGAGGACTTCAGAAGACACAATCATCTGGATCAACATGCACATTCCCAAATTTCTATATATCCTAATTATTGTTAATATGTAATTCATTTTTCCAGGAGCTCATTGCTTCTACCTTCAGTTAAACTGCTGTGATTGTAAATTAATTGCCTAAATTATTACATTATTTGCTAACTGCATTCTTTAAATTGTGATGTTGACATGCATTCTCTGTAAAGCTGCTTTGAAACGATATGTATCTTGAAAAGCGCTATACAAATAAATGTGAATTGAATTGAATTAAATCTATCCATTAAATTTAGCACTAGACAGGAAGAAACAAAATGTCCAAAATTGAATATCCAATATTGGCGGATAAATATCTGATGCAGTTGAACATTTTTAATACTTTTTTGCAGTTTTATTATACCAAAAGTAGAGACCTTTGACTTCTCACAGACCTTTTCACTTAGGAGTGTTTCATAAATTTTCCAGTAGTGCACGAATACCGGATGAGGATTTTTGCCTTTACAGAGAGCAATTTCAAGCAGATTGAATATTTTAGAGCCAATCATAACTTTAATTCACTCCTTTTTCCAAGTCTGAAATTTGACATTTTCACAATCCCAGTTTTTTCCATGACCGTCCATGGGAACCTTGCCTGTAAACGGGGATAAACTGAACTGTAAACCATCCAAGGATCATGGGTAAGATGATCTGATTCCCTCATAATCATTTGCAGACTTTTCATAAAAAAGCATTGCCTAGGCAACAATGATGATTTATGTTCTGTAAGTAAGTAGCAGGAGGCATAAGCGGCGCTGTATATCTGCTGGGTGTTTAGTGAAGATTTCCAACAATTCATCAAAGCTCGGCATATTTGCATACCAGGCGGAGAGTATTAAGACCCGGGACTGTTGCTCAGAGAGAAGCCATGTCTGTGTACACACACACAAACACACACACACACACACACACAAACACAAACACACACACACACAAACACACACACACACAAACACACACACACACACACACACAGTGTCTCATTATGAATGCTCAGATTTCAAGCATGAAAGCCCCTCTACTCTGCAGTCTATAGACAGCGCTCAGCGCCCTGGCCTCCAGGACATTTACATAATAAAAACAAACGAGGCGAAAAAATTCACCGTTACAACGAATAGCAGGATTGTTTCAATTGTCAGGCTGAAGGGAGAGATATCCGATTCGTCTTTTGTGTTGTTTAACTGTGGGTTGAATGTGCCGAGTCGAAAACGCGACGCGACACTAAATAGACGAAATGAATGAAGGCTGGTGCTAGTTAGCGTACAGTTTTAGGTCAATCTGCCTTATAATTAGACTTAATGTAACACTCAGGCTTTGTTTTGTAGAAAATATCAACTTTTCAAATGTTAGGGCTGTAACAACTAATTGATTAAATTTAGATTTTAAACTTTTCTCGCAAACAATGAGACCCACAAAACATTAGCAAAACGAATTTCATAAATGCAATAGTTTGCGTAAAAATGGTTTTACGAATAATTAACTATATTGTAAGGCAGCAATAACTAGGCGATAAAATAAAGAAGAAATAATAATGAAAATTGCTGAGAAATGTCACTTCTGATTAACTAAGATTTTTTTGTGTAAACTACAAACTGGCACAATAGTTTGCGCAAACATGTTTTTACTTTTAGGAAAAATGTGATTAACATAACGTTAAGGCCGCAAATATTTAGCAATGAAATCAATAAAAATTTATAGCGAAATGTAAGAGTCCAAATGTAGCGAAATCTTTTTTTTTTTCAGCCAAAAAAAAAAAAAAAAAAAAAATGTAGGCCAACAAAAACTAAGCAATAAAAATCCATAAAAACAACAAAAATTGCTGAAAATGATCGTCAGTATCGCTTAATTACATTTTTTTTTGCACAATGTACAAGAAAATCATGCTAGAAATAAAATTAATCATTTAAAACAAATAAATCAATCAATAAAAAATTTAATGGTTGTTAGTAGCACTAACAAAGTTTAAAAAAAAAACCTCTTAAACTAAAGAATATATAAAAATATAAAAATATATATATCTAGCAAAAACAATCTAGCAATGATGCCATTGTCCTATGCTTACTGAATTTTGATTGGTCCTTACTTCATTTATCCGCATACTGAATTTTGATTAGGCTATTATTTCTTGCAGCTACTGAATTTTGAATTGAACTCTGATTATTCTTGATCACATTTCACCTTTTAAGTACAGGAATTTTTTTCAGGTCAAAAAAAAAAAAAAAAAAAAAAAAGGAGATAACAAGCACGACTCATCTTTATGAACATGAAAACTCCACAACAAAAGTCAACTACACACAGTGATTCAAAGGTGAACTGGACAACCCAGATTTGGAAATTCTGACATTGCGAAATGAGATTGGTGGCACGATCTGAGAAAGGAAATGCGTGTTATGCGTGGTCACAGCTCATTCCATTGGAAAATAATGCTTGGTTCACCGGTGTGAATTCAATCAGTCCTGCCACTGTCACACTGAACTGTGCCCACCACAAAGCTCAAATCAATTTCCCCTAGCTCAAAAGCTTGCCATTTCTCAGACTGAAACGTGTGTGAAAACAGTGTTTAACCAACAATGTGTCATTTCGTCAGAGGTGTGTGGTCACATGATATTAAACCTCAGGTTGCTAGCGAGAGTGTGCGTCTACAGTGTAGTGCTAAAATAAGAACAGCGGAAACTTTGATGACTCAAAGTGTGTCAGTCCAGCCCTGAAAACTCATCATCAAGCAGATCAAAATCTAGAAATGAGTAATCTTTGAATACAAATATCAAAAATTGTCTAACTGGACACAACACAACTAAAGGGGTAATAGATTACTTGTTAGAACTTTTACAGGACACACACTAGCAAACATAAATACAGTGTGGTTGTCAAACACAGGAGAGTTTTAGCATCATAACATTTAGCCTACAAGCTGTACTGGGTGGAAAATTCATGTGGCTTATCTTCACAATAGCCTGAAACACACTGCCATGACAAAACTCAACATGTCAGTCTGACAAAAACATTATGGTTAAAAATCATTTGACAACTGAGTCATTGAAGAGGATGAAAGTTTGTGATAAACAGCTGTATGTCTTATGTAAACACTGTTACATTTAAACTATAAAGTTACATATTAAACTCAATGCAATAGTTTACACAAACATGTTTTTACGAATGATCAACAAAATGTTAGGGTCGCAAAAATTTCAAAAATTAAAAAATAAATAAAAATATTAATGTATTGTGAAAACCATTGAAAATGAATGTAAATATCGGCAGTTTTTACGCTAACGTTGTAACATTTCAATTTTAAACTTTTTGCACAATGTATAGTGTACTTTTTACATTTTTTTTTTTACAACCTTCAATTTTGCATATTTGCATATGCTTTAAAGACACTATAAATAAAACATGCCATTTATAATAAATTCTTAACTTAAATAAATCAAATTAATCGGCTATATAAATAGCTGTTAGTAGCACTAACTTTTAAAAGTTACAATTTTTACTGTTAGAAAAGCATTTAAAATATTACAAATCTGCCAAATTATGTCATTGTCATATTTGCATATTGAATTGCAATTATTCCTTTCCTAAGACAATGAAGAGGATTACATTTTGTGATAAACAGATGTCTTATTTAAACATTCAGTGTAAACTATGAACTTACACATTAAAGGGGTCATATAATGCCACTTTTACAAGATATAAAATAAGTCTCTGATGTCCCCATAGTGTGTATGTGAAGTTTTAGCTCAAAATACCCCACAGCATGTTAAATTTGAGGGTGAGCAAAAATGCTCAAGTTTTTGTGTGTGTCCCTTTATATGCAAATGAGCTGCTGCTCCCAATAAGAGGGCGGAGTTTCCAGAGCTGGTGTTAGCAGCTCCGATTACCTCACGCAGACTCACTGAAAATGTCAGAAACTGTTCAGCCTTTTATGTTCAAACCGGAGTCGGACAATGATGGAGAGACTCAAGAAGAATTGACAACAATGTAGAATGCAACAGGATGTTTCTGAATGGTTAGTTGATGAATTTATGTAGCTGATGTGGAGTTAACTATCTTAAAGTCATTGATTAGCATATTCTGTCATGATAATCTATAAATCGCTTGTGTGGGAACTGTTGAAAGATGCATGAAGATAGAACAGGTATAGTTTAGTTTAATTACGGTTATATTGTCATCTTGCTTTTATGACATGCTATTGCATTTGTGTTACAAACTATATTGCAATAACATGGCCTCGTCCCTTAGTTGCATGTTCTCGGGGACAGGGTTTATGTAAATTTTAGGGTTTGTGATGTCACCAACCCTGGAAGAAGCTCGTGGTAGTCCCTACCAGCTGTTTGTTGTCTTTAAAAGAAAATATCTCCCTTTGCTTTGAACTTTGAGCATCGTAACTTTGCAGATAGTGTGTAAAGTTGCTGTTTGAGCATAAACAACAACTAAAGTTAAAAAAGTGAAATCATAATCAACCACCCCTTTAAACTGAATGCAATAGTTTGCATAAACATGATTAACAAAATGTTTTGGCCCAATGAAACTAATAAAACTGTATTGCGAATATTGACCGTTTTTACACTTAACCTTTTTTGCACAAATTGTATAGTGTACATTTACACTTTTTACTGCTTTAAATTTTGCACATTGTACAAGAAGAACACGCTTTTAAAAAATAGTGTAGATAAAACTAGCCATTTATATTAAATTAACCATTTAAACAAATAAATGAACAAATTAATCAACTATCAGTTTATTAGTAGCACTAACTTTTAAAAGTTAAAAATTTTACAGTAAGAATGTTCTGCATTCAAAAATATTACTAATTCATTTTCATGTTTGCATACTGAATTGTGATTGTTTCTTTTCCTGAGACATTAAAAATAATACGTTTGTGATAACGAGGACAGTTTTTTATTTATTTATATTGTTTTATGACTTGGTTGATCTGGAGTGCCTAAGACAAAAAGTTAGAAACTCACGGTGTCGAGTCCAGGCTGATGCTATTGGCCTGCGTGGAGGATGCAGACTTGTGATTGGTTAACGTCTGGCATGGCGAGTCATCGATCACGTGATCGACTAGGTGACCGATGGAGGACGGCCTAATCCGCGCACCCTCGGTGGTAAACACAGAGTTACTGCTGAGGAAAAAAACAAATTAAAAACAAACTGTGTAAGTGACTGCTAACCCACAGATTGGACGAACCTGGATACGTGGGTAAGTTTGTGTTTGTGTGAACTCACTGATCGGGCGAGTCTGGCGGAGAACGGTTCGGCAGACTCTGAGTCTCGAGTCGGTCGTCCGAGAGGGAATTCCTGCTGACGGTCTCCCAGTCCAAACCGCTCATCAGTCTCCTGACCAGAGGCTTGCTTGGTGACCTGGAAACACATTCGATTCACAAAAGATCATTTATAATGTGACAACCTGCTCCATCAACCAGAACCACAAGAAACATTGTAGAATTCAATTTCCAATGTAAAACACAAATCAGAATATTTTGCTTTTGAAAATTTTAGGACCACTACTACTGTGACATTACTTAGCATTTACGTAAACCAACATTTGACACATATGCATTATATAACTATTAGAATTACGATCTTTATACAATCTTTTATTTTTATATTACTATTTTTGGCAGTGAAACAGTAGTTTACAAACAAGTGTTCTTTCCTGTTAACTTTGGTTTGTATACATTCCACAATCTTAGTGTAAACTTTAGGAATATTGTGAAAAAAATTTCAACTTCAACATTATTTGCAGTACATAAACCAACAAGGTATATTTTACACATTTTGATTTTTTTCCCCAACTAAAGCTTTAAAGTTTGCAATGAACAAACACTAATTTACAAACAATGTGTTTCCTGTTACAATGTTTATTACTCCTGAAAAAAGTGCCTCAAAAGTCCATTTTTCAATTCTGCGATACATCAACAAATTTACGTACACCAAAATTGCACATTTTACACATTACAATGTTTGTTTCCAACAAATACATCAGAAAAAGGTTACAAGAAATACACTAACACTACACTTTCCTGTTACGATCTTCGTACATTGCTACTCCTAAAAACTATAAATATCAAACTTTTTCTGATGAAACATCCAAAAATGATTACTAATTTTCAAAGAAAATGTTCTTTTCGGTAAACTTAAGCTACTCCTTAAGTAACTACACTAGATAACTGTAGTTACAACAAACATGGTTTTCTTTTGCCTTGTTCGTACACATGCTACTTCTATCAAAGTGCCCTGAAACTTTTCTCAAAAGTTACTTACTGGATTTTGTACACTTTAGAAATACTACTAAAAACATTCCAACTTCAACTCATTTTGTGATATATCTTAACATTTACATAAACCAACATTTTACACATTTTACAATGTGTTTTTTCCCCCCAACAAAGATATCAGAAAAATGTGAGAAGCAATACGCCAACACTAGTTTACAAACGCACGCTCTTTTATGTTATGTTACGACGTTCACACGCGCTTCTTCTGAAAACCACAAATATCTGTGAATCTTTTGATTGAGACGTTTCTCAAAAAGCATTGAGAGGACCTTTAAATGATTATCATATACTAAACCGAGAACAAGTCGGTGTAGACAAAAAGAAATACCTCCTTGAAGTGTGATGAAACATAAACCGTAGTTTAATTTTCAGCCTCAGCATCTTCGAACAAACTCTGCTCTCGAAGCAAACTTCTGAGTGTGTTTTCACAAACATGTGCACGACATGCGCACGCCCTTCACAGCCGTGTGCTACACAGCCCTGCTTATACTTCCTGTGTTTGGGTGTCGTTCTGAGAACATCTGACCACACACCGACAAACACACACTGACACTTAACACCACAGGGATCAAAATAGGCGGGATGCATCACACCCAAACACATGTGCACACACAAATCAGCACACTATCAAACAGATGGTGTCAAATTTTCATGTTGCGATAATTGCTGAATCTTTTCTCACGGTATACGGTAATATCACGATACTGAAATATGGTGCAAAAAAAAGTGTTGTCATACTATAACAGGTTTAATAACTTGTTTTTTTTCTTATAACAAAAAGAACTCTGAACATTTAAATACAATAAAGCAATACACAAAAATGCATAAAGTAAACATATTTCAAACAGTTTAAAGTGCAAAAGAATTATAAAGAACAATAGGTAACACTTTACCATAAAGTCTCATTAGTTAGTTATTATTCTTTAACGTTAGTTCAAAAAAAATACAACAATCATGTTAGCTCAGATCCATTAAATAATAGTTACAACTTTTGATTTTAATAATGTGTTATTAAATGTTGAAATTAACATTAAAATTAATAAATGCTAAGTAGTATTGTTCATTGTCAGTTTATGTTAACTAATGAAGCCTTATTGTAAAGTGTTTATTGTATAACGGTACAGACATCACGGTTCGGTGCATACGGTCAGACTTAGTAGATTCTGAGATTTTCCGAATACAATGTGATTCTCTTTCGAATTGATTCAGAACTTAGTTTTTGCAACACAACAGGAAAAAAGCCGAAGATGAAGAGACGATCTCTGCACCAACTTAAAACAAGAGTTCAGATGGCACGCAAGAGCTTGCTAGTAGTCTATACGCGGAGTTTCGATTCGTTTTTGTGACGCGCTCCACAAGCTTCACGGAAATTAAACCGAGACAGCAGAAAGCGGAAACCTGTTTGTTTTCTTTATTTTACAAAAGCACAATGTTTTGCTATTATTGCGAGTGTACGCAAATAAAAATAGACCCTTTACAGTTTCGAACGATGTCTTGCTACTATCTGTATGACCATAAATGACGGAGTATTTTAAGTTGTTATAATGAGACAATCATTTGGCATTGTGCTGGATTGTGTGGTGTAAGTATCACTATTACAGTCCAGTGATGAAATATGCGTGTCCTAGAAATGGGAAGCCTCAGGTGTCGCTTCACTCGCTGTCTCCTCATAGAAAGGTGAAGTAGACTCTTTTTCTCCTTCTCGCTCATCTTTCCATGATTTCTTGAAAAAGCGTTATATTGAACTTTGTGCATCCGCCATAGTTAACGAACTCTCACGCATAAAGAAAATGACAGCGAAGGCTACGCAAAACACGTTAATCAAACCAATAAGTTTGAAAACAGCCTTTGCCTTTTACCGCATAGCATTGGTCAATCAATCAATTAGAGTAACAAATCAACAACTCCTTAATTTTTTATGTTTAGTGATTAATACACTCGAGGAGGATGTACTGTACCAACTACCTTAGGGGGGACTAAATGCCGCTAGGTGGAGCAAACTGCCTGTTAAAAATAAATGAAAAGAAACCTAGCATTGGGGATTTGTTGCTCTTTCCTGTTGTACCGAACTCGTATCAAACCGTGACCCCTGTGTACCATTACACCCCTAATAGCAGATATAAAATAAAACTGTAGTGCTGTGAACCAGGGTTATTATAGTCAACTAAACCCAAATCTGCAGAAAAAATTTTTTGCAACTTGAAATAAAATAAACGTTAACAAACAATAAAATATAAAAACTTAAACTTATTATATTTCAAGGCAACTTTTCTTGATACTTGATATTAAAAAACTAAAACTTAAAAATGTATAAAAACTGTAGACATTTAAAAAAAAACAACAACAAAAAAAACAACCTAACATTGACAAACACAACAAATTACTACAATTTTAATTAAATTTAAAATTGAAACAGAAAATATGAAAATCAAAAACGAATTCAAATTTAATAAAAACTATAATAGGATCTCAATATACTAAAACAACACTGCTGTGAACAAACAAACACAATGGTTGGGTATTACTACTGCATAACTTTTCACTTCCAAAAACTCTACTTACATAACGCATATTATTTGCAGCGTTCCCCTCATTGGTTATTAAAAAATGTGTTACCGTGCAAAAACTCTGTTCTTGATGCCTCTTTCCTTTCCGTACTGTACAGACTGCGCCTCTGTCCTCCCACTGCAAAACAGCCAGAACACAGTGTCACTGCAGACTCTCAAAATTCAATTTGTGCAAGAATCAGGAGAGATAGCCGTAAAACAGATGACAAAATGACTTCTAACAAGGGTAGGCGATATAAAATATATTAATCGTATCTTTTTCAGCTTTTCAACTAAATTCAGTATGACAATTTGATATGTATGCATTTGTAATTTGAAACTTTCTATACAAGGAGTAGATATAGTGAAAAAACATTTATTTATTATATTAATTTATATGTACAATGTTAACAAACCTATAAACCACAATATTAAGCACACTTTTACTTTTAAAATGTGGGAAATGAGGGAAAAAAAGTTATTAATAACCATTAGCTGAATCAGTGTTTTGAACAAACTCAGAAATAATTCAGATCAAAAGGAGCTGATTTGCATGTTCCCATACTTGCATGTCACAAGACAAGGAGAAAAGAACAGCAAAAACAATATAACGATGTTGAGTCTTGTTTTCTGAAAAAGATAAATAAATAAAATAAATAACCCAAATTAAGAGTTTCTGCTTAAATCAAGAAAAAAAAAATAATGGGGTCAGAAAAATAATTCTTGTTTTAGCTTTGAATTAAGTTTATTTTTTGCATATTTTTTTTCTTATTTTAAGCATAAATTCACTTAGTTTGGATTTTTTTTTCAAGACTTAATATTAGGGCTGGGCGATATGGCCAAAACATTTATCAAGATAAAAATTTTAATTTTATAAACATTTTATCAGTCAATATCGATAATTATCACAAAAAAAAAAAAAAAAAAAAAAAAATCTTTTCAAATTTAAAGGCAGATTTTTTTGCTCCTGAGTGAAAGCTGTAGAAACCAGATAGTCAGTTGTGGTTTTAAACTACTCTTTATTGTCAGAACATGACAAACGCTTCACTTTTCCAGTCATTTTTCCATAACAAAATAAATATATTCATAGAAAAATTAAGAAGAGAACAGTACAGGCTGCAATATTAATAATATTACATGTTTTGTCTCTTAGAAAGGCACATTTGACACTAGCTCGAGTTGACAGTAGTAGCTTGAGTTAGGAAGCAGATATAAATTTATGTTCCTTAACAAAAACAGTAACATCTGAAATAATTGTGACAACCTCATTTTTATATAGTAATTTAAATATTCTGTTTTGAGTTTTATTAACATGAACCATTGGTCTTCTTTTATAGTAGCACACATTTAGATCATGATAACCACAGTTAAAACCACGCATTTAGCACCTCAATACCATGGAAAAATATATGGTTTCTATGTTATTTATATGAAATACATTTAGTATAAATGCACAAATGCTGTAGCTTAACCACAAAAAAAATACTGTAATTATATTCCATTACTCCTTTAACACAATAAACACATGTCTACATTAATAATATCATAAAATTCAATATGAATATCCCACATTTCTGCCACAGTACCATGGTGCAGTTAGTGTTACTGGAGAAAATCCATGGTAAATGATGGTGATTTGTAGATTGTAAAACCTTCTGACTGTGTCGATGCACACAGTGTTTCTCATGTTTGTCAGAGCGGTTTCATCTGGCTTTGAATTCAAGCGCTTCTCACTGTTTAGTGGTTGCGTAGTAAAGCGAGGAAGACTTTGAGCAGAGCGGATAAATGGTCTTTGTTGTGGATCAATGAGTAGCGCTGTTTCGTTCCGCTTTTGCCGCATACACATTATATCAAACATTTATCGGACTCTTGTTATCAAGGAAAATTATTTTGTGATAATTGTCGTTACTGTTTTATCGCCCAACCCTACTTAAAGGGGTGGTTCAGTGGTTTTTTTGTAAAGGTAGCGTTTAATTTACGGCATGAACAACTGTTTGTCTATGAACATAGAAGTTTGTTGGAGAAGTATGCTTAGAATTTAGCTAACTGGCTAGCGAAGCAAAAACGAGTTGCTCTTTGTATATGACCTTGATGCAACCAAAAATAGCAACAGAACTATACGTTTAAAAGACATGTACAAACAATAAAACGTACTTACAGTTTGGGGCAATAAACAGCAGTTTCTGCTTTTAAAGTGGGAACTGCTTCTTTCAGTAATAGCCTTTGTGCATTCAGTAATAGCCATCCAGCATTAAACTCGTGTAGATTCTGGAAGATGCCTTCAGCGCCGCATCCAGTGTAGAAAATATCACAGATTATAAAGGGTTCTATCATCTATTGATGCGTCGCGCCGCTCGCGTCCGGTGTACACATCTCTTTCGCTTCCGTAAGATGCGCCACATGGCCTCGCCCACTTTGTTGCGTGTTCCCGGGGGCGTGTTTTGCAGGGTTTATGATGTCACCAACCCGGGAAGAAGCTCGTTGTAGCCAAACCAGTAGTTTTTGTAGGCATTAAAATGCCTTAACTTTACAAGACAATATCTCCGTGTGCATTGAACTTTCAGCGCTGTAACTTTGCAGATACTGTTTATGATCAAGCGGCAACATTACACACTAACTAAAGTTAAAAAAGTGAAATCGCATTGAACCACCCCTTTAATATTTTAATTTTTAGATATATAATATTTAGAATTTTTAGATATTTGTACTGGAAAACAAGACAAAACTGAGGATGAACTTTTTTTTTTTTGTAGTTTTGCATAAATTTGAACTTTCAAATGCCATTGCGTGCTCCTATATCCTAATAAACAAACAAAAAACCTCTTCTGTCATTCTCACCAGTAGCGGAACTTGGATCCGAGAGTGAAGTACTGCAGGAAGAGGTTTCTCTCAGGAGGAACGGGTCGCTCCAGTCTGAAGAACGTGTGATGCTCCACGCAGGCCTTCCATAAGTTCTTACAAGCTCTGTAGTTCATCATGTTGAAACCCAATAAAGACTCTCTGTTTTCAGTCTGTGACACACAGAAAGAAATAAGATAGAGGAAGATGAGAAAGAAAGATTGGTGAGCTCAAAATATTCTGCAAATGATCCATTTTAGTATGTAACAATTTCTGTAGTTAGTACCAATACCAATAAAATTTCACAATTCAATTCCAATTTCACTACTACAGCCAGTAACTGATCGTATGCAATCTGTATTACATATCCAGATTCCAGAAATTAAGTACTTGTAATCAGATTATATAACATTTTAAAAACCTCAATCAGAATACAGTTACTTTTTTTATTGATTACCTACCTGGTTTTGCTTTTATATGTTTGGGAAACCCTGACGTAATGTAATGTTTAATGCAATTCATGTTGTTGATGCAAAGAATGGAATATAATTTCTTTCTATTTGTATTTTTATATCAATATTGTACAAGATTATCCTATTCAAATCAATGTAATAAACAATGCAGGTCAGAAGTAATCTAAAAGTAATCAAAATATAGTCTGATTACCTAAAATGTGTAATGTAACTGTCACTAACGATAATTTTCATCATGTAATTTGTAATCAGTAACAGACTACAATTTGTATGTAATCTACCCAGCACTGACTAGATCATAATTTCATATTAAAAATGTTAAACTGAAACAATGCCATGTAGTTCTGTAGCATTTTCAGTTATTTAAACATCAAGTAATAATGAATGTGATCTGGTATAATAATCAGTGAAAGACAGAGTTCGATTAAATGCAAAACAATACATCTAAACAAATACATACCAGCTCTTTTCTTAGTTGTATAAAAAACTGTTTAGATTTAAAAGATATTTTTACAATTTTCAACCTGAAACACAAGAGAAAGAGAGGGAAGGGGACATAAAAGATGATTCAAATGAGAATTTGTATTCACAGGCTTTCAAATGTGTTTACTGAAATGGATTTGCCACTTCTAAAGAAATTTACACCTAAAACAACACTTACCATGGAAAGTGGTTGACTCGTACCCTGTCCTTATACACGGAGATGCCGGCAGACAAAACTCCAATGTAAATCTCTGCGTTACAGTGGTCCTGAAATCATGAAGAGTAGGCAACCATAAGGATGCAGTTACCATGGCAACATCAAAACCATTTTGTTTTAAAGAGAGCTTAGACTTTTGGTTTGCTTAAGAAGGGATGCTCAATATATTGGCGACCATTTCACTATCAGACAGATGGATAGAACATTTCAAACAAACAACAGAACAAATGAACGACAGAATGAATGATACATAGAACAATATATTAGTAATGCAACAACATTTCAGCAACCGAATATTCATTTTATTTGGTTTCCAAAATTAAGTTTCTGGGGGCCGAAATTATTGACTGAAACTGTGATGTTGAACCTTGAATAACTCTAGAAAGGAGCGTTTTGCTAAAAATACGCACCATATTACATTTTCCCTAAACCTGTTGTCTTACATATTTAATGTATGTTTGAATAAATAGGTCATGAAAACAAGTTATTACAGCCACTTTAAATGTTTAAACTTCAACAACCAATTAGAGTAAAATAAATAAATTAATTAATAAATAACTAAAAACGCAAAAAATAAAACAAAACAAAGAAATAAAAGAACAAACACAAAATTAAAGCTGCAAGCAGCGATGAAAGGGCCCTCACACCCGGGCTCACCGGCCTTAGGAAAACAGTGAATAGTGGGTGACATGCATGTAAGCGAGTAAATACAGGAAAAATAAGTCATTTCAAAGTGCCACACTTCCGGCTGCCAACAGGTGTAGATGTAGATGTCTTCAGGCCAGGACTATTATCAAACACGTAAAGTTTGGAGCAGATTGGACATCGTATGCCTGAGTTACAACTTCCTGTTTCGTGGCGTTAATCGCATACATTAGCACTTAGCCAAGTGCTGCATGATTTAACTCGTTTCTTGTATGTTTGGTACTTCATGGCATATTTAAATGTGTTTCTGGGAGTGAATTATTGTTTAAAGCATGCCATTTCCTGTTTCCAGCAGGTGGCACTATGACTAACTGAATATTGGCATATGTGAATCACAAATATGAAGTTTGGGGCAGATCAGACACTGTCCCTGCGTTCCATTTGGAAGGGCTCATCCCTATGCCCAAATCCCTTCAGAGGGTTTACCCTCCGGAGTGAGAGCTTCGAAGGGATGAAGGGTGTAGGGGTCAAAAAAACTATTTTTTTGGAACGCACTTCTGTCATCTTAACGTGACAATCAAGGAGGAGTAGATTGTGCAAGCTGCGCCCTTTGTTCAACGTTAGTTTATTTATTTATTTATTTTTGGTTTATCGCACCATATTGTATATTGTATCTATGAATTTTAAACATTTGAATGGACTGATAAAGGGAGCTGTAAAGTATTTTTGTTGAAGTACAATGTCGTTTTGACCATATTAATGTACCAAATCTAACTAAATAAATATTCAATAGTATAGAAAATACTATACATATATATTTATAGTTAAAATTGAACTCCGAGCCTCCTGTATCCATTCGGTGACATAAAACAACTTCCCTGTGCAAAGGATCATGGGGGCCCGAAGTGTCCATCAGTTGTACCCTTTGAAATCCTTCATTCCGAAGGGCCCTTTGAAGTGGCCAGTTTTGAGCACTTCAGTTCAGAACGATCCTTCAATATGGCGGCCATGATTATTTTCACTCCGAAGTGCCCTTCGGAGGGCGACATATCCCGTTTGGAACGCACCGTGTATGCCTGAGTTACAACAGCTTCCTCTTTCATGGTGAAACATCAGACTTTGTCAGGCCGCCATGAACAAAAACTCAGCAAAAACTCAAGATCTTCGCAAGTTTAACATCGCTAAGGCCTTTAGATTAGACTGACCAAATATGATGTTGATCTGATTAAATCTCTAGGAGGAATTTGTTAAAGTACAACGTTTGCAAAATTTGCAGAGAAATTTCACAATATCTCATTTACTGTTGGGTTTTCATATTTTGCACCCAGGGACTTTTTTGTAGGCATTGGGCTGTTACACGTATCTAACGAATTTCACACTTGTATGTGAAACATAGCGCGAAGGGTGCATAATTGAAATTTTGTAGGTGGCGCTATCGAACCATTTTGCCACACCTAATTATAAAACCCATATCCGATGTAAATTTTCACCACTTCTCACGTATGCAAAGTTTCATGAGTTTTTGAGCATGTTTATGCCCTCAAAAATGCGATTCATTTCGGAGAAGAAGAATAATAATTGACTGAGCAATTACAATAGGGTCCTCACACCATCGGTGCATCCTTAGTTTTAAGTGGCACCAGATATCATTCAAGCTTCTAGTGTTTGTTTGCAGTACATATGAAACAAGAGGGGCAGCCAGTGGGGTAAGACGGACCAGTCACTCACCCGAGCATAGTGCAAGTCCACGCCGTACAGCTCCAGCGTCCGTGCAGCATTCAAGTAGTTAAACTCGGACTGAGCTGGTGTGAGTCCACTGCGAGAGAGAAGAGAGACTCAATCTCAGAGATCCACGAACAATGAACTGCCTTGTTCCACAAATCTGCCAGTGTATGTGTGTGTGTGTGTGTGTGTTCAGCTGTGACCCTTTGTTCCTCCGTCTCCACTGACACTCAGTTAAATATAAGAATCTTTAACACGCTCGAGGATTTCATGGACACGTCTTACTTGTGCTCTTGGTGAAGTTTGGCGACCTCTTTCTCAAAGTCCTGCGGAGGGTTGGGAATGAAGCTGTACTCGGAGAGGTACCCAGGCAAATGTTCAGAGTGACTGTAGTCCCCCACCTCAGCTGAAACACAAAACAGGCCAAGAAACCATGTGTGCATGTATGTCAACGTGAGCACAATGTGTCTTTCACCCTTTCAAAGAACCAGGCTTCCAGTTTCCTCATGGAAGCTACTGGAAACCCTTTAAAGCCAACAAGAATCAAAATCGACAACATTTACTTTTATTCCTAAACAACAAAAAATTGGCTGATACTGATAAGATGATCATTTTAGCAAAATTATTTGTGGCCAATAACCTAATAAAATTAACAGTAAATCTCAACAAACAAACACAAAAGCTATATCTCAACATTAAACATCTGAAGCATTAAACAATTTTGTACAATTTTCTCGACAAAACTCTACTAAAACTAAATCTAGTACATTCATCTCAACATTATTATCTGAAGAATTAAACAATTTTGTATAATTTTTGACTTAAAAGAATCAAATGTGAAGCTACTAGCAAAAGAGAGGAGCTTTGCTGAGTGTAACATGACTGGCTACTACTGCAGATTGTTAATCATGTAATTAATCGGCACTAGCCACATTTTTCAGCTTTATTACTGGAAATGGGTCAGACAAGGGACAGGAAAGAGACAGAAGTCAGATCATGAACTATTTGGCAAACCATAAAGCCTTTGTGCATCCTGTGTGGACGGTTATGTCACCAGCCAAACAAAACCGCAGGTCAGTAAGTCTGCAATCAGTTCCTCAAAGTTTGCTTCATTAAAATTAATGATGAATGGCAAGTAATATACTTTGCACAATATCATGAAACTAAGATACAAAATATAGAAACAAAATACACCTCATCACAGATACATCACTTAAAAAAAAAAAAAAAAAAAGTGTTTCAAATTATCTGTCAATGATTTTAAAATTAGGTAAATGGCTGAAAAATATTCAGCTACCATGCTCAATAGACACTGAAAAACCCATAGGACCACTAATTGTTAATGCATTAATAATCTGAAATACTTACCCTGAACAGCATAAGAAGCCAGAAGAACTGCAGTGTTTTGTGGGCAAGGAAGCCTAGTAAAGAGATAGAAATGAAAATTGTTACATTAGTTTAACTTTGAGAGGGAAAATTACGAATTTTACATGTAGAACGTGTGTCCTTACCTGCCGCTCAGAATATCCTGCTTCAGTTGCAAAAAGTACAAATACCTATGATAAAAATACAAATATCACATACAAAATCACTGTTGAATATGTAATAAGCTTCAAGACAGAGAAAATGTGTTATTTTTTCTATAACATAGAATTAAAGCTGCAGTCCGTAACTTTTTTTGGTTCAAAATTATCCAAAATCAATTTTTGAGCAAGTACATAACCAGCCAGTGTTTAAAACTATCTCATTATCTTAGCTCGATTCACAACGGTAAGCTTGTAATAATGTTTTTATAATAAGAGCGACATGGTGGATTTCCGCTGGAAATTCGAGCATGCAGCAGTTTGTCTGTGCGTCATTATGTCACGTCCGTAAACAGAAAAAAGGAGTCTCGTCCAGGCTAGTAGGCTATATGGCATGTGAGGATGCTGCTTGTAGCAAATCATTTACAGCCTGTTCTCACAGCAGCTGAAATAATTAAATTTATCATTTTGATGGTGGATTGTAATCCAGAAAGATCCAAATGACAATCATCAGTGACAACTGGAGATTCACCCGTAGCCAAAAAGCAAAAGACTTTGGACTGTTGAGTGGCTACAGAAATTGAAATCTACAGGTAACGCTAATATACACATAGTCATAGCAATGCTGATGTTGTTAACATTAACAATTTGAGAACAATATACCAGTAATAATATTTTGCGATCATTAGATTTCATCATCATTGGCAGCACAATTTATTGTAGGCCTAATGCCTTTTTCCTCAGTTGGTCAGAACAAAAGTGGCAGACATGTTACTTTCTTGTTCAGATGATATTTTCCAGTTAAAATTCTTATATTGGTCATACTTTCAAGACGTAGAATCTGTGATTCTGAAGTTCAGTATCCACACCGGTGCGGTGACTGACAGCAAGCATTAGATTCATCCGCGCTGACGAGCTGTGCCGAGGCACAACGCACGTACAGATAACTATTCCGCATATGACTGCAATTGCAGGTTTCAAACAAGAGATGGCGACTACGAGGAACAAAAATCGCGGACTGCAGCTTTAAGTTATATGATTAATGTTATATTTTACTTGTCATATGCACAAGAGTGTAAAAAAAAAAGAAGAAGAAAAAAAAGGGAAAACTGTACCTTGTGTACTCTTCCTGTAATTTACCAGGGTCACTCACGAAAAACTTCACCCTGAACCTTAGATTATGTGGGGACGGCCCTGAAAATGAAAAAATAATTACAAATCAGAACATTTCATTCTGAGACTTAAGATGAATAAAAAAAAAACCCCTTCACATTTAAAAATGAAAAAACAAAAACACCTACTTTTGAGCTGTTTTCTAACAGGTTTGTTTGGGTCCAGCCACCTCTGAAACACACGGTCATAAATGATATTCAACAGCTTGTATGAAATTTAGGCCACTTTTCACTTATAGCACAACATTTTCATGACAATTACACAGACTCAGCAATGTGAAAAGACCAAAACTGCTTGTTGAGTCAAAAATCAACAACATTTAATTCATGCAATGAATTAAACATTCACCTTGTTTGACTAGGAGCAGAAACAGAGCAGCATTTTAATATGTGACCTGAGAATCAACTTTCCTGTTTGCGCTGACACTGTGTGTAGAAACTAAAATAACTACCGAACTGCTTCGTATTCTCTATAAATAACAGACTGAAAATGATCAAGGTACATGGGTAATATTTTTGCATCTTTCACATCACTGTTATGCAAAAATATAAATTTTTCAGGTTCAATGCTCTATTCATGCCACATGAGGTGCTGCTTGAATGAACAGGGATTTATGGGTGATCTGTTGCCGATAGCGACAGCTAAGTGAAAAATGAGCGCCTTACCTGGCTGTCAGAAGCGTCGTCTGCTAGTTGAAGGCCAAAGTAGTCTTGCTCTGTTAGCTCCAAGTGTTTATACACTACGTCCAACAAGATCCGCCCCTGATCTTGCTTCTACAAGAGACAGAAAGTGTGTTTTCATATCAGTTCTGGACTGCTATATAAAAACAAAAGAAAACACTCAAAAACAAAACAAAAACCTCACAAAAACACACTAAACAAATAAAAAATAAACTAAAAAAAATCAAATAAAAAGCAAAATCAAACCAAACTACAAAACAAAAATCAATCCAAAATAAAACCAAAACCAAACAAAGCCAAACACAAAATGAAAACACAACAATCCGAAACCACTAAATAAAACAAAACAAAACCAAAATACGACAAAACAAAAAACTAAACAAAAACCAAATCAAAAACCAAACTAAAACACAAAACAAAAACCAAATCAAGCCAAATAGAAACTAAAACACAAAACAAAAACACAACAAACCAAAACACACAACAAAAACCAAACACCATTTCAAAACACAAATCAAAACACTCAACAAAGTGAAAACACAAACTAAAACAAAACAAAAACACAAACTAAAACACAAAACCAAACCAAATCAAACCAAAACACAAAACAAAACCTTTTGCTGGAAAATTAATTAATTTCATGTCTTAAGTAATGTCTTTTTTGATAATACAATGACTTAAATACTGTATATTTTTATTTTGGAAACACCACATTTATTAGGTTACATGGTAAGACCATGTTTCTGGAAAATGAAATGTGGTATTTTCACACATAAAAAAAAGAAAAAGTAAATGTATTGCAATATATTGTTATATATAGTATAGTTGAAATAACATGTTTTATTACCAACATTTTTTTATTACCTAAACGAAAACTTGAGACTTGAAATATTATCCTCTGAATTTGAGGCAGTTTTAACAGACAAACGTTTGCAAGCTAGCTTAACCCTTCAGCCCAGCAGATCTGTGCAGCATGTATGATCATGACAGCCATGGCCTCAGGACACGCTTCTGTCGAACCCAGGAATGTGAAGCATCTGCCCAAAACAGTCCCTCTGAGCGCTACGCGGAAAACCAACCCGAGCCGCCACATCGCATAAATCCAGTCAGCCTCTATTGTACCTCATAGACGGCTGGTCTCCTGTGGTGATTCTTACCGACCTGCCATTTAGCAGACATTTTTCATCCAAACCAATTTATTGCACACTAACACCAGCGCTGCAGCTCAGGAGTGAAATGCTGATATAGCAAAACTGAGACATCAGTAACTTTGCGGTTTCTGGGTCACCTCTACCTAGGATTGAACTTGCAACCTCTGAAAGATCATTATCCACACAACTCTAAAATGTACTCATGGTTAGTAAAGGAACAGTTCAGTCAGAAATAAAAGTCCTGTCATCATTTACACACCCGCACGTCATTCCAAACACGTATGATTCTTTCTTCTGTGGAAAACAAATGAAGATACGTTGCTAAATGTTCAAGCTGCTCTTTACGTTCAATAGGAAAAACAACTTGAATTTCAGGCTGTTCCTCACACAAAGCATTCGTATGGGTTTAGAATATTTGATAGTGCACAAATCAAATGAACAACATTTTGGAGCTTGACAGCACCTTGGTCAACATTTATTTTGGTCATATGGAAAAAAGCAGCTTAGACATGTAGCAAAGTATCTTCATTTGTGTTCCACAGAAGAAAGAATCACACGTGTTTGTAATAACACTTAAAAGATGGCAAAACTACACTTTTTATAGGGAAAAAGCGTTCTTCACAGAGATTTTCTGTGGAACAAAGAAGTTATTCTTCGAAGTACTTCAAGAGGTTTATGAAGAATATTTAAATCTTTAGATTTATTTCTAAAGAGTCTCAAGAATTTAAAAGGGTTCCTTAAAGAAGTTTCTGTCAGACTCCAGGGGAAGAATCTTTGGATTTTTTGGGAATCTTTGGAACAGAAGACGAATGATGAGATATCTGGATCTTTATTCACAGCGCATTTGTTCCGGAAGTATATTTTCTATTCATCTTCCCATTGTGATTTTTAAAAAAAGCTTCATTAAAGCGTTATGTAGGCCATTCAACCAAACCAACCAGCTACGAGGTGAATCACAACATTACAAACTTTAACTATTTGCAAAAAAAAAATTTGGAAAAAAAAAAAAAAAAACCTGTTCTTAATGGCTTTAGTGAGGGAAGAACTACAATCCCATGAAGCATTGCGAATTAAGCTTTTAAACATGATTATTTAAAAAAAAAGATGGCTTCAACGAACATTCAAAAGGTCCAAATTTGAATTTTCATCAATGTCAAAGGTCCGGAACAATTGGTTATTACAAAACTTGTTTTTAATAAACATGCATAACAAATCAACACTAAAGTTTTGAGAAAATGAAGTGCCTTTTGCATTCAAAATTCATTAATAACAAGAGCAAAAGTGGCAAAACAATTAATTTAAGTGTCAGCATTTTGTATGAACAAAACAATAAGAGGTAGGCAAAAGCCGCTTTTCCTCTGTCAGGCCAAATCAGTAGCCCCTCACTGCAGAGCACACAAGATCCAGGGGGCGGAGACGTGTAAGTTACGGGATATGTAAAGCCCGAAACACAAACAACCTGACGGTCGACCATCGGGCAGTTTTTGTTTGTCGGACGACTAAGTTTTCTCAGTGTGTTCATGTTGAATCGCCGTTGGAGCTCATCGGTCAGTCGGGCCATCTGATCATTCTGATTGGCTGTTCAGCTACTGCCACCTGCTTGTACGGAAAGGCATTTTTTTTTATGCAGGCGCAGAACGGACGTGCTACTTGGCCGTTGGTTGTCGAGCGTCGGTTTGGTGTGTCTGGGCAACTTTGGACCCAGACGCTGCCGACGTGAGCCAACCCCGCAGTTCGCTGTAAGTCGCCACTAGTTCGTCGGGGTCGGCTTGGTGTGTTCCGGGCTTAAAGTGGAAGGAGTTGTATCTAGATCCAGGGGCGGAGACGGGTAGGTTTAGATCCAGGGAGCGGAGACGGGTAGGTTTAGATCCAGGGGGCGGAGACGGGTAGGTTTAGATCCAGGGAGCGGAGACGGGTAGGTTTAGATCCAGGTGGCAGAAACGGGTAGGTTTAGATCCAGGGGGCGGAGACGGGTAGGTTTAGATCCAGGTGGCAGAAACGGGTAGGTTTAGATCCAGGGGGCAGAAACGGGTAGGTTTAGATCCAGGGGGCGGAAACAGGTAGGTTTAGGGATATGTAAAGTGGGAGGAGTTGGATGTGGACCCAACCTCGCCCCCTGGATCTCGTGTTCTGCAGTGAGGACCATCTCTGCCAAACGGTTCTCATTGCATAACCGTTCCATTCCGTGCTGATCCGGGCCAGCTTTCATTTCCACTGTGGGGCTGATAACGGCCGCTCTTTGGAATGTAATACAAAAGCGCCAGTCGTTGCCTTGGTGACGCAACGGTTTACTGATGATATGAGATTACGTTATGGAGGATGATCAGATATTTCTTTTAATTTTATTATTAATTTGTGTTTACGTCGCTCAAATAGCCAGGCAACATACAAGTGACCAATCCTGAGTGTCGACGTCACTTCACGAATTCTACCAGCACGATTAGACAACCGGGACGAGTACGGTTTGTAATCGTGCCGTGCCGTACCATACTCGTGGAAACACAACTGGAACAGTTCCTTACCATTCTAAAAACCGTCCAGTAGTGGAAAAGCGGCTAAAATGTCTGTGCTTTGTTTCATAGTAGCATTTGACATTTCCACTCTTCACAACTCCAACTCTTGTGCTGGATTGGGGCAAAATGAACGCATACCTCTCTGTCCAATCATCTTTCAACTCTATTTTCTTCATCAACTTTTCTTTTCCTGGAAACTGACATCCTCACCCATCCAAACGCTGACTGCGGTGAAGTGTTGCCTAATTACATCAAATGTCATACGCTCACTGGGTGTCATGACAACAATGTCACGCAGAAAAACTTTAAATATCTCAGAGTCCGGACTTTAAGAACGCCTGGCATATACCATCAATTAACAACATCAGAACTCAGGTCTGTCTTTAAAGCTTTAGAATTTTTTGTTAAAATACTATTTCCCACTGGAAATAAAATGAAATGAAAATGAAAGTTGATTTTTTTTCTTAAGTAAATGTGAGTGGTGTTGGCCTGCTGCCAAGATCTTTGAGTGTTCTAAGTGGTTGCCAGGGCATTGTTATGCAGCTTCTAAGTTGATCTGATTTTTGGTTTTTGATTTGGTTTTTGTAGTCTTGCTGGAGGGTTCTGATTGGCTACTACTGCTAGCTGGTTTCTTATTGGCCCAAATCCCAAAAAAATCCACCCTGTAACCTTCAGTGTAAATATATGGGATTTTTGCATGTTTTGTAATCCACCAGAAGAAAATCTAAACTTTCAAAAGAAAAAACATGCTCGTTCCTCATGATTTTCAAGTATGGAGCACAATTTAATATTACACCAAAATGAGGAATGAAATGTGGCCACCTTTAGGAAAACAACCTGATGGTTGATTTAGTAGCTTAGGTTAAACGTGTGTGTACTCACATTGACTCTGAAGGTCTGTACTGTGTTGTCCAGCAGTAAAACGTTACACACCACCTGCGCGTGCTGTCTCTCTCTGGCCTCCTCCAACGCTCCCACATCGTAAGTTCTGCCAGCAGGCAACCGGAAGCGTGCGGTCATTACGGTCCCCACTCCGTCTGCGAAACACACATGGCTAAAGGTCACCAACAAGCTCATCTGACCCGCATTTACCCCGGTACATGTTATGAAGCAGTGTAAAACACGCACTAGCCCATGTGATCCTACAGCAAACATCATTCACAAACATTTATCTGTACTCCACCTAAAAGTTCCTGTAAACAGCTATAAAGCAAGCGGGGATAATGTTTTGTAGATATTAGCCCTCAGGTTCTACTAGTAGAAACGAGAAAGCAAAAATCAAAACACGACAGTCAGACAATGGTTTGTCAATTGAAGAAAGGAAGTGGAGGTCAGGGTTGCTGTTAAGATAAGTCGGATTCATTCAAATCACGAAAGGAAATTGCCTAATATATTTACTTCTGTGAGCTAACCTAATTCAGCTTCTGAAACGGCTGACATTCATAATAATAAACTCTTTCATTCAAGGTTTCAGTGATCCTTACTAAACGCTCTTCTTAAAGAAAACAAGGTCAATTTCAACCAGCTCTCAGATTCCTCAAGACTATCAGCCAACTGAATAGTTCCTCTAAAGATACTTTGAAATTGCTTTTTTTAATATAAATAGGTTTTCAACAGAGACACAAATACAGAAGAATTTCTACAATTCCTACAAAAGCAAAAAAAAAAAAAAAAAAAAAAAAACAGAGACAGGATTTTACAGCCACAGTTCCCCAAACCTAATTAAGTTACTGATCAGCAATGATATGTTTTCATCTAGAAGCATTTCAGATTTGGTGGGTGTAGAATCAGACTTTACAGTGAGTTTGCTAGAGCTAAAATCTCTAACTCTAAAGAGTTTGTAACCAACTGTTGGGTTTCTGACTCTACACCATAAAACCTAGAGTCTTTCCCCAGGTTTCACAGACAAGGCTTAAGCTAGTCCCAGACCAAAATTTGAGCTCTTTTAACTAAAAGCAACTTGCACTGACATTTACTAATATATGTCAGTGTCATTGTTTTCTCTCAAGATGTACACCAGTAATGTTTTTTTCTAAGGCACGTTTTTAAAAGCTACTTAAATGTCCTAATTGAACTAAGGCCTAGTCCTGGCTTAAAGGGTTAGTTCACCCAAAAATGAAAGTTCTGTCATTTATTACTCACCCTCACCCGTAGGACCTTCGTTCATCTTCAGAAACACAAATTAAGATATTTTGATGAAATCCGAGAGTTTTTTTTTTATCCTAATCCTTAATACTAATTAAAATAGTCAACGTGACTACAGTGGTTCAACCTTAATGTTATGAAGCGACAAGAGTACTTTTTGTGCTCAAAAACAAAACAAAAATAACTTTATTCAACAATTTTGTCTCTCCTCTGTCATTCTCCTATGCCGTTTACACAGTGCAGGTTTTACGTCAGAACGCCGACTCAGTATTGGCTGACGCCGTTCATGTGAGCAGCATGACGCATGCGTGTGCTGCAGGAGCCGGCCAATAATGAGACGGCGTTCTGACGTAGGATACAGAAGCCTGCACTGTATATACCATGTAAATAGTGTAGGAGACTGACAAGGGAGAGACAAAATTGTTGAATAAAGTCATTATTTTTGTTTTCGCGCACAAAAAGTATTATCGTCGCTTCATAAAATGAAGGTTGACCCACTGTAGTCACGTTGACTATTTTAACCCTTTAAGGCCAGCGCTCCGGTTTGCATGTCTCCGTTTAAGAGTTGTAGATTTCAAGTGCCGTTTTTGCTCAAAACTTCATGAAAAATGACAGATCACAGAAAACATTTTTAAAGCAGATTCTCACGATTAAAATTAACCCAAAATCAACATAATCCATTGCGTCAAAAATCTAATATTTCTGGAACCATCCATGCTTGTTTTCCAACATAGAATAACACAAAATAATGCATCTAATCATTTTGATCAACTCCTAACGATTGCTGAGAAGTACCTCTAAACCAGGGTGTACCGCCCACTGGCGCCACCTAGCTGCAAAAAATAAATAATCATATTTTTCAAAACTACTGCCATGATCAACACAAAACTGATGTCATTTGAAAGCATCAATGCATGTAGCCAATTCGATTAACTCCTAAGTAGTGCTAAATTATTTGCTGATAAATAGAAAAAAACATTTTCATAATTTAACTAAAAACAAATTTCACGTGGCATTTTCACTCATAACTTCATGAAACACACAGATCGCAGATGCACAGATCATAGAAAATTTTAAAGCAGATTAACTCACGATTAAAATGAATCCAAAATCAACACAATCCATCGCGTTGATCACAAGATATTCGTTGTGGAGGAACAATTTTAAAAATGCCCATTAGGGGGCGTAACAAAAAGGCAACCTTGGTTCCAAATTCTGTAACTTTTAATTGCTTTGTGCTGTCACCACAAAATTTTATCCAGGTGCAGCTAACATGTAGGAGAGCTTCACCAAAAATAAATTAATCTGATTTCCTTCATGAGCTATTGCATGTCAAATAAGTGACATGCAATATTATATATATTTTTTGGCTTTTATCAGTAGTTTCTTAGCATGAGAATGTCCAAATGTAATGTAATTTATATTTTCTAAAAATGTAAAAAGTGTTCTATCAAATAATACCTACATTTTGACTCTCCTTGCTATAGATTTGGAGTTATGAATCTTTACTTTTGCGTATGTTGCTCAGAAAAAAAAAAAAAAAAAAAAAACTCATGTCATAAAGGGTTATCATGTCATGTCAAAAAACTCACTTCATGTCATAAAGGGTTAACGATGTCTTTACTACTTTTCTGGACATTGAAGGTGGTAATTATGTTGCTTTCTATGGGGGATAAAAAAAACCCTCTCAGATTTCATCAAAAATATTGTTTTCCAAAGATGAACAAAGGTCTTATAGGTGTGGAACATAGGTGAGTAATTAATGACAGGAATTTCATTTTTGGGTGAACAAACCCTTTCATCTAAACCCTGTATGTGAAACCAGGCCTTTGTTTCTTGTTATTTGATTAGTCCTGTTGATTCACACTGCTTTCCTCTGTATTGTTACCACATCTTGGGAGGAAATTACCATATCTGGCCACAGAGCAACTCACGGGGAGCAGGTTATGAGCTTATGTGATGTCGTATACAAAGTCTCTTTCCAGGAACACTGGCTTAACACATTTGCAGCACATTTACTGGTGCTAAAGTCGGGTGAGAAGATGACTACAGTATGTAAAAGAAATGGTTACTCACCCTCATTCTAAACCTCAAACACAAAAGGAGATATTTTTATCTCCTTTTATATTTTCAAAGAACACCCCATTGATTTCCATTTTTAGGACAGAAAACAGACATTTTCTTTTGTGTGTCACATGAGAAGAAAATCATACTACACATTTGGAATGATATGAGGGTGAATAAATGATAATTTATCTGAAAGGTTTTTACAAACAAATAAAACAAAATTAGTCCTTTTCTTTAAAATACCCCAAGCATTATCTTCCCCTGAAGTCCTTTAAAATGGCATTTGCATCATTTATCTTTCACAGTTGCCTACAAAGTTTATTTTTACATTTCTTAGTGGTTTCTAAAAATGGACGCACCTAAGTTTCTTTACACATGTCCACAGTGTACGAAACAAGCTCCCATAACACTAAAAGGCAGCTGCGTAAACAACAGGGGGTCAGAGTTCACGACCTGTAGGAGCAAACATGCGACCTATCAGCACGGTCACAGCCGCCTATTCAAACTCCCACACCCAACTTATTACAATCATTAATCTATGACACAATCTACATGGAAAGGAACTTACAGACATGTAAGTTCCCATCAATAACAAATGCGTTTGAGCATACTTGAACTTTTGACATGCATTCGACTAAATTTACATCAAGCTTTACAATGTACCTTTAAAAAGAAGATTTGGAAACAAAACATCGCTGTTTGAAATCTCTTAAAATCTCACACTTACGGTTGATGTGATGTTGTTGAAATATGAAAATATTTGATGTAGAAGAACCGCAAAGATTTTTAAAACACAAATCACTCCTAAAAATAACTTTCATATCTGATACTTACATCAGCAGAACCTTATTTGTTCTGTGTGTCAATGCAGAAAGGATAATCTCTTTGTATAACTTGCTAAACTGTGATATGTGTGTGAGAGAGAGAGCATGTGTGTGGCGGAACATTTCTCTTCTATAGAAGTTTCCCCGGATGTCATCGAATACCACAAACACCGAAACACTTACAATTTTCCGCTGAGTGGGGTTCAGACCACCAACACCTCAGTAGCTCTCAGACAGTGGGGTTATAAAATGAGTTTATCCCCCACCCTAAAAAACTCTCTCGGTCAGCCCCTCCTAAACCAACTTCCGCCCAATAATTCCATACATCTCTTTAATGTGAAGCCATCATAACCTGTAACTAATGCATCATAAACTACAGAGGAGCTACTGTAGTGTTCTGATAAATTTCTGTGAACATCAAGGGAAAATACAATGCTTAGTTCAGTTTGCTTAAAAATATGTAATATTACTTTGTATTTATGTGAGAGAAAAAAACATTCCCATATATTTTGTTCTTGATGTCAACAGCCAGTGCCAAATCAAACTTGATGATATTTTACAGCAAGTCTACTTGTAATATGGCCAATATTAATACAATATTTAGCCCACTATTTATTCCTTGTGCATATGTTCTGTTGTCATTTATACACTAATAAAATTGTGATTATTTCAATTCAGTCGAACCTTGCATAAATTTGGACCTATGCAGTTTATGGTATTTTCAACATTTCAGTGATCAATTTTAAGGATATTTTACAAGTAAACTTTGCAAGTTATATTTTTAGTAATTATACAAGCTTAGTGGTTCTCAACTGGTTTTGCTTCAGGAACCAGATACTACATTCAAGTCAACTGGCAGTCAAAACCATCACCTCAAAAGGCACTGTAGGCCCTTACAAATAAATTTTACAGTTAAAATTGAACAAATTCTTTCATTTTTACAACTGCATGCACACTTGAAATTTTGCTTGTAAACATCCAATGCAGATCTTGCATTGGACGTCAAGTGGCAGCCTAAAATAGTATCTTATGATACTGCTGGACATTACAAGTAACATTTTACAAGTAAAACTGCATGCATTCAACAAGTAATTTTTTTACAATTACATGTACACTTAAAGGGTTAGTTCACCCAAAAATGAAAATAATGTCATTTATTACTCGCGCTCATGTCGTTCTACACCCGTAAGACCTTTGTTCATCTTCGGAACACAAATTTTTTATGGAATCTGATGGCTCAGTGAGGCCTCTATAGCCAGCAAGTTAATTTACACTTTTAGATGCCCATAAAGGTACTAAAAACATATTTAAATCAGTTCATGTGACTACAGTGGTTCAACCTTAATATTATAAAGCGACAAGAATACTATTTGTGCACCAAAAAAACAAAATAACGACTTTTCAACAATATCTAATGATGGGCGATTTCAAAACACTGCTTCGAATCTTGTTTCGAATCAGTGATTCAGTGTGCCAAAGTCACATGATTTCAGCAGTTTGACACGCAATCCGAACCACTGATTCGAAACAAAAGATTTGAAGCTTCATGAAGCAGTGTTTTGAAATCGCCCATCACTAGATATTGTTGAAAAGTCTTTTTTTTTTTTTTTTGCGCCACACAAAAAGTATCTCGTCGCTTCATAACATTAAGTTTGAAACACTGAAATCACATGAACTGTTTGAAATATGTCTTTGGCTATAGAGGCCTCGTTGAGCCATCGGATTTCATCAAAAATATATTAATTTGTGTTCTGAAGATGAACAAAGGTCTTACAGGTGTAAAACGGCATGAGGGTGAGTAATAAATGACACTTTTTTTCATTTTTAGGTGAACAAACCCTTTAAAATTTGACTTGTCCAAAGAAAGATTTGCATTAGATGTTTACATCAAGTGGCAGCCAAAAACAGTATCTTATAAGATACCGCTGGACATTACAAGTAATACGTTACAAGTAAAATTGCATACATTGTTAAAATTTTATAAGTTATAATTGCAAAGCAAATCTTTCATTTCAAGTGGCAGCCAAAAAACAGTATCTTACAAGATACTTCTGGGTATTACAAGTAAATTTTACAAGTAATTTTTTACAATTGTATGTACACTTAAAATTTGACTTGTCCAAAAAAAGATTTGCATTAGATGTTTACGTCAAGTGGCAGCCCAAAAACAGTATCTAAAAGATACTGCTGGACATTACAAGTACATTTTGCAAGTAAAATTGCATACATTAGTAAAATCTTACAATATTTACAATTGCATTGTACACTTAAAATTTTACTTGTAAAATTGCATTGGACATCAAGTGGCAGCCTAAAACAGTATCTTACAAGACACTGTTAAACCCATCAAGTAACATTTTACAAATAAATCTGCATGCATCCTTGATTTCACAAGCAATTTTTCTTCAATTATATGTGTACGTAAAATTTTCCATGTAAATGTCCAACGCAAGATCTTTCAAGTGGCAGCCCACAACATTACTATACAAGACACTGTTGGACCTGACAAGAAAAATGTAACCAGTAAAATGACATTCTTAATTTTACAATATTTCTTTATAACCGCAAGTTTACCTAAAACTTGTACACATCTAACGCATGATCTCAATCGTGAAGCAAAACCAGTTGAGAACCACTGAGCTAGAAGATAAGACAAAGATACTAACAGACCAAAAGAATGTCATTCATGCACTCATTCATAACACATCATCCATCCAAGTCACCTATTACACCTGAACCAAAGCCAGCTTTACAGAAGCATCCAAGCCTACTGCAATAAAAACCACTCAACTGATGCAGTTGCATGACACGTCAATTTTCACAGGAAAGGGGGCTTTTCATCCAAACAAGCACATCATCAGAAGAAAACCACACACACACACACAGATCTTGCATTACAGTCTGTTGAAGAATGCGCGCACACACACCAGGGGGACAGAACAGGAGATGATGTCACCGACTCAACCAGGGGAGATGCGTAGTGCCCAGAAAAGAATTAAAACAAACCTTAATGCACCAATATAAGGTCCTCTCTCTGGCTCCAACTGTATGCAAGCAGATTATTTGCATGCAAAGGATGAGAGCTGGGCTTATGTAATGATGTGGCAGAGAAAAGAAGGCACAATGGGAGCAGCTGAGATGTACAGATGTGACATAAACCTTAAATAAACACAAAAGCTCAAATATATCTCACATGACAGCTGAAGGATCTCGAAAAGAGGCCATTGAGAGGGTTGCCAGGTATCAAGAACAGAACGAAACACACTATGCATTCAACCCATGTTGCCTGGCTGCACAAATCACAGACTCTGCATGCATTTGGACATCATATGGATGGATTATCTTGACATGCAGCAGAAATTAAACCCTGGACGTTACATAAAGGCATTTGCTTGGCATCCGAAGCAACCTGTCCCTAAAATCAGCGTGCAAGGTGAATGCACGCTTTATGCCTCTGCCTGTGCACCATTTCAGGGATCTGGAAGCTTGCATTGGCTGGTTTGGTTGCTATGCAATGGGATAAAAAAGGAAGACAGGGCATGCATGCATGCATGAATGGTGACACCAATACAGAAATACAACCATAATGCATGCTTACCTTCATATACAGCTTTAGGAGAGTCCAGTGAATTGAAGATGATCTTGAATTATGATGGAAGGAGAATAGGAGGGGGGGGAGAGGACAAAACGGCAGCTCATCTGCAGGAAAATAACCACATTGCTGTAGATGTTCACATTACATTCAATTCAAGGGGCCTCTGGCACAGTAAGAAATGATCATTCCAAAATGGGGACGCGATTCTGGCTTCTTCTTGGGTTGCGGTGCATTAAATAAAAGCCTCAAACGCAAATGCAATCTTCCCTGTGGCTGCTGGCCGGGTTTAGCTCTATAATCCTGCATATGACTCTGTATTGCCGCTACTGGCTGCTGCGGCTGCAACGTGCAGCGTTAACATGGCGCAACCGCACACGCCCCGCCTACATTCTCATAGGTCTGACGTGAGGGCGTGGCCGACGATCGGAGGCGGGGCTTACAATACATAGGTTCAGTTCTCAGATACATTGTAATCAATGAATCAAACGTATGTGACAACATATCATTTGTGTACATTTAGTTCAAAACCCAGACTAAATGCACACTTTTATTTGTAAGATAAAAAAAAATGTGAGATGGAATATCATAGGTTTCCCAAATATTTAACTAGCCACTACTAATACACGATCTAAGCTTGTGTGTGTTTGTAGCGCCATCTTCCGGAGAGGATGTATTTACGTCTCATTTCCAAGGTGTGACCTGAATCTGCACTTCTAACATAATTACATCGCATTAACACTTTATAGAAGGCAGCAACTCTCGGTTGAACTCTGTCATTTTGAAACGGGAGGTTCAGGCTCTGATGGTCGTTTGAAGCAGGTTTAGATGACGAGAGAGGGTACAGGAGAAAGCCTGTCTGTTACTAGGCAACCATTAGGCTATGAAGTCATAGATAGCGCGAGTCGAGAACACATCACAGCTACAGATCTGTTTCCACCATATTCTCCTGTAGTAAATTACATAATTTGTTTGTGTACAAATGAGCCGGAAACTAAAATGTCTCTTATCTTTAGCTGAAGCAGCGTGGGTTGTGAAACTGCATATTAATTTCCATCAGTTGAATCATAGCTCGTCAGTCGGAAACCGTTGGATTTTGTTGGATATAAAGCCATGTCAGATTTAAAATTTGGCATTGAACCTTAAAATATAGTATAATAACAGTTTTTTTGGGAACATGTAGCACCTTGTTGTATGATGGTACACGAATTGCTTCACCATTTTACGTCGAGGCGTCTGTCAACGACATGTCAACAAACCCGAACGCCCAAAATGATTGACAGGCATAGGTTTCTTAATTGACTGAAAAGTACGGGACATTCCCTGACTTTTTGTTTTGTTTTGTTTTTTTTACCTGAAGAGAAAGGGTCGTCAGACGAGTGAAATGTTTCACACTTCTTTAAGTGACATGACATCTGTCAATACATGTCTAAAACTTGCTCCCTTCCTTTCTTATACAGTCAATTAATTATTTATTCAGTATTTTTGCTTCATATTTAATTTGTTTGTCTGATAAAATGAGTAAAACTAATCTATAAAGCAGATATAAGCACTCTTTGAAATAAGGAATTGACTCATGAGTGCTTCCAAACTGTGCTCTGACAGTGGAACGTACCAAACCAGAGAGGAAGAGGGGTGACCAACTAGCTGTCTTCCATATTTATTCTTAATATATCTATCTAAATTGCGATTTATCAATTTTGAGTGAACAATACTTTTCAATAAGCGAAGTATCACAAATATGTATGGTCAAGTACTTAAAATAAGTTTGATATTTGGGAAAGAGCTGAGCCGTTTCCCCCTGCCGGAGCTGTTAATATGTGTAAACTAACTGTGAGCGCTCTCGAGGTGTGAGGAACTGAAAACGGCTCTTCGCGTGGCCCGATAAAAAGCCACTGCATCTAGTTGTATAACAAATAGACAAACGTTTCAGCGTGAGTATTTACTCGGTAATGTCGGCAGCAACATCTGTGGAAACGGATCGGGCTATTGGCATATGCTGTCATCTTCTGATAAGGTAATCATTTTAATGCATGCTGATTGCATCTATCAACAGCACGAAGGAATAAAATCTAGGTTTCTATATATTAAACGGGCGTTTTAAGATGATCCCTGATTGCTTCTATATAGATATGCATGTTTTACCAGTTAAATCATGCATTTGTGCATTATGCATATTAAGTGATCATATTGGTGAATTGCAACATAAAGCGGTGCAAACACACATATCTCAAAATGCAGGATGCATTGTTTCCTTTTTGCCAGGAAGATGCTTTCATTGCAGTGCAGCAGCATATAATGGAGATCATAGATAAGCACATACCTTAGATAAAGCCTAATGGGTAATGCATTAGGCAACCCAGACAGAATGATCAAGGTGGGTGTATTGATATATGCATAGCTCAGATGAGTGCTGAAGCCATGCACAGATTTGATAAATCACTCATAAAGCACACATATACAGTCGAAAAGAGAGTGTACATTTGTACGATGGGAAGTAACTTAGGTACAGTACTTGACATGGTTGATTTTACTAGCGATAAACCGAAGGCCGATTAATCGGAAATTAATTTAGCGGGAAATATTCCGATTCTCTTGTAAATAGTGCACGTTTTCAGTTATTTTTAGTGAATAATTATTGTGAAAATTATTTACTCAAATATCTAATAAAAATCATGTATAATGTATTGTAATGTATATGTATCTTTTAATTAAATATTTAATTAAATGTTAAAAAAAATCTCATTTGCCATTGTAAAATTGTAGTATTTATATCGGCATCAGCTTCGTTCAACCACTTTTGTATGCTTGTGTTTGCTGACTGTGGTATATAAAATTCCCGCACATGACATGCGGACAAAAATATAAAATTTGTTTTCTCGTTTTAGTTAAATCATGGTGACGAATTAAGAAATTGTTTCCACGACTTATTTAGTTCCCTCAATTTAGTGAATAATGGCCATGTTGTGCTAATTCGTTCCTTCAGTTTGATTTAATTAAAACAAGGGGGCAAATTATTACAATGCGGCCAAGATTTAGTAAAACCAAAGGCTATAGAATAACACAAGATGCCTCACTCATATTGTTTTGAATGGGAGAAAGTGCAACGCACAATATGGTGGAATAAGTCCCACCTTCTAAATAAGAGCCAATCACTGATTGGTAAAGCCATCACGTCACTGCAGCGGCCGTTAGAAGCTCCGGTTCCTGTAGAAACAGTCAGACGCGCACTTCCTACAGAGATGCACACTTAGGACTGCGCATGTGCATTAGCTTGATCCAGCCTGAAAAATACAGTTTTTTTGTCATGATTCGAGCGTTTAGAAACAAAATTTATGCGACAGTTGTTGTCAGATTTCATTGGTGATTTCAAATATGAAATTTAATCGAAAGCTTGGCAAATAGCTTTGGAGAATTTGATGTTTCCACATTTAAAGGAGCTGCACTTGAATGCCAGAGAGGCGTTTCAAAGATGGCCGCCGAGTGAAATGACTTGTCTTAAAGGGACATTGGTAAAACGAGGGAGCGAATTATTATATCGTGCGCATGATTTAGTAAAACGAGGGAACAAATTAGTAAAACATGCTGACGAATTAGCAGGTCATGGGAACGAATTGTTAATTCGTGGCCACAATATACATTTTATTTGGCCTGTTTTAGAGCCAGGTGGTTTCATGATCCTTAAGAAGTGAAGTCATATCCCAGATGATTTCAGAAAGGAAATCCTGAACTTCCCTCTATTGTGGTTGACAGGAAGGGCGACTGGAAGAGATGTGTAATACTGACATCTGACATCAGGGGTATAGATCCAACAGTTTGGGGTGTTTAATCCCAAAATAAGAGCTAGTGTTTGAGTTTTTGAGGTTTTTCAGTGTATTTCGGAGGCTTTGACATACTTTCATTTGTACAGTTTTAGCTCACTGGTCAATCTGTCTGGGGTTTTCTTGTTGTTGGCAGTTTCGAGCTGAGATCACACTGCAAAATCACAGCGTGGCAATCCAAGTGTCTCGTCTAGACCGTATTTCCTGTGTGTGTGATCTGGTTGGATGTCTGGGAAAAGCCTCGGTTTGCACACTGCCTCTTTATGCCAATATAGAGTCCATTAGTGACATTTCAGACATTAAAAGTCTGAATCGCTGTTTGTTTCTCTTAAAGAAACAGCTCACCCAAAAAATGAATGTGTGGTCAGCATTTTATTTACCCTCATGTTGTTCTAAACTCACTTAATTTCTTTTGTAAAACACAACGGAGAGGATATTTGAGTATGATTTTTTTTTTTTTTTCAATGAATCAGTGTAAAAACCTTAATGATTCATTAATGAATCATACCTTTCCAGTTCTTGAGTTCAACTCACTGACTCAATGTTTTTTTCTGAGATTTATTCTGAATGAACTAGAATGTTTAGAAGGAAAAAAAATATGTTTTTATTTACTGGGATTAGATTAGATTGTGAAAAGTAAAGGATATTTTAGGACATTATATTATTGGTTAATATTGTTTTCCCAACCCACAAGGTCTTGATGACATCAGCAGAAAAGAAAAGTTGTTTTGAGGCAGAGAAAGTTTTTACGTTTTGATAAAAGAGTAGAAAAAATAATATTGTTTTACATTATTATTTTTATATTTTCACATTTTTATATTTTATTATTATTATTATCATCATCAATAGTTTATTATTTAATTTTAATTAAAAATATTTATTTATGTATAATAAATATTATTAACACTATTTTACTTACTACTACTAATAATAATTATTTATTAATTTATTTATTTTAATTAAACTTTTTTTTCTATTACAATTTCTACATTGTGTGTTCAGATAACAAAGAAACTCCATGAAGGCACTGGTGCAAATACACTTTATCCTACTGACTCATTTCAGCTGATTAAATAATTCAGATTAACATCTAATCAGCTGTTTAAACATATACATCATATGCATTTATATGCTTGCCTACCAAATCGACAGCAACATCTCTCATCTGACACCATTTTCTCTCTATTGCAGGTGTAGCTGTCTCCATGGCAACCAGCGTGGTTCCCGGGGACAACCTGCCCACATATAAGCTGGTTGTGGTGGGAGACGGAGGCGTGGGGAAAAGCGCTCTCACCATACAATTCTTCCAGAAGATCTTCGTCCCTGACTACGACCCCACCATTGAGGACTCGTACCTCAAACACACCGAGATCGATGGACAATGGGCCATTTTGGATGGTGAGCAGTTCAATGCGACGCCAATAGAGGGCAATGCAGCTTAAACAAATCAGAGTTTATTTTATGCACAGCAATAAATCATGAAGCAGTAATTTCTGACTTAAATATTTATATGATCACAAAACATTACTCACAAAGTTACTAACTTAAAAGTTACAGGGAAGAACAACAGTTAAAGAGAATAAAATGAAATATTTAAGATATCTGTAAATTATAAAATATTTTACTTTTAATATATTTAGAGTCTAAAAGATGCAAGGAAAAAATTAAATATGTTGTATACCACAACTATATTATATTCAGTGTTATTTTGGTATTATCTATTTACTTTTATAGTATTAGCTTTTATTTTCATATTTAGTTTTAAAGTTTTTGTTATGTGCTTTTGTCATTTTTATTAGTTACACTTTTTTATTCCAGTTATTTCTAAAGGCAAAACTTCTATATATTTTCTATTCAATTTTTAATTCATCTAATGTGTATATTTTATTTTATTTCAGCTTTATTTCAATTAACAACATGTATTTTCGTCGTTTTAGTTAAAGCTGCTGACAGTAACTTTTTTTGGTTAAAAATGATCCAAAATCAATTTTTGAGCAAGTACATATCCAGCCAGTGTTCAAAACTATCTCCTTACCTTAGCCCAATTCACAACGGTAAGCTTGTAATAATGTTTTATAATAAAAACGGTACTGGTAGGTTTCCGCAGGAAATTTGAGCATGCAGCTCTTCGTCTTTGCGTCATTACATCACGCCTGTTTAAAGGTACTAAAAACACATCTAAATCAATTCATGTGAGTACAGTGGTTCAATATTAATACTATATTATATTACGACGAGAATATTAAAAAAACAAAATAACAACTTATATAGTGATGGCCGATTTAATATAAAACACTGCTAATATAAAACACTGCTTCAGGAAGCATCAGAGCATAATGAATCAGTGTGTCGAATCAGCGGTTCGGAGCGCCAAAGTCACATGATTTCAGCAGTTTGGCTGTTTGACACGCGATCCGAATCATGATTCGATACGCTGATTCATAACGCTCTGAAGCTTCCTGAAGCAGTGTTTTGAAGTCAGCCATAACTAAATAAGTCATTATTATTATTATTTTTTTTTTTTGGCGCACCTAAAATATTCTCGGATATATAATATTAATTTTGAACCACTGTACTCACATGAACTGATTTAGTGTGTTTTTATGGATCTTGAGAGAGGAAATGTCATTGCTCCCTATGAAGGCCTCACTGAGCCATCGAATTTTAACTAAAATAACTTAATTTGTGTTCCGAAGATGAACGAAGGTCTTACGGGTGTGTAACGGTATGAGGGTGAGTAATAAATGACAGAATTTTCATTTTTGGGTGAACTAACCCTTTAACAATAACAACGATTATATAGTTCAATGTACCATGTAATAATAATAAATAACTATTATTATTATTAATAATACAAAATATTTTTTAAATCACAAATCTGCTATTAATAATTTTTGCTGTTATAATTGTATATTTACAAACCCGATTCCAAAAAAGTTGGGACACTGTACAAATTGTGAATAAAAAAGGAATGCAATAATTTACAAATCTCATAAACTTATATTTCATTCACAATAGAATATAGATAACATATCAAATGTTGAAAGTGAGACATTTTGAAATGTCATGCCAAATATTGGCTCATTTTGGATTTCATGAGAGCTACACATTCCAAAAAAGTTGGGACAGGTAGCAATAAGAGGCCGGAAAAGTTAAATGTACATATAAGGAACAGCTGGAGGACCAATTTGCAACTTATTAGGTCAATTGGCAACATGATTGGGTATAAAAAGAGCCTCTCAGAGTGGCAGTGTCTCTCAGAAGTCAAGATGGGCAGAGGATCACCAATTCCCCCAATACTGTGGCAAAAAATAGTGGAGCAATATCAGAAAGGAGTTTCTCAGAGAAAAATTGCAAAGAGTTTGAAGTTATCATCATCTACAGTGCATAATATCATCCAAAGATTCAGAGAATCTGGAACAATCGTAAGGGTCAAGGCTGGAAAACCATACTGGATGCCCGTGATCTTCGGGCCCTTAGACGGCACTGCATCACATGCAGGAATGCTACTGTAATGGAAATCACAACATGGGCTCAGGAATACTTCCAGAAAACATTGTCGGTGAACACAATCCACCGTGCCATTCGCCGTTGCCGGCTAAAACTCTATAGGTTAAAAAAGAAGCCATATCTAAACATGATCCAGAAACGCAGGCGTTTTCTCTGGGCCAAGGCTCATTTAAAATGGACTGTGGCAAAGTGGAAAACTGTTCTGTGGTCAGACGAATCAAAATTTGAAGTTCTTTTTGTCATCCGGACTAAAGAGGACAAGGACAACCCAAGTTGTTATCAGCGCTCAGTTCAGAAGCCTGCATCTCTGATGGTATGGGGTTGCATGAGTGCGTGTGGCATGGGCAGCTTACACATCTGGAAAGGCACCATCAATGCTGAAAGGTATATCCAAGTTCTAGAACAACATATGCTCCCATCCAGACGTTGTCTCTTTCAGGGAAGACCTTGCATTTTCCAACATGACAATGCCAGACCACATACTGCATCAATTACAACATCATGGCTGCGTAGAAGAAGGATCCGGGTACTGAAATGGCCAGCCTGCAGTCCAGATCTTTCACCCATAGAAAACATTTGGCGCATCATAAAGAGGAAGATGTCCCAACTTTGAGATGTGTTGATGCCATGAAATTTAAAATATACTTATTTTTCCCTTAAAATGATACATTTTCTTAGTTTAAACATTTGAAATGTCATCTATGTTGTATTCTGAATAAAATATTGAAATTCGAAACTTCCACATCATTGCATTCTGTTTTTATTCACAATTTGTACAGTGTCCCAACTTTTTTGGAATCGGGTTTGTACATCTTCATCACATGCTTTTATCCAATGCAACTGAAAAATATTATTGCAAAAGATGAGCAAAAGTTACTGGGGAAAAAAGCTTTATTTAATATTTATAAATTTGTGAAATATTTGACTTTTACCTTTTAATATATAATATATTAAAGTAAAAAAAATAGATGATATATTAATGTGGAATACTTTCAATTTTTCTCATTATGAATTTTCAACAACAACAAGTGAAAATTTACATTTAAAAATACAATAGTAAAAATACTTAAAAACAATAAGTAAAAATTAAAATGTATCTGAATAAAGTAAAAACATGCTTTTATTACAAAAGATGAGCAAAAAGTACTGTGAAAAAAGCTTAATTAAATAAACATTAATAAATTTAATATAGTTATATTAATTGTAAAATAAAAAAAATCAACATGAGTGAAAAGTTTAATTTAAAAATAAAATAGTAAATGCAAATACATTAAAAAAATAAGTTAAAAAATGAACTAAATTTAGTAAACAACATTCTTTTATTACAAAAGAGGAGCAAAATTACCGTGAAAAAAACGTAATTTAATAAACATTTATAAATTTGTAAAATATTTTATTTTTTATCTTTTAATATATTATATTAAGAATTATATAATTGTAAAATACTTCCTTTTTTAATTACGAATTATAAATACAACAATGAAAGTGAAAAGTTTAATTTACATATAAAATGGTCAATAAAAATGCAATTGAATTGAATGAAGTCAACAACAGTGTGTATTTGTGTGAAACTGCAGTGGTGATCTGTGTGTTTGTGTAGTTCTGGACACGGCCGGGCAGGAGGAGTTCAGTGCCATGAGGGAGCAGTACATGAGGACCGGAGACGGATTTCTCATCGTCTTCTCAGTCACTGATAAAGCCAGTTTTGAACACGTGGACCGTTTCCACCAGCTTATTCTGAGAGTGAAGGACAGGTACGAACACACATCAACACACATTTGAGTTGCAGACTGGTGCGATTTAGGGTATGTTTACATGACAACGATGTACTAAAACCAGAAAAGTTTTTCCTTTGCGTTTTTCACGTACAGAGACAGTGTTGTCCAAATGATCCCCATTCACACGGATCCGCGAAAATGACTAAAAATGTTGTACTATTCATGCCAGGCTAGTATTTGGCGATGCCACTTTGTAAAGATATAACGCATAATACACATGTGCGTGACGTCACTATTTTCACAAATTCTCGTTTTTGTAGTTTTCACTGAGACAATAACGGTATTGTTATTGTAGTTTTCACTGAGACAATAACGGTATCGTTATCAGTAACGTTATTGGTATCATTTTCAAAAACCAGTTTTCAAAAGTTTGCATTATCAAGCCCCCAAAATGCCATTGTCATGTAAATGAACAGCCAAAATGCATAAAAAGTTAAAGCGGTGTCGTGTAAACGGCCCCTTACTGTGTCTCTTGATTGTGTCTGTGTCGCAGGGAGTCATTTCCCATGGTTCTGGTGGCAAATAAAGTTGACCTGGTGCATTTACGCAAGATCACTAGTGAGCAGGGACGAGAGATGGCCTCCAAACACAGCGTGAGTGAAACCTGTGATAAAACCTGTGATATCATTCTGAATGAACCAGAATATACACAAGCTGATCATATGGTTTTATCTACCTGGATTTGATTGGATTGTGAAAAGTAAACCATGGTAGGACATGATATTATTGGTTAATATTGTTTTTCAACCCACAAGGCCTTGATTACATCAGCAGAATAGAAAAGAAAGTTGGTATGTTTTAAAAAAACTTTTGGAAACTAATTTTGTTTTACAGTATTATTTTTATATTATATTTTTATATATGGCTCCAGCTTATATTTTTTACAGTAATCCAAACCAATAAATAATTCATGTTTACATTATTATTACATTATATTTTTATTTAAATATGTATTATTATTATTATTATTTAACCTCTTATTTAAATGTTTTTTTAATAGTTTACAATATAAATAGTTCACAATAAAAATATCAATGTTTATTATTCAGAAAGAGTCAATTTTGATTTCATGTTGAATTTTTCGTTTTTCTTATCAGACTGGTTCCAATAATAATAACATAATTAATAATAATAATTTTTTTTGAATCATGTAGATTTGCCATTAATAATCTTGCCATTGTAAAAGTTGCATTTTTGTCTTCATTACAGATCACATATTATTATTATTATTATTATTAATGATCAATTCATTTATTTTTTTATATTTTTATTTAATATTTTCAAATATATTTTACAATATTGCAAACTAATAAATAGTTCACAATAGGACCATCAATTTTTATTAAGAAATAGTCAATTTTGATTTCATGTTGAATTTTTCATTAATTTTTCTTATCACACTGGTTCTAATAATAATAACATAATTATTATTATTAATAATAATATTAAATCTTTTTTTAATCATGTACATTTGCCATTAATAATCTTGCTATTGTGAGGGTTGCATTTTTGTGTCTTCATCACAGATCACATATTATTATTATTATTGATCAATCCATTTGTTATTTTTAATCTTAATATTTTTAAAAAATATTTTCAAATATATTTTACAATATTGCAAACCAATACAAAGTTCACAATAGGACCATCAATTTGTATTAAGAAATAGTCAAATTTTATTTTGTATGTTGAATTTTTAATTTTTCTTATCAAACATGTTCAAATATTTCATTAATGAAACAATAATAATAATATAAACATTATTAATAATAATACAAAATATTTTTTAATCACAACAAATCTGCTATTAATATTTTTTGCTATTATAATTGTATTTTTGTCTTCATCACAAATTTCATATTATTATTAATATTATTAATCCATTAATTTGTTATTAATTCATAATTTATTTAATATTTTAAAAAATATTTTACAGGATTTTCTTACAATAATAGATTTTAATTTCATCTTGAATTTTTCATACATTTTTCTTATCAGACATGTTGTAATATTTTTAATATATTAATAAAAACAATGATGACAATTATTCTAATAATTATACTAATAATACAATCTTAATCATGTCACATCTACTATGAATAATTTTTGCCATTGTAATTGTGTTTTTATGTCTCCGTCACAGATCACGTATATTGAGACGAGTGCAAAGGATCCGCCCATGAATGTAGACAAAGCCTTTCACGAGCTCGTCAGAGTAATACGGTGCGTCGAGTTTACAGATTCAATCTACTTTGACCCTCCGTATGCTACAAAGCTAGCTATGCGTTAGCATTCCCATTCATCTCAATGACATTGATGTTGATCTCTGTTCACAGTCAGCAGATCCCAGAACGGGGTCTGAAGAAGAAAAGGAAAGCCAAATGGCGGGCGGACAGACCTTCGGGTTCCCAGAGGCTGCACTGCGTCTTACTGTGACCGCACACCCTCTATCTCTGGGCGTCAATGCCGCGATGATGACTCCAAGACTCGGACTGTTAAAACACACACACACACAATCACACACACAAACACAGCTATGATAATATCCAGGAACTAGAGAACACAGCTTCAATATTCAATATAATGTGGAATTTGAGGCAATTTCACAGGATTTTCCAAGCAGGTGACAAATGACAGGATTCTAGCGCTGTTCACTCATGTTATTTCTCAGAGAACAATTCAGAGACAAACTTTCTGAGGCCTTGTTTTGTATTGTGTTTCTATATTTATTGTGCTGAATTCTATATTGTTAAGTGATTGTTAATACAGCGTAACGGCTTTGAAAACGACCTGTTCTTGGAATAGACGTCTGTACTGATCAGTATTACAGTTGCACAACGGGCATATATAGATGCACTCAGAAAGGGGGAGGGGGGGGAATAGTGGTTACCATAGTTACCATATTTTTATGAATAAAATTAAGATACATTTCCAAAACACTGCAAAAAACAAAACAACAATAGGGTTATGCATATGACACTAAAACACAATTAAGAGAATTAAAGTAAAATTTTTATTTGAAATTACATATTTTTTAACTATTTCAACAACATTTTACCATAAAAGTGCTCATCTTATTAAATAAAAACATGTTTTACCATATATGGTAATATACGATGAGCTCATCCAATAAAGTTTTTTTCTGTAGCATTTTTTTTTTCTGTTAAAACATTACTCCAATTTTACAGTGTAACATTATTTTATAGTTGATTTTTGTCAATTGAATGGCAGAAAAAATACAAAAATAAAGTGCGTTCATGCCATGTTGTAATCATCGTAATGATGAGATTTCAACTTGTAAAAAGCGCTCAGGTCCTCTATGGCTGTGACATTACATCGATTCACGATACAAAGAATCTGGAGCAATTCTGATATTTTCCGATGTATCGCGATTCTCTCTTGAATCGATTCCAAGCTTAGTTACTCTGCTTGCTTCTAGTTTCTTTACACACACCACTTAAACCTAAAATAAACAGTCATTTCACTCGGCGGCCATCTTTGAAACTCCTCTCGGGCATTCAAGTGCAGCTCCTATCTCTTTGAATGGGGAAACATCAAATTCTCCAAAGCTGTTTGCCAAACTTTGGATTAAATTTCATATTTTAAATCACCAATGAAATCTGACAACAACTTTCTCATAAATTTTGTTTCTAAACGCTCGAATCATGACAAAAAACTGTATTTTTTATGCTTGATCAAGTTAATGCGCATGCGCAGTCTTAAATGCACGTCTCTTGTGTCTCGTGTTATTCTATAATCTTTGATTCTGAGCCGAGCTGCAAGTATATTTAACCTCTTACGTGACTCAGCCAAACGCTTCAGCACTCTTCTTCGTGAGCATTTGAGTGTGCGGTTAAAAACTAGCCTAGAGCGCCATCTGCTGTTAAAACTAAGCTCAGAATCGATTCGAGAGAGAAAATATCAAAATCGATCTAGATTCATTGTCTCGAGAATCGATGTATTGTCCCAGCCCCACGAGCTTGTAATTAGTTTATAAGATGGGGATTTTCTGAGAGCTCCTACATATGTGACCACTGCTGATAAATTTAGGCGTTGATAGTGTTGCCATAGAAACGCATAATTCCCAGTTCGAGGACGTGAACAGCTCCAAATAGAATCTCATGTGTTGTAATCTCGAGATTACAGTAATTAAATCATTGCGCGAATGCAGCAATACCTTTCAGTACTCACGGGAAAACGTAACTATGTTACGAGGTAGCACTTTTGTATGAATTCATACAATGTTAAATGTACAAAAACATACAATTATTAGAAAGTACGCAAGGCCCACCCTAACCCCACCCCAATCCTAACCACGACTAGGAAGTAAGCAGATTATACAAAAATGTACAAATAAGATTGTACAAATTAATACGAATTAGCCACCAATTCGCCAAAACCTAAAATAGTTACGAATTGTCATGAGATTGTTTCCACTTAGAAACAATAGGTAACTATGGTAACCGGAACTCGTTCACCCGGCGCTAAACCACGCCCCCCAATGTGTGATGCGTTGCTGGCAGTATCTATTAAAAACTCAAGGAAAGGTTAAGATTATTAGATCAAGATCTGTAAGACATCAGCTGATTGTAGATCAAGACTATCACAATTAAAGTTTTGTACATTTAATGCCTGATCTCAATTACGTTGCCATAAAAACTGAGTCAATCAGTAATTGCACAAAAACGTTACAGTGTTACATTGTGTCTTTGATGCTTTTGTTACATAGTTACAATGTAACATTCAACTTTGTGACATCAAGGAACATTATGAAGTCATTGGATCAAGTTCTGCCTTGATCTCGCGTTTTTCTTTTTTCGCTTGTCTTGAATGCATTGTCACTTTATTTTGAATGTGTTTTCGCTCGTTTCGAAGTTCTCATTAATGTTTTGAATGTATCGTATGTTATTCTATACGCCAGTTTTGCTTTTTGTTGTTTCAAAAAGTACAGCTTTAGTGTTTAGCATATTAAAGGAGCATCGTCCAAGTAGTTTGTTTTGTGATTCGTCTGCTCTTGTTTTTACTGCGTGTTATTTTAATCTTACGAAATCAGATCTGTTTTGTTTCAAAGACTGGATGTCCTCCTGACATTTTCAGTTTTGTTTGAAACTTGGTGCAAGTTTTGTGGTTCAGTTATTACTGGATTTTTTTTTTTTTTTTTTTTTTTTAAAGTAATTTATTATACAAATTCTATGTATTCTGTGATCACGTTTGTATGAAGATGAAAATCATTAAGACCAATTAAGGCCAAAAACATGCTCTGAAAAAGAAGGGATTTTTTGCATCAGGAATATTGTTAGAATTTGTAAAGTGGAATATAAACATATTATAATAAAAACCTAATAAATCAATAAATTGTCCACTCGTTATTTTATTTATTTATTTTAATAAATTTGGCATGATTTAGTTGTTCAAAAGCTGAACTTTATTTAATTTTTTGAGAAACTATTTACACACATAAATAACAGAACAGAATAACAGAAAATAACAGAACATTTAGCTTTGTTTTAAAGTATTGTTTTACCCTATTACTCTAGGGGTTTTTTTCTATTCCAACCATAGCCCTTGTCTAGGTTATGCCTTCTCAACCACATGGTGGCGCTATTTACTAGGGAACACTACAGAGAGAAAGTGTACACTACAAGTTTAAGAAAAACAGACCTTTTAACCACAAACATCTTTATTCTTCTGTGACCTACTTTACATTAGAGGAAATCAGTCACTGGATATGAAACACGTACTGTCAACACATACTTATATTCATAATTATTATAACCTTACAGACAGGCACAACAATACCGCACATCTTACCCACAATTAGTGTACAGAAGGAAGTTCTATTCATTTACAAGAGGAACATTTAATAATTGCAATACCCCTGAGACATCACAAACCATTATATTCAAGGTGATGGGAAAGGGTTCGCAGAACTTTCTGAATGGATTTAGAGAGCGGAATAGTGATTTTGCTGCTGTTATTGTGCTTTAGTCCCACAGTCATTGTGACAAGAGAAATAACCACAATTCAAGGTCAAGGTTCCTGTGTAGCCCTACATCAGAAAGAGATGACTTGCACACTAAAATATCCAAATATTGTTTTATTGTCTTTTTTCTGCATGTATTTCTTCCTCAGAATTCATTACTGATTGAAGAATTTTTAATGGTTTCATTAATTGAACCAGCGTTTGGACATCAAAAATAGACTGTGAACCAACCAAAGGGATCTGTTCCCAAATTTTTGGCTTATAAATTTCTTGATGTTAGTGAATGGGGGTCTCGATTTTGAAGCCAAAAAAAATGCATCCATCCATCCATCCATCATAAATATAATCCATCGACCCCAGGTGGTTAATAAAGGCCTTCTGAAGCGAAGCGATGGGTTTTTGTAAGAAAAATATCCATATTAAAAACTTAAAATAACTAGCTTCTGCCAGATGACCGTACGCATACTCCGCAAGTCGACTTGCACCAAATGAGTAACCCCTGGCGCGATGTATTTCTTCAAAATTTCTCATTTTAGGCTTCAAATTCATGGCCAGTGTTTTGTTTTGCTCTATATCATCTGAGCATTCATATTCATCATTGCATTATGTGTTGGGTCAGAGGTCACTCTTCCACCACAAATCGTTGAGTACGGCCGTCTACCGGAAGCTAGTTATTAAATATTTAATATTTTTAATATGGATATATTATTCTTTACAAAAAACAATCGCTTTGCTTCAGAAGGCCTTTATTAACCCCCTGGAGCCATATGGATGGATGCATTTATATTTGGCTTCAAAACACGCCCCTCATTCACTACCATTATAAAGCTTGGTAGTGCCAGGATATTTCAAAAATATATCTCCGATTGTGTTCGTCTGAAAGAAGATTGTCATATACACCTAGGATGGCTTGAGGGTGAGTAAATCATGGGATAGCATAATTTTCATTTTTAGGTGAACTATCCCTTTAAGGCTGCAAATCTTTTTAGTTTCTTGACGTCATATCATGAGAATATAAAAACTTTCTGTAAAATAAATAAAAGTGAAAGTTAAATAGTGCAGCAGGCTGCAAAGCTAAACTTACAGATCAGGTTTAAAGGTGCCCTAGAACGTTCTCTCACAAGATGTAATATAAGTCTAAGGTGTCCCCTGAATGTGTCTGTGAAGTTTCAGCTCAAAATACCCCATAGATTTTTTTAAATTAATTTTTTTTAACTGCCTATTTTGAGGCATCATTAACTATGCACCGATTCAGGCTGCGGCCCCTTTAAATCCTCACGCTCCCTGCCCCCCCGAGCTCGCGACTATATTACAGTGCATAAACAAAGTTCACACAGCTAATATAACCCTCAAATGGATCTTTACAAAATGTTCGTCATGCATACTGCATGCATGCGTTGGATCATGTGAGTAGGCTATAATATTTATTTGGATGTTTACATTTGATTCTGAACGAGTTTGATAGTACTCCGAGGCTAAAGCTAACATTACACACTGTTGGAGAGATTTATAAAGAATGAAGTTGTGTTTATGAATTATACAGACTACAAGTGTTTAAAAATGAAAATAACGACGGCTCTTGTCTCCGTGAATACAGTAAGAAACGATGGTAACTTTAACCACATTTAACAGTACATTAGCAACATGCTAATGAAACATTTAGAAAGACAATTTACAAATATCACTAAAAATATCATGTTATCATGGATCATGTCAGTTATTATTGCTCCATCTGCCATTTTTCGCTGTTGTCCTTGCTTGCTTACCTAGTCTGATGATTCAGCTGTGCTCATCCAGACGTTAATACTGGCTGCCCTTGTGTAATGCCTTGAACATGGGCTGGCATATGCAAATATTGGGGCGTACATATTAATGATCCCGACTGTTACGTAACAGTCTGTGTTATGTTGAGATTCGCCTGTTCTTCGGAGGTCTTTTAAACAAATGAGATTTATATAAGAAGGAGGAAACAATGGTGTTTGAGATTCACTGTATGTCATTTCCATGTACTGAACTCTTGTTATTCAACTATGCCGAGGTAAATTCAATTTTCAATTCTAGGGCACCTTTAAGTCGTTCATCAACGACAAACACCGTCCGCACGAGTGCAATGCTCTTGATGAATGATATGAATGGACATCTGTGGGGCAAGATACTTCATATGAGCAGAAAATGCACAGTGTTTCGAAGGTATAACCTCATGAATTAAATATTTTACGTGTTATATTACACAGCTCTATATTTTTGTAAATGACCGCTCATCTGTCTGCTGGTATTACTGCGCAGTCTTGCGTTCGTTGAACTGGCTTTGAGGACTTCAGTATAACTTTCGCTGTATGCTGAACATAAAAGTTTGGTAGATGGTTAAACCAGGGCCGTGCACAGACATTTTAATGGGCAGTGGCCCAAACCAAAAAAAGGGGCACTAAAGGGATGGTGGGGGAGGGGGTGGTGCTTGTTAATATAATTTCTCATTTGTTACAAATATCCAATTAAATGAGAAGACTGCACCTTCACTCTGAATCTTTTGAGTGGACTCATCTTAAAATAGCCAATGAATCACAAAATATTTTAAATAAAAAATAAATCTATACAATTTGTTCCAAATTATTATCCAAATGACATATCAGTAGGATTTCAGTAAAATAAAATTTATTTCTCATATCTTAACTGTATCAGTCTCAGACAGCTTTGTTCAATAGTTTGCCAGGTCTTCTTGGGTAAATGGAAAACCTACTTAAATAAGTTATTCCACATTATTAAGCAAGTCACAGTTCTTGTGCAATATGAGGAGGAAGAAAGATCTTTCTGAAGATGAAAAGTCATGAAAACAACTTATATTCTGCAAAAACTGAATAGAGATTATTGAACTGTTAAAGGATTTTGTGAGTGATTCAGAGCACAGCAGAACTCAGCCAGATAACGGCTTATTAAAAGAAAGTGTCAGTCAATTAATTGTATTAAGAGGGCAGCAAAAAGCCAGTATTGAGCAGCAAACAGGTATTTAAAGCTGCTGGAGCCTCTCCATACAGGCTGGCAGTTGATTTTACACTTACCTAAGAAGACCTGACAAACTATTCATCAAACCAGTCTGAGAAGACAACAAACACTTTCTTTGAAAAACTAAAACCTGAATTTGTATTTTTACTGAAATCCCACCGTCACTTGCATAAAATTTTGGAACTCATTTAGAACATTTATAGTATATGATAGTATTCATTTTTGTTACAGATTACTATATCAACTAAGAATAGACTGTAATGGGAAATATTCTTTACAGGAGTTAAAGGTGCCGTAGTATGGAAAATTGAATTTACCTTGGCATAGTTGAATAACAAGAGTTCAGTAAATGGAAATGACATACAGTGAGTCTCAAACACCATTGTTTCCTCATTCTTATATAAATCTCATTTGTTTAAAAGACCTCCGAAGAACAGGCAAATCTCAACATAACACCGACTGTTACATAACAGTCGGGATCATTAATATGTACGGCCCCAATATTTGCATATGCCAGCCCATGTTCAAGGCATTACACAAGGGCAGCCAGTATTAACGTCTGGATCTGTGCACAGCTGAATCATCAGACTAGGTAAGCAAGCAAGAACAATAGCGAAAAATGGCAGATGGAGCGATAATAACTGACATGATCATTGATATCATGATATTTTTTAGTGATATTTGTAAATTGTCTTTCTAAATGTTTTGTTAGCATGTTGCTAATGTACTGTTAAATGTGGTTAAAGTTACCATCGTTTCTTACTGTATTCACTGAGACAAGACTGTCGTTATTTTCATTTTTTAAACACTTGCAGTCTGTATAATTCATAAACACAACTTCATTCTTTATAAATCTCTCCAAGTGTGTAATGTTAGCTTTAGCCACGGAGCACTATCAAACTCATTCAGAATCAAACGTAAACATCCAAATAAACACTGTACTTACACGATTAGACATGCTGCATGACGAACACTTTGTAAAGATCCATTTTGAGGGTTATATTAGCTGTGTGAACTTTGTTTATACTGTTTAAGGCAGTCGCGAGCTCGGGGGCACGAGAATTTAAAGGGGAAGCACGCTGAATCGGCGCATATTTAATGACGCCCCAAAACTGCCTGCTGAATGTTCCACATGAGGATTTAGCCCATCTCCCTTACGAAAATTAATCATGGTTTTATTATAGTAAAACCATGGTTTCTGGCATATTGATTGCCATTTCTATTTTTAACCACACAAATGCTATAGTTAAACTGTGGTTTTTGTAGCACAGACAGACTGTGAGTGAGCGAGCAGGAAAACACGGGGCGGATTAGCGGAATTAGTGGATCTTTGGCGGAGCGATAACTGAATGCTTTTATGGAAATTCTGTCGAAGGGAGAGAAGGGGGCGAGAGGGGCACCTCAGCCGATGAGGGCAGAGGGGCAGCCACCGGGCCACCCCTCTGTGCACGGCCCTGGGTTAAACGCTTGAGTTCTGAGTTTAAGCAAGAAAATGAAAATATCGATTGGAAGTAAAAGACACAATACTTTACCAATAAGGGCACACAGAACTCATTTTTGCAGTTAAAGGGTTAGTTCACCCAAAAATGAAAATTCTGTCATTTATTACTCACCCTCATGCCGTTCCACACCCGTAAGACCATCGTTAATCTTCGGAACACAAATTAATATATTTTAGTTGAAATCCGATGGCTCCGTGAGGCCTCCATAGGAAGCAATAACACTTCCTCTCTCAAGATCCATAAAGGTACTAAAAACATATTTCAAATCAGTTCATGTGAGTACAGTGGTTCAATATTAATATTATAAAGCGACGAGAATATTTTTTGTGTGCCAAAAAAAAAAAAAAAAAAATAACGACTTATATAGTGATGGCTGATTTCAAAACACTGCTTCAGGAAGCTTCGGAGTGTTATGAATCAGCTTATCAAATCATGATTTGAAAGATCGTGTGTCAAACAGCCAAACTGCTGAAATCACTTGCTTTGGCGCTCCGAATCGCTGATTCGACACACTGATTCATTTACGCTCCGAAGCTTCCTGAAGCAGTGTTTTGAAATCGGCCATCACTAAATAAGTCATTATGTTGTTTTTTTGGCACACCAAAAATATTCTCGTCGCTTTATAATATTAATATTGAACCACTGTACTCACATGAACTGATTTAAATATGTTTTCAGTACCTTTATGGATCTTGAGAGAGGAAATGTCATTTTCATGTCATCGGATTTCAACTAAAATATCTTAATTTGTGTTCCGAAGCTGAATGAAGGTCTTACGGGTGTGGAACGGCATGAGAGTGAGTAATAAATTACATTATTTTCATTTTTGGGTGAACTAACCCTTTAAAAACGTGAGTCGCGAGAGCAACGGTCAAAATTTAGAAAGCCTATGTAATAGCCTATGAACAAGACCAGGGGCCAGTTGCATAAACTGCTTAGACTAGTCTTAAAAATGAAGTCATCTATTTTATTCTTCAAGACCAGTAGCAGGCTAAGTTTATTCAACCGGCCACAGGGGCTGAATGTGTCGACTAGTGATTCTGGCCTAACTGAACTCAGAAGGTTTTCTTCTGATAATGATGTACTCTACAGTCAGATCAGAGTTAAAAGAAAAACGGACGGCTCAAAAAAAAACGGACGGCTCTTTTCAGACAAATAGGCTATACCTTCAAGGAGAAAAAAAGTGCTGTACGACTGATTTCTTCTTGAATTTCCACTCACCATTCAGGGGGAATTGGACTGTGACTGCAAGGAACACGGGTTTCTTTTGTAAGTTCGTCAGTAATGATCATAGTCCACTGTCAGACTGTTTCCAGTTAGAAAACTTCAGGGCTTATGGGTAGTTTTAGTAGTTTCTGGATCTTTTGTTTTCTTCTTTGTTTCTCAGCTTCTTCTCATTCTTGGATTGATTCTCTTTAACTAAGCGCCTCTATCACAAACCGGCTCTTGTATCAATTATTCCTTCAGTAAAGACAAGGCAGAGAAAATCAATTACCCACAATGCATTGCAGCATAACAAATGGAGTATCAACATCAATACGGTGTGATTGAGTATTGTCTATCTGAATATGTTATAGCTCGCTGGCTACACAATCTTTTATCATACCTGAATGAGAGGGATGTTTTGGGAGAACAACGAGGCACATCTTGTTCCCTACAATTTCATTGTGGGGAATGGCAGGTGTGAATGGCATCTAATGAGAGTGTCAGACTGAAATGACAAGGCCATCTGCAGCAAGAAAACTGTCATAAGACAGCCAGCAGTCCATTGTGATGGATACACACACATATACAAAGAGAAATTAAATGAACAGTTTACCCAAAAAATGAAAATTCTGTCATCATTTATTCATCGCATGTCATTCCAAACCTGCATGACTGACTGGCTTCTGTGGGGGGAAAAAAGGAAAAAAATTAATAATAAACAAATAACCGCTCTATCATGTCTATTTGAAAGATCCATCTGACTGATTCAAACTTTCATGAGTTTATGAGCCATTTCAATGATTTGGTTCAGTGGCATTTGTTGTAAATCTGTAGTGCAGTGTATGTTTTGAGCCACTAAAAGGAACCTGTTTATAAGTCATTTGTTCATGATTCAGACACTGTATGTTAACACGTAGGCTACAACCTGTAAGAACAACTTGCCACAAAGACATGTATTCTTGTCATCCCATATATTGTGGAGATGTCTATTTGATGTGCATGTTTCCACCCTCAAGATGTATTTTTATGGCATTTGCTCATCGGTATGAAAGCCCATTTCTGCCACATAAGAAAAACAATCATGGTGTGGTAAATCATAATTATGGCATACCAAGTCCTATTTATGAGACAAAAAGTCAAAATTATGACATACTAAGTCAATTATGAGATTAAATGTTGAAATTATGACAAGTGAAGTCCTATTTATGATACGAAAAGTCAAAATTATGACATAAGTCAAATATGAGATATAATGTTGAAATTATGACAAGTGAAGTTCTGTTTATGAGATGAAAAGTTAAAATTATGTCATACTAAGTCATATTTATGAGATATAAAAGTCAACATTATGACAAGCTAAGTCATAATTATGAGATGAAAAGTTGAAATTATGACATACTAAGTCAATTATGAGATAAAATGTTGAAATTATGACAAGTGAAATTCTTTTTATGAGATGAAAAGTCGAAATTATGACATACTAAGTCAATTATGAGATAAAATGTTAAAATTATAAGCGAGTTTCTGTTTATGAGACGAAAAGTCAAAATTATGACATACTAAGTCAATTATGAGATAAAATGTTGAAATTATGACAAGTGAAATTCTGTTTATGAGATGAAAAGTCCAAAATTATGTCATACTAAGTCATATTTATGAGATATAAAAGTCAACATTATGACAAGCTAAGTCATAATTATGAGATGAAAAGTCGAAATTATGACATACTAAGTCAATTATGAGATAAAATGTTGAAATTATAAGTTAAGTCCTGTTTATGAGATGAAAGTCAAAATTATGACATACTAAGTCAATTATGAGATAAAATGTTGAAATTATGACAAGTGAAGTCCTATTTATGAGATGAAAAGTCACAATTATGACATACTAAGTCATATTTATGAGATATAAAAGTCAACATTATGACAAGCTAAGTCATAATTATGAGATGAAAAGTTGAAATTATGACATACTAAGTCAATTATGAGATAAAATGTTAAAATTATAAGTGAGTTTCTGTTTGAGACGAAGTCAAAATTATGACATACTAAGTCAATTATGAGATAAAATGTTGAAATTATGACAAGTGAAATTCTGTTTATGAGATGAAGTCACAATTATGACATACTAAGTCATATTTATGAGATATAAAAGTCAACATTATGACAAGCTAAGTCATAATTATGAGATGAAAAGTCGAAATTATGACATACTAAGTCAATTATGAGATAAAATGTTGAAATTATAAGTCCTGTTTATGAGACGAAAAGTCAAAATTATGACATACTAAGTCAATTATGAGATAAAAAGTTGAAATTATGACAAGTGAAGTCCTATTTATGAGATGAAAAGTCACAATTATGACATACTAAGTCATATTTATGAGAAAAATGAAAAAGATGAAAAGTCGAAATTATGAGAAGTCAAGTCATAAAGTCCATGATAAAGCTAAGTCATAATTATGAGATAAAAAGCTGACGAGAAGCTAAGTCCTATGAGACAAAAAGTCTAAATTATGACATACTAATTCATAAATATAAAACAAAAAGTCTTAATTATGTTTATGTTTATGAAAAAAGTCAAATTATGAGATAGTATGACATACTAAGTCATAATTATGAGATAAAAAGTTGAAATTTATGACAAGCTCTTATTTATGAGATATAAAAGTCAAAATTATGACATATTTTCATATTTATGAGATGAAAAGTTGAAATTGACTCAAAGTCAATTTTGACATAAAGTCATAATTCCAAGTTTTTAATCTCATAATTGGGTCATTATGACTTAGTATGTAATAAGTTTGACTTTTTATCTCATAATTATGACCTCTTTATCTCATAATTTCAACTTTTAGTCATAATTATGAAATAAAGTGTCAAAATTATGACTTAGTATGTCAATTTTGACTTTTTATGTCAAAACTACTTTTTAATTCATAATGACAAATTTTTGTCAGAATGTCGACTTTTCATCTCATAACTGACTTGTCTTAATATCTTAATTTCGAAAAGCATGTCTTAATTTTAACTTTGTCATAATTCAGATTTTTTGTTTGGTCATAATTATGATTTGAGTCATAATTTTGACTTAGTATGTCAAAATTTCAAATTGACTTAGTCAGGAAAGCATTGTATTTTTAATTATGTAGCAGAAATGGGCCTCCATACCTCTGCAAGATGTTTCCTGTCAGGAATTTGCAACTCAAACTGCAAAGCGCAAACTTGGGTAAAACGATTTCTTGTGCTCTGGGGCTGTACATTCAGCACATCACCGCTGAAACCAGTGAAAATCACACTGGATCGGAACTCATTTTTACTCAGCTCTAGTGAAGATCGAGCAGCCCAAACATTCCTTCATTGTTCCATGAAATAAAGTTTTACGATTTACTCTCGATGTAACTGACGGCAGAATTTTCATTCTTGCGTGAACCAGCCCTTTTCGTTCAGTGAATATGCATTTGTAACCTCTGTTTAGCACAGACCCTGAGAACATCAACATCAAAGAACAGAAAACAAGGAAGGAGTCGCTCCCTGAAGACATGCGTTGATATCCATGCCACTGGGCCCGTTCAGCTCATTACTGTCAATTATCATCAAACTCGTTTTCAAATCCCATATGTTCCCAACTGATGTAGATCAGAATATCCGATGTCCCAGATCACAACACAACAACAAGGGAAACAAAGCTGTGGTGCGTGTAAAGCTTCATCTATTTTCAGTCGTCGCTCTCTGCATGGCTCTTGCTGCGTAATTAGCAGGTGCAAATATCAGCCGAGCACTTGGAAACCCTGTGTTCAAGGTTTTGAAATGGAGAACTTGTTATACATGTGTGTATAAGTGCAGTCTCATTATCTCAAGTGTTTTTTTTAATATATTGTTATAGTGTCTGTTTGGTGTTCATTATTTTGCACATAAGTGTTTGTGGATAACGACCAGAAATAGGAACACTCATAACGATGGTTGAATTTCCTAAATTGGTGCTGGTTTTCATAGCCTGTAAGCAAGAAGTATCACAAATGAGATGTGATTTCTCAGTTGGTTAGCAAATTAACTTTTGCTTAAGGCTCTTGCATCAGAATTTCCCTCTGAGAAACGAAGTTTGAGAATCTCAATAAAGTTCCAAAGTTCCAAAGAGAGTCTGCAATCAAAAGTGAGAGACATACAGCCATTTTTTCCCCGCTACTCCTACAATTTTGTATGATTTTACAAACTTTGTTGGGATCTTTAAAGGGTTAGTTCACCCAAAAATGAAAATTCTGTCATTAATTACTCACCCTCATGTTGCTCCACACCCGTAAGACCTTCATCTTCAGAACGGAAAATCATTTCCTTTTTCAATGCCCAGAAAACAACTAAAGACGTATTTAAAACAGTTCATGTGACTACAGTGGTTCAACCTTAATGTTCTGAAGCGTCGAGAATACTTTTTGTGCGCCAAAACAAAAAAAAGGACTTTATTCAACAATATCTAGTGATGGGCGATTTCAAAACACTGCTTCATGAAGCTTCAAAGCTTTACAAATCTTTTGTTTTGAATTAGTGGTTCGGATCGCCAAAATCATGTGATTTCAGTAAACAAGGCTTCGTTATGTCATAAGTGTTTCAAAATTTCAATAGTTCCCATGACTTTGGCAGTTTAACAAGTTTGTTTGCCCACACTGTAAAAAAAAAAAAAAATTTTTTATGGATTTGTTAACAACATTTTTTCTTTTGTCAAATCAACTTCAATAATTAATGTGGTTCAGATAATATAATTTTTTGAGTTTATGTTGATTAAACCAATCGTCTCATTATATTAACTCAAATTTTTAATTTCAATGAACTCAAAATTTTAAGGCAACCAGGTAACTTACTTTTTTAAGTTAAACCAACAATTCTTTTTTAGAGTGAGAGGTCTACATCTATAGTGTATTAGGTTAGCTAAATTGGCTTGCTGTCCACTGAGGAGGGGCTCGATGAAGCAGCTTCAAGTCGAAGCCCCCCCCCCCATAGGGCAACATAGGGCAAGGTACCTGAGATGAAGGTGGAGTTTGGGGAGGTGGAGGGAAGCTGGAACAGCTGAGACTGAAGAGAGGTAAGCAGCTGCTTATATATTCTGGCTGTTGATTGGAAGATTAGATGGGCTCGCTCCTCCCTCAATTACGTTTAGGAACTTCACTTAATACGTGCTCTGAACACTGATTCGAAACAAAAGATTCGTAAAGCTTCGAAGCTTCATGAAGCAGTGTTTTGAAATCGCCCATCACTAGATATTGTTGAATAAAGTCGTTTTTTTTTTTTTTTTTGGTGCACAAAAAGTATTCTCGTCGCTTCATAATATTAAGGTTGACCACTGTAGTCACATGAACTGTTTTAAATATATCTTTAGTAGCTTTCTGGGCATCTGAAAGTGTTAATTATCTTGCTGGCAATGCAGGCCTCACTAAGCCATCGGATTTTATGAAAAATATCTTAATTTGAAGATGAACTAAGGTCTTACGGGTTTGGAATCGGTGAGCAATTAATGACTAAATTTTCATTTTTGAGTGAACTAATCATTAACACAAAGGTACCTGAAAAGAAATATTACTGCGCCACATACTGGTAAATAATTGACATATTTGCTTACTTTTCAACTTTTGAACAATTTGGTCTGAAGTCATGCTTTGTTTCCATCCAAAGTTGCTTATTTATGTGCAAAATTGGAATATCACATAAAACATTTGTGAATAAAGCACTAAGTTTTCATCCATTACAAAGTAACCATTACATGTATTCAAGAGAACAAAATCGTCACTTCCTGAAAAATTTGTGCGAAATATTGCAACATTTCAGAGCGACCAAACCAACACTTGAGATGCTGTGCGATGTGTTTTGTCCACTGGTTAGTCCACTTACTCAATCTAATCCTCTGTTGAGGATTTCGTAGTTTATGTGCTTGTTTTCTCATTGGATAAAAAATGATTTGCCTCAATTGAGTAAATACGTTTTTTTTATTTTTTGAATTGATGCACACCTGAATTGATGCAATATACTAATACAATCTCATGGAAATTCATAATATTTTACATTTTGGCAAATTGGTGGTTAATTCGTACAATCTCATTCATATGTTTTCATACCTGCTTACACCCCAGTGACGGATATGTCCCCCCCAATAAATGTATATTTTTGTATGAGTCACATCATATAATTCATACAAAATTGCCACCTCGTGAGATCAGGTTGGATATCCCAAAATTTGCATAAAAATAGATGGATGGAACCATAACTGCTGAGGCAAAGTTGATTCTTATGAATCAGAACAGAGAAGGAATTTCTAAGCAATAACATTTCCCAGAGAAAATCATGCACTTACAGATAAAAATCAATCAGCAGATTTAAAAAACACACACACACCTGCAGAAATGAAACCATTCAGATGAGATAAAAGTTTCAAGTGTCGGTAATGAAGCCATCATCGGCAAGTTACGCCTGATTGGATACCATGATGAGATATGAAACCATGGCTTGGAGGTAAGCCTTATAACCGTACGAATTATACCTCAAGCCGTTAATTACATGCTAGACAAGACAATAATAATAAAAAAAGAATAAAAAACATCTTTTTTGCAGCAGCAGCAGCAGTGGTGGGGAAAGTGTGATTTCTGCCATTGCCTAAAATATCCTTCCTGTTGTTAAAAAAGAGATGTTCTTTTCTCAGACTGCATGGAAATAACTTTGCTGCTGGCACTTCTACACAAGGGTTACAGAGGAACAAGCATTCAAAACGGTTTTTCTTTTTGTGCCAAATGGGTGAAGTAACCCAGAGGTCCTAGCTGAAGGGAACGAGTGTTGAAAAAGCGGTACACAAGAAGCCCTTTAACATCGGTTTCCCCTGCTAAGCTTGTCGTAGTGTCTAATGAGCAAAGGAAATGCAGGAGAGGGCTGATTAAAAAAGGATTTTGTATGGATGCATTTGCTAATGGAGACAGAAATTTGCAAGATTAGAGATGACGGGGACATAAAAAGGTACAATAATTTGAGAGAAAGCGACATTTTGTCACCTGCTCTTACACAATGGCCATCATTAAAGTTAATCATTTTCCATTTCCTTTCCATGAAAAGACTTTGTGTGCATGGTAAGCAAAAGGGCAGTGAATCAGTTGCTTTTCACAGGAGGCAAATCAATATTGGCACGAGTCTGAGGACATCTATTCAGCTTCATTATAAGGAAAATTGGATAGACGTGGCTTGTTTTTTGCAGTTTAGGCAATGTCTGCCATCGACCAATTTAAATGGAATTCAAATTATATGATCCACAAAAGGACATTGTTCAGATGTTGCTCTTTCATTCCTAAGAGACAAAAGTGAGACGATTGTTGACATAGTAAACGAGTTAAAAAAAAAAAAAAACCTTAAATGCTAATAATATATTTTAATAATACCTAAATATATAGTAAGATGTTATAATATATTATTAAATAATTAGCATGGCTCAGATAATTTGCAAGGATTTGTAGATAAATGTTAGAGTTCGTATTAAAATCTCTGACTTGTGATGCCAGTACAGTAGGGCCTATTATCTGAAACGATGACAGATTTTTAGGATCTGAAAAATCTCAGAATCAAGAAACTTATATAAAAGCCTTAATATTGTAGTTTGAACTTTTTTTCTATATATAAAATTTCTCTGTGATTAAACAGGAGCCCTGCTGGGAAAGGTTATGTAACTGTAATCACAGTGCAAACACACAACCCGACTCCCACGGGGTCATAAATGGCTGTGCGGTCGATTTAAACTTAGATCAAGACCCATTAAGGGGACCCTGGGGTAACGAATGGTAAACACTCGAGTCTGTTAAAGCTTTTGGTTTAATTCAGCTATTCAGGATAAAGCTTTATTCAAATTCAAATTACATTTAACTATAATCTTTCACAAATGTGTGTGGCCTCATCTTAAGGTGTGTATTCACTGGGGCAAGTACACATATTGTGCTTTAAATTTACATTGTAATGGTATTCGTAGGTATTCAAATGTAACATATCATATAAATAAATTATATATATATATATATATATATATATATATATATATATATATATATATATTATATTACAGTGGGTACGGAAAGTAATTCTGTCTCTGAGCTCTTCAGGCAGTTCCTTTGACCTCATGATTCTCATTTGCTCTGACATGCACTGTGAGCTGTAAGGTCTTATATAGACAGGTGTGTGGCTTTCCTAATCAAGTCCAATCAGTATAATCAAACACAGCTGGACTCAAATGAAGGTGTAGAACCATCTCAAGGATGATCAGAAGAAATGGACAGCACCTGAGTTAAATATATGAGTGTCACAGCAAAGGGTCTGAATACTTAGGACCATGTGATATTTCAGTTTTTCTTTTTTAATAAATCTGCAAAAATGTCAACAATTCTGTGTTTTTCTGTCAATATGGGGTGCTATGTGTACATTAATGATTTTAGCAAATGGCTGCAATATAACAAAGAGTGAAAAATTTAAGGGGGTATGAATACTTTCCGTACCCACTGTATATATATATATATATATATATATATATATATATATACTCAGCAAAAAAAGAAACGTCCTCTGACTTTCAACTGTTTTTACTTTCAGTAAACTTAATGTGTAAATATTTGTATGAACACTAAAAGAGGATGATCAGCTGTCCTTCCTGTCTCCCTGTAGCGCTGTCTCAGGCGTCTCACAGTGCGGACATGGCAATTTATTGCCCTATAGCCACATCAGCAGTCCTCATGCCTCCCTGCAGCATGCCTAACGCACGTTCACGCAGATGAGCAGGGACCCTGGGCATCTTTCTTTGGGTGTTTTTCACAGTCGGTAGACAAGTCTCTTTAGTGTCCTGCGTTTTTAGAACTGTGACCTTAAATGCCTACTTTTTGTAAGCTGTTAAGGTCTTAACGACCATTCCAGAGGTGCATGTTAATTAATTTATTATGGTTAATTGAACATGCATGGAAAACATTGTTTAAACCCTTTACAATGAAGATCTGTAAAGTTATTTGGATTTTTACAACATTATTGTTGAAATGCACAGTCCTGAAAAAGGGACGTTTCTTTTTTTGCTGAGTATATATATATATATATATATATATATTTAGAGATGCACCAATACTAAATTTCTCCACCAATAGACGATTTTTCAAGTGATATTTGCCGATACCGATAATGATACTGATAGTTTGGGGGTTCTGCCTTTTATACCCCGTTTTAAATGTATGATAATTTCATTATAATTAATAATTAATCATTATATTTTTAATTATTATATTTAGAAACTTCATTCTCTCCATTTCATCAACTTGTTTCAGATTATCAGTTATAAACAAACACATTACTCAAATTAATTTTAACACAAATTAACTAAATTCTGAACATTAAATTATTTCCCAACTTTCTGAATGTCATTAATTCATATAATTACTATTAATATTGTACTATTAATATTGTACTATAATACTATTAATATAATAATTTATATATATATATATATATATATATATATATATATAAAATCAATAAAATGTGCTTTTATCGGCCGATACCGATTAGTGTCCGATATATCTGTGCATCGCTAATAGATAGATGGATAGATAGTGTAAAAATGCTTTTATCAGCCTATACCAATTAGTGCCCGATATATCGGTGCATCTCTAATATATTTTATAAAAGTTGTGAATTTTGTGATTTTCAGTCGTTATATTACATTTTTGATATATTTTTTTAAATGCGATATTACAATGTGTTCGATTTTTTTTTTTTACATTTTACAATGTAAAACTTAGGTGTTCTTGTTGACTTGCACATCAGATGTTTTTAGTTCATATTCTGAAGTACAGTGTATGATTCATTGCATTTATTACACCTTTGCGTGAAATGTCAATACATTTAAAACAATTTAAGAAAAACATTGACTTGCAAAACACAGTAAAAAAATAGCTTGATACAAAATTTGTACAATAAAACATTCATGCCAAACAGCGACCAACTGATCGTCTTGCTAAAAGCATAATCAAATACTTGCACTGCAAAGCAGAACTCTGAACATTGGTCGCATTCATGAAACACGAGCAGAACAAATATGTTAAAGTTTATTGGTAAAACCAACTTACGCACAAATGGTTTGGCGAACAATTTTACAAACAAAACGCAAGCAGAAGGAGAATTCAACAAATCTTTCTCGCAAACTGGGCTTTGAACGGAAAGCCTGAAAATGAGTGAAAACTATTGATCCCAACCAAACCGTATTTTCATGCATTACACAACACGTATAGCCTCTGTGTTTGACTGGCTTGCGATAATTTTTTAAGTAAACATGAAATCAAAATGGACCAATTTACTTTCTTAATACACATTATTAGCAAACTCGCTTTCAGGTCTGGCTCCATTTTTGGTATGTACAGCCAATTTTGACAATCCAGTCAATTTCCGAAGGATAAAATCAAAGGTTTTCTGTTGTTGTTGTTGTTGTAGAATATCATGTTTCAATCGTAAATATGTCACATCACCATTAAATGGGTTGCAAAATGGCAATTCATTGAGATTATTTTGAAGTAAACATTAAATCAAAATTGACTTTCTTAAAGGATTATTTCACTTTGAAATGAAAATTACCCCAAGATTTACTCACCCTCAAGCCATCCTAAGTGTATATGACTCTTCTTTCTGATGAACACAATCGGAGTTATATTAATAAATATCCTGATGTATCAAAGCTTTATAATGGCAGTGAATGGGAAACAACGAGTATGAAGCTGAAGAAAGTGCATCCATCCATCATAAAAAATGCATTTGTGTAAGAAAAATATCTATATTTAACAGACTATAAAGTAAAATAACTAGCTTTCGCCAGACTGCCTTCCGTATTTAACTTACGAAGAAAATGTAACTGATGTTGCGTCAGTTATGCTTTTTTTCGTAAGTTGAATATGGAAGGCGGTCTGGCTGAAGTTAGATATTTTACATACTCGTAAAGCTTGGATGCATCAGGAAATGTATTAATATAACTCCGATCATGTTCATCAGAAAGAAGAAAGTCAAGAAGAAAGTCCCTCCCCCACAAAACTAGCTCTTCTTTCTGAGGCGACTTTACTTTTAAGCTTACCTCACTTACGTGGCTTACAGGTCTGGCTCCATTTTTGGTATTTACAGCCGATTTTGATCAATTCCCGAAGGATAATCAAGGTTCATCCTGTTTCAATCATAAATACATCACATGACAAGTAAAATGTGTTGCAAACAACAATTTGTTAACGTTAAATTAAGTCTGCTTTTTAAAGTACTTCCTCTTCCTCTTGATCCAAACTGTTGTACCTCACAGATAAAGAATCATTCAGCATGATGTCACCAGTGCATTTGGTGATTTCTATAGGGGGGGCGTCTTCGTCTCTCTTTACGATGTCATCAGAATCCACGTGGGATGTGCTTTGTCCACTCTCTTCGAAACAGACGCTGAGGGCTTCCTGTCGTACGGTGATAACGTTAACGGCTTTAGCGCTTTCTTTGAGTGTGATGTCATCGATGTGTTTGGCCTCCTCGTCGATTTCTTCCGGAATGGAAGGCGGAAGGCTCTCAATGTCCGAGTTGCTGAAGACGTACCCGGGCAGGGTGGTGTGTATGTGCGAGGCGTGCGTGAGCGAGCCGACACTGGTTCGACCGGTGCAGCGGTACACCCTGCTGGTGAGGAGGGCGGAACTGCGGCTCACAGAGGTCAGCTGGGACTGGACGCTGGCGCCGCTGCTGTTCAGGACCGACCCGTAGCGGTAGTTAGCCAAAACTACAGGACCCTTCCAGTCAAATGCGAGCGTCCAACGGAGCCAGGTCTTACGGATTTCAGTCTGGACCTGGGATAGAACAGAGGATAATGAGGAGCAAAAACCAATGTTGTGGATTGATATTAAAATCTTTGTCTTTGAAAGAAAGGTTGACAGGATCACTATGAATATAAACTTTGCTAAAGTGTCAGTATTTAAATTATAGATGTCGTTCCACCCACACTTACCTCTCCATTGCAGAAGCAGTAGATGATGGACACAAAAAATCCCTGAAAGAGAGCAACAAACATCGATAAGAAGGACAAGTGGACAAATAAAACACATAAACACACACAGTGTCACATTTTGCCTGTGTTTTGGTTTAGTTTTTAGTTTGCTTCTCTTTGTTTTCCTATGTTCCCGCATGTCATTAGTTGTCGTGGTAATTCATTGTTTCTGATTCGAACACACCTGTTTAGTACTGAGTTTGTTATCTTGTGTATTTAAGACCTTCAGTTTTCTCAGCTCTTTGTCTGGTGTTGTTTGTGCATAGCACACTGTTACGTTGTTTATATAAGATAAATTTTATATAAATAAGAATAAGTATAAATATTCAGGTTTTTGGCTTTTATTTCAAAGACAGAAAAGCAAGAATAAAACCTGATGCATAGCACCATCTTTTAATTTAATTTAATTTATTTTAATCTTTATTTCTCAGTAAAGACAGAAAAGCAAAGAAAAGCTTCTGATGGTCCTCAACTTTTAAATGAATCTATTATATTTTAATTTATTTTTAAATTTTTATTTTACAGTAGAGAGACAAAAAAGACGGAAAGCTTTCGCTGCATCTCAGTATGAACTTTTATTTTATTTTAATGACATTTATTTTTAGACAGACAAACTAAGACGAAAAGCTTCTGATGCAGCACCAACTTTTAATTGAATTCATCTTAATTTTATTTCATTTCTTTAAAATAATCTTTATTTCAAGAAGGACAGAAAAGCAAAGAAGAAAAGCTTCCTCAACACCAACTTTTAAATTAATCTATTTTACTTCTCAGTAAAGACCAAAATGTAAAGAAGAAAGCTTTCACTGCACCTCAGCACAAACTTTTAATTTATTTTATTAAAATTACATTCATTTGAACTTTTATTTCACAGGAAAGACAGAAGAGCAAAGAGCTTCTGATGTACCTCATTTTAGTTTAATTTATTTTATCTATTCAATTATTTTGTAAATTGTCTTTTGTTATCACCCTTAATTTATTCCATGTGTCATTATTCGTTCACAATGTCCCCAGATAAGCAGCAAATTGTTTACAAAATATGCATGTGCAGTTATTTATCAAGCCAACAGAGCAAATTAACCCGAAATTGAAACTGACAACATCAGTATACTCAACGTCATCTAACGCCACAAAAGAGTGTATTTATTGAGAGTGGAACTAGATTAGTCAGTAACTCACCTGAAACGAGTTGAAGAAGAGCTCAAAGTACATGCGCAGCTCCCAACCAAGACCTGTGAATGTGTGCGGCATTCCCACAAACATGATGTAGTGGACGCCGAAAACCAGAACCAAAACAAATGTGGATTTGGCCAGCTTCCTGAACACAGACAGACAGACTTTTTTATCACTACTTTCAACCCATAAAGGGATAGTTCACTTTGAAATTCTTACAAAAGGAGAATTTTTTTTAAATATGTCCCACTCATGCTCGTCCATATAATGGCTGTGAATAGCGACCAGCATCAAGCTTTTTAAAAAAGACACAAAAGTATCACAGAATGATCCCAAGTGTTCTGGGGGTGTACGACACACTGAAAAACTGAACAGTGAAATTAATTAAATGAAATGAGTTTGTTTCACTCAAATAATAATGAAAATTCATTGTACTTAATAGGAAAAAGTTGCATGAACTCAAAATGTCATTGTAGTAAGCTGAACTTAACATGATTGAGTTGAGTTGCAGCAGATTTCTAATTCCCAGCATGTTTTGCATCAGACTGTATAAATAAATGTTTTTTTTTGCACAAGATTAACATAGGGAGACACAAGTTAGTGTTTAATGTTGGCTATGCCGATTTGCATTGAAGTATAAATATACTTAATTATAATGAAAGTACCCGAGAAAGCTTGAAGAACTCAGATAAACCATATATTGTCATAGTCGTTTGTTTATTAGTCATGTTTAATCAATCATAGTGTTTGAATCTTCTGTTTATGCAGCCACAGCGATAGAATGATGCCCATAGGGATTTCCTGGAACAACATGCGTTATATCATACTTCTGCAGGGCATATTTTGAGTTTCTGCGCGATAGCGTCCTGTGACTTTCAAATGGAGCAGCCTTTGCCAAATTGCATGCGGTTTAATTTTGATTAATTGTGCAGTCCTAATAGCAATTAGATGCTATTTACACTAAGTGAAAATAGCAATATATTCTATTACACAAAGTGACAACAGCCACATTTTCTTAGCGATATGCTATTTACACTAATATATTCATATTGTGATACATTCTATTTACACTATATAAAAGTAGCAGTTCTTTGCAATAAGTGCAAATAGTTATTAGATGTTATTTATACTTATAAATAGTGGCAGATACTATTTGCTCCTCAGTATTTTTTGTACATTAACAGGATGCAATAATAACAGTGTAAATGATTATATTTATTCAAATTATTAAATGGATGCCACCCTATTGGGACAATAAAGCCCTCTCTACCCTATACCTGATAAATACTATTTCCACTTTTTAAATATTTTCTTCATTTTTATTGAAAATAAATGCCTTTCCGATCTGATTTGTGATGGGAAAAAAAAGGGCGGATTTAAACTCAGGTCGATCGTGTCAAAATCTACTTTCATGCCTATGGCCTACACTGTTAGACCTTGCCAGGCTTTTTTACAGTAAAATACTGTTGTTACTAAAATAATTTATTGTTGATTGTACAGTTATTTACTGTAATCTACAGTATGTTACTGTAAAGATACCATGCACTAAATTAAAATTCGTGTTACCTCATTTCATTTGCAGAAACCAACTACCTCAAATTGTGTTGCCAGTATATAACTGTTTTTTTAATTTACAGTTTGTTACTGTGAAAATACATTTTGTAGGTGTGACTTTTTATCTTACACCTTTAACCCTTTCAAGCCCACAGGCACATCCTCTAGTGTCCACACTACAGAGTAAAAGTAACATTGATGCTGTGTTGCAATGAGATAATTAAGTTAATATTTAAGTGATGATTGAGCATTAATGATGAACACCTGCTGTTAACAAGCAGAACCTCTGAAAAGATGAACAAGAACGGAAAAAATATGAGCAGAAACTACAACTATGAGCAGAACTACAACTGTCTTCCAGCCATTACACATTATTACACTTATTACTGACCAGTTTAATTTTATTTCTACCGAAGATCTTATTGAGAATTAACAGAAGTTTAGATGTTGATGTTTTATTGAAAATGTTTGGTTTGATGTCACCATTGAGGAGAATAGTGTTTGCTTTAGTTGAGCTCTTGACCCATGACTTTTTAATACATCAGGGTTTTTCTTCTCTGGCTGCTTAAACTATTTTTGCAAGTCGCATTTGTTATGGTGGAAACAAATGTGGAGAAAAAAAATAATTGAGTGCTAATAGTTATGTATTGGTGAAGACATAACCATCACAAAGTCTTTCGATTCACTGAATACATACTGTGTTTTATCCATTGTTACATTATTAACAGACTAATACATTATCACCACTGTGAAACTAGTCATCTAGTCACCAACAACAATCATCTAAAGAGAGTTTATTTTTAAACACCATGAACAAAAAACAGCTGCAATGTTATTTAGACACACACAGATATCAAAAATCAGCACATCAGTCTCAACAATGGTGGCAATAAAAAAGGACTGCTTCATAATTTATTCATGCTGTTTTGTACTATGCTGGCATCCAGCAGGCATTGCAACATTAAACTTTTGGATGTCACCATTGTTGAGATTCATATTCTGATCGTTGATGTCTCTGCTGTCCAAGTTATGCAGGAGCTCAAAATATTTTATGCATTATAAGACTTATATATTCTCCTAAATAACTGATTACTGATACGTTGCTGGTTCTTACGCTGTTGAATCACAGACATAGTATAATCAATAGACTAGACAAAGAAAGAGATTTAGACAAGTCCAAGATGATTACAGCATCATCACAACAGCCAAAAAACCTTCATGTTGGATTTTTCCTGCACATAACAAATGTGTTTTATAAACACTCAGTTACAGCAGCCAGAGAAAGCTAATGCAAAAGAGTCAAGAGCCCAACTAAAGCAGACACTGATCACCATGATGGTGACTGCAAACTTCAACTTCAATTTCTTTATTTTCAATAAAACATCAACATCCAAAATTGTTAATCAACAATATTCTCAACAAGAACTTCTGTACATGTATGAAAGAAATAATGTCAAACTGGTTTGTGAACTGGCTGAAGTCAGTTGTAGTTCTTGTGTTTCTGCTCGTCTCTTCTCTTTTTTCTGGTCTTGTTTCTCTGTCCTTCAGTGATTCTGCTAATCAGGTGTTCATCAGTGTCTGAATTCACTCACTTCTTTTCATTCACTCTGTCAAGTGGACGGTCAAGAATTTTGTTAAATAATACATTACATTTCATATAGTATACCCCCAGAACACTTGGAATATATGGCATGAGATCATTCTGTGATACTTTTGTGTCTTTTTGAAAAAAGCTTGATGCTGGTTGCTATTCACTGCCATTATACTGACGAGCATGAACAGGATTTTTTTTTTTTTTTTTTTAGCATACAGCATTAGAATAACACCAGGGTGAGTAAATTATTACTTAATTTTCGTTTTAGGGTGAACTATCCCTTACAAACATGATAAAGTGATAGTGTTAAATGGTTATACTATGGTATTTTGAAATATACCATGGTACACCCAAGGCATCCTATGATCTTGGTTTTCACACAGAGTAAAGTGATAGAAAACAGCCTCCGTCTCAGCACTGAGAGCTGAGAGATTGAAAATGAAATGAGAGCAAGCACAGTAAGAAAGAGTGAGTCAAAGTCTCTCTAAGGCTTATTATCGCATTACAGGGCAGAAAATAAGAAAAGTTGAGTTGAGTTTTTAGTCGCTGGCATTTCTGCTGTTTTTCATAGCCTCAAATAAAAGGGTTACGGAAGTTGAGGAGAACTGCACTGAGCTCAAATAGAATGTAAATTGCTTAATTACTTAAAGTTCAGAGCATAAGTCCATCTCTCATTAACAGTAAAATGTGACTGTGCCCATTCATCCGTAATGTCATTATTGGCTTTCATTTCCTGTATTAATTTCACTTAATGTTATCAAACCCCTGTGGGTTTAAAACACCCTCCAAAAGATTTCACACATGATTTAGGATTAATTCTAGCAATTTCTTTTAATTTTATTCACAAAATTAACTGGAAACAAAAATGTTACATGGTCAAAAATATTGTAAATATTTAAATATTATTCACAATCATTAAATCCACATCTGTAACATGTGGTTCTTATAAGCATGATACCTCAGTTGCAAGGTTTATTGAGAATCATGCAATCATGTGTATTTTTTGATCAAGCAACCACTTAGCAACCATTCAAAACACCCTAGCAACCACTAAGCAATCACCCGGAACACCCTAAAAACCACCTAAAACACCCTAGCAAGTAGCAACGAATTACAATGCCACAGCAACCACATAGCAATTATTCAGGACACCCTTGAAACCACCCAGAACACCCTAGCAACCACCAAGAATACTCTAGCAATCATTCAGAATACCCCAGCAACTATCCAGAACACCATAAAAACCACAGAGAACAATCTAGCAATCACCCAGAACACTTTAGCAGCAACCAAGAATATCCTAGCAACCACCAAGAATACATTAGTCACTCAGAACACCCTAGCAACCACCAGAACATCCAATAACACCAAGAATGCCCCAGCAACCACTCAGAACACAGAGAATACCATAGCAGCTAGCAAGAATACAGTAGAGACTTTTCCTGTAAATTTAAAAGGTAATACGTTACTTTAATAGTTACTTGGAAAAAGTAATCCGACTACGTAACTCACATGACTTGTAATGTGTTACGCCCAACATTGATCAGAACACCCTAGCAACCATTCAGAACACCAAGAATACCCTAGCAACTAGCAAGCATACATTAGCCACTACCAAGCACTACCATAGCAACCACATCCTAGCAAATACCCAAAAGACACTAGAAAATGCCTAGAACACATAAACAACTATTCAGAACATCAAGAAAACCAAGAACACCCTAAAAACTGCCAATACCCTAGTAACTACCAAGAATACATTAAGAGTCACTCAGAACACCCTAGTAACCACCAAGAATACATTAAGTCACTCAGAACACCCTAGCAACCACCAAGAATACATTAAGAGTCACTCAGAACACCCTAGCAACCACCAAGAATACATTAGCAGCAGGGACGTGCACAGACATTTTGGGGGGGCAGGGGCTCAAGTGGAAAAAAGGGCACTTCTCATAATTATTTATTTTAAAAAATAACAAAAAGGTTAATATATTAACACAACTCTGACTTCCTTACCAATTTATTTTAATTCCCTCACACTTACGCAATTGTTCCATATTCCACAGATTTCTACAAAATAATCAGTTCACACAGAGACTATCTGTGCGTCCCAATTTGCATACTTATGCACAATTCTATGACGTTTTTAAGTATAAATAGTGCAAGTAGTGCGTTCACACTGAAAATTCCAAAAAGAAAAAGTACACTTTAAATACCTGGATGATGCACTAAATTAACGGGAAAAAAGAAGTGTGGAATGTTAAACACTTCATGCACTCAACTGTCGCAGCTTTAATTACATAGTGGAGGAAGCGGGGCTGTCAGACTCTGATGTTAAATTACAAAATAACCTTATACAATTCACGCACTACATGGATGAGTACATAGTGTATAAGTGCATAGTGTATAGTGCGTCATTTGGGACACAACTTATGGTCTTCTTTAGTATTCACTAGGTTTATCACCAGAGCAGGCAACAGCCAAGGAAACTATGCCACAATGTGCATGTTTTCTACACTACTATTTTCAAGTAGCTATATATTTAGAATAAATGACTGCACCAAGGAGAGGGACATAGTTTCACTAATAATTTGTTTATTTTGCACAAATCAATAAATCGTTTTAATTCTATCGGTGTTACTGGAATACTTCTTTCATGTTGTGGACAATTTTAAGATTTTGGTCTATTTGCTAAGTCTTTTACTCTAAATGGAAAGAAAGCTTCCAAACTACACATTTAGATGGTGTTCATTTTAAGCCTACTACCGTCCATCTGTGTGTATCAGTAGATTTCTTCTAAATTAACCAAAACAAGCTAATCTGCATATTTGAACATCATCAAGAGTCTATTCCCCTGAAATGTTACAAGTAGGCCTATATATTTTAACAATGCCTGCAGAGGGTGCCAAAAGCCTGGTGATTTTTGTTGTTACAGAGCTCGATCAAATTCTTGTTTTTGGCCAACCAGCATAATTAAAAATATAATATTAGTAAAATAATACAGTAATAATAATATTTGTCCACTTCTTTATGATAGAAATGCAACAGCCACTGTAATTTCTTCAACAAGAATATGTGGACATCAAAACATGCAAACTCAGAGTGAGGGTTTAAACTTTTATTGATGTATTCTCCTGTGTAAGCGTAGATTTAAGAACGATAGCATTATGCAATGCTGTATTATGATTTTTAAATGGTTTTAATAAATTGTCTAATAATGCGGTTCATGGAATGCTCCACTTCCGGTATTGACAGCCCTACAGATATCTTTACTATTGTTCAAAACGCAATGCATAGCACATTAAAATAATTGAAATTATAATAAGACACCTATCAAATCAGGCAAATGCGTTGCTGGTGGTCAAATTATTAACGCAGTGTTAAACGTATAAATATCTCACTCTTAAATAGGCAAAATTTCACATGTTTGTGAACATACATAGGCTACCTGAAAGAAATGCATCTAGGGCTTTTTTTCTTTTTTACTTCTCATCGCCAGATGTGTTTTCCCAGGCATAGTTGTCAAAAGTTGTCAGTCAGCATCAAAAACAAGGTGGAGCGGGGGGGAGGGCATCTGAACTCAACAAAGCCGACCTGATATACAGTATTTTTCTTATTCAGTAAATATATTTGTTTGACAGGGAAGCTGTGCGCAAACAGGAATATATATTCATTCATAATTTTTTTATTTTTTTTTTTTAAAGCACCCAGAAAAAAGGGCACTTTCTCTCAAAGAAGAAAAGGGCAGGTGCTCAAGCCCCCTTTTATGTGTATGTGTGCACGTGCCTGTTTAGCAGTCACTCAAAACACCCTAGCAAACACCAAGAACACACAAGCAACCACTTCAGCTACCAATCAGAGCACCCCGCCAACTACCCAGAACCCTCATCATGTTGGCGAGTTTTTTTGTGTGTGTATGCACACAGTTTTGAGGATCATTAAAGAGCCAAAGACAGTGAAACTGTGCTTCAAAGCTAAGCAAGGACATTATCATTACAGACTGGAGGGATTTGCTTGATTAACATCCAGCTATGATAAGAGACTATCTCTATACAGACAGATCTTACAGTCAGTTCCACTTGCAGACTATTAGTCAGAGATACTGTGACTTTTGCCCAAAGGGAGACACGCTATTAATGAAAGCAGCACTACCAGAGCCCTCTCTCTCTCTCTTTTTCCCTCTGTCTCTCACATGAGAAAGCCTTTCAAACACCCTCTGGAAAATTACAGTCCTCTTCTGGATATCTCACCAATGATGTACAAACACTCCACCTCACCGACAACAACCACGAGAACACAGCAAAACAGAACTGAGCCGCAGCATGGGCTGATACGAACATATATTTTATATATTATAAAATAGCACCTGTACTTTTGGCCTTATGGAATCAGATACCATCAGAAACTGGAACCGTTAGATTTGATTTTAATTTGTCACTGGTGAACAAAACAATCCCAAATCCAATATTCTCCAGTATAACTCTTCATATGAGGTCATGTACCAGCATAACAATAATTTCGTGCACTCACCTGTACTGTTTACGTGTGTCGTACCGGCCTGCGTTTGTTTCTCGGATCTTAGTGGCCAGAACTCGTACGATATTCACAAACAGAATGAAATTCAGCTGCAAGAAAGAAAAAGAAAACAATGATTGATAATTCATAATTCATTTGACTAAAGGTTCAAACACTTTGCATGTACTGATAAAATAATGAATAATAAAATAAAAATAATATTTTTGATTATATATATATGATTATTCATTAAATAATTAAAATATATTTATATATAAAACTATTTTATATATATATATATATATATATATATATATATATATATATATATATATATAACTATATATAGAAAAATGAAAATAAGATTAATTAATAATTGTATTTTTCATAATTCATTTGACTAAAGGTAAAACACTTTGTATGTAAAGATAAAAATAAAAATGAAACAATAAAAAATAAATAATATTGTTTGATGATGAATATTATGTAAATGTGAATAAACACACACACACATATACATATATATAGTTAAATATATTAAATATTATAGATATACACATTATTTTATTTTTATTATATATATATATAAAATTTATTTATTTTATTTTTTTCTCTAATATATTTTAAATTATTCTCCAGTTAGGTGATTTAAATAAACTGAGAGAATGAGATAAATTGAGTGATATGTGCAAGAAAAATCAAGGTAATTATCAGTTGTGAAAAGAATATTTTTTTATTGCCTGTCATTACCAATCAAGCTGCAATTCTGTGAAATTATGCTGAAAATATTATTTAATTGTGTGTGCTTCGGGACAGTTATGAAATAACCATTTACCGGAAAATCAAGCCATTTTATTCCAAAAGTGTTTAAAATGTAATTTCCACTCCAAATTGCTACTAAACACAATACATTAATTGAGATGTGGTGGACATTTGATGATGTTTAAGGGGGGAAACTGACAGAATTCTCCTGTTGGATAATTTTAATAAAGTAGTCAGAGTGATAAAATTTAACAAGTTGAACACACTAAAGAAAAGCTAATTTCATTCTGCTTCTGTTTTTCTGCTTGGGAATTATTCCGTCAATGTGTGATGAGCTTCTGTGGTATCTGAGCCGTGAAAGTTTCAACAGGTTTAAACAGTTTTTCATATTCCGCGCTACTCTGTTTGGACGTCGTAATCATGAGTGCTTGTGCGCAAATTCATCCATGCAAGTTAAATCCTAATTTATACGTTTTGCTGACAGGCAGCAAGGACAAAAATACATTTGCATTCTGTCACATAATTACAGCTCTCCTGCTGCGCGATGGTCCAGACGTTCTTGAAATCGGAGCTCCATTACGGCTGGAAGCGCTTATGCTCGGCAAAGCCAATAATTAACAGCATAATGTCTCCGTCTGCCCATCCAGCGGATAAATATATGCATGAAACCACAAACTGGTCAATCACTTTCAATCACAGCACATCAACAAAGACAGTATGCTGCAATCCAAATCGACCCTTTGACACACTGGATTACGAGACTTTGATAAGCTCTTTTAGAGCGCTTCTTGTTCACAGCACAGGGTTGAATTCGGGGTTAATGGGAAGACAGCTGTGTCTGATGGTGTCGCTCTTAACAACTGCTTTGATGGCACTTTCACAAACATGGTGCAATTTGGTGTCCTATGAGGCAATAATCCCATGTTTGGTAATGAGAACTATTAGATAGACTCTTATCCAACTTACAATTAATCCAAAATGAGAAGTTAGTTTTAAACTCCTCAAATGTCTCTATCCCACAACCCCAAAAATGGTTATTTTGGCCTGTCCCATTACAGTAGTCTTGATCTTCTTGATTGAATCCATCAATTTATCTCATTTCATTGTAGTAAATCATTTAATTGTTGACTAAGTTTAATGACCAAAGAAAGTGATATTTAGACATATCCAACATTTTGTAAGTTTTTTTTTTCCACCGATACACAAAATGGAACATTTTACCGGCTTGCTTTAGTAGAAAATACTTCAAAGAATACAAAGAGTAAACATTTCGTGGGAGTAAGTACTTTCGGTTTTCAGAGAAAACGTCACAGCAGAAAATCTGAAAAATCTCTGTTTGAAGTCAACATTTCAAACTGAATGACCACGAACAGTGTTTTAGGTCAAAAAACTGAAAGAAATGGTCGTTCTGTCAGTTGCGCTCGAAGGAAAATGCCGTTGCGTACAGGTAAGAAAGCTGTTGACATAGTGTTACCATAATGCTGTTTAACCCTCTGGAGTCTGAGGCTGATTTGGGGCTTGGAGAAGTTTTGACATGCCCTGACATTTGTGCTTTTTTCAGTTGTTCATAAACATATAAATGACAAAAGTGTCATTACACTGTATTCAGCACAAACTAGGCTACAATAATATGTGAGGAACATGTATGTACATGTTTGTATTTTTGAAGGAATAATGTTTATGTGTGGTTATTGAAAAAACAAAAAACTTAAGTCACTGAAATAAGGCCAAAAAAAGTATATTAAATCTGTGTTCACAAGACTTCTGGTTATTGGAGGTTGTAGACTAGAGTTTTTGCTTCAGAATTATGTAAAAATTATGCTGACTACTCTTTCATATAAAACAATAGAGAGATTTAAATTTTGAAAGACTTTTTGTCAAGAAACACAGTATGCGTGGAGGCGTGAATCTGCATGAATAATGGGCAATTTACACCTGAGAAGACAAAAGAATTGCATAATAATGACCTGAAATGACTTGCATATTAATGAGGCCTTTCAGTCAGGTAGGCTGTGAAAAAAACCCTCTGTAATCATGTCTCAGCTCATCATAAACAGCAATACTGTGAAATATTATTACAATTTAAAATAATTGTATTCTATTATATTCTTTAAAATATAATTTATTTCTGTGATGCAAAGTGTCTGAACAATTATATTACCTCTGTGGCATTTCATATAGGCTTTTAGCTTAAAAGCATGCACATTTGGAGAAATATTGATGGATTCTTATATATTTATGTCAATTTTCTATACTGAGAAGTAATATTTATTGTCATCACTATGAGTGCTGGATACTGTGTTTTTAATTCATATTTGCAGCCGAAAGGCGCTCTCTGTGCACATTTAGTCCACAAATTATTCTAAAGAAGAAGAGGACATTTCAGGAATGGTGTTTTTATTTCATACTTGCAGCCGGAGGGCGCTCTCTGTACACCTTTAGGCCACAAATTCATATAAAGAAGAAAATGAACTAGGAACTAACGGCATGTCTTCTAGAGATCGCTAACCATGGCTTTACCATCCAAATAAACACTTTTCAAGACAATAAATACACGATTGAGACGATGTATGCATGTATTGCCTCTGAATTTGCCTCTGAATAGCGCTGGCTCCGTGGGCGTGGCCGCATTAGCGGGTAATGAGCTGAATCACAGACTTCTGACATGGCTCTCTTTTCATACAGATTACATAAACACAGAATGTTTGTTTTTGATTTGACTTACACGATTTAAAACCTGACATTTCAATGTTTCTTTAGACATAAGTGTAATTTTTTTTGTCATTAGTATTCATAAGTTACAGTTCATTTTCTGAGAACTATCAGATTGGAGTTCATTCAGAGGGAGAGGAGAGATCACGCATCATGTTAAGTTTTCTTTATTTTACAAAAAGCACAACATTGTGTTTTTACTCTGAGTGTACACAAATAAAAGAAGACATTCTATAGTTTCAATTGATATATTATTTATGTCTCTATGACAAGAAATGACGGAATTAAGTCTGTTTTGCTGCAATGTGAAAAAAATCCTGCAAAACGCGCCGGGGCGTTTTCAGACCTCAGGGAGTTAAAGAGCAGACAAAGTATGATAAAATTTTCAATGATAAACCTGACCTTACAATATCTTTTTTGTTAATAACCCTCTGTCAATCCGACTTTCCATGGGCAGGATACAAAAATGCGGAAGTACAAAGTAGTTCTTGATATTCACTATTGGCTTGTAGTGCTTCATTTTCTCCTCATATCTGAGGATTTAAAATGAAGCCCAGGCTTTGCTTGGCCCAGTAGGCCATAGCTAGCGGCTAGGCTAGAGCTAGGTTAGGTGTTTGTCTATTACATCACCCTTATTATCACTATCCCTTTATAAGGTTGTATAGTTCAAAGTTCTGGCCTCCTCCTGAGGGAGTTGTTAGGCCATGTGCCCATTTCCCCTTTGTTATTATGTAGGTGCTATGGCTGAGGTTAAGGTTATAGGCTGTTATTAGCCTTCCTGGTGCTGTTTTTCCCAGGTGGTAGGCCATTATCTTTGAGAAGATAAGTTATGCAGTGTTGCTAGGCCCCACTTTCTAGAACTTTGTCATGCCTTATAATGTCTTCCCGTGAGCCCCTTGAATTATATTCAAGTTTGAGCTACGGTGCTAGCGTTTTAGCCTCCGTTCTCAATGGTTCAGCACAGATCTACAGATCTGTCTGGTGAAAGCATTTATCCTGTTTGGATGGCATGTATTACAAAGCATTTATTTTTGGTTTGGGTTCTAAGCCTTGGCCCTACATACATGTGCTGGTCATATAATTAGAATATCGTGAAAAAGTTCATTTTTTTATTGTAAATTATTTTTAAAAATGAAACTTTCATATATTCTAGATTCCCTACATGTAAAGTAAAACATTTCAAAAGTTTTTTTTTTTTTTTAATTTTGATGATTAGAGCGTTCAGCTCATGAATGTCCAAAATCCAGTATCTCAAAATATTAATATATTTTTTCTAAGATCAATCAAAAAATGGATTTTCAAAACAGAAAAGTTCAAGTTCTTTAAAGTATGTTCATTTGTGCACTCAATACTTGGTCGGCAGCACATATTACAGCAAATGACTTGCTCCTAGCACAAATTACAGCATCAGTGAAGTGTGGCATGGAAGTGATCACCCTGTGGCACTGATGAGGCACTATTGAGCCTTCAGATCATCTGTATATTGTTGGATCGACTGTTTCTCATCTTTCTCTTGAAAATATCCCATAGATTCAGGGGTCAGGCATGTTGGCTGGCCAATAAAGCACAGTAATATCATGGTCAGCAAACCACTTGGAAGTGGTTTTTGCATTGTGGGCAGGTGCTAAAGTCCTGCTGGAAAAGGGAATCAGCATCTCCATAAAGCTTGTCAGCAGAGGGAAGCATAAAGTGCTCCAAAATCTCCTGGAAGATGGCTGCATTGACTTTGCACTTGATAAAACACAATGGACCAACACCAGCAGACGTCACAGCCCCCCCAAATCATTACTGACTTCAGAAACTTCCCACTAGACTTCAAGCAGCTTGGATTCTGTGCCTCTCCAGTCTTCCTTCAGACTCTGGGACCATGATTTCAACATGAAATGCAAAATTTACTTTTATTTGAAAAGAGGACTTTCGACCACTGTTCACTGTCCAGTTCTTTTTCTCCTTAGCCCAGGTAAGATGCTTCTGACATTTTTTCTGTTTCAGAAGTGGCTTGGTAGTCCTTTTCCTGAAGATGTCTGAGTGTGGTGACTCTTGATGCGCTGACTCCGGCTTCATTCTGCTCATTGTGAAGCTCTCCCAAGTGTTTGAATTGGCTTTACTTGACAGTATTCTCAAGCTTGTGGTCATCCCTGTTGCTTGTGCACCTTTGCCTACCCAATTTCTTCCTTCTAGTCAACTTTGCATTTAATATGCTTTGATACATCACTCTGTAAACAGCCACCACATTCAGTAATGACCATCTGTGACTTACTCTCTTTGTGGAGGGTGTCAATGATTGTCTCCTGGACCATTGCCAAGTCAGCAGTCTTCCCCATTAGTGTGGTTTCAAAGAACAAGAGATACCCGGAATTTATACTGTAGGGATGGTCATTTAATGAAACACAAATGTAAATATTCTAATATTTTGAGATACTGGATTTTGGACTTTCATTAGCTGTACGCTCTAATCAACAAATTAAAAAAAAAAAAAAAAAAAAAAAACTTTTGAAATGTTTTACTTTACATGTAGGGAATCTAGTATTAATGAAAGTTTCATTTTTTAAAATAATTTACAATAAAAAAAATGAACTTTTTCACGATATTATAATTATATGACCAGCACCTGTATATGTGAGCTTACTCTAGTGGTGCCACAGGTTAGCACCTGTTTCTATGATAGCAGGCTGTGATTAGCCTCTATCTAAAAGCGTGGTGTTTTGTTGTACTCCCCGGCTAGGGTTTGTGTTTAACTGAGAGCATCACCTGTTGGATTGCACACTCAGGTTGAGTGTAGAGAGTCTTATTCTGGTTAGAATTAAAGATGATCTCTGTTAGCTCCCAGTCGATCATGACCACAGCAGCTGTTTTACATATACAGTAAAGATTGTTGGCTCTTTATTGTTAGCCTCCTTCTAAGTACAGCTTGTATCTCGGGCGCTGTTGGTATACGATCGCGAGTTTGCTCACGTATCTTAGCACTTAGCCTTAGGCTTATGCTCATGTTTGTTTGAGGTGTTAGGCCTTGTAGTCCTAGACCATGTTAGCATATTTATTGTACCATGTAATTTTTGGTACATTGCCTGTTGGAATATGTAGGATTAGCTTGGGTTGCTGTAGCTAGTTACCCACAATTATTTTGTTGGGTCTAGAGCTGGTCCCCTTTGAGCTTGGTCCCCATTTATGACCACAGGTTGGCGCCACATGTTGCTAAAAGTAGTAGGCCCTGCCAGGCCTCCTTTTCAGTTTTCATGTTGGCACAGTTGGGTTGGTTTCTATATGACTCATCACCATGGTTGATCACCACACTGCTTCAGGAAGCTTCGGAGTGTCATGGTTCTTCTGTGTCGAATGATGATTCGGATCGTGTGTCAAGCCACCAAACTGCTGAAATCACCTGACTTTGGCGCTCCGAACCGCCGATTCGAACGCTGATTTTATAATGCTCCGTAGCTTCATTATTTTAAGCTCTGTGTTTTGAAATCGGCCATCACTATATAAGTCGTTATTTTATTATTTTTTTTGGCACACCAAAAATATCCTCATCGCTTTATAATATTAATATTGAACCACTACACTCACATGAACTGATTTAAATATGTTTTTATTACCTTTATGAGAGAGGAAATGTCATTGCTCCCTATGTAAGCCTCACGGATCCATCAGATTTAAACAAAAATATCTTAATTTGTGTTTTGAAGATTAACAAAGGTCTTACAGGTGTGGAAAGGCATGAGGGTGAGTAATAAATGACAGAATTTTCATTTTTGGGTGAACTAACCCTTTAAGCTCAAGCATTCAACCCTGTTACTACAGTTATTGTAAGAATAGAAATTCTTTAATTTATGTAAAATATGCATTTATCAACTATCAATCAACATTTGGTCCAAAAGTAGAAAGCCACTACTTACTTTACATTAAATTTGCAACCCTGTTACTTACAAGTGTTTTTTAATCCATTGAATTTGATATGTAACAGGGATGTCAATTTTGCGATTAATTTTTTTCAGTTTTTTAATATTTAACGCAGCATCCATTTTTTTCTGTCATCCTTTGGATGTGCTCTAATCACGCTATCATTCATTCAAGTGCTATTTAACCATTCAACCGCAATAAGATGCGAAAAAGAGAACTCAAATCTGTACTGGCGAGCGTCTGTGAACAAACACCTGAAACACCCGCACAGAAAGCCACTTCAGATGGAGTTGGCCGCATTGAGCTCTCTTTCACACTTGAATGGACAAAAACACACAAAATTATCTCAAAATGCCCATTATTGGAGTCCTGTCTTAAATGAGTTAAAAAGCATTAAATGAATGTAAAGAGTTGTGAGAAAACCACTCACTGCTCTTGACTGAATAACTTTTGTAGCTTTAATAAGGATTAATCTATATTCAATTTTTAATTTATGCAGCGTTTGATTATTTAATTTCTGTATATTGACCTTTTAGACCTACCTAAAAATCTTAAAGCAATGTTTACAAGGTTCCATGGGTAAAAAATAACAAAAACAATAACTTTTTTAGCGCATTTCAGCAGGGCAGGTAAAAATCTGAACCAGTCTGTCTGGCCCATTAGAATAAAACCCTGCTAGTAACTACTATTAAAGGTGCTAAAGAGGATGTTTTGTTTTATACATTTTTGTAATATTACTTGAAACTGTCTTTACTAACTGATAAAAGACTATTTATTAGGGGCACTGAAAGGAATAATATTAATAGACATCATCTGTGCACGAGGTAGGGCCTTAAAAACATCAGCCAATCGTTTACGCGATCATCTGTGAAGGAGGGGGGTTGTTCTTACGCATGCGCTCATTTCAAAAACTCACTAACAGTCTTTGGTTTCTCAGTCGACGAAAAGATCCTCTGTATCACCTTTAACTAAAAAGAACGAATTAGTATCAACTCACCCCTATTGCTGTCAGTATAGGAACTTGGTATATCCATTTAATATTGCCAGCGCTCAACTCCCAACACCTTAGGGAGAAAGAGAAATATAATTTGAAATCTTATATATAAAACAGCTTGTGTGTCTCTGTATATGCTTATGTGTGTGTGTGCATGTGCAAGACTTTTTTACATTACAGAGAAGGCTGGATAATGTACTGAAACCTACCTTACATCTGCCAGCGTTGCCCTGACGACAGCCCAGGTTGATACGAAGAGAGCCGGAACACCTGCAGTCGCACAAATGAGAAAAGGACAAGATTTATCAACTTTAATGCAGCATACAAGCACAGAAGCATGCCTGACATTTGCCACAGAATCAACAACAACACAATTTTCAATTTGTTTTATTTTGAACCGTTCAGATCCTACAATTCTAACGCCTCCTGAAAGTCTTCTTGACCTTCTGGATGATGAAGTGAATGAATGAAGTCTGTAATTTCTGTGCTGACACAAACGGAAATGCAAGTTTCTTGAATACCCTTACCTGCCATTGGTCAAACAAACACATAACACCGCCCCTAAACTCACACTATTGGCTGAGCCTAAAATGTCAAGGTTTGCCTGGTTAGATAACACCATCGACATTTCTCCATCAGCAGCCATTAAAATGAAAATATAAGTTAAAAATCTATATATTTTTATATTATTATGTAACAAGATTTATATAATGCTTTATATAATAATATATATTTTATATAAATTTATTCAATGTTTTTCAGCCATATTTTGACAAAAAAATGAATATCATGCTTTTTATGCTTTAAAAAATATTTATTAATTTTTTTCTAAAAAATATAATTATAAAATGTTATATAAATTTTTCAATAATATATATGAGCAATATCACATGAGTGGCTCTTTGTGAAGCACATATCTGAGGTCTAAACAACTACATTCTCGCCTAAAAAACTCACTGTGAGTGTCATGGTGGATGAGCAAACCCACCATATTTTTATAGATACTACTGTTATTTTATAACGAAATGTAGTTTTAAGAGTTTTTTAGGCGAGAATATAATTGTTTAAACCTCATATATGCGATTTATATGTAAACATAGCGCCTATTTGAAAATTTGTTTAGACGCTTTCGGAGATTTGAGCTCCAGGCCATCAGCGACCGTTCAGTGCTCATGTACCCGCAGAGAACAGCTTCATCTCAGCCAGTCCTTTGGGAATTTGCCGCTGACTCTTATATAAATAGTGTTTAAACTTGAGATATATTTAGTTTTGGGTATATTAAATGGCCAATCTTTGGTCTTATTAATCTATTACTTGTTCCAGAGATAATAGATTTGGCTTAAGGACTATATTAAGTTTCATAACTTTATATTTACATTGAAATTAAATCCTGTACTAACTAAAGCGCTGCTTTTGTCTACGGCCGAATCACAATAAAATTTACCTGTGACAACCTGTTATATATCATTGTTCCTTGTCTATTGACTTAAATCACAGGTTGTTGGCTCACAATTTTCATATTTTTTTATTTTATTTACAGTTGACATTTACAGTATTTTAATATTAAAAAAATACACTTCAACGTTCATATGTTAATGGTCTGGATATAAAAAAATATGCTGAGAGTAAAAGACCACGCAGCCATTGATTTAAGATGATGTCTCTCTAAATGCAGAGTTTATTAATTATGAAAAAGCCTCAGAAAACAAGTTTCAGTGATGTCTATTTGATCTGATGTTTTGGAATGCATGAATATGAAAATGTAGCCCTCATTAGGTGCTTACTCTACGACAAACACATCGATGCCAGAAACATTAATTATGCATTACTGATTATGATGACACATTAATATGTTCAGAACATCACTATGTTGCTTAAGTAATGCACATTATCGTTGAGTGTAAAGTTGTTGATGCTGTGCTCTGTGTCATTGTTAATCTGTTTAAAGTAGAACAAACATGTTTGGGCTTCTCTGTCATTCGGCTTTCAACGAAATATCTAAGAATGCAGGAACCTTCCCAGAAGTATTTGCACTTCAAAGATGTCTGCTCGGCTTGCCTGGCGAGTATCATGCATCAAACATAAAGTATGAATAAATAAGGCTTTAAATAAGTGTTTCCACCTCAAAGGACAGCAAAACGATTCAACTGAGCAGATATAAACAGAAGCCTAAGATGAGAATTATCATAACAAGCTGTGAAATTGGTGAGGTTACGTCTGGGCAGGGCAAAGTAAACAATGTTTAAAAACAAAATCAACTGTGGATTGATCTTAACATGCACACTTACCCCACCCTATGAGGGTGAAACCCCAAAGATATTTGGAGTCGGAGAAGAACGCCATGAAAATGAGACTGTGAAGGTACAGTCCCTCCACTAGAATCCAGTAGTAGTTGGTTGCCAGGAAATAAATGAAGAATAGGACTGTGATCTTGCAGCCAAACTGAAAATACAAACAACTTTGGCTTCAGCCAATCAGAAATCTACAATCAACCAATCACAGCACAACTTTTCATTGTTATGCTGCTTATAAGTCGGGCAACATTAATTCTACACTTAATGCACATAATCTGTTCTTCGTTTTGCTGCATTAGTCTTGAAAGCCTCTTGTGAAAGGGAGAAAGGATGAATGAATGGCCAAAGAGCACTCAACTAATGTCAACGCAAAGAAAAGTTAACTTAATTTATGTTAACTCAAGTTAATTAAAGTCATCGTAGCCAAAACTAGTTCACTTCATCTCAACAAAAATATAATTAAACTTGTGTCACTCATTGCACTTACATACTGAGTCTTGTCAAGTGGTGAAATGGAGACAGTGCTGATGTTGTCCATTAGCATGGTGTCGTACTCCTGTAACACACCATTAGCGTACACCACTCTATCTTTCACGAAAATGCTGACCGCACGCAGCATGAAAGACACGAACAGATGCATGTGGATGTAGTTTCTGGTGCAGTGGAGACGCCTGGGAGACAAAGAGAGAGAAAATGTATGCCAAAATATTCTTATTTTTGCCCTTTTCCTATGGAACCCTTAAAGGGTTAGTTCACCCAAAAATGAAAATTCTGTCATTAATTACTCACCCTCATGCTGTTCCACACCCGTAAGACATTAATCTTCAGAACACAAATTAAGATATTTTAGTTGAAATCCGATGGCTCCGTGAGGCCTTCGTAGGAGCAATGACATTTCCTCTCTCAAGATCCATAAAGGTACTAAAAACATATTTAAATCAGTTCATGTGAATACAGTGGCTCAATATTAATATTATAAAGCGACGAGAATATTTTTGGTGCCCCAAAAAAAAAAGCAATTATTTAGACTTATTTAGTGATGGCCGATTTCAAAACACTGCTTCAGGAAGCATTGGAGCATAAATGAATCAGTGTATCGAATCATGATTCGGATCACGTGTCAAACTGCCAAACGGCTGAAATCACGTGACTTTGGCACTCCGAACAGCAGATTCGATACACTGATTCATTGTCTTCCGATGCTTCATGAAGCATTGTTTTGAAATCGGCCGTCACTAAATAAGTCGTTATTTTTTTTTTTTTTTGTCGCACCAAAAATAATCTTGTCGCTTTATAATATTAATATTGAACCACTGTACTCACATGAACAGATTTAAATATGTTTTTAGTACATTTATTGATCTTGAGAGAGGAAACGTCATTGCTCCCTATGAAGGCCTCACTGAGCCTAAAACATCTTAATTTGTGTTCTGAAGATTAACGAAGGTCTTACGGATGTGGAACGGCACGAGGGTAAGTAATAAATGACAGAATTTTCATTTTTGGGTGAAAATATTTTGCAAGCAAACGCAAAATATGGCAAACTTGGATCAACAAAATATGGCTTGCTTGGCAAAATCACGGTGACTGTATTCCGGACTAATCGTGTTCTGTGTTATTACCCTGTTTCCTCTTGCCTATTTGTGCTGCCTTTACATGCTCTCGGAATTATCGTAAACACAAGTTTCCTAGGTAAAGACAGCACATGAACGCCCTCCCATTTCGAAACTTGAATGTGTTGAGCTCGTAATCAGTACTTCAGAAGTGGGAATTATCTAATTTCCGATAGCACGTTTGATTCTATGCCTGTTAAATGGATTATGATTGTGGATTACCCTCAGTAAATCTGTGTTTTTGGATCTTCAACCTAGACTTGGAGCAGTTTGTAACAGCATTTCATCTCAAGCTCTTCATTGACATGATTGTAACCAGGTTAACTAAGTTTTGGAAAAAAAAAAAAAAACTGAACTGCAAAATTGTTTGTTGTGGCAGAAATGACACCACAACTAAAAGACAGTCTCACAAAAGTATTTTTTTTTTAGAAATTGATATAAATTATTTACACAATAAATATTGAATAGTGGATATTTTATATTATCAATTGAATAAGTAATATTGGTCCCACTTTATATTAAGTGGCCTTAACTACTATGTACTTACATCAAAAAATAAGTACAATGTACTTATTGGGTTCAATTTGAATTGCAAAACACATTTTCAGCTATTGAGGTGGGGTACGGGTAAGGTTAGGGAAAGCTTTGGTGGTATGGGTAGGTTTAAGGGTAGGGGTAAGGGTTAAGGGATGGGTCAACAGTGTAATTATAAATGTAATTACAGAAATTAATTACAGATGTAATTACATGCAGGTGTTTTTAAAATATAAGTACAATGTAAAAACATGTACACAAAAAGTGCATTGTATCAAATGATTAATTTAAATATAAGTACATAGTAGTTAAGGCCACTTAATATAAAGTGGGTCCGTAATATTTTATATTATGATGGATTATCATGTTTTAAGATTGAAAGTCTGGGACCAAAAAAGGTCTATAGCAATACAATCCTAAACATAAAAGACACATAAAAGTATCAAAAATAAATTATGGATGCATGGCAAAAAAACAAAAAAAAACAAATAGTTTCCAAGACAGTTTTGAATTGGCCTTTATATCAGTGTTATTTCAGTATCACTGAATTTTGTTAATATTTTAAATTAGATTTTATTTTTCTTTAAGTTTTTATAATTTTAGTTATTTTAGTGAAAGTAGATTTTTATATTTCAAGTAATGAAAATGTTTTTTATTGTTTTATTTTTAATTTTTAAAAATAATTTTTATCACTGGAGCCTTTCAAATTGAAAAAGCAGAGCACAAGTTGTTCATTTATAGCAGAAACTCGCTGGGGAACTCTTTGGCTAATTTAATGTCTGAAGGACTTTAAAGATGAAGACCTGTCTGAATCGTCCTGCATGAATCCCTCAGCAGCAGCCACTTCTACTTGCTTGCTGTGCAACTTCATAATAAATACATGGAGTTATTAGTGTTTCTTTAACTTGCCTGGTGGGACCAAAGTCTGTTGGGTATGAAAATGTGACCGATGTTCAATTACCGAAAGTATCCAATGATGAAAATGGCAACTAGCAGAGAGCTGAAGGACACCGCGTAGCCGACTGTGTACATGATGTGCAGCCGCTCGAAAAAGTCCCTCTGGAAACACAACAACACTTGAGCCATCAACAAACGAAACTTGACATCTCAGACATTTCCTAAGAGTTTTGACTTAATAAAAACTAGCAGCATTTGAATCTGTATAAGCAGCTTTATTGCTTGCAATAACACATAGTGTTTGAAGACACAAACCTAACTACATCACATTCGGGCATTATAATCAAAAAGTGACTCTTGAATGATTTTTGAAACTTGTCAATAATGCACCACAACCTCTTCCAGCCTGTTTAATTGGACTTACTTTGTCCTTTTCAACGCCTGGAGCCATAAACCGCAGACAGTCTGAATAATTGACCCAAGTTCTGTTCTCCACCGATACCCACGACCCATTCAAGTTGCACTGACGGTATGCAAATCCTAAGAAAATGAAGATACAGTATAATTTGACAAGATATTGTTAGATCTTGGAGAAGAAACTGGTGAAAGTTAAAAGAAGTTTTGCTGCCATGTACCGTTGTGGTTGAAGTCGTACACATAGCCGGGACATGGCACTTTGGTGACGGTTCCTGGGGAACCTTGAGGCCAGCAAACCAGTCCGTCCCATCCAGGAGAACAGACGTCATCTGCACACACAATGTAGAAACCACAATCACAATTTATAGGATGGAAATGCAATCTCATCAAAGAACACTCTAAAGAGACTGTGAGTAAAGAACCATCATTTCTGGTACTGCATAAGTTCTGTCATGACAACTCTCAGAGAGATTAACATGGTGATGGATATGGCAATGTTAATGTATTTGGTCTTGGTGGAATAGATCTGCTACGCTGCTACTGCTGCAGAGCAAGTACAAAGTCTTGCGACTGCCAATACATTCACAGACATTGCTGTGAGCAAGTAAGACATGCTGCTGCTGCACATATAACATACATGAAATTACCCGTAGCAGATCTATGCAGGTGGAGCTGGGGAAGGTGGAGGGTTTCTAAAAGCGCATTGCAGACTGCTAACAGCAAATACTGCCAAGTATTTGAATGTTGAGCAGCGAGTGTTGAGAAGCTTTTCGAATCTTTTGTTTCGAATCAGGGGTTCAGAGCATGTATCAAACTGCCAAAGTCACGTTATTTCAGTAAACGAGGCTTCGTTACGTCATAAGTGTTTCGAAATTTCGATGGTTCATGTGACTTTGGCAGTTTGATATGCGATCCGAACCACTGATTCGAAACAAAAGATTCGTAAAGCTTCAAAGCTTCATGAAGCTGTGTTTTGAAATCACCCATCACTAGATATTGTTGAATAAAGTCGTTATTTTTTTTTTTTTTTTTTTTGGCGCACAAAAAGTATTCTTGTTGCTTTATAATATTAAGTAGTTTAACTTTAATATTAATATTACATGAACTGTTTTAAATATGTTTAGGCCTTTATATGTAGAAGGTCTTACAGGTGTAGAACGACATGAGGGTGAGTAATAAATGACAGAATGTTTGGGTGAATTAACCCTTTAAGACTCCCTGCTAAATTTTTAAGCCCCTCCCACCCCCCACTTATTCAGTGTATAGTGATTCCCAAAACAACTGACGGTTCTTTTAATGGATAGTTCAAAGAGATGAGTTACAGTTTGAATCGGTCTGAAACACTTCCCATAGCTATTTAATTGGAAATTAATTAGTAATCTTTATCAATACCAGCCCTAGTTGAAATTGGTCATGATTTTACTGAGGGAAGAAATTCATTCTGCATGTGTTTCATTATGGTCCATTGCTCACTCGAAACTAGCCTAATATAAATCCTAATTAAAACTGTTAGAAGTCCATCGAGGAACGTCTAATGTAATTACAGTTTCCTTAGTAACAGACAGTAACAGGGTCATCTTAAGTGAGACTTCATGTTTTCATAATGTTTCTGACAGTATAATTACCACAACAATGCTTTCATCGAAGCATAGCTCTTGCCTCAGCAATTTTCACACATCTTCCAATATGACAAATTAGCTGTACTACAAAAGATGCATTATTAATAAAATAAATCATGCTGCTCATGCATTTGAAAACAAAATGATTTCAGGAAAATTAAGAAGTATACTTTTAAGAACAGCATATTATATATTTAAGAATAATCTTGCGAAGTGAAAACTTGTTAACATGATTTATTATGACAGGAATAGTCTCAAAGCACACGCTTTATCTTCCCTCACGGCTCATTGATTCAACACCATTGTAAGTCTTCATTCTAAGTGCAAGTATTCCATCAAACATTGATCCAACCTCCGCAGAACAGTGTAGTGAAAAGGGCAAAGTCCCTGTATGGAAGCACCACTCCAACTGGTCAATTCCCTGGAAGGAGCGGAGAGTGTCCGTGGCTATTTCTAAACGCTATTCAGAGTGAATGAATCAGCACAGCTCAATTCATCCTGGTGGTTGAAAGAAAGAGCATCAACAAGCTGTAACACATCTATTTGTAGACTCCGAGGGTCATCAGGTGAGATGTCACAGGCACCATGTCGTCTTTAACACTTGGACAATATATACAGTATCTCAGAGCCCACACATTATATTTAGAGTTTGAATAATCTGAATGTTCTGAGAATGTTCCGATAGTTGCCATGACAAATTAAGGTTCAGCGAGGGCGCTCCACAACTTGATGCAAATGATAACGGCTACACTCTAATTACCTCTAATAACCAATATTAGCAAATGTTGTCAAACAACCTTTTTGTATAGCTCTCATGTTTATCATGCATTTGAAGAGAAGCACAAATGTCCAAATGAAAAGAAAATAATTGCAAACATAATCCTTAGACAAAAGCATTTTTTTAATAGTAGTTTAGGCAACCAACACTAGAGATTAAACATATATAATATCTGGAGAGGGCTTTATAATTGGGTAAAGGATTAATGCATTTGGAAAGATATGGTTTATGCGATAAGATAATTCCAGTCTTCGAATTTTATTGGCTGAATGGCGTTCCAAGAACGCAGAGCTATAGTTGTACAGCAGCATTGCATATGTTCACTGTTTGATATCTCTTGTCCGACTCTTTCTGCTGGTTTCATTGTTATGCCAATGGGTGCTTCTCATTTGAAGGCTGCATCTTAGTAAGGCTGCACATCTAGGCTGCCACATCATCAAGTCTCAATTTGAAGGATCCTTGGAAGTCAGTCTTCCTTTTGTATCCTTTAATTGCCTTTTTTTGAAGGATACATCAAAGTATCGAAAGTATCAGAGATACAGAAAAACACAGAGAGCATCATCTTTCATTTCTGCTCTGACAGAAGGCTTTTCATCTTCAAACCAAACTTGGGTTTTCAGCCGACAAAGTTTAAATCCTACCTGGCTAGCGCGCTTTCCATGATGTTTACGCATTAGGTCAGTAGGCGGAGAGTAGATGGTCTTTTGTGGCTGTTTGAATGCATGAGTGTCTACACTATGAAAGCAATCTGGTCGAATGCTTTTTCGACTACCTCTGGAAGTGGTCGAAAGTGGACAAGCTCAAAATGTTTTAGAGCCTGTATTTAGCATTGTCCACTTGTGATCCGATCGATCAAAATGCATCTTAATACCATGTGTAAACAGGGTTTTAGTCAACATTAAATAATTGTTTATTGAACCATGGTATAAAGGCAGCTTAACTTTTTGTTGGTGAGTTTTGCAAAGGCAAGCACAAAATCAGCATTCTCAATAACATTAAGGCCCTGATATACTCAACTTTATACAATACTTTGCTTAGGGGTAAAAAGAAGTTTGAAATACATTGTCACAGTTTTGTTGTTTCTCTGTCTTGTTTAGTTTGGGGGGGGGGGGGGTCATTTACACGACACCATTTTCAACTAAAAACTGAAAACTTTTTATGCGTTTTGGAAGTTAAACTACACAACAATGGCGTTTTGGGGGCCTGAAAATGCACACTTTTCAAAAAACGGGATTCAAAGTGCAAGTTTTTGAAAACGATACCGTTATTGTTTCTGTGTAAACTATAAAACTGTAAATTTGTGAAAACGGTGACGTCATGTGCATGCGTATTACATGTTCAGACTATAGGCGGCTAGTGTTTCTTTACAAAGTGACATCGCCAACTACTGGCCTGGAATAATTCAGCGTTTTTACAGCGTTTGCATGGATCCGTGTGAACAAGGATCGTTTTGACATCTGTACGCGAAAAACGCAAAGGAAAAATTTTTCTGTTTTTAGTACTTTGTTGATGTGTAAATGTACCCTTAGCCATAGTTTTCATTGTTTGTTTTGTCTGAGTTCTATTCATTAATCTGTTGTAATGGTTTCTAATAGTCTAATTAGTCCTCACCTGTTCCCTGTTGTGTTGATTACCCTCCTCTGTGTATTTAAGCCTTCTGTCTTCCTCAGTTCTTTGTCTTGTGGTAACGTTATGTTAGTTGTGTAGTGTTCTCGTTCTCTCAGTGTTTATTAAAGTCTTGTATATGTTCATTCATCCTGTGTCACACATCTTCTTTGGATTATCTTCACACCCAACCCCTGACATATGTGAGTGGCAGTATACTGTGAGTGAACATCCAGAAGCCACCCACACTGCTGAGAGCGGCATGAAGATGAATATGTAAATATTCTGCAGCTTTCCTTTCAATAACAAAATAAACAAAACAACAAAAATAACCGGTGAAAAAAACAGTAGTTAAGAAAGCATCTGATCATAGCAATGTGGATATATTTTGCAATTTGCACTCCAGTCAAGTCACATTATGCTTATTTATACAATAGATTGTTTTAAAGCAAGCAGCTTTAAAAGTTTAAACAGTGACAGTTTCACTTTCAATTAGAACTACAATGTTATTTTCAACTATAAAGTGGCTTTCGAGTATGTTCATGTTTTTACTTCTATTGGACCTTGACAGACTGCACAGAAGAAACAAACCAAAGAAGATTTCCACATCCAAGAAGGCGGAGCTTCTGAGCCACACCTATCTATTATGTAATCGCCAGTCAGAGTGATCTTTTGCAAGATGTTTCGAACTACGGAAACTAACTTCGTTTTGGTCTGATTTTATTCGAAATGACGCCACAGCAGTTCGTTCTTCGTAGTTTATATAGTTTACACAAACACGTTGACAACAATGCATTCTCTACTAGCAAATATAAGCACACCATTTTTGCTTGTTGGATTTGAAAATCTTCATCTGTGTGAGATATGACACGGCATGTGTGAGATTACTGGCTGATAAGAAGATTTTGATGGATAAACTGCAGGGTATAGCAAGATTCAAGCTCAGATCATGTATAATCTTGTGCAGCTGAATTGAAGTGTCTCCATTCACAGGAGCATCTGGTTCATAGTTCAGTGATTATTTTCTTGTTCAATCATTTTTTGTGATTATTCACATGTGCTTCAATCATCTCTTCCTCCTGCCTTATTATCCTAATTCAGAATTACACAGGTAACCAGGAAACTTTCACAATCTTATCTTGGTCTTCCTGGTCACACAGTCGGCTAACACATGGATAATGGTAGGACCAACACGTGCAAATGAAGAAGAACAACATGAAAATTGGAAGAAAAACAATAAATGTGCGTCAGCTTCCATAAACAGCAGGGTGACTCACAAGCCGCACTACACATTATTAATCTGTGACATCATGAATTCCCTTCAGAGAAGGATTGTAATGGATGTGCAGTATTTTTCATCTGTTCTGTGGGCACTTGTGTTGTTGTGGCACATCCGAAAGCAATTGCACTTTGAAAGTTTCAGCACATTTAAAGCCTTTAAATGACTATTAAGCTTGATATGGTATGGTATGAGGCCGCCGTGCATTACACTGTAAAATATTAATGGGGTCTTATAATGCTTGTTTACATTTTCATCTTTCTTTTGTGTGTAATGTTGCTGTTTGAGCATAAAAAGGTCTGCAAAGTTACAAAGACAAAGTCCATTAAGGAGTTATTCTCTGTATCAGTGCGCACTGTTTCTGAACTCCATGAAATGCTTCGATTGTAGTCTTGAGTTTTCTTCCAGGATGAATACGTTACAATATTCCTCATTTAAATAATTCCTGTCCAAGGCACAGGCAAAAAAGGGCGAGGCCTGGTTTAGTAGTGCGTTGTTGCCATGTCCAAGAGATGTTGTTCATTCCATCCTGATTCTAAACCCCCTTTTAAACCCCCCCAGCTGACCAATCAGAGCAGACTGTGCTTTTTGGAAGGCGAGTTTACAAAGGGTTAAAAAAGATGCTGTAACAATGTAAATTATAACAAAAACAATAACAATTTTGAACATTAAACCTGCAGTTCGTAACTTTTTTTGGTTAAAAATGATCCAAAATCAATTTTTGAGCAAGTACATAACCAGCCAGCATTAAAAATAATCTCCTTACCTTAGCCTGATTCACAACGGTAAGCTTGTAATAACGTTTTCTATTTCAAGTGGTACTGGTAGGTTTCCACAGGAAATTCGAGCATGCTGCCGTTCATCTTTGCATCATTACGCCACGTCTGATTACAAAAAGGAGGAGTCCCAGCTGGTAGGCTTTATCATGTGAGGATGCTGATTGTAGCAGTTCATTTATAGCCTTTTCTCACAGCAGCTGGAATAATTCAATTTATCATTTTGATGGCAGATTGTAATCCAGAATGGTCCAAATGACAATCATCAGTGACAACTTGAGATTCACCCATAGTCAAAAGCAAACTAAACGTAAATGTAAAGATGATAATTCAGCAAATAACTGCAATTGCAGGTTTCAAACAGAGATGGCGACAAAGAGGCAAAACTTACGGACTGCAGCTTTAAATGATTAAATAATTAAAAGTATTCTAGTAGACCCCATAAACAGAATTATGAACTTGTATAGCATAACAAAAAATACGGTTTCAGTTTAATTCACATTTAATTCAATGTGTAACTTGTCATTTGTTTATATTATTTGTGAAACTTACTAGCAATTTCTGAGTGAAAATTGTTTCAAACGTTCCATTCTTGCTAAGGCAGCATCCATTTTGGGATTCAAACCCACAACCTTCTGGTAACCAGTCCAGCTCTTTAACAACATAGAGTGTACTTGCATTTAGGTGCCTAAAAGTGCGAGAGAGATTCATGTTCAAAAACCATATGAACCAAACAAAGATCTTCAGTTGAAATGGATCTTGGATCTCTCTGGCTGCAGATTTTGACAGATAAGTCTTCTAAACTGATTCAGATGTCACATTCTGTTCCATGGATTAGGCGTCAGATGTGAATTCACACGTAAAAGCTTTTAAACTAATGAACAAATGGCATAAATGTGTTTCTAGAGTCCCTTTTCTCTCAATCCTCCTATATTTCTATTAGTTATGCAAATTATGTCCTTTCGGCTACTGAACATCAAAACAATGTTGGTTTCTAGAGTGAAAAAGGTTCAGAGGAGCCAGCAGAATCCACAGACAAGGTCTTACCAGCAGGGTTGTGTTCTGAGATGTTCTGAAGGCACTGCAGTTTGATGTCGTACAGCAGGAGAACTTGTTCCTGAGCTGTTAAGCCTACTTCAGGGTCCACATGCTGCACAGAGACAAAAACCGTGGGAAATTGATTGTCAGAGTGTTTGACTTGAGTATCCTGGATTTGATTAGACCTCCAATCAGAGGATTCAGAGATGTCATGGAGTTTTAAAGCCACCAACAGACCTTCAAGCTTTACAGATAAATGCAAAACAACATCAGAAGACATTTGCATGCTTGTTTGCTTCCAGTTACAATATAAATCTGTTGTCATCTGTCAAACAAAATGACACTAAATCTGACAATTCACTCGTAAAACTGAGCAATAATATTAAATTAAATATTTCTGCAATGCTGCAATTGTTATATTTCCAGATAAATCCTATCACATCATCTGACTTCACATATATGACTTTAAAGTGATTTTAAGGGTTAAATAAGATGGAAAGGTAGCAATTGAACATTTTCAATTTTCAAACTTTCACAATGAACCTGATAGAAGCAAAACATTTAGAAATGTCTTAGACATTATGTTCAGTGTTGCAAAATATTGTATTATAAAGGTTTTAGGCTTCAAATTCAAACAAAACATGAAGGTGATGTGATGTGAAATGAGGGAGAAAAAGGCAACAAATTGTTAGTTCATCTTACCTGTGCTTCAACTGAAGTACCAAGCAAAACTTGGACAAATATCCACAGTACTATAATCCACATTATGAAAGGTTTCACAGCGTTTCTAATACTTATATAAACTATTTTCTCAGATGATGTGTTCAGTGGGTTTTCTGCGTGTGAAGCTCAGTGTGCGCCGATCCTGCATCCCCAGTCATTTTACCCAGCTCCATATTTGCACTAGAGAATGAACTCAGCATCTGCTGAAAGCGAAGTGAATTGAATACCACCACCCACAGCAGAAATACTCCTTATTAAAACAAGAGAGATTGTGCACCTCTGCGCATCCACTGGTGGGGTGGAACCCCCTCCTAAAATGACTGCAAATTGTTCAAATGAATAATAATCACAATTGCCCGCAGCATTTTTTTTCTCTTGCATTTATATTGAATTTCACAAAAGCCTTGCTAAATAAACAAATAAATAAATAATTTAAATTTAAATATTATAAAAAAATGAGGTAAAACTATAGGCCTTTTAATCAAATAAATACAGAAATGTTAAGGTAATCTCATTTTGCGTGTATGTTGAAGCGTTTTGGAACATTTCACCACAAAAGTTAGAGTTTCAGAATACGCTAAATACGCAAGCGAACGTAGGTTCGAACGTAAGTGTTCATTGCGGTCACAACAGTACCGCTCGTTGCGTAGTAGGCAGGGGCGTAAATTTCATCTGACAGTAGGGGGGACAATAAACATAAAATTTATCAAGAGCAATTTTTGAAGGGGACACAAATAATACAGCCAAAATTTTACTTATAAAGGATATATGTAATGTTACACAAAAGAAAAACTTAGTACTATTATTATTGTAGCATGGAGACTTATGCTCATTGTTTCTCTTTGGTTCAATGAAAAAACTGACTTAATTAACCAAATATTCTTCTTCAAAATCATTTATTTATTGGAATATTTTTGAAGTTGTTTACAAAGTCTCCAAAACACGATGAATACACATTGAGCAAAACCCACCACACAAACAGTAAATCAATTAGCCATATTACACTTCAACGCTTACCATGTTAGTTGTTGTTGGTGTGGGTGACTTAGTTTCCAACAAGCTAAGTTACTGTAAACAAGCTAGCAAACAAGCTAGGTAACATTATAATCGCTAAAATAGCGGACTCCCGAAAAAAAAACAAAAAAATGTTTTTTTGTTAATCAGCATCGTCAGTATTAAAGAGAAAATAATCACTTCATCCGATGTTTTTGAATAAAATAGCACTGACAGCCTACTTACTGGAACTCATCTCAACTAACGTTATACTGTCTGTAGAACTGTCCTCTCCCGCCGGCGCCGCCGGACTTCTTCTACACACACGAGTGTGATGTGCGCGGTGGACCAAACCACTGTGAGGCAAGGGGGGTTCACTCAAAATGTTTCTAAACTTAAAACACCCGTTTGCTGTACTACTTACACAATTATTTTAAGTATATATCATTTATTTACAATACTTAGCGTGGTTATTATTTATTTATTTATTTTTTTAAATCATATTGCGAACAGAATGTTTGCTAGGAACTTACCAATAGCAACAATATGCTGCTCGAGCGCTTTCACGCGAAATAATAAGACGTGTTCGCTGAGGAAACTATATCAGTTTAGTTAGGAAATGGACAAAACATAATTACTGCGATTCACTTTGTTTATTATTATTATTATTAAACATCAAAAAATATTTACAAAATCTTTATTGTTTTGTTTAAAACGTCTTGACGGCTAAAAGGGCGCCAACAGACAATTTGGACTGCGCAAGGCGAGCCTCCAAAGATTACGCGGGCGAGAAATTCCAGGCAGGAATCTTGGCAAGTTCCCCTCTTAAATCATTGAATAATTTGTAACATGATAATATCATGATGAATGTATTGGTTTTGACAGAAATCCTCTCAATTGCGCTGCAATTACGCACGAAAACAGCGGATTGTTCATCATTGAAAATGACTTTTCCTCTCCCAATCATTCGAGAACTTAATCTCTCTGGAGAAAATAAAGCGTAAATTTCTGTATTCCGCACCAATTGTTCGAATCTTCTCATACTCGGGCACTGGAAACGTCAGATAACGGTGCGCAACGGCGCTTGACCCGTTTCCAAAAGATCAACCGCTGAGTTCCCCAGCATGAAGACGCTTTCATTAGATTTGCTAGACGGTTGATTTGGCTGAACGTGTAGGCAAGGGATCCTGCAGTGGAAGGAGAGAGTTAAAGCCACAGCTGTAGAAAAAAATAGCGCGTTTCTGCTGCGTGTGGATTGAAAAAGACACTGTTGAAATGCGTTGTAGAGATTATTTCAAAGCTTTTTACATAAGTCTTTGCATTTTAGATATTTAAAGCCGTTTTATCTGTTTTAACATTCCTGTCCTATATATTCTCCTCGCTGAGATGAGCCATATGTGGGTGTTTGTGATCTATTTTCTGATGACTGCGCGTTTTGGAGGGAAATACACAACGGCACTGATATTTTTTACTCAGACAATTGAAAACGTTAATTGAAAACGGTATTTATAAGTATAGTATATTTAGTATTATAGTTAAATTCAGTATTTCAAACAGGGGAACAGCATTTCTTCTGTGTTTGTGTACTTGAGAGAGGCAGAGAAAGAATATGCAGCAATTTTTAGGGCAATTTCACTGATTGGGACAATCATTTCACACGAACCTGATTATTTGTCTCAAACAGAGATCTTCTTCTCTTCACAACAGGTTACACCAACTGGGAATGTTCTCAGAACGTTAGCAAACGTTTTGGCAAGGTTCTTAAAGTTATGAATAAACGTTCTTTCAGTGTTATCTGGTCTTTAATCATGTTATCAAAAGTTAGTCAAAAACATTATTTATACATCGTTCATGGAAGGTTTTTTCTGTAACGTGTTCATTTAATGTTTTTTAAATGTATTTACTTGTTACAGAATTTGTCAGAAAATATTCAAAAGGAAGGTTTCCATAATGCAAAATGATGAAATCGAATGTTCCCTTAAAGTTCGTATAGCAAGGGAAAAACTTAAATTTAATAACTGGATGTGTCAGAACATTCAAAAATAATCCTTTCTTAATAGATACGTTAGCAAAATGTTCTTAGAATATAGTTTTGTTAGCTGGCATCTTATTCTATTCTATTCTATTCTATTCAAGAAAATAGATTAACTACCCTAGAAATATTTCTATTCCATTAAATTCTATTATTCTCTCATTCTATTATATTCTCCTCTTTGATCTTGTCCTTGTGCTTTCACATTCGTCATCCTTTTTTGCTTTCAAATCCATCTTGTAAGAAGGACAACTCTGCCCCGAAAGCTTCTCGATTTCTAGCGGAGTGTGAAGCCCACTTTCAAAATATGACATCTTCAAAAAGTTTCTCTCTCTCTCGGCCTCCCTCTTTTTCTTGCCTGTCTCTATTTAAATCCTCTTTACTTTTAGTACTCTTGTTCTGGGATTTTGCACCCTCCTCTGCATTCTGGGCAGCACACCACATGTTGCCATTGTTTTATATGAATCGTATTCATTTGGGTCGTCCATCCTTCTCAGATTAGTGCTGGACTGCCGCATGTAAGGGACACGTTACTGCTGAAATGCGTCAGATTGCAAAGACACTGCTGAATACAGAAATGGAAAACTAACATACTGCTCAGTGCATACTGCACACTAGGCCTATACACTGTATACTTTCAACTGTTATATTTTTGTATTAAAAACTGTATCATTCAACTGTGTACACATGGATTTGTGCGTGAAATCTGCTTACAAACGTTTTGACTATTAAATCATGACTCATCAATCACTTTCATTCTAAAATTATATAGGCTACTCCAGGTGGCCTTATAAATGTGTTTTAAGATTAAATTTTCTTTTGTGTTTGAACTTGTTTTGAGGGTACTTGCATTGCTCGAGGAACTTTCTGCACGTTTTCAGGCGAAAATGCATCTTGTTTAAGTTTTCATGACATGGAAGTTGCGATACCTTTCCTGTTGTGACATATATCCAGAGGTGGACATTCCAGGGGTCAGAAAGTAAAAGTCCTGCCATATTTTTATTCCACCAACTGAAGCATTAATGAGATAAATAAGTGATTAATTGAGTGATGATTGAGCATTATTGAAGACACCTGATGATAACAAGCAGAATCACCAAAGGAGAAAATCACAATTTTTAAGTTACCATCATCGAGGTCAGGGTTTGTTTTAGTTGAGCTCTTGATCCTTGACTGTTTAATATTAGATTTTGTTTGGGCAGTTTTAACTGCATTAAAACCAAACAGATAAGCAAAGTTAAAAAATGATCAGGTGTTGTTGGTTATGTTTTTACATAATCATTATTTGATCTGAATCACTGAACTCATTTAGAGCCCAATCTCTGAGTTAGATTTACATTATTGATTACAGCAGCACTGTGATTCTACAGCACAAGATCAGCTTTTACAATACAATTTTTTTTTTATTTTTTTTTATAGAGTTCTGATTAAAAAAAAAAAGCGCTCATTTAAACACACAAACATCAAGAATCATCCTATGAATCTCAACAGTGGTGGCCATCATAAAGCATGTTGCAGTGCATTCTGGGAGCCACCAATCAAAATTCATCCATGGCTGCCATCATGCATTGCTGTATGAATAAATTATGAGCTAAATTGTCTTAGTAATTTCATTTATTCTCACTATTAAAATTTTGCTGTTTTTCTGTGACTTTTTTAGTAGCTTGTTTTCTAATGTTCAGAGTTGATCTGTTGATCAGAATATGTTGCTTGTCACCGTTGTTGAGATTCACAGGCTGATTCTTGATGTCTGTGTGTGCCTGAAAGAATTTTTTTTTTTTTGTGATAAGGACAACTTTTGTTTAAAAAAAATTCTGCATTGTATAAGCTGATCTTCTGCAGAATCACAGTGCTGCTGTAATCAATTATGTAAATCTAATTCAGAGACTGGGCTCTAAATGAGTTCAGTGATTCAGATCAAATAATGATTATGAGAAAACATAACCAACACCACCTGATCATCTTTTAACTTTGTTTGTCTGGTTGGTTTTAATGCAGTTAAAACTGCCCAAATAAAATCTAATACTAAAAAGGCAAGGGTCAAGAGCTCAACTAAAACAAACCCTGACCTCGATGATGGTAACTTAAAAATTGTGATTTTCTCCTTTGGTGATTCTGCTTGTTATCATCAGGTGTCTTCAATAATGCTCAATCATCACTCAATTTATCACTTAATTATCTCATTAATGCTTCAGTGGATGAGATAAAAATATGGCAGGACTTTTACTTTCTGACCCCTGGAATGTCCACCTCTGCATATATCCGAATGAAACGGCTTCTCAAACAATAGATGATGTAGGGCGGGACTTATTTTGTCCATCAGAAATTGATTGGTTGTGGTTTGCTATTGGTTGATCTCATGTGAGTGACAGGTTGCCCCGCCCTCGTGCCAGAAAACACTTCATCAGAAGAGATGTCACTGCAAGAGGGAGGAGAAATTATTTTGATTAAAAATTACAAGGGCACACGAATTAAAAAAAAGCATGTGCATGGATAAATAATTTATAATAAATACTGAGATATTATTACTATTATTATTAATATTGCAAGAAAGAAACATCAATTTTGATTTCATGGTGATTTTAAGAACAAATTCATGTGCATTTGCATGTGTTGTGAATTAATATATTAAATTATTAAAATTTTTATTTTTTAAATATTTTATCTAAAAGTCAATCACTCAAAACCACAGCCAATCAGAACAGACTGTGGGTGGGCTCTCGCGGCATTTGCATGGCACCAGAGATTAAAGGCTCACTGAAGAGTCTTGTAACTTGCAGCGTTATTCAATGTGTTGATGTAATTTCAACTGAAGACAAGGCGGTATATATCGAACAGCCCCGCCCCTTTTTTAAAATAGCCAATAGCGTTTCGTTTATATCACAGCTCGGCCAGAGCCGCTAAGCTCGGTAAAGCTTTAATTTCCTTCTAATCTCTAACCTTTTCACCTCCTAATCTCTTCTATATCCCTTTAATATACAGCATTCTGTGCAGAATTCAAATGGGTCCAATACGTTTTGTGGTCTGAGCCGACTGGCGCATATGATCCGCTCTGTGCTCTCTGGACCAGAGCAGACTGTTCTCGCGCTGCGGCGGTTCACGTGACAAACAGACTTCATTCGTGTCAATGGAAAGCATATTTACGCTGTCTGAATCATTCCCTATCCTCTATATTGTGCACTATGTGCCATTCACCATGTACAAACTAGTAAATGTGTGAACAAGTGGCCGATTTCAGCCACAGCTTCAGTGTCTGTTTATAGTGGAGGAGGAGGCGGGACTTCAGATTCTAGAGAGCATTTGATTGGACTGAAGATTTGACGAGAAACTGAAGTGCGACGTGATGTCATGAAAATCTGTGATCCATTTTAGCGGAAGTGAGAGACTGTAAGTTTTGAATGCTTATATCTCCTAAATACGAATGTTGTCATTGTTTTGGAACACACCATCTTATTCATAACATTAAGGTTCACATGTTCATACTAAAAGCTAAAAAAACGTAAAGGATTAGTCCACTTTTAAATAAACTTTTCCCGATAATTTACTCACCCCCATGTCATCCAAGATGTTCATGTCTTTCTTTCGTCAGTCGAAAAGAAATTAAGGTTTTTGATGAAAACATTCCAGGATTATTCTCCTTATAGTGGACTTCAGTGGCCTCCAGAAGGTTGAAGGTCAAAATTACAGTTTCAGTTTCAGTGCAGCTTCAAAGGGCTTTAAACGATACCAGCTGAGGAATAAGGGTCTTATCTAGCGAAACGATCATCATTTTCAAAAAAAATACAACTCTATATGCTTTATAAACACAAAATATCGCCTTGAACGTACTTCCGCTTTCCGCATTCTTCAAAATGCTTACGCTGTATGTCCTACGCCTTCCCTATTCTACTTACGGAATGAACGCGGCGCCAGTTTAGTTTTTTCCGTAAGTAGAATAAGGAAGGCGTAGGAGGACATGCAGTGTAAGCATTTTGGAGAATACGGAAAGCGGAAGTACATTCAAGGTGATATTTTGTGTTTATAAAGCATATACAGTTGTATTTTTTTGAAAATGACAGATCGTTTCGCTAGATAAGACCCTTATTCCTCGTCTGGTATCTTAATTTCTTTTCGACTGACAAAAGAAAGACATGAACATCTTGGATGACATGGGGGTGAGTAAATTATCAGGAAAAGTTTATTTAAAAGTGGACTAATCCTTTAAATTTTGATTTCAGGGGGACTTTAAACTTGATGGCACTCGCAAGGAAATGGATAAGTAGCCTACATCATCTAATTCACAAATATTACACCATTTAAACAGTATTAAAAATACGTACTGAGCTTCTAAAACAATCTTTGTCATAGAATACACTTGTTTGTTTACAGTTTGAACGTTCTTGCTTCCATTTGTTTAATTTCCAGACCTGAGGTAATTTATTCATTGTTGCTTTTACTATGGCTACAAAGCTGAGAGCACTAAATTCAGTCACATTACACGCTTTTAACATTAAATAAAGCACATAAACATTACCTGAGATTATAATTGCAATACATTGTGTTGTTGTTCCAGCTGCAAAAAAAATAGAAACCGTTTATGCTTATCACCGTCGCGCCTGGTTAGGACAACCGGTAACTAACACCTCTGATTGGTCATTATTTCAATAGAAATCCCTGTGATTGGCTACAATATTCAATGCTGCAAAATCACGTTGTGAATAGACACATTGGCAGCGCCGTTGATCTTACATGACACGAATATAACAACCAGATTGCTTAAATTTATTTACTTTTCTATTTTAATTAACAATACAAATTATATGTTACGCATAGCAATATAACTCCATTAATCCTGCAGGTCCATCCCACAGATGCTCAGTTGTATTGAGATCTGGAGAATTTGGAGGCCAGGGCAATACCTTGAACTCTTCATCATGTTCCATAGCAGGGTGCATTATCCTGTTGAAAGAGGCCACTTCCACCAGGGAACACCATGGTCATGAAGGGCTGTACCTGGACTGCAACAATATTCAGGTAAGTGGCACGTGTCAAATGTATGTCCACATGAATGGCCGGACCCAGGGTTTCCCATCAGAACATTTCCCAGAGCATCCCACTCTCTCCAGCGGCTTGTCGTTCTCCCACAGTGCATCAATTCCTCAGGTAAACAGCGCACACGTACGACATGTGAAGCTAAATGTTGCCAGGCCAAAGGTGATATTGTTATCTCCAGGCAACATACTGCAAGCACTAATAAAACTCCTTATTAATGTACTGCCCCCTGTGAGCCGAAAGAGAGAGCGAGAGAAACAGAGCACTTTAATAAGGACAGTGTGGCGCTTAAAACGTGAGTGGATGAAATAATGTGTGAATTTCTGAGTGTGTGGGAACACGTCCCTGCATGCAACAACCTTTTACTTCCACTAAATCAAGCGTGAGCACGGCGGATGTTGTGTAAGAACACTTTCCGCCACAAATTAAAGCAGAAACCGAACAGAAATCTGCGACGTGGAATAACATATGAAAATTGCAAATCAAGTGCATGATTCATTTTTTTTTGCAATTGTTTCTGAAATGTTAGCATGACACGGTACCGTGATCTTCACAAAAGGGTTGTTATGGGAACCAGCAGAAGTGTTCCTCATTTACCATATCATGCCTGACTTTCTTCATCACTTTTTTGGGGTTGCTTAATAAATATTCAAGGATGTGTTTCCACCCCAGAGAAATGAAAACTCACAAATAACATTTCTTTGATATCTCAGTAGTTGCTCTTTAAATAAGTGCTGGTCCAATACTTTCAAACGGGCAGTTTTGCCCCATTTTTGCAATGTTTGTAGACAGTTCAGGATATATAATACTTTTCTTCCCCTCTCTCTCTCTCTCTCTCTCTCTCTCTCTCACACATACTTTGCTTCACCATTAGCTTTTTCCTTTCTTCCTCTTGTTACTCACTGGCAAAAATCTAAAATTGTTGTTGTGTCTGATTTGATCATCGGGTTCTTAGTAAGGGTTCATCCTGAGGGGACGAAGTGTGCTTCAAAACTAATCAGCTGTTAAAAGAAAGGCTCAAAGCTTTAATCCACATACATTTTTGCACAGTCTCCCAGAATTTGAATGTAAAACATACATTTAAGAAAGTGCAAGCAGTATTGATGATAACTTTCATTATAAAGATATAAACATGAAGCCCTTACATCATTTATTTTTGTTCTAGAGATACAATAGTATTGCAGGTTTGGAGCAACAATGGTGACTGAATTTTATTTTGAACTATGTAATTATTACTACTATATTTTTAAGGTTTGGGTATGTGTGTGTGTGTGTGTGTGTGTGCGTGTGTGTGTGTGTGTGTGGGGGGGGGGGGGGTCATACTTGGAGTCATACACTGGCAGTGCTATTTTCACTTTTGTGTAATAGTGTAAAAAATGAATAATTATATTGTTGTTGTTTTTTATAGTTATTATAGTTAATGTGCTTAATTAATTACTTGAAGTCATACACTGGCAGTGTTATGTTCATTTTTTTATAATATTGTTATGATATTAGAGTAGAGTCATTCTCAGAGGCTTCAGTTCAGACAGAGGAAGACTTCTTGTGTTTGCATCATGTTTATTATAGTTAACTAAAACTAAAACCATAAATGAATGGTGTTGCTTGAACTGAAATAAAATATTAAAAAAAACATAGATTTTATTTTATTTCCACTATTTTACAAGGAAACATTTCTTATTTTCATTTAGTTTACTTTGATGTACTGAAAAAAAATATAACTAAAATTGAAAGGAAAAATAAAAACTATATAGGCATGTTTTAAATATATATATGACAAAAACATCACAAAATTACTCAAATTTGAACTTAAATTAAAATGAAAAACATAATATACAATATAAAAAAATAATAATTCATGAATTTAATGATACTAAAATGACACTAGTTTGCAAAAGCTTGATTTTCTGGTGTCCTGTTAGTATCCTAAAAACCATTAAACTGTTTACCATTGTCTGTGACTTTTTGTCCTATTTCTTATCTTTATGGCTAATGTTACAGCGCCACCCAGTGCCTATAACAAAAACATTGCAACATACACACAACAAAATGGCTCTGGCACATATGGTTCAATTGTTTGAGGAAATTTGTCATAATCACAATTTACAATAAAAAATAACTAATAAATAATTCCAATCCATTAATTCATCCACATAATGATCCACAATGAGACAAAACATCATCAGAATGAGAGCATCATATGGGCTGTTTCACTATTGTTACTTGTTATTTGGTGAAATTCCATATATGTCTCAAATAGGGTCAAGCCAGAAGATATAATGAATCATTTTTCACTCCCAAATGTATTTGTGGAACTGTTGCTGTGGACAAAAAGACACAATTGCACCATCAAATGAAGCATTTTCTTTGGTGGACACCTCTGAATATCTCTGTAATGTTGTGCAACTTCAGATGTGCCATACAGATTATTAAAAAACCTTTTCAATGTGCTGGGGAAACACTTATATAAATGTGGGAAAATCAGCAGAGATTTTTAGTATAGTACATTCACAAAAACCAAACCAAATGAAACAAATCTTCATTTTGGAGTTCAAAAGGGATCATTCCTATCCTATCAAAGTCATGAGAAATAACCTCTCATTTGTTGTACAATGAAAAATAAATTTCTCATTTGATGTATATCTATCTTCTCCAATAAAAGATTTCATCAGGACAAAAGACAACTTAAGCAAAAGCATTCCTTTATAGTGGCTTGACTTATTTAATGTATAAGCCTGATGCACAATAAATCTTTTCCTTTTCAGTTTGACAGAAAGGTTATGATTTGCATGAAGTGTCTGAATGGCTTTGATGAAAAAAGGACCAACACCAAATTTTTCAACATCATATTCTGTTGATGAGATAGTAGATTTGAGACTTTACGTCATTGAGTCAGCCATATTATTATAAGATCCCACCCTGTTAGAATTATTGCAGATATGATATCTCATGGCTCAGTATTTCAGCAACAGAGAAGGATAACATGGGGTGCAGTCTTGCATTGTTTCTGAGATGAAAGAATTAATTTTTAACTGTATTCTAGACGGGAGGGTCAATTGTTAAGTTTGTGTCAAATATCACAACCAAATTTTTTCAATTTGTTCGAAACTCTAGAGCAGAGCCTTCCACTTTTATTAATTTGATGTGGTGAACCTCTGTCTTAACACTGTTGAGACAGAGAAAGTTTTGAGACATTCTAATTTTTACCTCAGAAATGCAGTGTTCAAGAAAACCAATAGCTGCATTATCACCAGGTTTTGTATGAATATAAATCTGTCTGTTGTCTGCATAGAAATGAAACTTAAAAGCTGACCAAGAGGAAAGATGTACATGCTAAAAAGAAGGGGACTCAAAACTGAACCCTTTGGACCAACATCCTCCCAAGAGAATAAACTGCCTAAAGTCTGAAAGATAAGACTTAAACCAGTTTAAAACCAAAATTGGTTTCCAAGCGAGTGAGTAACAAATCTGATTTACTATCATTAATAAAGCAAAGATTCTGAAGAAATAAGAATTTTTATTCTTTATTTGTCAGAACTTCACTGAACTTTGCACAAATCAGCTCTAGATCATGCTGACAGTCACCAAAAGAATTTTGTTCTTTTAAACAGATTAGGAGATACAGTTTTTTGGTTACATTTTATTTTAAGGTGTCTTTGTTACTGTAATTGTACATTTAAGTACTGAGTAATATTATTAACAACTTGTATACTTTACCCAGGATTAGGGTTTGGTTTAGGGTTAGTTGCATGTAATTATGCATAATCATAATTTGCATAACTACATGTCATACAAGGACCCAGTTTTTATGTGTCTGGTATGACCCATAATAACTAAATCCAAACTTCTCAAAACGTTGTACGTATGGAGAACAAGTCATTCTGAGCAAACATGCTTGGTTTGATGATTTTATGATGCTCAGGAGGCTAACAGCAAATGTAAATGTTAATCACTGTTAACACCTGCTGTAAACCTCAGTTACATATGAGGAGAGTAATGTGATAAAATCACAAAGTATAAAAATAATAAATACATTTTCTTTGCATTTATTTAAGTTTCTCTTCTTCTATTCTTCTTTAAAAAAACTTTTGCCATCCAAATGAGTAAAATCAGGATAATTTCAAAACCAAATGCCTGTCAGGATAAACTTCTTCCATATGTTGATGCACACATACGATCATAAATGACCTACAGAGGGCAGCAGAGGAGCTCTGAGACTCAAAAACACCGGCAAATGTCCAAAATATAACGTCAGCTGTTAAAATATGATAAAAAAAAGAGTTAATCTTGTAAACGCTGTTAATGTGAACTGCCAATAAAACATTTCCAAAAAAAAAAAAAAAAAAATTTCTTGTTGACAATTTTCGAATTATGTCAACAATGAAGAAACTAACTTTTGAAATGTATATTTTTATGTTGCTGTATATGTTCTGCCTCATTTAACTTATATATTCGATGTAGAACCTGAAAGATTCTCATTCATTTAAACTATGAATTGGTTTAAACAAAACAAACAAACAAAAAAATCTTTCATGTATAATGTTTTTTTCTGATCAAACAGTCTGGAACAACAACAATAACTAAATGGATGATTTAGTAAAATGAGTAAATTAGCAAATCAGTGATTAATCCGTGAATCAGTCATTTATCAATGAATTTATCAATGAAAAACTGACATTAGTCACAAATTGGCATCTTCTGACATTTTGCAGAATCATAATTTGAGTAAATGTTTATCCTGAAGATTTCTCAGAATGAACAACTTCACCTTGAGAAGAGCATTAAGGTAATATAATGACGTGACAGCAAGTTAAACTTGATCTGGACTTACATCATGCTCAGGAGAATAAGGAACGAATGGTTTCTAATGAAAACGTGTATGTATAACAACAAAAATGTGCACAATTTTCTGTGATGGGTAGGTTTATGTCCCCAAAATTCACAAAAACAAACGTGTGTGTGTGTTCATACAGTATTTAACACTTCAAATATCCCAGTAAACACTGAAGATCACGTTAATTGTTACAGACATATTTAATAATAAGTTCAGTACATGTTAGCATTTTCACATACACACAAAAAAAGAAAAACTATGACAAAAGCTGTTTTAGGGTGGTCAGTATTGATTTGATTTATTTAACAGAGGTTAACTGTTAAAAAAAAATAAATTCATGTTTTTTTACTTTACAGAATTTTTCACAAGTGTGAAAAAAGTGTCTAAAACATTTCACATACTGTAGTTTGCAGGTATTTCTTGACACATCTCACCACAGTTCTTATCACATATTTAAACATTTTCTGACTCTCAACTCTCACACAACTCAACACACTGTCTACCCACTGAGCAAATTACGTCCAGAAGACGTCTTTTTCAGGTCTTGTCTCAGGTTGAAAAGACGTCCACTGAGGGGCCAGAATGAAAGTTTTTATGACGTCTTTTTTGGACGTCTTCTGGACATCCGATATAGACGAACACGCACAATCACCAAAGGAGAAAAATCACACTTTTTAAGCCACCATCGTGGAGATGAGTGTTTGTTTTAGTTGGGCTCTTGACCCTTGCCTTATTAATATTAGAGTTTGTTTGGGCTGTTAACTCAGTCATGCCAGACAAGCAAAGAGAAATGATCAGGTGTTGGTTATGTTTTCACATAATCATTGTTAGACCTAAATCACTGAACTCATCTAGAGCCCAATCTCTGAGTTAGATTTACATTATTGATTTACAGCAGAAGGTCAGCTTTATCAATGTGATTCACATGATTTCAGAAAAGGTGTGTTGAACAAAAAAAAAAGCTTCTAATTTAGGCACACACAGACATCAAGAATCATCCTGTGAATCTCAACAGTGGTGACCATCAAAAAGCATGTTGCAGTGCATTCTGGGAGCAACCAATCAAAATTCATCCATGGCTCCCATCATGCATTGCTGCATGAATAAATTATGAGCTTAATTGTTTTAGTAATTTCCTTTATTCTCATATTTTATTTTGTTCTGTTTATGTGACTTTTTAGTAGCTTGTTTTCTAATGTTCAGAGTTGATCTGTTGATCAGAATATGTTGCTTGTCACCGTTGTTGAGATTCACAGGCTGATTCTTGATGTCTGTGTGTGCCTAAGAGAATTTTTTTTTTTTTTTTTTGCTCAGAACAACTGTTTGTGAAATCCTTTATATTATATTGATAAAGCTGATCTTCTGCTGTAGAATCACAGTGCTGCTGTAATCAATAATGTAAATCTAACTCAGAGATTGGGCACTAGATGAGTTCAGTGATTTAGGTCTAACAATGATTATGTGAAACCATAACCAACACCTGATCATTTCTCTTTACTTGTCTGGCTGTTATGACTCAGTTAACTGCCCAAACAAACTCTAATATTAATAAGGCAAGGGTCAAGAGCCCAACTAAAGCAAACACTCATCTCCACGATGGTGGCTTAAAAATTGTGATTTTTCTCCTTTGGTGATTGTGCGTGTTCGTCTATATCGGATGTCCAGAAGACGTCCAAAAAAGACGTCATAAAAACTTTCATTCTGGCCCCTCAGTGGACGTCTTTTCAACCTGAGACAAGACCTGAAAAAGACGTCTTCTGGACGTAATTTGCTCAGTGGGTAGTTTATCGTCACTGTCAAGTGCGTCAAGAATGCAGAGTTTCCAGTAACGTCCTCATCCTGACCTGCAGAGAGAGAGAAACAAAAGAGTCAAGCATACAGCCTTTTCAGGAATTTGCCATTCAAATTTAATACAGATTTATGCATATCAGCATAAAGGTTTGGTTGTGCGTATTTTCATAAATGGTTGCTTTAATCAGATTAGAGTTTGACATATTCGTTTTCCACCAAATACCTGGCACGCAAAAGCAGAGCATTTTGTATTGTGTGTATTACAGCATTGTTGTATTGTTTTTGTGTTATAATGGACACAGTAACACCTGTTCTCAGAGTGCTCTGGTTCTTAAATACATAGATACGTCTTATTTAGTTTGCAGAGGCGTGTCACCTGATACCAATGTTTGATGTTTTACATTTACTAAGGCGCGGTGTTACTGTGGCAACACTCCAGGATGCACCAGGATGAGTTATAAACAAGTGAAAAGAGCCGCATCCATTTCTCTAATAAGGGCCTCATTGGGCCCTCACAGAGCCTTAGTGCACTATATACCACAAATTAAAAGAGCCCAGTGAAATAATTAATGTGTTACTGAGAATTAATTAATCAGATCTGGTTTGCAGTTTTAATATTAAACATAAAATCATATATAACAAAACATTAAGAAACATACGTCATAAAAGGATAAGGGAGGTTGGGCCCTTTCTAAACTCTTAAAGAGTTTTACTGTCTATGTGAAGAGGAAATCTTTTACTTTCCATTACAGAGAATAAGCGGTATTAAGAATGGATGGATGGATAGAGTTAAAATATATCATGTTATTTAACATGCCTGACCAATAAGAGACAGCAATGTGCCAACAATCCCACCCATTTTAGGATTCATGATTTCAGGCTAATTGTTTAAAGATATTTCACAGTCTGAAAGCTCTAGAAACCCATGAGTCCCACCATGGGATGGATGGAACTGATATACAACAGCAATGACTTAAAGTCTGGAACAAGAGGAACAAAGAGGGATGAAACCATTTTAAGAGTCTATACAGCAATGTTTCATGCCGGAAAACAAGTGGGCAAAGGAAGTACACACACTAAGAAAATTAGAAAGACACAGACACATAATACATATGACACAATGAAAAGACATACTTTAGTTGCACAAGCAAATGTATCACTCTGCTATGGCTAAAAAAAAAAGTCACCATTTGGTTTTAAATAAAACAAATACTTAAGAGTCTAATGGATCATTATTGTAGTTATTAATGTGTTTCTGGCTTGTTATATGTTTGGCAACAATTCTTTTAAACATAACTGATGCGGTGTGTAGCTTTTTATTTCTTAAACAACAATGTCGGAAGACATATCCCACATTCCAGCCATATTAAAAAAGATGATGAAGAGCTCAAACTGTGAAATAATAGTGGTTCAGGGAGCCAGAGCAAACCTAAGGCAGGACACTGACACTGGACAACCTGTTCAAGAAGAAATGTGTGGGTCAAAGAGCTGAAGTTGTAGCTGTAATTGCAAGGATGTGAAGAATGCTTTTTAAAAGTCGGAATATCATACTTTCTGTGAAAAATTCAAGCATGCCGCTGTTCATCTTTGTGTCATTACATCACACCTGTTTACATGAAGAAGGAGTCCCAGCTAGTAGGCTATATGGCATGTGAAGATGCTGCTGGTAGTGGATCATTTTCAGCCTTTTCTCACAGCAGCTGGAATCATTAAACTTATCATTTTGATGGTGGATTGTATGGTATGATTAGACTACAGAAACTGAAATCTACAATGCTAATACACACTAAATACACGTAACGTTAGTCACACAATGCTGATGTTGTTAACATTAACCATTTGAGAACAAAGTATAACAATAATAATAATTTTCACGGTTTGATGTGATATGAGCTAAGCGATCGTTAGATTTAATCACCATTGGCAGCGCGATTTATTGAACAAAAGTGACAGATTGTTCAAATGATATTTTCTGGTGAAAATTCTTATTTTGGTCATCCAAGACTACAATCTGTAATTTCGAAGTACAGTATCCGCACCAATGTGTTGATTGACAGCAAACATTAGGTTCATCCGCACTGAGGAGTCGTGCTGACATACACCCCATGTAAAGATGATAATTCCATTATAACTGCAATTGCAGGTTTCAAACAGAGATGGCGACAAAGAGGCAAAATTACAGACTGCAGCTTTAAGATAAGCAGTGAACAAAATGGGTCTTTATAAATAAAAAAAATTTAAAATAATGGTGCAACAATCAGATGTTAGGGTCAGAATTTGGCACCTGTTTAGTCCTGCATTTCTTTGACCTGATTGCCACAAACTGGATTATGTACAGTTCAGACCACCAGATTTCTGGAAGACCAGAGGAGGAGAAACTGCAGTATTTTGACTTCAAGCTGCTAGTTGAATTAATGCGCAAGCGGGGTGGTCGAGAAATAGATGTTGCTTCCTCAGCATAAGATCTCAAGCCATGACAAAAAATATATGTCCCTTCCCACTCTATGTACTGCAACTTATGTCATGATGAAAAAAATATATACCCCAAAATATAATTCATGAAGACTAAATCCCCTCGCTCTTTGCCTCAGTGAAGGTTTGAAAGTTTTCTCATTGAATGCAATCCGCTAGGTGTAGGCTTTTGCCGATAGTGACCACAATTCCCTTGAACATGCGGCAGTATTGGACCCCTTGGGAGTGAGAATGGGTTGATATTTTAATAAGGCCAAATAGATGAACACAGTGGCGTAGCAAGTTAGCCCTCGGCCCGTATGCAAAAAATTTTCACGGGCCCCCCTCGGTTTCGCGGGGAGTGGAGGGGATGTGCGTCTTATGCGAATGAGTCCCAGGACTTTAATATGAATAAGATATTATCACTAACATGCAGACAAAACTTGTTTAAAAAAAAAAAAAAAAAAAAAAATTCTAGGAATGACAATACTATATGCTGTCCTCCATGTCAAAAACGGCTTTTCAACACAGTCTAAATTTGAATTTGACCGATTCGACTCTGGCTTTGGAATTTAAGAATGATCATCATTTCAGATGCGATGAGACCTAAGATTTATATTATTAAGTTATGAATTAATTATTCTGTCACAGACTTTTTTTAATGCACGTTTTCCTAATAAATTTACTAAAAGTTTCTTCTCTAAATATGTTTCCGCCACGTTTTATGTGCATTTTATTTTGTTGAATAAAGAGTATCCACCCCAACGAGTACGAGTTACTTTTATTCACATCTTGAAATGTGCAGACGTAGTCGTTTTTTTTTGTTTTTGTTTTGGTTTTGGTTTTTCAGAAAACCATTATGACTCATTTAAAATTCTGTGCTACTTACATTACTGCATGCATACGTTTCAGAAACCCACTTGAAAAACGGCAGAAAAGAATACCGGTCAAATATCATCGCTAAGACATGGCATGGACTATTTTATGGTCCATTTATTCAGATTCTTAATGATTTTCAGTACATTTAAAATAGATAGGCTATAGCAAGTTATTGACAACATTAATAATATACTTCATTTTTCTGAACATGTACACGGATTCTGTCTCGCGCACAGACGTGCGTGTGAGCCTTTGAAAGTATTTGGCTACAGAAAGACACATTCGGCGTGTGCACTGCGCACTATCTAGTGGACTTTTGTTTTTAAGCACTCAATTCACTCTCGCATGGGCTGTTGTACAGTACACACACTGTCCATGCCATCACGAAAATTGGGTTGCACGCGGACGGGGAGTGCGGACGTCCGCAAACCCTCCTGATGATGAATGTTCGTGATGCGGACGGTGCGCGGATGCCCGAAGTATACTTTGGGGTTAAGCCCGTAATAGCGGGCCCCCAATCCGCCCGGGCCCATATGCACGTGCATACCTTGCATGCCCAGACGCTACGCCACTGGATGAACAACCTTGACTGTCACCAAGTTGGGACAGGTGTTCTGCAATTCCTACAAACCCGATTCCAAAAAAGTTGGGACACTGTACAAATTGTGAATAAAAACAGAATGCAATGATGTGGAAGTTTCAATTTTCAATATTTTATTCAGAATACAACATAGATGACAAATTTAAACTGAGAAAATGTATCATTTTAAGTTGATTTTAAATTTCATGGCATCAACACATCTCAAAAAAGTTGGGACAAGGCCATGTTTACCACTGTGTGGCATCCCCTCTTCTTTTTATAACAGTCTGCAAACGTCTGGGGACTGAGGAAACAAGTTGCTCAAGTTTAGGAATAGGAATGTTGTCCCATTCTTGTCTAATACAGGCTTCTAGTTGCTCAACTGTCTTAGGTCTTCTTTGTGGCATCTTCCTCTTTATGATGCACCAAATGTTTTCTATGGGTGAAAGATCTGGACTGCAGGCTGGCCATTTCAGTACCCGGATCCTTCTTCTATGCAGCCATGATGTTGTAATTGATGCAGTATGTGGTCTGGCATTGTCATGTTGGAAAATGCAAGGTCTTCCCTGAAAGAGACGACGTCTGGATGGGAGCATATGTTGTTCTAGAACTTGGATATACCTTTCAGCATTGATGGTGCCTTTCCAGATGTGTAAGCTGTCCATGCCACACGCACTCATGCAACCCCATACCATCAGAGATGCAGGCTTCTGAACTGAGCGCTGATAACAACTTGGGCTGTCCTTGTCCTCTTTAGTCCGGATGACATGGCATCCCAGTTTTCCAAAAAGAATTTCAAATTTTGATTCGTCTGACCACAGAACAGTTTTCCACTTTGCCACAGTCCATTTTAAATGAGCCTTGGCCCAGAGAAAACGCCTGTGCTTCTGGATCATGTTTAGATATGGCTTCTTTTTTGACCTATAGAGTTTTAGCCGGCAACGTCGAATGGCACAGTGGATTGTGTTCACCAACAATGTTTTTTGGAAGTATTCCTGAGCCCATGTTGTGATTTCCATTACAGTAGCATTCCTGTATGTGATGCAGTGCCCGAAGATCACGGGCATCCAGTATGGTTTTCCGGCCTTGACCCTTCTCTGAATCTTTGGATGATATTATGCACTGTAGATGATGATAACTTCAAACTCTTTGCAATTTTTCTCTGAGAAACTCCTTTCTGATATTGCTCCACTATTTTTTGCCACAGCATTGGGGGAATTGGTGATCCTCTGCCCATCTTGACTTCTGAGAGACACTGCCACTCTGAGAGGCTCTTTTTATACCCAATCATGTTGCCAATTGACCTAATAAGTTGCAAATTGGTCCTCCAGCTGTTCCTTATATGTACATTTAACTTTTCCGGCCTCTTATTGCTACCTGTCCCAACTTTTTTGGAATGTGTAGCTCTCATGAAATCCAAAATGAGCCAATATTTGGCATGACATTTCAAAATGTCACTTTCAACATTTGATATGTTATCTATATTCTATTGTGAATAAAATATAAGTTTATGAGATTTGTAAATTATTGCATTCCTTTTTTATTCACAATTTGTACAGTGTCCCAACTTTTTTGGAATCGGGTTTGTATTTCAGTTTTTAATGTCCTCATGAACCAGAAGTTGCAACCGTCATAACTTCAGTGTTGTGACATATTTCCAAGTGAAATTGAATATTGAATGGAGGGCAGGTTTTATTTTAGCACTCCTCCTCTCCATCTCTCGCTCATAGCAGACTGATGGTTGGAGGGGAATAGTTAAGGATATCCAACCCAAGCCGTCAAACTGACGTCATCAAAGAAGGAACGCCAAACCAGAGCGGAAGAAAATGTTCAGATTTTGATTAAAGATCAACAAACAAATGTTTTCTGTGTATTAACTTGCATGAATTAATTGTTCATCACAAGATTATTAATGTGCGCTAACAAAGTAAATAGGGCCAATTTTGGTTTCATGACTTTAAAACCAATATGGCTCCAGAGGCATGGCTCTCGAAAGTGTGGGATAAGCATTATTTCTAATTTACATTGACATTTTTCCTGTCCATTTAAATTTTTACGTAATAAACGCTTAAAAGAAATCAGTATTTTATTTTGTGTATGAAATTTGTGTGTACGGCTCTAATTTAAATTTGGTATTCAAAATAGAATTTAAAAATACAACAATATGGAGTCAAATTAATGCCTTAAAGTTTTGCACAAAAATAAAGTTTTGCAAAACACAAAAAAGAATTGAGCAATAAAAAAATGTTTTGCAAACAAAAATAAAGAATTGCAAAGGAAAAATAAAGTATTGAGCGGAAAAAAATAAGTTTTGCAAACAAAAATAATACATTGCAAAATAAAATAAAGTAGTGCAAAATAAAAATATAATCAATTACAAAAATCAATGACAGCTGTAATCCTATTTTATCTTTGCCACATATTTTTCATGCTCAAACCTACTAAATCATTTGCAACGCTCATTTTATTCTGCGTTTCAGTCAAGCGTGCGCTCACGATACCGATTTTCTTTTGCGCTGCACTTTTCTGTGCGGATCTCTTTATGGCACTGGTTTGACGTGGGGGTGGAGTCAAGAAACGGGGGCACGCCCCCGCGAAATGCATTGGAGGGGAACGTAATCGGCGACAGGTGAAATAATTATTTGACATGGTTAAAAATAATGAATGGTTTGTTTTTGTTGGTTTGTTTAGCATATGTTGTCGCCGATTACGACACCCTCCAATGCATTTCTTATAGTAATATGACCCGTTGCGCTCTGTCTCACTGCCTGTATCCACTTTTGTGTCCTTAAACATTCGTTTTCAGATTATAATAAATGCACTCTGTCTCTATGCTTGATCTGTTCAGTTGCGATCTGCGTCTCCTGCCGATGACGTGTTCGCGGGGGCGTGCCCCCGTTTCTTGACTCCACCCCCACGTCAAACCAGTGCCATAAAGAGATCCGCACAGAAAAGTGCAGCGCAAAAGAAAATCGGTATCGTGAGCGCACGCTCGACTGAAACGCAGAATAAAATGAGCGTTGCAAATGATTTAGTAGGTTTGAGCATGAAAAATATGTGGCAAAGATAAAATAGGATTACAGCTGTCATTGATTTTTGTAATTGATTATATTTTTATTTTTGCACTACGTTATTTTATTTTGCAATGTATTATTTTTGCTTGCAAAACTTTTTTTCTGCTCAATACTTTATTTTTCCTTTGCAATTCTTTATTTTTGTTTGCAAAACTTTATTTTTGTGCAAAACTTTAAGGCATTAATTTGACTCCATACAACAACCGCTCTTTATATATTTTTTTCTCGCCATGGTTAAAAAAGAAAATGGATGTAAAAGTAGCCCACACTTGCCGAAAATCTTCATCACACTCCAGCACAGCAGGAGTCGCTGTACATTTTTCTAGTTGGTTTGCAACCCGGCAGTAAATAACAACAAGAGAGCGCTCGGCGACGGGGTACGCATCTCTACATCTGTTGTCGGAAAAAGTAGTATTTCAGAAATATTAATACATATGAATTATATCGGGGCACCATGATCATCGGGTATGTTTATGATTTTTGAATGAAATTCTGTTTTTACTAAATGCATCTGGAACTTCGGCAGTTCGTACAATAACAAGATGCTCGCTCGTTTTTACATTTGGCCTGGTTTGTTTTGGTCCTCATTTGCTTTATTTAAGACAGAATTAACAGGAAAACTCGTTGCACGTCAATACATTAAACATGGATTTATTAATTAATGATTCATTTCTGCAGGAAAATGTTTTAACTATGTTTTTAACACAGTAATTAGCTGTTAGCATTAGTATGCTAGTAGTAACTTAGTAGCTATTAGTAACACCCTATCAACTACATACCTACAACTACCTATCAGCAACTGCATAGCAAGAGCCTAGCAACCACCTAGCAACACTTTAGCAATCACCCAGAACATCTATATTCTGGCCTAACTGACCAAATTTTTTAAGTTTTTTTAAACAAGACTTTAAGTTGGCTTTATGCCAAGCCAACATACATTTGTCTTTCAAACTTTTTTGTTTTTCTTGACAAACTTCCAGGTCAAAATAAAATGTTTTAGTCAAAAACTTATTCTTGTCTGACAAAATCAAACTTTGGCCACAGATGACACACAAAACTTAAATACACAGACTACTGCACTGCCTAGTGAACACTAGTGAGATCAATTCATATAACACTGTAACAAAAATACCTCTTATTGGGATTTAGGAATTATTTTGCAGCTCACTGTCTACCACACTATACAAAAATAAATTTACAGATGCAGATACAGTAAAAATACAGCAATGAACTTTTGGGAATTGGGAACTTGAGGGATTTTTTTTTTTCATTTTACTATTATAAATTGATCTTGCAGTAAATGAAAAGCATGAGAAAAATAAGTATGAACTTGGTATGCACCACAATACTGTCAATTGCAGTAAAAGTAAATTCAGCATCCTCTGCACATTTGGCTAAATTTCATTACAGTATATACAGTACTATAGCAGTGTATTGGTCTTTCCCTCATCTAAAGTACTGGTACTGTGTAAGTTTAAAACCCCTGTAAATGATTCATTCATCTCTCTCTCAGATTTTAATTGGTGTGTGTCTGTTTTGCTACCAAATGTTGTCATTGTTAAACGTTTTGAGAAATGTGTCTTTGCTTTGAGAACTGATAGTTTGGGAAACTGGGCCAAGTGAATCACTTATAATGTGTTAGCAATCGAGAAAGGCTAAAATACATTTAGATTCTTACCTAACTCTGCTATTATTTTCTGTGATCGGGATCTCCTTATTGATTTCATGTTATTGTTTCATCAGTTGGCAAAAAGACCTTTATCCATGATGAAAGTGGAGCGGGCGGTCGGTTAATCAGCTCGCCAAAAAATTACGAAAATGAATCTCAGACATATTCGGATGGGATTACATTTCTCCCAGGACTTCTGAGTTAGTCGAGAAGCAGTAATTTTCCAATTCACAAACAAATGGAAAACAATTCGTAAGTGAACTTGGCTGCGCTGTATTTTTGACTCTCAAAGAACCGGTTCATAAGAGTCATTTGTTAATGAAGCTGACTACACTGGGCACGCTGCGTGTGCTTGCAACCATCATGCAGTTTATTGAAAGACGTGTTTTCTTGCCATTATTTTGCGTTACACTGACTTTTTTTAGGTCATCATATTGAAGCGCCGCTGCTGAAAAGTAGTACTTGAAACACTGCTTACATTTATATTTTATTCTGTGATAATTTTGGGGTGGCAGATGGGGTGGCAAAGCTTTTTCTTAGGGTGGCAGTTGCCACCCCGTGCCACCCCGGTAGATCCGCCCCTGTTTGAGAGTCATTTGATTGGCCTAATCTTACAGTGCATTCAAAATATTAAAGTTTTCACCAGTAGGGGAAGATAAGTGAAGATGCTAAAACATATTTAGCTATGAGTTTAACGTATACAGGATGATATATAATATAAATACAATATAAATTAAAGCTACAAGCAGCGATGAAAGGGCCCTCGCACCCGGGCTCACCGCCACCCGGTGGCCTTAGGAAAACAGTGAACAGTGGGTGATAGTCATTTAAGCAGATAAATAGAGAAGAAATATTGCAAAATAAGTCATTTTGATGCACCACAGTTCCTGCTGCCAGCAGGTGGCACTTCAACTATAACTGAACATTGCCATGTTAATTGTCTTTAGGCCAGAACTCTTATCAAATATGTGAAGTTTGGAGCAGATTGGACATTATATGCCTGAGTTACAACAACTTCCTGTTTCGTGGCGTTAATCACATACATTAGCACTTAGCCAAGTGTTACATGATTTAACATGTTTCTAGTATGTTTGCTACTTCGTGGCATATACAAATGTGTTTCTGGGAGTGAATTACAGTGCAATGCATGCCATTTCCTGTTGCCAGCAGTTGGCGCTATGACTAACTGAATATTGGCATAGAGATGTCTTTAGGCCAGGACTAATATCACACGTGAAGTTACAACAGCTTCCTCTTTCATGGCGAAACATCAGACTTTGTCAGGCTGCTATGGACACGCCTTTCAACCAAAACTCAAGATCTTTGACATTTATCATCGCTAAGGCCTTAAGATTAGACTGACCAAATATGGATGTTGTTCTTGTTAAATCTCTATGAGGAGTTAATCGCAGTATAAAACATGTAATTTCCTGTTGCCTGCAGGTGGTGCTATGACTGTAACTCAATATTGGAATGTAGATGTCTTCATGCCAGGACTCTTATCAAACGTGTGAAGTTTGGGGCAGATCGGACACTGCATGCCCGAGTTACAACAACGTCCTGTTTCATGGCAAAACATCGAATTTTGTCAGGCTGCCATGGACACGCCTTTCAGCGAAAACTCTAGATTTTCACAATTTAACATCGCAAAGGCCATAAGATTAGACTGACCAAATATGATGTTGATCTGATTAAAGCTCTAGGAGGAGTTCGTTAAAGTACAACTGATGGAAATGGCAAAAACTGCAAAAATTTTGCAGAGAAAATTCAAAATATCTCACTTCCTTTTGGGTTTACAGATTTTGGACCCAGGGACATTTTTGTAGGTATTGGGCTGTTACTGTCTACCAAATTTAATACTTGTACATGAAACGTAGCGCAAAGGGTGCTTAAAGGGATGGTCCAGTGTTTTTTTTCTAGGCTTGATTGTGTTTTGGGGGCACAGTTTAACATGTCTTAATGCTTCGTTTTTTTGAAAACGCTGTATTTTTTATATATTTTACATTTATTCTACACCTCTGTTTCCACTCTCATATGAACGCCTCGTTTGACTTCCTGCTTCTATTAAGCCACTCCCTCCGAAATACGCAGTGTGCTCAGATTGGTTGGCAGGTTGGTAGCTGGCCCAGTGTATCGTGATTCGCTGAAGCGTCTGGAAACGCCACGCCCCTTACCATTCGTAGTTACGCGCTAAGCTGGAAATGTAAATAATAGCGTCTGTGTTGCTGTATCAAATTGAGCCAAATCAGACCCAGATGAAGAGAGTAAAGCAGAACACCTGCAATCGCGGCTTTTAAAGGACATTTTTATCCTAATTAAAGCTTTACTGTAGCCGAATACATGACTGAGTAGTCGCATTTTTGTAAAGGTATCATTTAATTTATAGCATGAACAACTGTTTGTCTATGAACAGAGACGTTTGTTGGTGTTTGTTGCACTAGAACTTAGCTAACTGGCTAGCAAAAACGAGTTGCTCTTTGTATATGTCCTTGATGCATTAAAAATAGCAACAGAACTTTTACATTACGTTTAAAGGACATGTACAAACAATAAAACAGCAGCTTCTGCTTTTAAAGTGGGAACTGCTCCATCTTTCAGTAATAGCTTTTGTGCAAATCCAGCATTGAACTCGTGTAGATTCTGGAAGCTGTCTTCAGCGCCGCATCCTGTGTAGAAAATATCACAGATTATAATGGGATTATAATTTTGACGCGTCGCGTCGCGCCACTCGCGTCCGGTGTACACAACTCTTCCACTTCCATTTTGCTGCGCCACATAGCCTCGCCCACTTTGTTGCGTGTTCCCGGGGGCGTGTTTATATTAATAGCAGGGGTTTATGATGTCACCAACCAGGGAAGAAGCTCGTTGTAGTCCAAACCGGCCGTTTTTGTAGGCAATAAACTGCCATAACTTTAAAAGACAATATCTCCATTTGCATTAAACGTTCAGTGCTGTAACTTTGCAGATACTGTTTATGCTCAAGCAGCAACATTACATACTAACTAAAGTTAAAAAAGTTAAATCACATGTAACCACCCCTTTAATTGAAATTTTATAGGTGGCACTATCGAGCCATTTTGCCAGACGCAATTCTGAAACCCATATCAGATGTATATTTTCACCACTTCTGATGCGTGTGCAAAGTTTCATGAGTTTTCGAGCATTTCCAGGCCCTCAAAAATGCAATTCATTTCGGAGAAGAATTGACTGAGCAATTACAATAGGGTCCTCACACCATCGGTGCTCAGGCCCTAAATATTAAGGGAAATACATGGAAACATTCTAATTTAGTTGTAAATTGATGCATTTTGATAATTTTGAAAACCAGTTAACCAGTGAATTCAAAATGAGCTATTATTTTTTGTGGAATATTGCAGTGTATATTATATACAGTGGGTACGGAAAGTATTCAGACCCCCTTAAATTTTTCACTCTTTGTTATATTAAAGCCATTTGCTAAAATCATTTAAGTTTATTTTTTTCCTCATTAATGTACACACAGCACCCCATATTGACAGAAAAACACAGAATTGTTGACATTTTTGCAGATTTATTAAAAAAGAAAAACTGAAATATCACATGGTCCTAAGTATTCAGACCCTTTGCTCAGTATTTAGTAGAAGCGCCCTTTTGATCTAATACAGCCATGAGTCTTTTTGGGAAAGATGAAGAAGTTTTTCACACCTGGATTTGGGGATCCTCTGCCATTCCTCCTTGCAGATCCTCTCCAGTTCTGTCAGGTTGGATGGTAAATGTTGGTGGACAGCCATTTTTAGGTCTCTCCAGAGATGCTCAATTGGGTTTAAGTCAGGGCTCTGGCTGGGTCATTCAAGAACAGTCACGGAGTTGTTGTGAAGCCACTCCTTCGTTATTTTAGCTGTGTGCTTAGGGTCATTGTCTTGTTGGAAGGTAAACCTTCGGCCCAGTCTGAGGTCCTGAGCACTCTGGAGAAGGTTTTCGTCCAGAATATCCCTGTACTTGGCTGCATTTATCTTTCCCTCGATTGCAACCAGTCGTCCTGTCCCTGCAGCCGAAAAACACCCCCACAGCATGATGCTGCCACCACCATGCTTCACTGTTGGGACTGTATTGGACAGGTGATGAGCAGTGCCTGGTTTTCTCCACACATACCGCTTAGAATTAAGGCCACAAAGTTCTATCTTGGTCTCATCAGACCAGAGAATCTTATTTCTCACCATCTTGGAGTCCTTCAGGTGTTTTTTAGCAAACTCCATGTAGGCTTTCATGTGTCTTGCACTGAGGAGAGGCTTCCGTCGGGCCACTCTGCCATAAAGCCTCGACTGGTGGAGGGCTGCAGTGATGGTTGACTTTCTACAACTTTCTCCCATCTCCCGACTGCATCTCTGGAGCTCAGCCACAGTGATCTTTGGGTTCTTCTTTACCTCTCTCACCAAGGCTCTTCTCCCCCGATAGCTCAGTTTGGCCGGACGGCCAGCTCTAGGAAGGGTTCTGGTCGTCCCAAACATCTTCCATTTAAGGATTATGAGGCCACAATTCTGTCTCTGAGCTATTCAGGCAGTTCCTTTGACCTCATGTTTCTCATTTGCTCTGACATGCACTGTGAGCTGTAAGGTCTTATATAGACAGGTGTGTGGCTTTCCTAATCAAGTCCAATCAGTATAATCAAACACAGCTGGACTCAAATGAAGGCGTAGAACCATCTCAAGGATGATCAGAGTAAATGGACAGCACCTGAGTTAAATATATGAGTGTCGCAGCAAAGGGTCTGAATACTTAGGACCATGTGATATTTCAGTTTTTCTTTTTTAATAAATCTGCAAAAATGTCAACAATTCTGTGTTTTTCTGTCAATATGGGGTGCTGTGTGTACATTAATGAGGAAAAAAATAAACTTAAATGATTTTAGCAAATGGCTGCAATATAACAAAGAGTGAAAAATTTAAGGGGGTCTGAATACTTTCCATACCCACTGTACATTTTTCTTGTTCGAGAAGCCGTCGTAGGAAAGAAAAAATTATCGGAAATTTCTTATTCTGCTGACCTTAACCTGAAACCTAATTAGAGATTAATCTGAATTACACTATATAATACCCGATGATAAAGTTACACAAACAGTCTCTCCTTGTTCATGATTAATATTTTACATGCAGGGCAGTACTTTGGTTCAGTGAGATTTTAGTGTGGGTGCAGCTCTCTGTCCCAAGATCACAGGAATAGAAACCAAGCAATTGACAAAATGTAGTGTAGTAGCTTATGTGGTCATGGGCAGTTATTGTGCTGGCAAAATAACTCTAATTAGCATGAATGACATGACTTTTATCACATTGATCTGCTTAGGGCACTGTGTTATCTTGTTACTTTTGCAGTCTATTTCAAGATTAAGTTTAAGGTTTTACAATATGTTTGTTCTCCATACTCATTTAAATGTAAAAAATAATATTAAATAATGTGCTGCCTAAAATTTGGGACATTTTCGTTTGGGTGGAAAGATTTAAAAAAAAAACAAAAAAAAAACTAATATTGTAAGGAAGTATGTATGGTAAAATTACATCAATTCCTGTTTCAAAGTAGTTTTCCGCACATTTTTCAAGGGTGGAAGCACTTGAAGAAACATTCTTAAACAACTTTAGCTAAGTGCCCATTACCATCATAATCCAATCAGAATTTAATTATAAATCATTTGACAGGACCTAACTGTTATATATAGTTTATATATTTAGATTATATGTGCTTGTGCACATGGTATCAGGAACCAACGTATACTCACATGACGACAGGGAGGTGACGGCGGTGCTTAAATTGAGTTGCCCCTCCCACTTCTGCTAGTTTTACTGAGATGTCTTATCCCATGCAAATAGAATACTTCATTTGTAGGCCAAAAACATGCTCGCTGATTATGATCTGCGCTGTGTATGAACACTTTTCCACTTTTTCATGAGAAATGCAGTCCAAATGTCCTGTTTGTCATGATGACGCCTAAAGTCCTCGTCAAAGGAAGTAGTCCTTCTTAACAATTTGTTGGCAACCTCCGTTTTTAAGACACAATAAAGGTTTAAAGGTGCCCTAGAATTGAAAATTGAATTTACCTCGGCATAGTTAAATAATTAGAGTTCTGTACATGGAAATCACATAGAGTGAGTCTCAAACACCATTGTTTCCTCCTCCTTATGTAAATTTGATTATTGCAAAAGACCTCTGAAAAACAGGCGAATCTCAACATAACACTGACTGTGACGCAACAGTCGGGATCATTAATATGTACGCCCCCAATATTTGCATATGTCAGCCCATGCTCAAGGCATTAGACAAGCCAGTATTAACGTCTGGAGCTGCACAGCCGAATCAAGGACAATAGTGAAAATGGCAGATGGAGCGATAATAACTGACATGATCCATGATATCATGATATTTTTAGTGATATTTGTAAATTGTCTTTCTAAATGTTTCATTAGCACGTTGCTAATGTACTGTTAAATGTGGTTAAAGTTAAAATTTTCATTTTTAAACTTGCAGTCTGTATAATTCATAAATGCATCTTCAGTCTTTATAAATCTCTCCAACAGTGTGTAATGTTAGCCTTAGCCCCGTTAGCAGCAGCATTGGCTACTATCAAACTCATTCAGAATCAAATGTAAACATCCAAATAGATACCATACTTACATGATCTGATATGCTGCATGAAGAACACTTTATAAAGATCCATTTTGAGGGTTATATTAGCTTTGTGAACTTTGTTTATGCAATGTATTATAGAATTGCGAGCTTGGGGGCGGGGAGCGCGAGCATTTAAAGGGGACGCGCACTGAATCGGCACATTTTTAATTACGCCCAAAAATAGGCAGTTAAAAAATTGTATACTAAAAAATCTATGGGGTATTTTGAGCTGAAACTTCACAGACATATTCTGGGGACACCTTATGGGCATTCACACCAGACGCGACTTGCGCGAATAAAAGGAAAGTAGTTGTAAAATACGGCGAATAAGCTCAATTTACTGGCTTTTAGCTAGCTTGTAGTCTCAATATGTGTATATATATATATATATATATATATATAGCTCAAATTGAGTAAAGAGCATTTTTTTTACAACTTACCAGATTGTCCGACATCCTCACTCACTTTCTTCCAAGCAAGGTCTTTTTTATTCCTGTTTCTATAAAGTACAAAGATGTATCATACAGTGATGATGATTTTGTCCTCCATTGTTGTTTCAGATTTCTGCCTCTGCTCGCTACGTCGTAATCACGTCACTACTAAAGCAAGCTCCTGATTGGTTAACACTGCGCGAATTTCCACCAAAGTTCAGATTTTTAAACTGGTACGCGCGTCAAACGGCCAAAACACCGCGTGAATCGTGCCACAGGATGTCTATTTGCATCTTTGCGTTGACTTAGCATGTAAATCACTCGCGCTTAACGCTTCATTCGCGTCTGGTGTGAACGCATCATTAGACTTATATTACATCTTGTGAAATAGGGTTCTAGGGCACCTTTAAAAAATCACAAGCAGGTTATAACTGGTGTGTTTTATGTCATAGATCAAAACGTGAAAATATTTAGAGGCTTTGTTAACCAAAGACAAAGACTTGTTAAGACAAAGACTTTAGGGCGATGGAACCGGAAGTCCTAAAATGCTAACTCACTTCCGGGTTTTGCCTACAAAAACGCGTCATCCCTGATGTACTCTACTGGCCATTAATATTACAGACGTCTTGAAGTAAAGTTACATTACTCCACCTCCCCTTGTAAAACTAATCCCGTCCGAATAGTGCTTTTGATCGCTAGTTTGACACTTCCAGGTTATACGTCAGAATGCTGAGTCATTGTGCATTTTAAAAAAACTTTTCTATCAACCAGTTAAAATGTACAACACCGCTGTATGCTGCATCAAAAAGGCATGTGCACACTCTGATGTAAACAAGCCCAATGTGCATGAGCAGCGCATGGCAGAATGAGTGGAGATGTGCTGAATGAATGGAACAGCAGCCATTACACTGGTAACCCTGTAAACAAAGCAGCTGCACTACTTTCTTTTACTTTCTTTTCTGAACAGTATTTAATTGTTTTAAACGGCCTTTCCGATTTTAGTGTTCACAATGGTGTTTATCACAGCACCAAATAATTAAAGGGTTAGTTCACCCAAAAATGAAATTTCTGTCATTCAAGCTTTACAAATTCTTTGTTTCGAATCATTGGATCGGAGCATGTATCAAACTGCCAAAGTCACATGAACCACTGAAATTTCAAAACACTTATGACGTAACAAAGCCTTGTTTACTGAAACTGTGATTTTGGCACTCCGAACCACTGATTCGAAACAAAAGATTCATAAAGCTTCGAAGCTTCATGAAGCAGTGTTTTGAAATCGCCCATCACTAGATATTGTTGAATAAAGTTATTATTTTGTTTTTTTGGCGCACAAAAAGTATTCTTGTCGCTTCATAACATTAAGGTTGAACCACTGTAGTCATGTTGACCATTTTATTGATGTCTTTTAATACCCTTCTGGACCTCAAAAGATGCAGTGTCATTGCTGCTTATGTGTGGATCAGATACCCTTGAATTTCATCAAAAATATCCTCATTTGTGTTCTGAGGACAAACGAAGGTCTCTTGGGACAGCAAGAGTATAAGTACTCAATGACAGAATGTATTTCTTTGGATAAACTAATCCTTTAAAGATTTAATAGGCTATTTATTTTCAAAGTTAAACATTTTCAGCTGGAGTACAACATGCTGTAGATATTGACTGAAAATGTTCTGATTCTTTATTATTGTTTGGTAACACTTTACAATAAGGCTCCATTAGTTAATATTAGTTAATTCATTAGTTAAACTGACAATTGAAAATACTTTTAAAGCATTTATTAATCTTAGTTAATGTTTGTTTCAACTTTGTATCAGTTGTATTTTTGAACTAACATTATCAAAGAATAATTAATGTAACAAATGTAGATATTGCTTATTGTTAGTTAATGCATTAACTAATGTGACCTCACTGTATAGTGTTACCAAATGTTCTTTATAATTCTTTTGAACTTTAATCTGTTTTTAAAAAAATTACTTTATACATTTTTTTGTGTGTATTGTTTTATTGTATTTAGATGTTCAGTTCTTTTTGTTTAAGAGAATTAAAAAAAAAAAACATCATTTTTTTTGGAACTTACTGCAATATCAGGATAATACCATATATACCGTGATAAAAGCTTCAACAATTATAGCAACATGAAAATTTGATAGCGTCACATGCCTACTTTCAAGAAAAAGTTTCTTTATGAGTTCTCCATTATTCTGTGCCTCGTTTACAAAACAAAATGCTCTGAACAAACATGTAATCCTCTGGCGCAATCCAATCCACTTGTTACTTACAGTAAGTTGTGTTGTACAGTATGTTGGGACGGAGGCCCAGAACTGACAGAATGCACTCTAGCGCAATACTTCAAAAGCAGATAGTTTAGGAAAATGTCAGCCACTAAGTGACTGAATGCCAGTATTTGCAGTCTATGGTACAATGATGTAAAACTATATTTACTTCAGCAATGATCATGATATAAAAATATACTAGTGATCAGCAGTGAGTCATTTCCCAATATTCTTTTAGTTTGTGTAGCTGGTAAACAGCAAATGTGGCTGCTGTCTCTAAAAACACTGTGCCCACCGGGCTGGAGTATTTTACTACATTAGCGTGACGTCACAGCAAGTCAGACAGCATTTCTATATGGCGTGTACCTCACAATGATCACCAGTGATGGGTTCTGTGCAGAATTCATTCATCTCAAACAAGCCTGCTGCCAATGTCATGCTCTACTGTGAGATCAAGGAAGTTAAAGAAACATTTTTTTATTCTCTTTCTGCAGATGCTGCTTCATCTGTGTATTTGCAGTGCTGATAAACAAAGGTGAGAATCTGAACAACACATTTGAAAGATAAATTCATGACACTGACTGTGTTTAAAAAATTTCTGTCGTTTCAGTGTCTCTGCAGGAAACAGTAGAGGCTCTTATTCACAGTTCTGTTGACCTGCCGTGTTCATCCACTGAACATGATCATAAACTTCAAGACATTAATGTGAGCTGGAGGCACAATGGCAGCAAGAATGTGTATGATATAGTCAATGGTGAAGATTCAGTAATGTTACAGGACCCACGGTACAAAAAGAGAACTAAAACTTTCCCTGAAGAGTATCTGAGGGGAAACTTCTCCATCAAACTCCACAATCTCACTCACACTGATGCAGGAAAATACATCTGCTTAATCACACACTCATTTGAACAGAGGACTGTACATCTGCACATCAACGGTGGGTAAAAAAACAAAAAACAAGTTCAAGTTCACCAGTTGCAGGCTTTTCCAGTTTATCACAGTGAGTTAATGTTTTCTTTCAAACTTATTGCAGAATCAACAGCAGAAGGAAACAAATCACATGACCAAAGAGGCCAAGGAGAAGAAACAGAAGCAGACAACGCGGGGACATCATTGCCCTGGGGTACCATTGTAGCAGCTGTAGCATCATCATTAGTAGTAGTAGTAGGAGTCGCAGTGATTGTATACTGTTTATTTCAGAGAAAAAGAATTCAAGCTTTTTCTTGTGTCAAGACTGAATGAGAAAGAACAGTTACAAACATGTCAGGTCTAAATGTTTCGATTTTCACATTCTGACATTTGTGTCTCTATTAGTTGTATTTTTACAGCTTGTTCACTGTGTCTGGTGCTTATGTTTTGTGCTTCTATATTCTTGCTGTATGCACTGTTTGTTTTTACTGAATGCGATTATGAAATGCTGAAATGAGCATTTCTTGAAGTTAAAGGTCCAATGAGTTGTCAATAGACAATTTGGGAGCAGATGTTACAGTTAGTCACTTCAGCTGTGTATGCATTGTGGTGGCAGAAAAACAGTGGTAACAAGTAGAGGAAAATGAGCAAAATCCATGGAATAAGAGAAAAAATGTCCTTTGCCTTTGGATGTCAGAAATGGAATGCAAAAAAAGGTGCTCTTGATAGAATAGTGTTGTCAAAGACGCCCTTTGAAGCCAAACAGACTTTTATGGTTGCAAGCCATTAAACAGGCAGATTGGTCTGATGATACCTGTGATGATTAGTCTACTATTAAAGCATGAATTTGATGTAAACAATAGATCTACATAATATTCACATAGGGGGCATGATGTATTAGCCTTACAGTTACAGCTTGAAATATTTATACTTATAACATGTTACATGGATAATATTTAAACCTATAACATTCTTTTCAGAATTCTGACTTCTTTCTCCCAGTTCATACTTTATAACTTACAATTGTGAGTTTGTATCAATTTTCAGAATTGTGGGATATAAGCTCGCAATTCTGTAGGGGAAAAAAAGGCAGAATATAGAGTTCATATCTCGCAATTCTATTTTTTCTTCTCAGAATTGTAAGATATAAACTAAGTCATAATTGTGAGATATAAACTTAACATTATCTTTGTTTTTTCTTTTATTCCGTGGCTTCCATTGACTGCTACTGCAGAACTTTATTTTCTGCCACCAGGTTGGCTCCGCCCACAAAAACACAATCGCTGCTTACAAACACCCAAATGGTCTCTATGTTACTGCCTTAACAATTCTGTACCACAAGTGCTCTTTCTACATGTTGTGTTTGACAATATTAAATGTATTTTGTATTCTTTATTAATTATTTTGTGTTAAATTAAAACTGCAAATCATTTACCAAATCTGATTCATTAATTCCTGATCAGTCAAAATAATGATTATTTTTCTGTCTGTCAGATTTCTTGGACAGATTGTCTTTTTTAAGTTTTTCATTTTGCAAAAGTTTTTTGACAGTATTATCCTCTCCTACACTGACTCAAGTCTTTATCATGTTTCTCCCAAACCTAAAATGTCTTAACAATTACAAGCCCTAGTTTTTAGTGTATTGATGTACAAGTTCCTGTAATATATTTCAGTCTGTTCCTTTTTATGTTGCTGTTCAGACTTCAAAAGCTGTTAGCCAGTGCTTATTTATTTCATTTTATTTATTTATGGAAAATTAAGAAATATTATATTAGAATTTTTTTTGTTAAAACTGTCAGTCTTAACTTTCTCTGCTATTAATTATACTATTATAATAAGGTCAAAAAAATATTTATATCATTTGGCACAACAGAGATGTATAAAAAAAAATTAATTTTATTACTATAATTGGGTAAGAGTAATATAATTTTGGTTAGTCAGTTATTTAAAGATGTATTAAAGAGATAGAATTAATATTATTAATATAGTGTCTTATAGAAAAATACATCCTTCTGTGATGTACAAAAAAAAAATATTTCATTTGGTTTGTTATTGTGAATATACTAAGAATCAGTTTGGACATTTTTTGTAGTGTGGTTCATGATATTGCTTTGAATTATGAAAATAATATTGTTGGTTTTATATATATTATAAAAGAGACGAGTTAAATGTTACTTAGACTTATTTTGTTTTCAGCTGCAGGTGAGATGAACAGCAAAGAATGAAATAAGAAAATGTTCTTTAACTTACGTGAGTATGAGAGGGAAGCTTCCTTTCAGTGATGTTTTCGTTCTGATCCTCAAGTGAAACACTTCCCTGAATTATGTATCAAACATTCCAGCTGTCATTGTGTCAATACACAGTCCTGTCATTACTGAAAACGCACAACAGGATCTTCCAGTTTTATCCTCCCACCTGACCTGCAGACAAAATGAAACATGAAATAAGCAACATTTAGTTGCAGGCTGGATTTTCCATTCATTTGACTTTTAAAATTAAATGTGTTTATTAGAAGCACCAACAGATGGCACTGATAGAACAAAAAGCAGTATTTGCTCTTTCCTGAATGATCAATGGTCAGCTTTTTCTGCAACTACAAATTACCTGTATTGTGATTTTCTTTTTTTCCTCTATATCTGGACTCTTTTGTTTTCATACTGGCAGATTATAAGTTATGTATAGAAAGTGTAATTGGCTCTGACAGTGTGGGAGGAGACCTTTAATGGTTGGGTTGTTAGTAAACCTGGATGATCAGGGGCCCGTTTCAATAAGGTTTAAATTCTGAGTTAAAACTTGAACTCTGAGATGGGAAACTCTTAGTTTTCTGTTTCAGAGCAGCTGAATTGAGTTAGTTTAGCCGACTCTGAGTAGGTTGACTCTGAGTTAAGCGTGCACCACGACTATGAAAAGCCATCATCAACGGAGCTCCGATATTACGATTCACCATGGCAACAGCGAGTCAATGCAAGTTTAATTCTTATCACTGTTATAATATCAGAGGTGAAAACTTGCAGAACGGTATGTTATTGAACTAATATTAATTTTCATGGTATCGCACATGCAAAAAAGGAAGAAAAAAAATTATTTAAGTGCATTTTTTTTTTTTTTTTTTGCAAATTATGACATTTACCATGTAGGCTAAAAGTAGTAGTTCTTTGCAATAAGTGTAAATAGTAATTAGATGCTATTCATATTTTATACTGGCAGAAACATACTATTTGCACCTCAGTAGGCCTATAAATTAACAGGATGTAATAATAACCGAGTGTAAATTATTTTATCATTATTAAACACTCGTTAGACAATTTACTTCCACTTTTAGAACATTTTCTTCATTTTTATTGAAAATAAATGCCTTTCTGATGTGATGGGAAAAGGGAAAACAGCGAGCTCTGCAGAAGGCGGATTCGAACCCAGTCAATCGCATCACAACTTGTGCCCAAAATATGATCTTAACGCGTTTTATAACACGTTAAAGGTGCTAAAGAGGATGTTTTGTTTTATACATTTTTGCAATATTACTTGAAACTGTCTTTACTAACTGATAAAAGACTATTTATTAGGTGTACTGAAAGGAATAATATTAATATACATCATCTGTGCACGAGGTAGGGCCTTAAAAACATCAGCCAATCGTTTACGCGATCATCGCGTAAACGATTGGCCCTCTGGCTTGTCAATCACTGCCATGACGTTCCTTGTGAGAGACGAGTGCGGCTGCGCGCTCCAGTAACTCTCCACACTCCACAGGCGCCACATGCAATGTTTTTGTCCGGAGACAGGAGTAACAACTGCAGATTATGAGTTACCTGCGGTGAGTCCGACATAATGAATCCACTAACACGATACAGCGAATGCCGGTGGTAAACACTCGTGTTCCAATACTCGTGCACGAGTTTTGGGTGGTGTTCCCTCGAAAGGAGGGGGGGTTGTTCTTACGCATGCGCTCATTTCAAAAACTCAGTAACAGTCTTTGGTTTCTCAGTCGACAAAAAGATCCTCTTTAGCACCTTTAAGCCTTTTTCTCCCATAGAAAACCGTTATAAGAAAAGGCTTAACGTGGCTTAATGTACTAAGACAGTGATTTTAACCGACCAAACTTACTAAATATCATGCTAATACTATGTGCAAAAAATCAGATGTGCCAAAATATGATCTTAACGCATTTAATAACACGTTAAGCCTTTTTCTCCCATAGAAAACCGTTATAAGAAAAAGGCTTAACGTCTTATAAAACGCGTTGATCATATTTTGGGCACATCTGATTTTTTGCACATAGTATACTTTATTAGCATGATATTTAGTAAGTTTGGTCGGTTAAAATCACTGTCTTAGTACATTAAGCCACGTTAAGTGTTTTTCACTTTAAGCGTTTTAGAATTTCCTGTTAATTCTCAGCGCACAACACACTACTGCTTACATCGCGTGCGATGTTTTTAACCTTGTGTGACATTGGTGGGCGGGGCTACTGTAAATTTGCACTTACTAACAGACACTCTGAATAATCTTGTTTTCCGTTTGCATTAAAATTATTTTTATTACCACACTGGCAGATTGAGAAATTTAGATCCCCCCAGAAAACAAGACTAAATATCTTACATAATTTAATATATTCATCCTGATTTAATAATGTTTTAGATATTTGTACTTGAAATAGAACAACAACAAAAAAACACTCATTAAGAAAAGCATTTTTGCAGCATGAACGAATTAATGAACTATTTAAACATCATTTGCACTTTAAAAAGGGGGGAGGAGACCGAAAGAAACTCTGGGTTTACCGAAGAAAACCTGCTCCCGACCAGGTTAGGTTCACAGAGTAAGTTACCATGGTAAGTAGAAGTTACCTCTCTTTCAGAAACGGGCTTGACTTACCCTGCTTTCTCGGGTTTGACATACCTCCCATTCTGAAACGTAAAACCGTACTCGGTTACTAACGTAACCTCGGTTCCCTGAGATACGGAACGAGTACTGCGTATGGGGGAAAAGTCTCCCTTTTTCCCCGCTACTGAAGCCTTTTTCAATAACGCAGTGTAACTGCATCGTCATTGGTTCACTCATAGACAAGTTGTTGAACCAATGACGGCGCGGCATAGCTGCGCGACCTATGGCGAGAAAGCGCGCGAACTTTCCCGCCGAAATGGGCGGGGTTAAGGGCTATATAAGCAGGCGTTTCGCCATAGGATTTCAGGCCAATCGACTGAAGCGACGACACTGAAGCCGCAGCCTCGTGGCACGGCAAGTAACGCAGTACTCGTTCCGTATCTCAGGGAACCGAGGTTACGTTAGTAACCGAGTACGTTCCCTTTCGATACTTCACTCGTACTGCGTATGGGGAACGAATTCAACCGCGCCGTGCCACGGCAGGGAACGACATAACTTGTTTTGGACACCAAAGGGGACCAAGAGAACAAATAAGAAGGCAAAGCCGTCGTTAACCCATGTTACACTACAAGAGGAGGTAACTCCTAAATGGTGAGAGACGGAGCTCGAGGAGGCCGTCTGGTTACACCGAGAGGACCCGGGCTTGTAAGGCCGGAACGTCCAGATGATAGAATCTGACAAAAGTGGACGGCGAGGACCAGCCGGCCGCCTCACAGATGTCTTTAATGGAAACTCCATTAGACCAGGCCCAGGAGGAAGCCATTCCTCTAGTGGAATGGGCCCTAACTCCTATAGGGCATTCAATGTCCAAGGAGGAGTAACAGAGATTAATCGCGTCGACTATCCAACGAGAGAGTCGTTGCTTTGAGACCGGAGACCCTTTGGTGCGGCCGCCAAAGCAGATAAAGAGCTGATCTGATTGCCTGAAAGGCTGTGAACGCTCTACGTAGGTCCTCAATGCCCTGACAGGGCAGAGTAACTCCAGCTCTTGTTCATCCGCGGAGGGAGGAAGAGCAGAGAGCGAAATGACCTGAGCTCTAAACGGAGTAGAGAGCACCTTGGGGACGTAGCCATGCCTGGGTTTCAGTACGACCTTAGAGTTATTAGGCCCAAATTCGAGGCATGCAGGGCTCACAGAGAGGGCCTGCAAGTCGCCGACACGTTTGACCGATGCTAGTGCAAGTAGCAGAGCGGTCTTCAGGGTTAACGGCCTGAGGTCAGCTGAACTCAGCGGCTCAAAGGGTTTACCTTTGAGAGCCCTAAGGACCAAAGAAAGGTCCCAAGTGGGAACGGTAAGGGGACGAGAAGGATTTAATCGTCTAGAACCCCTTAAGAAACGTACCACAAGGTTGTTTCGACCCACTGACTGGCCAGCGATAGGAGCATGAAACGCTGAGATGGCTGCTACGTACACTTTCAGCGTTGAGGGGGCGCGCCCCAGATCCAAACGCTCTTGTAGGAAGGACAGTATCGGGGATACGTCACACTCCACGGGGTCTAAGTTGCGTGTGGAACACCAATCAACAAAGACCGACCATTTCTGGGCGTAGAGGCGTCTCGTGGACGGGGCTCTCGCCTGAGAAATGGTCTCTAGAACGTCCCTGGGGAGGTCGGTCGGCTCCCATCGAGGGACCAGAGGTGTAGAGCCCAGAGCTCCGGCTGGGGGTGCCAGATTGTTCTGTTTGCCTGAGAGAGGAGGTCCCGTCTCAGGGGAATGGGCCATGGGGCTCTCGTGGAAAGCCTGAACAGCTCTGAGGACCAAGTCTGGCTCCTCCAGAGCGGGGCCACTAGAAGGACTCTGTGTCTGTCCTCCCTGACTCGCCTGATGACCTGCGGGATCAGTGCGATCGGGGGAAATGCGTAAAGGAGTGTGCTGGGCCAGGTGTGGGCCAGCGCGTCGACCTCCTTTGAGAAAAATGTTGGGCAATGAGAGTTGTCTCCTGAGGCGAAGAGGTCTATCTCTGCTCTCCCGAAGAACTCCCAAATCTTGAGAACCGTCTGGGGATGGAGCATCCACTCGTCTGAGGGGACGTTGCTCCGTGATAGCATATCTGCACCCAGGTTGGTCTTGCCAGGTATATGAGTCGCCCTGAGCGACCGAAGCCTTGGTATTGCCCATTCCAGAAGACGTTTCGCCAGAGCGCATAGGCGGCTGGACGAAAGACCGCCCTGGTGATTTATGTATGACACCACAGTCATGCTGTCCGATTGGACTAGGACGTGGCGTCCCGTCAAGTGAACCTGAAACGTCTGCAGAGCTTTCATCACTGCCAACATTTCGAGGCAGTTGATATGGAGATGGCTTTCCTCGTGGGACCACGAGCCGAAGGCCGGTCTGCCCTCGCACAGAGCCCCCCAACCTGAGTTGGATGCGTCCGTCGAGAGCACCGTCCTCCGTGACATCGCCTGTAGGGGTACCCCAAGACTGAACCAAGCAGGGTTCATCCAAGGTTTCAGGGCTAGAATACAGGCCTGATTGACCTTGAGGCATAGGCGGCCGTGCCGCCAGGCATGTGGAGGGACCCGGAGTTTCAGCCAGAACTGCAGTGGTCGCATCCGAAGAAGACCGAGCTGCAGAACTGGGGAGGCGGAAGCCATCAGCCCTAAGAGCCTCTGGAAGAGCTTCAGAGGAAGATAGGCTTTGTTCTTGACGGAAGCCGCGAGCTGTTGTATAGCCAGGGCGCGCTCTGGCGAGACCATCGCCGTCATGCGGACTGAGTCGAAAACTGCCCCCAGAAACGAAATGTGTTGGCTGGGGAGCAGCGAGCTCTTGGCTAAGTTGACCCTGAGACCCAGGCATTGGAGATGGCTGAGGAGCACGGATCTGTGGTGTTCCAGCTCGGCTCGCGAATGGGCCAAAATGAGCCAGTCGTCGAGGTAATTCAGAACCCGGATTCCCATCTGTCTCAGAGGGGAAAGCGCCGCGTTCATGCACTTGGTAAAAGTGCGAGGAGCCAGAGACAGCCCGAAGGGCAGGACTGTATATTGGTATGCCACCCCCTCGAACGCGAATCTCAAGAATCGTCTGTGAAGGGGGGCTATCTGGATGTGAAAATACGCATCTTTCAGATCCAGCGAGCAGAACCAATCCTCGTGACAAATCTGTGCGAGGATCTGCTTCAGCGTCAGCATTTTGAACTTCCGTCTCATGAGGGAGCGATTCAAAAGTCTGAGATCTAGGATGGGCCTGAGGCCGCCATCCTTTTTCGGGACCAGAAAGTAGCGGCTGTAAAAGCCCGACTCGCTTTCTGAAGGGGGAACTATTTCTATAGCCCCTTTCTTCAGTAAAGACATGACCTCGGACCGGAGGACAGGAGCGTCGTCCGGATTCACCGAGGTTTGAAGCACCCCGCCGAAGCGAGGGGGCCGCCGTGCAAACTGGAGCGTGTAGCCCTGTGTTATGATCCCGAGGATCCAGCTTGACACGTCGGGGATGGCCTGCCATGCCTCTGCCCGAGTGGCAAGGGGTTGAATGATGTCGGATGACAGACCGCCGGGTAGGGGGCCGAACACCGAGGGAGGTGGAAGAGGAAATATGCTCTCTTTTTGAGGAAGTAAAATAGTGTTCGCCGTGAAAACGGCGTTTTGTTTGGGCGCAACATGTGTGGGCCCAGTTACAACACAGAGCACTTCTCCCACGCCCGGCACTAAGCGAGGCGGAGGGGAGACTGCGCGAGGGAGCTTTTGGGGTGGTCCGGTCGCAACGGGACATTCCCCAACCCTCTTCCTTCCTGTTGGATCAGGACGTCTTCGGAGTCACCGGGTCCAGCACAATTTTGGGCCGGGGTCCCTGGCGTCTCGGGAAGGAGGATTGGCGCTTAGCAGGGCGAGGGCGCTGACGATGCTCCTTAGGCGGCGCTGCTTGAGAGGTGGATGGTGCAGGTTTGGTCTGCTGAGCCGGCGCAGTCCTGGGGCGGCTAGGAGCAGACGCAGAGCTGGAGCGCTTGGGCAGAAAGTGTCTCATGGCCTGAGACGACTTCTGCGCTGCTGTGAAGCGCTCGGTGAAACCATCCACCGCTGGCCCAAAAAGACCGGAAGGGGAGACTGGGGCGTCCAGAAAGGCCGTCTTATCCAGGTCCTTAATTTCCGTGAGGTTGAGCCAAAGGTGGCGCTCAAGCACAACCAGGCTGGCCATGGAGCGACCGATGGCCTGGGCGGTGGCCTTCGTGGCCCGCAGGGCTAGATCGGTGGCGCTGCGGAGATCTTTGAAGGCAGGTGCATCAATGCCGGACTCGTCCAGGGAGCGGAGGAGTTTGGCCTGGAACACCTGGAAGATCGCCATGGTGTGAAGCGCCGAAGCAGCTTGGCCTGCTGAGGTGTAGGCTCTTCCAGCCAGAGTAGAGGTGGTTCTGCAGGGCTTGGAAGGCAGGGCTCGTTTGGTCTTCCATCCCACAGCCGCGGGAGGACAGAGATGAGCTGCCACCGCTTCATCCAGGGGCGGCAAGTGCTCGTAGCCCTTTTCTTCTGCGCCGTCGACAGCAGTGAGGGCAGAACGGTGTGTTGTGTGGAGGCGGGCGGAGTACGGAGCGCGCCACGACTTCGTAAGCTCCTCGTGCACCTCGGGAAAAAATGGAGCGGAACGCTGGCGAGGGGCTTGGCGGCGGCCTGGCAGGAACCACTCATCCAGGCGGCTACGCGAAGGCTCCTCCGGAGGGGCCCAGTCGAGGTCCAACTCTTCCACTGCTCTAGATAGGATGCGGAAGAGCTCGGCATCCATACCCTGGCCGTGATCAATGGGCTCCAAGGGAGGCGGGGGAGCGGGGTCGTCCGGCTCGCCAGCCCATCCTTCCGCTTCAGAAGCCGCAAGAGACATGGAGTCATCCGGCTCTTCGTCAGATCCTCCAAACGAAACTAGGTCGCTCGCATCTGCAGAGGGACGCTGCTCCGGTCTGGAGAACATGACGGGAGAATGTTCTCGCGGGGGAGAAGGCGAGGCACGCGGGGGCTGGGCCGACGTGAGCTCGCACATCTCCGGGCGCTGAGTCGCTCTACCCCGCTGTCTCTTCCTGGCCGGCTCGCGGGAGGAAGGAGACGGGAGGGCGCGAGCGGCGAGATCGCCTTCAGTGAAGAAGGCGACCCGCGAGCGCAGAGAACCGAGGCTCATGCACTCGCAGTGCGGGCATGAGGCTCCAGCGAGCGCGCCGTCTGCATGGGACTTGCCCAGGCACGCGACACACTCGCTGTGTCCGTCATCATCGTGCAGAGGGGCTCTGCACGTGCCACAAGAGTGGCGCGGCATTTGTAACAACGCCGCCGTCGTTATAACGACGATTGGGGGGCTCTTTTAGAGCGGCGAGGGCCGCGGAAGCTCTTTTAGAGCGGTAAGACCGCTAAGGAAACGCTCTTTCAGAGCGGCAATAAGCCGCGGGAAGCTCTCGAGGGGCGCGCCGGATGGCGGCAGGAGACACGCTGAGAAGGCGGCCGAAGGCGGGAGCGGGAGGCGGGCGTCTCGAGGACGGCGCTCGGGGCGGCAGTCAGCGAGGGCGCCGGCGCTGTCTCCGACCGGCGAGTTCAGCTGGGTCCGCTGCGGGGCCTCTTCAACGGCGGCAGGAGCTTCTAGAAGGCGGCGAGCTTCTTCCGGCTTCAGGCGAAGATCAGCGAGGAGATGTGTTGTCGTCGCTGAAGGAGAAAGGACTGAAATCCTATGGCGAAACGCCTGCTTATATAGCCCTTAACCCCGCCCATTTCGGCGGGAAAGTTCGCGCGCTTTCTCGCCATAGGTCGCGCAGCTATGCCGCGCCGTCATTGGTTCAACAACTTGTCTATGAGTGAACCAATGACGATGCAGTTACACTGCGTTATTGAAAAAGGCTTCAGTAGCGGGGAAAAAGGGAGACTTTTCCCCCATACGCAGTACGAGTGAAGTATCGAAAGGGAACCAAAGTTTCCCTCATTTCAGGGTTAACATACTCAGAGTTCTCACTTAACCTCCTTTCTGAAACAGGCCCCAGGTCAGTCAGCATGCATGGTGTTTTCTTTCAGATTATCAGATAGCATAATAATATATATATTCTGAAACATATGTTTCCTTTATTAATAAACTAACAACGTTAATGAGAACTGATCAGTAAGAAAGTACCATCTGAACATGATTGATCTATTTAAACTATTATTTTTCGAATTGTTTGATGCATTCAGTTTGTCAGAGCACAACACAACAGTTGTTCTCTGCTGCCCTCAAGAGGCTGAAAATGTAAATGTTTTATTTTATAGGCATTATTACATGTACACTTACTGAAACTGTTAACTATTCTCCTCTGTGTTTTACTAAACACTGCCACTCAGTCATAATAAGATTAGTGTAGATTTAGTTTGAACATTCGAATGCTCACATGTGGTTTATCTATCATAATAATATTCCCTTAGGGAAATAAACTGATCTTCTCACTGTTTATGTGTGGGAGGAGGAATGCGGATACTTGCTAGTTTTGGTTATAGAGGTGGGATTATGTATTATGTATCTACAATTAATAACAGTGGTTATAAAAACATTTTTAAAAATCATGCTTAACCAGCTTAATGATTTGATGGTGTTAATTAGGTGTTAAAAAAATGTGTTTGTGGTCAGAGCAAACTTCTGATTGATGTGGGAGAAGTGTCTTCCTGTCTGCTACAGGCTGCAGTAGATTCATCTTAAATGTTGTGTGAGGGGAACCTGGTCTCACTGTTTTAACTGTTTTAATCAAGCCAGTGACATGAGGATCATTCAGCTTCAGCTCTGTGAGTTTATAATATTATACAAATATTTACATGCGATTTGTCATGAATTGTTTTATGTTATAGGCTCACAATGATCTTAATTATAATGCTTTTGTATTTTTTTCTCTCTTATAGATGTCTTAATCTGTTGTCAAGCAGCAGTAGCAGATCAACTAACTGATTTGGGATCAAATGTGACCATAAACTGTGATCTTGATGAAAATGAGGTTTATTGGATTTTACTGAAAACACCAGATCCTCCAACAGTGATTCTACGATCATTACAAACACCACTATCACCTTTTTACCCTGATAAAACATTTAGAAAGAAATATTCAGTGCAATTTAAACATTGTCTGGTTATAAATAATGTGACTGTTGATGAATTAGGAGTTTATTACTGTATGAACACTGATACACCTCCAAAATTCAGCAACGGCACCAGACTGAACTTCACCGGTGAGTTCATTTACTCCTTCAGAGATCAAGTGCTTACTGATCACCTCACATACTTGTGATTTACTAAAGTTTTAGATACTTATGAAAAACAATTATATTCATAAATTATATATATTATCAGTATTTTCAGTGCTACAAATAGTAACAGTAACAGTTTTTACAGTAACAGACTGTGGACACTTTCTTTACAGAACCAGTTCAACCATCTGGGTGTCACAATCATACAGGGATTCAGAATCAGACACAGTCACAATGTCAGATTATTATCATCATATCTGCACTGATGAATGGGCTTCTAGTTGTTGTGGTGATCGGTGAGTTATTTTCAGCCATCTGTAAAAATATTATAATATGTTTCTCCAGGTGAAGAAGAAAATACAACCTTTTGTAAATAATAAATCTGAATTCTCTGTTCCATTTGTAGGACTTGTAAAGGTTTTTGTTGTTGGAAACAATAGTTCAGCAGAAGGATCTCGACAGCTCAACACTGATCTACAGCAGAATCAAGTTATAGAAGAGCATCAGGATCCAGATCAATTACAGGTAAATTATGTGACATCATCATAACTAAAACTCTTGTCTTGATAATTATTGATCATTCTTGCTTGTTATTTCAACAATAGTATTCCATAACAATAATTTTAGTCCATTTTAGTTTAGTTTTAACTGAAATTGCTAACATTGCTCTTTCAGTACGCCATGATGGACTTTTCCAAGATGCGTAGAAATTTTCGCTCCAGCCAAATCAACAGCACCTATGCTGCTCTGAAGCTGCCGAAGTCATGAACACATGAGTATCTTATACTTATTTTGTTCAAGTTTTCTTGAAACTTCTAATCACAAACTGTTTGGAAATGTAACACACAAGACAATAACCAGCCAAACTTCTTTTGATCAAGAGGTTTCAAACTGGGTTCAGCGGGAAAGTTAAGAGAAAAACGTTTTAAAAAATAAATAAATAAAGTTAAGATTGATTAAAATTGTTATTATTACTGTTTCATTTCTCTTTCTAAAAAATATTTGAAAATCATTAGATTATTCTCAATTATTGTATTATATTTACAGCCATATTTTGATTGATTTCTTTTTAGGTTTAAACATCTCAATAGGTAGAAAAAATACAGTGACTTCTTAACAGAAAGTAAATATTTTCCAGACAATATTTTACTTAATGTTTGAAACAGTCAGGCATTCAAACAGCATTTAATATGTGTGTGTGTGTGTGTGTGTGTGTGTGTGTGTGTGTGTGTGTGTGTGTGTGTGTGTGTGAGAGAGATTTTATATATATATATATATATATATATATATATGTGTGCTGTGTGAATGTCTTAATGTTTAATACATGAAAATAAAGCTGCTGAAATCATCATATCTGGTGGTCTGTGGCATCAAGAAATTTGTGTGCAAGAAGTTTTTGTTTACTAGTTCTCAATTCAAAGATCTTTGTTTTGTAATAACTAGAAGTTTGACACTTCTGTGAGCAATTGTTGATATAATTATATATATATTTTTGAAATACTTTGGTCTGTTTGTAAACTGTGTCTTGACACAAAGGAAATATCTTCGAATGGAGATTGTGTGCATTTTTGTGAAATCTGATGTGTTTTCTATGCTGTTGGACTGAAAAGAGGTAGCAATATCTGAAAGATTTCCTATTTTTTATGACAGAGGACTGTTTATTTTGTCAAGATGATTTAATAAATTCCTGTATACATTATTTTTATATATATATATATATATATATATATATATATATATATATATATAAATAGAGAGAGAGAGAGAGAGATAGATAAAGTATATTATTTTTAGTCAATAAAATATATATATATATATCTTTGCTTGTCGTGGTGTGTGTGTGTGTGTTCTTGTATATATGGTTTATGAGGACACAAATGTGTATAATAACATGGGTATTACAATGTAAACATGGTTTATATGGGACACTTCCTGTGTCCTCGTAAACCTAATGGCTTAAAAAAAACATACTAAACAGTGTTTTTTGAAATTCAAAAAAATGCAGACAGTTTTCTGTGATGGGTAGGTTTAGGGGTAGTGTAGGGGGAAAGAATATACATTTTAAAACAGTATAAAAACCATCACGTCTATGGACAGTCCCCGTAAACCATATATACAAGTGTGTGTGTGTGTCTGTGTGTGTCTGTGTGTGTGTGTGTGTGTGTGTGTGTGTGTGTGTGTGTGTGTGTGTGTGTGTAGAATCTGAAGTAGATGAATGACATAAATATTTTCTAGATGGAAATCATTGTCCTTTTATTTTGGATATACTCCATTATTCATGACTCCCTTTAATACCTTCCATTTTTAGATCTACAATAAATTTAAAGTAGTTTTAAAATAAATAAATAAATATTATATAAATATTGTTTATCATGCAAACATTAATTCACTTCACTGAAAAAACACAAGTGGTAAAATCAATTTCAGTGTTATAAAAAAATGTAATTATATGAATTAGATTATGAATATATTGTCAGATTCTTTTCAAATTGATAATAAAAAACAAAACAAAAAAAAGTTTGAAGTGGCTCTTTGCTTATACACACTCAATCAGGCACAATAAATGTTATATATATATATATATATATATATATATATATATATATATATATATATATATATATATATATATATAGATGATACACACAGCACAGTGTGGTTAAACTCAACTGAAGTGCTCAACCAAAACCAGAAACATGTTCCACTGGCCTGGGCACAACCAATGACAAACAGGGTCTCTCACCTTTGTCTAGACTGGAGGTTTAACCTAAAACGAGTGCAGTGTTTTTTAAATAGCTTTATACATTTAGGTTATCTAGTTCTCACAGTCGTCTTAACCTCAAATGGAAACCGAGCAGCACTTTGCATTGCATTTTGTTCTGCACGCAAGAGTAACGCATATCAAACGCCTTCACAATTCATACGTTTCAATATGGGACTTAGACCAAAGAAATAAACTAAATAAATTTTACATAATAGTAAATTTCAAAATGTGAAAAGGTGAACATAAATTGAATGTTCACATGTTGTAAAAAAAACAAAAAAAAAACAAAACAAACAAAAAAAACGTATTGCTACAAACAAAGCTAAGCAGAGTGATTCAATCAGTGAAACAGTGCATTATTGGAATGCTTTTGGAAATTAACAGCTGAATAATAAATATATAATAAAATTATAAATATATAATAAAAAGTATTTTTTATTGTAATTTTTAATTCTGTTAAATTATAAAACTTCTACACAGTGTAAAGATGGAGCACAAAGAAAGACCCAAATTATGGTAAGTACAACCCCAAGTGCGACCCCAAGTGTTTGCCACAGGAAGTCCTGGTTCAAGTGATAAAGTCAGTTTATTCATGGCATCAAGTTTTCAAAGCACAAATGAAATGATGCCATTATTGAGAGAGTTGCAATTCTAATTCAATTCTAATCCTTATCTGAATTACTGTTCTCACCAGGGCCGGAGTGGGACTCATTTTCAGCCCTGGAGTTTCATGCCTTAGATCGGCCCACTTTAGTTAACGACTGACTGTATTGAAATAATGTAATTAAAACCTCAGTATATAAGTCTGCAATAGTGCACTGTTCTCTACAGCCTTGTAATCAGGCGCGCCGTTGGCACAGGGGACAGGGGGGTCAGGACCCCCGCAGTTTTGAAAAGACAGAAATCGACCCCCGCACTTTTGATAAGAGCTGCTTCAATCAGTCACAATATGTCATCTTTTAGCTTAGGACAGGGGTTCTCAACCTTTTGCAAGCTGGGCCCCCCCAAAGCTGGTTCATTGCATTTGGGGCCCCAGTGCGTGCGAGCATTTCACAAAAACTAAAGGAAAGCTTTAACTGTAGCCTATATTCTGACTAGTTTATTCGTTTATATATATACAGGGTGCGATTTGTGAAAAAACCAGAGGGGAGGATGTTTTGAATTTTTTTTTTATTTTTTATTTTTTTATTAAAAACCACAGTGCTATATACTATTTTTTGGCAGCTGTTACAGAAACATTTTTTTTTTAAATCTTCTGATTTAACCTTGAGATTTGAAGTATTACATATTTGCACCACTAAAATGACATTAATAATTCTTAATTTCTGATAGAAATGCAAAATCAATCGGTAGTTATTAATAGAATAACAAGAGACAAACCTTTACATTCAATCGCGTTTGGCCCCATTTATTTTTGCATACACGTTTACCTCAGATTTTATTATATAGAATTGAAGCTAGGGGGGGTACGGGGGCATGCTTAACTCCTGAATAAAAATTAAAATGTGTTTGGACTGATTAAAAAAAAAAAGTTTTGAACAAATTTGATTGGTTTGTTGATAGTGAGCGCAAATGCAGGTGATAAGCGGTTTTATTAAGCGAGTCACGATTCATTCAAACGGCCGATTCATCAAGAATGAGACAGATGTTTGTGAATGGGTCATTGAATCTTTGACTCAAACGATTTGTTCAAAACACTGAATCATTCAAAACACGGTTGAGTGTTGCTGTGAGATGCGCTATGTTGTGATCTTTGTTTGGATTCATCGGATCTATTTTCGCTGCTAAAATAGACCAAAACAATCATTATTTCGTCTAAAATGTAAGTGATTTTATAAAGCCATGTCCCTTTGTTGCTACTATGCCATCTTCCCTGCCTTTTTTATTTAATTCGTTCAGAATTGTAGCTTTAATCACCTTTCACCTTTGACACTTGAATCTAGAAACTGCTGCCCTCAAGAGGTTGTAAATGGTAGTTTCCCACCTAATTTACAAAGGTCCAACCACTAGTTTTTCCCCTTCCTGTCTGCTTCAGAGCTGCTGCAGTAAACTTCATCTTAAATGTTGCATGGAGGGAAGCGTTTATTTTGAAGTGTTTTAATTACAATTAACAACAACAACAACAACAACAACAACATGAAGATCATTCAGCTTCAACTCTGTGAGTTTATTACTTGAACATATTTACGTGCACTTATCCATTCATTATTAGGCTATATTATAGGTTCTAAGTGTTTTAATCAGGTAATCTTCATTATGATAGTTGTTTTATCTTATAGATGTCTTAATCTGTTGTCAAGCAGCAGTAGCAGATCAACTAACTGATTTGGGATCAAATGTGTCCATAAACTGTGATCTTGATGAAAATGAGGTTTATTGGATTTTACTGAAAACACCAGATCCTCCAACAGTGATTCTACGATCATTCTCAACCTCAACATCACCTTTTTACTTAAATAAAACATTCAGAAAGAAATATTCAGTGCAATTTAAACATTGTCTGGTTATAAATAATGTGACTGCTGATGAATTAGGAGTTTATTACTGTATGAACACTGATACACCTCCAAAATTCAGCAACAGCACCAGACTGAACTTCACCGGTGAGTTCATTTGATCTGTGATTATTTACAGTTATGGCATACTTTGGGTTTTTATCACTAAAAACATAACCAGGCTTCTCATCGGTTGCTTCATTCCTCAGAGATTTTAATGTTATCAATATTTATAAAATTCTCCAAAAGTGCATTGTCATTATGCTTTAATGGACTAGACTGACAGTAAAAAATTATGATCACTTTTTTTTTCCAGAATCAGCTCAACTAACTGAGTGTCACAATCATACAGTGATTGAGTTTATTGATCAGAATCAGAAAAAATGTCAGATTATCATCATCATATCTGCTCTGATGATCGGGCTTCTGTTCATTGTGCTGATCGGTGAGAAAAACTAAATTAGGAAATCAAATAACAGTATTGTAAATATATGATGCTTTTCTCCATAGGCAGGTGTTGTTTTTGTAATGAATTTTCCATTATTTAGTCTATTGACTATTATTTGGCATCTCTACAATTTAAAAAAAGAATAATAACCATTAGTAAATCTGAATTTATTGTTTCATTCTTAGTGTTTGCTGTTGGAAAAACAGAACGGATGGAAAAACACATTGATGATGTTGATCTACTGCAGACACGAGTGATATATCAGCTTCAAGACCAAAACTGATTAACATCACAATAAAATAAATTGTGTGTCAGTTCTGTGACTACATAACATGTTCATAAATAACATGCAGTTTATCATGTGCTTAATATACTTATTATTATTAGTACGTTTGTCCAAACAGTGTTTCATTTAGCATTCATTAACACTATTTTTTCAAGTATCGTAACTCTTCCTCATGTCAGTGTGCCAAGTGCACGTCGTTGACATCAGACAAAAGTGACGTCAACAGCAACAGCCTCATGAAATGATCAGACATGAGAACAATTAACAAAATATCTGGTGCAATTATATTCAAGAATCCTGAGTATATAAGAGAGAAATTGACAGTCACATGATTTACAGGGAATATTTGCATATTGGCTGATGACCTTCTGAATCTTCACCATTAATTAACCATAACTTATAATGCTTTTGCTGCCAGTCTTTTTATCAACAATGATCTGTTTGTCTGTAATTTTGTTCATCAGTAAAACAGCACCCCATGACTTTCAAAGATCTAGAAACAGTGATCATTTAAAATAAAGACGAATGATTTAATCAGCTTGAGTTATGTTTAAGTGGATTCAATTGATGAGTCACATCAGTTAGAAAAAAGATCAATGTTTTAGTTTTTCACACCTAATTTTAAATAATAATATATAATAATAATGAAATGAAATATCATGTATAATCATATAATAATGAAATATCAATTATAAAACATGACTGAAATAAGACAAGGATAATGGCTTCCTTGGTCAACCAGAATCACAAAAAAGACCTTGATGGTTGACTAGATCCAAAACCACACAGCACAAACCAGCAAAAAAACAAAAAAGTGATGTGACATTTGACTCTACAGGTGGGGGAGAATTGAATAATTATTTTATGATAAATTTAATTATTAACTTACATGAGTATGAGAGTGAAGCTTCCTTTCGTAAACTCCGCTGGGAAACATTATGTTCTGGATCCTGATCATTTCTCTGATCATTTCTCTGAATGAAGTCTCATTCAGTCTCTTCCGTTCATTACCACTGAAAGAGCAGCAGAGGAATTCAGGGCAGTTCCAGTTACACCCATATTCATGAGCTGCAGAGAAATTTGCCTTTCAAATTTTGTTGGTTTATTAAAAGTGTCAATAAATGCAGCTGAAAAACAGCACTTTCTTTCTCCTGAAAATAATAATAAATCAAAACAGCATTTTTTGAGTGAGTGTTTCCCTCTGAAAATGAACTAAATATTTATAACATACTCAGAAACACGCAGAGGAAAGGGAAAAAGACTTTAGTTTACTGTCACTTAAAAAGCATGATATGAATGCAGAATTTCCAGTGACACCCTCGTTTGTGTACAGAAACTAAAAGAGACAGAACTGGAAAAACTGGAAAAAGTATGAAGCCTGTTTGCTTCATGAATTTGTCTCTTCATTTGTTTCTATTAGTTTGTTGAATGAATTGCTTTTTTGATCTCTCTAGCACACATATATTTGTTTTGCTTAATACACCTATTCTTTCTCATTATTACAATGTACACAAATAATATTTATCTTCAAATATTATTTGTCTACAATATTTTCTACAAAATGCAAAATTCTATTGTAGCATTTTGAATGAATTGTGCTTATGGACTCTTTGTGACAAAAAAATCACGTAACATTTACCTATAAAAATTACAAAACAAACACACATTTAAGTGGGAAAAAAAATAAAAGACTTAAGGGCTTAGTTCACCCAAAAATGAAAATGATCCCATAGTAATGAATTGTACCCTAGATTTTAAAGCCCAAAAAGCACATTCATCCATCATAAAAGCCACCTATACGACTCCAGGGGGTTAAAAAAAAGGCCTTCTGAAGCAAAGCGATGCATTTTTGTAAGAAATATCCATATTACAACTGTATAAACTATAATCACTAGCTTCTGGTAACGGCCGTATGTGAGTCGAGTTCCAGCCGAAGAGTGAAATCCGCCCCAACACATGACGTAGGATTTAGGAGTAGCGTAAGTTTAGGTGAGAGAAGACAGTGTGTCTTCTCTCACGGTTCAAACAAACAAACTTAAGCTCCTCCGACATTTCTCTCATTTTAGACTTCTAATTCATTACCGGTATTTTGTTTTGCTCTATCCTCTGCGTTCCCGTGTTCGTTAATACGTCATGCATCAGGTCAAAGTTAACTCTTCCACCGGTACTAGTCTCGTGGACGGCCATTACCGGAAGCCAGTGATTATAGTTTATAAAGTTCTAAATATGGATAATTTTCTTACAAAAACCCATCACTTCACTTCGGAAGGCCTTTATTAATCCCTTGGAGTCGTATGGATTACTTTTATGATGGATGTGTGCTTTTTTTGGCTTCAAAATCTAAGGTACTATATTTTGACAGGAAGGAACTGATTCTACTGGTATTGTAAAGTGTGAACCTACATGACCGTACATTGTTTAGCAAACAATCCGTAGAATTCAGAAGACAAACCGTTCACCCCTGAAAACATGTTGATCTGAAGATGATTAATGGCTTCAGGAGCGTCCAACAAACACAGAGGCTGCGATGTAAGTAGATATATACAGTAGAAGAAGCACAAAATTGCTGCATTGTATGCTGTAGATGAGATTCATTTTACTTCAAAACAACTTCAACTGATTTTGCTTGTTTCATTTGGACATTCACTGAGAAGATGTCTTTAGTTCAAACCACTAACCTTCAAGTTAAACTTCAGACAATATGACTGCAGTACTGCAACACAACATAAACACACTATACAAATATTGAGAAAGAGGCTGTAAACAGAACAATTCACAAAATATTGAATATTTCACATCCTTTTCTAGTTTTGAACATATTTTTATTTTTACTAATCAGAACAAGACAAAAATACTGTATGTTTGACATGCAACATGGTAAAGGTTAGGGAAGAGTTCAGGACACTGCATACAAGAGCACATTTGTGACTTTACTTTCAGTATTTGCATGCTAGCTCTGTGTGTTTTCATAAAACCCGGAAGAGAATTAGCATTTGAGCCATTCATGGGTCCATCAGGAACTTCCTGTGGGATTTTAGAATTTAAATGATCTATTTGTGAATAGAATAAGGTGGTTAGCATCACTTGAAGATACTTTCACTTTTAGTTCTACATCATTGTAATGTATGGGAACAGGACAACGGAGATGGAGATCCACGTGCAGGCTTTATTCATAAGAAGAGCGTTGTCAAACAGGCAGTAGGTCAAACACCAGCAAACAGTAACAAGAAGGCAAGGCAAGAGAGTAATCCAAAACACAGGCAATGGTCAAGGCAGGCAGCAAACAATCAAAAACAAAAACACAGGCAAGGCGAGGCAAAGCAAGGCAGAACAAGGAAACCAGGAAAACAGGATAACATACGACTAAACAATACTCAGCAATGTGTGTGTGTTAGAGTGCAGCTTATAAAGTGTGGGAAACGGTGAATGTGATTTCACCAAGTACGACATGTTCCTGGATCAACATCTTTGTTGATCCTGGAACATCATTCCAATCAACCAATCAGATTTGAGGGACAAGTTTAACGTTTATGTCAAGTTTAGGCTTGCAACCAGGGTTAGGTGCTTCTACATCAATGTTATTCACCTATCTTTCCCCTCTGATTTTAGGGATAAGTTATGGGTAGGATTAGGTTTAGGGGTAGGAATAGGGTTAAGACTAAATTTTCAGACAGGAATGTTGTTCCAGGATCAACAAAACATGTTGATCCAGGAACATGTCTTACTTGGCAAAATCACGGTGACCGCGCACCTCAGATGACATGAAATGTAACACACACAGAAAAATATCAAAATGCATGCATGGTGTTTCACCATCAGCAAAAGATAACCAAAAGATTCGAAGCAGTATTTTGAAATCGGCCATCACTAAATATTGTTGAATAAAGTTTTTTTTTGGGCTCACAAAACTTTTTCTCGTCACTTTATAATATTAAGATTGAACCACTGAACTCACATGAACTGTTTTAAATAGTCTTTAGTAGCTGGATCTTGAGAAGTTCAATGACATTGCTGGCAATAGAGGCCTCACTGAGTCATCGGATTTAATCAAAAAATCTTAATTTGTGTTCCGAAGATGAACGAAGGCCTTATGGATGTAGAACGACATGAGAGTGAGTAATAAATGACATTATTTTCATTTTTTGGGTGAACTAACCCTTTAATGTGAACAATTATCACACAACGCTATACATGTTTGGTATCATTTGAAATGTCTCAGTGCAACTAGTACAAAGGTTCTCAAAACAGAAGGTAATAAAGGTTTTAAGAGTTTAGAGATATTGTGCCCTCTGCCACAGGGTCTTCCATGTAAATGGCTCTCTGTCCCCAAAAAGGTGTAAACTACCCAGTCTAGGACCTTGATTAATGCAAATTCCCATTGTGAACTCATGTTTCCCTTTGAAAGAAGTCTCTGTCTTGGTCTGAGTATTTAAAGGTGCCCTAGAACTAAAAATTGAATTTACCTTGGCATGGTTGAATAACAAGAGTTCAGTACATGGAAATGACATACAGTGAGTCTCAAACTCTCATTTGTTTAAAAGACCTCCGAAGAACAGGCGAATCTCAACATAACACCGACTGTTACATAACAGTCGGGATCATTAATATGTACGCCCCCAACATTTGCATATGCCAGCCCATGTTCAAAGGCATTACACAAGGGCAGCCAGTATTAACGTCTGGATCTGTGCACAGGTGAATCAACAGACTAGGTAAGCAAGCAAGAACAATAGCGAAAAATGGCAGATGGAGCAATAATAACTGACATGATCCATGATAACATGATATTTTTAGTGATATTTATAAATTGTCTTTCTAAATGTTTTGTTAGCATGTTGCTAATGTACTGTTAAATGTGGTTAAAGTTACCATCGTTTCTTACTGTATTCACAGAGACAAGAGCCATCATTATTTTCATTTTTAAACACTTGCAGTCTGTATAATCAAAGACTATAGAATAACACAAGACGTGTCACTCGTATTGTTTTGAATGGGAGAAAGTGTAACGCATAATATGGCGGAATAAGTCCCGCCTTCTAAATAAGAGCCAATCGCCGACTGGTAAAGTCATCGCGTCACTTCAGCGGCCGTTAGAATCACCGGTTTCTATAGAAACAGTCAGACGCGCGCCTCCGAAGAGACGTGCATTTAGGTCTGCGCATACGCATTAGCTTGATCCAGACTGAAAAATACATTTTTTTTGTCATGATTCGAGCGTTTAGAAACTAAATTTATGAGCCGGTTGTTGTTAGATTTCATTGGTGATTTCAAATATGAAATTTAATCTTAAGGTTGGCAAACAGTTTTGGAGAATCTGATGTTTCCCCATTCAAAGAGATAGGAGCTGCATGATGCCCAGGATGCCCGAGAGGCGTTTCAAAGATGGCCGCCGAGTGAAATGACTTGTCTTAAAGGGACTTTGGTATAATGCATAAAAACAACTTCATTCTTTATAAATCTCTCCAACAGTGTAGCATTAGCCGTTAGCCACGGAGCACAGCCTCAAACTCATTCAGAATCAAATGTAAACACACTCTAAAAAATGCTGGGTTAAAAACAACCCAAGTTGGGTTGAAAATGGAGAAACCCAGCGATTGGGTTGTTTTAACCCAGTGGTTGGGTTAAATGTTTGCCCAACCTGCTGGGTAGTTTTATTTAAACCAACTATTATTTAAAAATTGCTATATGGCTAGCTTAAAATGAACCCAAAATATTTGGGAAATTAAAAACCAGATGCAATTAGAGACAACAATAATAGACAAAAAAATTGACATTTTTAAACAATAGTTGAGTTAAATAAAACTACCCAGCAGGTTGGGCAAACATTTAACCCTACCGCTGGGTTAAAACAACCCAATTGCTGGGTTTGTCCATTTTCAACCCAACTTGGGTTGTTTTTAACCCAGCATTTTTTAGAGTGCATCTAAATAAATACTATACTCGCATGATCTGATGTATGCATGCAGCATGCATGACGAACACTTTGTAAAGATCCATTTTGAGGGTTATATTAGCTGTGTGAACTTTGTTTATGCAGTGATAGAGTCGAGAGCTCGGGAGGGGGCGGAGAGCGCGAGAATTAAAGGGGCCACAGCCTGAATCGGCGCATTTATAATGATGCCCCAAAATAGGCAGTTAAAAAATTAATTTAAAAAAATCTATGGGGTATTTTGAGCTGAAACTTCACAGACACATTCAGGGGACACCTTAGACTTATATTACATCTTTTAAAAAAACGTTCGATGGCACCTTTAAAGAGATGTTGCAGGAGGCTCAAGGCGTGATTCTGTAGCCTGTTCAGCCCATAACGCAGTGTCTTCCAGACACTCAGCGTTATGTATTTTCCAGATGTCAGGTATAAATCTTTTACTCTATTTCTGAGCATTAGATGTTTTGTATTGATCAGCTTTGAATTGATTATGTAATTGGCATGATACACTTACCTGACTAATAATAAATCCGGATGAACAGGTGTAATTTCAATAAAGAGTTAAATAGGATAATCAAATGTGTAGCTAAACTATTATACAAATGACCAATAATAAATTGTCATTTTAAACCAAATTTGAGGTCTTGCTAAAATGGATAAAAGTAAAAGTAGAAAAAGTATATTGGAATTAAACTACTTTGCCACACTGAAAAGACCGATCGCACAGGAGACCTTCACCTGCCCTACTGGAAACTGTCGTTGGGCTAAATGTGGTGACCATCCTTACAAAGTGGTGACCATCCTCCATGATCTTGCAACTCAGGCAAGCAACGTCTTTTCAGCAAAATATTGGGATTTGCTGTTTGATCTTCTTCTTTTCTTCAGCTGCTGTGGTAAGTCATGAAAGTATGTATATGAAACTCGGTACACATATCGAGTTATAATTTTTGATTACTGAAGTGATGACGGTAATGGGGGCATTAGATGTTGTGGTCAAAGTCACTTCCTCTGCTTGATGTGAAGTTTTTTCTTCTTGTCTTTGCTTCAAAGCTGTAATAGATTTATCTTAAATGTTGTGTGGAGGGAAGCAGATTCATATTGAGGTGTTTTAATCACAACAACATGAAGATCATTCAGCTTCAGCTCTGTGAGTTCATTACATAATATCAGTATTTTTACATGTGCTTTGTCATGAATTGTTTTATGTTATAGGTTCAATCTTAATTAATAATGCTTTTTTCTCTCCTATAGATGTCTTAATCTTTTGTCAAGCAGCATTAGCAGATCAACTAACTGATTTGGGATCAAATGTGTCCATAAACTGTGATCTTGATGAAAATGAGGTTTATTGGATTTTACTGAAAACACCAGATCCTCCAACAGTGATTCTACGATCATTCTCAACACCACGATCACCTTTTTACTTAAATAAAACATTCAGAAAGAAATATTCAGTGCAGTTTAAACATTGTCTGGTTATAAATAATGTGACTGTTGATGAATTAGGAGTTTATTACTGTATGAACACTGATACACCTCCAAAATTCAGCAACGGCTCCAGACTGTACTTCACCGGTGAGTTCATTTACTCCTTCAGAGATCATAATGATGATCAGTGCAATTATTTACTATTCGTTTTACTGTTATTCACTACTTACTTATTTCATTGGTTGCTCCACACAGATATGAATATATAAAAAGCTAGATATTATAGATGTATGAAACTGCAGTCATTGTGCTCCAGTGGAGACTGTCAGTTTTTACAGTAACAGATTATGAACACTTTCTTTCCAGAATCAACTCGACTAACTGAGTGTCACAATCATACAGTGATTGAGTTTATTGATCAAAATCAGAAACAATGTCAGATTATTATCATCATATCTAGTCTGATGATCGGGCTGCTCATTGTGCTGATCGGTGAGTGACTGTTCTTCATTTTAGAAAATAGAATATATGCAGTTTGTAAATATTAATATGATGCTCTTATCCAAAGGCAGGTGGACTTCTTTATTTAGGATTGTTCATTCTGACTATTTAACAATTAATTTGTTATTTTTGTGACTTTGAATGTCTTTACATTTTAAGAAAGAATAATACAACCTTTAATAAATATTGAATCTGATATCGCTGTTTGATTTTTAGGACTATTACAAGTTATTGTTTTTGGAAACAGAAGGTCTGCAGAAGAATCACAACTCTACACTGATCTACAGCAGATGCAAGTTATACAGAATCAGGAGCTATTGCAGGTAAAATATGCAAAACCATCATTATAACTAATATTTCTGACTTGATAGTTATTGAGGAGTCTTGACTTATTTCAACAAACTATTGCTTATTTAGATTATGACATTAATTTTGGTTCAGCAGGTACTAATATTGTTTTCCTCATTGCTCTTTCAGTACGCTGAGGTGAATTTTACCGGCGTAAAAAATATTTGCCCTGCCAAATCAACAGGACCCATTCTGCTCTAAAGCTGCTGAAGTCATAAACACTTGAGCATTACTGAGCTCATACTTTTATTGTATATTACATAATTATTAAACTTAAAAATTCAAAGGCAATTAAAGAATATTTATCATTTAACAATGTAAAGAGTATTGTTCTTTCATCTCCATGTTTGATTTTCAAAGCTAGCTACTTATGAACATTAAAACTAGTGTACAGTCTATAACATATTTCCTTCTTCAGGCAACACCATGTGGTTAAACTCAACTGAAACGCTCAACCAAAACCAGAAAAATGTTCCTCTGGTCACTTGACAGCCAATGACAAACAGGGTCTCTCACCTTTGTCTAGAGTAGAGGTTTAATCATGAACTGAGAGCAGTGTTTTTCCAGTATTATACGTTTATTCTCACAGTTGTCTAAACCTCAAATGGAAACAACAGCACTGCAGTACGTCTGCTGGGGTTTAAACACTGTTCTTTACTTCATGATGCTCTTTGTCTGTATATCTACATCAACACATTTAAAGGGATAGTCAAAAAATCAAAAATGAAAATTCTATCATTGTTTACTCACCCTCAAGTTGTTCCAAATCTGTATAATTTTTTTTGTTCTGTTGAATGCAAAGGAAGATAGAAAGAAAGAAAGAAAGAAAGAAAGAAAGAAAGAAAGAAAGAAAGAAAGAAAGAAAGAAAGAAAGAAAGTTTGTAATCAGGCCACTTTGGGGCACCATTGACTTCCAGGAAAAAAAAAAAACTACTATGGAAGTCAAAGGTGCCCCAAAACTGTTCAGTTTAACACACTCTTCAAAATATCTTCCTTTGTGTTCAGCAGAACAAAGAAACTTATATAGATTTTGAACAACTTGAGGGTGAGTAAATGATGATAGAATTTTCATTTTTGGGTGAACTATCCCTTTAATATCAGAGCATTTTACAACTGTAACTTGAAAAGCACCTTCATACTACACTCGAAAAACATCCGTAAAAATATGGCACAATGCACTGTATTAATTTAAAGGAATTTTCCGTATTTATTCTTTTACAGGTGTTTTACCTGTAATTAGAATTTTGCAGTTCACTGAATTGTGTTAACAGAAATGTTCATAAAATTACTGAATAATGTCCATAATTTTTTACAGTGTAGTTACTGAAGTTTTAATTGCTGTGGTTATACTGCACCTATAGCCAAAGTCCCACAGAGATGTAGGCTACTGACATGTGAGAAATAGAGAGAGAGAGTAGATTTTGAGGAGGCCTTTTCTCATAGGCAACACTTTTACATCAAGCGTAGAGTTAGTTCTAGCAGGTCACATTAGTCAAGCTGGCATCGGCTGACTCTCAGCTGATCCACGTCTACCTAAAACAATACAATGTCTGTCACAGCATCCCTGTATAAGGTCCATTCAGTGTTATCAGCAGCTTTATCATGTTTCTCAGGAGCTCATTACCCTCCTCCATCCCCAGCTCCTCCTCTCGTCCAGTCAGGACTTGGCCTTCTGATATTCCTCTTCAAATCAGACTCATTTTCTTGAATTATGTTGTTACATTATATTATTGTCATTAAGAACATTAATGATGCAATACATTTATGCAGGGAGTTCTTGCCCAGAACAGAACCATACAGACAACCCAAAATGTATGCTAAATGTCAATCATCTTTGACGATAGTGGTCCTGACAGAGCTGTAGTTGCTCTACTATGGCAAAATAAAAAGTGAAAAGAAATCATAAAATGAACATTCACACTACAATCTGTAAATATGAGACTTGATATAAAGATGTAAAATCAGAACTGAACAGTGTGCGTATGTGTGATGAACACTATGTGTATATAAAAGTATGTAATAAGAACAGTTATGCTCTTTTTCATTACAGATTGTACCTCTTCTGTAATCAGTTAACATTATATTTTTGAACATTTACTGAAGTCTTGTCTTGTGTGTATCAGAGCTCATGCTGTCCTCCGAAGGACATCATAGTTCAGATCGGCACATCACTGTACAGAAAATTGAGATATTTCAAATGATTTTACTTGTGGCAATATCTTGAAGTTTTGTGGATTTTGTTTAAACTTGAAAGTCTTTTGTAATTGAAATTGCCCTGATTTTGGATTTGATTTTGAAAGTTCTCCAAAAAAGAGAGAGGGGAAAAAACAAAAGAAACTCAATGAAGGGCAAAGAAAATTTGTCAGTTAATGAGCTCAATAAAAATGCAGAACTTGTTGCTTTTTTAACCCTTATTCATGAATAATTTATTTAGCTTGCATGTGTCATGAGTAAATAAATTCAATTTATGAAAAACATTTGTCATTGACCCAAAACTTTACAGTTACAGTTACTAAATGAAAAGATAATTTTATTCTACTGAAAGCCCTTTGTACACAGCAAAAACTGCAGTGTTAAATTAACTCTTCCGGGAGTATATGTGAGACCATACTCAAGAGTGTTAAAGTGTTAAAAAAAGAGTGTTAAATGAACACTGAAGCGGTGTTAAAGTTAATGAGTTAATTAAGTGATTAACAGTGATGATTGACCATTATTGAAGACACCTGATGATAACAAGCAGAATCACCAAAGGAGAAAGTCACAATTTTTAAGTTACCATCATCAAGGTCAGGGTTTGTTTTAGTTGAGCTCTTGACCCTTGACTTTTTAAAATAAAATTTTGTTTGGGCAGTTTTAACTGAATTTATAACATCCAGACAAACAAATGGAAAATATGAATAGGTGGTGTTGGTTATGTTTTCACATAATCATTATTTGATATGAATCACTGAACTCATTTAGAGCCCAATCTCTTATCTGAGTTAGATATACATTATTGATTACAGCAGCACTGTGATTCTACAGCACAAGATCAGCTTTATCAATATAATCTGAAGGATTTCACAAAAGTTGTTCTGATTTTAACAAAAAAAACCGTTCTTTTTAGGCACACACAGACATCAAGAATCATCCTGTGAATCTCAACAGTGGTGGCCATCATAAAGCATGTTGCAGTGCATTCTGGGAGCCACCAATCAAAACTCATCCACGGCTCCCATCATGCATTGCTGCATGAATAAATTATGAGCTGAATTGTTTTAGTAATTTCCTTTATTCTCACTATTTTATTTTTTTCTGTTTATGCAACTTTTTAGTAGTTTGTTTTTTGATGTTCAGAGTTGATCTGTTGATCAGAATATGTTGCTTGTCACCGTTGTTGAGATTCACAGGCTGATCCTTGATGTCTGTGTGTGCCTAAAAGAATTTTTTTTTTTTTTTTTAAATCAGAACAACTTTTGAGAAATCCTTCAGATTATATTGATAAAGTTGATCTTGTGCTGTAGAATCACAGTGCTGCTGTAATCAATAAAGTGAATCTAACTCAGAGATTGGGCTCTAAATGAGTTCAGTGAATCAGATCAAATAATGATTATGTGAAAACATAACCAACACCTGATCATCTTTTTTCTTTGCTTGTCTGGCTGTTATAACTCAGTTAAAATACCCCAAACTAAATTTTATTTTAAAAAGTCAAGGGACAAGAGCTCAACTAAAGCAAACACTCATCTCCACGATGGTGGCTTAAAAATAGTGATTTTCTCCTTTGGTGATTCTGCTTGTTATCATCAGGTGTCTTCAATAATGCTCAATCATCACTGTTAATCACTTAATTAACTCATTAACTTTAACAGCGCTTCATTGTTCATTTAACACTCTTATTTTAACACTCTTGAGTATGGTCTCACATGTACTCCCAGGAGAGTTAATTTAACACTGCAGTTTTTGCTGTGTACTACAGACTAATAGAAGTTCATATTAAAAGTTATGTGCACTCACTAACTGATTATTTGAAGTTACAGCAGATTTAAAGAATAGAGACGTGGTCAAGAATGGGCCAAAGAACATTATAAATATATGTTGCATCATTTAAAAAGTATGTCTGTGCTAGTCCACAATGTTAGTCTGTATTAAGATAGCACCTGTACTGTATTTATGTTTGTGCAATTGCTTTCTAGCTGGCAGTTATCTGCAAAAGATTCTGATTTTAATGGTTTTATCCAATTTGGTTGAGTTTTTTAACTACACAAAGTATTTGGATTCATAGTTTAATTTAATATTAAGAATATTAATATTAATATTCTTTTTTGTTCACTCAAATGGAATAAGTTCCCAGATCTCAAAATGTTTTTTTTTTTTTTTTTTTGAAAAACTGAAAAAGAGAGAGAAACAAAGGGGTGAAATATGAATTTCGTTTGTGATAATTAAATTAATCTTTTTGATGAAAGAAATGTCTGTTTGTTTTGAAATTATTTCTTTGCCACCAAGAAGAAAAAGAAGTATGCAAGATAGTAATAGTGATGAATAACTGAATAACAGAATTTAACACAATTTTGTCAAGTACTTTTAAAATTCTTGCAAGCTTGATTTGTTTTCTGACCATTCAACATATTAATAAACAACTCTCCGTGATTTAAAAAAAAAAAAAAACACTATAAAGAAGACTACACAGATCATGTATAACCAAACATCATATGCTGTAGAGCAGACAAGAGACTACAAATGTTCTCCAATCAATTCAGCAAGATCCACCCACTGACACTTCCTCTGACTGATGTGGGAAAAAAATTCTTTCTTTCTTTCTTTCTTTCTTTCTTTCTTTCTTTCTTTTTTTCTTTCTTTCTTTCTTTCTTTCTTTCTTTCTTTCTTTCTTTCTTTCTTTCTCATATCTTTGATTGCGATCTCTACAAAAGAGTTTAAATGGTGTGTGGATGGAGTGTTTTAATACACAGCAACAACATGAGGATCTTTCAGCTTTTTCTCTGTGAGTTTATTATGAATATATTTACATGCACTTTATCATTTTTTTACACTGTGGATTCACAGCATTATGCTACTGTTTTTTTTTTTTCTCTCTTATAGATGTCTTAATCTGTTACAGATTACACCAGATCCTCCAACAGTGATTCTACGATCATTCTCAACACCACGATCACCTTTTTTCCCTGATAAAACATTCAGAAAGAAATATTCAGTGCAGTTTAAACATCGTCTGGTTATAAATAATGTGACTGCTGATGAATTAGGAGTTTATTACTGTATGAACACTGATACACCTCCAAAATTCAGCAACAGCTCCAGACTGTACTTCACCGGTGAGTTCATTTGATCTGTGACTATTTACAGTTATAATTACTTTGTTGTTTTGTTTTGTAAAAGATTGGAGACTGACAGTAATAGATTATGGACACTTTCTTTACAGAACCAGTTCAACCGTCTGAGTGTCACAATCATACAATGATTGAGTTTATTGATCAGAATCAAACACAATGTCAGATTATCATCATATCTGCTCTGATGATCGGACTTCTGCTCATTGTGCTGATCGGTGAGTTTTTGCTCTTTCGGAAAAATTACATTTAAACAGCCAATGAAATATGAAACTGTCTAAAATATCAATATGATGTTCTTCTCTAGTGGCAGGTGACATTGTTATAATTATGAATTACAATTTAAGAAAGAATATAACTGTCAGTAAATACTGAATCTGAATTCATTGTCTCGCTCTTAGTGTTTGCTGGTGGAAAAACAGAACGGTTGGAAAAACACATTTATGATGTTGATCTACTGCAGACACGAGTGATATATCAGCTTCAAGACCAAAACCAAATACTTTCACAATAAAGTAAATCATGTGTCAGCATCAGAAAACATCAGTTTAGGACTGTATGAACACAGATAGATTAAGCGTCATTGTAACACGGTCTTTCATTTATCAAGTCTGGTGTGAAGACCTAGTTCATTTGGTTGAATTAAACAAATTTATATTAGTTCAAATCTCTTCATGAGTAAAATTAATTAATAGATCAGCCTTATGTGATAAAATATCTTTAAATTCACTCATAAGTGGATGTGCAACCGTGAACACATGACAGACTAATTCTCAAATTAAAGGCAAACTTTTTAGGATCTAAAAAGTGTATCGATATTAACACTTTAAATGTCCCAGTGAATAAAGATACATTGAAGTGTTAATAACTTGGCTTCTGTCATCAAGATCATCAGTGGAGAGAAAAGTGGGACTGAGTACAGGGTATTGTGGTATTGGGGGTTCACAACAATCCCCCCGAGGTGCCACATTTCTGCTGAGATGATATAAGAATTAGCAAATTGTACAATTCAAAAAATTCAAGGTAACTTTTTAAACAGTATATTCAACACCAAGAACAAGGTACACTGTTAAAAAAAACCTGTCAAATTTATGGTAAAATACCGGCAGCTGTGGTTGCCAGGAATATACCGTGAAAAAAATGTGGAATCTGTAAAAGACAATACGGTATACTGGTTTTGTAACCCTAAATTTTACAGCAGACAACGTATTTTTTTTACCAAAATCATGGTAGAAAAAAACAAATATATTTGTCAATTATACAGTAATTTTATGTAAAAAATGCAACTTTCCATAGCTTTTTACGGATATTTGCAGTAAAAAAAAAGTTATAATATAATAATATATACAGTAATTTGTTGTTAATTTAACAGTAATACACTGTAAAAAAAAAAATCCCAGTAAAATTTACGGTAAAAAAACGGCAGCTGTGGTTGCCAGAACTTTACCGTAAAAAATACAGTAGCAACGTTAAAAAAAATCTGTTAAATTTACGGTAAAATAAGGTATTTCATTAACTGATATAATGTTAATTTACCAACCTAATGAAGTACTAATATCTGTTTTGTACTTTCATAATACACTGACAGTCACCAAACATTGTGGTGATGAGAGTCACATGATGAATCAAAGATCATCACAAGCAGATTTCCCACAAGCTGAGAAGAATAACACTAACGTATAGAAGGAGCACACAGTGTCATTCACACACACACTAAACACCATCATGGTAACATGCATGAAATTTTAAAAATGCAATAAACATTAATTTAACAACATTAGATGTAACATAAAACCCTAATGTACATAACTGATTAGAAAAAAATGAGAAAAACTAAGAACAGAGTTATTTCAACGAAAATATATCAAATGTGAAGTGTCAAGCAGGGAATTGTGGGAATGTTAATTTATGGTTTTTCACTGTAATATTTACAATGAATTGTTATTTTACACTTCCAAAAACTGTGAATTTAATGGTATTTTACCATAAAATTACATTAGATTTATCACAGTTATTCACCGTATATAGTACGGAAACTTTCTGTAAACCAATTAATAGTTTTTCACCGCAGCATTTTTACAGTCTTTTACTGTTAAAATCACGGTCATTTTTTAATAGACCCTATTATGGTAAATAACTGTAAAAATAACAGAAATATGTTAAACCTTATTAAAACCTTTGACAGTAAAAAACACAGTGAAATTGTATAACAAATTACAGCATTTTATTTTGACCAGATACATTTTACGGTAAATTCCTGCACTGTAAAAAAAGTCAGTAAAATATACAGCAAAACACCATCAAATTCCAACGGTAATGGAGTGTAAAACCAAAAACTTCCTTTTACTGTATTAAATAGATTGAATAACCGTTAATTGTGAGACTGGATAAAACTTTGTTTTTTACTGTAATAAAATGTTGAAATTATAAATATTTTCTGTGAAAACAAATAAATATGCATACATTTTACAATTAAATATTGTAATGTTGAAAATGTCTAAAAACCTTAGATTTTATGGTATTATTTGAGTAAAACTACATCTTTTGGGGTTGTGCACATTGGAATTCACAGTATAAATCTGTAGATTTTTAAGCAAACAAAAACATTCATTTTTACAGAAGCAAGATGTTAAAAAATCCCACTAAACACTGGACGTCGGATAGACGTGCAGATCATGTCTATATTAGGTCTGTCGGTCCATGACCATTTCTGAACATCTATTCGACGTCCAAACTACACAGTTAAAAATTTTTTATTTTGACCAGATACATTTTCACGTCAATATTGGATGTCACCAATGAATCTGACCATTTCACAAAGAGAATGTCAGCATCAAAACAAAACCATCATGACTGTGATTCCCAAAGCATTGTAAACCTAAATTGATCAACTTTAGCTTACATCACTATTGGGAAACACAGTCCAGATCATAGTTTTTCTGGCCATAACAAACGTGCTTTACAAACACAAAGTTGGAGCAGCCAGAGATAAAATAGTGTTGATAGAGTCAAGAGCCCAACTAAAGGAAATGCTTTTCACCATCATGGTGACTTCAAACTAAACTTTCATTCAAACATTAACATCTAAACATCTGTTCATTCTCAGTAAGAACTTTTGTTGATGTGTGACAGAAATCAAATCAAACTGGTTAATAATAAGTGTAATAATGTTTAATGGCTGGAAGTCAGTTGTAGATGTTGTGTCTCTCTCTTTTTCTCTTGTTGTTTCTTCAGTGATTCTGCTTATTATCATCAGGTGTCTCCACTAATTGTCAATCATCACTCAATCATCAATCAATTATCTCATTAACTTTAACACTGCTTCAGTGTTAAATTTTAACACCCGGTAAGATGGACTCATATGTTCACTTTGGGTGTTAATTTAACACTGGGGATTTTGCTGTGGTATAGTTAAGTACTTTCACTTAAATGACAATTAATAGGTAATTTGCATTGCCATTTAAGTGAAATTATTGAACTTAAATATACAAGCTTGATAAAAATGATAATTCTAGAAGAAAATTTCAGATGGCACTTAGAGGCTTTTGCATCTGAGCTCTTCGTGTATTAATCATGTTGATAGGACCTATAAAACAAATATTACATATTAATCATGTCAATTTCCTGCATCTGTTATTGACGTCCAAATGACGTCCAAAACAATTACCCCGTTCAAAGGTCAAATGTTGAACGTCAAGATGACGTCCAAGTTGGGTCATGGTTGGACGTCCAAATAGTGGACCTGTATAATTAACAAATATATTTGTTTTTTCTACCATGATTTTGGTAAAAAAAATACGTTGTCTACTGTAAAATTTAGGGTTACAAAACCAGTATACCGTATTGTCTTTTACAGATTCCACATTTTTTTCACGGTATATTCCTGGCAACCATAGCTGCCGGTATTTTACCGTAAATTTGACAGTTTTTTTTAACTGTGTAGTTTGGACGTCGAATAGATGTTCAGAAATGGTCATGGACCGACAGACCTAATATAGACATGATCTGCATGTCTATCCGACGTCCAGTGTTTAGTGGGATTTTTTTAACATCTTGCTTCTGTAAAAATGAATGTTTTTGTTTGCTTAAAAATCTACAGATTTATACTGTGAATTCCAATGTGCACAACCCCAAAAGATGTAGTTTTACTCAAATAATACCATAAAATCTAAGGTTTTTGGACATTTTCAACATTACAATATTTAATTGTAAAATGTATGCATATTTATTTGTTTTCACAGAAAATATTTATAATTTCAACATTTTATTACAGTAAAAAACAAAGTTTTATCCAGTCTCACAATTAACGGTTATTCAATCTATTTAATACAGTAAAAGGAAGTTTTTGGTTTTACGCTCCATTACCGTTGGAATTTGATGGTGTTTTGCTGTATATTTTACTGACTTTTTTTACAGTGTAGACTGTGATGAGTACACTATCAGCAAATATGAAAAGTAGGCATAATGGGCTCTGTGTTTTTATGGACAGATATTATAATTATTACAGCCCTGAAACACCATGTTTTATCTGTTTTATATTGTGAACACAATGTATAAACAGTGAAATAAACCTTTCAATGATGTGGCAACAGGAATTAATCAGATTTGGTAAATGAAAATTTAACAAACATAAAAATATTACACAAAGAATACTAAATGCATACTGGCAAACACCACATGATAAAAGACAGACTCATTTGTTCTTTAGCAAAAAGCTTTTTTACTGTTTCAGAATCTCAACAATGCAGTGCATAAGAAACAGTCAAAAAATTCCTAGTCCTAATTTGTCATTTCTGTCTCTGTTCTTTGTTCTTCAGAAGGGCATAAGGCAGATCGAATTCTTCCTCTCAAGAGAAATATGATGAAACAGGCTAGCACTAATACAGCTGATACAATGTAAGCCCAGAGCGGTGTTGATGATGTCTCCACATCTGCTCCTGTTTCCTCCCCTCTGTTTCCTTGATCGGTTGACTTGCTTCCTTTTTCTGCTGTTGATTCAGTAACAAAAAAATTTAATAAAAACAATATTTCTGCACTATGATAAAGACAACAGATCTGTCTATAATTCAGAATGGAACATCACTAGAGAACATCAACATTTAATCATATATTAATAAACAAGTCTCACCGTTGATGCTTAGCTGAACAGTCTTCGGTTCAGATGAGTGTGAGATGAAGCAGCTGAACGCTCCTGCATCAGAGTATTGAAGATTGTTGAGTTTGATGGAGAAGTTTCCTCTCAGATACTCATCAGGGAAAGTTTCAACTCTGTTCTTGTACTGTGGGTCCTGTTTCTCTAGTGAATCTTGACCCTTGACTATATCATACACAATCTTGCTGCCATTGTGTCTCCAATGCACATCAATGTCTTGAAGTTTATGATCATGTTCAGTGGATGAACACGGCAGGACAACAGAACCACCAATAAGAGCCTCTACTGTTTCCTGCAGAGACACTGAAGAAAATGTAACTGTAAACATGCGATCTGTGGCATGAATTAATCTTTTAAATTCAGTTTGTTTTGTTCTCACCTTTATTTATCAGCACTGCAAATACACAGATAAAGTAGTAACTGCAGAAACAGAAAAAAAAATAATAATTTCCTGTAAGTTCTTTAATGAATAAAGCTTCACAAAGTAATTAATTCAGATCTGTTTTCTTTTAAATTGAACTTTTAAAATGAGATCCTTTGGTCTTTGTCATTTAATAAATAATTACTGTAATTCATGGAGTTAAAGGTGCTAAAGAGGATGTTTTGTTTTATACATTTTTGCAATATTACTTGAAACTGTCTTTACTAACTGATAAAAGACTATTTATTAGGTGCACTGAAAGGAATAATATTAATATACATCATCTGTGCACGAGGTAGGGCCTTAAAAACATCAGCGTAAACGATTGGCCCTCTGGCTTGTCAATCACTGCCGTGACGTTCCTTGTGAGAGACGAGCGCGGCTGCACGCTCCAGTAACTTTCCACACTCCACAGGCGCCGCATGCAATGTTTTTGTCAGGAGACAGGAGTAACAACTGCAGATTATGAGTTACCTGTGGTGAGTCCGACATAATGAATCCAAAAAACACGACACAGCGAATGCCGGTGGTAAACACTCATTTTCCAATACTTGTGCACGAGTTTTGGGAGGCGTTCCTTTGAAATGAGCTGTGAAGGAGGGGGGCCATTCTTACGCATGCGCTCATTTCAAAAACTCACTAACAGTCTTTGGTTTCTCAGTCGACGAAAAGATCCTATTTAGCACCTTTAATATTTAATAATTAATAATCATTATTCATCATTTACTATAGGATAATTGAGTGGAAGCATTTCAATCTGAGCATTTCAATCAAATAGGCCTTATGCTTCTTTTTTTTTTTTAAACAGACTATGAATTCAGATCGAAATGCTTCCACTCAATTATCCTACAGTAAATGGTGAATAATGAATTTTGTTTGCAGTGTATACTATCTAAATTTACAGTGTTTACAACTAATTTAACAAATATCATTGGTGCATCATCATTATGTGCTAATCTCATCTGTAAATGTTACAGTTTAGCAGTAAATGTTCTTAAAGCTGCCTTGCTCTACTGGTAAAACCTGAATTCCTTGAATTCACCATAAGAAATCGAATTAATATCAAATAAAACTAATTACACAAGCAATGAGATTCAAGGTGGCTATACAAAATGCTAATGCTTATTGCTAATGGCTAAATCAAAATAAAGTTAAAGCTATTTCCCTGCAGATCAACTTGTTAACCATTTATTAATTAATCCACGTTTAAAGTATTAGCAATGTCAAAATGGTTTTTTTTTTCTTTTAAAGCTAGTTTAAGTGAAGCAGTTCAGGCCAAACACAGATGCAAGCAGCAAACAAGCTTCATCGGTACCGGAGAAGTACAACATGCTTGTTCAAACTGTTTCATTCAACACATACCTGATGATCATGATGCCCTAATATTACTTTCAGTATAGTGTATTAAAATATAGCCTATCAAATATTTCATAAATTAAGAAGAAACAATAATTTTTCAAACAAAGAAATTCTTCTGCTCGTCAGTGTCGCCGGGCTCTGACGAAAGCAACCACGTGAAATGACATGCGCACCAGATATTTAGTTCATCGTTCTCAAGTATATTCAAGCATATTCAGAAATACTGAGTATAAGGGAGAGGTTAAAGTTGACTGTCACATGCCTTACAGGGAATCTTTGTATAATGGCTGTTGACCTTCTGAATCTTCACCATTATTTAAATTGTTTCTGCTGTAAGTCATTGTATCGACAACATGTTTGCCATGTCCGTACTTCAGTTCATCAATGGAACAACACAACATTCGTGATATTCAGAGATATACAGTTATCAATTAAAATAAAAAAGATCATTTATTCAGCTTGCATCAGTCATGATTTAGAGAGTTTAAAAATGTTAATCTAAAAAATGTTTTAGGCTCAAATTTAAAAGTGCTGCATAATTTTTCACACCTATTTTTTAAAGTTCAATTATAAAAGCACAGTATAAATAAACATGAACAAAAAATAATTGAACAATGATTAAATTGAACTTACATGAGTATGAGATTGAAGCGTCCTTTCGTAAACTCCTCTGGGAAACACTGTGTTCTGGATCCTGATCTTCAAGTTGAATCAGTTCTCTGAATGACGTCTCTGCCGTCATGACAAGAACGTAGAGACACCCACATTCATGAGCTGCAGAGATTTTGTTGGTTTATTAAAAGCGTTAGTAAATGCAGCTGATAGAACAGAAAAACAGAACTTACTTTCTTCGGAAAATAAATGAACAAGTAAATAAAAACAGCATTTTTATCAGTTACCTTGATTGTTGTGCATGAGAAGAGACGCAGGAGGATAGTAATCAGACCAGATGAGTGAATTAGTTTCCCTCTGAAAACGAACAAAATATTGATAACGGTACACACAGTGAGAAAAAACAAAACAAATATAGTTACCTCTGATATATTCAAACTGTTAAGTTTTCTCTATTTTTTCTGCTGTCATTCCTAGTGTTGGCTTTAGTTTAGTGTCACTAAGAAAGCATGATATGAATGCAGCATTTCCATTGACAACCTCAGTTGTGTACAGAAACCAAGAGAGACAGAACTGGAAAAACTGGAGAAGGCATGTAGCCTAAAAAACAGCAAAGCAAAGCTTTGTATTGTTTGTATTACAGCAGTTTGAATGTATCGTGCTTCTATATAGACTTTTTGAAACCTATTGAGGTCAGACTGGTTTGGATCATGAACATTAAAGAGAAGCATTCAGTTTTCTTTTCCTTCATCAGTGTCAGTAGACGACAATTCTGAGAATGATCACTTGATAAAATTAGAGCATTGCAGTTCAGTCTGAAATGAGAAGAGGATGGCCGTATATTTTGACAGGAAGGAACTGATTTTTCCTGGTATTGTAAAGCATGAACCTACATGACCGTACATTGTTTAGCAAACAATCCGTAGAATTCAGAAGACAAACCGTCCACTCTTGGAAATGAGTTGATCTGAAGATGATTGATGTCTTCAGAAGTGTCCATCAAACACAGAGGCAGGACTAGCCCACTAAACCTAACTACAGAATTTTAAAAAGTAGATCATAAAAGAAATGCTGATGTAACAGAGGCAGCTAGTAAGAGCTGTGTGAGTAAACTCACTCAGACCTCAAGAGTATACCAGCAACTGACACTAGAGGCTGTGGTCTTTAGTGTCCTTGTTAGCGCATCTACCTCCATGCCAAGATGCCAGTTTGAATCCCACTCGGAATGGTGTGAGTAGAAATGGTGGGGTAACACTGACTTATATATACAGTAGAAGAAGCAAAATACTCTGCATCATACTCTGTAGATGAGATAATAATACATTTATTAAGATTCTCAGCTGTTATTCAAATTCATTCATTGAGAACGTCTTTAGTTCAAACCACTAACCTTCAGGTTAGTTTATGTACTGCAACATAACAATGAGACAAACATTCTATACAAACATTCAGAAAGAGGCTGTAAACGAGACAATTCAATATTTTATGTCTGAATATTGAATATTTCAGGTCCTTTTCTAGTTTTGAGAATATTTTTTCATATAAGCATATCTTTATTTTTACTAAAACAAGACAAAAATACTTTATGTTTGACATGCAAGGTGGCAAATGTTAGGGAAGAGTTCAGAGCACTGCATACAAGAGCACATTTGTGACTTTACTTTCAATATTTGCATGCTAGCTCTGTTTGTTTTCATAAAACCCGGAAAAGAATTTGCATTTGAGTCATATGGTTCCATCAGGAACTTCCTGTGGGATTTTAGAATTTAAATGATCTATTTGTGAATAGAATAAGGTGGTTAGCATCACTTGAAGATACTTTCACTTTTTGTTCAGCATCATAAAATACACAAACATAGTGCTTCAATAGTAACTTGTCTCAAAAAGTTCTTTAATTGTGATTAAGTAAAAATGTCTGTGATTAAGTAAAAGTCTGGATTAAGTTATTGATGACTGATCAAACTGTATAGAGATATTTATTAAACAAGATCGAACTGATGTTGGAAAATATGCAAATTAACAATCTTTTGTGCTGATAGGATGCAAATGTGGACTGTCTCTTTGTCTCTTTGTGCAGTGTGTTTAGTGCTCTTCTGACGTCAGTCTGCAGAGCTGTACAGCAGATCCCAACCATGAGCTCCGTGATTGATCTGTTTTACAACCCCATTTCCAGAAATGGGGTTGGAATATTTTGTAAAATGCAACATTAAGAATCTGTGGTTTGTTAATTCTATTTAACCTTTATTTAACTGACAAAAGTACATACAAGGTTTCCAATGTTTTCATTGACCAAATTATGTGTACTTTGTAAATATAGACAAATTTTTATTTTGATGGCTGCAACACACTCCAAAAAATTGTTTGATTCTCCTTTTCACGATGGACCATACATTTTCAATAGGAGACAGATCTGGGCACACATGCTGAATGAGGCCTGGCATTGTCTTGCCCAGGAAAGATGGCATATTGATGGCAGTATATGTCTCTGTACAATCCTAATATACACCTCCATTCCTTCACACAAGTAATCCAATTTTTCCAAAAACATGCTGAATCATGGACTCATCTGACCATAGCACACATTTCCACTGTTTTTTGGATCATCTGAGATGAAAACATCATCCTGTTAAAAACATATTAGTATAGTATTAGATCCTTCAATGTATCAGAACTCCTCTGCAGGTCATTCTTGATTTTGTCCTGCTACTTTAAATCAGATGTGGAGGGTTTAGTTAAAGGGGTCATATAATGCCACTTTTGCCAGATGTAAAATAAGTCTCAGATGTCCCCAGAGTGTGTATGTTAAGTTTTAGCTCAAAATACCCCATAGATGATTTTTTATAGCATGTTAAATCATAGGTGTTAAATTTGTCACTTTTTGAGGGTGAGCAAAAACACTTTTGTTTGTGTCCCTTTAAATGCAAATGAGCTGCTGCTCTCAAGAAGAGGGCATAGTTTCAAGAGCTAGGCTGCGTTCCACTCCAGTTTTAGACATGCACTAGCTAACTTGCCAAAGTACTTTCCTTCGGGGCCAGGGAAATCCCTGCCACTATTTTGAAATGCGTTCCACTTCGTGAAGTGGACGAGCGAAGTTTATATGGACACACCCTTGCTCTCTCGATTTTGACTGAAAATGTTGCATTAAACAATTTCGTAAGGAAAAAAATTAAATAATAAATCAACTCCATAACAGCTTACATGTGATCAAGGGCTTAGGACATTCCAATTCAGCCCATTGCAAAGGTTCAGCCAGTAAGCAATGATGTACATCCGAGTCAACGAGACTGAGGGAAGTTAGCGAGGGAAGGTCATAAAAAAAAAACTAACTGGAACGCAGCCATAGTGTTAGCTTAGCAGCGCCGATTACCTCACTTAAAATGTTAGAAACTGTTTAGACTTTTATGTAGGACACTGATGGAGAGACTCAAGAAGAATTGATAACATGTAACAGGATGTTTCTGAATGGTTAGTTGATGAATTTATGTAGCTGATGTGGAGTTAACTATCTTGAAGTCATTGATTAGCATATTCTGTCATGATAATCTATAAATCGCTTGTGTGGGAACTGTTGAAAGTTTTTACAGAGTCAGAGAATATATACTGCATGAAGATAGAACAGGTATAGCTTAGTTTAATTACGGTTATAACTTTCATGTTGTCATCTTGCTTTTATGACATGCTATTGCATTCGTATTATGTACTGTATTGCAATAACATGGCCTCATCCCTTAGTTGCGTGTTCTCGGGGGCAGAGTTTATCTAAATTTTAGGGTTAGTGATGTCACCAACCCAGGAAGAAGCTCGTTGCCGTTTGTTGTAGTCCATAAACAGAGAATTCTTTAAAGGAAAATATCTCCCTTTGCTTTGAACTTTGAGCATTGTAACTTTGCAGATGTTGTTTATGCTCAAACAGCAACATTACACACTAACTAAAGTTAAAAAAGTGAAATCATAATAAACCACCCCTTTAATATAACTCTGATTGTGCTAATCAGAAAAAAGAAAGTCATATACACCTAGGATAATTTGAGGGTGAGTAAAGCTTGGGTTAATTTTCATTTTAAAGTGAACTAATCCTTTAAAAAACATACTGCAGTTGCTCTGCTGCCCTCATGAGGCTGCAAATAAAGGTTCTCCACTTATGTTCACCAAGGTGCTGCTACTGGATATTTCTGGTCTCACCACTAGATGGCAGCTGTTAATGACAGACTCTCTCTGTTTCATGTGATTGGTTGTTCGCTGCAGAGCACACACTAGAGATTCTTCATATAGGCTAGGACCGTGAGCTGACAGAAAGGTTTATAGTGTGACCACTTAACCACTTAAACTGTGTTGGATTTGTTTTGGTTTTATCTACATGAAACCAGTTCTGTTACTGTGAGATTGTTCATGAAACAGTCCCTTTTGAATCCACAGAATCAGTCCTGAAACTGTTTACAGACACAGATCTAGAATTGGGCTCTACGGTGAATCTTTCTCAGTAGAAGTCGGTTTGTTTCAGTTTGTTGACTCAATTTAATCAAACACACGCATGTCACTTTAATATGTTTAACAATATCAAAAATCTTATAAAAACAGTGTTTATAAAATAACTAAATCATTTTTGATTACTGAAGTGATGATGGTAATGGGGGCATTCGATGTTGTGGTCAGAGTGAGTTTGACGTTGACTTCCTCTGCTTGATGTGAAGTTTTTTCTTCTTGTCTTTGCTTCAAAGCTGTAATAGATTTATCTTAAATGTTGTGTGGAGGGAAGCAGATTCATATTGAGGTGTTTTAATCACAACAACATGAAGATCATTCAGCTTCAGCTCTGTGAGTTCATTACATAATATCAGTATTTTTACATGTGCTTTTTCATGAATTGTTTTATGTTATAGGTTCAATCTTAATTAATAATGCTTTTTTCTCTCCTATAGATGTCTTAATCTGTTGTCAAGCAGCAGTAGCAGATCAACTAAGTGATTTGGGATCAAATGTGTCCATAAACTGTGATCTTGATGAAAATGAGGTTTATTGGATTTTACTGAAAACACCAGATCCTCCAACAGTGATTCTACGATCATTACAAACACCACTATCACCTTTTTACCCTGATAAAACATTCAGAAAGAAATATTCAGTGCAGTTTAAACATTGTCTGGTTATAAATAATGTGACTGTTGATGAATTAGGAGTTTATTACTGTATGAACACTGATACACCTCCAAAATTCAGCAACGGCACCAGACTGTACTTCACCGGTGAGTTCATTTACTCCTTCAGAGATCATAATGATGATCAGTGCAATTATTTACTATTCGTTTTACTGTTATTCACTACTTACTTATTTCATTGGTTGCTCCACACAGATATATATTATAGATGTATGAAACTGCAGTCATTGTGCTCCAGTGGAGACTGTCCGTTTTTACAGTAACAGATTATGAACACTTTCTTTCCAGAATCAACTCGACTAACTGAGTGTCACAATCATACAGTGATTGAGTTTATTGATCAGAATCAGACACAATGTCAGATTATTATCATCATATCTAGTCTGATGATCGGGCTTCTGTTCATTGTGCTGATCGGTGAGTGACTGTTCTTCATTTTAGAAAATAGAATATATGCAATTTGTAACAATTGAGTTTTTTATTTAGGACTGTTTATTCTGACTATTTAACAATTAATTTGTTATTTTTGTGACTTACAACCTTTAATAAATATTGAATCTGATATCGCTGTTTGATTTTTAGGACTATTACAAGTTATTGTTTTTGGAAACAGAAGGTCTGCAGAAGAATCACAACTCTACACTGATCTACAGCAGATGCAAGTTATGCAGAATCAGGAGCTATTGCAGGTAAAATATGCAAAACCATCATTATAACTAATATTTCTGACTTGATAGTTATCGAGGAGTCTTGACTTATTTCAACAAACTGTTGTTTGTTTAGATTATGACATTAATTTTGGTTCAGCAACTGCAGCAGGTACTAATATTGTTTTCCTCATTGCTCTTTCAGTATACTGAGGTGAATTTTACCTGCGTAAAAATATTTACCCAGCCCTGCCAAATCAACAGGACCCATTCTGCTCTAAAGCTGCTGAAGTCATAAACACTTGTGCATTACTGAGCTCATATATATTGTACATTATATGATTATTAACTTTTTCAGGATTTTATTAACCAATGTCTTTATGACTTCTGAGACCTTGAATTCCAAATATGTTGTTGTTTTACCACACTGTAAAAAAAACAAAAAAAACAAAAACAAAATTAGCTCATTTGAAAAAATAAGGCAACTACATATCACATTCAAATTGAACACATTCACATGAACTTAAAAATTCAAAGGTAATTAAAGAATGTTTATCATTTAGTAATGTAAAGAGTTACAATTTGTTCTTTCATCTCCAAGTTTGTTTCAAAGCTAACTACTTGAGCTCACAGCTCATGTTACAATTTCGGTTGTATGTGTACAGTCTATAATATATTTCCTTTGTGTGTCTCTGCCATTTTACTATGAAAAAAAATGAGAGTAAGGGTCCATAATGTTACAGTCACCGCCATGTCCTGTTTGTTGTAGTCTGCTTTTTGTCACGTGTTCCTTTGTTTTAGTTTCCCACCACTATCAGTCACCATGGACACTTATTGAACCACGCCCCCTTGTTATCTTGTTAAGCTTGTTTGTATCAGTGTATTTAAGTTCCTGTCTGTGTTCTGTTCTTTGTTGGGTTTCATTTGTACTTTGGATGTGTTGGTGTATGCTCTGTTCTGGATTCTGTGTTTCTCCCTGTGGATTATCAAGTAAAGACTTATTATACGTTACTCTTCCTCGATGTGTGTTTGCTCTACCAGCATCCTGTAACACATAAGGATAATACAGTAAAAATGCTAAAAAAAAAAAAAAAAAAAAAAGGCTTTTGTTAGGGCAGTACATTATATTTTAAGGCCGTATGTCCACTTTAACAAATTCTGTGGCACCACATTTCTTTTTTGGAAAGAAATCAATACTTTTATTCAGCAAGGATACATTAATTTGATCAAAAGTGACAGTAAAAACATTTATAATGTTACAAAATCTTTCAATTTTAGATAAATGCTGTTCTTTTGAACTTTCTAATCATTAAAGATTCCTGCACAAAGTTGTACACAACTGTTTTCATCACTGATAATAATCATAAATGTTTCTTGAGCAGCTAATCATTATATTAGAATGATTTCTGAAGGATCACATGACACTGAAGACTGGAGTAATGATGCTGAAAATTCAGCTTTGCATCACATAAATTACATTTTAAAATATATTCAAATAGAAAACATTTTTTAAAAAAGTTGTAATATTTCACAATATTCCCGTTTTACTGTAAGTTTTGATTAAATAAATGAGTGACAGAAAAGACTTCTTTTAAAAACATTAAAAAATCTTACCAATCCCAAACTTTTGAATGGCAGTGTATACAGGTGCTGGTCATATAATTAGAATATCATGAAAAAGTTCATTTTTTTTATTGTAAATTATTTTAAAAAATGAAACTTTCATATATTCTAGATTCCCTACATGTAAAGTAAAACATTTCAAAAGTTTTTTTTTATTATTTGTTGATTAGAGCGTTCAGCTCATGAAAGTCCAAAATCCAGTATCTCAAAATATTAGAATATTTACATTTGAGTTTCATTAAATGACCATCCCTACAGTATAAATTCTGGGTATCTCTTGTTCTTTGAAACCACACTAATGGGGAAGACTGCTGACATGGCAATGGTCCAGGAGACAATCATTGACACCCTCCACAAAGAGAGTAAGTGACAGATGGTCATTACTGAATGTGGTGGCTGTTTACAGAGTGATGTATCAAAGCATATTAAATGCAAAGTTGACTGGAAGGAAGAAATTGGGTAGGCAAAGGTGCACAAGCAACAGGGATGACCACAAGCTTGAGAATACTGTCAAGTAAAGCCAATTCAAACACTTGGGAGAGCTTCACAATGAGTAGAATGAAGCCGGAGTCAGCGCATCAAGAGTCACCACACTCAGACATCTTCAGGAAAAGGACTACCAAGCCACTTCTGAAACAGAAACAACGTCAGAAGCATCTTACCTGGGCTAAGGAGAAAAAGAACTGGACAGTGAACAGTGGTCGAAAGTCCTCTTTTCAGATAAAAGTAAATTTTGCATTTCATGTTGAAATCATGGTCCCAGAGTCAGAAGGAAGACTGGAGAGGCACAGAATCCAAGCTGCTTGAAGTCTAGTGGGAAGTTTCTGAAGTCAGTAATGATTGACAATTTTGAAAATCCATTTTTTGATTGATCTTAGGAAATATTCTAATATTTTGAGATACTGGACTTTCATGAGCTGTATGCTCTAATCATCAAAATAAAAAAATAAAAAAAACCTTTTGAAATGTTTTACTTTACATGTAGGGAATATATGAAAGTTTCATTTTTAAAAATAATTTACAATAAAAAAATGAACTTTTTGAAGATATTCTAATTATATGACCAGCACCTGTATATGAATTCAGTAAAAATTCAATTATTATTTTGTCTTGTGGATTATAATGTGAATATGTGTTATGTGAAATAGCCTCAAAACACTAAATGAACAACAAAATGCAAGTTTTATTAATATTCTTATTTTTATTTTAAATGATCACACATATAGTATGTTTATTACATAAATGGTTTTGTATTCAGAAAAAAAAAGTTTCAGGCAACACCATGTGGTTAAACTCAACTGAAACGCTCAACCAAAACCAGAAAAATGTTCCTCTGGTCACTTGACAGCCAATGACAAACAGGGTCTCTCACCTTTGTCTAGAGTGGAGGTTTATTCATGAACCGAGCACAGTGTTTTTCCAGTACCTTTATACATTTATGTATCTTAGTTCTCACAGTTGTCTAAACCTCAAATGGAAACAACAGCACTGCAGTACGTCTGCTGGGGTTTAAACACTGTTCTTTACTTCATGATGACCTTTTGTCTGTATATCTAGATCAACACATTTAATATCAGAGCATATGACAACTGTAACTTGAAAAGCACCCATAGTTACTGAAGATTTTATTTCTGTGAATGGTTATACTGCACCTGTCAAACGTGAAGCTTGGTCTGCAACCTATAGCCAAAGTCCTACAGAGATGTAGGCTACTGACATGTGAGAAATAGAGAGAGAGAGTAGATTTTGAGGAGGCCCTTTCTCATACGCAACACTTTTAGATCAAGCGTAGTGTTAGTTCTAGCAGGTCACGTCAGTCAAGCTGGCATCGGCTGACTCTCAGCTGATCCACGTCTACCTAAAACAATACAGTGCCTATCACAGCATCCCTGTATAAGGTCCATTCAGTAGCTTTATCATGTTTCTCAGGAGCTCATTACCCTCCTCCATCCCCAGCTCCTCCTCTTGTCCAGTCAGGACTTGGCCTTCTGATATTCCTCTACGAATCAGACTCATTTTCTTGAATTATGTTGTTATATTATATTATTGTCATTAAGAACATTAATGATGCAATACATTTATGCAGGGAGCTGTAGTTGCTCTACTATGGCAAAATAAAAAGTGAAAAGAAATCATAAAACGAACATTCACACTACAATCTGTAAATATGAGATTTGATAAAAAGATGTACAGTCAGGCTGAACATTTTGTGTGTGTGTGTGTGTGTGTCAATATTTAATAGAAGTCAATATTAAAAGTTATGCGCACTCACTAATTGATTATATGAAGTTACAGCAGATTTCATTTTCCCAGCATGCTTTGCTTTGGGCTGTTAAAGGAGTATACATTTTGAAATTGTTATTTTTGTGTTTTTGCACAATTAATATTGGGGTAGATCTGGTATTTTGGTAAATGTCTGTGTATGTCTGTGCTAGTCCACAATGTTGTATTAACTATAGCTAGCACCTGTACTGTATGTGTGTTTGTGCAATTGCTTTCTAGCTGGAATTCATCTGCAAAAGATTCTGATTTTAATGGTTTTATGCAATTTAGTTGAGTTTTAGCTACACAAAGTATTTGGATTTATAGTTTAATTTAATATTAAGAAGTATTCTTTTTTGTTCACTCAAATGGAATACGTTCACAGAACTCATAAAAATGTTTTTTTGAAAAACTGAAAGAGAGAGAAACAAAAAAAAAGTTTAATTTAATTATCACAAACAAAATTCATATTTCACCCTTTGTGAAATATGAATTTTGTTTGTGATAATTAAATTAATCTTTTTGATGAAAGAAATGGCTGTTTGTTTTGAAATTTTTTATTTGTTAGCAAGAAGAAAAAGAAGTATGCAAGATGGTAATAGTGATGAATAACAGAATTTAACACAATTTTGTCAAGTTCTTTTAAAATTCTTGCAAGCTTGATTTGTTTTCTGACCATTCAACATATTAATAAACAACTCTTCATGATTTAAAAAAAAAACAAAAAAAAAAACACTATAAAGAAGACTACACAGATGTTTATGTGGCCAAACCAAACATCATATGCTGTAGAGCAGACAAGAGACTACAAATGTTCTCCTATCAATTCAGCAAGATCCACCCACTGACACTTCCTCTGACTGATGTGGGAAAAAATTATTTTTCTTTCTTTCTTTCTCATATCTTTGATTGCGATCTCTACAAAAGAGTTTAAATGGTGTGTGGATGGAGTGTTTTAATACACAGCAACAGCATGAGGATATTTCAGCTTTTTCTCTGTGAGTTTATTATGAATATATTTACATGCACTTTATCATTTTTGTGGGTTCACAGCATTATGCTACTGTTTTGTTTTTTCTTTCTTTCTTTTAGATGTTTTAATCTGTTGTCAAGCAGCAGTAGCAGATCAACTAAGTGATTTGGGATCAAATGTGTCCATAAACTGTGATCTTGATGAAAATGAGGTTTATTGGATTTTACTGAAAACACCAGATCCTCCAACAGTGATTCTACGATCATTCTCAACACCACGATCACCTTTTTACTTAAATAAAACATTCAGAAAGAAATATTCAGTGCAATTTAAACATCGTCTGGTTATAAATAATGTGACAGCTGATGAATTAGGAGTTTATTACTGTATGAACACTGATACACCTCCAAAATTCAGCAACGGCTCCAGACTGTACTTCACCGGTGAGTTCATTTGATCTGTGACTATTTACAGTTATAATTACTTTGTTGTTTTGTTTTGTAAAAGATAGGCTCATTTGTTGCTTCATTCAACAGAGAGATTAATGTTTATTTTTTAGTTTTAAAATTGCAGTGGAGACTGACAGTAACAGACTGTGGACACTTTCTTTACAGAACCAGTTCAACCGTCTGAGTGTCACAATCAAACAATGATTGAGTTTATTGATCAGAATCAAACACAATGTCAGATTATCATCATCATATCTGCTCTGATGATCGGACTTCTGCTCATTGTGCTGATCGGTGAGTTTTTGCTCTTTCAGAAAAATTACATTTAAACAGCCAATGAAAAAAGTCTCAAATATCAATATGATGCTCTTCTCCATAGGCAGGTGATGTTGTTGTAATTATGAATTTTCTTTTATTTAGTCTATTGACTTTTTGGCATTTCTACAATTGAAGAAAGTATAATATATCCATTAGTAAATACTGAATCTGAATTTATTGTTTCATTCTTAGTGTTTGCTGTTGGAAAAACAGAACGGTTGGAAAAACACATTGATGATGTTGATCTACTGCAGACACGAGTGATATATCAGCTTCAAGACCAAAACCAAATACTTTCACAATAAAGTAAATCATGTGTAAGCATCAGAAAACATCGGTTTAGGACTGTATGAACACAGATACAGATTAAGCGTCATTGTAACACGGTCTTTCATTTGTCAAGTCTGGTGTGAAGACCTAGTTCACTTAGTTGCATTAAACAAATTTAAAAAGGTGTTTGTATTCTTTAAATATGTTTTGTATTCTTTGTTTGTTAAAAAAAAGCCTGGCTTGAGTCACACCTTGTATTTATACAGTTTATATTGTAATTTTGTTAACTGTTATAACCATTGGTGAATTTTAATATAAATTATTTTTTATTATTGAAGATATTTATATAATTTATATATAAAATATATTAATATGTATATTAATTATTATTACTATTACTGTGGATTATACTTTATATATATGTATATAGATTTTAATTTTAAAAAAAGCAATCTACAGGCTACATACAGCTTGGTTAAACTCAACTGAAGTGCTAAAAAAACAGAAACATGTTCCACTGGTTGGTAACTTGGTCATCTGACAGCCAATGACAAACAGAGTCTCTCGCCTTCGTCTTTAGTGGTGGTTTAACCTTGAACCGCATGCCAATACTTTTATATGTTTATGTATGTCAGTTCTCATAGTTTATAACCTCAAATGGAAACACTGGGTTTAAGCTCTTCACGAGATGAGGCTCCTTGTTTGTGTATCTAGATCTACACATTTAATATCAGAGCATTCGCCTGTGCTGTAAAACATAGAAATCACTTTTACACTTGAGGATTATATTTCTGTTCAACAATGACTCCAACTGTCAAAGCTGTCTGACATGGATCAGAGTGATTCTCAGGGGGTTGTGGGTGACACGGTCATTGACAAAAGAAGGGCAGGTGGTAATATTCTCAGAAATCAAATGAGCTTTACTGGTTTATAACACCCCACCCGACCCCCGTCCTTCATAATTTAATTGTTAATCACTGTTAACACATCTGCTGTAAACCTCAGTTAGCCTACATATGAGATCTGTGATAACATCAGTTACAAAATAATAAATAACAATGAATAATAATAATACAAATTTACATACATTTCCTTTGCATTTATTTTTTTGCCGTCAATGATTAAAATGAGTACAATTTCAATAACAAAATAAAACCTGTCAGGATAATGTACATCCACAAACCTTCACTTTAAAAATACACTGGCACACGTAAGTGTTTTATAACTAGATATGCTACTATATTGATTCACATGAAAACATTTTCCATTGTTTTTTGTATGGCGGTGAGAATCATAAATGACCTACAGAGGGCAGCAGAGGAGCTCTGATACACAGAAAAACACCAGCAAATGTCCAAAATAAAATGTTCAGTTAATCGTATCAGCGCTGTCATGTGAACTGTGTTATGAAGTGTAAGTGTACTTTTTCCTGATCAAACATACTGGAACAACACCAACAACAACAATATGGGTGATTTAGTAAAACTGAGTAAATGAACAAATCAGTAAATCAGCAATTTCTATCAATGAAAAACATTAGTGACAGATTGGCATAATGACAGCTTGTCTGATCTTCTGACATTTTGTAGAATCATAATTTAAGCAAATTTGTATCCTGAAACTTAAATCTTACTCGGAATGAACAACTTCGCCTACCAGAGAAGAGAATTAAGGTAATATAATGGCGTCATGTGACACCAGGTTAAATTTGAGCTGGACTACGTCATGCTCGAGAGAATAAGGTGTGGACGATTTCTGATGAAATAACCAGAACAAAATATTGCTACACTGATCTATATAATACATGGTTACATAATTATTTACAGTATGTATATACAGTTAGAATTTATAGGGTACCCATAAATATTTGGACACTCTGGACTTAATTCTTATTAAAAAGTCTTGATTCAGAGTTTACGTATGTGAATGTCCTTACGTTAAATGTGCAGTTACCCAGCTAACAAAAAGGAGTTGTCAGAACGTTTTGTTAACATTCTCTTTAAGTTATGAAAACGTTATTTTGGAATGTTTTCTAAACGTTCAAAACGTCCAGTTTTTTTAATGTATCAAGAATGTTTTTTCTTGGTTTATGTAAACGTTAGAGGAACATTCCATTCTATCATTTTGGAAATGTTATAAAAACGTTATTTTGTAATATTTTCGGAACGTTCAAATTAACTGTGTTTAAGAACGTTTTTTCTTGGTTTATGTGAACATTAGAGGAACATTCCATTCTATCATTTTGGAAATGTTATGAAAACGTTATTTTCTGAACGTTCAAAACCACCTGCCCCGCTAGAAATTTTACGTTCCCAGAACATTCTCAAAACATCCCCACTGGTGTTGAGGACGTTGTCTAATAATGTTCCCAGAACGTTCAGAGACGGTCACGATGTGGAGTTCTTTTAAAGTTTGGGGAACGTTATTTGGCGGACATTCACAGAACATTTAGGGAACCATATTTTTTTTTTTTTTTTTTTTTTAAAAACATCCCTGCTGCCCTCGTCAAAAAAGTCAATTAATAAAAGTATCTGCTCAAACAAAAACTAATTTTTCTTAAATGTCTTACAAAAGACAAAAAAACAACAGCACATGCATGCGCTAATGCAACTACTGTATCACTGCATCAGCAACTACACAGTTACTGTCTTTAAATAAAACAACATGCAGCAGAGCATCAGTGTTTCTGGATCATCACTGACTGAAGCTCAGGATCTACTCTCCAGCACAATGGTGACCCACAAAACTCAGATAACAGAAACAGAACATTAAACACTAACAGATCTCTCTAGATATCTGCATCTTCACATTACAAACCACTCTGACTTTGTTTCTTTCATACAAATCTTCTTAATGAGGTGTTGATGTTTTATCAAATGTATAAATGTCACCGTTATGGAGGTAAGCGCTTGCTTAGTTGGGCTCCTGACTCTTAACACTTTGACTACTTTTCCCCCAATTGTTGCAATTGTGTTTTTGAAGCATTCGTTGCAAAAGAAATTGTGAGGAAATAAATGTCTGATCATATGGATTTGGCAGCTCATTTTTTATGATTTTGTCATCATACAGTCTTTCATGTTGTTGTAGTCATATGAATGTATAAAATCCTGTCCTTTTTTGATATTCTGAAAGTTTTCATTATTTGCCAGAAATTATTCAAACAGCATCATCCAGATTCACACAGACATCAAGATTCTGCATATGATCCTCAACAATGGTGACAAAATTTTCAGATAAACAGATTAAATCTGAACATCACAACACAAGCTAATAAAGTCACAAAAAAGATTTTTGTTTAGTGTCACCATCATTGAGGATCATACGCTGATTCATGATGTCTGTGTTAAACATATAAAAACCTCGCTTAAAACTCTTGTCTGTATAAAGAATTTAATATAAAAATGCATTAATAAAACTAACAGTTAATACATTCACAGCTTGAGGTTTTAATGGAGATCAGCAAATCAGGACATTACATGATGACTGAATCACCAGCACTTAACAACTCAATTCATCTGATCACTCACTAAAAAATGTTGGGTTAAAAATAACCCAACAGATAACCCAACTATGGGTTAACATAGCACCTTCCCAACTGTGGGTTATTTTTAACCCAATGGTTGGGTTAAAAGCCAGTTGGGTTAAAAATAACCCACAGTTGGGAAGGTGCTATGTTAACCCATAGTTGGGTTACTTGTTGGGTTATTTACTAATTATGACTATTAACTTTTATTCATGACATTATTTTAATATATAAAATACACTTTGTTTTCTAGATTGTTTATTTGTATAAAATAATATGTTTTAACAAATATATTTTAAATTACAAATGAAATATTGTGGAGCCATTTAATGTAAATATAAGTGTTAATATTAAATTCAAAACCTATGCAAATTTGTACAAACAGTACACATTCAAAACCTACACAAACATGTACAGAGTAAACTCAAAACATAAATAAAATATGTATACAGAACACAAAAATTCAAATGAACACTATTTAAACCTACACAAAAGTGTACAGTAAATATTAAATTCAAAACCTATAAATTTGCAAACAGTACACAATTAAAACCTATATTTAAAACCTTCGCAACCATGTAAACTCAAAACATACATAAAATATGCACATATACAGAACACACAAATACAAAATGAACACTAAATGAAAAACTATGAGTACACATAAATTCATAACATTAAATCCTTCAATAAATAAACATATCACACATACAGCAGGTGCTTGAGGTCCGCAGTGAGGTCGGCCACAGGTAGGAATAATGGAATAGGAATCCAGTTCTATTTTGTCAACACTGTACATTGTATGCATTGATGTGTTGTAAACATACCTTAAGTAATAAAACCACAAATATGTTGGACCTAATGATGATGATCAAAATTCTTAAGGAGGCAGCAGTGTTGAAGGAACCCCTCTTAATAGTCAACATTTGAAGTGGATCCAAAAAATATATATATACATAAAAAACTTGGGAGTTCTCTTTGTCCTCAAGGCATCAAGTCATGTGGATCCTGGCTTGTCTCACTGCTCAGGTAATGCATTATATTAGTGCCAACCTTCAAAGAATAAATAAAGTTTAGTTGGCATGCACTGTGACAACATAAGCAATGTAAAATTATGTAAAAGTTACACTGAAGCAGTGCTGTACTGAATTAAAATATAGTCACTGCATTACACCTGCTGTTAAAGGGTTAATTCAGCTTCCCAAAGAGCACAGCGTTAAGGGAACAGTGGATGAAGTTTCAGGGCTCGACAATAAGGACTGCCCGATGGCAGAGGGGCCAGTGTGAACGACGCTCAGGACGGTAGACGGAACGGTCACTTGTCTGATCAGGCCAGTGTTGTAGGGTATGCAATATATATCGTCTATGTCTATGATATCGCAATTGTTGATTTAACGATCTGAAATTATCAAGTATGTCCCTCAATTTACAAAACCAAACAAAAACACACTCATTGAGCGCACGCATGCAATATGTGACGTAGTCTAGTAACAGTTAGGTTAGACTAGTGCGCGTGCATATTTAGAGTGTACACTTTCACTGCGCGTGGTTTAGTCTATTAAAATGCCTTTAGAATGACCCAGAATTCAAGGTAAGGGGCAAAAATGCTCCAGTATATCCTTTATATTTATATCACTTAATATAGTTAACCAATATTACACAGCGCAATTTTTCTCCAAATATCAATAATTTCAAATGTGATATTGATTTTATTCGGCGTACAGTTTAATGAACAATAACTTAATATCAATGGACTTTAATTTTAGACACTAAATAGCCTGTTTCACTCTATTTCGCCAACGAAAATAGTTCCAAACAAAGTCCACAGAATTGTTTTGCGTCTCTGAGCAACACTTCCTGAATTGATCAGCCGTTTTAATGAATCGGTTGAATCTCAATGACTCGCTCATTAGCAGGGACTTGCTGCCACCTACTGGCGGGTTTAATTTCAGGTTTAAAGTGTCTTTTCATTTTTTAAATAATTTCAAATAACCCTTCTGGGCCATAAAAATTTTAGTTGCGTGGACTCTTAATGGAGGGACAGAAATTTCTTTAAATATCTTTAAAAAGATTTTGATTTGCGTTCCAAAGATGAACAAAGGTCTTATAGTTGTGGAACAACATGAGGGTGAGAAATTAATGACAGAATTTTTATTTTTGGGTAAACTAACACATTAACAAGCAGAATCAATATGTACAGAGCAGTGTAATTTATCAAAGCTCATTTTGCAGTGTTGCTTTTACTTACAGGGTGATTGTCAGTTAAGCTGTGCTTCATTTCAGCACCATTTTCCCATCTGTGAGACATGGCGATGATGGCAGGACAGTGGGAAGGGTTTTGAAGGCAGTTTCTCCATGGCCATCTTTGAAAGACAAGTTTAAAAAAAATTGTATTTATACCACGTGTGTGTGGACAAATTTCACAAGCATGACATGGTCAATACATTTTTCCCAAAATAAAACAACCCTTCACTATTCTGAACATCATTAAACTCAGCATTCCATTTCTTCAATAGTTTTTGTTCCAAAGGAGGTGTTGTACGTCTAATGAACACATTAGCTTGGCTGTGAGGACTTCTTGCGTTCTTTTGATACTAAATCGTTGTCAGTCATTAAACAACTTGGATTCTGTTTAAATTAAAACATAATGTATTAAAATGAAGGAAGACAACTGAGAAAAAAACAAAACAAGAGTAATAAACTGTACCCCAGTGTTTACCTGGTTCTGTAGTAGCCCTAGCACTGCACATTTTGTCTTTCTAATCCTGATTTAACTTACCAGCTTGTTAGCAGAGACTCCAAGGCCGTAAAAGGGTGTCAGATAAGGAAGACATCAAAAATGTGTATTGCTGGGGATAATCTAGGACCAGTTGAGAACCACTGTCATCCAGCAGCATAAAACTTTCATCCACTTCTTGCTCTGTGTTACAATAAAACAGAAAAATGAAATATTGACAGTATTTTAAAAAAGTTGTCACTTATTTAAATAGCTTACCTTCAAATGTTTCCATTAAATAGCAGGTTGTTGTAGTCTTTGCTTCACAAATTATTCCATTTGTCTAAAACACAAGTATAAACACATTTAGTACAACACAAATGCAAGAACTAACATAACGTTAGCTTCATACGAAATAATAGTACAAAGATGCTTCAGATACCCCTGTAATACATTTACATGCATTACTATATAGAACATGCATTATTAATATACCACATTTCTGCAAATACCAGATTTGCATTTAGTGTTACTACAGTAAATCTAATAAACAGTAGGTTATTTATCGATAACTCATGAACTAATCGTTCATTGGTTGCACAACGTTTTTCCAGCTTTTGCATAGAAGCTGTTGGGAATATTGCGCTTTTTCATCTTACAGTATTCTTAGATTTTAGCGAATTCAAACAGCCCTGTTGTGGTGCCGTATGTATGTCGAGGATCGAGGACCGAGCCCGCGCTGCATAGGCCGAGCTGATAAACGGTCCGTGCGGCGCGGCTCGGCCCAAACGGCACTTTCGTTCCGCATTTCTAAAAGACCTGTACAAAAAAAGTACTTTTTTAAAGTCTGAAGCTCAAATTTAGTTGTCATGAAAGATTATCACGAAGACCGTAAAACATGCGTAATATTGGATAGTGATTACTGAGACCTAACGATCTTCCTTAGTAAAAATATAAAATTCAGTTTTAGAATATACGTAAGTTAATGTTTCACTACACAATACCTAATGTTATAAAAGTTTTATATACGAAAACGACATGCTTACCTTCATAATCAGGCTGCAGCAGCTTCTTTCCGTTGACTGTCCCTGGACCGTTAAAATTTGAACCGTCACGGGATCCGCATTTAACCCAACAGATGGGTTATTAATAAAAATAACCCAACGATTTTAAAAATGACCCAACATTTTTGGTAAATAACCCAACCTAGTGACCCAATATGTGTAACCCAACGGTTGGGTTAATAAAATAACCCAACGTTTTTTACTGTGCAGAATTCCTTTTGCGTTTTGTGCTATAACTAACAAACACAGTTAAAGCAGTCAAAGAAAAACTAATGATATGTCTCAAAAATCAAGAGCCTTTCAAATGCTCACCTCTATAACGGTGACTTCAAATTTTATTATTTTCTATAAAACACACACGTACACAGTAAAAAACGTTGGGTTATTTTATTAACCCAACCGTTGGGTTACACATATTGGGTCACTAGGTTGGGTTATTTACCAAAAATGTTGGGTCATTTTTAAAATCGTTGGGTTGTTTTTATTAATAACCCATCTGTTGGGTTAAATGCGGATCCCGTGACGGTTCAAATTTTAACGGTCCAGGGACAGTCAACGGAAAGAAGCTGCTGCAGCCTGATTATGAAGGTAAGCATGTCGTTTTCGTATATAAAACTTTTATAACATTAGGTATTGTGTAGTGAAACATTAACTTACGTATATTCTAAAACTGAATTTTATATTTTTACTAAGGAAGATCGTTAGGTCTCAGTAATCACTATCCAATATTACGCATGTTTTACGGTCTTCGTGATAATCTTTCATGACAACTAAATTTGAGCTTCAGACTTTAAAAAAGTACTTTTTTTGTACAGGTCTTTTAGAAATGCGGAACGAAAGTGCCGTTTGGGCCGAGCCGCGCCGCACGGACCGTTTATCAGCTCGGCCTATGCAGCGCGGGCTCGGTCCTCGATCCTCGATCATACGGCACCACAACAGGGCTGTTTGAATTCGCTAAAATCTAAGAATACTGTAAGATGAAAAAGCGCAATATTCCCAACAGCTTCTATGCAAAAGCTGGAAAAACGTTGTGCAACCAATGAACGATTAGTTCATGAGTTATCGATAAATAACCTACTGTTTATTAGATTTACTGTAGTAACACTAAATGCAAATCTGGTATTTGCAGAAATGTGGTATATTAATAATGCATGTTCTATATAGTAATGCATGTAAATGTATTACAGGGGTATCTGAAGCATCTTTGTACTATTATTTCTTATGAAGCTAACGTTATGTTAGTTCTTGCATTTGTGTTGTACTAAATGTGTTTATACTTGTGTTTTAGACAAATGGAATAATTTGTGAAGCAAAGACTACAACAACCTGCTATTTAATGGAAACATTTGAAGGTAAGCTATTTAAATAAGTGACAACTTTTTTAAAATACTGTCAATATTTCATTTTTCTGTTTTATTGTAACACAGAGCAAGAAGTGGATGAAAGTTTTATGCTGCTGGATGACAGTGGTTCTCAACTGGTCCTAGATTATCCCCAGCAATTCACATTTTTGATGTCTTCCTTATCTGACACCCTTTTACGGCCTTGGAGTCTCTGCTAACAAGCTGGTAAGTTAAATCAGGATTAGAAAGACAAAATGTGCAGTGCTAGGGCTACTACAGAACCAGGTAAACACTGGGGTACAGTTTATTACTCTTGTTTTGTTTTTTTCTCAGTTGTCTTCCTTCATTTTAATACATTATGTTTTAATTTAAACAGAATCCAAGTTGTTTAATGACTGACAACGATTTAGTATCAAAAGAACGCAAGAAGTCCTCACAGCCAAGCTAATGTGTTCATTAGACGTACAACACCTCAGCAAACTGCATGGATTTGATCCTTTGGAACAAAAACTATTGAAGAAATGGAATGCTGAGTTTAATGATGTTCAGAATAGTGAAGGGTTGTTTTATTTTGGGAAAAATGTATTGACCATGTCATGCTTGTGAAATTTGTCCACACACACGTGGTATAAATACAATTTTTTTTAAACTTGTCTTTCAAAGATGGCCATGGAGAAACTGCCTTCAAAACCCTTCCCACTGTCCTGCCATCATCGCCATGTCTCACAGATGGGAAAATGGTGCTGAAATGAAGCACAGCTTAACTGACAATCACCCTGTAAGTAAAAGCAACACTACAAAATTAGCTTTGATAAATTACACTGCTCTGTACATATTGATTCTGCTTGTTAATGTGTTAGTTTACCCAAAAATAAAAATTCTGTCATTAATTTCTCACCCTCAAGTTGTTCCACAACTATAAGACCTTTGTTCATCTTTGGAACGCAAATCAAAATCTTTTTAAAGATATTTAAAGAAATTTCTGTCCCTCCATTAAGAGTCCACGCAACTAAAATTTTTATGGCCCAGAAGGGTTATTTGAAATTATTTAAAAAATGAAAAGACACTTTAAACCTGAAATTAAACCCGCCAGTAGGTGGCAGCAAGTCCCTGCTAATGAGCGAGTCATTGAGATTCAACCGATTCATTCAAGCGGCTGATCAATTCAGGAAGTGTTGCTCAGAGACGCAAAACAATTCTGTGGACTTTGTTTGGAACTATTTTCGTTGGCGAAATAGAGTGAAACAGGCTATTTAGTGTCTAAAATTAAAGTCCATTGATATTAAGTTATTGTTCATTAAACTGTACGCCGAATAAAATCAATATCACATTTGAAATTGTTGATATTTGGAGAAAAATTGCGCTGTGTAATATTGGTTAACTATATTAAGTGATATAAATATAAAGGATATACTGGAGCATTTTTGCCCCTTACCTTGAATTCTGGGTCATTCTAAAGGCATTTTAATAGACTAAACCACGCGCAGTGAAAGTGTACACTCTAAATATGCACGCGCACTAGTCTAACCTAACTGTTACTAGACTACGTCACATATTGCATGCGTGCGCTCAATGAGTGTGTTTTTGTTTGGTTTTGTAAATTGAGGGACATACTTGATCATTTCAGATCGTTAAATCAACAATTGCGATATCATAGACACAGACGATATATATTGCATACCCTACAACACTGGCCTGATCAGACAAGTGACCGTTCCGTCTACCGTCCCGAGCGTCGTTCACACTGGCCCCTCTGCCATCGGGCAGTCCTTATTGTCGAGCCCTGAAACTTCATCCACTGTTCCCTTAACGCTGTGCTCTTTGGGAAGCTGAATTAACCCTTTAACAGCAGGTGTAATGCAGTGACTATATTTTAATTCAGTACAGCACTGCTTCAGTGTAACTTTTACATAATTTTACATTGCTTATGTTGTCACAGTGCATGCCAACTAAACTTTATTTATTCTTTGAAGGTTGGCACTAATATAATGCATTACCTGAGCAGTGAGACAAGCCAGGATCCACATGACTTGATGCCTTGAGGACAAAGAGAACTCCCAAGTTTTTTATGTATATATATATTTTTTGGATCCACTTCAAATGTTGACTATTAAGAGGGGTTCCTTCAACACTGCTGCCTCCTTAAGAACTTTGATCATCATCATTAGGTCCAACATATTTGTGGTTTTATTACTTAAGGTATGTTTACAACACATCAATGCATACAATGTACAGTGTTGACCCACAAAATAGAACTGGATTCCTATTCCATTATTCCTACCTGTGGCCGACCTCACTGCGGACCTCAAGCACCTGCTGTATGTGTGATATGTTTATTTATTGAAGGATTTAATGTTATGAATTTATGTGTACTCATAGTTTTTCATTTAGTGTTCATTTTGTATTTGTGTGTTCTGTATATATGCATATTTTATGTATGTTTTGAGTTTACATGGTTGCGAAGGTTTTAAATATAGGTTTTAATTGTGTACTGTTTGCAAATTTATGTTTTGAATTTAATATTTACTGTACACTTTTGTGTAGGTTTAAATAGTGTTCATTTGAATTTTTGTGTTCTGTATACATATTTTATTTATGTTTTGAGTTTACTCTGTACATGTTTGTGTAGGTTTTGAATGTGTACTGTTTGTACAAATTTGCATAGGTTTTGAATTTAATATTAACACTTATATTTACATTAAATGGCTCCACAATATTTCATTTGTAATTTAAAATATATTTGTTAAAACATATTATTTTATACAAATAAACAATCCAGAAAACAAAGTGTATTTTATATATTAAAATAATGTCATGAATAAAAGTTAATAGTCATAATTAGTAAATAACCCAACAAGTAACCCAACTATGGGTTAACATAGCACCTTCCCAACTGTGGGGTTATTTTTTAACCCAACTGGCTTTTAACCCAACCATTGGGTTAAAAATAACCCACAGTTGGGAAGGTGCTATGTTAACCCATAGTTGGGTTATCTGTTGGGTTATTTTTAACCCAACATTTTTTAGTGAGTTATATGACTTTAGGGGGACATTCCAATTTGGGTCATTTTATGGTCACATAAGAATGTTCAAAACATTGAACTTCAAAAACATTTAGCAAATATTAATAACATCATAAAGATGTTACGGCTATGGCAATGTTGTTCTAAGAATGTTTTCTCTCAATGTTATGAGAATGTTGTTTTAGTAAAAAATAACATTGTATGGACGTTCCTTGAACGTTGTTCTCAGAACGTTTTCTCTATATAATGAGAACATTCATTAAGTACAGATTACAATGTAAGGACGCTTTTTATAAACTTTGTACTCAGAATGTATTATGATGAAAACATTCAGCAAATAATAATAACATTAAAAGCATGTTCTCAGAATGTTATCCTAAGAACGTTCTCATTCAACATTACGAGAACATCAGTCAAGTACAAATAATGTGATAAAGACGTTACAAGAACGTTGTTATGAGAACGTTTTCGCTCAACATTACGAGAACATCAGTCAAGTACAAATAACGTGATAAAGACGTTACAAGAACGTTGTTATGAGAACGTTTTTGCTCAACATTACGAGAACATCAGTCAAGTACAAATAACATGGTAAGAACGTTCCAATAATGTTGTTCTAAGAATGTTTCCTCTCAACGTTATGAGAATGTATTTTAACTATGAAAACATTATAAGAATGTTCTTGAAACATTATTTTAGAAATGTTTTTTTCTAACATTTACATAACTTTTACATAACGTTAGTGAAAGTTATGGAAACGTTCCCTGTTAGCTGGGTATGTATACCTCATTATTATTGCATAATCTTACTGTATATAATAATATGCTGAAGTATAGCACAAACCATAATGTCACTATTCTAAAACGTAAACTGTAGTGTTTGTATGCTTATTTATGTATACGTCTTTTTCTGACACTATTATTAAAGGTGCTAAAGAGGATGTTTTGTTTTATACATTTTTGCAATATTACTTGAAACTGTCTTTACTAACTGATAAAAGACTATTTATTAGGTGCACTGAAAGGAATAATATTAATATCAATCACTGCCATGACGTTCCTTGTGAGAGACAAGCGCGGCTGCGCGCTCCAGTAACTCTCCACACTCCACAGGCGCTGCATGCAATGTTTTTGTCCGGAGACAGGAATAACAAGTGCAGATTATGAGTTACCTGCGATGAGTCCAACATAATGAATCCACTAACACGACACAGCAAATGCCGGTGGTAAACACTCATGTTCCAATACTCGTGCACGAGTTTTGGGAGGCGTTCCCTCGAAAGGAGGGGGGGTTGTTCTTACGCATGCGCTCATTTCAAAAACTCAGTAACAGTCTTTGGTTTCTCAGTCGACGAAAAGATCCTCTTTATCACCTTTAACATGACAGATAAGCCCAAAAATGAAACAGCCATCTGTTTAACTATGAAAAGAACGGATATCTGATGGAAGAATAGCTGCTCTCATTTTAATAATGAAATGAAAGTGGAGATTCAACAGATTAGTAGCAGCTTCTTTATTTGTGGACTGCTTGTTTAGTCACTATATTTCTTGTATACACCAGCTATAATTAGCCAAAATAATGTTCATCTTTCCAAAGCAAAGCAGTTGTGTCTGGTTTTGAGTGAACTCTTGTCTACGTCACATCTCCTCACTCCTCAGTCATTATCTAAAATAGCACCAGTTGAAGAACCTCAAGAGCATCTTGGAGCAGCTCAGGCCAAAAATAAATCCCAGTGCTCCTATATTTAGCTGGAAAAAAAATTGTATTGGCCACATTGAGGAGAAATTAAACAGCAAGAAACAGGAAAGTATAAAAAATATGAAAGATAGTAGGTTGTAATTGCTAAATTTTGCTTCTTAATCTAAGCCTACCACCAAAATGCCGTATTTATTTTCCGGTAGTGTGTTCATCACGTCCATAAACTTTTATTCTGGGAAAATCTTGCTAAACCATATTTCCATGGTTGTAAATGATGCTTTGTGTATGTTAAATCAGATGTTATGTGTTTATGTCAGGAAAAGCGTGATCACAGGATGTTGAGAAGCCACTCCCTCTGCAGCACTCCCTTGAGACTATAGAAGAGACAAGCCACAGTCTCATTCAAACCAGCTACACACTGAGACATTGAGGAATTCACACATACACACACATATGCACACATCAGTGTAGACTACTCCAGTACAGTAGGTTATAGACACACACACACACACACACAGGGGCTTCCCTTGTGAAACCACTCTCACACAACTGTCTACATTTCCTCTTGCTTGCAAACTCACACATAAACAACAGCTGGTAACATGTTGCTGCCAAGAGCTTTGACCCTGTTCATCTTGTGGGGTAAGTGCCAACTTTTTTTCCTCCCAAAATATAGGGATTTGCATCCCAGCAAAACATGTTCAAAGTGTGTGGTCTCTCAAGTTTGAGTGTCTGGAAAACTGTTGCAGAGTCAATGGAAAAGTTTAAGAATTTGCATCATATAGTCACTGTAAGTTATTATACATTCTTAGTTAGCATATTAGCATGTGACAGTCTGTAATTGCTTAACAATTGTTAAATTATTCATTGACCTTGTGATATCTAGTGTTTGTATGTGATACCTAGTGTTTCATAAGGTATAACGTGATGCTAAATGGGCACTATAAACATAAAACTTCAAGCTTGATTTATGTGAGAAAATATACATGCTAGGTTTTTACTGCACTTAAAAATATTTCTAATTTCTAAGCCCTCTTTTTTTTAAGTTAACATAGTTAAACTGTATCCTTAGTTACAGTGTATGAGTTAAAATTGTAATTTAACCTTCGCACCTATTACACAAGGGGATGTGGTGAAAAAGTAAAATCATGCTTTCATGTCTTTGTCATTTTTTATGAATGGGAGTTTTGCATAGCTGTAAACTTAGAGGCTTTTTGTATTGATCACTGTTGTTCAGTATGACTCAGCTCAACTGTGACATTATTTATTTATGTATTGAACCGCACAATTCCCTGAATTCAACGGGACACTCCCGAAGTTCTTCTTAGAGAATCTCTATGTTTGACACACTGTGACACCCGAACCCACCTGTCACCTGAGCACATCTAAAGCTAATACTAATGTCCTTTAATCAGCACAATTGGTGTCTAACAAACGTATAACAGATGAGGTGTTGACATGAGTAATACGTCTAATCTTACACTGGAATCTGACTGATATATCTGCATGTGATCTGCTAAAATTAAATGCTTGAAATCATAAATAGTTTGCCGACTTCCTGAAAAGAATGAGTATATTTTATTTGAATTCCTATGATATTTTGTTTATTCCATTGACTCTTTTTAGGTTGTGCCTCTTGTGTGAAGTATCGGGCTGACTTCAACATGATGGATATCACTGGTTGGATCAAATTTGACTCCACGGAGCTGATGTCCACTGTTAATCTCGCAGGAACTGGCACATGCCAATCATTCAATATCTCCCTCACTACGTTCCCTGTTATGTACGGCCATTTTGCTTCACCCTGTCAAAAGTCACTCATAGGAGACAGTGTTTTCACCTTTTCTGTAGATCAGCCCCAAGGTATGGTGAATGTGTCCGCTCTGTTTGAACAGCACCTTAGTCTGGATTCCCTCTCAGTGCTGGTTGAGACATGTGGTGGCATAAGGATTTGTGCCGGACTCATGTCGGAGTTCCAGGTCAGAACTTGGCGGGCAAGATTTTTCATTCCCGTTGCTGGGAACATCTACATCCGGCAAGTGACAGGAGAAGCAGGGGCAAGGGTTCTCTCAGATCTAAGAAATGTCAATCAGACCAGGACTTTTACAAATGTCACAGTTTTGGTGTCACAAAGCTCTGCCACCAGCTGCGCTATGCTTCTTGGTAGTCTGGATCCCAAGAGTCTTACAAAGCTAGGCCTTCTGAATGTGGGATCAACTCTAGAACCCGCAAAGTCTCGGTTGGAAATCTCCGTTCTCAGTTCTAGTGTCCGCTTCGCTGTTCTCAGCTTTACCTCAAGCTATGCATGTGCAGAGATCCGAAGCATTGCAGTGAAGGTTGTTAACTCTGTCCTGAACATGCAAGGGATTAAAGGCTACTTCACCTTTCAACAACCATCTCCATTTGATCTCACCACCATCACTGTTAACCTGACAAACCTGAACAGAAGAGTTGGGCCGTACCACGTTCATCAGTTTCCTCTACCCCAGATGAGATCTCCCTCGGATAGCAGCTGTAGTAACAACAATGTTGGGGGTCACTGGAACCCCTTCAACGTGAATGTTCAGGCACCGGCGTATCCGCCACCAAGAGGGTCCACTCATGATCGCTTTGAGGTCGGAGATCTGAGTGCCAGGCATGGTTCTCTGGAGAATACAAGTAACTTTCAGGCCACTTTCACAGACTGGAACTTACCTCTGTTTGGGCGGAATAGCATTGTGGGTCGATCTGTCGTGATACATTCGCCCAATACGACCAGATTTGCATGTGCAAGTATAGGCTATCCTGGCGAAGTGACTGTCGCCAAGGCGGACTTTCGTGGTCCGGTTGTGGGGAAGGTCCTGTTCACCCAGGTCAGTAGTGACCCATATTCTGATGTCTCCGTGTTCATGGACCTATCTTACGGACAACTCTCTGCACCTTCTACACTGAATCACAACTGGCACGTCCACAACTATCCCATCAGCACAGAGACCGACAGTGACAAGGCATATTGTCTGTCCACTGGAGGACACTGGAACCCATTCTACGTAGATACCACGGTGAGTGCATACAGTGTTAACTGTGGTCCCGACAGCCCTTTTGCCTGTGAAGTTGGGGATATCTCTGGCAAGCACAGGACTCTGGACCTACAGTCTGAGATCGGGACGGTGGCAACCAAGAACTTTTTTACTGACACAACCTCTTGGATATCTGGAATTATTGGTCGTTCTTTGGTGGTACATGGTCCAAACCAAACAGCTCCACGTATTGCTTGCGCAAACCTCACCTTGTTACACTTTCCCTCTGCTCACACAAGTTCCTGGCACGGGCCTGAATCTTCTGGAGGTCAAGTCCGATTCTCCCAAGTCTCTCCTCAAGGGCCAACAATCCTAAATATCTCCTTCACTGGGCTTAACGCCAGAGCCGGTGGCTACCACGTCCATATTCTTCCAATCAAGAGCGCACAGGAACCCTGCTCCGACAGTAACATCATGGGGCACTTCAACCCGTTTTCTGTGAACACAACTTTATCTCCAGCTCCAGGGATTGGCACGGTTGACCAGTATGAGATTGGAGACATCAGTGGGAAGTTTGGAGAACTGACGGGTCAGAACAACTTTCAAACCCAGTACATGGATGGTAATATGCCACTTTCAGGACCAAACAGCATCATTGGCCGGTCTCTGGTCATACATTATCCCAATGGCACAAGGTTAGTATCTTTACAAATCATGCATCCTCAAACAGTCACCTGGCTGTTTGCCCTTTGAAATAAATATGAGATATTAGTTTGCTTCTCCTTAAACTATTAGAAGCAGAACCACAAATAGCCGAGACAGGAAAACAACTGCAGGTGCAAGTTGTGATACAACTGATTCCCAATTCTGCATTTTGTCTCAGTTCCTCATGACGTTTTTTAATATCAAAGCAATCTTCTGCATTTGCGCCAGTGAGGCAGCAGTGAGACTGACAACAAGATACTTTTTCCCAACAGGCATAATTGAGTATTCTGGGAAAATACCTCAGTTTTCTGTAAAGCTATTTAGAATAATTATGGAGTCAGATATCTGAAATACCTAAAAACCATCCTGTCATGATAAACATGTGTGGGAGGATTCACACAGCTCATTCCTCTACACACATTGTTTATACAAACATTACACATAATGTTTATACAAGTAATACACCTGGTTTCTTTGACTCACCTAGGAATGCGGGAGGAAAATTGTGAAATTTACTTAAAAAAGATAACTTAAAATAGTTTCTTTCCCTATTTACAGAATGAGGTGTGCAGATATCTCAGCAGAGGACACCCCAGATGGAAATTGGGTGACCGCTGAGGCCATGTTCAGTGGAACTGTAAATGGGACAGTGATGATGGTAAGAAAAAAAGCAAATTTAATATAGGTGTCTTTAAGAATACATCATATAAGTAGATTTTTATATGTGGTGCTTCCCTCTTCAAAACTCATTGTCATGAGGGTAGGGTCATCTGGGTGGTTGCCAGGATATAAGGTGTTGCTACAAGGCTTGAATGGCTCCTACTGTTTCCATGGTAGCTAAATTAGAGGGAACTGTAAAAAATAAGTATCTTCCTCATCTCTACTCTCTCCCACCCTAAAGTGGCTTAAAATCTACCGTCACTTTAAATCTGTCACAAAAAGATGACGCTGTTAATAATGCTGGATGGAGGAGGAAGGGGTGGTGAGGGGTAACTGGGTGAGGCTGTGGTTGTGGAGGGGTACAGCTCTTGTCCTGCTGGGACGGTATGAAGCTCATCTCTACCGCAGGCAGATGGATCTGTCACATGCCGCACAGCAGACCTGCAGCTGTCCTGTGGTCTTGGTGTTGTGAGCGGAAGAACGATTCACATGATTTACAACAAAAAATGACAATGACTGATAATTTTATATTTATAACACATTTTTTTTAAGAGCATCTGGTGCATTTAAACATTTGCCTTTAAGCATCTGCATTTCAAAGTGGTCAAACAAGGCAGCAATTTGAATTTACTTAACCCTTTAATGGTCAGTAATATAAAAAATACTCCAGGACATTTATTCTTGTTTTCCAGTACATTAGGATGCAAATAATAATTAAATGTTTTTTTCCTCCTAAAAATATTGTTTATATGGTAATCATTACATATGTTATTATAAATAATTTTTACAAATATATATGGGCCATTGACGAATAAGTTTTTTAAAAGAGCAAAAAAAAAAATGGAGATATAATTAATTTTTGAAGTTTTATTATGTGTTAACAATGAGATTATGTGGTTTTAATAATCAATTAAAACTGCTTTTGTCATTTTTTACAAGATGGACAAAATTTGTCACCAAAAAAATAATTTGGTTTAGCCAAAATTTTGGTTATACCGAATGACGATATTTTCGAACAATGCTAACAAACTGATATCCAGCTAGCTAGCTAGCAAAAGGACAATCAAACATTTTATATTTAAATCAAGTTTTTAAAATATTACAACATTTGCCATGTTTTATATCGGTTGTACCGAATGACTTGATGTTTCGGGACGTGTGTGAGCAAGTGAAAACATGAATTTTTGAAATAGTTAAAGAGAGAATAAGTTACTTTGCTTCATGACCATGTGGTCCTTTGCAGGTGTCTGAATGATGTCACATCCTGTCACATGATATTGACCACATGACTTGATCCAAAATGATCCCATTATATTGGTTACTCCGAATGACATCAATGAAATTCATTTTTCTGGACATTCTTTCTCAACACAAAGCAACAACTTCTACACATAATTTTAATACCATTTTGCATTATGATGATATATGACATAATAAAATCATGCCAGAATAAAAAAATACATACATTAATTCCATTTTAAGATATTTTAATCACAAATGAAATGTCTGTATTGGCCTTTGGACGGTTAAACCAAATGACATTTTGACACTTCAGAAACTTCAGAATACCTTTATATGTAGCAAAATATAATTAAAACCTTCTGGATTCATTAAAAGAGATCTAGTTGTACTATCTTACATAATTTGGATGTCATATCTTTGTTTATTTATTTATTATTATTAAGGCCTTTGGACAAAAAAAATGACCCGTCACGTCATTGACCCATATATTTACATTTATAAAAAAATGTATAAATATATAAATATTATAATATTAAGTTTTTTTAAAGGTGCCGTAGAACGTCTTTTCAAAAGATGTAATATAAGTCTAAGGTGTCCCCTGAATGTGTCTGTGAAGTTTCAGCTCAAAATACCCCATAGATTATTTTTAATAATTTTTTTAACTGCCTATTTTGGGGCATCGTTAACTATGCACCGATTCAGGCTGCTGCCCCTTTAAATCTCTCGCTCCCTGCCCCCGGAGCTCTTGACTATAAGTGCAGTTATACAGTGCATAAACAAAGTTCACACAGCTAATATAACCCTCGTCATGCATGCTGCATGCATGCATCGATTCCTGTGAGTATAGTATTTATTTGGATGTTTACATTTGATTCTGAATGAGTTTGAGGCTATGCTCTGTGGCTAACGGGCTAATGCTACACTGTTGGAGAGATTTATAAAGAATGAAGTTGTGTTTATGAATTATACAGACTGCAGTTATTATTGCTCCATCTGCCATTTTTCACTATTGTCCTTACTTGCTTACCTACTCTAATGATTCAGCTGTGCACATATAGACGTCCTGCCCTTGTCTAATGCCTTCAACATGGGCTGGCATATGCAAATATTGGGGGCGTACATATTAGTCTGTGTTATGTTGAGATTCGCCTGTTTTCCGGAGGTCTTTTAAACAAATGAGATTTATATAAGAAGGAGGAAACAATGGTGTTTGAGACTCACTGTATGTCTTTTCCTTGTACTGAACTCTTGTTATTCAACTATGCCAAGGTAAATTCAATTTTTGATTCTAGGGCACCTTTAAATAAGATATAACATTTAGTAATTTACTGCTAAGTGATCCACTGTACATGTTTTTAGTCCCAGCAGACCTTTCCAGATGGCAGCTATGGTGACGTTATGTTAGAGGTGGATGTGCGGGCATCGCAATTAAATGTAAGTTAGTTGAGTTAAGCAACATTAAGTTTTTCATTAGTCATGTTAGCCATTAATTAAATTGAATATGAGGAATTTTCTTACTGCTTTCTAGTTTGCAGAGGCTTCCTGGTACATTGCAGATGAGCCGGTGGGGTCAGACGGTGCGTGTCCTGGGGAAGATGAAATGTATAATCCATTTAACATGACAAATGTGAGAGAAGATGAAGGCCTGTTTTCTCATCAAATGCTAAATTATTTTTTTTTTGAATATATTATGCAAAAGTAATTAAGACAGAAACAATTGTCTCTCAGACGAACAACTGTTCTCAGGTGAGGGCTCTCTCCTGTTTGGTTGGAGATCTGACGGGCAGACATGGATCCATAAGTCTCACCAAGAGACAACTGTACAATGACATTGTGTTGCAGCTATCCGGAGACTTCACAGGTAGCAAATATGAATAACTTTCACACTTGCGCAAACATGATATTGTCATGCGTTGGAATAGAATTCTGCATAACGAACAACATAGAAATTGTCTCAATGTTTTATCCCCAGTTGTCCAGAGGTCATTAGTTCTCAGACTCAATACCACCACAACCGTATGTGCACATATTCACCCAGAATCCCCTTCTGCTACGCAGATCTTCCCCAATAGGGCCTCCTTCAGCAGGTGCGTTCAAAAATCCAGAAATGTCCTTCATACACTTAACTTGCAATTTAACTGGTTTTTATATTCAAAATATTAACTGCATCAACTTGAATACTAAAAATGTAGTTTTAATTAATTAGATTATAGGTAGAAGTAGATCCTTTAGGTTTCACTGTATGAAAATTAGTGGTGGGCATAGATTAATTTTTTTAATCTAGATTAATCTCACTGTAATCTTGGAATTAATCTAGATTAATCTAGATTAAAATGGCTCATTTGAATTCTGCCGAAGACATTCAGAATATGTGTGCTACCCAAATAATGACTAAAAGTAATCCGCCATTTTGTCCGACAAAGCAGTCAGGAGTTAGAAGATTAACCTCGGTGGAGTTAAACTTGAAAAACTGTGTATATTGACATCTTTCCGCGTTTGAAACAACATTAATTCTCATGTTCATTCATGTTTATTTGATGCTATAAATGGACTCGTAGTAAGAGATGATCAGTTTACGAGCCTCTTGAGCTGAGGCGCTACAGCAATCTGTCACGACCATGGTCACGACACATTAAAGAGCAACAAAACGGTTTTTATTGTTTGAATTTCTTTAAAAAACTACACAGTTTTAAAGCTGGGACTTTGTTTAATATCATAAGTAACCTGCTCTGTCTTGTCTGTCGGCGTGTTGTCAGTGTCCTCTTTGCTCCGTGATGCATTTATCACTGTGTGTGGCCTGACAGCGCCACGGCTTGTCGGACAAAGCAACAGTAACTAAGGGGGGCGGGTCTTTGCGAAGGGTCAATTCGGCTAGGTATACATCCGCGCTAAAATATCAAGGTGAAAGTCATCATAGCTTGCGTAGTATAGACCCAGCTCCCAACCCAAATTTGAGAATAGATTAACGGCGATATTTTTTTTATCGGCCGATAAGAGTCTCGCGTTAACGCAGCACGTTAACGCCGATAACGGCCCACCACTAATGAAAATACAAAACATTCACTGAAATAATTAATCAGTTCATTTCTGTGTGTAAAAATATAAACCACAAAACTAAGTCAGCAATCAATAAATGTCATGGATGGGAAATGTTTATTATAATTTAAAAAACATTCATATACAGATGAACAAAATGACTTCTGGCTTTCTTGTAACTAACACATGATATGTCACCTTATATGTTGTATATATATATATATATATATATATATATATATATATGATAATGACATTTTGAGCCAATACATCACAAAAGAATAATCACAAGTCATCCATTAGATTAAATATTAAATATATTTTTGCAAAAGCAATGCATGTTTTATTTTGACACATTGACTGTTGTGTGCAGGTATGATTTCCGTAAGAGAGTAGCAGATGTGCTAAACCTCCCCATATCCAGAGTTTCCATCTTACCTGGTTCTCCTTCACAAAGGTCTGATGTGAAATGCCAGGAGGTCAATTATCTGGTGTCAGGTAAGCAAAAGAAAATTATGTTTTTACTTCTGCAACTTTTGTTGCTTTTCAAAGAACTGTTTTCAGCTTCACATGACAACTTAAATATGTGGCGCTCATAGCGTAAGATGCTGAAAAAACAGTGAGATGCCCGTCTGACGCATGTATACATAGACTAACAATTAAAAATAGCTCAGTGTTTAATGATAGGAAATAATACTATCAATATGTTTTATTATACAATAAACTACGGAAGAGGATTAGGGCCAAGCAATAATAAAAAAATAAAACCATCTCGAGATTAAAGTTGTTAAATTTCGAGAAAAAAGTCGAAATAAAATGTTGAGAATAAACTCGTTAAATTACGAGAAAAAAGTTGCTTAATTACAAGAACAAATTCGTTAAATTATGAGAAAAATGTTGTTAAATTCTCATAATTTTTTTCTCGTAATTTAATGACTTTATTCTCAACATTTTTTTCAACTTTTTTCTCGAAATTTAACAACTTTTTCTCTCATAATTTAACAAATTTGTTCTCATAATCTAATGACTTTTTTCTCATAATTTAATGAGTTTATTCTCAACATTTTATCTCAACTTTTTTCTGGAAATTTAACAAGTTTTTTCTCGTAATTTAATGAGTTCATTCTCAACATTTTATCTCGACTTTTTTCTCGAAATTGAACGAGTTTTTTCTCGAAATTTAACAACTTTAATCTCGAGATGGTTTTATTTTTTTATTATTGCTTGGCCCTAATCCTCTTCCGTAATAAACAGTATACAATTCTATAAATAATATCTATTACACATATAATCTATAATGTGCATGCATATACATATACTTCTAAATTAATATAATTATCATATTACATAATTATAGCAATTATAATTTGACAACCCTAAAATGTATAAATAATATTCATAATCAATATTATAATTTGTATGATCACACATCATATTATATATGAATATAATTTTGTTAATATATTTTTTTATGAACAAAGGAACTTTCTGCTTATTTAATTTCAAATGTTTAAACATTCAAAATAATAATATTCATATATTCAAGCACAAGAGCTGGCAGAAAAGAGCCATGCTTGTATTAAATCTTTCTGAGGGGCCTGGTGTGTCTCTTCATATATTTTTGAAGTTGTTTGATTATTGCATTCTTTTGCTGAACTGACTTAGTATGCTTTGTCTGTCAAAACAATGAACAATCCAGTCCATTCAAAAGACACAAAACAGGGAAATTGCACTGTAATCTGATGCACAGGTGGAGCATAGAGACATGAAATAGGAGAGCGGTATATGACAGAGGTCTATACCTCAGGACAGCAAGGACAACAGAAGAAACGATAGAAGTCTTTTTTTAATTTTACTTTTTAAATAGAATGTTTTATATGGAATGCAATTTATATTTTATGCAATTTTTAATGAAAGCAATCAACTGGCAAAGTATGATGTATCTAATAGTTTTTTGTTGTTTTTTTGTTTTTATTCACTATCTTGCCTTAAAAATGGGAAAAATCCAATTTAAATCATAAAAATGAACAAACTTTAACAGGTTAAAACTGTGAACATTTTTAAAATTAGAAATGACCAAAAGTTAAATGGAAAATGTTGTTGTAAAATGTTGTTTTGCAGGTGAAGTGAGCCAAGAGAAGCTGAACTCAGTTAAGACCAGTGACAAGATGGGTGTGTTCAAAGAATCAAAGACATGCACACCAAGTAAGCCTGAACTCTGTGGTAATCAACATTTACATCATGTAAAAGTGTTTTACACTTTTTAACCTGGAATATCTTCCTTTTTCAGGTGGAAACGCAGGACTGATGCTGGTCCCCTGCAGGATGTTACTGTCTGTCATGACGGCCGCAGTCTGTCTGCTCGGGTTACTGAGGCACTAGACCCTACAATGAAATCACAGCACTGCTTTCACTTCAATACTTCAATAAACCAGGACAGGTTCGCCCCAATGTTAGAAAGCCATCAAATTGTGGTCAGACCCCATATTGAATTTAACACGGATGAAAACAAGGCTGTGAGACTTACAGTTTTTACCATGCATGGCACACACCATAAAGGCCCTAGAGATCATGTAATTTTCACAATTCACTTTCAAAACTGTTTTATGGAGTTTTAGTCTACTGAAAGGTTGTTTTTTTTTTCCGGAAAGACTGAACAATCGCTAGGCTATGTTGTTAAACAGCAGTACAATCCACATACTTCTATCTCTCACAGCCTAGTTTTCATTTTGTCAGTAAATTAAATATACACTACCATAATTAAAGTCTATACTGTAAAGAACATTTCTCATTTCTTCATGTGCATTATATACACCCATATCCATTTAAGAAAATGACTTGATCATGTTTCACAAACATATTGCTGCTCTGCTTTTAATGGTTTTTCAAAGTGAATTCCATTGTAAATTTGTTGTAAATTCAGTGTAAATTCCTCAAAAGCCTAACTTAATTCTGTATCATACTCCTTTATTCCCATGTTACTCTGGTTTCTATTATGTGTATGTTTTGGATGATGCAATCAGTTTGAAAAAAACACAGCCCTTGTTTTGATGCAACACAACTATATCATTTGTTATCTGAGCCTGTGAAAGTCTCTAACATTGTTTGTTTAGTTTTTTTTTTTAGTTTAGTTTAGTTTAGTGTGTGTTGTGAATGTCTGGCAGGTGACTTACTAAGAATAATTAAAAATATATACTATTCAAAATTTTGGGGGATTTAAGTTTTTTGGTAACACTTTACAATACGCGTGCACTAATTTGCATTAATTCATACTTGAAGGATTAGTTCACTTTCAAATGAAAATTAGCCCAAGTTTTACTCACCCTCAGGCCATACTAGGTGTATATGACTTTCTTCTTTCTATTGAACACAATCGGAGATATTTTAATAAATATCCTGATGCATCCAAGCTTTATAATGGCAGTGATCAGGGTTCATGAGTGTGAGCTGAAGAAAGAGCTTCCATCCACCATAAACATATTCCATATGGTTAATAAAGTCCTTCTGAAGCAAAGTGATGCATTTGTGTAAAAAAAAAAAAAATCCATATTTAAAAAGTTATGAAGTAAAATCATTTGTAAATCTCATTTGTAAGTCGCTTTGGAGAAAAGCGTCGGCTAAATGACTAAATGTAAAATATCTAGCTTCCGCCAGACCGGCTTTCATTTTCAACTTGCATAGAAAGTGTAAACTGGCGTAGCGTCAGTTACACTTTTTCCATAAGTTGAATAGGGAAGGCGTATGTAGCATAAACCTTGTGAACTGCAAGAGTTTTACACTTTCTTTGTACATTGAATACAGAAGGTGGTCTGGTGGAAACTAGATATTTTACTTCATAACTTGTTAAATATGGATATTTTTTACACAAATGCATCGCTTCCCTTCAGAAGGCCTTTATTAACCCCCCAGAGCCGTGTGGAAAATGTTTATGAAGGATGGATGTGGATGCAGACACTTTCTTCAGCTCATATTTGTTGGTATAGCTCACTGCCATTTATAAAGCTTGGGTGCGTCAGTATATTTATTAATATATCTTTGATTGTGTTCATCAGAAAGAAGAAAGTCATTTACACCTAGGATGGCTTGAGGGTGCTGTGTAAAGCTAATTTTCATTTTAAAGTGAACTGATCATTTAAAGGGTAGTTCACCCAAAAATTTTATTTCTGTCATTAATTACTCAACCATTATGTCTTTCTAAACCTGTAAGACCTTCATTCATCTTCGTAACACAAATTAAGACATTTTTGATGAAATCTGAGAGCATTCTGATCCCCCAATACTGAGCCGGCGTTCTGACGTAGAACCTGGAAGTGCCGCAATGTAAAAAGCGTAGGAGAATGACAGGGAAGAAATGAAGTTTCATTAAAAAAATGTGAAAAATTTGGTTTGCATTGACCCCACTTCTTTTTATTTTCTAATAAAATGAACAAATGTATAATATGTTGTTCTTTACATTTCAGATTTTCATTCTCTGGATAAAAAAGCACATCAAATACACACATTTCTATCATTCACTCCAGTTTTCTATTAATACAGAATTCTAAATTTTCCAAAAATAATCTTGCATAAATACAGTGGGAAAAAAACAGATGCAAAATAATGGCAATGGCAATTTATTTATATAGCACAATTAAATACAATCTATGTTGTTTTAGCTATTGTGCTTAACAATAGCTAAAAACACAGAAAAACACAATAAGTAAAAAGAACATTAAAAAAATTATTAAGCAATAAAACATACAGAGAGAAATTGTAAAAACATACCATAAAATAGACTAAAATTGGTGCTTCAACATTAAAAGATAACAAAGAAAGGGTGCTTCAACATGTATTATATGCAGAGGTATATAGTCCAGGGGTCAGAAAGTAGAAGTCCTGCCATATTTTTCATTCTACCCACTGAAGCAGTGTTAAAAGGCTTGTTTGAGATGCGCCTAGCCTCGCCTGAAGTTCAGCCGAGAGTAGGCGGCTGCAGTTAGGGGAGGAGTGGAAAAAGTGCAGGCAAGACGAACAGTTCTCTGTTCTCGTAGTGGATCAGAACCTACGAGATCAAAGGCGGATATCGCGGGAATCACACTCGTGCGCTGTGTTGCTGATAAACTGGATGTAATTTAAGTTCTGTTGCTTTTATATGAAAATAAACATAATGAACAATACACCCAAAGTACTTGTTATTTATTTCCATTCGAAAGATGTGTGTATCAATCATTTTTACTTTAATTATAGACAGAGGTGGGTAATCCAGGGGTCAAAGAGTAAAAGTCCTGCCATATTTTTATTCCACCCACTGAAGCATTAATGAGATAAATAAGTGATTAATTGAGTGATGATTGAGCATTATTGAAGACACCTGATGATAACAAGCAGAATCACCAAAGGAGAAAATCACAATTTTTAAGACACCATCATCGAGGTCAGGGTTTGTTTTAGTTGAGCTCTTGACCCTTGACTTTTTAATACTAGATTTTGTTTTAAAACCAACCAGACAAGCAAAGAGAAAAGATGATCAGGTGTTGATTATGTTTTCTCAAAATCATTATTTGATTTCAATTACTGAATTCATTTAGAGCCCAATCTCTGAGTTAGATTTACATTATGGATTACAGCAGCACTGTGATTATGCAGCACAAGATCAACTTTATCAATACAATTTTGTTTTACAGTTCTGATTTAAAAAAACAAAAAACAGCTTATATAAACACACAGACATCAAGAATCATCCTGTGAATCTCAACAGTGGTGGCCATCATAAAGCATGTTGCAGTGCATTCTGGGAGCCACCAATCAAAATTCATCCATGACTCCCATCATGCATTGCTGCATGAATAAATTATGAGCTGAATTGTCTTAGTAATTTTCTTTATTCTCACTATTTAAATTTTGTTGTTTTTCTGTGACTTTTTAGTAGCTTGTTTTCTAATGTTCAGAGTTGATCTGTTGATCAGAATATGTTGCTTGTCACCGTCGTTGAGATTCACAGGCTGATACTTGATGTCTGTGTGTGCCTAAAATATATATATTTTTTGTGATAAGGACAACTTCTTAAAAAAAAAATTATGTATTGTAAAAGATGATCTTGTGCTGTAGAATCACAGTGCTGCTGTAATCAATAATGTAAATCTAACTCAGAGATTGGGCTCTAAATGAGTTCAGTGATTCAGATCAAATAATGATTACCAACACCTGATCATCTTTTAACTTTGTTTGCCTGGTTGGTTTTAATGCAGTTAAAGCTGTCCAAACAAAATTTAATATTAAAAAGGAAAGGGTCAAGAGCTCAACTAAAACAAACCCTGACCTCGATGATGGTAACTTAAAAATTGTGATTTTCTCCTTTGGTGATTCTGCTTGTTATCATCAGGTGTCTTCAATAATGCTCAATCATCACTCAATTAATCACTTATTTATCTCATTAATGCTTCAGTGGGTGGAATAAAAATATGGCAGGACTTTTACTCTTTGACCCCTGGATTACCCACCTCTGATTATAGACATGTTTTTATATATTTTTTTTTATAAATGACAACGTTCGCATAACCCATAGAGAGATCTGTGTCAGAGAGTTTGGGAATATTCACACATTATTTTTACACATAAAAACATGATATTAGAGTTTTAAAATCAAACATTTTAAATCAGATCAATACATCACGGTTGTTTAAACCAATAAGCTTTAAGCTGTGTCGTCAGCAAGTCGTTTCCCATCGTGCTTTTGGTCAGCGCAGTCGGTGGAGAGCAACTGCGCTCGACTGCAGAATCCGACACGTCCGCCTCGCACTCGCGAGAGGTTTTTGACACACGTCGGCATGACATCATTTCTAACCGGCATGCATCTCGCGGTGATCACCGGTGATCGGTTCTGTGCAGAATTTGCTCATCTCAAACAAGCCTATTGTTAATGAGATAAATAAGTGATTAATTGAGTGATGATTGAGCATTATTGAAGACACCTGATGATAACAAGCAGAATCACCAAAGGAGAAAATCACAATTTTTAAGCCACCATTGTGGAGATGAGTGTTTGTTTTAGTTGGGCTCTTTACCCTTGACTTTTTCATATTAGATCTTGTTTGAGTTGTTAACTGAGTTGTAACAGCCAGATAAACAAAGAGAAAAGATGACCAGGTGTTGATTGTTTTAACATAATTGTAACATAAAATATAATCCATAAAATATAAAATATAATCCAAAGTAGGGATGGGCAGATCGATATGAAGTATCGATATATCGATACTGACGTTGTAATCAAATAAAAATATCGATACTAAGGTGTTTTTTTTTACCAGTGATTTTGTTTAATTAACAATAAATTTAATGCATACAATATGCATTGAATTGGACAAATAACCTATGTTAGTGAATAATTGTGTAGTAGAAGTATTTTCCTGCTCATCTACGCAAATGCTGCAAGTCAGAACCAATCAATCACAGAAAGCGTTCGCTCACTGCCGACACTACATTCAAACGGCTGCAGGCGTTTAACATTGTAAAAAAACATTGATGCTTTTGGGAAATGCAGCCCTGAACAATGTTTAACAGCAGACCTAACAACATAATATGTTTGAGTTATTTCACAACAAACAAAATGAAATAGTAGCCTACATAGTTTTTGCAATTGCATTTATTTAAATTGAACGTTAAAAGTTCGTATTGATGTTCTGTTCTGTAACTACACTGTCAGAATACAAAGTTTGCATTTTATGAGTGCAACAGCCTGTCACTGGCAGTCCCTTATGAAAATTAACCATTACTACAGTGACCATAGTTCAGCTAAGCCTATATTATTTGTAGATTTCCATGGTCACCACTACAAATAAACATTTTAACCATGTGTAAACAAAAATAGAATCTAATAAATTGCAATTAAGGCGTATTGAATGTTAAAATACCTTTCAAATATAATGTTAAGTGGGTATCATTCAGAGGTGGACATTCCAGGGGTCAGAAAGTAAAAGTCCTGCCATATTTTTATCTCATCCACTGAAGCATTAATGAGATAAATAAGTGATAAATTGAGTGATGATTGATCATTATTGAAGACACCTGATGATAACAAGCAGAATCACCAAAGGAGAAAATCACAATTTTTAAGTTACCATCATCGAGGTCAGGGTTTGTTTTAGTTGAGCTCTTGACCCTTGACTTTTTAGTATTAGTTTTTGTTTGAGCAGTTTTAACTGCATTAAAACCAACCACACAAGCAAAGTTAAAAGATGATCAGGTTAAGTTTTCTCAAAATCATTATTTGATCTGAATCACTGAACTCATTTAGAGCCCAATCTCTGAGTTAGATTTACATTATTGATTACAGCAGCACTGTGATTCTGCAGAAGATCAGCTTATACAATACAGATTTTTTTTTTTTTTTAAAAGTTGTCCTTATCACAAAAAAAAAAAAAAACTTTTAGGCACACACAGACATCAAGTATCAGCCTGTGAATCTCAACAACGGTGACAAGCAACATATTCTGATCAACAGATCAACTCTGAACATTAGAAAACAAGCTACTAAAAAGTCACAGAAAAACAGCAAAATTTTAATAGTGAGAATAAATGAAATTACTAAGACAATTTAGCTCATAATTTATTCATACAGCAATGCATGATGGGAGCCATGGATGAATTTTGATTGGTGGCTCCCAGAATGCACTGCAACATGCTTTATGATGGCCACCACTGTTGAGATTCACAGGATGATTCTTGATGTTTGTGTGTTTAAATGAGCGCTTTTTTAAAAAAAATCAGAACTCTTAAAAAAAAAAAAAAAGTATTGTAAAAGCTGATCTTGTGCTGTAGAATCACAGTGCTGCTGCAATCAATAATGTAAATCTAACTCAGAGATTGGGCTCTAAATGAGTTCAGTGATTCAGATCAAATAATGTTTATGTAAAAACATAACCAACACCTGATCATCTTTTAACTTTGCTTGTCTGTTTGGCTTTAATGCAGTTAAAACTGCCCAAACAAAATCTAATACTAAAAAGGCAAGGGTCAAGAGCTCAACTAAAACAAACCCTGACCTCGATGATGGTAACTTAAAAATTGTGATTTTCTCCTTTGGTGATTCTGCTTGTTATCATCGGGTGTCTTCAATAATGCTCAATCATCACTCAATTAATCACTTATTTATCTCATTAATGCTTCAGTGGATGAGATAAAAATATGGCAGGACTTTTACTTTCTGACCCCTGGAATGTCCACCTCTGGTATCATTACCCATTTTACTCAAAGAAATTCAATAATTTAAGGACTTAAATTATTAATAATTTAATATCTTAAAGGTGCCCAAGAACGTTCTTTCACAAGATGTAATATAAGTCTAAGGTGTCTCCTGAATGTGTCTGTGAAGTTTCAGCTCAAAATACCCCATAGATGTTTTTTAATTAATTTTTTTAACTGCCTATTTTGGGGCACCATTAACTATGCACTGATTTCACTCGACGCCGCCCCTTTAAGACGCGAGCTTCCTGCCACACGAGCTGTCGACTATATTACAGCGCATTTACAAAGTTCACACAGCTAATATAACCCTCAAATGGATCTTTACAAGATGTTCGTCATGCATGCTTCGAATTATGTGAGTAAAGTAACGTTATTTATTTTGATGTTAAAAGTTTAATTCTGAGTGAATCTGAGGCTGGGCTCCGTGGCTAACGGCTAATCCTACACTGTTGGAGAGATTTATAAAGAATGAAGTTGTGTTTATGCATTATACAGACTGCAAGTGTTTAAAAAATGAAAATAACGACAGTCTTGTCTCCGTGAATACAGTAAGAAACGATGGTAACTTTGACCTCATTTAACAGTACATTATCAACATGCTAACGAAACATTTAGAAAGACAATTTACAAATATCACTAAAAATATCATAATATCATGGATCATGTCAGTTATTATTGCTCCATCTGCCATTTTTCGCTGTTGTTCTTGCTTACCTAGTCTGATGATCAGGGACGTGCACAGGGGGGTTGCTCAGGTTGCCCGGGCAACTGCCCATATGCCCTTCTCGACTCAAGTTGCCCTTCCGAGGTGGAAAAAAATAAATAAAAAAATCGTACAATGGATGCAGAATTTCACGTAGGCCTAGATTTAAAAAAATAAAAATAAAAAAATCGCAAAGCCTCATTCACTTCCATATTCGGGCACCCGTCCGAAAGTGAAAGTCAGTAGGGGAAGGGCAAACTCTGTTTACGTGGCTGCAGCGCTGCACGCGACCGGCACCTGAGCTGAGCCTGCATGAGCGGCACTAGAAGGAGATTGTCGCGGTTGTCGGGTGAGACGACTTAACGTTGTCGGAAAGGTGAGTAAGGTTATAATCGTTAACGAAAACGAACGAAAAAACGAAAACTAGGTGGGAAAAAACATCGTCGTTAACTGATAAAAATAAAAACGAGGCATTACAAAAAAACGATAACTATCCAAAACTGTAATGTGTGTTTGGAAAAACTAACTAAAATAAAATAATAGATTAAATGTCCTTAGTTTTCGTCTTTGTCATTGTCTTTTATAGAACAAACGTTCAGCTGCATTTCATTTCCCTGCGTCTCTCACTCACGCGTCTCTCTCACATACTCGCGCTCGCACAGCCCCTCCCCTCCGTGCACACCGCGCCTCCATGAGAACGAGTGTTGGAAGCAAGTGCGCGAAAGGTTGGTATCTCGTGAAAACCTTTACACAATCACACATTAAAAAGTGGTATAAAAATATTTTTAATTCTGAATATAATTTTGTCAGTGTGTTAATGTCGACCCGAGAAGCAATTGCTACTTTATAAAGTTAACTAGACGCAAGTTTGAGGTAGAATGCAAGGGTTGTCGATGTCAAAACACTATTTAAGCTGTGATTCAAGTAAGGAATAATTGACGACGGGCCGTTGAATTATTAGAAAAATAATGCACACCTGAGGTCGTGATTCGGTCACGACTCGAAGCGGAGTCAATTATTCCGCGTACGGTTATTCTCAGTCCTTCATATAGCCCGTGAGTTTTTTTTTTTGGGGGGGGGGGGGTGCCGCCCTTTTTTTAGGTCAGAGCAACTGCCCCTCAAAATTCCTGTGCACGTCCCTGCTGATGATTCGGCTGTGTGCAGATCCAGACGTTAACTGGCTGCCCTTGTGTAATGCCTTTGATAATTGTTGGGAACATGGGCTGGCATTATGCAAATATTGGGGGCGTATACCCCGACTGTTACGTAACAGTCGGTGTTATGTTGAGATTCGCCTGTTCTTCGGAGGTCGTTTAAACAAATGAGATTTATATAAGAAGGAGGAAACAATGGAGTTTGAGACTCACTGTATGTCTTTTCCATGTACTGAACTCTTGTTATTTAACTATGCCAGGGTAAATTCAATTTTTGAATCAAGGGCACCTTTAAATTCAGATTAGAGGTATCGTATCGGCGATTTTGGCCTTGAAAGTATCGGTATCGTATCAAAACAAAATAAGTGGTATCACCCATCCCTAATCCAAAGGGTTTCATCTACATTGTTCTGAATAAATAAATTAAAAAAAAATTTAGGCACACACAGACATCAAGTATCAGCCTGTGAATCTCAACGACGGTGACAAGCAACATATTCTGATCAACAGATCAACTCTGAACATTAGAAAACAAGCTACTAAAAAGTCACTTAAAAACAGAAAAAAATAAAATAGTGAGAATAAAGGAAATTACTAAGACAATTAAGCTCATAATTTATTCATGCAGCAATGCATGATGGGAGCCATGGATAAATTTTGATTGATGGCACCTGATCACCTTTTCTCTTTGCATGTCTGGCTGTCACAACTCAATTAACAGCTCAAACAAGATCTAATATTAAAAAGTCAAGGGTCAAGACAAGAGCCCAACTAAAGCAAACCCTCATCTCCACAATGGTGGCTTAAAAATTGTGATTTTCTCCTTTGGTGATTCTGCTTGTTATCATCAGGTGTCTTCAATAATGCTCAATCATCACTCAATTTATCACTTAATTATCTCATAAACTTTAACACTGCTTCAGTGGGTGGAATGAAAAATATGGCAGGACTTCTACTTTCTGACCCCTGGACTTTACACCTCTGATTATATGCCTTATCAAACAAATATGTTTTCAACTTAGATTTAAAAACAGATAGAGATGGAGCCTGTCTAATTGAAATGGCCAAATCATTCCAGAGTCTAGGACCAATTACAGAAAAGGCACGGTCCCCCATACATTTTAACCTAGATTTAGGGATAGACAGGAGTCTCTGATTAGATGACCGGAGTGATCTTGTTGGATGGTGTTCAGTCAAAAGGGTGGAAAGGTCAAGTGAAGCCATTCCATTTAGGGATTTATAAACGAGAAGTAAAATTTTAAAATCCACTCTGTAGTGTACTGGTAACCAGTGTAGGGAACGTAAAATAGGAGTGATATGATCCCGTTTCCGTGCACCCATCAAAAGTCTCGCTGCCGCATTTTGGACTACCTGTAATCGGGACATAGCTGAATGAAAATACTTTCTTTTTCCAGTCCACAAAATTCACAGGTATCACAGCAAAATGCCCAGTGTTAAATTAACACCCAAAGTGAACATATGAGTCCATCTTGCCGGGTGTTAAAAAGAAACACTGAAGCAGTGTTAAAGTTAATGAGATAATTGATTGATGATTGAGTGGTGATGGACAATTAGTGGTGACACCTGATGTTAATAAGCAGAATCACTGAAGAAACAACAAGAGAAAAAGAAACACAACATCTACAACTGACTTCCAGCCATTAAACATTATTACATTTATTATTATTTGACTCTATTTATTCACATTAGTTTATCTCTGGCTGCTCCAACTTTGTGTTTGTATAGAGCACATTTGTTATGGCCAGAGAAACTCTGATCTGAGCTGTGTTTCCCAAAAGTGCAGTGAGCCAAAGTTGATTAATTTAGGTTTACAATGCTTTGGGGAGCACAATCATAATGGTTTAGTTTTGATGATGACATTTTCTTTATGAAATGGTCAGATTCATTGGTGACGTCCAGGATTGATGGGTCATGTAGATGTTATATTATTTCCTTCTAGTAAATCTGTTACCACTTGAAATCCAGAAGAGCTTTTATAATCTGAAGATTTAAAAAAAAAAAAAAAAAAAAACCACACACACAGACATCAAGAATCAGCATATGACCCTCAACAATGGTGACAATCAAACAAAGTGCTTCATGTTGCAGTGCATGATGGGAGCCACCAATCAAAACTCATCCATGGCTCCCATCATGCATTGCTGCATGAATAAATTATGCAGCTGAATTGTCCTGTAATTTTCGTAGATTGTTCATGTTTGCTTTTGTTTTTCTGTTGTTTTGTTGTGACAGTAGCTTGTTTTGTGATGTTCAGAGTTGATCTGTTTGTCAGTATTTTGTATTTATTTATCGTCACCGTTCTTGAGAATCATATGCTGATTCTTGATGTCTGTGTGTGTTTAAACACCGAAGCTTCAGTGCATAATGTATTATTCTTAAAGAAAAAAAAAAAGTCATTCTTCTGTTGGATCTCAAACTGTAAAATCACAGGACAACAATCATTAATACTAAAGCTACACATCAAGCACACAGTCTGAGATTTAGACTCTAATAGACAGAGTGACAAAATGCTTTATGGTAATTCAAAAACAATGTATATATTATGACTTTATAAGACAATTTCAAAAATTACCCACCTCCATCGAGATTTCTTGTACTGTATTTGCAAAACTACTGCGCTGGTGTGCGTTGTAGTCGTCGTAGTCCAGAGCTGCGCTTGGAGTATTTCCAACAGTGTGATTCACTGAAGGAACCTGTAGGGGGAGCTTCGCAAATCTTACTGAGTTCCGCTTTAATATGATATGATATTCTATCTCACTGCAGTGTTTCAAACAAGTGTCTCACAGCAGCCTCCAAGCGAACGCACAAAGTAACGTTATAACATCTTTTTCAACACACTCAAATGTATCTAATATGATAAACAGAGCTGCGTTACTTACCTCATACTCATGACAGGAAAAGTGGAAGTGGCGCCGGTGACTGTGGCATAATAAAAGTCCCGCTGCTCGTGAGGCGTGTGTTGTGCAATTGCTCCAGCGGATTCGTTCAGCTCCCACAACACTAAGTCCTGCTCTGCTTCATACTACAGTAACGTTAATAATCGCATCCATGAACATGATTTCCAGAGGTGGGTAATCCAGGGGTCAAAGAGTAAAAGTCCTGCCATATTTTTATTCCACCCACTGAAGCATTAATGAGATAAATAAGTGATTAATTGAGTGATGATTGAGCATTATTGAAGACACCTGATGATAACAAGCAGAATCACCAAAGGAGAAAATCACAATTTTTAAGTTACCATCATCGAGGTCAGGGTTTGTTTTAGTTGAGCTCTTGACCCTTGACTATTTAATATTAGATTTTGTTTGTGCAGTTTTAACTGCATTAAAACCAACCAAACAAGCAAAATTAAAAGATGATCAGGTGGTGTTGGTTATGTTTTCACATAATCATTATTTTATCTGAATCACTGAACTCATTTAGAGCCCAATCTCTGAGTTAGATTTACATTATTGGTTACAGCAGAATCACAGTGCTTCAGTCAACACGGACGACGCTCATGTCCTCCGAGCCGAAGTCACGTCTCTTCTGAGGAAAGGAGCTATAGAAATAGTTTCCCCCTCAGAGAGCAATTTGGGGTTCTACAGCCATTATTTTCTAGTCCCCAAGAAAGATGGCGGTCTCAGACCCATCTTAGATCTCAGGCTCTTGAACCTCTCCCTCATGAGATGGAAGTTCAAGATGTTAACGCTGAAGCAGATCCTTGTGCAGGTTTGCCCCGGAGACTGGTTCTGCTTGCTGGACCTGAAGGATGCATACTTTCACATCCAGATAGCCCCCCATCACAGGCAATTCTTGAGATTCGCATTCGAGGGTGTGGCTTACCAATATACGGTCCTCCCATTTGGGCTGACCCTAGCTCCTCGCACTTTTACCAAGTGCATGAACGTGGTGCTTTCCCCACTGAGACAGTTGGGAATCCGGGTTCTCAATTATCTTGACGACTGGCTCATCCTAACCCAGTCACGAGCCGAGCTGGAGCATCACAAATCTGTGCTACTCAGCCACATGGAGTGCCTGGGTCTCAGGGTCAACTTTGCCAAGAGCTCACTGCTCCCCAGCCAACGTATAACGTTCCTGGGTGCAGTCTTCGACTCAGCCCGTATGACAGCTGTAGTATCGCCAGAGCGCGCTCTGGCCATTCAGCAGCTCGCGGCATCGGTCAGGAACAGAGCCTATCTCCCTCTGAAGTTCTTCCAGGGGATGCTAGGGCTGATGGCTTCCGCCTTCCCGGTTCTGCAGCTCAGCCTTCTTCGGATGCGGCCTCTGCAATACTGGTTGAAGTTCCGGGTCCGGCCGCCTGCGTCTCAGGGTCAATCAGGCCTGTTTGACAGCTCTGAAACCCTGGATGAACCCTGTATGGTTCAGTCAAGGTGTACCCCTACAGGCGGTGTCCAGAAGGACGGTGCATCCAACACAGGTTGGGGTGCTCTTTGCGAGGGCAGACCGGCCTTCGGCTCGTGGTCTCACGAAGAAAGCCATCTGCACATCAACTGCCTTGAGATGTTGGCAGTGATTCGAGCCCTTCATGTGTTTCAGGCACACCTGACGGGACGCCAAGTCTTAGTCCAGTTGGACAGCATGACAGTGGTGTCATACATAAATCACTAGGGCGGTTTTTCGTCCAGCCGCTTATGCACTCTGGCGAAGCTTCTTCTGGAATGGGCATTACCGAGGTTTCAGTCACTCAGAGCGACTCACATACCCGGGAGAACAAACTTGGGAGCAGATATGCTATCTCGGAGCAATGTCCCCTCAGACGAGTGGATGCTCCACCCCCAAACGGTTCTCACGATCTGGGAGTTCTTCGGGAAGGCAGAGGTAGACCTCTTCGCCTCAGAAGACAACTCTCACTGCCCAATTTATTTCTCGAAGGAGGACGATGCGCTGGCTCACGTCTGGCCCAGCACCCTCCTTTACGCTTTTCCCCCGATCGCTCTGATCTCGCAGATCATCAGACGAATCAGGGAAGACAAGCACAGAGTCCTCCTGGTGGCCCTGCTCTGGAGGAGCCAAGTTTGGTCCTCAGAGCTGTTCAGGCTTTCCACGAAAGCCCCGTGGCCGATCCCCCTGAGACAGGACCTCCTCTCTCAGGCGAACAGGACGATTTGGCATCCCCAGCCAGAACTCTGGGCTCTGCACCTCTGGTCCCTCGATGGGAGCCTGCTAACCTCCCCGGGGACATGTTGAATACCATCTCTCAGGCGAGAGCTCCGTCCACGAGACGCCTCTACGCCCAGTAATGGTCGGTCTTTGTTGGCTGGTGTTCTGCACACAACATAGACCCAGTGGAGTGTGACGTATCTCCGATACTGTCTTTCCTCCAGGAGCGTTTAGAACTGGGTCACACCCCTTCAACGCTCAAAGTTTACGTAGCAGCCATCGCAGCATTTCACGCTCCTATTGCTGGCCAGTCAGTGGGAGGAAACAACCTTGTGGTGCGTTTCTTGAGAGGTTCTAGGCGATTGAATCCACCTCGTCCTCTCACCGTTCCCACCTGGGACCTCTCTTTGGTCCTCAGAGCTCTCAAAGGGCCTCCCTTTGAGCCACTGTGTTCAGCTGACCTCAGGCCCCTGACACTCAAAACCGCTCTGCTACTTGCACTAGCATCGGTTAAGCATGTTGGCGACTTGCAGGCCCTCTCTGTGAGCCCTGCATGCCTTGAGTTCGGGCCCAACAACTCCAAGGTCGTTTTGAAACCTAGGCATGGCTATGTCCCTAAGGTGCTCTCGACTCCATTCAGAGCACAGGTCATTTCCCTCTCAGTGCTTCCTCCCTCATCGGATGAGCGAGAGCTGAAATTGCTCTGCCCCGTCAGGGCATTAAGGACCTACGTTGAGTGATCACAGCCTTTCCGGCAATCCGATCAGCTCTTTATCTGCTTTGGCGGCCGCACCAAAGGGTCTTCGGTCTCAAAGCAACGTCTTGCGCGTTGGATAGTCGACGCTATTGCTCTTTGTTACTTCTCTATGGGCCTCAACTGCCCCATAGGTGTTAGAGCCCACTCCACTAGAGGAATGGATTCCTCTTGGGCCTGGTCTAGTGGAGTTTCGATTAAAGACATCTGTGAGGCGGCCGGCTGGTCCTCGCCGTCCACTTTTGTCAGATTTTATCATTTGGACGTCCCGACCTTACAAGCTCGGGTCCTCTCGGTATGATCCAGCGGCCTCTATCGAGCTCCGCTTCATGCCACTCTGGGAGTTGACTCCCCTTTTGGTAGTGTAACAAGGGTTCGACGGTTCCGGCCTTCTCACTTGTCCTCTGGTTCCCTCACGGTATCCAAGGCAAGTCCAGTCGTTCCCTGCCGTGGCACGGCGCTGTTGAATTCGTTCCCCATACACAGTACGAGTGAAGTATCGAAAGGGAACGTACTCAGTTACTAACGTAACCTCGGTTCCCTGAGATACGGAACGAGTACTGCGTTACATGCCATGCCACGAGGCTGCGGCTTCAGTGTCATCGCTTCAGTCGAATGACCTGAAATCCTATGGCAAAGCGCCTGCTTATATAGCCCTAAACCCCGCCCATTTCGGCGGGAATATTCGCGCGCTTGTCGCCATAGGCCGCGCAGGTATGCCGCACCGTCATTGGTTCAACAACTTGTCTATGAGTGAACCAATGACGATGCAGTTACACTGCGTTATTGAAAAAGGCTTCAGTAACGGGGAAAAAGGAGACCTTTCCCCATACGCAGTACTCGTTCCGTATCTCAAGGAACCGAGGTTACGTTAGTAACCGAGTACGTTTTCTTTTTCCAGTCCACAAAATTCACAGGTAGGAAATACTGAGCTTAAATCTTTCCAAAGCATGCTTAGCAGGAAAAATTCTATGAAGCATTTTGTAAGACACTTCCTTAATTTTGTTATTGTATACAGAACTTATTTGGCAGTTTAACCCAAGATATATTACTAAATAAAGAAGACCAAAACAGTCTTGCAGCAGGAAAGGACACAGAACAAAAAACATTCTTTATAACCCGTTTTAGAACATTATCAAAGAAAGTATTATCCATGTTGATTTCCTCCGAACTAGAGTTCTGTAAAAGTAACTTCACACTCTTTGGAATCGAGTCAAGAACTCAAACTCAAACTCTCTTGGTTTAAAGTTGCAATATGTAAGAATTTTTTTCAGTAAAATATCCAAAAACCACTAGGCCAGTGTTATATATTTTGTTCAGTTGAGTACTTAAAATATCCCAAATGTTTCCAACTTTTTGTAAATCATGAGAAAATTGCAATTTTAACCAAGGCTCCGGGACGTGCAAGGAGTCGCCTGTCAATTGCGTCATACCCTCATTACCCTTATATTTTTTATTTTGTAGAAACCATGGAAAAACACCAAAGACGCTTTAATATTTACATGTTTTAATAGGCAAGGGAACAACTGTTTTCATATATTTATAGACAGAAAACTAATTGTTGTTATATAGCTCAACACGTTTAGTCTTATTATTGTTTAAATCTAATTTTCTTGATTTTCCGTGAGTACCATGCTTTACCATGCCTCAGAGAAAAACACTATTTTGTGAAATAGCTAATATAGCATAATCAGATGCAGCTTTATTTTTAGTAACAGTAATACAGCATTTTCTCCATCATACAATACATTTTAAAATTAATTGCATGCCATTTATCAACACAAGCCATCCAGCATTTAATATGATATTCTAAAATCGATCTATCTTATTGCAGTGTGCAACAGTGTCTCACAGCAGCCGCCGAGTGAACACACAGAGTAAAGTTATAACATAATTTTCAAAACACTCAAATGTATCTAATATGATAAACAGAGCTGCATTACCTCATACTCATGACCGGAAAAGCGGAAGTGGCGCCGGCGACTGTGTCATAATAAAAGTTCTGCTGCTTGTGAGGCGTGTGTTGTGCAATCGCTCCAGCGGCCTCGTTCAGCTCCCACAACACTCGGTCCTGCTCTGCTTCATACTACAGTAACATTAATAATCGCATCCATGAACATGATTTCTTCCCAAGTCCTATCCCTATTATTTTCCACCGGCTGTGAGGTGAAGACCACATGTCCCAAGATTCCACGCTCAAACTTGGCGTCATCAAGCTACGCCTTTGTTTTGAATAGGCCTCTAGTGGACAGAAAATCCTACATATTGCACCTTTAACTGGAAATTGAATTTTTGAAGAAATTCAGTATTACAACAAATACCCATGGGAATTAACCAACTGTATTACTAAAATAATGCTTTCACTGAACCAAGTATGATAGAATAATGATTTGTTTTTGAATAGTATGTCTGTTATTCCTTATGAAATAATTGTGCTTATACCAATTTCCATGTTATAAGGCTTGTCAGTGAAAACTGGATTTTTGTCGAAAATTCCTGAAAAATTATATTTCGACAAAAAGTCTATGCCTCCAAGAGTATTAATAATTAGGCAATACGTTCCAAGGACTTTCTCTATTCTTCCTAAACTCTATCGAACATTTAATTTTGAAAGTGTCATTAAAGGTGATAGAGAGGATTTTTTCGTCGACTGAGAATCCAAAGACTGTTACTGAGTTTTTGAAATGAGCGCATGCATAAGAACAGCCCCCCTTCTTCACAGCTCACTTCAAAGGAACGCCTCCCAAAACTCGTGCACGAGTATTGGAACACGAGTGTTTACCACCGGCATTCGCTGTGTCGTGTTTTTTGGATTCATTATGTCGGACTCACCACAGGTAACTCATATTGTTACTCCTGTCTCCTGACAAAAACATTGCATGCGGCGCCTGTGGAGTGTGGAGAGTTACTGGAGCGTGCAGCCGCGCTCGTCTCTCACAAGGAACGTCACGGCAGTGATTGACAAGCCAGAGGGCCAATCGTTTACGTGATGATCGCATAAACGATTGGCTGATGTTTTTAAGGCCCTACCTCGTGCACAGATGATGTATATTAATATTATTCCTTTCAGTGCACCTAATAAATAGTCTTTTATCAGTTAGTAAAGACAGTTTCAAGTAATATTGCAAAAATGTATAAAACAAAACATCCTCTTTAGCACCTTTAAGTGTAGGCTACTATAAAGATATAATATATAGCTATATATATATATATATATACAGCTATGGAAAAAATTAAGAGACCACTTAACATTGATTTCTGAACTTGGAGTGGTCTCTTAATTTTTTCCATAGCTGTATATATATATATATATATATATATATATATATATATATATATATATATATATAATACTATAAAGACCTCAAGTTATGTTAGATATGTTAATTCATGTTTCATTGAAATATTCTATATTTCTGTAGAGTAGCAGTCTTTAAGGAGAAAACAACACAGAAAAAAATATTTTAAGGCCTGAAACAGCAGTGAAAGCCTCAAAATATCTAATTATTTTTGGTACTTCAAATTTGTTTTTCAAAAAAACTGCAGTGTCATCAGCAAACTGGTTAAGTTTAAATTCTACACCTAAAGCTGTGATATGTGAACAATAAACAGTTAAGCTCATTGACTAGAAGTGGGAGAGTCTCGTGTGCGCCATGTGACTGGAAGAGGCAGCCTGTCACGTGCCCGCACACGTCATCACTGTAATGGCAGCTTCCTTTGCACACTAACACAAGGAACAGCAGAGTTTTTTACCAATAGTTTACATTTCAGGACTCGCTTCTCCAAGGTAACTGGTGAATTGTTTGATGTCAGTCATTCACTACATGTGCTCAGAAAACGGCAGTGGATTGTGCAAGCGCGAGACCAAGACGAGTGTTATTGTTGTCGCTTGCATAACATGCGTGTGTTTTCATAATCGAGGAAGCGTCGGCGAGCATCACACAAATCTCTCCTTTGATAAGAAAGAAAAAAATGTATAAACATGCGTGCAAAATTAATAAAACTAAATATGTTTGCAGATTATTACCATTTCTGTAATCGAAAGCGTTGTGTTTGGATGAACAGTACGGGGGACTGCCACACCTACCTCGAATAAACATAATACAAATCGATCCTAACTAAGTATTGTTTCGGGTTAATTTAAGTTTACTTATGCGTTGTTAATTCCTCGTGCACAAATGAATGCTCGCTAATTGATTGTTCGAGTGTAGATTGTTTATATTGTCGAACTGTGGAGCTCGTCTGTCCAATCAGCTGTCGATATGATAATTCCATTGAAGTGATTGGATGGTGTAACAGCTACCTGCACTAGCTTTTAGACAAAAGCGCATATTATTTGTGAATGAATAAGCACAGAACACAATTTATTTTTTTTCCTGGCTAAAATATGTATCCACAAAAATAAATAATAATCTAATATTTATAATATCTGTGACTTCAGGAGCCCTACAAAAAAGCATTAAAATAACCATACTTTTTACCAAAATAGCATAGTATTTTTAATAATACTGTAAAATCATAATAAATTATAATATATTCTCTCATAGAAAATCAGAATATTTATTTACTCACTTGTTTGATTCATTCATTCATTGATAACAATGACAGAAACTTTTTTCTTTGAAAGAGAGTTAGTCTTTTGCAAAATGAACCAATAAAGCTCTTCAGTTTCACATTTGGTAAATGGTTGTGTGATCACAGAACAAGAAGACAGACAGTAAATCTTTAACTATGGGATGGTCACATTATGCCACCTGAGAGACAGTCTGTGCGAGGTAAAGGTTAACAATCTCATATCTTTCCAACTTTGAGCTCCACGTTAACAGTAAGATCTCAAGTTCACAGAGGGAAAATGGCTACAGGTAATTCTTTCTGTTCACAAAAGCTTTTTTTTTTACACTTAAACTTGTAGATGTCTGTTTCGTCGACAATAAAATAACTAGTTGATTGTGATTTAATGTTGATAGACTTGGAAATTGATCTGATGTCACTGCAGTAGTCTAGCAGTGGTTTCAATTTATTATAATCTTATATCAAAGTTGCATTTTCCACAATGCTGTGAACGGATTTGCAAAATTAATTGTTTGGTTCACATAGAAAGTTTGATTTCTTTCACACAGGGATCATTTGACTGAGATTATATTTGATTAGCCTAGGCCTGAAAGTGAAAGGTCGCGTGTATTAGAATTAGATATCGACTAAAATATCACATTAGCGAATTACTGATTGTTTTTTCACTCTTTGGTCATCAGTGATGACCAGATGTCATAAATTATTTGCTTGTGTAAATTTTGCCACTGACTTTTTTTCTCTCTCTTAACAGACGCTATGTCCCCAAAGATCACAGTGGAGTTGCTCAGGCAGCTCCGGCAGGCCATGAGGAACAGCAAGTGCATCACAGAGCCCATCCAAGCTTACATCATCCCATCAGGAGATGCTCATCAGGTGAGCCTGAGCTGTGCTCCACAAATGTGAAACACAATTTATAAACATACAGTCTGTGATTTATAAATATAGACTGTGATTTACAAATGTAGACTGTGATTTATAAATATGTAGACTGTGATTTATAAATATAGACTGTGATTTATAAATGTAGACTGTGATTTATAAAAATATAAATACAGCCTGTATATTTATAAATATACAAGCTGTGATTGTGATTTATAAATATAATATACAAATACAGCCTGTGATTTATAAAAGATCCACCTTATAAACATTCAACCTGTGATTTATAAACATGCAGTCTGTGATTTAAAAATACACCCTGTGATTTCCAAATGTACAGTCTGTGATTTATAACATCCTGCCTGTGATTTATAAAAATTCATCCTTATACAAAATTCAATCTGTGATTAATAAACATACAGCCTGTGATTTAATTATGCAACCTGTGATTTCCAAATGTAGACTGTAATTAATAAACATTCAACCTGTGATTTAAATATACAACCACTTAATTATAAATGTACATTCTGTGATTTATAAACGTACTGCCTGTTATTTATAAAAAATCTGCCTTATAAACATTCAACCTGTGATTTATAATCATACAGCCTGTGATTGCTGAACATTCAACTTTTTTTTTTTTATTACATAATTTACTTCAGCTGCTGCAGTTTAACTGTGTGCTTATGTGTGTGTGTACTGTAGTGTGTAGTGTTTCAGTCGTGTCGTTTAATTTCTATTGTGCGAGTGATGGGCTTCCCTCACCCCCTCCTGTCTGGCTCTGTGATTATGAAATCACCTCTGATTACGTGCGTGCGTGCGTGTGTGTGTCCTCCCGCCGAGTGTTTTCTTTCATTCTGCTGGATGGTTAAATTAGCAGTAATTAGGACTGATTGTTGACAGAGCTGAACTCACTTTTTCCCTTCATCTCTCTCTTTTTCCTGCTACATCTGTCCATCCTGCAGAGTGAATACATCGCGCCCTGTGACTGCCGTCGTGAATTCATCTGCGGATTCAACGGCTCTGCAGGTGTGTGCACATTTTACTGTAACTTTGTTGAATTTTGGGATCTACAGGATTGACAATATGACAATAGTATTATTTAATACCCTGTTTCACTGGGTCACAGTAGAGATTTATCAACTATAGAGCTGCGCAAACATCATAGTTGAACACACATATTGGAATAATGACATTTATTACAAGATATAGATTACTTATCACAATCAGACAATATAATCCCAGATAAACACACACACACACACAAACTGACAATTATCGACTGCATTGCAACTACAAGAAGTTCAGTTCAGCCCACCTCAGTCTCATTCACCCAAAGAATGGGGAAGTAAAACTGGGATATGAGGTTCATGTCTCATGACGATGAGAGACCACTTGTCATACATGATTTATAGCTCGGTGGTGTGACAGATTTATTTTGACTGTGGTGGTTTATGTGAGGCACTGATTCATTCAGGGGTGGCATGAAGCACAAGCCAACATCCCTCATATATTACGACTAATAATAATAATAATAATAATAATTGTAAATAACTTAAAAGTAATAATTTAATAAGAATCATCTAAAATTTATTGTTTTTATTATACATTATTATTATTATTATTATTATTATAAATTAACAACAACAATATTAAAAGTAATAATTGAATAAGAATAACTGTCATCTAAAATTTAAATTTTAATAATAATAATTATTATTATTATTATTTTAAATTAATTATTTTAATTTAAGAATAATAAGTTCATTACAGTTATATTACATTTAAATCAAATGAATATGAATAATATTAATAATAATAATAATAATAGTTATAATAATAATAATAATAATATTTTTTATTATTATTATTATAAATTAACAGCAGCAATAATTTAAAAGTAATAATTTAATAAGAATAACTGTCATCTAATGTCATTTTAATTTTTAATAACAATAATAATAATTGTATTATTGTATATTATTATTATTATTATTATTATTATTAAGTGTAAATCTAATTATTATTATTAATTAATATTTTTTACAATGATAATTTTACAATGATTATTTTAAATTATTTCAATTTAATAATAGTAATAATAATTTTAATAATTTCTCTTAGAATAACAGAACAAAAACAAACAAAATATGTAACATTATTTTTTAAATTAAAATTGTATATTTATTATTGTATATTTCACTTTTTCATAATAACAAGTGGTTCTTCTGGTTTTTCTTTTGTTTACAATAAACAAACATGTTTAATAAACAAACAAAAAAAAACATGTCTGTAGGCTAGTTAAGTGACTTCATTATGCTGTGTTTGCTTGTTTCAGGTACTGCTATTGTCACAGAACAGCATGCGGCTTTATGGACAGATGGGCGGTACTTCCTTCAGGCCAGCCAGCAGATGGACAGTAACTGGACTCTGATGAAAATGGGTACAGTGGATGTTAGCATACTTTTATGACATGGGGTTGCTAGGTCATTACATTTGTTATCAGATTGCTACTATTGAAAGCCTGCTGGCCAAGCTGCTGCTTTTCATAAGCCAATACAAAACATTCATTAGAATGTTTTCCTGAATTTAATACTGAGCCACATTCCAATAACTTCACGTAGATCAGTCTTAAGATTTATGTCGATTATACACCGTTGTTCAAAAGAGCAATTTGAATATGATTATGATGTTTTGTCTGGTCAGGACTGAAGGAAACACCGTCCCAGGAGGACTGGCTCATCAGCGTTCTCCCAGAAAACTCCAAAGTGGGAGTTGACCCTTGGATCATTGCTGCCGGTAAGGAATTCAACAATAACACCTTTGAATATAAATAATAAATATAGATATGCACACAAATGGAGCAAATCACCTTTAAAAAGTAACGTGACGCTTCAAATAAAGATAGTATCGATTACATATTTATACCAGTAGGTGGCAACAAGTGACTTTTAAAAAATGTATTTATCATTGAATCATTAATTCAAGAGATTCACTCAAAAATGCTGATACATCCAGTAAAGAATCAAGTGAAGTCTTTATGAGTGAGTCATTGAATCATTCGCTCAATCAATTCTTTCAAATGAATTTAACATTTGTATTAAATAGACTGCAACAATTAACATTTTGTCAGAACCTCCAGTAAATTATTATTTTGTTAGAATCTGTTCAGATTTGTGGGAGAATCTTTATTTTAAACCAAAAAATTGTAAAGTTGCATCATGTGTCTGTGATTGTGTTTTTCAGACCAGTGGAAGAACATGTCTAAGGCTTTGAGCAGTGCGGGTCACTCTTTGGTTGCGGTGCAGGACAATCTCATTGACGCTATCTGGGAGGATCGGCCGCCTCGACCCAGCACCAAACTCATGGCCCTGGGGCTCAAATACACCGGTCAGCACTTCTCAATGGATGATATACACTATATAATTTTGATTTTAAAGGTCAGTCAAACCAAGTTTGTGCTGCTGAACATTAAGAGGAAATTTCTTGTCATTGTTTCCCATGTAGGTCTCACCTGGCAAGATAAAATTACAGCTCTGAGAGGAAAAATGGCAGAAAGGAAGATTTCCTGGTTTGTGGTGACGGCTCTAGATGAGATTGCATGTACGTATCGCCGTACAGCACGGTTTGTGTGTGCTTTTAGTGTGTCGGATCACGACCCAGCCCTCATTCTCCTCTCCACTTACCTATTAACCCCAGTTAAAGAGCTCTTGTGTCAGATTAGCTTGTTTTGATAATTATGGACATGATTGCGTGAGGCACATGTTCATTGGGAGGCCACATTTGGGAGGGTTTTCACAAATATAGTAAACCCTCTAAAAATGACTTGTGAGGTCATTCGAATGATTTCAGACTCACTTTCTCTCTCCAGGGCTTTTTAACCTGCGCGGGTCAGATATTGAGTACAACCCCGTGTTCTTCGCCTACGCGATCATCGGCCTTAGCAACATAAAGTAAAACTACATTCCTGATTCTTCACTTTATACTGAAAATTTCCCAGATTTCAAAACATGACCCATGCTCATTGCTGTCATCTGGTCCATATGTTATGTTAGATTGTTTGTGGACAGCAAGCGTTTGTTGGACCCTGCGGTCCGGCAGCATTTGGAACTGGACAGCCCGAGCCAACCGGATCTGACCGTCCAGTGCTTTCCGTACGAGTCCGTGTTCACGGAGCTGCAGGCGGTTTGTGCGGCGCTGGCGCCCAAAGATAAGATGTGGATTTGCGACAAAGCCAGCTGCGCTCTTACACAAGTCATACCCAAGGTGAGTCAAAAAGATGTGTCAACAGTATAGACTCGTGTAGCCAAAGCATGATGTCATTTATAGCACTCGCAAACAATGTCTAAAGAACATTTCTTATTGATACTCTCTGGAAAATACAACTGAAAATCATCAGCATAAAAGTTGTCCCAAAATTGTCCCCTGAGGGACGCCACATGCTAAAGGGGCCTATTTGGAGGAAAAATTCCCTATATTAACAGCAAATGTCCTATCCTTTGGATAGGAGGCAAACCAGTGTCATATTACAAAATATGTCCTATTTTTTAAAACTGTTTAAAGGATTAGTTCACTTTCAAATAAAATGTTCCTGATAATTTACTCACCCCCATGTCATCCAAGATGTTCATGTCTTTCTTTCGTCAGTCGAAAAGAAATTAAGGTTTTTGATGAAAACATTCCAGGATTATTCTCCTTTTAGTGGACTTCAGTGGACTCCAAACAGTTGAAGGTCAAAATTTAAACGCTTTAAACGATACCAGACGAGGAATAAGGGTCTTATCTAGTGAAACAATCGGCCATTTTCGAAAAAAATGTAAATGTATATGCTTTATATAAACAAATGATCGCCTTCCAAAACCGCACTTTCATATTCTTCAAAAAGCTTACGCTGTATGTCCTACGCCTTCCCTATACTGCTTATGGAAAAAATGGAACTGGCGCTGCGTTCGTTCCCTAAGTAGAATAGGGAAGGCGTAGGACATACAGCGTAAACTTTTTGAAGAATACGAAAGTGCGGTTTTGGCACTTGGAAGGCGATCATTTGTGTTTATAAAGCATATACATTTGCATTTTTTTCGAAAATGACCGATTGTTTCACTAGATAAGACCCTTATTCCTCGTCTGGTATCGTTTAAACCCTTTGAAGCTGCACTGAAACTGTAATTTTGACCTTCAGCCGTTTGGAGGCCATTGAAGTCCACTATAAGGAGAATAATCCTGGAATGTTTTCATCAAAAACCTTAATTTCTTTTCGACTGATGAAAGAAGGACATGAACATCTTGGATGACGGGGCTGAGTAAATTATCAGGAAAATTTTATGTGAAAGTGAACTAATCCTTTAACGCATTTTTATGGTTGCAATGTGACCAGTTTGCTGTTCAACACTTTGGAAAGTCTTGATATTTGAATTTTCCAACTAAAGTGAATATGAATATTGATATGAATATTTTCTATATAAAGTGAAAGTTGAATATGAATAAATATTATTGATTAAATTATAATTGTAATTGTCCAGGCCCACAGATCTGCAATCCCATACACACCCTTATGTCTGGCTAAAGCCGTCAAGAACCCCACAGAGATCCAGGGCATGAAAATGGCACATGTAAGTCCACATGGCTAGAGATATTCCAGAAATCTTAAATTTTTTGCCTAATTAATCACAATATTTTTTTTTTTATCACAGATAAAAGACGCAGTGGCACTGTGTGAACTTTTTGCCTGGCTGGAGAAAGAGGTATCGTTGTGTATAATTTCTTTTATTTTTGTCCGTTGGAAATATATTCAGGAAGACTCTTCCATGTTTTCCTAGTAAAATTTCCTTATTGATTGAATGATGAATACATAATGAAAATATAAAAGTATTTGTCATTTATATAGATTCCCAAAGGTACGGTCACAGAGATATCAGCAGCAGATAAAGCAGAAGAATTACGCAGGTGAGTCGAACATGCTGCATTTGACCTGAAAAAAGAAGCAAACCATCAGTTTCTCTATACATAAAGACTTCATTATATTTTTATGTAATTTTATAAATAATATCATAGATAGTACTGATGCCATGGTTGGCAGTGAATTTAAAAAGCTGCATTACTTGCTGTTTTTCTCTTGTATGACATTGTGGCACCACCATCTGGTGATCTGTGGAACTGCAGACACTGAAGCAGCAAGAAAATCTGCTTTCAATTGAAAATCTTTTTTTCTTTGTCTGTCTAGTCAACAGAAAGACTTTGTTGGGCTGAGTTTTCCATCCATCTCTAGTGTCGGACCAAATGGGGCCATAATACATTACAGGTGGGCAGTTGTGATATATTTAACCATACATTCTTTTTTTTTATGTTGTTACTTAATTGTTTTTAAAATACCTGTCACTTTCTGATCTGTCTTTTAGGCCTCTCCCAGAAACCAACAGGACTCTTTCTCTTAATGAAATTTATCTTATTGACTCCGGCGCTCAGTACAAGTAAGTACAAGAGCACTGCAGAACAATTAGTGCTTTTCCATCACATCTTTTTATTTATATGTTAATTAAATGTAATTAAGATAATTTGTTAATATATATATATATATATATATATATATATATATATATACAAACAAACGCACAAATATATATATATTGTGGCCATTTTTATCTTTATCCAGAGATGGAACTACAGATGTGACTCGTACGGTGCATTTTGGGACTCCTTCTGATTATGAGAAGGTAAAAAAAAAAGTTTTTATTTTCCTTCAAGATCGAACTTTCTCTTTACTTTATAGTCCAAGAACTATTAGTCTACCCATAATGCTTATATTTCTGCCCTTCCACACTCTGATCTCCACAGGAATGCTTTACATACGTTTTAAAGGGACACATCGCGGTCAGTGCTGCGATTTTCCCCAATGGTACCAAAGGTATGTCCTTAAATTCAGAAATCTGAAGTGTTTGGTTTGTTCAGGAGGAATCTGAAGTGCTCTAATGCTGTGTAGAGTAAGGTTAAGAGAAGTGTTTTGTCTCAGAGGACTGTGCTCTTTTCTACAGGTCACCTGTTGGACTCGTTTGCTCGTGCTGCTCTCTGGGACTCTGGATTGGACTATCTTCATGGTACGGGCCACGGCGTCGGATGTTTCCTTAACGTGCACGAGGGTCCGTGTGGCATCAGCTATAAAACGTTTGCAGACGAACCTCTGGAGGCCGGAATGATTGTCAGCGATGGTACAAAAACACACTTATTTTCATTCAGGATTTATTCATTGCAGTTTATAAGGAGCTGAAAGTGTTTTAATACTCCTTTTTAAACCTATTTCTGTAATACTATTATAAGGCAACATTATTGCAACTGCCTCAAATATTGTCAAAGTTTATGGTGCAGTTGGTACAATATATTTGAGTCTTGTGCATGTTTTATTCCAGAGCCCGGGTACTATGAAGATGGATCTTTTGGCATTCGGCTGGAAAACGTTGTCCTGGTCGTTCCCGCAAAAACCAAAGTAACTATTGCATCTAACCATTACATAATCAGTTCATATTAACACTGAGAAAATACATTAATTTTCTGATATAGCGCATTTCAAAGGGGCACAAGGTAAAAATGATTTAATGCATCTTTGAGAGGTCTGAAGTACAACATTTCAGGATTTAATTTCCTTTCTTTTAGTATAACTACAGGAACCGATATAGCCTGTCCAAATATTTGCGTTTACGTGATGCTTCCTCCACACCAGTAGGTGTCAGTATTGAGCCCAAGATGTAACAACACTAACTAAACAAAAAATTATTTAATGCATCTTTGAGAGGTCTGAAGTACAATATTTCAGCTTTTAACTTACTTTCTTTAGTATAACTACAGGAACAGAGATAGTCCATCCAAATATTTGCGTTTACGTGATGCTTCCTCCACACCAATAGGTGTCAGTATTGAGCCCAAGATGTAACAACACTAACTAAACAAAAAATGATTTAATGCATCTTTGAGAGGTCTGAAGTACAATATTTCAGGATTTAATTTCCTTTCTTTTAGTATAACTACAGGAACTGATATAGTCTGTACAAATATTTGTTTACGTGATGCTTCCTCCACACCAATAGGTGTCAATATTGAGCCCAAGATGTAACAACACTAACTAATCAAAAAATGATTTAATGCATCTTTGAGAGGTCTGAAGTACAACATTTAAGGATTTAATTTCCTTTCTTTTAGTATAACTACAGGAACAGATATAGTCCGTCCAAATATTTGCGTTTACGTGATGCTTCCTCCACACCAATAGGTGTCAGTATTGAGCCCAAGATGTAACAACACTAACTAAACAAAAAATGATTTAATGCATCTTTGAGAGGTCTGAAGTACAACATTTCAGGATTTAATTTCCTTTCTTTTAGTATAACTACAGGAACTGATATAGTCTGTACAAATATTTGTTTACGTGATGCTTCCTCCACACCAATAGGTGTCAATATTGAGCCCAAGATGTAACAACACTAACTAAACAAAAAATGATTTAATGCATCTTTGAGAGGTCTGAAGTACAACATTTCAGGATTTAATTTCCTTTCTTTTAGTATAACTACAGGAACTGATATAGTCTGTACAAATATTTGTTTACGTGATGCTTCCTCCACACCAATAGGTGTCAATATTGAGCCCAAGATGTAACAACACTAACTAAACAAAAAATGATTTAATGCATCTTTGAGAGGTCTGAAGTACAACATTTCAGGATTTAATTTCCTTTCTTTTAGTATAACTACAGGAACTGATATAGTCTGTACAAATATTTGTTTACGTGATGCTTCCTCCACACCAATAGGTGTCAATATTGAGCCCAAGATGTAACAACACTAACTAAACAAAAAATGATTTAATGCATCTTTGAGAGGTCTGAAGTACAACATTTAAGGATTTAATTTCCTTTATTTTAGTATAACTACAGGAACCGATATAGTCTGTCCAAATATTTGCATTTACGTGATGCTTCCTCCACACCAATAGGTGTCAGCATTGCGCCTATGATGTAACAACACTAACTAAACAAAAATTATTTAATGCATCTTTGAGAGGTCTGAAGTACAATATTTCAGCTTTTAACTTACTTTCTTTAGTATAACTACAGGAACAGAGATAGTCCGTCCAAATGTTTGCGTTTACATGATGCTTCTTCCACACCAATAGGTGTCAGTATTGAGCCCAAGATGTAACAACACTAACTAAACAAAAAATGATTTAATGCATCTTTGAGAGGTCTGAAGTACAACATTTCAGGATTTAATTTCCTTTCTTTTAGTATAACTACAGGAACTGATATAGTCTGTACAAATATTTGTTTACGTGATGCTTCCTCCACACCAATAGGTGTCAATATTGAGCCCAAGATGTAACAACACTAACTAAACAAAAAATGATTTAATGCATCTTTGAGAGGTCTGAAGTACAACATTTAAGGATTTAATTTCCTTTCTTTTAGTATAACTACAGGAACAGATATAGTCCGTCCAAATATTTGCGTTTACGTGATGCTTCCTCCACACCAATAGGTGTCAGTATTGAGCCCAAGATGTAACAACACTAACTAAACAAAAAATGATTTAATGCATCTTTGAGAGGTCTGAAGTACAACATTTAAGGATTTAATTTCCTTTATTTTAGTATAACTACAGGAACCGATATAGTCTGTCCAAATATTTGCATTTACGTGATGCTTCCTCCACACCAGTAGGTGTCAGTATTGAGCCCAAGATGTAACAACACTAACTAAACAAAAAATGATTTAATGCATCTTTGAGAGGTCTGAAGTACAACATCTCAGGATTTAATTTCCTTTCTTTTAGTATAACTACAGGAACTGATATAGTCTGTACAAATATTTGTTTACGTGATGCTTCCTCCACACCAATAGGTGTCAATATTGAGCCCAATATGTAACAACACTAACTAAACAAAAAATGATTTAATGCATCTTTGAGAGGTCTGAAGTACAACATTTAAGGATTTAATTTCCTTTATTTTAATATAACTACAGGAACCGATATAGTCTGTCCAAATATTTGCATTTACGTGATGCTTCCTCCACACCAGTAGGTGTCAGCATTGCGCCTATGATGTAACAACACTAACTAAACAAAAATTATTTAATGCATCTTTGAGAGGTCTGAAGTACAATATTTCAGCTTTTAACTTACTTTCTTTAGTATAACTACAGGAACAGAGATAGTCTGTCCAAATATTTGCGTTTACGTGATGCTTCCTCCACACCAGTAGGTGTCAATATTGAGCCCAAGACGTAACAACACTAACTAAACCAAAAATGATTTAATGCATCTTTGAGAGGTCTGAAGTACAATATTTCAGCGTTTCCTTTCTTTAGTATAACTACAGGAACAGAGATAGTCCGTCCAAATATTTGCATTTACGTGATGCTTCCTCCACACCAATAGGTGTCAGCATTGAGCCCAAGACGTAACAGCGCAAACTGAACCAAAAATGATTTAATACACCTTTGAGAGGTCTGAAGTACAATATTTTAGCTTTCAACATGTTTTCTTTCAGTATAACTACAGGAACAGAGGTAGTCTGACGTTTGAACCCCTCACCCTGGTCCCCATCCAGCTGAAGATGATCAACACAGACCTGCTCACACAGAAAGAGGTAAGAGCAGACCGATAGATACTAGGGTTGAGTTGCAATGGCCGACTACTTCATCTAGAATTTTTTTTCTTGCATAAATACAAAGTTTTGTTATTAGTAATGGTGGTGCTTTAATTAGCATGCTAACAGTTTGCTGTGTTTTAGCTATTAATTAGGCAGTCTGTACTATAAGTATGAAAAAAAAAGTCTTGCAAACAATGTTTGTTACAAGTGTTTATTTAAAAAAATTCTAATAACAACTGAACAAAAAAATTATTAGAGATGCCTAAAGCCCAAAGTATACTTCAGTTTTTATGCGTACGCTTAGTGTATTCAAAGTGTAGTCCGTTTGATAACAGTAGAAAATTTCATCCTTGTCCATCGTCTGCACTGTTTCTTTCCAGATGTTATGAGCGATAAAAAGTTAATTGTACTCTTTTAAACTAGAGTTGCGAGTATCATTTAATCCAGATAAACAAATGCTCATCAACATGGCCGTTTGTTGTTCAGTATCATCTGATTCTATTTGGATTGTAAAACAACAAAATTCAAAGTTGAGCTTACAGAGTATGCGCAGTTAGAAAGATCAGGCTGTGTGTGTAGTACATCCAGTACCATACTGATGATGGAATTCATGCCACACATACTATATGCATACCTAGCATAATAATACATAAAAGCTTAAGTATGCATTGTGCTTTATGCTTAAGACAGCTATTTTGTGATATTTCTGAACATTTGAGTGCATAAATCCTTTAAACCTCTCTGAAATGGCTTTCATTAAAGCATGGACTGCTGTAATATACAAACTTGTCATCCTGCAGCGCGATTGGGTGAATGACTACCACAGGAAATGCCAGGAGACGATTGGGGCAGAGCTGGAGCGGCAAGGCAGGAAGGAGGCTCTGGATTGGCTGGTCCGGGAAACTCAGCCAATTGTCTGAAAAAATTGTTTACTATTTTTTTGTCATCGTTGTAACGATCGCCAGTGAATTTTTTCCTGTCGTTCTCTCTCAGTCTTGGTCTCTATCTGCTTTTCTGGTGGATATATTTCACTTTCTGCTTCTTTTGTAAAGCACACTTTCAGCTGTTTTATGCGCTAATTAAAAAATGTGTGGAAAAAGATGCACTGCCTTTTTCTTTTGTTCACTCCAAAGAGTTTTTTTCTCCAAAGGAATAATTAATCTAATCATTTCTAAATCTATACTCTTAACTTTTTGTGAGGAACAGATGTAATTAAGCTAGAATATAGCACAGAAAACATGAACCTTTATTATGGTGATTTTTGGTCACCATTCACTTTCATTGTGAGAAAAAGAGCAGCATGAACATTCTGATAACCGTCTCGTTTTGTGTTCCACGTAAGAAAGAACGTCATATGGGTTTTGGATGACATGCAGCCATTAAAGTGTTCCTTAAATATTAACTTCCAGGACGATCTACAGCTGCATGTAAAAAATGGGCGGGACCAGGGTGATCCCGCTCTTGGGGTCGTTGGCGTAGTCCTGCAGCGTGAGTGGAGTGTGCGTAAACACCGTGTGAGGGGGGACTCTGTCCTCCTCGTGTCCCACCGGCAGAGGGTTGGTGTAGATGTAGTGGATCCGCGAGTTGTCCTTCGGCCCCTCCTGTCGTCTGAAAAAGGCGAGCGGGTTACGGAAACTACGGGCTTTCCTCACACGAGTAACACCCACTGGCTCTTCGGGAACCTCACAGGCCACGGCACTCTCATAGACACGCGCCCTCTTACACTTCCTGTGACACAAAAATATGTACCATGACAGCTATTAGACACAGTTTAGGATCTGGTAAGAAGGTCTTAACCAAATAAGACAAGTAAATGGGACAAATAAAAGGGAGATGGGAGGAAAACTAAAATTTTAATACTATTGCGTTCTCTTGCTTTGGAAATGTTGAAAATTTCCTGAAGAAACTTTGGATTTGCTCGCAAAATGTTTGTTAAAAACAAGATAAGATGGAAGGAAAAACTATATTTCAGTGTTTTTGCAAGTGAACGCAACATTTTTACAAGCTCAAAGGCTTTCAAATAAATTATATTTCAATGATTTTGAAAACTTTTGTGATATAAATAATATGGGAGGAAAATTTGGAAGCAAAAGTTTCTCAGGGGAACACTACTTTTGAAAGAATGCAAAAGTTGAAAAGAAAAAAACTCCAAATTGAAATAAACTATATTTCAATGATTTTGCATCCTCTGAGAAACTTTGCATTTGCTTGCAAAATGTTTGTGATAAAAACAAGATAAGATGGAAGGAAAAACTGTATTTCAGTGTTTTTGCGAGCAAATGCAAAGTTTCTTTGGGAATCACAAAGTGCAAAGAAAAACAATACTTCAATGTGCTGGAAAACTTGCGTGATGGAAATAGTATTTGTTTCCCTGAGAAACTTTGCAACCCTCTTGTGCTCTTCACTTGGCGGTCCAAATTGTAATAATATTTCACAATATTACTGATTTTACTGTATTTTTATTTATGAATGGTAGTGTATGTGTATATATATATATATATATATATATATATACACACACATACATTACTGTTCATAAATAAAAATACAGTAAAATCAGTAATATTGTGAAATATTATTGTAATTTAAAATAACTGTTTTCTATTTGAAAATATTTGAAAATGTAACTTATTCTTGTGTTGGCAAAGCTGAATTTTCAGCATCATTACTCCAGTCTCCAGTGTCACATGATCCTTCAGAAATCATTTTAATATGATGATTTGCTGCTCAAGAAACATTTATTGTGCACAGATGTACAAAATATTTGTGTACAATATTTTTTTTCAGGATTCTTTGATGAATAGAAAGTTCAAACGAACAGCATTTATTTGAAATATAATCTGTTGTTACATTTTAAATGTCTTTACTGTCACTTTTGATTGATTTAATGCATCCTTGCTGAAAAAAATATTAATTTCTTTAATTTCTTTTCAAAAAAATAAAAATAAAAATTCTTACTGACCCCAAACTTTTGAACAGTAGTGTATTATGTTACAAAAGCTTTGTATTTTAGATAAATGCTGCTGTTTTGAACTTTCTATTCATCAAGGAATCCTGAAAAAAAAAGTACACAACTGTTTTTAACATTGATAATAATAATAAATGTTTCTTGAGCAGCAAATCATCATATTAAAATGATTTTATATATATATATATATATATATTTTTTTTTTTTTTTTTTTTTTTTTTCTCTCAATGAAATGGATGTACTATATTTTAGTTTTATATATTTTTTTTATTTAATATTTAGTATTTTTAGGGGATTTTATGGTACAAAATTATATTTGGGCAGTAGTTATAATCTATTTATTCACTTTTTGAGCATAGACCTGAAGATGAAATTTCCAACTTAAACTGTCATAATCTTGAGTGCTTTGGAGCACAGATTGAAGTTGTAGAATTATGTTTATTGTTATGAATTATGCACAAAAATACTATTTTCAATTTTATATGAAATATATATATTTTCCAAAACACGTTTTACTCTAAAACTGCAAGAAAATCAAGGCCACAAATCTAAACAAGTTGTGTTCCAAATTTGAGGTTGATATCTAAACAACAACAAAAAAAGCTTTCAGTAAGATTTTGGTTGGCCGTAGTACCAAAAGCTTCCACTATTCATTTCCAATGCCATCATTTTTAACTGAAGAGTACAAGTGTGACTGTTTTTTTTTCAGGACCATTTAACCTTTTCAAATCGTCTATGATTTTGTGTGTGTTTTTATGTTCACATAACAAGTGCCAAAACCTTTACCAAGTTTTTTACCATTCCGATGAAGAAATTAAAAAAAAAAAAAAAAAAAACAACAAAATGTAAAATTTCATTGCCAACTGTCCCAAATTCTCTGGGATTTTATTTAATACAATCAGACATTAATTCCTAATGTTTTGGCCCACTGGACATGTCTGTTTACTCACCTTCTATGTCTTTGATATGAGATACAGGTGATGATTCCTGTCACTGTCAGGACGCACAGAGCTATTGAAGAAAGCATGATGTTAAACACCTTGACTTCTGTGTGAGGAAAAAAAAAAACATTTAGACTTTTAGGCAACATTTAGCACATATTTTGAGACCGATAGCTCAAACATTCTTTGATATAACAGTGCTGTTCAAAATGAGTTAAAACACGGTTTTCTCACCATAGAGAGCAGCTTGTGTTTCTGTGCCGTTTGGTTCCAATAAGGCCGTCCCATTAAGAGACAGAGCGATCCCCATTAGGCTCATGTTGCAGATGGCATAAGCCAAAAGTGACCAACAAACTGCTCGGTCTGGAAAGAGGTGGTCAGAATATTCATTAGTATGAAGCCATGTGACTTTTGTGGATTTGTTTCCATGGAAATGGCAGTACCTCATCACCCCAGAGGCCCCCTAAATTCATTCTACTTTGGCAGTTTGGGGTCCTTAAAGATCCAGGCCACATCCCAGAAACCCATAGCAAAAACAATTGAAAGGTTTTGTGCACAATCCAAAGAATTCACAGGACAAAATTCGTTTGGAAACTCGTGTTTGCATAAAATTAAAGGGAAATTTTTCATAACGTATGCATGCAGCATCTCCTTTTGCAGGGCCTGTTGCAGTCTGAACAGATAAACACAAAGCCTGCATTCATTAGCGTTCATGCTTCATTTCATCTGGGACTTTAAAAACAAAATTCCTCAATTATTCTAACTCTGGCACTCGACATGAGAATGCCGGGAAATAATCCCATGATGCTCACACGTTTCCCACATTGTTTACAATGTAGGCCTACCCCATATTCTCGATTTGCCTTCAAAGTTCTTTTGAGGAATAGTTATGATTTATTATTAGACAATCCCTGGCCTTTCTATTTATAAGATAAACAAATTCCGGTCCCGCCAGGACATTCCTCAGACAAATATACACAAACATCGAAAATTTGGCCAAATAATAGCAAGGTCTGCATGGCCCATTAAATCACGCATTGTAAATTTTCAGTGTCTTCACATGACTAGTAATGTTTCGTGCCTATAATAATAAATAGGCTATAGCTTTATATGTTCTCTGGTAATATTAGTTTTGGACAGAGATAATTATACCAGATTTGTATTCTGTACACCACAATACATATGTGCACATGATATTGGTCTATATAAGTAGGACTTACTGTTTATGCAGTGCTCATATCAACCACTAGATGTCAGTGTTGACGCTCAAATAATGCCGTTTCTAACGAGCAAACTATTTTTAAATATCAACGCCAGGCTAATATAAATACAGTAGGTTTATATTAGACACACAACACAGTATAGACACAAATAGACATTGAAAGGCTCAGTCATATAACACTGTATTTACTTGATACCAAGATATGGAATTAGCTACTACATTTTCTAAGCTTAAAATACTGTAAAATTGGCAAGTAACAGTAGCCTAAAAGTTTAGAAAATGAGAACATCGTGCGGTTTCAGTCGTTGATTTATGGCGTCCGGTTTCCTGGTAACTTAGAGAACTGTTGAAATTATCGCTCACATAAGTACAGGGTTTTACACATTAAACCAATAACTGACTAAATATCTGCATTATATTAGTCAAGCTAGTAAATAAACATTTGTCTTACCGTATGGATAGCCGCTTTATATCATAAAGTACTCGCATTAAAGCGCAATATGCTATCCTGCACGTAAATATCAACAATAGAGTGATTCACATTTCAAATTACAACACATAAACGACTCTGGGAAGTTTTGCAATGAGTCATGAATCATTGACCTCTGAGCTGTAGATCCATTGGCTCCTTATTCAATAACATTCATCTTTGTAAGGCATTTACCAGTTGTTCTGGTGGAAATTGCCTAATATTTGTAGGATATTTTAAGTTTTAATACATGCAGGCTATATGTTGAAAGTCTCAATCATATAGCACTGTATTTCAAGCTTGACACCAACATGTGGAATAAATTACCATCTTGTTTGGTCTTCAGCCTGAACAAGGGTTGTAAATGGATGCTGGGTTAAATTATTTGTATAAACGTGTTCCTCTTCAAGTTGTGCCAGAGTCAATAGATTTGATGCATAACCGTGAATTCATGGGATCACCGACACCTCACCGCCCTTGCTGAGAATGTTTGCTGGACAGCCTGGTGGGTAAATCTCAGTTATATTGGACTCAGACATGGGTCAATGAAAGGCTTCAATGCTGATTTATGACAAATGCCAGTTATAAAAACACAGATCTTTCTCACCATTATGCTGCCACACAAATACCAAGCAATTCTTGTGGGTCGTTCTCAGTGAATTGCATGAAATTTTCATGATTTTTTTCCCCAATCAGATTTAACATATTAAATATTAAAATACTGATAATGTAAGAGAAATTCAGTTTGAACTATGTGGTGAAACGGCGTGTCATTCATTATTTATATATTCATATTTTTGTGAACAAATTGAACTTGTTGCGAAATCTGTGTGTGGAAATCTTTCGCCCTCACACAGAGTTCCCAATGACATCAATTCATATTGAAATGACTTGATTTTGCATGTATAAATATGCAGAACGATGGTAAATACAATGACCACACATTAACAGCTGAGTGACAAATTTGGCGTTATCTCAGAAAATACATACATTGCTTAAAAATTGCTACATAGTGAAAGCATGACATTTTAATTTAAATAAAATCTAGATTTTCTGTAGAACTGTTACATTTTCTGTAACCATTTATTTGGGTTTAACTCTAATGCAAAGTGGCTGATTCTCTAAAAAAAAAAAAGAGAGAGAGAGAGAGAGAGAAACATTGTAAAATAAAATGGTTTAGTATCCGGTTAATTATATCTGTATTAAGTCATGAGGACGCACAAATGCCACTGAAAATAACTCGTTTATGAATCACTTATGATGCATTTAGTGTCTCATCATATCTGTATCTTACAAACATTGATGAATCAATTACATTCCAAAATATTCTTTGTTTCCACAGCTGGAAATGGCATATCTCACTGAAATACAAACACAAACTGCATCCAAACTGGGAAGTGTCCATGTGCATGATGTGCAAATCTCTTGTTTCCACTCTGTAAGATATCAGGGCAGTTTTACATGGACCATTATGCATTAAACAGACTAATAGGGGTTTTGTGACCCTGGTCGACCCAACACTTGGCATTTATAAATGCATAAACACACAAAATCATAAATGCAAAACACATATAGATGAAACAGAGCTGACAGACGCATAGACTCATTATGAAAGTAAGCCTAAATATTTAGTCAAATAACCTATGTATACAGTACGAAGTTAGAATCATTTACAGCAGTTTCTTGTAGAAAGTAGTGATAATGATGTTTTTCATAAATGTTATGCGTCACAGCCTTATCTACAGCATCAGGACATGTTCATTCATCTACTTCAGAACCAGCATTGAAACACACACACAGTTCTGTGTCTCAAAGTCTGACTTCATCAAGCAGAAATGTGAATCATATTTCTGTTCTTCACAAAGATGCTTTTGTTTTCTTCTGCTTTACCGTTTTGCTGAATTATGCTAATTATAGTCAAACTTTAACCTAAAACTTTTGGCATTGTTTAATTTTATTTATTTAGTCTGTTTAGACTTTATTTTTTTAGGTTAGACATTTTTAGGAGATATTTGTCCACAAAAGTACAGCTCAGTGTTACTTTATTACTTTATTGAAAAATATATAAATACTATATTAATCTTTTCCTTCGACACAGTAAGGTCAAGAAAACTGATTTTTACTTTTATCTAAATGAGGACATACCATAGACTTTTTATATAAAGCTAATTTAAATTTATGTACACTAACCTTAAAGGATTAGTTCACTTCAGAATTAAAATTTACTGATAATTTACTCACCCCCATGTCATGCAAGATGTTCATGTCTTTCTTTCTTCAGTCAAAAAGAAATGAAGGTTTTTGAGGAAAACATTCCAAGATTTCTCTCCATATAGTGGACTTCAATGGGGACCAACGGGTAAAAGGTCCAAATTGCAGTTTCAGTGCAGCTTCAAAGTGCTCTACACGATCCTAGACGAGGAATAAGGGTCTCGTTCAGTGAAATGATCTGTCATTTTCAAAAAAACAAAACAAAAAAAACTTAACCACAAATGCTTGTCTTGCATTCGCTTTACAATGTGCCACACATTACGTAATCACGTTGGAAAGGTGACGCATGATGTAGGCCGATCAAGTGTCTACAAAGCGAATGTGCAAAGACTAAGTCAAATGGCCTTTACAAAAAAGTTTTTCACGCTATTGATTACGCAATGCGTGGCGCATCGCAGAGCAGTGCAAGATGAGCATTTGTGGTTAAAAAGTATATACATTTTTTTTTTTTTTTTAGAAAATGACTGATCGCTTCATAAGACAAGATCCTTATTCCTTGTCTGAGGATTGTGTAGAAGATCGTTTTTTGTATATAATCGTAACTGCATTTTTAATATTATACAAAGCGTTATTTAATTTTTGTCATATTATATTTATTATATTGCAAAATGTATCCAAAGGAAGCTTGCTTTTTCTGTCTAAACATAAGAATAAAACTTTCCTTTTAAAAAGTGATAGTTGGACACTTTTATATAAGATACATGACTGATTTAAATTCTACCAACAATGTTTAGTGAAATGTTAAACATGAATGCTTGGCCGAAAGTTAATTGAAACTAATCATTCCCAAACATTTTTATTTCTCTGCTGATGCATTGTTAACAGAGAGGAAAACTGATTACCTTGGTTTCTTCTTCAGGGTTCTTTGTATGTCAAGTTTGTCCCACCTATAGAGACTCGTATATGGCGCTAGTGGGGCATTTATGGCTGAACTGACCTTTATGCAGATGCTCAGCATGAGACGTGTGTTCGGCTGGACCGATCGCAAAACCCTGCTGGGCCGGAGCGAACCGACCCGGCTATTTCTGCTCGCAGGACTGCTTACAGTTTGGCAAGTGACCCGTCGCACAATGTGGGAACCGGTGGAGAGTTCATTCAGTAAGTGAGGCAGAGACAGAGCCAAATGACAGTGAATGGAAGCAGCACTCGGACATTGTAAACTATTCAAACAAAGACGTCAAACTCCAGGTTAGCAACAGTTTACATGACAATGTGCAGGATAAAGATGCCGTGCTGTGAACCATTTCCAAATGTAATGTGGCAAGCCTAATTAAACCTGATTTGGTTACTTAATTGTATCCTTGTGTAAGATTTTCAGCTTTGAGAAAGAACACAACATGGTAGCATTGTGTTCATTTGCATACTCAAACTCAAACGTAACTTTGTTTCGTTGCCAAAAATCACTCAAAAACTTCAAATCACTAAATCTTATTAAAACCGAATAACTTTTGGTATCTTTGACCAAAACCAGCTTTGACAAGAGAGACAGCATTTTGTTGTCTGCTTTGTGTATTTCTCTGTAGCTTCTTGATTGGTAACCCCGCCCACAGTCAAACCTCATTGGTCCAAAATCATATTCCTCATGAATATTAAACATTATGGATAAGAAAATACTGATTGTGAAACATCAGCTCGACAGTAAAGATTTTCTCATTTTTCATTTTCACTGGCCCCATCAGATAATGAATATAATTATAAATATGTTGTTAATATTTATAATACAATATTATATTTAATTATAGTATATACTTTATATGTTTTTTCCCTCCAAACTACTTTTTGAATTTTTGTTGTTATACACATTACACAATAATGTAGGAAATATACTAAGGGAGACAAAAAAGTATCTGTTTTGAAAGATTAAACATTAAAACTCTAATAGCTTTCTAATAGCTACCTGACATGATCAGACCAAACAATTACCAAAACACTGACTTTTTTTGCTAGAAAACAATGCAAAACTATAAAACTGTTTTCTACACATTCTTACTTAGGCATATAAGCCACAAGTCATTTTTGCAAGAGAAAACTCTTCTGATTGGCTGTTATTTTGTAGCGTCACACTGCATTTTTGGTTTCTGAATACCCATTACAGTCACACTTTAGATAAGAGTCCAATTCTCACTATTAACTAACTATTTACTATGACTTTTGCCTCAATAAACTCCTAATTACTGCTAATAAATAGTTATTAAGGTAGTTGTTAAGTTTAGGTATAAGGGATGTAGAATATGATCATGCAGAATAAGGCATTAATATGTGCTTTATAAGTACAGCCAATATCCTAGTAATATGCATGATAATAAGCAACTAGATAATAGTGAGAATTGGACCCTAATCTAAAGTGTTACCCAGTACAATCTAGTTTTGTTGCGTGGCTTGTTTGCAGTTTAGACATGGAGTAAAACTGACCTGAAGATAAAACCTCAGGTTGAATACAGCAGCATGAAGCAGATGAAGGTGGCACTGGGCCTCACGTCAGTGTGTGTGGGTGGCTTTGATTATTTGATTGTTTGTATGAAGTGAAGTGGACCAACTACTATCGGCACATTGGTGATTGTGTTCGTTGAGCTGTGGCGTCTTTTACAAAAGATCAAAACAGAAGACCACCCAAAAAACACACAGGGAGGCCATGCTGAAACAAGTGATTTGAAAAAGTGTGAATATAAATAGACATAAATATAAATCAGACATTAATACATAGTATGTGTTGCAGATGGTGTTTAAAAAGTCGCATATGAATTGCAAGTGGTTATAAAATATTATGTGCCGTCAGCATGAATCTTTAAAGAGCATTGTTCTCTATATGTCTGACATATTTTAGGCTGAATTCTGTATCACAGATTAATCTCTGTCTGTTCTATATCTCTGTTTCACCCTGTTTTACAGATCCTGGATGGGGGAGCCTGACAGCCCACACAAACACCCCAGTCGGGACGCCCCGGCGTTTCATTAGTGATGGCTAGTCCTGTCTGAGCCTTTTACTTGTGTAAACACAGATTCCGTCCTGTGATGAACTTCAGTGGAAAGAAAGAATGAATGAGAGAAGAGGAGGAGAGGATGTTGTGATAAGTATCTATTTCAGTAAGATCACACTGATCCACCTCACTGACTATATTAACATTTATATGCATATTAACACTTTCCCCTTATATGCTAATCGGTGAGTGAAGTGTACAGAAACCTTGCCAGGTAATTTTTTTTCTTCTTAAATTTGATTTTCATTTTTTTTTTTTTTTTTTTTTTTTTTTTGTGGCGTATTATAATAAAACTGGGCAAAAAAGAATTTAAAATCTTTCTAAAAAATAAAATATATATGAAAATTGACAGAAAATGTAAAAAAACAAACAAACATATGCACCCACATTTATATATATATAATAATAATAATGTATATTATAAAGTATCTACAATATATAATAATTATAATGATAAATATATAGATAACATTTATAATACAATAATTTCTTTAAAATATTTTACTAATAATTTTTTGCGTAATACTATTTTTGCTTTAAACTATATATTATAAAATATGTACAATATATAATAAATATATAGATGTTTATAATGCAATACTTTAATTATATTTACTTTATTTTATAAATATTTTGTGTAATGCATTTTTGGTAATACTATTATTATTAAATATTAAAATATATAATGAATATAAAGATACTAATTATAATACAGTTATATTTAACATGTTTTAGTTATATTTCAAATTTTAGAATAGATTTTTATAAAATACATATTTCCATAATATTGTATATTATAAAAAATATTTGTAATAAGTAATAGCTATAATAATAAATAGAGATATTATTTATAATACAATATTATATTTAAATATAATATATAATTTTTATAATATACTTTATACTTTATTTTGTATTTATAATTGTTTATATATATATATATTTTTATTTTTTTTATTTTTTTTTTTATTTAGTGTATTAATTTGTTTATAATTGTATTTTTAATATATTTAATTATAATATATAATCACCTTTTCTTGCTCATTTTTTATTGTTACATACAGAATAAAAAACAATCAATGTAGGATAAACAAAAACAAAAAAAACCTGCAAATGTCTGCCAAGTTCACACACCAAGATTTTCTCCAAACTAAATTTGAGATTATCAGACCATACATCAACTTCCCTCCAAAGCAGAAGATCTACTTCAACACACCTGCCTAAATAATCATGACACATCCATAAAATATAGTTGTTTAAAAATCATTATGGCTTTTTTTGTGTGTGTGTGTGTGTGTGTTAAAGGGCTTTCAGTGGAGAATAAGCCGCATACTCTGTGAAACACCACAAACTCTGCCAAACAAGATCTTCAATCCGGCCAAACCAATCAGCATTTGCCGGATCCTTCACTAAAGGATGTGTGGATTGGATCAAACTCATCCCTGGAGCAGAAAGCATTTTGAACTCGACTATATGTCCGCACGGCCTCTGAAAAACTACCAGGCTGCAGCAGTAATTCAGTCTCATCTCACATCCATCTACATGAGAGACTGACACACGTGATTCATTACAGGAGTGTGAACGCAGACACTACCCATGCCAAAATGAGACATTCCTCTCTGTCTGTACGCTGATAACGGACATCTTCTCTCTTACCTCCAGCAGAACCCGTCAGGACAACGGTGGCAGATGATTCCTGTGCCAAACATGATATATAATATAATATAATATAATATAATATAATATAATATAATATAATATAATAATTTGAATTTATAAATTATAAACTTTTTAAGGACTGAATGGTTAAATTTCCTTCTTAGCACTGACAGGTGGAAACCATGAAGTAGATGACTCTTATATAACCCTACACTGAGAAATGCCAACACATCTGTGTTTGTAGATAAAGGCACAGCATGCTAATGAATGTCAAAATTTTAGGAGCACATCCAATACATCTGCAAGCCCTAAAAATTAGGTTCCAAGGGACCCGATGGAGAGCCGGGTGCTTGAACCCTGCTGAGAATAAAACTCAAGATCAGTCAAATGTAAGCACGGTTTCCGGCACAGTAATAACCATCCATTATGAGCTCATTAATCTTCGAGTCTGACAGCTATTTTCAGCTCACATTCTATGCTCTTATTGGTACTGCTTTATGGAAGAGATTTTATTTCTGTGGTTTTGCAGGGAGGAGCAGCTCAGATCCATCAGGTGGGTCTGGCATTGTAAGAACAATGTCAGAACAATTTGTTTCTGTAAAACGTCAGACTTCTGAGAGTGTGCATGAGACTACACAGCTAGCGCTCGTATCTGGCCTGGGCACTACCGAACACATTCCAGCAGTGAAGTTTACGCAAAGGAGCCGTTTTGCTACATTACATAGCCGATGCTATCAGTAGATCTCTCCTGAAGCAGGAACACAATGCTGTTGAAAAAAATACTTATGGAATGAAGCTGCATTTGTTGACATCAATGTATTTGTGCTTAAGTGTTGTGGGTGGTTGCCAAAAAGTTGTTATGCAGTTTCTAAGGTGTTCTGATTGTTTAGGCTGTTGCTAGGGTCTTCAGAGTGGTTGCTAGGGTGTTACTATTCCTATTTTATTATCTGCCAGATGATACTTAGAAACTAAATAGTACACAAAGCTGCATGGTTTGCAGTGTCACTCATGTCTACTGTATAGCACAAATGGTTTGGGAAAAATTACATGCCAAAATTGGTTAAAATCCTTACCGTAATATGATGCTAGCCTTCATAAACACTACTAATGAAGTGTGTAATACACTGTATCTATTCAAGAGTTTGATACAAAACACTGTTTCAGACTAGCATACCTAAATGAATGAACTCACCTTGGAGACACTCCAGAACAGATGTAGTCTTGGAGTCCGTCCATGTTTCGCCTCCTTTGAGAAAATACAGAACCGAATCGTTTGATTAGCACAAATCTGAGTGCTTCATCATGACATATTTACGCTGCAGTTGTGGAGACGAAACCTTAAGCACAAAAAGATGCGGTTTTCATTATATTTCTATCATAAAATATCTCACCACCTTTGAGAGAATTTCACATTGGCTCGGAGTCAAAGGAGATTGGATACAACTATAAAACTGGCAAAAATCTTTATTCTAAAGGCTTAATTTTAGCATTTTCAGCAGACCAGACATTATAGGGCCAGTAAATCTCTTTAAACCCTTAAGTGGCTAAGATTAGCCCATCGTTCAAACGTTCAACTCTTACACGTTACAGATGCAAAGTCTGATGAATGCGCTTGTTCCTATGTGTCCATGGCTGCTTTTCCATGGGCACGTACTCATCAAGAAGGATATTCCTGCAAACGAACACTTGGTTTCTCTGGGAAAGAGGCTCAGACACTCTGGGGAGAGATGGATGTGGGGAGGCAGCAGGAGGCCCAAAAATAGGCTGACATCTCTCACACGGAGCACATAGGAAAAATGTGCCCTCGAAGAACAGTTTTCACAGGAGACAGAGGACCACAAACTTTCGGAACATCTACAGAACACCAAGAACTATGTATAGACTCCTTTAGAAATTACATTTGCTTTTTGAGGTTAACTGCATGTCCAAGAACAACAGGGTTGAGGGTTTAACATTGTACAGTAACAGGCTACAGTAATCAAACTGCAGGTGAACCTGATTGTTCCAAGTACAACATGTTCCTGGATCAATGCTCAAACAACTAATCAGATTTTAGGGACAAGTTTACAGTTTATGTCAAGTTTAGGCTTACAACCAGGTTAGGTGCTTCTACATCAGTGTTATTCACATATCATTTCCCTCTGATTTCATGGATCAGTTATGGGAAGGGTTAGGTTAAGGGTAGGGGTGACCCATCATGGTGACCCAAACAGCAATCTTCTAAACTTCAGTTAAAGTCAGAGTTTAAAAAAATAAATTGAAGAATAGTTTGCAGTTTCATCAGCAGAAGCCAGCTTCAAGTCTCTGCGTACATTTACATTTCCACAACAAATATACTCTAACAGAGTCCACTAACTATGTCATTACTTCAGGTTAACTACTTCTGAGGGGTTAAGAAATAGATAAACATAGGAAATTTCCACACATGGACTGATAGGTAGAAGCACATCTCCACTGATCACGATTTTGACGCTCAGACCCTGGATTTAGGCACATTGTGACCTTCTAGGTCATGATTATAAATCACTCAAAAGATATATACTGAAGCGGCAGTGGATTCCAGAATCCAACCTATCAGAATGCATCCAGTATTGCATTTGTTCTATTAAGTTGTGGTCACATTTACCATTGTTCAGAGAATTTCAACGGGAATCCAGGCAATTGACAATTTTTTGAGAGAGCGAAAGATTTCCCCCACAGATTTCGCAATGAATTCAAGTTGGTCACGAAATTCGCAACATTGACCAAAAGGAAAGCTGTTTGAAAGTGATTTCTGTGTGAGCTGTGCTTTAAATATCACTACACTCTTAAGACAATGGAGCTTTTTTTACCTACTAAATTTACCTGAAATTGAGCTACTCATTTTAGTCCTTTTTTTCTTGAGAAAAAGTAAGATGTTCTTTTGAAAATATGTAAGAACTTTCTGATAGCAGTTATACCGCAATGTTAGCTGTAGCAATAACACATATTCTTTAAGTCTCGTTAGCATAAAATGAGATGTGTTTGTGCTGAAAATAATGACTTCTTTAAATGCTCATAAATAATTACTTACTAAACCAGCACATACAGTGGGTACGGAAAGTATTCAGACCCACTTAAATTTTTCACTCTTTGTTATATTGCAGCCATTTGCTAAAATCATTTAAGTTCATTTTTTTTCCTCATTAATGTACACACAGCACCCCATATTGACAGAAAAACACAGAATTGTTGACATTTTTGCAGATTTATTAAAAAAGAAAAACTGAAATATCACATGGTCCTAAGTATTCAGACCCTTTGCTCAGTATTTAGTAGAAGCACCCTTTTGAATTAATACAGCCAAGAGTCTTTTTGGGAAAGATGCAACAAGTTTTTCACACCTGGATTTGGGGATCCTCTGCCATTCCTCCTTGCAGATCCTCTTCAGTTCTGTCAGGTTGGATGGTAAACGTTGGTGGACAGCCATTTTTAGGTCTCTCCAGAGATGCTCAATTGGGTTTAAGTCAGGGCTCTGGCTGGGCCATTCAAGAAGAGTCACGGAGTTGTTGTGAAGCCACTCCTTCGTTATTTTAGCTGTGTGCTTAGGGTCATTGTCTTGTTGGAAGGTAAACCTTCGGCCCAGTCTGAGGTCCTGAGCACTCTGGAGAAGGTTTTCGTCCAGGATATCCCTGTACTTGGCCGCATTCATTTTTCCCCTCGATTGCAACCAGTCGTCCTGTCCCTGCAGCTGAAAAACACCCCCACAGCATGATGCTGCCACCACCATGCTTCACTGTTGGGACTGTATTGGACAGGTGATGAGCAGTGCCTGATTTTCTCCACACATACCGCTTAGAATTAAGGCCAAAAAGATCTGTCTTGGTCTCATCAGACCAGAGAATCTTATTTCTCACCATCTTAGCAAACTCCATGCGGGTTTTCATGTGTCTTGCACTGAGGAGAGGCTTTCGTCAGGCCACTCTGCCATAAAGCCCCGACTGGTGGAGGGCTGCAGTGATGGTTGACTTTCTACAACTTTCTCCCATCTCCCGACTGCATCTCTGGAGCTCAGCCACAGTGATCTTTGGGTTCTTCTTCACCTCTCTCACAAAGGCTCTTCTCCCCCGATAGCTCAGTTTAGCCGGACGGCCAGCTCTAGGAAGGGTTCTGGTCGTCCCAAACGTCTTCCATTTAAGGATTATGGAGGCCACTGTGCTCTTAGGAACCTTAAGTGCAGCAGAAATTTTTTTGCAACCTTGGCCAGATCTGTGCCTTGCCACAATTCTGTCTCTGAGCTCTTCAGGCAGTTCCTTTGACCTCATGATTCTCATTTGCTCTGACATGCACTGTGAGCTGTAAGGTCTTATATAGACAGGTGTGTGGCTTTCCTAATCAAGTCCAATCAGTATAATCAAACACAGCTGGACTCAAATGAAGGTGTAGAACCATCTCAAGGATGATCAGAAGAAATGGACAGCACCTGAGTTAAATATATGAGTGTCACAGCAAAGGGTCTGAATACTTAGGACCATGTGATATTTCAGTTTTTCTTTTTTAATAAATCTGTAAAAATGTCAACAATTCTGTGTTTTTCTGTCAATATGGGGTGATGTGTGTACATTAATGAGGAAAAAAATGAACTTAAATGATTTTAGCAAATGGCTGCAATATAACAAAGAGTGAAAAATTTAAGGGGGTCTGAATACTTTCCGTACCCACTGTATATTAAAAGTGGGATAAGTAGTTTTTGAAAAATGCTGTTGGACATTGTTGGTATTTGAAATCACCCCAAACAAACCCACCCCTATCTTCATTGCTCCGCCTCCAAAACTCACCACCCTGAGAAAATTAAAAATACTTCTGAGAAAGCAATTCATGCTTACAAAACTAAATGTCCAGAAGAGATGGGTGAGAAATACTGGAAATAACGTGTTCAGCACTTAAAGTCACAGCACAAAGTCGGTCCCGATCGCTGCCGGCAGGCAAGGCGAATGCACTAACAATGACGCTAAATACCTCATTCTCTAGCGGTCGTCGGCGCACAGTGGTTTACTGCACAACTCTCACTATCTGGCCACTGTTACACACACAATGCGAGAGTGGATGTCTGTTTATCACAGCTGACGTGCAACAAAATGATTCACGAAAAATAAAGCACATATATTGAAGTCCATATAGTGGACTTCAATGGGCACCAAACAATTGAAGGTCAAAATTAGTTTCACTGCAGCTTCAAATTGTTCTACACGATCCCAGACGAGAAATAATGGTCTTATCTAGAGAAACAATCACTCATTTTCTAAAAAAAAAAATAATAATAATTTTATACATTTTAACCAGAAATGCTCATCTTGAACTAGCTCTCTTCTTCTTCTTCTCTATTTGAATTCTGGCAGTGTAGACACTGCTAAGTGTATTACTGCCCTCCACAGGTCAAAGTTTAAACTAATTGTTATATACTATTGAACTAGAATATTGCATATAACAATTAGTTCAAACTTTGATCTGTGGAGGGCAGTAATACACTTAGCTGTGTCTACACTGCCAGAATTCTAATAGAGGAGAAGAAGAGAGCTAGTTCAAGATGAGCATTTCTGGTTAAAATGTATAAAAGGGATCGTGTAGAACAATTTGAAGCTGCAGTGAAACTAATTTTGACCTTCAACTGTTTGGTGCCCATTGAAGTCCACTATATGGAGAAAAATCCTGGAATGTTTTCATTAAAAACTTTAATTTCTTTTCGACTGAAAAAAGAAAGACATGAACATCTTGGATGACATGGGGGTGAATAAATTATCAGGAAAAGTTTATTTAAAAGTGGACTAATCCTTTACTGGGGGGCCTAAAGCGCCTGCCCAGTCATAAACCTTCATTCCAGTGATATTCTTTTGAGCTCTTTTGTATTGTGTCTCATCATCTCTCTTCCTGCAGTTTTTCTTCAAATCTCCCTCTTGCTCGTTCTGTCTCCTCGACCGTCATACGTCCCCTAATGCTGATTGGTTACACGTTTGTTGTTGGTGTCGCCCAACTAACTTCCAAACAGTGTTTTTCAAAATTTACTTACTCCACCTTCTTACTGGAAAACATAACTGTTTCACAAGGTGGTGATTTTGTATGAATTTGTACGATATGAATCGTACAAAAATATACGTTTTTTTAAAAGAAACTCATTATGAAGGACCACCCCTAAACTTACACGTCACTGGGGTTTAAACAGATCGTACGAAAACGTATGAGTGAGATCACACAAATTTGTATGAATTAGGCACCAATTAAGCAAAACGTAAAAGAGTTACGAATTGCTGTAGGATTATGTTGCATATATCACCACTGCTATGCTCATATGTGGCAGGTGCAAGATGTGTGAAACTGGACGTCGCCAGTGACCGTGTTTTCCAGCTAGACTAGCTCAAAACCAGCAGGTCTGAGCTGGATTTCACAGCAGGGTGCTCTGTGAAATATTTCCTCCATTGCAGGAGCTTCTCAAAATGCTGTTTGGTGCAGATGCTTCTCACTTTTCTTCAACTATTAGGTGGGCTTTCCTGAGGGAGACAGCAGGCAGGTTTCATCCACACTGCCAACTTAAACACTGAAACTACATACAGTGTAGTTTACGCAACAGTGCACGCAGTCATCCGAGCGTGGAGGACCGGAGAGGGGAACAGAGCCGAACTGTATCCCAGGAGAGGGGATTTAGTGTGAGCTCAAATCATCGATACCACTTCTGCCAGCTGCAGCTTGCAGAAAAGCCCTGTCCGTCCACTCTGGAGAGCGAGAACTTCTCGGGTCTCCGCTGTCAACATTTAATCCCTTTGTACGTATTTGTAGGATCCTGCTGTTTTAACTGGCATCACTCAGAGACTGACCAAAAACACTGTTCAGACACATATGTCGACTGGGACGTAAAACATATGAAACACAGCATGATTAGACTCTCATATGTGTGATTTACTGTAAATGAGAGTCGGATCATGAGCTGATTGTCAGGTGGTGAATGTTTACTTTTCTAATGCGTCGTGAGCAGGAAGAACCGCATATGCTTAAAGAAGCACAAATGTATTCGTGATGTCGGTCAGTTGGTTGTGAGCGATAATTACAAAGTCCTCTGAGAGATTCAGCTGGAGAACAGTATTTCAGCAAACTCATGAAAGCTATTTATAAAAACAAAATATTCCAGGCTATTTTCTGCTTTGGTGCTGATGGATCGGCACAGTCCTGCTGCTTAGCAATACATGCACTTCTGTTATGATATGTATGAATTATAATTAATTTTATTTTTGTGAGGGCATAAAGACAAAAATGCCAGGGTGATACAACTGCCCTGATAACAATAAAGAAAAATAACTCATTAAATAAATGAAATTCTAATTTAAAAACTTAAAGAAATTAGGCATAATATTTATCAATTCTTAAAAAAAATATTATTATAATTACTTGTGGTGTCATGTGGTGCAACCAATATGGGGAAGCATGCAAAAAAGGTCACAAATTATCCTAAAATATCAGATAATTTGTCCTTTTTATGATGTGGTAAGGTTAGATTGTAAAATTGAATATGGTACAACCCTCCCAAAATCATAATTAAATATATGAATAATATATAGTGCTGTCAAATCACAATTAATCACATCAACATAAAAGTTTGTGTGTGTGTGTAATATATATATATATATATATATATATATATATATATATATATGTGTGTGTGTGTGTGTGTGTGTCTATGTATATGCATATGTGCGTATGTTACATATATACATACACACATACACACACACACACACACATATATATATATATATATATATATATATATATATATATATAGAACTTAATTTAAAAACTTAAAGAAGTTAGGCATAATATTTATCTATCATTTCTTAAAAAAAATATGATTATAATTACTTGTGGTGTCATGTGGTGCAACCAATATGGGGAGGCATGCAAAAAAGGTCACAAATTACCCTAAAATATCAGATAATTTGTCCTTTTTATGATGTGGTAAGGTTAGATTGTAAAATTGAATATGGTACAACCCTCCCAAAATCAAAATCATAATTAAATATATGAATAATATGTCAAATCACAATTAATCACATCAACATAAAAGTTTGTGTGTGTGTGTGTGTGTGTGTGTGTATGCATATATATATATATATATATATATATATATATATATATATATATATATATATATATATATATATATATATATATATATATATATATATGTGTGTGTGTGTGTGTGTGTGTGTGTGTGTCTATGTATATGCATATGTGCGTATGTTACATACATATATATATATATATATATATATATATATACAGCATAAACACACATATGCCTATATTATATATTTACAAACTTTTATGTTGATGCGATTAATCAATTTGACAGCACTAATTTCATATTAGTAAAAAAAAAATAGAGAATCTTGAAAATTATATAAAAAATGTTTTTAAACAATCATTAAAATGTTTTCATGAGGTAAGGAGGTAAGAAGTAAGGAGAATATGTTATTACATTTTACTTGATGGTTAGACCACATGACATTTGTTGAGCCATTAAATCAAAATGAGCTGAAAACGTATTAAAATGTTTTTTTTTTTTTATTAAAAAAAAAAAAAAAAAGAGTAAATTACTAAAAACTTGGCACGTGTTTTAAACTAGACCTTCATTGTCATAGACATGCAATTGTCAGTGATGAATTGCAAGAAAAAGAAAGGTGGAGAGTTCAGTTTGCCACACCCCACATGGTCAATGTTCTCACAAAGAGAAAAGTCAAGAGGTTGAATGAACACTGAACTTGAGTCAGAGCCATGAATCCATGTGTCCGTGAGCCAGACCCTTGACAATCATTCCTGGATAGCTCTCAAAACTGTCGGATGATCTAACAGACAAAACCCATACTGAGAAATCCACAATAAGACAGTTATTTCCAAGACTTCAGCCTCTGTGAAATATTCAAAGCTCAAAGGTGTAAATGTAAACCGACTGTAAGCTTTTTAGGCCTCTGGTTTCCAATTTAATCTACTTCTGAAGGAGTGTTTCCCTGATCGAACACATGTGTCTAACAGCACCTCTAAGTACATGTTATTTTACTAATCTGAAACACTGAAGATGTCTACTGAAAACTGACATCCAGATATTCTGGGTAAGATCATCTAAAGGTTTCCTGAGTCCTGTTTACATTTCACAGATCATCTTCTGGCATAAACAGCAACCTCTCCAGACTATATAGAGGAAACCACTAGAGATACTGTCAGTATGCATTGTCTTTGATGGACAATAAGAAAGCTGCCTGTATCAGTGTGTGTCTGTGCTGGGTTACGGCATGATGTACTGTCAAAACTAGCCACAAATCACATACTGATGTCAAACTGTACTAAAAAATGATTTAGACCAGGAGTTTTCAAACTTGATGCCAAGGACACACTGTAAAGAACATTATACTGCATGAGAAAGACATGATAATATGAGAAATAACTGGCTTCTGGTGTTCTAAAAAAAAAAACCCACATAGAAATATTACTAATAACAACATAGAAATACCCTGACCTAGAATACAAACATGCTAAAAATTAAAATGGATAAGTTGAGGCACATTAACTTAAAGAATCTATATTTGAATCAGTTTTAGGGATATTTGGAAGATGGGATTTTGTTCATTTTAACAGCTTCTGAAGCACACATTATAACTACACGTTACCGCATTGACATCCCTATATCTATGGGATTGAACTATAGGGCCTTAAGAATTAAGATTCCAAAAGAAAAGCTTATTAATAATGAGAATCTAGAAGGATATAAAGATATCCTGAATACTTTTAGAGGCATGACAACTTTAAAAAAGGAATATTTATGGCACTTTTTCTATGCAATTGAGCTGATACATATAGTTTCAACATTATTTCTTTAGATATTCCTCTTCAATACTAAGTGTATCCTCTGTATACAAAATGACCCTGAAAATGTGTACAATTTACAAATTTTCTCATGGAGCTGCATTTACATGTCCATATCTCTGGGACTGAACCATCGAGGGACTTTAAAATGAAAGGAAAGTTTCTTAAAGGTGCCGTAGAACGTCTTTTTAAAAGATGTAATATAAGTCTAAGGTGTCTCCTGAATGTGTCTGTGAAGTTTCAGCTCAAAATACCCCATAGATTTTTTTTTTTAATTCATTTTTTTAACTGCCTATTTTGGGGCATCATTAAATATGCGGCGATACAGGCTGCGGCCCCTTTAATTCTCGTGCATTTTTCGCTGTTGTTCTTGCTTGCTTACCTAGTCTGATGATTCAGCTGTGCACAGATCCAGACGTTAATACTGGCTGCCCTTGGCTAATGCCTTGAACATGAGCTGGCATATGCAAATATTGGGGGCGTACATATTAATGATCCCGACTGTTACGGTGTTTGAGATTCGCCTGTTCTTCGGAGGTCTTTTAAACAAATGAGATTTATATAAGAAGGAGGAAACAATGGAGTTTGAGACTCACTGTATGTCATTTCCATGTACTGAACTCTTGTTATTTAACTATGCCAAGGTAAATTCAATTTTTAACTTTAGGGCACCTTTAAGAACCAGAATCTAAAAGGATATTAAGATATCTTTAGTACTTCCTGAGTTACAGGCATACAAACTTCAGGCAAAAAACACAAAAAGTGCTTTTTTGCCATTTTTGTACTGTCACTGTTGGCATATAATGAAACAAAGATTGCTCAAGTTAACAGATTTTACTAATAGACCTACCAATCTGTGTGTAAAAATAAAATAATGATGCTGCAATATTTCTAATGTCATTTTTACAGCCCTGTAAATTGGCTCCAAATCTCAGTTGAAAAATGTCATTTTGACCCCCTCTACAAAATAATGGATTACTCAGGAAATATACATCTGTGACATTTAATATTTTGGCTTTCATCACTATTTATGTTTGTCTTTTTACAAAAAAATTATGAACAAAATCAAAACTTTGAGCCAGGGATGTTTCCGAAATTTGGTTGATTTGACACGGAATGACCCTATTATAAAAATCTTCCTTGTGTGTAATTTAAGTGTTTGTATGCAAATCAGTTAATATTAACCTTCTATATTCACTCCCTGTATAGTTTCCAGCATTAGTTGAGATTTTTTTCCTTGAGAAAATTTTGTACTGTAGTCCTAACTTTTATATCCAAAATAATCAATATCCAATCGCAAGCTTGTGAAATGTGTCAATACCCAACCCTAGTCAATATAGTTTAAAGATCCAGAGCAATCATCATGTAATTGCATCAGCAGCATGTAATTGCATAGCATGAACTCCCCTCAGTTGATATGTTTACATGTTAGCAAGAGCGTTAACAGTCAGCAGAGAAATGCCTTCAGAGATGTATAGATGAGGCGGACAGAAGCAGTATTGTGTGTGCTGCATATGGAGTTGTGTAAAGCAGACCGCCCTCATCTCATACCACCCAGATCACTGCATACGGACACGCCTGAGTGACTCCCATAATCCTCTCTGTTCCTTGATACTGAACAGAGAACAAGAAAGCACATTTTGCGGCACAGTTACCTCAAATTTACCATGGTAACAGTTACACTTCAAAAGTCCTTCTGCAGGGTTCCACCAGGTTATCCAGAGCTACTGTAGAGTTCACACACAGATCACACACCATCTCTCTCTCAGTGCTAAGAGGCTAGCCAACATCAGCAAATCTTTGTCCTACAATTAAACACAAGAGTTATTTGGAAACATCATTTCCTTTGTTTCAGCTGCTTCTAATCTACACCCACAATTCCACTGGGTTCACCCCACCCAGAAAAAAAATAAAGGTTAGCAAGATTTTAAAAACACAATTAGACATCTGCTTTGACGCTAATTGCTAACGAAGCTGGAACATGTTGACATGCTAGTGCACTACATGACGTACTGGGAGATATCTGCTGACTGGAGGCCAGAATCGCTCCAGAGTTGATTTGCAAATCCCAAATAAACTGAATCATCAAGGCCTGAGTGGGCGGCATTGACAACTATTTCACTAAGATATATTGCTTTGTTGAGAAGAGGAAACGAGTGGGGCCATAAAGCAGCTCCTAAAGCAGTCTGGGAGTATTAGTTTTAAACATCGGTTCTATAATTTTCCTACTTAAACGCAATGATGTGATGTCAGAGTAATCGAAAGCATCTGAACTCTCTGCTGCGTTCACACTTAGGAGACCTACTTGAACTTACGACCCTCAAAGCCAAACAGGAAGAGGAGACACTTGACCAAAAGGGTTTAATGTCAATATCAGGTGTAGATCATCAGCAGCTATTATAATCAGAGGCCGATTGATCGTAATTGTGTACAGCGATTTGAGAAATCAGACAAATAGTGAACGTTCGAAGGCCAAGAAATCACAATTCTGAATCCAGGTCATAAGATTTGCGAGGACTTTATAAGATTGGATAAAGAGTCAATGCCAAAGATTAATTAGATGATAAATAGGCTCCAAGCTTAATCAATGCATCAATGCAGAATTGGGAAACCTTAAAATCCTCTGAAATCACAGTATACATTAATTTAAATAAAATAAAAAGTACATTAAATATATTCAATAACAATGGAAGAAGCAATGCTAACACAATGCTAACACATAAAAATGCAAAACAAAATAAAACAACTAAATATTTATTTTAATTAGCTGTAGTGTCTGTTAATTTTATTATTAATGCATGTGCAAAAATAATAAAATAAAATAAAGTAAAATAATGTTGGCTCTCTGACAAATTGCTTTTGTTCATTCTTTTGTAAGTCAATTCGGATAAAAGCATCTGCTAAATTCAATGTAAAATAAAATAAAATAAAATAAATAAAAATAAAAATATAATAAAATAAAAAGCACCTAACTCAAATGCTTAGATATAAAATGAAAATTCATTAAAAAAATAATAAGAAGAACAAGCTACAACTAATTAACTCAAATACATATAAAATGCACATAAATAAAATAAAACATTGTTGGCTCTTTGACAAATTGCTTTTGTTCATTCTTTTGTAAGTCAATTAGGATAAATAAAATAAAATAAAATAAAATAAAACACCTAATTCTAATGCTTAGATATAAAATGAACATTCATTAAAAAAAAAAAAATAATAATAATAAGAACAAGCTACAACTTCAACCAGGTGTCATCTTTCCTCTCACAGAGCAACCAATTGGATGTCAATCAATCTGTTTTCAAGAGTGGCCACTCGACTGAGACTGCACTGCTGTCGGTCACTGAATCCCTGCGGATTGCAAAGGCTGATTCCAAATCATCAGTTCTCATTCTGCTCAATCTATCTGCTGCCTTTGACACGGTGAATCATCAGATCCTCCTGTCCACCCTCTCATCACTGGGCATCACAGGTACTCCACTTCTCTGGTTTGAATCCTATCTCACAGGAAGGTCTTTCAGGGTTGCCTGGAGAGGGGAGGTATCCAAAGCTCATCAACTGACCACGGGTGTTCCTCAGGGTTCAGTTCTTGGACCCCTCCTCTTCTCCATTTACACTACATCACTTGGTCCCATCATTCAGGCACATGGTTTCTCCTACCATTGCTATCCTGATGACACACAACTCTTCCTTTCATTCCAACCAGACGATCCCACAGTAGCTGCACGAATCTCAAGCTGTCTGGCAGACATCTCGGCAAGGATGAAAGAACATCATCTACAGCTCAACCTGGCTAAGACTGAGCTTCAAGTCTTCCCTGCCAATCCGACTCTAAATCACGATTTCAGCATCCATCTAGGCACATCCACAATTACCCCATCAAATTCGGCCAGAAATCTTGGAGTAATCCTTGATGATCAACTGACCTTCAAAGACCACATTGCAATGACAGCTCGGTCATGCAGATTTGCACTATACAACATCAGGAAAATCAGGCCCTTTCTAACAGAACATGCAACACAACTTCTGGTCCAGGCTCTGGTCATTTCTAGGCTTGATTACTGCAATGCACTTCTGGCTGGACTGCCATCATGCACAATCAAGCCTCTACAAATGATTCAGAACGCAGCAGCACGTCTCGTCTTCAACGAGCCCAAAAGAGCCCACGTCACGCCTCTCTTCATCTCTCTGCACTGGCACTTGCTGCTCGCATCAAATTCAAGGCGTTGACGCTTGCTTACAGATCTACCACAGGCTCAGCACCCGCCTACCTCCACTCACTCTTACAAGTCTACACTCCAGAAGCCTGCGCTCATTAAAGGAGTGAAGGCTTGTGGTACCATCACAGAGAGGCACGAAATCACTTTCCAGAACATTCTCATTCATTGTCCCTTGCTGGTGGAATGATCTTCCTGCCTTCATCCGGAATGCGGAATCCCTGGCAATATTCAAAAGACAGCTGAAAACCCATCTCTTTCGTGAGCACTTCATCCTCATCTAAAAAAAAAAAAAAAAAAAACTTCTTATTCCTATCCTTTCACTTCCTCTAATCCCTCTCTATTGTAGTTTATGATAATCTGAGCACTGCCTATAACTTGTATTATGAGCACTTCTTGTCTATTTGCCTCGTCATGGCGACTCGCTTGTTGTATTCCTCACTTGTAAGTCGCTTTGGATAAAAGCGTCTGCCAAATGAATAAATGTAAATGTAAATGTAAATGTAAACTAATTAACTCAAATACATAAAAAGTGCAAATAAAATAAAATAAAATAAAATATTGTTGGCTCTTTGACAAATTGCTTTTGTTCATTCTTTTGTAAGTCAATTAGGATAAATAAAATAAAATAAAATAAAATAAAGCACCTAATTCAAATGCTTAGATATAAAATGAACATTCATTAAAAAAAAATAAATAAATAAGAACAAGCTACAACTAATTAACTCAAATACATAAAAAGTACAAATAAATAAAATAAAATAAAATAAAATAAATATTGTTTGCTCTTTGACAAATTGCTTTTGTTCATTCTTTTGTAAGTCAATTAGGATAAAATAAAATAAAATAAAGCACCTAATTCAAATGCTTAGATATAAAATGAGCATTCATTAAAAAAAAACAATAAAAACAAAAACAAGCTACAACTAATTAACTCAAATACATAAAAAGTGCACATAAATAAAATAAAAAACTGTTGGCTCTTTGACAAATTGCTTTTGTTCATTCTTTTGTAAGTCAATTCGGATAAATAAAATAAAATAAAATAAAATATTGTTGGCTCTTTGACAAATTGCTTTTGTTCATTCTTTTGTAAGTCAATTAGGATAAATAAAATAAAATAATAAAATAAAATAAAATAAAATAAAATAAAATAAAATAAAATAAAATAAAATAAAATAAAATAAAATAAAATAAAACAAAATAAAATAAAAAAATAATAAAATAAAATAAAGCACCTAATTCAAATGCTTAGATATAAAATGAACATTCATTAAAAAAAAAATAAATAAGAACAAGCTACAACTAATTAACTCAAATACATAAAAAGTACAAATAAATAAAATAAAATAAAATAAAATAAATATTGTTGGCTCTTTGACAAATTGCTTTTGTTCATTCTTTTGTAAGTCAATTAGGATAAAATAAAATAAAATAAAATAAAATAAAATAAAATAAAATAAAATAAAATAAAATAAATAAAATAAAATAAAATAAAATAAAATAAAATAAAATAAAATAAAATAAAATAAAATAAAATAAAATAAAGCACCTAATTCAAATGCTTAGATATAAAATGAGCATTCATTAAAAAAAACAAAAAACAAAACAAAAACAAGCTACAACTAATTAACTCAAATACATAAAAAGTGCACATAAATAAAATAAAATATTGTTGGCTCTTTGACAAATTGCTTTTGTTCATTCTTTTGTAAGTCAATTCGGATAAATAAAAGAAAATAAAAGAACAAGCAACTAATTAATTCAAATACATGAAAAAAGAACATACATAAAATAAAATAAAAATAAAAAGAGAGGATGCTACACACAAAAAGAAAAAAAAATCACTGCAGAGATGAGAGGGCGCATGTGTGTGTGTGTGTGTGTGTGTGTGTGTGTGTGTGTGTGTGTGTGTGTGTGTGTGTGTCTGTGTGTGTGCGTGTGTATGTCTGAAAACATAAAATATGATGGTCAGAAATGTGATAAGTGGTCATTAATTTTTATGGTCAGAGATCTTTTTGCAGGTCCTAGAGACAGACAAAGATCAGAAGCGGTGACCTCTTGAGGCAAATCCAGTGGAAGCTAATCTGCCGAGGCGACCTTCAGAGTGACTGGACAGAAGAGGTCAGAGATGTACCATAAAAACATTAGCTGTCAATCAGGGCCGGGTCTAGGGGGGGGCTAGGAGGGGCAATGCCCCCCCAGATTTCTCTTGTGCCCCTCCAACATCCCCAGGATACTCGTTTTTTGTGATAGCGCACAAAATGTAAAAAATATATCAACACTAAATTAGTTACATACGCAAATTACTAGAAACATTGTGCGGTTGTATTTTTCTGGCGCGCCTCGCGGCGCGCATCCTTTTACAGTTCTCCCTCACAGACGTGCTCAGCACTTCAGGTGCTCACACCATGCTAGAATTGCCATAATTACAAGATTTCAACTTGTAAAAAGCATTCATGTCCTCATCCACATCCTTTTTCTAAGAAGTTTTCCAAGACTTTTGCACACCTTATCTGATCACTTCTCAAGACAGCCATTGACAATCACATGAGCAGATGACATGCAGCTCCTTCATAAATGCGCTCTAGTCTCTATTTAAACGCGCACACACCGTTAATATATTGCTGCACGATCATGGAACACTTGGAAATTTAGCTTGGAATTTTAAAATTGTGGATTTCCAAGTCATGAAAAATCTCGAAAATGAATAAATTAAAAACTAAAAAAATATATAGATGTAACTATTCTAGTAAAATATAAAATAGTTTTGCTCAGTTATGTTCAGCTCTAGAATATTCTATCAGCATATTGCGCTATTTGTTGAATAGTAGCCTATTATTTGATGTGATAACACCTTTCAGAATCTGCAAAATATCAATAATTTAAAAAATAAATAAATAAGTGAGATCAAAAGTGTTTTTTAGTGTTTTTATTTAGCACTGCAACAAAAATGTATTATTATGAGATGTTTACATATAGTCCACAATATATAATATCTGCCTTTACACAAATTAAGCAGTTTAAAAGTTTATATACACTTAACTTATTCTCAGTACTGTGTGTCATTAATTTACAACTGTTTTTATCATTTTCTTTATGTTTGGGACTCTTCTCATACCCAACTGTTACAAATGGTGAAAACATTTACTGATACTCCAGAAGGAAACAATGTATTAAAATTCAGGGGGTATAAACATTTGCACAGGATGGTTTATTTATTTATTTATTTATTTATTTGATAGGGACAGTGTGTGTTAATGGACAGACATGATAGTACATGAATGTAAACACACCGGATTGTAGCCGAAGGCTATAATTTCCATCCGTTGTCCCGGGTTGGGGGGTAAATTGTTTTTATTTTGTCTTCTGGAAAATGTTTTATGAAGCTTTTGTAGGACAGAACTAAAAAAAGTATATTATTATGCTGCCCCACCAAGTTTTCAAAATGCCCCCCCAGTCAAACAATCCTAGAACCGGGCCTGCTGTCAATACTGCTTTCTCCAGCAATTCAATACTTCTATGGTCTTTTCTGAAACAACTTGTGTGTATAAATTGTGTAACTTGAATTTCAACACCTTTTAAAAGAATTTGGGAGTAAAGTCACATGTACTGGGATGCTTGGGATGATTGGAGCGAGAAATTACATTTCTCTTCTGTGAATTCTTGCATATAAAAATGTTATCTATCCTCTTGATAAAACTTGTAACAAACCAGGAATTCAGAACCTTGTTTTCTTTCATAGCTCACATTCACCAACTGAGATTTTAATTTCACGGTTTATTGTTTCTAAAGTGCTCGAAAGCTTTTGTCATAATTATTCACATCTTTCATGTGGGCATGGTACTGTTTAAGTGGGAAATGATGACATTATTTTCAACTAACTGCCAACTAAAACTTTAAGCCAATTAATTTTCCCCTTTTTATGACAGATCTGGAGCCGGAGCTGGACACAAGACACATTTTCTGCTTTCTTAAAGCAGCTAATGAGAAGAAAATGACTGCGGGCCATGAAATTCAGGTCATTTCAGTCAAAGACTCTTTTCAAATAAACCACTTCCTTCTTATCACACCATCTAAACAGTGAGTGAGGGGATAAAACGTGTAACACAGTGTACGACCTGACTATCAGTTAACAGCTGTAAGTGCACGACTATCAGTAAACCCGTACACTGTTGTGGTCTCTTACTGTATGTCGACAGCCAAAAGCAATAAACAAAGCAGAGGTGGCAGATGGTGTTAAAGCCACTCACCACCAGTCAGAGAAAACACACATCACTCATTCAGCTCACAAACCACAACACAGTCTCTCCCACACGAATGAGTGACGAGGAGACAAGCCTCAAACACTCACACACACACTGATCAAAAGAGGTACTTGCTATAAATAGATGTGAGAAAGAGATATGAGGTTCAAATAAAATATACTGTACAGTGATTGCACAACTTGTGTGTGATTTTTTTCCATCGGTTGTGATTTCTGTACTTGTACATTTAAAGATTTGGATTTTTGCTTTTCCATTTTTCATCCACAATATTAATTGTTGGTCAATTAAAATTAGACAAATTAAATTCAATTAGATAAAAATTGTATTCAACCCAATAAGAACAGAAGATACACCTAATTAACTCACAATGACCAAACAAAAAAAGGCACACACATGTATAACAAAAAGAAGAACATAAAGCAAAGCAAAACACACACACACACACACACACACAAATGAAAACAGCTACACCTAAAAATCCTAAGACAAAAAAGGCAATCAAAAAAAAAAAAAAATGAAAACAAAAGCTACACCTATTACCTATTAACTCAAATTGTCAGAAATAAAAATGCCAAACAAAACAAAAGCTACATCTAATTAAATCTTCAGACATAAAAAAACCTTAAAAGAACCTAAACCTACACCTAATTCAAATTCTCAAACATTAAAATGCCAGACAAAACAAATTGCAAACAAAAGAACTAATGAACTCAAATCTTCAGAGATAAAAACGGCAAACAAAAAACAAAACCTGAAAAGAGAAGCTACACCCAACTCGAATTCTCAAACATTAAAATGCCAGAAAAAAATGGCAAACAAAAGAACTAATTAACTCAAATCTTCAGACGTAAAAACGGCAAACAAAACAACAAAAAAACCTTGAGAAGCTATACCTAATTAGAATTCTCAAACATTAAAATGCCAGACAAAGCAAAAAGACAAAAACAAAAGCTACATCTAATTAACTCAAATCTTCAGAGATAAAAACGGCAAACAAAACAAAACAAACAAAAAACAAAACCTGAAAAGAGAAGCTACACCCAACACGAATTCTCAAACATTAAAATGCCAGAAAAAAAATCGCAAACAAAAGAACTAATTAACTCAAATCTTCAGACATAAAAATGCCAAACAAAATGAAACAAACAAACAAAAACAAAACCTTAAGAGAAGCTACACCTAATTCAAATTTTCAAACATTAAAATGTCAGACAAAACAAAAAGCTAAAAACAAAAGCTACATCTAATTAACTCAAATCTTCAGCCGTAAAAACGCTAAACAAAACAAAACAAATCAAATCAAACAAAAAACAAAACCTGAAAAGAGAAGCTACACAACTCATATTCTCAAACATTAAAATGCCAGACAAAACAAATCGCAAACAAAAGAACTGATTAACTCAAATCTTCAGACATAAAAAACACCCTCAAAAAAAAAAAAACTAAAAGAGAAGCTACACCTAACTAAAATATTCAAACATTAAAATGCCAAACACAAAACAAACAAAAAACTGAAAACAGTATCTATACCTAATTAACTTAAATTCTCAAGACATAAAATGCCAAAAAAAAGAAGGAAAAAAAAGAAAACAGAAGCTACACCTAAAATCTTTTTAAAAATGCCACTGAAAACAAAGTGAAAAAAACACAAAACAAAAACATTAAATGAAATGAATCATCATACCTAAGTTTAAGTTTAAAAGTGAATGAATGTAAAAATTGGTATTTTCAAAGCATTAAGGATCATGCTAATTGATATCCAGTATGACAGAAGCACATCTGACGTTGATGAAGGAGTACCTGAATCATACTGATGGACCTGTTGTGGTGCAAATGACAAAAGCAGTTGTAAATGCTGCTGTAGAGCGTGATGAAGTCCTGATGAAGAGTGGACTCTGTCAGGTCAAGGACTGCGGCTCTAGACGCTGGACAGTGTTTCTGTCTGCCGAGGTTAACACAGAGCGGGAAGTAAATGTCTGTTTTGGCAGTTTTTCCAATGAAATTGTTAACAGCTTTGTCACAAAATAACATTTCATAATTTATCATTTTTGGTTATTGTGACTATAAACTCTGCAACATATATACATCTGTAAATGTTTGTCTTGAAAGAATATCAAAATCGCTCACAAATGTTTGCTTCTAGGTTACAAAGCAGCTGAGAAAATGTCTATAAAACATTTGAAGTTTATTTACAACATTTAAAACCATTATTCTTTCATACATTTTAGAGCTTAATAACTTTTAAAACCATTAACCACTCATTGAGTTCAGGGTGGAAACACCAGTGACATACGAAAAAGGTTTTCACTTGACCTAACTTGAAAGAGAGCATGTGAAAAATAAAATATTCACTAACACTTACAGTCTTTCAAGAAGAAATTACTGCGTATTGAAGAAGAGAAACTGCGCAATATGTTTTCAGAATCCCAAAGGGCAAAAATAAAAAAAACTTTTCAAAGTTCACATGAGACCTAAGATTTTATTTAAAGTTATAGTTATGAAACAACTGAAATAATAAATAAATGATTTGTGATTTTAATGAACTACAGCATTTCAGACATTTTTAAAAACAAGAGCTTTAAGGTTTCAAACAGTTCAAAAGCTCTTTCTGTTAAATAACCTTTAAAAATGTATAATATTTAGAATTTATAAATTAACAGATGTTGTTGTTGAAGTTAATGAGCAAACAGAAATTAAATAAAATGTGTTTTGGTCTTTTGGCCAATTTATAAATACATATATTTTTACATTGATATTAATATCAGATTATGAAAGATTACATTTTAGTAATTTCTGTTGTTGAATAATCAACACATCTTCACTGATATTTTGATAAGAGAAGAACAGAATATACACTTGTAGTCAAACAATTAAATAACGACAACACAATATGATTTACTTCATATTTCTTATCCTAGACATGCTACAGATCTCTTGTGAAAACTTTTGAATTTTCTCATGCCAAAACTTGACACTCATCCGAGTATCAGTCATAATTAACAGAAACGCATCTCTATAAAGGAGGACAGTTTCTCTCTACAGCCCGATGATCACAGACATTCCCTCAGTTCAGGTTTTGAAGGTCTGTCTTGATGTTTCTGGCTGAACTCCAAACTTGCAGCTTTTCATCCAAGTGCTTGTTTGTGATGACACTTACTTGAAGATAAACACTTTTATCTATCAGGTTTTTCTCTTTAACCACATGACAAATACTTCCTTCCCACACAGTGGAGGACTCATTAGCTTCATTAGTCATTTGAAGTAAGTGTATATTAACAGATGTGAAGTTTGCCCGCCTGTAAATCACACAAGCGAACGCCTCCGAGCTCTAAATCATGAAGCGGGTGACAGAAATTCAGGAACAGACTCACTCAATATCACATAAGCAAGATGTCAGACACTGAGAGCCTCCGTACAGGAATTATTATGTGAGCTGAAGAAATGAGCAGAGGAGGGCAGCCTGTGTGAGCGTTTGAGGCTGGACGTTTGCAGCTCCATCAAACACTGCTTTTATATTAACATACTAATACTATTACTGCAATATATAGTCATGTAGTGTGAACAGTATACTGATTCTGTACATTTAGAAATGCACATTAAATGCAAATGACAACATTTTATTTTCATGATATAAATGGAACCAACCCGATCTCATGAAAAAACACGTAAATATTGTTGGGTTGGCAATTTCGTATGTACACTCTAAAAACTAATTCAGGGGACCTTTAGTCATTACTTAAATATATATATTGTTGTGAAATAGAAAATCAAGTTCTGAAATGCTGTTAGACTTTTTACTTGTAATTGTTTTTTTATTGAGCTTGGATGACACACAAATTATGCCTATTGATTCGATATACTATCATGACTTGTCATAGTTTAACATTTTCAGTTAATCAATGTATTTAATTTTAAGTTCTGTTAATGTAAAATACATTCTGATGACGTGTAAATGTGTTTCATTGTTTTGAGTTGTATGAACACTTCTTTTAACTGGGCTGGGATTTATATTTCCCATCATGCTTTGCCCATGGCACTTGAAAGGGAGAGTAAATGCTAAAATTAAGTGTTATATAATGTTTTTTGCACAAGATTAATGGTAAGGGAGATTTAGCAGTAATTATGGTTTTGTTATGCTAATTTAGAAGAGTTCATGTGTTAATGTGGGTTTTTGGAGAGTTACCATCATGGTGACAAGCGGTGCTTGGTAAGATCATGTTACTTAGAAATGCAGTTTTATTGTGTCCAAAAAGCGTCTTCACCTTACTTAAAACAATATGTTGGATCAACTTAAATAGTTGCATTCATGTTGACAATTATTAAGCTCATGCTACTTAGAAATGTGTTTTTATTGTGGCAAAAAAAAAAAAAAAAAAAACGTCTTCACCTTACTTAAAACATTATGTTGGATTAACTTAAATAGTTGCATTCATGTTGACAATTATTAAGCTCATGCTACTTAGAAATGTGTTTTTATTGTGGCAAAAAAAAATGTCTTCACCTTACTTAAAACATTATGTTGGATCAACTCAAAATATTGCTTTGAATTAATGTAATTCTCCCAATTGGCTTAAGTTAAAAATTCTAGTGGAAAACGTTAACATTTTTTTTTTTTTTTTGTTGAACCAATGTTTTATTTTTTAGAGTGTATTTGTATGATTTGATTGGTACAGAAACATGATTTAAGCATGAAGGTCCACTCCTAAACCTAACATTCAGCAGGACGTAAGCAGATCATGAGAAAATGTATGAATGAGATTGCACAAAATCAATTAAATTAGCCACGAATTCGCTAAAATGTAAAATAGTTGTAAATTGCCATGAGAATGTGTTGAGATAAAACATGCAAAATTAAATGCAATGTAATAAAGTAATGTGACATTAACATACTGCTCATACGATTTCAGCAGTATATAGTACATGTGCTGTACACAGTATGCAAAGTCTGAATGTTTAGAATATACAGATAAACTAACATTTTAAAATGTGCAGTATACAATACAGCAAACTACGAACAATACTGTCTCCCACAATGCAATGTGCAATTACATGCAATTAATTGTATTAAATGCAAAATAACTACATTTAATTTCCAACATGTAAAGGGAACCCAACCTGATCTCATGAGAAAACATAACTATTGCAAGTTGGCGATTTCATTTAAGATTTTTTTTTTTATGAAAATAAGCATGAAGGTCCAGCCCTAAACCTAACCATGAGGCATAAGCAGATCTGACAAAAACATACAAATGAGATTGTACAAAATCATAGGAAATTTAAGATAGTTATGAATAGGCTGCACGATTTATTGCAATTTTAATCGCACGCGATTTGGCAAAGCTTGTCAGAGCTGTACGGCTCTGTGATCAGTAAATGCTTCTCCATCTGATAGCCAGAGGGCGCTCTTGCACAGAAACTCCAAATATGCCCTGCCGCAGAAGTAGATAACATGCATCATTCCAGGAAATCCCTATGGGCATCATACTATCGCTGTAGCTGAATAAACAGAAAATTTAAACGCATTGATTAAATAAACATGACTAATAAACACATGACTGCCTTATTCTGTGTAAGAAGCCACGTCATCTCACAGAAGGATGCTCAACTGTCGTTATGAAGTGAGTTTGGAGTAAAAACATGTTATTAAATGTTGTCTTTTGTTGGACAAGATGTTAATTAATGCTTCTCATGTCTGCAAAGATGTTTGATGTTGCTTTTTCAAATGTACATTATAAGCGACTCAAACTCGCAGTGCTTTCAGATGGATTAGAATTTGGAGCTATACTTCACTGACAAGCTGCGCGTAAAAAAATAATTGCAGCCTTTGCGATTTCATAATAGCACTAAGAATCGTGCTTAAGTGCAATGTATTTCAATGTAATTTTTTGTATCATGCAATAAATTGTGCAGCCCTAGTTACGAATTGTTGGGACAAAACATGCTAAATTACATGCTAAAATGCAATGTGATAAAGCAATGTCACATCAACTTGCTAGTACTGTGTGAAACATTTTTCACATTCTGAGTACTTGACCCACAATGCATTTGGTTGAATGATTCCCTGAGGATAATAAACAACTTTTTACTAGTTTGCAAATACGTAACATTGTTTTTGATTAAATTAGCTATCGTTTCCTGTCAAGTGTGAAGCTGAGATTTGGATTTCAATCAATCTGTCATAGTCTTGCAGCTGTCAGCATATCTAAAACCAAATTAAGAATACAAACAATAAAAATCAAAACAGATCCACTAAATTCTATATTAATTGAACACATGTTCGTGATGACCTGCACTTTCACCATCCCATACAGCAAACCTCTTGTGGTAACAGGTGATGACATCATCGTGTCTGTATGAGTTTTAATGGAAGGGTCATTAGATCTGATTGACAGCCCAAGGGATCTCCCTCCATTAAGTTACAGCAGTAGATTGACCTCTCAAGTATGAAGCATCACATAAAAAGTAAAACATCACGTAAAAAGTCTCAGCTGGGTTGTAGACCAATCAAAAGCTTCAAGCCAGCTCTCCATCCTGCCATACAATGAAGTGGAAATTAGATAAAAAAAACAACATTCCCATTTAAACCTAAAATGTTAAATCTAAATGACAGGAGAATATGACATCACTAATAAGGATTTTTGTTTTGAGGCTGTCATGTAAACTATATTTGATCTAAATAGTTTAAGAGGACACAGATCTCTATTTTGACCAACCAACCAACCAACCAACCAACCAACCAACCAACCAATTCATTCATGATGATAGTAATAATAATGATAATGATAATACATTTTTTTTTTATTATTTGTTCAAATATTGGTGTTACACATGAAGTGGTCAATAAAGTTCTTATATTAGATACCAAAAACTCAACCACTTTAGTTTCAACTTAAGCAGATCCCTTAAGTTAAGAAAACATTCATTGATAATACCTTTACAGTTATTACTAAGGGATTTTCTTAACTTTCTTTAAGCAACTATAGCAACTGAAACTCTACACCAACAGGATGAGATTTCCACTGACTGAGCTCATTATACAATGCCTAATCTACACTTTGATCCATTAACTCAAAGTTGATGTAATTTGGGGTTACCAACTTTTGTAATATAAGCAAACAGAGATGTATTCTTAAATGGGAATTTTTAGTAAACTGCTGTCAACAGAAGCATCGTCTTTCATTTAAGTGTGTTAACTGCATGGCCGCCCAACAATGCTATCTAGGTGGGCAGTGACTGGGTTTTGAGGCTTACTGTGTCCCACAGGCTAAAAGAAGGGAAACCATGGCGTCACCAACTACATTAAACATAAATAGTCAGCAGTGCTTACATATACATACCTCATTTACTTCTGCTGAAGAATGTATTCTTCTGTGAACCCTCATGTAACAGTCAAACAAAAAGTGAGGGCTCTTATTACGCTTTCTATTATATCTGATACGTGATAACTGTTCCAATATGACCCTAAAGATTGATGAACAAGGGTAAAAACACACAGACATACTCCCTGCCTGCACAATATCGGACAAATGATCAAGATAACATCACCATTAAGCTCCTGCTGATGACATACTCCCTGTTTTCCATTCCTGCAACCAGGAAAATTCCCTGTCACTGTTAGCTTTTAAAATCAAACCTAGTGCTGGATGTCTAACTATATAATATAAACATCTGAAGACATGCACTCATGTTCAATCTGACACTAAAAGCAAAGGGAAAGTGAGAAAGTTGGACGGGCTCCTAAGGCCTCATGGCTTCATGCATCCCAATGTTTTTGACATTATTACCAAATTATCTCAAGAATAAAAACACTTTTTTTTAGCATCATCATTTTAACATCGTTTTAGGGATTATAGTGATGAAACGCTAAAATTGGATATAACTACATAATTTCAGCAATATATTAGGGCTGCATGGGACAATAAATCATTGCAATATAATGAGAAATGATTCTGGATCAATTCTGAGATTTTTTGAATGGATCACGATTATCTTTCGAATTGCTTAGTTTTTACCAGCATATGGCACTGCGTGCTTTAAAAACACCCGTACTCTGCTTGCTTCCAGTTCCTTTACACACACCACTTAAACCGAAAATAATCATTCATAAAGTTAGAAAAGGTTGAAGTGAATTACAAGGGTGTTTTCAGTGGGCTGTTTTCATTAATCTTGCATCATAAAAGCATTCTGAGGCGCAAGTACATAGCCGAATGCACGAGCGCTCTTCTTTGTGAGCATTTGAGTGTGTGGTTAAAAACTAGCCATCTGCTGTTAAAAACTAAGTTTAGAATCAATTTAAGAGAGAATCGCGATGCTTTTGGAAAATCACAGAATTTACTGTTGCATTATGGATACTTGTTCACTTAAAGAACCACAATGCACTTAGTTCCACCCAAAATGTATTGTTTGAATAATTACCTAAGGGTCTCAACACTAAAATAATGTTAACATGCATATTGTTTATGACTTGAGGGTGAGTAAATGATGACAGAATTTTCATTTTTGGGTGAACTATCCCTTTAACTTGAACTGAACTCAGAATATTCCTTTAATTCATTCACATTCAACGCCAGCCGCATCACAAACATTTATGTGGGAAAGCCAAACTGCATCTAATGGTCTCTGATTCAGCCAAGCAAGACCAGACACTGACGAGCCCAACAGTGCATGGAGGTAAACAATCTGAGCCAGTTGACGTTGTTTTCAAGCGCACATGCGGCACAAACTCTCTCTCTCCCGGTTCTGGATCAGTGGAGGCTGACATACCACTAGGATAAACAGGAACGGAATCCATGAGACAGCTTAAAGCCTGGTTTTCAGGAATGAGGGTGGGGGGGTTGTAAAGCTGTCTTACTGAAAGGTGTCTTCTTACCTTCAGGTCGAGCAGAGAGGAGGGAAAAACCACACGCGGACACACTCCTTGCATTCCTAAGGGATCTAAATGACATTTTATGAGGAACGCACAGGCCCAAAGATCATCAAGAGTTTATAGCCAACAATAAACAACAATAAAGCTAAGCGGAGCTACGGAAGCCCGTGACACACGTCCTGTCTCTAAAGATTAGGGTTTTGCCCTTTTAAACCCACTCTCTGGCTTTTCCTCTCAACATCTCACAGTCACTTTTATGACCGAAGCTCTGGATTAAGACTGGTGGATGGTGGTCGTTTCACACTTCATTGGTGTTATAAATCAAGTACCTCTGAAGAAGGCTCCTTTAAAAAAACAGATTTCTGAGGATTGCCTTTATTTTAGTGTTTTAATAGTGTTTACATCGAATCAAATTGTGCTGTTTGTGGAGGATGTGCTATTACTCTAGAAACAATTGGATTTATGATTAAAAACCTGTAGACTTACATCGAAGAAAGGACTGGATCTAGAAACCAGGATATCACCGAAAATTGGAAGTAATAAGTAATTCCCTAACATATCAACATGCTAACAACCCCTAAGAACACCTTAGCAACCTCATAGCAACACCCTAACAACCACTCAGAACACCTTAGTTAGCATAGCAACACCCTGGCAACCACTGAGAACACCCAGGCATCCACATAACTAACAACACACCTACAACAACAAGACAGAGAATCTAAGTAATAGCATAGCAACACCATAGCAATAACCCAGAACACTGTAACAACAACAACAAAAGCAAAACACTAATATCTACTCAAACCTCTATTAACTGCATAACAACACCCTGGCAACCATCCAGATCATCCTAGCAGGACCTAGGGTGTTCTGGGTGATTGACAAATTTATTAACAGCTTCTAAGAGCACCTTAGTAACCCCATAGCAACACTTTGGCAATCACCTAGAACATCCTGGGAACCACAAAGCTACATGTTAAAAAAACCCATGGAAACACCTTAATTACCATATGGCTACACCCTAACAATCAGATAACAACACATCATCTTAGTAATGATACAGCAATGCCATATCAATCACTTAGAACACTGTAGCAAACACATTGCAAGACACTAATAATGCCTCAAAACATTTCATCAACTGCATAGCAACACCCTGGCAACCACCCAGATCACCCTACCAGCACAATACGATTGCTTCTATGTGGCTGCCCAGGTGTTTTGAGGGGTTGTTAGTGTGTTGCTATGTGGTTACTAGGTTGTAATGGGTGATTTAGAAGCTGATTAACAGATCCTCAAGAACACCTTAGTAACCACATAGCATCATAATACTCAGAACACATAAGCAACACCCTAGCAACCACTCAGAACATTTAAAATCTAGTAAAAGCTCTTCCATCCAAAGATGTGCCGATTTCTGTCATGAGAATGCGCCTGTTAATCCCACCGCCCTATAATTTTTTTGATGGGTCACATATGTATCCAAAATGTGGGTATGTGTTGTACAAGTTGAAGTTTATGCTCACTGACCTCTGCCTTGGAATGCACACTTATATTTGGGCCTTTAGTACCACCCGGGGAGGAGATGACAGTATGAGCTCACCGAGCAGAACCAGGCCTGCTCTATAAACCAAAGAACGGGTCAGGAACAACAGGCCTCTGGTGTTGAAGAACAGTGGCAGTGATATATGCTTAAACCAACACGGTGTGACTGTAGATCAAATGCCAGGATAGACGCGGCGGGCCAAAGATGCCTGCAGAGACGAAGTGGGGGGTTCTTTCAGTGAAACAATCTAGGACTGCATTAGACAAATTGTTTTGTGTATTTGTTAATGTACGTCATACTGAGCATATTAAGAAGGACCTGCTGAGCTTCAATCAACCACACCATTTGACAAGTTTTTCTAGTTAGCCCCAAAAAAATGAAATTTTGTTCCAACATCGTTCCAAACCTGAGTTTCTTTGGTCTTTATAACACTAAGAAGATATTTTGAAAGTCACTATCATTGTATGGACAAAACACATTTTATAATATCAATATCTTATACAATATCTTTTTTCTTTTTTTTTTATGTGTTGCATAGAAGGAAGAAAGTCATAGAGGCTTGGAACGACAATGTTAATAGGCTAAATCAGTGGTTCCCAACCCTGTTCCTGGAGGCACACCAACATTACATATTTTCCAACTCTTCCTAATCAAACACACCTGATTCAACTCATCAGCTCATTAGTAGAGACTCCAAGACCAGAAATATATGGGCCAGATAAGGGAGATATCCAAAATGTGCACTGTTGGTGTGCCTCCAGGAACAGGGTTGGGAAACACTGGGCTAAATAACTGAATTTTCATTTTGGGGTGAACTACCCCTTTAACATTCAAATAAGGTCGTATTAACTACTTAAGTTTGAATTGTACATTTTATTACACAATTTTTTTTACTTTTTTCTCATGTAGCTTATAAGGCAGCTAGCTACTTTCTCTTCAGAGCAGCTTAGCTATGTCTCTGCAGAGTACTCAGTAGCTTAGCTTGCTAATATTTTTGAGTATAGCTTGTCGAAAACTTTAGATATTGAAGTAGACCGACTTTAAAATGTTCCAAAATGTTTACACAATTTTAACTTTTTACTATTTTATCATGTAGCTTGTAAGGCAGCTAGCTACTTTCTCTCTGTAGAGTAGTTGATAGCTCAGCTAATATTTTTTGAGTAACTTGCCAGAAACTGTAGATTTCTAAGTAGATTTGATAAAGACTGACTTCAGCATGACATGTAGCTTCCTGTCTATTCCAGGAATGTCTTCAGTTTTGTTTATTTTCTTTGTGTTAAACACTTGTAATGACTAGCTGTTTCACAGATAGCAGCTCAGAAATCAGAAAGCCTTTTACATAATTGAGAGTTAATAGAAAAATTGCTGCATAGTTGACGAAACACTCAGGGTTATTATTTAACCAGCTGTGAAAATATGACTCAGGTTTCACTGAGAGGAGGAAAAATATTCATTACATATTCACACTCGCTGCCAAAAAGATCCAATTCACCTCAACTTGGTACATGTTTCACTAAAACAAACTTGATTAGAAAGATGCTAAGGTGCTAAGAAGTGATATTCTGATAACATTTTACAGCTAACATTTAATTACCACAGGAATTTTTGTTCTACTAATTAAGCTCAAAAGTGCTAACGGCTAATGCTAATCCATGCAGAATGTGCTATAATTGACTCAATTAGGTAATTTCCTTGCGATTATTTGCTAACTTTTCATGTTTATGAAGTGTCCTGTTATGTCTTCACTCTGTTGTCAGATATCTACCGTACACATACATTTTCACATACACGGCTCCATTAAGTTCTCACTCTCACCAGCCGCCCACCACATGACAAATCCAAGACAAGCAGGAGTTGGTGAAAGGTTGAAATCACTGGCAAACACACCAATCAGCGGCTGAACCTTTGATAAGCAGCCTGGCCCAGAGGTGTGTGTGCGAGAGTTTGACCCTAAGAGGTCTGGGCGGTCATAACTCAGACTGAGAGGGTACTGTGAAAGGGTACATGGTAGGATTTAAGCCTGATAAATGCTTCTCTTTTTCTAGACGGCTACATACACACACACACACACAGTGTGTGGCATCATGTCTTGATCGCACCCTTTAATTATATATGGAAGTCTGTAAGCGCAGAAACACAGACTGAGCTATTTAGTTTAGTTAAGTTGATAGTTCTTAAAGGGCCAGTTCACCCAAAAAAGAAAATTCTCACCCTTACATTGTTCCAAACACATATGACCTTCATTATTCGCTAAAAAAAAAAAAAAATCTTCCCCTTCATAATCCCCCTCAAATCTCATTTGCACGTATTGAAATGTGTTATATAAACATATAAAATGTTTTCAAACACAAATATTTTTCCACACAAATATCTCTTTAGTCTGATGTCATGAATTTTCACAGAATGATAAATAAAAATGATAAATAATCATTTACATATTTTGACTTTGTAATTGTTATGTTAGACCACAAAATGGAACACTAGGAACTTAATAGCCAAATTATTAGTCAGTAAGCAATTTCGGACATGCCTAATTTTGTCAGTTTTACCCATAATCCCTTGTTTTTCTTAAAGGCTTTCTTTTATGAACTCATTTAGCAGATCGTTTCCAAAGTGTAAGTGGGTGTTTCGTGTGTGTGTGTGAGAGCAGGACAAAGAGAAACAAGTTAGATTAATGGACGCCATCTTGTAGCTGCCTCTAAGGAAACCTGTAACATGTTACTCTAATGTGGTGTAGCCAGCTAATATAAATCAAACGTCTTTGTGACATTTAAATAATAATCCGAAACATCTCTCAACGCGTAAAGGAAGAAATGATCATTTATTACACACAATGGCTTTAAACAGAAAAGGGGGCACTCGTACAAAGAATGGTGGTTGAGTTTGACCTTCAACCTCTTCCATTTGAAATCATGTTAATGTGGATGTGCGACCAGTCTGAGGAGAACAACTCCCTCTGAATGCGCTTTCACACTTCACAGTTCAAAGCCAGACTCAGATGGAGACCTCTGGAAGTTCTTCCAGCATTGTGAACATGCCCTTGGTTAGAACGGCCTCTAAACGTTGCCTTAACGTTTGTGCGTGGAATAAAGAAAAGGAGAAGGGGGGGCTTTCTTTTGGCACAGAGGGCTCTGAACTCAACCTCCAGACTGGAGTCTGGGAGCCCAGGCATTGTTTGCAGCAATCAGGGGTTCAGGGAATTCTGATCGGAATTCCGTGAGCGATGCTGCCTCTGTAAAGTGGCACTTGTGAAGGAAAAAGAGGGAGAAAGGGAAATAAAGTGAAAGAGAAGGGATTAGAAGGGATTCTATTATTTTTGCATTCACTGACGCGTGTGTATTAAAGCATTTTAGGTAATGACTGGGGGTCCACGGTCAATAAAGTGACAAATCCCACCTATTTACCATTCAAGATGAGGCAAAAGCACAATCTGATTTTCAATCTGCAATTATGACTGGTCTAAAGTCCAAATCTATTCCTGAAGAAGCAGTAAAAAGAATACGGTAAGGAAGTTTTACAGAGACCATTTATCAGATTATCAGAATATAGTTTATCTTATTTGATAATCTTTATCAGATTATCAAATAGAGTTATCAGATAACAAATCCAACCTGAAAAGGCTTTACAGATATCCAATGGCAATAAAGTTAATAAAGAGCAAAATGGAAAAGCTTATAATCCAACCAATAATACTCACACGCACACACAGACTCTTAAATCAACCTTTAACTAAAGCAGATTTTCTTTTGATCAGTTTGATCCTCTCTGTAAACAGTGTTGCATAGTCCTCAATAAATGGACAGGGGATTTGAAAAGTTTTCTTCTGTTTTAGACAATGTCTATTTAACCCAATGAACTGTTTTTGAATTAATCAGTATTTTGTTTAAGCTCTAGGGAAACTTGATCTTGCCCAAAAACGTTTTGTGTTTTCAAAGTTTACCATGTTGCTTTTCTGCTTTTTGCTGTGTAATTTGTGACTATTTAAATATTTAGATGATTTTCTGTAATCAGTGAAATACAACCGTGATTTCAGCATTTTCTCTCATTAAAATGTGAACCTGGTTTACGGTCTGGATCTGGCTCTTGATGTGTCTAGTCCTGGTCTGGTCTTGACTCCTGCTCTACTTTAAGGCACTGTGGAGCATTTAAGTTTCCAGATGCAGGAAATTGAAGATGATTCATCAAAGTCAAACAATACAGATTGCGAGCCAGTTTTACTGAATTTGGCTGCTGTTTGTGAGAGGCTTGACGCATGCATTGGGCAGCTGTTCATATGTCACAACTTTGGCAGTAATCACACATGTGAACTTGCAACAGCTAACTGTTTCGGTGATTAAAATCTAAATGTTTAAACAGACAGACAAATTAGTTTCTGCACAAAAACAACCATTTTATGGCTTCATCGTACATTTGGAGAGGAAATGTAGATGGACAACTAGTGTGCAAAACTTCTACAATGTTTAGATGGTGGCTAAGGCGTTGGTAGGGTGTTCTAAGCGGTTGCTAAGGCATTGCTAGGGTGTTTTGTGTGGTTGCTTGGCAGCTAGGGTGTTGAGAGTATCTATGCTGATAAAAAACCCATAACTGGTCCCATTCTCAAGTCTCAATTATGTTCCGATCCTTATGTGTAGGGTCCCTTTTCAATGTTGGTTTATGGGATTTTTCCATCTGCCATACAAAAATCAGTTTTGAGTGGAAGATAACTCTTATTTACATCTGATAATGAGATTGAGATAAAAGGATTCCTGCTGAGACACAGCTGGGTGTTAAAGTATCTCTTATTCCTAAATAGATAATATTAACCTTAATGCATTACACTATTAGATACACAAACAAATGGGCTGGCTAACCCTCACATACACACACATCACTTTATGCCTGAAAAATCAAATCATCCATGTCTCAACTGAAAACTGACATTCTGTGTAGATGACAGAGATTGTTGGCGCCAGATAGAAAGCAGAGATATGAGATAAACCTCCGTCTGATAGCAGCTCTCTGTCCATTGCTATGGTACGTGACTGTTTATTATTACTTCTGTAGTAAAGATAACTAAAGATGTCGCTCTAGTAAACACATGGATCAGCACATCTAAACATCTTCATTCATATAATGTCAACATCAACCATGTTCTGGATAATATTTTCTCCAGAATATCTGGAGTAAAATCCATTATAGGAACATCTAGTATACAATTAACAAATATTTTTCTATAAAGATAAATTATAAATTATTTTATGAATCTACACCCTATGTGTCTAAATAAAAAATTAGCATCAAAAACTTAAAAAACAATATAAAACAGGTGGTTAGTCTTAGCTGGTTTGGCTTCTCTCACAGCCTGACCAGCTGACATCTGCCCAAAATACCTCCAAAACCCATCAAAACAGACAACCCTAACCAGCTTAAAGAGGCTAGAAAACCAGCTATGTTAGCATAGTGCATAATCTGACATTTTAATGATGTTACTTGCAGTTTATTTACAATTAAGTACTTGTAATTAGATTATATTACATTTTAAAAAACGGATAGTTCCGGCACTTTATTTTGATTGGTTAAGCCGCATTCGAAGCCGTCGTAGAATTCCTGAAAACATATAGTGGACCGCATTACATGTATCGCTGCGCCACTGAATGTGTATGTTGCTGCGTCTGTCTTAGCAACCACTCTTAGCAACGTAAACATATGTTTATCGAGTGACCGAGTGTATTACCTGCATTCAGATTTAGCATTTTCCTTCAGGTCAGACCTATGTTCATAATAAAAAATTCAAATCAGTTTGAATGTCCACTGCGATCTTGTCCTTTTAACATTTAATGGGTTTTCCCGTGCCCTGCTGACATTGACAGTGCTAGTCAAAGCATTTGTCATTTGCGTCTTTTTCCGTGTTCACAACAATTTTCTATATAAAAGTCTTTGGAACTGAGTGACTCGCTCATAAAGACAATCTTTGCTGCCATCTAATGGCGTAAAAATGTAACTTCTGTTGCTGTTCACGGTCAGGGACTATTTTTTCCAGCGGAAGGAAGGCTTTTAATGATTTTACTTCATGAAAGTTGCATTAATACATATTTTTTGGCTTTAATATTTGCATTGTGTGGTAACCGTTTTATAAAAGCGATAAGCCCCACAAAGCCTTGGTTTACTGTGAATTTTTAACAGCTAAGGGGGTTTAATAACGCCCTTTAGGTGTTATAAATTCACTCTAAACCACATTTCTTGGGGCTTATTGCTTTATTTTAAAATAATCATAATCAGACTATAGTTAATTTTTTATTGATTACATGATTACATATTAATCATATAATGGCAGTAAATCATTCTTAATTTGTTGATTTTTTTTTTATTATTTTAAATTTATTAGCTTTTCATTAAATTCACAAACCCCCTGCAGTTCCTTGATGAATCCCAGTTTGGGAAACCCTGATGTAATGTAGTATTTAATGCACTTCATGTTGTTGATACAAAGAATGGAATATATTTTCTTTCTCTTTGTATTTTTATATCAATATGGAACAAGATTATCCTATTCAATTGAATGTGATAAACGAGTTAGGTCAAAAGTAATCTAAGAGTAATCAAAAAGTAGTCCGGTTATATTACCTAAAATGGTAATGTAATGGATTACATGTAATTTGGAATGAGTAATACGGCATATTTGTGTATAAACATTTGATAAACATCTTTAAAAGGGCAAATTCACACATTCCATATCTTAACTGGAAAAAAATATATAACAACCGACTGAGAATGTTTTAGTGGTGTACTGCAGATTACCAAATTCGCTCAATTTTGTACACACTAAAAACATACATATTCAAGTAGCTAAGCTTGTCCTGCACTTTACCTTGACCACTCTTTTGACACAAGCTCATATTCTTCTAACGCACCGATTATGGCTTTGCGGTCGTCTCATATATAAATATTTGCCCCCCAAAACGATCATTAGCGGTGGGTTATGAATCACAAAACTCGTTAAGAGGGAGAGTAAATAAACAGCAGCGAGACCAGGTGGAGGAATGCGTGCGCGTGTGCACAAGAGTCTATATTTCAGTCACCACACCAGGACTGCTGTACCAACACACCCTCACCCAACTACCTGAGAGTATTTTTCTTGTTCGGGGTAGTAAAATGTGTCTGGGAGGAAGTCATTAAGATGATGTGTTATCTGAGCTCCAGATGAGTTTGGGGTGTTTATTCCCTGCTAGTTTAACTGACCGTCTGATTGCATCTACACATATGCAGGCTTTGTTGCCTTGAGATATTTTATATCCTCTGCAAAAACATTTCCTAAATTATGATCCATTTATCACCAAAACCAACAAACTTCTAGGTGACCCTATGACCCCCTGTTGTGGTTGTTTGCTCTGTGTAAGTGCTTCTTGAATGTGCTTAGGACATTTAAACAGCAGAGTAAGATCTCTAGGAGTTCTTCTTTAACAAATCCAATACAAAAGCCATGAGACCCTTCACCCTGCGAGTTGGCATTTAAAGCCATCATGACAGGGGTCAGGATAGTGTTAAGGCAAACCACAATCCCTCAAATGTGTTTGTTGGTGTGACAAAAAACAAACATTTACTTGAACACAAAAGCTACTCCATCTCGAAGGCAGCTGCAGTGAAGAGTTTACAAAGGCTTTGGGAGAGCATGGTGGTCTGGGAGGCATCTCTCTCTCTTTCTTTCCTGCTTTCTCTCATATTGATCAGGATCACCATGTTATTTCATCTGCCAGTCAGTTGTTCGTTCAGTCTTGGGTGTGATTCCGTCATTGCATTAGCTCAATTTTAAGATGGGAAATACAAATAACACAAGCTTCTGTTAGGTGTACAAGGTTTCCAGTAGGTCATTTACAGCTATTAGCTGACTAAGGTGGTTGATCTGCTAGACTAGCAGGTCTAAAGTGAATCATTTGGTTTTGTTTATTAAGTTTATTAGAGATGCTAGAATGCCCTTGGCTAAGCTTCTAGGGATCTATGGACCTTGTCCCAAATGGCACACTTCATGTGGACTGTAGCCAAGTCCATGATTACCATAATCCGTAGGGTATCTTATTTGTCATTTTATGATTAAGAAAACTCTGTAAAAGCTTGCTGTTAGAAAAATGGCCAAATTTTGACAATAACATACCATTGTCCATTAAAACAGTAATATACTGTAGAAAGCAATGCATTCTGGATAATTTTTGTCATTTTTGAGAAAGTAGCCTACAGGAATATACTGTGAATTAACAGCGGTCGAGGTCGACACTCAAATCACATCCTATACCCTCATTCACTGTTCCCTACATTAGTTCACTAATATAGTGTACTTGAGAGAGTGAATGAAAAGAAGTGAGTGAATTCAGACACTGATGAACACCTGATTAGCAAAATCACTGAAGGACAGAGAAACAAGACCAGAAAAAAGAGAAGAGACGAGCAGAAACACAAGAACTACAATTGACTTCCAGGCACACTGAGTGTCAAACCAGTTTACAAACCAGTTTGACATTATTTCTTTCAAACATGTACAGAAGTTCTTGTTGAGAATTAACAGATTTGGATGTTGATGTTTTATTGAAAATAATAAAGTTTGTAGGCACCATCATGGTGACCAGTGTCTGCTTTAGTTGGGCTCTTGACTCGTTAACATTAGTTTTCTCTGGAGTGTTTATAAAGCACATTTGTTATGGCAAGAAAAAGCTAACATGAAGTTGATCAGGTGTTTTTGGCTGTTGTTGTGATGATGCTGTAATCATCTTGGACTTGCTGAGGGTGGCATTTGGGATGGGACCTTGGTCTAACCAACTATGAGCAACAGCCCAGCTACCAACTGTTTTGACCTGTGCCATTCCCACTTCTCCTCTCCATCCCCCTTCCTTTTTTTTAGTTTTATTCCCCATCGTCTTCTCAGTAGGAGCATTCCTGCAGATTTAATGACACTTGTCGTGAGACAGTGGGTCAGGGAGGGTTGGAAGGACATTTTGTGATGAAAGTCAGGATTGAGAGAGACAGGGGGATGGGGTCAGTGGTCAATCTACCCCTGCACTCTGGCCTCTGTCACCCCCTTCTCCACGCCGTTGAGTTTATCTGTCAGCAGATGGCTAACCCACCCGCATACTGTTGATTCAGGCAAAGACACAAAACAAACGGAGAATTCACCTCGGGCTTAGACCTGCTCACCCGTGAATGTGTCATTCACCTACGGCTCCCAAAGGGCACCATAAACCCTCCTGCCACGTCCACGCTTTGGTGACAAATTGTCGCATGGACTGCTGGGTAGTAGACTTATGTTAGTTACATACCAATTTAGGATTTGCTAGGGCAGTTTGGGGTGATTCTGAGCACTCTTTTGAACCATCAAATGGCAAACGGGAATCCCTATACAGTCTCGTGGACTTTACAGATACACAATCTGCCGTGAGTATGCAAGATTGCATTTAGTGCTTTATTTGAGAAAGGGTCAATATCTCTCTGGTCGTATTCCAAATGCTGAACTTGTGGTATTCTTCTCGATATTTTGGTTATGTTAAGCAGTCCAGTCCTTCTCCTGGAGGGCCACTTTCCTGCACAGTTTAGCTCCAACACACTGTCCTGGAAGTATCTAGTGATCCCAAAGACCCTGATTAGCTGGTTCAGGTGTGTTTAATTAGGGCTGGAGCTAAACACTGATGGAAGGTGGCCCTCCAGGAACAGGATTGGACACCCCTGATGTAATGCATATACTGTCTGCAAAAAGATACATCTACGGTGTGTTGATCACCATGGATGTGCTTACGAGAAGGCCAAGAAACCACACATCTACATCCTACAGCCAAATCATACAGTTCTAGGGCCAGATGAGTAAGATCACTAATGATAATTAATATAAGATCCCATCATGATAAACAGGATGTGGCTGATACAAGAAATGAAGAATCTCTAGGCAGCTCTCTTGTGACCAGAACATTGCCAGAGAAACGTATCATGGAAACATTAACCTGATGGGCACAGCCAAGGTCACCATTAGTAGCTATTTTAAGGCTAACTTTATCTCTGTCATAGTTAAAACCTCCAGGGATTAATGAGGACTAATCTGGCCTTGGATGGAAGGAAAAGGCGCAAGTTTGTTTTTAGATGCAGGGGAAGGATTGGGAATTAATGCTGCACAAGACCAATGAGAAGCCTTTGTTTGAATGAGCGCCAAGTTATCTGCTATGATGAAATACACACCTAAAAATGATGTCTGGACTACTAGATGCCCATGTTTAGCAGAAAAAGCTTGTGAAAATGGACCAATACTCTAAGGATGCATAACTCATGTTTACCAACTGCAAAGAAAATCAATTAGAGAGGAATCTTTGCCTAGATGGATGGTAGTTTACCTCACACAGAGTTCAAGTTTGCCAACCTCTACAGCTCCTTTAGGAAAGAGATAACTGTGTTTAGTTCCAGAAAATTTGTGGGGGACAAAGAATGTCACTCAGAGGGCTCATAAAATGGGATGTAAGTAGCTGAGTAAGGAATTTAGAATGGAAAAAGGCTCCATCTTTCTCCAGTCTCCCATTTCCCAAATGCGTTTCACATGAGATCTGATAAAAATTTGGTGATTTTGATGACAATTGTTTGTATAATTAGATTAATATTACTTTTTTATAGTAATATTAAATATTACTATTTATTCACCCTTATGTCATTCCATACCTGTATGACTTAATTTCTTCTGAGGGACACAAAAGGTGAAACGACACTTGCACTGACAGCTCTTTTCCATGCAATTAGGTGGTTATGGTTATGGTTAAAACTAAAGCTATCAAGATTCATAAATGATACAAAAGCACAATAAAAGTATCATAAAAGTAGTCCATATAACTCATACATTACATTCCAAGACATCAAGACATGAGGTGAATAAATAATGATGGGATTTTCATTTTTAGGTGAACTAATACTTTAAGGGCAAGACTATGTCTTAAGTATTTACGCTGACGTCATTTAAAAGCACAGACAGGAACTATGGTGGTATGTCCTGGTGAGCCTCTTGTGTTTCTCTTGTTGATTTTGCTTTGTTGGTTTCCAATGAACCAACCACTTCACCATCTGCTCCTGCATTCAGAGGAACATGAGCCCTGAAGTCCGACCCTAGAGCCTGGGATGTGGGGTCGCAGAGGACGTTGCTGGACAATGGTTCGGCCAAATGACCTTCTCTCACTTCAAAAAAAAAGCCCCAGCTCCAACAGCCTGGACTCATCTGCTAATGGCCTCACCTCTATTACTAGATGAAAAAGCCCTTGCCAGTGCTTGTTCATCAAACCGTATCCAAGACACATAGGAAAATTCAAAAGAATAGACTAGAGGAATTCATGCAAACAATGGCGAATTAAAAAAAAATGTTTATACAAATTAGCGAAAATAGCCTCACTGGAGACATATTTGATGATACCTCAGAGATACAGTGGGTTTACAGACAGAGACAAAAGAAGTGTGGGAGATACAATAGCTTGTTTAAAAAACAATATCCTTTTAAATTTGCTGGCATGATTTGCTTCTCCTAATAAGAACACAATCGGACAGTCCGAATGGACGAGAACAAATAGTCTTTATCTGAATCTGTTACTGAACATCTGTTTGGAATAGTGTTGGGAAAAAATTAAAAGTTGTTCAACTTTTACAGTCATGTTACCCTTTAAAAAAGGAGCTAGAAACTAAAACTATATATATATATATATATATATATATATATATATATAAAACCAGAGGGGGGGGGGGTGTTTTGAATTTTTTTTTTTTTTTAATTTGTTAAAAACCACAGTGCTATATACTATTTTTTGGCAGCTGTTACAGAAACATTTTTTTTTTTTTTTTTTTTAAATCTTCTGATTTAACCTTGAGATTTGAAGTATTAGATAGCTTAGATATTTGCACCACTACAATGACATTAATAATTCTTAATTTCTGATAGAAATGCAAAATAAATCGGTAGTTATTAATAGAATAACGAGACACAAACCTTTACATTCAATCGCGTTTGGCCCCATTTATTTTTGATCACAGTGCATACACGTTTACCTCAGATTTTATTATATAGAATTTAAGCTGGTCTGTACGCAGGGTTTCATAATTACTGAGGTCAGAAAATGTTGTTTGCTAGGGGGGTATGGGGGCATGCTCCCCCAAGAAAATTTAGATTTCCCTGGTGTACATATGTGCATTTTAAGACGTTTTAAGGCCAACAAATTGGATAACAATAGCTTTAAAACCATGTCAACAAATGCATGCACAGTTTTGAGGCAGCTTTAATCGCATGTTTGGCAATTTCATGACTTAACTTACAACTGAACAACGACCATCATTGCTCGTAGTTTCTTTTGCGCTTTATTTAAGCTATAATAAAGTCATTATGCAGTGCGCGCCGGCGCATTTGTGCATGCAATTCTTGAGTGCGCGCCATGAGCACAGTATAACGGCTGATTGGACAGTCATGTTCATTTTTCTGAGTTTTACAGACATAGCCTGACAACATTTCATCTGACCGCAGTTCACTGTTGTTCAACTGAAGCTCCCTCGTCTTCATCTACCTTTTCCGTGCTCGTTTGACTTGAGCCTGGCACTAAGGCGAAGTCGGAATGCGCGTCTGAAAAGTTGTATTGACCATCTGGGATCCATCTTTAAAGTAGCCTCAATCAGATGTAAATCACTCCTCTTGTTATCCGGCTGTCGGATCGAGAGTGGATCATGTTTTCAGTGTTTTCTCAGAAACAGCAGGTGTTGAGAGGGTGACACTTTAACGATGCTTAGAAGTGCCCATTACACTAAAAAAATGGACTGGGAACCAGCCAGCATCAGTTAAATTACCAACAGACCCAGGAATCACAAAAGTAATTGGTGTTCAACATAGAAAAATAACTCTAGGCAGGAACAGAATGATTACATCTAAACTAATTTGACGGCATCATTCTTCAGCATTTTGCAGTCATTAACATCTCTTCTTCAGATTTTAGTTCTCTACTAAAAACACAACATACAGCTCAGTTTCAGATTGCACAACTGCATTCAACACTCAAAATACAAAATGGCTGCCAAGTTTTGAAGAAAACAACATGATCAAAAAAAGTATTGCTTTGTGTCATTGTGAAATAAAAAATCTGAAAATGCCCAAATATCACAGCAATAAGCATGCAGTGGATTTTTCTGCAATTTGATTTGAAGACTCAGATACAAAGAAGAAAATTGCTGGTTTAAATCTCAAGACAATTTTGGCTTGATTGACAATTTGATGCTGCTTAAATGCGCCTCACTGTTCTGTTCAAACAAAACGAACACCTTAAACATCCTTTTCATTTAAGTCGAGTGCAATCATTGTCCATAATTACGCATGTAATGCTGCTAAGGGTTAAATGACTGAAACGTTGTATAGGTCACTTGTCGCTTCATGCGGAGAGGCAGCAGTCGTGATTGCGTTCAGAGTTCTGCTCTAATGAACATGCAGCACCTGCTTCCAATTGCAGCTTCTTGGCTGAGCAGGAGGAAGTTCCTCCTCTCCGATTATATCACAGAAATGTGCTTTTAATGTTTCTGTCCTCTATTTCAGTGCTGAAAGGGTAATGTAATGCTCCGTAATGAGCCTCATTTTTCTTTGTTTGATAAAGGGAGGACAGAAAAAGTCCCTAAAAATAATTTTAATAGGAAGTTTTCTGACCCATTATTAGTCTAGCTGTGTCAACAATATTATATTATATTATATTATATTATATTATATTATATTATATTATATTATATTATATTATACTATATTATATTATATTATACTATATTATATTATATTATATACATTTTTTGTTGATATAAATTTAGAAGTTATAATTAATATAATATCCTAAATTAATCATAAAAAGTAAACATTTCTGAAAATATTCTATTCTATTCTATTCTATTCTATTCTATTCTATTCTATTCTATTCTATTCTATTCTATTCTTTCTAAAAGTATTACCAAAAATATCAACGAATTTAGGAAAAAAATAATAATATTATTATATTATATTATATTATTAGTATTTTTTTCTCAATTTGTTGATATTTTTGGTAATACATTTAGACATAACAGAACAGAATAGAATTTTTCAGGTATGCATTGACTTTTTATGATTAATTTAGGATTATATTATATTATATACATTTTTTGTTGATATAAATTTAGAAGTTATAATTAATATAATATCCTAAATTAATCATAAAAAGTAAACATTTCTGAAAATATTCTATTCTATTCTATTCTATTCTATTCTATTCTATTCTATTCTATTCTATTCTATTATTTCTAAATTTATTACCAAAAATATCAACGAATTTAGGAAAAAATAATAATATTATTATATTATATTATATTATATTATTAGTATTTTTTTTTATATTTTCTATATTTTTGGTAATACATTTAGACATAACAGAACAGAATAGAATTTTTCAGGTATGCGTTGACTTTTTATGATTAATTTAGGATTATATTATATTATATTATATTATTAGTAGTATTTTTTCCTAAATGTTGACATTATTCATAATAAATGTATAAATAATAGAATATAATAATATTTCCAAAATCTATTGATTTCTTGTGATTTTTAAGAAATGTATGGATATTATATAGTATTTTTTCCTAAATAATATGAAATTTTTTGGTAATCTAGATATAATATAATAAAATATGCAGTATCTGCTGTACTCTGTTTATGCACATTTGTTTTGTGTTCGTCAAAAATGCAGCATGTTTCCTGTTCATCCTCCATTTTATAATGTTATCTTGGCTTTTGCAACCTCCTACTCAGCATTTAAAATTTACTGTCAATTAAAACTGACTGTGGTTGCTACGCTTCCAGCAACAAAGAGCAAAACACGAGCCGAGACATGCGCTTGCCCTGCTGGAGAACTAAACCTGATGTCATGCGCCCTGTCTCGGCCTGCCACGATCTTTACTGACTGTCAGTCAAGAGGGAATCTCAGGACAATATTCCCCAAATTACTTACTCAGATCCCTTTATTGTCACTGATGGCCCATAATCAGCGTATTTAGTGTCACTTCTTTGTCACATAAGATTTATGTTCCTTCTATGGCTCAGATTTGGAAGACCTTCAATCTTTGATGCCCTGTACTACTGAGGCCTATAATACTTGGAGAAAGCTATTCGGTAGCATTCCCTTTCCTGATTGTCTGCCTCAAGACTCCCTGGAAATATGTGATGTGAAATCTGTGTGAAAATATGTATATATACTTTAGGTCTAGATGTTGTATTCATGACGTCTACCAGCAAGGAATAACGGGTCATGCTAACCAGTGACCCTACTGCATTTCAGCCATACTGCCTCAAACAAGCAAACAATGAGCCCTATCTGCCCCCAACATCAGGATCCATGGAGATGGGGCAAAATTCAAAATATGCACTTGACAAATATGGCCGTCTGCAGAATGGAAGTGTGGGGTGGGAGTTTCTGGTGCAGAGCGTTTATGTCTTTTGTTTTATATAAAGAAGAAAAAAGCTTATTGAGGAGCTGCCAGAATCCGACACACAATGCTGCAAAGTAAACGTTCGCCATCATTTAAAGGATCTTTTCTTTTCCTCACAAGCACAGTTTCAAAGAAACTTTAAAGAAAAGATCCATTAGGCACTTGAAGAAAAACGCCAGATATAAGGCATTCACTGATATCTGGGAAAGATCAGATCTTGTTGCATACATGAAAACAGCAAAAACGCATTACAATTTGGCTCCAACTCTCCACTGATTTATTAACGGATTCACTGGGAAAATCCATCATGGATCTTAAGATTTTCAGTGAAGAAGAACTTCATTTCAGTCTTTTTATCACACAAAACTAACACACGACTTCAGAAGACTTACAATATACAAACTGAATAGTTGGGACGTTTTATAAATTTGAATAAAATGAAAACTAAATGACTTGTGTGAAGACGTCATCGAGGTTATGAGTTTCTGGAGTTTTGGTGTTGGAATTTGGTCCCATTCTTGCCTGATATAGGTTTCCAGCTGCTGAAGAGTTCGTGGTCGTCTTTGACGTATTTTTCATTTAAAGGTGCTCTAAGTGATCCTGGGTGGAGTAACTTCCTGTTGACGTTCAAAGTGTTGTCAAACAAAACAGAGGCTAGCTAGACCCTCCCTCCTCCTCCTCCTCCCCTCCCATCCGTGCTTCCTGAAACAGTCATGAACGCGCATTTAAAATCATTCTTGTCGGTTATTGGCTGAAGCGTGTTTATTATGATTCGTGGTCCAGGCTGCACCAGTTTGTTTCTATTGCCATTTTCGGAGCTTGTGGCGACTACAGAGACCACGTTTTTTTTTTACAGTGTGTTCAGGGGACAGGCAGCTAGCGGATAGTGAGGAGATGTTTGCTGTATGTGACAAAAAATGTTTTGGCCTAAAAACGCGTGACATCACTTAGAGCACCTTTAATGATGCTCTAAAACCGTTATATACCCTTCAGCATTCATAGTGCCTTCCAAAACATGCAAGCTGCCCATACTGTATGCACTTATGCACCCCCATACCATCAGAGATGCTGGCTTTTGAACTGAACGCTGATAACACGTGATTTCCAACAAGAATGTCAAATTCGGACCATATAACACTTTTCCACTTTGAAACAGTCCATTTTAAATGAGCCTTGGCCCAAAGGACACAATGCCGCTTCTGGACCATGTTCACATATGGCTTCCTTTTTGCATGATAGAGCTTTAGTTGGCATCTGCAGATGGCACGGCGGATTGTGTTTACCGACAGTGGTTTCTGGAAGTATTCCTGGGCTCATTTAGTAATGTCATTGACACGATCATGCCGATGAGTGATGCAGTGTCGTCTGAGGGCCCGAAGACCTCGGGCATCCAATAATGGTCTTCGGCCTTGTCCCTTACGCACAGAGATTTCTCCAGTTTCTCTGAATCTTTTGATGATGTTATGCACTGTAGATGATGAAATTTGCAAAGCCTTTGCAATTTGATGTTGAGGAACATTGTTTTTAAAGTATCCCACAATCTTTTCATGCACTCTTTCACAGCTCTGCCCATCTTTACTTCTGAGAGACTCGGTCTCTCTAAGACATACCTTTTATAACTAATCATGTTACAGGCCTGATATCAATTAACTTAATTTCGAGATGTTCTCCCAGCTAAATCTTTTCAAAATTTCTTGCTTTTTCAGCCATTTGTTGCCCCCGTGCCAACTTTTTTGAGACCTGTAGCAGGCATCAAATTTGAAATTAGCTAATTTTGTACATAAAATTGTAAAATTTCTCAGTTTAAACATTTGTTATGTTATATATGTTCTATTGTGAATAAAATATTGGCTCATGTGATTTGAAAGTCTTTTAGTTTTCATTTTATTTATGTCCCAACTTTTCCGGAATTCGGGTTGTAGAGCAGTAGCCATATGGACCACTTTCTGATACTTTTATTTTTTTTTTTTTTGGTGCTTTTGTGTACTTTTTGAAGCTTCAAAGCTTTAGTCTACATTTATTGTAATGAGATGGAAAAGAGGAACACAAAAGAAGATATTCTGACAAATGATGCAACTGTTTTTGTCCATTTAATGAAAGTAAATGGGGTCCAAAACAACACTGGACCACACTGACTTTCATATGGACAAAATAACACTTAAGACAAGCCATACAGGTTTGGAACGACATGATGCTAAGTAATGATGACAGAATTTTCCTTTTTGAGCGTGGCAAAATTTCAGATGTGTGCATTAAGCATTAAAACACAGTGTAAATGCGCTCCAGAAGTCTCGACACATTTTCCTTTGGCTCACACACGTTTGTTACTCAAAGGAGTAATAAAGAAGTGAGAAAGCAGACTGAACTTAAACAAAAGTGTTCTCTCTTTGTTCAGGGCTGATCCTTGTAAACCTGGTCTGGCTGAACCGATTAGACCTGGTCTATAGGGGGTCTCTCATGCAGACTTGGCAGGAACCAGCTGAGACTCCAGGAGAAGTGTTAAACTGATAACTACCCCCAACACTGAGACCCCCCAGCATACACTGTTTACACAGGATGGACTTTCCCTTATCTCCTCTGCATCTGATATCTGCTTTAAACACTGGATATATCGAAACCATTCCAGTGCTTTTTCCACATTCACTTGAGCTAACATTCGTGGTGCTTTTGTTATTTCATTTCCTCGCCTTGTTTTTAGAGCAAAACCAACTGTAGCACACCGTAAAAAGTGAAAATGTACCTTGAGGAGCAATTTTTATCTGATCAGACACTTAAAAACTACTTTTGTTGTTGTAAACCAATGCAATCTGGTCGATTCAGTCATTCTTAATAATATTTTGACAAGAATAAAACCAGTAAATTGAAATGTTACCAATTAAAGAACTTGTTTAAGATACCTGAAACTTGACTTATTTTTTCAGACCTGCCAACTTTTTACTTTACATTTTTGCTAATTTGGATCATTATACGATTAGCCTATATGGATAACTATATAATTACATATTTTAATATATGTACAATATATTTATAATATTGTATATATTATTATTTTATATATATATATATATATATATATATATATATATATATATATATATATATATATATATATATATATATATACGCAACAATATATATTAAAAATGTATAAAATTATAATCACTATTGCAGTAGTATGGATAATTATGTAATTACATATTTTAATTAGGGCTGTCAAGCGATTACAATTTGTATCTAATTAATTACATGATGTGGTGATTAATTAATCTAATTAATCACAAATTAACTGCACATCAAATTTGGCTGAGAAATTACCCCCAAAAGATCATTTAAAGTAATTATTGTGTAAAGCATCAAATAGACATTACAAAAAGTAGCTCTCTTTTGGACCATGAGGGTGAGTAAACGAATGAATTTTCATTTTTGGTGTGAACTATAACTTTAATGTTTTTTTTTATTACTATGGAAATTATTTTCATAAAATTTTACTCTAAATAAGACCCTAAAACTGGCAGTAGGTGGCGGAGATGTTGCCCTGCTTCATATTCGTCATCAATCAACTGTATGAAATATCAGATGACCTACTTAGGTTTGGGACAGGGCAAGTGCGCTAAAAATTATTAATGTATAAACACACAACATATAAACAAATATATAAAAAATATATAACACACAACATACTAGATATTATAATTATATTAACCAATTTCACTAAAGTTGAAGTAGCATTTATTTCCAGTGACTGCACTGCCACAAGTTGCCATCAAATAGACTAAACGGTAGAGCGGTTTGTTTAAAAAGTCTGATAGAGAGTGATTATGTTTTTTATTTGCTTTGCAGCCGTAGAGACCAGCAGAGGGAAGCCTTTCATCCCTTTTATGTGTTCCCTCTATTCAAAGACAACAAAAAGTTGTCCTCTGATTCCTAACAAACATCTCAGCTTCTCAGTTTAGAACATAATAAACTCTGCATCCGTATGGAGAGTCTCTCAGGACGGACGTGAGCGCCGCTGTGGGCCAGCATGAAGACCTCAGGCGTTGTTTTGCTGGGATTGAGTGCTATGACACACCTGCCTATCGACGAATGTATACTGATTCTGATGACTTGAAGTTAGAGTATGGCTCATATGTGTAAATGTATATTGTTTTATGGGTTTGTGTTTCTTTGACTTCTTCCCTTTTTTGTAAGGTTTTGTATGTTTAGTATATTTGTATTAACTGTAATCACGAATGGATGTAAATAATCTCCTTATGGAATGCTGGACGAACAAAATTCCATCATCACATTCATTAACGTTTATGGAAACAACTTAAACAGATGAGAGAGGGAAATCTAATATACCACCAAAATGTTTGAAATGCAGTAGGTTTTTTTTTATATATATATCATGTAACCATAAAGGGCTGATCAGCCAGTTGTGAATAAAAGATTAACAGGAGAAAATTACAGTAGGCAATTTCATGTTAAATTTCCTTTGGGTTCATTTGGTAAAGATCTGGGCAAATGTATTCATGTACATAGATATTATTTAATATTTTGAATTAATATTGTTAATGAGTAAATAAATTGTAAATGTATATATAGAACATATAAACAAATACATTCAACAAACATTACATCATGTATTTTCACTGTTGTAGTAGTCGTTTGTTTCCAGTTCCAATCAAAAAGACTGAACGGTTAATTTAAAAAAGTCTGACAGAGAGTGATTTATATTACATTTTTATAGTCTTTCATTTTTATAAATTGTATCATTTTTATATCATATAATTTCATAAAAATATTTCTGATATGTTGGTTAACTGCCAATAAATAAAACCATATAAATTAGGGTACGATCACATGACAATGATGTACTAAAAGTGGAAAAGTTTTCCTTTGCGTTTTTTTACGTACAAAAAAACATTTTCAAAACGATTCCCATTCACACGGATGCATGAAAACGATAAAAAACCCGCTGTATTATTCATGCCAGGCCAGTAGTTGGCGATGTCACGTAGAAACACTATGTTCTTATACACTACTTATAACACATAACATGCACATGATCACCATCACCATTTTCACAAATTCACATTTTTGTAGTTTACACGTAGTTATCAACGGTATCAAAGACTATAGAATAACACAAGACGCATCACTCGTATTGTTTTGAATGGGAGAAAGTACAACGCGCAATATGGCGTAATAAGTCTCGCCCTCTAAATTAGAGTCAACTGGCGATTGGTAAAGTCATTGCGTCACTGCAGCTGCAGTTAGAAGCTCCGGTTCCTATAGAAACAGTCAGACACGTGCTTCCTATAGAGACGCACACTTAGGACTGCGCATGCACATTAGCTTGATCCAGCCCTGAAAAATGCCTTTTTTGTCATGATTTGAGCATGTAGAAACAAAATTTATGAGACAGTTGTTGTCAGATTTCATTGGTGATTTCAAATATGAAATTTAATCGAAAGCTTGGCAGCTTTGGAGAATTTGATGTTTCCCAATTCAAAGAGATAGAAGCTGCACTTGGATCCCCGAGAGGCATTTCAAAGACGGCCGCCGAGTGAAATGACTTGTCTTAAAGGGACTTTGACAGTATCAGTTTCAAAAACTTGCACTTTGAAACCCATTTTCAAAAGTTTGCATTTTCAGGCCCCCAAAACGCCGTTGTCATGTAAATGAATGGCCAAAACGCATAAAAAGTTGCTAAATTATTAGCCATGAATTAATAAGGAAATTTTTGGGGTAAGTTGTGCCAGTGCCAGCAGCTAACAGTGACAGTATTTACAGCATTTGGAGGCAAAGCTTACTATTACAATTATTATTTATATAACAAATACCATTACAAAGTGCAAAAAATTGTTTCACAACATTTATATATTCTGAATATTAAAAATTTTTCCTGGATAGTTTAAAATAAAGTTAATAAAACTGAAATAGCATTGTGCGTTACTAAACTGTTGGTTCTCATACAAATTGTTCATGTATTCCCCACAGTATTTTAAAAACCTTAACCCATTTTCTCTCGATTCCCCTTGCCTAGAGTAAAAAGTGGCACAACTTACCCCACTCTCTCCAGGTGTAATTTTCTGCTTAACAGATGCAGTGAGATGTAAATAAACATAAATATATAAAGTGATTTATTCAGTGTCCAGCGTCATGCATTCGTCTTCAGTTGTCCGTCAGATGTTTGTGAGAACAAAGTGAAGGAAAACGTTTCTCTGAAACACGAAACCTGAGGATGTGAAACGTGCCCTCTGCCCTCTAAAGTGATACAAGTTGCAGAGTTGTCACTTAGGTCAGTAGGGATGTTTAGTAATCTTTTCAACATCCTCTTGCTCACTTGCACTTTGAAAAGGCCAAGGGTTGAGATCAACAATGTGAACATTAACACAGGATTTACAAATATCACTGGACACCTCAAAGCCAGAAAAAACAACAAAGTTGGAAAAGTTTGAATGCTTAAATTTTAAAGCTGAAAAATCCGAACGTTTGATGTCAGATCAAAAGGGAGCAGTAATGTACTCTTAGTAGCCATTTAAACAACAAAGAAAATGCTTCTGTTGTTTAACAGGGATGATTGTTTTTCCACCTGCGATATTGTTTGTTATACGTGCCAAACATCACCCCTGTGACTAAATATTACAAACTGCAAGAGGTTTGAAGTGCCACTGAAACATAACAGACTCTCTGTGACCTAAAAACGTATAATTAATGTTAAGTTTGTATACCACTACTTTTCACATCCACGTTGTTTGCACCTCGGCTGACTGCTTGATAACTATCAACACCCTCTAAAGTTTACGGGCTGTAAAGGGGGTTTGGTGCTGCCAGGTCTCTCAGCGTGAGGGTCTGAATGCAGCCTATTAAAAGTGTAACACAGTGTCTCCACTGACTCTGTTTGAAAGGTACTTCAGCAGCCACTGTTTTATGGAGACTCACATGCCCCTGCTTTGGTCTGTGCTCGTTTTTCTTTGCATTGTTGCAAAAGCCTGTTCAACTGGACAAGAAATTTGCTGTTCAATCAATCAGTTCTGTGAGTGGGCATTTAAATATGCTGCGTCAAGACATGTCATAGTGATAGCAAAAGTGATACCAAATGTAAAAAAATGCCATGACTCATCTTGACGCCCCATATTTGAGTTTACACACATGCAAATTAATTTTTAAGAGCTCTGGCAGAGCAAATGATAACAGTTTTGGTTAGTTAATTACACAAAGGTATTGTATGGCTTCAAGGAACTTTATAAAGTAATAAATATATAATATTTTTTTATATTATATATTTTATATTTTTTTATATTATATACTTTCTTTTTTTTATATTATATACATTTTTTTTTTAGTAAAATGGTAGCTTTGGGGTAAGTTGTGCCAGTGCCATCAACTAACAGTGATAGTATTTACAACATTTGGATGCAAAGCTCACTATTACAAATAATATTTCTATAACAAATACCATTACAAAGTGCAGAAATTGTTTGCCAACATTTCAATATTCTATTTTTCTGGATAGTTTAAGAAAAAACATATTATGCTGCAAAATGAAAGCAATAGACTTATAAGTTTAAGAATTACTTTTAAAAAGTTACATATATATATATATATACATATATATATATATATATATATATATACATACATACTTCAAATCAAAAGTTTGGACACAAGCTCATTTTAATGTCATGGTAAATATTTTAAAAATATATTATTGCAACACTTGATTGGCAGTTTTTCCTTTACATTTCTTTAATTATATTTGTCTACAAAACTCATTTCAAGCATTTAAGCATAAGCGTTTAAGTCTTAAAGATCACAAAAAGTGTGTATTCAAACTTTTGCCTGGTATAGTATTCAGAATATAATTCAGATACACCTGAATCATAGTAGAATCCTAAAAATCGAGGGAATCTGATATGCGGCTGATAAACTGAGAGCCAGGAAATACAGCAGCGCCAGTTAAGTGAAAGTCGACCACCAGAAAAACATGACATGAAACAAACAATAACAAATTGAAGCATTGAGAAATAACAATACTGAGATAACAGCAGGAACTCCGCTTTCTCCGCTCCTCCAAAGGAAAAAAAAAAGATGCAGAGGAAGATAGAAACAAGAGAGAGAGTCTGAGTCAGACTGTCACTGTTGAATCTTTGCCAAAACATTTTAGGAACTTCGTTGAAGAAGGTGACTGTCGGAGGAGAGGGTCCAGCCTCACTCCCTCCTCCTCCTCCTTCCTCCCCTCCTCCTGAGAAAGGGGGGAGTGTTTCCCTCTGGTCCTCAGTCTTAACACTTCGCAGAGCTCTGAGACGCCACACTGAGCTCTGGAAGCTAGCTGTGACGGACAAAAGCCACACACACACACACACACACACACTTGGCATGGATAGCAAAGTTCTAGCGCTGGTGGCCCTGCTGACGCTCTCCATATGGAGCCCAGAGACTGACGGTAAGTGGGTTACGACTAACATTTACAGATTTACAGCATTTAAGTTTTCAGATGATGCTTTCACGTGTTGTGTTGCAATTTAGATACCTAAATAACAATAACAAGATGGATATTGGTGTTTCATCCTGGGTGTCCAGTAGCTACGCTAAAATAAAAATAAAAACTTATTAACACATTTATAATAAATACAAGGTATATATTCATTTTAAATATACTATTCAACATAAAACTAATATTTTATGTTGAATAATAAAAAAAATTATTTTTATAATTCAAAATGACTACAAAATAATTTTATTTTAAAAAATATACATTTATAATGTGTAAAATGAATTCATCTTTCAAAATAAAATATGCAATTTATTCTAGAGCATAAAAACACATAAATTAATTACTAAACAAACCAGACCAATATCTATTCTAATACAAAATGAAACAGAAAAAACAAAAACTCATTGCTTTCCTATTGTACACTGAAAAAATGATTCATGATTTACTTTTAAATGATTTTTACTTAGAAATTGCTTGTAAAATTCACAAATAATTAAAAAAAATGGCAAGTAACATTTAATAAAACATGAAATTTTAAAGTAGAAAGACTTGTAAAACATACTCCAATAATCTTTGTTCTATTTACAACTTCATAAAAGCTTTTACAGTGCATGTTTTACTGAAATGTTTTATAACTTGAGCCGTAAATTGCAGAACTGCTGTATTAAGTTTTCCAGAATAGTGAATATTTTCAGTTAATGATCATTAGGAAGTTAACGACCATTAAGAGGTTCCATTAATATCACCATGCAGATTGTAAGTGCCCTGCATAAATTTGCATACATGTCTTCACTTATCTGTACATGTCTTTACATGTTAGCGGGTCTGATGTAAAAGGACAGAAGGTTTCGGCGAGATGTTTAACCAGCTGAACTTGGTGGGTTTAGCTTTGTTGTTTCTGCTGTGCAAAAACCCCTAGCACTGTTTACTTATCCGCAAGCTCTTTTAATTAGTGTCTAATTAGGGAATAGTAAGCAAAAAGTTCCTGCGCTGTTCACTTGGCACAGTGTTTAGTCAAGGCTTAATGGGCCGGTGTTTAACATGACAAAGGGAACAGACGGTGTCGGAAAATCTATGGGAATTTCAGAGTTTGACTTCACTCATAACCGGGTCTGTTTCGGCAGAAGGAAACCAGGGAGATGTGAAACCATTCAGAGAATGTTCTTCAACAGATTCATTTAATGCACATATTCAGGACTAAACCTGGAGTGGCATAGTGTGATTACGGGATTCTGCCGTGTTTAATGATGAGGACCCTCAAAAAGGCTCCTTATGAAAAATGTGGCGAGTGAAAAGGCAGGCTGGCCCCTGTGTGAATGGACAAGGGCCACTAGAATGCAGACTAATCTCTTTTTAATGATCAGGGTTTGTTAATGGACGCAGGTGATGGGACACTTTCAGTAGATGCTTTCAAGAGTGCAGTGGTTTGTGTTGTACTGTATGATTATATTGCATTAACATGAATTATGGATTGCTTTAGTTGGAAATTAAGTTCCTAAAATGTGATTTCATTGCCTTTGTGTTGAAGTTCACAATACAAAGGTTTTGCAAAGTAATTTTAAAGGTTCAGATCAACAAGAAACAGCAGTTAACAACTGCACATTTTCACTTTTTATACTGAAAAAAGGTTGTTTTACAAGTTATCCATCTTGTTATTGTATATGCATCTATAAAAACTTTACAAAAAGTGTGATAATCTGTGGCAGTGTCAAAAAAATAAGTAGGTAATTTCATTAGTACATAAAATTTTAAAAAGAGAAGACTTCTTCCATCTAAAAAAAAAAAAAAAAAAAAAAAAATCAGCACAACATGCATTTGAATACACTTTAATGCTATATTTACATAAATTAATGAAAATAATATGAAGAGAAACAAGGAATTATCTTATTATCTTTTAAATATTTTAAAATCTCATTATAATATCTATGTTTTGAAGATTTTATACACTACCAATGAAACATTTTAAATGTTTTTAAAAGAAGTCTCTTCTGCTCACCATGGCTATATGTATTTGATAAAAAATACAGTAAAACCAGAAATATTGTGAAATATTATTACAATTTAAAATAACTGCTTTCTATTTGAATATATTTTAAAATATAATTTATTCCAGTGATGTAAATCAGAATTTTCAGCATCATTACTCCGGTCTTCAGTGTCACATGATCCTTCAGAAATCATTCTAATATGCTGATATGCTGCTCAAGAAACATTTCTTATTATTATCACTGTTGAAATCAGTTAATTTTTTTTGTAGAAATGGTGATACAGTCTGTTTCCAGATTTTTAGATGAATAGAAAGTTCAAAAGAACAGCATTTAGAGATTATAAATTCATTTTATAAATGCCTTTACCGTCACTTTTAATCAATTTAATGTATCCCTGCTGAATAAAAGTATTAATTTCTTTAAAAAACAAACAAACTGTAGTGTATTAATTTAGCAGTTACTATCTTACCAACTGTAACTTCAATTCTCTTCAACATAAGAGGCATTTTTCATATTTCTCTTTCTGTTCTGATCACATCACAGCTAAACCCATCAGTCTGGTGGAGAGATGTTGGTGCCGGTCCACTCTCAACACCGTCCCGCAGAGGAGCATCCGTGAGATTAAGTTCCTCCACACACCCAGCTGCCCGTTCCAAGTCATGTGAGTCAACATCCCATGGCCGTCTATCTCTCAACAGCTAAACAGTACCACATTTTTCATGCTTCACACAAAGTATCCAACTAAACTGCTTTTAAGAGCTCCAGAAATAGCTCTTAAAGTTGCAAATTTCCACAGTTGAGTCAAAACAGTGTGGGAAAGTAGCAATATGTAACACAAAAAAGGATCAAATGAGAAAATGTGAGAGAATGATTTTGTCCATTATGAGCATTCAGGTTTTCACGACAATAATTGTTAAGGGTCAGAATGATTAGCTTTGTGTTACGGGCGACCTTGTCGTTTTCATTTTACCAGCATTTGGTATTACTTCAGTGGTCTGGAATTTATTAAACCGAACCATTTGTACCCCGTCGGCAGCAAAAAGCCAAAGCGCTACAGGGGATCAAGGTTACAGGGGTTAGGGAGGTTAGCATATAGCCAAGGGTCATTTCGGGAACAAACTTTGGCCGGAGGAAATCACCTTTAATCTGCCATCTTCCACACATCTTGTTTAGAAATCCTTTCAGATTCATTGGCCTAGATGAAAGACAGCCACCTACCCTTTCCCCCCTAGACAAGCACATCACTCATTTTGTTGTTAGCATTAGCTAGCTGTGAGGTAATTACTACCTGCTGGCTCGGTCCCAGACCACCGACAAGCTCGCGCAAAAGATCGTTTAGACTAGCTAGATTAACTCCGAGCCCAAATCACAAACAAACAAACAAATAAAGCAAACTCTCTCAAGGTAAACTGAATGGAAGACATCCCATCGGAAAACAAACAGGGGTAGCATTACACTTTTAGTTAGCTTACTGATCAGGAGGTTGATTGTGAGGATTCGTGTGTAGATTTGGGGTTAAGCGGATCTTTTATCTCAGCCGACAGGCTCCATTTGTCTAGACAGATTGAGAGATCTGTGTGTGAGGTGTAAGCAATACGAATAGGAGCCATTTGAATGGCAACGTGAGCCGCTAACTCTCAAACAGAACCTTTTGCCACCGAGGTGTGAAGTCTGGGTGTCATTTGCGTGGTTTTCCCCATGTGTGGGTGAACGAAGCGTTTGAGGGGATTTTCCTGGCTGTGTCAAAGCAAATTTGGAGGTCAGATATCAGTCAAAAAGATTTCAGACACTTTACTTTCTATTTGTCATTAACCATAAGAATCTCACAGCAAGTTTTTTTTTTTCAAATATCCTGGTAAATAGGTATATTTATTGGTGTAGGCCTATTTATTGCAAGGATTTAAAAATATTGCTGCATAATATAGACAGACAGATAGATATAATGATAGATAGACAGACAAAATGATAGACACAGAACGAAAGAATGATAGAATGATAGAACGATAGATAGATAGATAGATAGATAGATAGATAGATAGATAGATAGATAGAACAATAGATAGAAAGAACGATAGATAGATAGATAGATAGATAGATAGATAGAACGACTGAACGATAAACAGAACGATAGATAGAACGATAGAACGATAGATAGAACGATAGAACGAGATAGAACGAGATAGAACGAGATAGAACGATAGATTGATAGAACAATAGATAGATAGAATGATAGATAGATAGATAGATAGATAGAATGACAGATAGACAGAATGATAGATAGACAGATAGATAGATAGATAGAACGATAGATCGATAGAACGATAGATACAGATATAGATAGAACGATAGATAGAACAATAGAACGATATATAGAACAATAGAATGATAGAACGATAGATAGAACGATATAATGATAGATAGACAGACAAAATGATAGACACAGAACGAAAGAATGATAGAATGATAGAACGATAGAACAATAGATAGAATGATAGAACAATAGATAGATAGATAGAACAATAGATAGAAAGAACGATAGATAGAAAGATAGATAGATAGATAGATAGATAGATAGAATGATTGAACGATAGACAGAACGATAGATAGAACGATAGAACGATAGATTGATAGAACAATAGATAGATAGAATGATAGATAGATAAATAGAATGACAGATAGACAGAACAATAGATAGACAGAATGATAGATAGATAGATAGATAGAACGATAGATCGATAGAACGATAGATACAGATATAGATAGAACGATAGATAGAATAGAACGATATATAGAACAATAGAACGATAGAACGATAGATAGAATGATAGATTGATAGAACAATAGATAGATAGAATGATAGATAGATAGATAGAATGACAGATAGACAGAACAATAGATAGACAGAATGATAGATAGATAGATAGATAGATAGATAGATAGATAGATAGATAGATAGATAGATAGATAGATAGATAGAATGATAGATCGATAGAACGATAGATAGAACAATAGATAGAACGATAGATAGAACAATAGAACGATAGAACGATAGATAGAACGATAGATTGATAGAACAATAGATAGATAGAATGATAGATAGATAGAATGACAGATAGACAGAACAATAGATAGACAGAATGATAGATAGATAGAACGATAGAACGATAGATACAGATATAGATAGAACGATAGATAGAACAATAGAACGATAGAACGATAGATAGAACGATAGAATGATAGATAGAACGATAGAACGATAGAACGATAGATTGATAGAACAATAGATAGATAGATAGATAGACAGATAGAATGACAGATAGACAGAACAATAGATAGAATGATAGATAGATAGATAGAACGATAGATACAGATATAGATAGAACGATAGATAGAACAATAGAACGATATATAGAACAATAGAACGATAGAACGATAGATAGAACGATAGACTGATAGACTGATAGAACGATAGAATGATAGATAGATAGAACGATAGAATGGTAGATAGATAGAACGATAGACAGATAGAACGATAGATAGATAGAACGATAGACAGATAGAACAATAGATAGAATGATAGATAGATAGATAGAATGATAGATAGAACGATAGATAGATAGAACGATAGACAGATAGAACAGTAGATAGAACGATAGAATGATAGATAGATAGAATGATAGACAGATAGAACAGTAGATAGAACGATAGAATGATAGATAGATAGAATGATAGATAGAACGATAGACAGATAGAGCGATAGAACGATAGATAGATAGAACGATAGAACGATAGATAGAACGATAGAACGATAGATAGATAGATAGATAGATAGAACGATAGATAGATAGAACGATAGACAGATAGAACGATAGATAGAATGATAGATAGATAGAACAATAGATAGAACGATAGAACGATAGATAGATAGATAAAAATTTTTTAAATAGAATAATAGATAAATAGAAACATTTTTGCATTACCATTTGCCCCATTAACAAAAGAAAAAAAAAACCCTATGATAGCATTTTTATGACTTTCCAAAAGAGGAAAAAAGGCAGCAGTGTTAATCAGTTTTCTATATATTAATGCCAAGGTAATTAAACACAAAGTATGGTGTTATAAATGTACATTAATTCTTTTAAAAATGAAAATATAAAAACTAGATTAGAGACTAGAGGAAATAAAATAATTGATGTTACTTTAGACAAACTATATGCACATGCACAGTTCTAGGAATCTCAGTCAAAATCTTTCAAGTCATCAAAAATTCAGAACTTCCAGACAGCACACCACTGTCCTCACGAACCACCTCTAATTCAATCCAGTTATCTGATGCAGTGCAGTGACTCTAGCCAGTGCAGTAGAATAGAGAGGGCTGAAATGTATCCATGAAGGACAGCTGATATGATCTGATGAAACACACTGTAGAACCGCAGAGGGAGAAAGGTACAGTCTCTCTATTGCTCTCGTCCGAAACAAATCCCTTCTTTTCTCTCTCTCATTACCAGTGCCAAGCTGAAGAACAACAGAGAGGTCTGCATCAACCCCAAGACCAAATGGCTTCAGCAGTATCTAAAGAATGCCATTAACAAGTAAGAAGAAACTCTTTTTACATAAGAAACAACAGTTCACTGAGAATCATGGGATAAAATACTGTTTCCTTTTAAAACTCTGAATTAAAATTTGAACAATAATAATGTTTTAAACTTACACTACAAAATGTTTATCCAAAGAAGCGGTTTAAACGACAGAACACAAAAAGGACAACTTTTTAGGCATTTTATGGCTGTTCATTTACACGACAACAGCGTTTTCTGGTTTCAAAGTGCACGTTTTTGAAAACGATACAGTTGTTGTACGTGTAAACTACAAAAACGGTGATGATATGTGCATGTGTATTACGTGTTCAGTCTATAGGTGCGTAGTGTTTCTTTACATAGTGACATCGCCAACTACTGGCTTGGCAGCATAATACAGCGTTTTTAGTCATTTTGCAGATCCGTGCAAATGGGGATCTTTTTGACAACGTTGACGTCTGTACTAAAAAAAAACGCAAAGGAAAAACTTTCCATTTTTAGTACATCATTGTCAAGTAAACATACCCTTAGTGACTTCAGTAATAAATAACAAAAAGGAAAACCTATCATGGAATCACACTGATTTATTAAAAAGTAATAATAAAATTTAAAATATGTAATCTGTATATTATCAACAGTATTAAATGTGCAGAGAGAAGTGATTTTTTGCTTGTAATTTACTAAATTTATTAATTTACGCAATTTACTCTACATCAAAACAAATTCAAAATGTTTTACGGCAAATCTTTGCAGCAAATTACAAGTTGTTGTTCCTATCAATTAAATGGCATATGTGGAATGTTATTGGGTAATTTAAGATTATACAAATTACACGTTTACCTAAGTAGGTAATTACACTCCACCTCAAAGCCCTAAGAATCTAACCCCTGTTCATTAATTACACTAATTGTGGATTAATGATGAGGTAACAGGCAGAGCAGAGAGGTTTTACACCACTATAATCGGCCTCCTATTGTGCCACAGAGCCAAACTGACTGATGCCATTACACATAAAAAAGAAAAAAAAAAAGAAAACTTTTGACGTAGATGATGTTGATCATTATGGGTCAGTCTGGAGCAGTGCAGTTATTGTCTAAAACAAAACTATTAAAAATGTAAATTTTTGTGAATTATCTAAATTTGTTTCAATAAATCTAAAACTTAGTAATCTTTTTGTTCCAAGTGACGTACTTGCAAAAGACTTTTTGATAAAATTGTTGTAGATTGATAAAAAAAATACATAAACAGTTATGTTGATAGAACAGTTCACAGACTGTAATGACAACTTTCATTCTCAGAAAATCGCAAAAACTTTGCATTTAATAAATGTATCAGCACTGACATCTACAGTATTAGTCTTGAAAGTAATACCGTATGGAAAACAAAATAGGCAATTGTTCATCTCTAATAATATGACTTGTCTTTCTTTTTCAGAATAAAGAAGTCAAAGAAACGTTCAGAGTAAACATATGAGGATGTGCGGGGAGGACCACAGTGCATCTCTGACCTCTAAAGAGGCACACGTCCTCTTCTCTCGCTCTCTTAGATCACTCTTCCTCTTTCTGGACTGCTTGCACAAACAGCACTTCACCTAAACCTGCCTCTCAAGCACCCAGACAGCCTGCAGCTCACCAAAACCCAACCAAACACCTTCATCCTGACGCACTGCTACTGCTGGCTGTGACTATTTACTGGTGCGCGAGTGTGCGAGTGAGTGAATGAAGCGATTGAACGCGCGAATGGGAAGGCAAGAAAAATATTTACAGGTTTTCCGCAACTTAAAATGCAGTAAAATGAGAGTTTGTGGGTTTGTGTCATAGCTGTGAAGGATGTTTAACCTTTAGGATAGTTTGGGATTAAGAAGGGATGTAAGCAAGTGAAAAAGAAACAGAAAGTTAAACCCGCCCCTGTTCAAGCTCACTTTTGCTGTAGTCTCAGTGTTTAAAATCTCACCAGCACACATGAATGATCTAGCATGCTAACGCTAGCCCTGTTCCAAAACCTAATGAGTCGCCTACCTGGACACCCAATGTGAAAACGACAAAACAAACTGCCTTTTAAAATTTACGTCAGTATCAGCTGTATTAAGCAATCCCAGAATGCACTGCAACAAGCTCCATTCAAAATCCAAGATGGCGGTCCCCCCTGTATTTCAATGTATTTTTATTCTTAAAAACTGCATAATTAGCTTAGCAACGGTTTGGAATCGATTGTGACATTAACATTTTTGGGGAGTGTTTCAAATCAATCACTTACAAAGTTTCATAACGGTTACAGTGCGGCCTTAGAGGCCGTTGACAACACCGTTTTCAACGGAAAACTTTTAATGCATTTTGGCCGCTCATTTACACGTCAATTACAAGTTTTGGAGGCTTGAAAACGCAAACTTTTAAAAACGTGTTTCAAAGTGCACGTTTTTGAAAACGATACCGTTATCGTTATTTATGAAAACGGTGAAGTCATGTGTATGCGTATTACTTTTTAGTCTATAGGCGCGTAGTGTATCTTTACAAAGTGACATCGCCAACTACTGGCCTGGCATGAATAATACAGCGTCATTTTTGCGAATCTGTGTGAATGGGGATCGTTTTGACAACATTGTCGTCCGTATGTAAAAAACACAAAGGAAAACTTTTCCATTTTTAGCACATCATTGTATGTGTAGTGCACTTAGCAGTGCACTATCTAGGCAAGAGATTAAAGGTTTTGGAACAGACACACATTTGACTAAGGGCTGCTACTACAGGAAGCAGAATCATAGTTTCCTTCCTTCCTTCCTTTTCCTCTCTGCTACCTGTGTGTAGCAAATGCCAGACACTGAAATCCAAGAAATATGCCGTTTAGAGCAGATATGCTATATGTTTAAAGCAGGTGTTGTTAATGCAATCACGCCATGGCAGCTTAAAACATCTGCTCGAGACATTCCATGACTCAGGCCTTAATTAACAGCATTTGCATACAGATCTTTACTGTCGAGTGGCCTAATTTTGTGTCATACCGGTTGTTACTTGAAACCAACAAGAACAACCAACATGTAAATATTCTCCAGCACTAAATGGCTGTCAGTAAATGGGTTGAACAGGGACCAAAACTGAACCGCATAAATGCAAGCGATTTTGTAGACTAAATTAATATTACCTTATGTATTCCATATGTATCATGTTTTGTTTTTAGCCACAAAATTAAGGGATATGACTGTGATTTTGGTTTCCATGACATTAACGCATTTATCTAACACATATTGTTTCTGTTCTGATAATGTTTTGACTCAATTGCCCAATTGCTGTAACGTTTTTGAGCCACTTTAAAATATAAGGAGTTTGTAATGTAATGATTTATTTTTGTATTGATCAATATGAATAAAAACACAACATACAATATGAAGGAGTTTCTGTATCAAAGATCACACTTCCACAATTATTCATTTGTCCGAGTTACAGTATATGCTGTGTAAGATCATTTAAAATAAAACATTTTATTTAATATTTATGTATCATTTTATATTACATAATTTCTTACAAATATAAATATTTCTCACATGTAGATTAACTGAAAACATATAAAACCAAAGAAATGAATTTATTATGTATGTATACATACATAAATTCATCCTCAAATTTCCTTAATATATGAATTTTCCTCTGCAAAACAGCCCTACATGTGCTTTTCATCAGGTCTTTCTAATAAGAACTGGACAGATGTATGTTTCTTTTGTTTTCCGCTGTTACTATATGCAACTTTTTTATTGTAAAAATGTCCTATTAAAAAGGCCCAAGTGTGAATGTTGGGAACCACTGGCCTAAAACAAGGATTTCTGGAAAAGACATTTGCGGGACCGGCCTATGTGACATATGAAATGCATTAACTACTAAGATTATCAAGGATGATTTTAATTACTGAGACAGGACTGAGAACTGAAATTTTTAAATTTATAAATCATTTTTTAGACGTAATCTACAACCACACCTATAAAAAGGTGGTTTAGTTTAACTCCACTGTTGGTTTGTGTCTATCAGTGATTGTCAGTCAGTAAATAATAGGAGCGGTGAAATCAATACAGCTGGTATTTATTGTAAAAATCACTACTTCATTTCTGCTGCGCTGCTTAAAGCAAACACTTCGACATGTTTGACCTCGAGGGAAGCCGGGACCCCTGGACTCATTTTTAACACCCGAGTGTAGCCTATAATATCAGTAGTGAAAGTTCGATACGAGTCCACCACACCAGGGACGGTCCACAAATACATTAAAAGTGTCGCTTATAATACTGGAAACATATGGACGCAAATTGCTTTCTCGCCTGATTAAGCTTTCATACTGAGAAGAGAGGGGACGGGTTATGTGGACGGGTTCAAAATGTGCTTTCAAAAGTAATTAGGAATTGTATTAAACTTATAAATCAGCGATACTAATAATGAAATCATGCTATGCGAGTGGGTTTAGTTGTGGGATATAAATAGAGCCGCATACCAAAATCAAGCCCCAGATCTCCTATTCATACATCCAGATGTTCATAACTGAAATATAATGACGTTCCGCCTAATTGTGCGCCGTATAGTAGGCTACGTGCTTTGATAAAGAAATGTTTCTACTTACGGTTCAATGACTAAATTCACGAAAGGCCATCAAACTTACTCAGCTCGAATCAGGAGAGAGACAAATCTAACACAGAGGGACAGCGGCGGCTCCAGCTCTGGAGAGCTGGAGTAATCCATGGAGATTCGGTCATGTTTTACTGTACAGATCTAAACAGCTTAATCTAGTACTAATGAGAACCACACAGGCCTGGCGCTTTGGGGTGGACAGGTACCGCAGCACGTTGGGCTCAAATCACACGGTAATTTGAGGAAATGTGTGTCAGTGAGGGAAACTGACACACATTTCCTCAACTTCAAACACAAGTCCATTTCCTCCAACTGTGTATTCGTGAGCCAAATAAATGACTTATCTGTAGCGTGCAATTTCATCTGATACGCCTGTAGATCTTCATTTAGGAAGTTCTTGGAAGGTTCTCGGGGTTCTGCAAATTGTTATCAGAAGAGTGAATTAGGATCCGAAATGTTTGAAACCTCTCCAAACCACACAGAAACTTGAAAATCAGTGTCTAAACAATTAGTCTCTTTGCAAATAGACAGCAACAGAGAGACTGACAATAACATTTCATGCAATTTTACTCAAAATTAATTAATAGACTGATTATTCATAAAATAAATGTTAAATGTATTTTAATAAATAAATGTTTTACATTTTTAGACAAAAAATACTGATGTATTCCTTCACCAATGACATCAGACTATCAAAACATGCATTAGCTATATGAAATGGTTTAAACAGAAGTTTGAACCAGGTCAGTCCTGTTTGAGAATATCTCTTACCTCCAGTGTTGATGTGGAGTGTATGTTATGTATCCTGACAACTGCTTTTATTAATATTTAATTCACTTTAATGTCTTTTACAGAAACGGAAAGTTCAAATAAAACCTCTTTGTGTTACACAAATAAATTCTACAAGAAGGAGGATGAATCTTGTAGTTGGGATCAAACAGTTGGGATCAAACTGGGGATATTATTTCATAGATCATCTGGATTTTTACATTTTCAGAATAAAATATGGTTGGTTAATTGTACAGAACTCACTGCCACAATGCTACAGTGTTTTAGATGGCATTATTATACAGTTGCCTAGATGTTCCTGGTGTTTTTTAGATAAAAGAGGCCTGCTGGTTATGGCTTGAGTCTCTCTATCAGTGTGTCTATGGTATTTCTGCACCATTTTTCATCTCCCAGGCGTAACTCTAATCACTTAAAAAGCTGCACGCTTTTGTTCATGTTTGATACACACCAACATTAAGGGTTAGAGGTTTGTTCAAGTAGGCCTACATCCTCCATCAAGGTGAAATCTATGGGATGTTGTCCACATATTTTGTTATGCCAACAAAACAACATGAAAATCTACTAGCTTGAATATGAAAGAGCTATTACAGTTCTCTGTTTTGGGTTAGGCTGTCAAAAGTGATCAGAGGCTACATTAACAATATGGAGAATCACAGTCCTGAAAGACAAATGTCTCAGTGCAGGACAAAAAGTTCATAGCGTCCTATCAAACATCCCTCATGTCTGACAAGCGACATCCATAATAGGCCGCTCGTAACTGTAAACAGATCTGGAATGTTCCGAGATCCATCATGACTCGGGGAAAACTGTTTCCTTAACCCTGGGATGGAGTGAAGGGTCACACTGCTGCTGTGGGCCTATTGAAAACAGGCTATTCAGAAGAACGAGACGGAGAAAGATGGAAAAGGGAGAGGAAGGTGAGACCTTTGATTCATATGTGGGTTTGGGCACACACTTTATTGATGTGATTTTAATGGGATGATTTGTCAACCACATTATAGCAGCTCTGGTTTTTCACTGCCATGGAAATGTCTATGGCCATACAATTCATTCATTACTCATAGGATAATTTCTTAGTTTGTCTGTGCATTTTGTCTAGAATTTATCCATTGGTTACGTCATGTTCATTAGTAACTTTTCATTTAAGATTAATCATTTCAGGTTTTGGCTTCATGACTCCCAAAAGATTGTGGCGCCCTTGGACTTGTCTTGATTTTTAAAATAACAAATGATTATATTTTAGTTTTATTATGTGTGAGTTCAGCTTATTTCAACGTTTCTTATTTTACTGAATAACTTGAGTAACCTATATTTACCAAAAGGCCTGTTTTGCATCATTTGAATTGAAGCTCCAGTGACTCCATTTTCCATCTCTACAACAATTTGGATGAACAGGCTGCTGACAAATCCCAATGCAATTTCTTAAAAAATTGAAATGATTAATTATAGAAGTCGAAATATCTCTGTATATAATATCTTCAGAGTCCATAAATATACAGTAGCTAATTCGGCAATATCACTCGAGGAAGAGCAAAGTTGTTTCGATTAGGCTATGATTCGTGCTACACGGACGAATCATGAATCATGTCCGCTTTGGCAGTTCAATAAACAAGAAGTTCATATTAAGTAGCCTACTTACGTTTTTAGACACAATATGGCCAGATAGGCAATGTTATCCATTTTTGGTCCGCCAATGCAAACCAGTGGTGATTTGTTTTTGAATTGAATCAATGCTTTTGAACGAATCAATTTAGTGAATCATTCAAAAACTCTTGTACTTGTAGTGGCCTACTGGAGAAATCATAGGCTAACCTGCAGAAAGGGTCACTAGAAATTCTCACCATCCTGGAGTGATACAAACTGCGAAAAAAGTGCTGTTCAAAAAGTGCAATCAAATTCACGGGCTGCAACTAAATTGCAGAATCAATATGGTGACCTGCTGCCTAGTGTTGAAATCATTAAACCTAAATTACACAACCATAATGTTTGTTAACCAAGACTGTGAGAAACGTTTTAATGCCTTGTTCTGACATTAGTAACTTTCTTGAGAACAATAGGTTTCTGATATATTGTGTTAGCTGGAGTTTGTCAAAGCGATTGGTTCATGTCTCTCTTGTTGGCTGACCAGTGCATGGTGAATATAGTTCAGAATGAAACCAGTTTCTTGGCAGAACCATTTGGATCTTGAAACAAAAAATGCAAAACTATACTCTGGTCAGGGTTAAAAATTGCTAAGTGTACAAGAGATTAAATACTAAATCTTTCAAAACATAAATGCACAAGTTCATTGAAAATACATAGATTGTCTCTAAGTTTGGCAAGAAAGCACAAACACGAAGGACCAAATTTCACATCAACATGAATAGAGTGGTTGTCAAGTCACACTGCAGTCAGCCAAAAGTCCAGAGTTCCCAGAAAACTATTTATTCCAAAATGAACATGTATATTTTCACAAGGTCAGCAACACAATGTTGGTCATAAATGGTCTCACACAACGACCTAACCTTTTTAAAAAGCACCCAATATCATATTTACCCACATTTCTGCTTGCCAGATCTTTCTGTGTGACATTCCCTCATTGTTGAACTGTATCCAAGGGCTAACAGCACATGGAAGAGCAATAAAACCATGTTAAAAAACACTATAACTGATTTCTTGCACATTCTTCAGTGAATATTAAGTATTATTCTCCATTCTAGACCTGATTTAGTAGATGTCTTGGCCCTGTTACTCCATGCAAATAGGAACAACCTGCTCTGCGATATGGCTTCCTATCTGCAATTAAAGGAAGTTATTTTTGGAGGCCGAATAAGCAAAGCTTTCATTGAGAGAGATGAGATATATGGTCGACTGGGTCTCTCAGCCCAGGCTGCGTCAGAGACATAAGGAGCCTTTTTTATTCCTACAGGAGCAATAACCACAGTAGCAAATGAACCGATCCAGGTTCCTCTAGTGCTGTCTTGGGAGCACATCAGTCTATTATAAGCAGACACCTTTTTTAAGTTATGAGAGAAGATTCAATGAAGACTGGTCTGACCTTCAAAAGGACCACACAGGTGAAAGGTCATGGGACGCCGGTCTGGGTGGCATGATGGAATGCTCTCCAAATGGTGCCCCTGGGGTACCATGAGGACATCATGAAGCAGCAGTGGGAACAGTTTCACGGATCATTTTGGGTAGCGTAAAAACATTTATGCATGAACCTGGAAGTTAACATCAACTCTGGTTCCCTCAATTCAATTGGCTTTTGGATTATAATAAGCTCCACGACCAACAAAAGTTTATGGTTTCATAGTTCTTACATGTTTTGTTCATTGCGATAGTCTTTACAAATGAACACAACCTTTATGAATTTTGAAGCCTAAATACATTTCCCAAAAACCCATTTAAAAAAATTACTTCTGGACAATAGAACAGAAGTGCAAAAATGATAATTTGTTTCCAGATTTTACAACTCATTTCTGCAGCACGTTACTGGTTATTAGTCAACCAGCCAACATATTCCAAACCCAAAGATGGTCTACAAGCTAGGACTAATTACTAGCTCAGTGTTTCCTAGTCCTGTTCCTGGATCTAAAATGAGCAGTGTTGTTGAGGGAAACACTGTACTAGTTAATTGAAACAAACTAATGAGTTAATGACTAGCTTGAACCAGCTAGTGAGCCAATGAACATCTTGGACTAGCAAATAACCTATAGACCAGCTTGGACTAACTAATGACCATCTTGGACTAGCAAATTACCTATAGACCAGCTTGGACTAACTAATGACCATCTTGGACTAGCAAATTACCTATAGACCAGCTTGGACTAACTAATGACCATCTTGGACTAGCAAATTACCTATAGACCAGCTTGGACTAACTAATGACCATCTTCAACTAGCAAATGACCTATAGACCAGCTTGAACTAGCTAATGACCATCTGGGACTAGCAAATGACTTATAGACCAGCTTGAACTTGCTAATGGCCATCTGGGACTAGCAAATGACCTATAGACCAGCTTGGACTAACTAATGAACATCTTGGACTAGCAAATGACCTATAGACCAGCTTGGACCAACTAATGACCATCTTGGACTAGCAAATGACCTATAGACCAACTTGGACTAACTAATGACCATCTTCAACTAGCAAATGACCTATAGACCAGCTTGGACTAACTAATGACCATCTTGGACTAGCAAATGACTTATAGACCAGCTTGGACTAACTAATGACCATCTTGAACTAGCAAATGACTTATAGACCAGCTTGGACTAACTAATGACCATCTTGGACTAGCAAATTACCTATAGACCAGCTTGGACTAACTATAACCATCTTCAACTAGCAAATGACCTATAGACCAACTTGAACTAACTAATGACCATCTTCGACTAGCAAATGACCTATAGACCAGCTTGGACTAACTAATGACCATCTTCAACTAGCAAATGACCTATCCCAGGTGAAAAAAAAATACATTTCTATAATATTCTTAAAGTGCTCTATTTTCGTGCACTAATTTTGTACTTAATATACTAAAAATTCTTCTTTAGTACTTCTTAAGATCATCTTCAGAACATCTAAGTGTACTCAACTATGCTACTTTGAGACAGTATGAAATATGAACTTAAATGTGCTTTTAATATACTATCTCTGTATTTAAAAAATGTATTTAGATGCCACTTATAGTGCATTTGAACCCATAGTGTACCACAAGTGGTAGCTAAATATATTTTTTAAATACAGAGATAGTATATTAAAAGCACATTTTAGTTCATATTTCATACCGTCTCAAAATAGCACAGTTGAGTACACTTAGATGTTCTTAAGATGATCTTAAGAAGTGCTAAAGAAGAATTTTTAAGTACATTATAGAAGTGTACTTTTTTTCACCTGGGATAGACCAGCTTGAACTAGCTAATGAGCTAATTACCAGGTAACCAGGGCTGCATTTCTCAAAAGCATCTTGAGCTAAGTTTATCATAGTGACTGTTGGTATCAATGATCTATGATCTTACAATGCTTTTGGGAAATGCTGCCCAGGCCAGTTGGTAACCTACCATGCTCCAAAACACAGCTATTTTGTTTCAGCAGGGTAAAAGCGGATATGGCTAATGCCAGTGGGTTCTGTGGGAGTGATGCTATGTGACTTTATTGGTCTCCATGTTCGCAGAACCGCTTGGCACAGTTTCATCACCATCCTGGGACCATAAACAAAAGGTTGAGATGGAGAGGTCTGACCTCTGGCCATTTATCTTCAACTTTTACTAGTCATATCAGAGTCAATGACACACCGGGCACCACTGGCACTCCCAAAACAAAGAAACCTCTCAATGACCATACACAGTCATATCAAGCTACAATAAATTATGTTGATGAATTAAGTAGATGACAAGATTGCTTGGAAAAGTCAGTTAAATATGAGATATATTTTATGCCAGAACATGATCACCAGTTTAATAGCCATCATGCTTCTTTATATAGGCTATAGCTAGCTAAAGTTTGTGCCATAATTATAGTATTATCTAGATGACAATGACATGATCTTAATCACCACTATAACAAAAATACTTGGCGTTATCATTGATATACTTGGATTATATCCACACATGTTCTGAATGTATTACCCACACACAACTTAAAGGGTTAGTTCACCCAAAAATTGAAATAATGTCATTTATTACTCACCCTCATGTCGTTCCACACCCGTAAGACCTTTGTTAATCTTCCGAACACAAATTAAGATAATGTTGATTAAATCCGATGGCTCAGTGAGGTCTCTATTGAGAGCGATGCCATTCAAACTCTCAAGGTCCATAGAGATACTAAAAACATATTTAAAACAGTTCATGTGAGTACAGTCATTCTATACTATAAAGCGATAATAATAGTTTTTGTGCACCAAAAAAAAAAAAACAATATCTATATGGGCCGATTTCAAAACACTGCTTCATGAAGCTTCTGAGTTTTATGAATCTTTTGTTTCGAATCAGTGATTCGGATCTCCTATCAAACGGCTAAACTGCTGAAATCACGTGACTTTGACGCTCCAATTCATTGATTCGATTCGTAGCTCTGAAGCGGTGTTTTGAAATCGGCTGTAGAACGACATGAGGGTGAGTAAATGTTTTCATATCACATAAATGAGAAAGTGTTATCAAACTCACCTGAGTGAGTGGTGACTGTTTTGTTAATGTACAACATAGCTAAAGCTAATCTTTTTCTAAATGCTGTGCTAATGTAGCACCAATTACACAGAAATAAATGACAAAACGTTTCTATATAAAGGTGTAATCAAACCTATAAATGTAATCTAGTGATATACTGATACGAATGAACATGGCAAACAATAATTAAAATATGCCTTACTTTTCCACAAAGCTAATCTATTTCTATATGTTAACTGTGTCAAAGTATCACCAATTACACAGAAAGAAATGAAGAAATTATTCTATTATGTGTAATTAAACATATAAAAGTAATCTAGTATGATATTTTATGACTGAATATTACAAACAACAGTTAAAATATGCCTGACTTGTTCAGGAAACTTCTGTTAGCTAATTGCTAAGACATCACAAAGCTACAGTGAAGCTAAATAACACAAATACTATACTGTTAAAGACATGACATGGCATTCAGAACACATTTAACTTCAGTAATGTGACATTTTTTTATTAATAATCAGATGGAAATAATGTAGGATATAGCCATTTCATCTATACCTAATCATAATCATAATTACACAATGACTTTTTAAAGAAATAGGTCAATTGTGATTCATTCATTTTGTCTTTAAAAGGTGCAATATGTAACATTTCTGGTCGCTAGAGGTCTATTCAAAACAAAGGCATAGCTTGATGGCGGCAAGTTTGAGTGCGGAATCTTGGGACATGTGGTCTTCACCTCACAGCTGGTGCAAAATAATTGGGATAGGACTCGGGAAGAAATCATGAAAACATTACTGTAGTATGAAGCAGAGCAGAGTGAGTGTTGTGGGAGCTGAACGTGGCCGCTGGAGCGATTGTGCAACACACGCCTCACGAGCAGCGGAACTTTTATTATGCCACAGTCGCCGGCGCCGCTTCCACTTTTCCGGTCATGAGTATGAGGTAACACAGCTCTGTTTATCATATTAGATATATTTGAGTGTGTTGAAAATGATGTTATAACATTACTCTGTGCGTTCGCTCGGCGGCTGCTGTGAGACACTGTTGCACTGTAGTAAGCTAGATTGATTTTAAGAATATCATATTACATGCTGGATGGCTTGTGTTGACATATGGCATGCAATTCATTTTAAAACGTATTGTATGATGGAGAAAATTCTGTATTACTGTTACTAAAAATAAAGCTGCATCTGATTATGCTATGTTAGCTACTTCACAAAATAGTGTTTTTCTCTGAGGCATGGTAAAGCATGGTACTCGCTAAAAAAATCAAGAAAATTCGATTTAAACAATAAGACTAAACGTGTTGAGCTATATAACAACAATTCATTTTCTGTCTATAAACGTAACCAAACAGTTGTTCCCTTGTCTATTAAAACATGTAAATATTAAAGTTTCTTTGGTGTTTCCATGGTTTCTACAAAATAAAACCGGAAACCGAGGGAAACGCGGGTATGACACAATTGACAGGCGACTCCTCGCATGTCCCGGAGCCTTGGTTAAAATTGCGGTTTACAAATAGTTGGAAACATTTGGGATATTGTAAATACTCAAAATTTATAACACTGGCTTAGTGGTTTTTGGATATTTTACTGCAAAAATCTTACATATTGCACCTTTAATGCATATCAAAATTTTGAAGTGATTCTCATCGTTCCCGGTTGTTGTGGGAATTTTGGATATCATGTATCGCAGCATGTCAAAAATGGCCACATAAATGAGGGTAGTTGCCCTGGGTCAGTCTACAGTGGAGAGGTCAAATAACTTGACCTTGGACTCGTGAGACGGATGCCAGTGGATATTAGCTTGAGACCTGAGATTCTACTATGCACATCAAATAGCTGTAAATATGGGAAAAACATGCTTTCTCTTCTAGGAACCCATCAGTCAGACCACAGGACCCAATGGGAGTGAGAGGAGCGGGACATTGAGCTGCAAAGACAGGATACAGTGGGTTGCAAGAGTTTTGACCAAATTTATGCTTTGGCAAGTGGCATAAACAGACAATATGAGTTATTTGAGAAAATTAAGGAATTGTTCATCTATTTGTGGTAAACAGTGCAGGTCACAGCAGCATCATATATTATGTTTGTTCTGAAAAATATGTAAATATTCTCAAAACAAGATAAATTAACTTGATGCACAAAACTGTGTAACATAATAAAGCTTTTTTTCAGGGAATATATCTTAAATTAAGAGTATTATATGAACCTCACTATCCCAGAATGAATAAAAATGTAGTTTTACTCAGTATTCGTATTAATAATAATGTTTTTATGGAATGAATCTTGAAAGTATATTTTGAAAAAGATTATTAGATAAACCTCAAAAAATTATTAGATTTATGCTTAAAACACACACATAAATGATTTAGTAATGGGGCATGAAAATAAACTCAGTTTAAGATTTTATATTGTAAATTTCCAATTTGGCAGCAAAAGTTATTTGCAATACTAAATCCTCAAAAAAAAAAAAAGAGTCCAAAACTGCTGCTTTTAAATGTGAGCAACAGGCTTCAATCTTTATTTTTTTCTAAACAGCATCTTATCAATGATGTCTCAATTTCAGTCACAAAATTTTGTTGGCTTGATCTGCAAATTCAGGAGAAGCTTTCTGGAGGTCAATTTTTCTTTTTAATGATGCTCTGTGGGATTAATTTTGGTCACTTGGAATGCGTTTTGTTTATTAGTACATCCTGTCATGTTCTGCCAAAAGAATTACTCTAAAGTTCTCTAAAGTTTACACAATTTGCTTTGGCTTAAATTATCTTTTAACAGGCGTTTAACCTTTAACATAAAATAAAGCCATCCGTTTATGACTGCATGATCATTTGCACCACTCTAAAAAGTAGAAATGTGTTTAAATCATCCGTTCAATAGCGTAAATGCGATTCTTCCTAGAGCAGTTATGAGTATTCCAGATGTGAGCTGCGTTTTAAGTATTCACAAAGGACGTGTCACATTAAATTAACTGCTGGTGGTAAGTCCCGGGGCTTATTTTAATTGAGATGAAATGTCCTTTTATTATGAACAGAAAGACTTGTTTATTTTAGAGGCGAGGCAGTATTGAAAAGCCTGTTTCAGCTATAGGAATAAATTTAACAGGGGTGCATGCAAGTTCATAGGAAATGAAAGAAATCGAACAGGGTATTTACACTCAAAACAAAATGAATATAAATATAAAATTGTGTTTTCAGCAGGATATATTGCATGGCTTACGTTAAACAATATAAAATAGCAATAAAACAGATGTGTTAAGGTTCACCTGTCATGTATTTTGCCAGAACAATCACCAGTACAAGCTTCAGTTTTCAGTTGTGCAAAGAAACTAGTGATGACATGATGTGTAAAATAAGTTTTGTGCAGATATGCCAGAAAAAACTCAGTGCTCCAATGCTCCACTTTTCTGCTCCAAAATCTAGCGAGCTGCCTATAACAAGTACCTACTATAGAAAGCATTTTTGACAATGTAAGAAGAACACTAAGCCTGCGTTCCAAAAGGTAGGCAGCAGTATTGTTGCTATATTAATACAGAATTTCACATATCTTTCACATACAAGGCAATCCTAAAATTGTGACTAGCTCAGAGAAAAAAAAAAAATCATCCAAAATGGCCGACGAGTCAATCAACATGTTTACTATACAAAGATGCTTGTATTTCATTCAATAATGAAAAGTCTTAATAAAAAAGTTAAATCTAATTCAAATTTGACTATTTTACAATTATCAATATTTGTGTTTATGTATTTTTTTTACACATTGTTAGCTTAGCAACATGCTAACATCAATCAATAGAGTGCATTAGTGCCGCACACATTTTCAGCAGCGCTTGTTCCGGAAGTATTTTTTTTCCATTCATTTCTCCCATAGGGATCTCAAAAAAAGTCTTTGTTAAAGAGTTCTAAGCCATGAACCAAGTCAACCAGCTATGAGGTGAATCATAACATTACAAACTTTGATTTGAAGCAAAAAAAGGTACAAGACTGTGTACATTAAGGCCAGAACACACCAAGCTAACGCCAATGAACTAGTGGCGACGAAAGCAGACTGCGGGGTTGGCTCACGTCGGCAGCGTCTGTGTCCAAAGTTGGCCTGACACACCAAACCAACGCTAAACAGCCGACGGCCAAGCAGCACATCAGTTCTGCGCCTGCGTGAGATGAAATGCCTTTCTGAACCAGCAGGTGGCAGTAACTGAACAGCCAATCAGAATGATTGCTCCGATGGTGATTCAACATTTCGAACTGGCCCGAAAAAAAGCCGACGAGGACCAACTTCAGCCGACGGTGCAGAACACACTGAGAAAACTTAGTCGGCCAATGAAGAAAAACTGCCCGACGGCCGACCGTCGGCTTGGTGTGTTCCTGCCTTAAAGACTCCAGTAAGGAAAATAACTACAATCCCATGAAGCATTGCAAACAGTATAATCAAATTAAAAACAATGGAGAAATATAACGCTGCATTCACACGGGGCGTCAGCGTCAACGTTTGATGGAGGGCGTGTCTGAAGCTTGTGTTGACGCAACCGTTATAGTGATAACATCCAATCACATTACTTTCCAGTGTTGCACGAACGCAGTTGGCTAGCGACTGCTCTAGGGTATTTGCATAGGGCGATCTGATTGGATGACGCCTGCGTTGGCGCTTGAAAAGTTGAGAAATCTTCAACTTCTGCCGCTTGCAACGCGAGTGAAGCGACGCGACGAAACCCACAATTCAGTTCGGCAACGCATGATGTCACCCATTCAAAGTAAATGAGAAGCGTTAACGCCGGCGCCCCGTGTGAATGCAGCGTAAAACTACTCATTTAAAAAACGTTGATTATACGTACGTATATACAGTACATAAACAATGTATTTTAAGTTTATTGAAAATCTGCATATATTATTCAAATATTTCAAATATATTCAAATATTTAAGTATTTTGAAAGCATTGGGAGACATTTGTGGTATTTGACATTTATGTTATTTGCGGTGCTTCATGGGAGTGGGCGGAGCTAACGAGATCTTTTGGCGCTTTTGCTCATTTTGAGACTCTGACTGGTGGAATTTTTTGTACAGCATCATGGGTAGTGTAGATTTTTACCACAAATTCCACTGTTTAACACAATTATTTTAAAACTAAGGTGAAATAATGAGAACAGATGACTTCAACAGAAGCAAATACTATGATTAACAATCTCGTAGCTCACAGTAAGGTCTTTAAAGGTTTAAATTAGAGTTGTCAAAAGTACCGACCGGTACCACATCGGTACTGAAAATTAAAAAATGTGATACTTTGAGAGCTGTTGAGCGGATTCTCAAAGCGACTAATTTTTCTTACTGTACCTTTGACAACTCTAGTTTAAACATGATCCATGTTGTCTTAGAAGGTTCTGCGTATGTAGGCAGAAGGCAGCACACTAAGTTTTTGAACAGAGCCCATTAGTGCCAACTCACAACAGGACTGTGACATCCGCCCGATTCATTCTGAAATAACGTTATGTACACCAAAGGCTGTTATATGCAAATCTTCGGCCCGCCGGGATTTAAAACTGACATTGTGAAGAGATGTATTTGAATTTCATTACAGGTCCATATGTTTTATATAAACACAGTTCAGCCCACTACCACAACAGTGGACTAACAAAGCATCCTTTATCTACAGAGTTCTATTGAATGAAAATCCAAAATCATATTCAGGATAAAGGTTTGTGTAAACATTATTGATAGTGTATATTACATGGAAAAAAAGCAATGCTAGGCCCTGGTTATAAATGTGTCCTTAAAATGAACCGGGTTATAGCCATACAGTGGAGTACACTAGGACAGTGCAGAATTATTGGGAGGATTGTTTTAACTTGCATTTGTGTTGTGAATGAAAAGGGAGGTTCTGATTCCTGTTTGACTTGTCGAAGGCCAGGCAAAATGTTTATTAGTCTAACAGTTGGACGTTAGTCTCTCAGGGTGGGGCGCACTTGCTCGATACAGTTTTATATAAATTTTGACACATTCATTTCCATCAGCATAATGGTAGCAAACTAGTTTTTCAGAAAAAAAAGGTGAGGATTGGATCACTGCACACAACTTGCCACCATCATTCTTAGGGTACGTTTACATGACAACAATGCACTAAAAACACATTGTCGAAACAATCCCTGTTCACACGGATCTGTGAAAATGACTAAAAACACTGTATTATTCATGCCAGGCCAGTAGTTGGCGATATCACTTAAAAAAGAAACACTATGCGCCTATAGACTGAACATGTAATACTCATGCGCATTGTGTCAGTTTTCACAAATTTGCATTTTTCTAGAAATTTTTTCAAAAACATACACTATGAAACCCATTATTAAGAATTTGCGTTTTCAGGCCCTCAAAACACTGTTGTCGTGTAAATTAATAAGATTATCTTACTGGGAAAAAAAATAATTTATTATTTTAAATTTGTTAATATTATTTGCAGTATTTTTCACAGCATAAATGAGAATAACCGAGTATAAAACACCACTAATAATTCCAGTATGTGCATGTAAAGCAGATCTTAGGGATGTTAAATACATCTTTAAAATAATCCAGGCTTTCCTGAGGCTCTATTGCACTAACAACCATTTTAAAGTTTATTTTCAGGAGTCTGTAGCTCCGCAGACAGAAACCCTGCTTACCTTTCCACTACCCCAAATCAGAGACGGCCTGGGGCAGCCATTATGCAAACTGAAGAGTGCGACACAAGACCTTCAACGGTCTTCCAGAGGAGCTGGTAAAGACGGCCTAGAGCACCCAAGTCAAACATCATCCGCACATGTGCGTGGAACAGATCCAGCTGTAGGTGAGTGAGAGGGTTTGGTTAAAAACACTTTGTAGGTGTTAACATAATAAACCGGGACTTATTCTGAGAATAAATGGCAACTGATGTTGTTTAAGAGACTTGCTGAAGGCCTGTGGGCTTCAAAGTCTCCACGCGGCAGCTGAGTAAATACAACGTAGGAAACCAGGGGTCAAAAAAGGGGGGAACATGATGGAGGCATGATGAGAAAGATGGTAAATGCAAATGTGAAGTTATCTATATGAATTACTGGGAATAAAAGCATTTAGTAAGATCAAAAGAGTATGAAAACATAATTTATCGTAACTGCAGGTAAAAGGACACCAAATTAGTGCTCTTGCTAGATCAGAAGGTGAAAATATCCAGATATGAAGTACATCAAGAAGGTAATATTTGCTTCATGACAGTTTTAAGTGCCATGAGAGACAAAAACCAGCCGTGGCCCTTAAAACACAATCAGCTATTAAAACAGTGATGATTACTGAAATAATATTCCTACATATGACCCATCACATTCCTTAAAGAACATCTGTATTTCAATGAGAAACTCCATTTTGTCTTTTTAGCCCTGCTTGAGTGAGCCAGAACAAAATCCAGAACAAATACTTTGGAGTTTTAATATGCTTCACTAGTCACTAACTGTCAGCACTGTCAATGTCGCGCTAATTCGCCAAATCCAACATAAAAGGAAGCCCTGGGGTCTAAATCAAATAAACCCTCTGCAGAGAGACCTCACAGCAGATCATTTGGGCAGTATATCTCATGATGTAAAGGATTCAAGCTAAATCACTTGTAGTTCTGGGCCATTTGATTTTATATAAATGGGAAAATAACTGAAGTACAATCTTGTTGCAGGCCAATTAATAAAACCTCACTCATGCCTGCAGTGTTACACAAATCTTGGCAAAATTACTATTTTAATATACATATTGCAAACTCTGAGGTAGGTTCAGCAAACTTGAGTGAAGAAAAGTCTAGATTTCTTCTTTGTCTTGAAGGCACGTCTACTCCAGGCCTTTAAAAGTGACTCGTGCAGGCCTGTATTTGATGGCTCTGTCCATAAGAATCAAGAGATGTTTACCTGCCTCAGTGTTTACCAGGGAAAGTCCTCTCACTCCCCACAGACACACTGATCAGTGAGATTGGGAAAGAGGTATCCACATGGGTTTTGAGCACAATGAGGTATTGGGTGTGTGGTGTGCTAGCAGTTTGTGTGTGTACCCCCTAACGAGGCCAATGCCGCCCTCTACGGAAGCATTGGCGACTGCAGAGCAGTGACAGCAGGAGACAGGAAGAGCCACAAATACAGGAACACAGTATACCAGAGACACAGAGCAGACACAGGGAGTAAAGAGAGGAGAATCACACGTCCACTAATCAGAGAGAGAGAGAGAGAGAGGGGACGGAGGGAGGGATGCTGTAACAAGATATTTCTGGGAAGAACAGAATAGTCGTGGCATAGTGGTGGCGCTACATCACATAACTCAAACTTCTCTTCTACTCCTACAATCCCATTCCTTGGATGATTGGTGAAAAAATCCCATTGATTTATATTTAAAGGTCCCGTTTTTCGTGTTTTTTTGAAGCTTTGATTGTGTTTATAGTGTGCAATATAACATGTGTTCATGTTTCGCGTGTAAAAAAACACAGTATTTTTCACATAATTTACTTATCTGTATACCGCTGTTTCCACTGTCATAAAAACGGGCTGATGACTTCCTTGTTCTATGAAGTCCCTCCTTCAGAAATACGTAACGAGTTCTGATTGTGCCAGCGGTTCCTGTGTTGTGATTCGACAGCAGCTTAGCGAACCTTGCCCGGAAAGGTCACGCCTCTTACCATAACGTGGAGATGCACGCGCTCAGTGTTATTGTAAACGTGTCTTTAATTTTACCCTATCAATTTGAGCCGGAATCAGACCCGGTGATTGGACTGCGGGATGAAAATAACAGCGTTTCGACGACATGGCGACAAACACACTCTACAAACGCAACTCTTGTGTATTCCTGTGGGCGGAGGTTAGTCAAAAAACTGTTTTAGTGACGTCATTAAAGAAGGAAGTAGAGGGATGTAGTCCAAACTGGCCGTTCGATGTAGGCGACTTCTGTTAAATAAAATATCTCGCTTTGGCATTGAACTTTGAGCTTTAAAATTTTACAGATTTTATTTATACTCTAACAACAACATTACACACTAACTAAAGTTTGAAACATGGGATCACGAAGAACGGGGCCTTTAAGGAGGGATCTGAGCTGTATCTAGGTACTAGAATATCATAATGGCAACCACTTAGATCCTAAAGCAACCTTGAATCCACCTAGCAACATGGGAAAGCAGCATACACATTTTTAAAGAAAACATAAAAACCATGTAAAAATATAGTTATTATATCCTGCACTCATATATTTTTAATAAAAATGAAATAAATAAAAAGAATGCATTTGTTTTTATATTTAATATAAAATATTATGTTATTGTATTGAATAATGTTCATATATTTAATATAAAATAATATAAATAATTGTTATAATATAAATAATTACAATAAGACCTGCAGCTCTACTCACCGGGGTCATTATCATTAATTAAAACTATTAAAAACATTTGTATTAATTTAAATAACGCTGAAAAAATTACAAATTTTAGATGAAAAACTTTAACTAAACAAAAATTAGTATGTTGAAGCACTAAAATTACTAACTGGAAATAAATAACTAAAACTTAATTAAAACTGAAATAAAATGTAATATAAATAGTAATATTTAAATAATAATAATAATAAAAAAAAATGACAAAAGCCCATAACAAAATTACTAAAAATGAACCTTAAAGCTGCAGTCCGTAAGTTTCGCCTCTTTGTCGCCATCTCTGTTTGAAACCTGCAATTGCAGTTATTTGCGGAATTATCATCTTTACATGGATTGTGCATCGGCACGGCTCCTCAGCGCGGATGAATTTAATGTTTGCTGTCAGTCACCACATCGGTGTGGATACTGTACTTCAGAATCACGTTTTGGAAATATGACTAAAATAAGAATTTTCACCGGAAAATGTCATCTCAACAAGTATGTAACAAATCTGCCACGTTTGTTCTGACCAACTGAGAAAAAAAAAGCATTACAATAAATCGCGCTGCCAATGGTGATTAAATCTAACATTCGCTTAGCTCATATCACATCAAACCGTGCAAATTATTATTTTTGTTATAATTTGTTCTCAAATTGTTAATGTTAACAACATCAGCACACGGCAACAAATATATCCTCAAATGCCAAACACATGGCAGCACACACCCTCACACATGACGGCAAACATGCTTGCATGCACACTCGAGTTTGGCAACAATTACATATGCAGAAATGTCAGTCAGCACACAAATATGTGCATTCAAACCTGAACACACATTCACTGCGCTTTTGAAAAACATACTTAGCAGCAGTTGTGTATTACTGGCAACACCATCAGCGGACCACACAATGGATGTGTCATAATTTATGTTTGAGTCTGCAGACAGACCATCTATGAATAAACAATTGTTTCCACGGCTGTATATTGTACTAACGGTATGTGTAGCAGGAATCCCCCAAGGCTTTGTCCTCGGTCCCATATAGTTCTTGTAATGGTCTATAACTGGCCCTCTGTGGGCCGTTTCTGCGTAGGGAAGCAGGATCACCTACTCCCAGAGACCTGCTATCTGAAATCAGTCGCCAAACATAACACAACAAATCAACTTATCAGCCATAAACCATGTTCACTTCAGATTATAGACTTTGAGAAACAGATCGAGGGAGTCAGGGAAAGGGGTAACAGGAACCATGTAAATTGCAAGAGAGGAATTGTCATATGTATGTGTATGTGTGTGTGTACATATGTGTACAGAACAATCTGAGCCAGGCTGGGTGTATTCACTATATGAACCCCCTGCTGAGACAGAGGCCTGGGATAGAGCTATTCAGACATACAGCTCAATCCCTTTGTCCGGCCTTGAGAACAGACTTGTGGTCACCATACATCTGATGATCTGCAAGCTTAAAGGAATACTTTTAAAAAAGTCATCATTTACCCACTGTTTTCTAACATTCTTCTGTTTTCTATACCTAACATTCTTTTTTTTTTCCATTGCAAAAAAAGTGGAAAAAAAAAAAGTGGTGTTTCAAACCAGGATTGACATCTTGATTGCTGCATAAGTTCTGCATATAATAATATCTTTTTATAACATTGATTAATAGTTGATTTTCATATAATTTAATGCATAAAACTATTCAATATTTTAACAATTATGCATTAAATTAAGAAATATCTGTACATTATTTAATGCATTATGACAAAAACACAAATTAAATATTTATTAATTATTTAAATTCAGTAAAAAAAAAAAATTATTAGGTCATAATTCCTAGCTTATTAGCACGTTATCAACAACATACAGTATATTGCATCTCAAGCTTTAGCAGACAATTCTGTTTCTCTATACAGGCATCAAAATTTAAGACTGGCGTTCACATAACATTTCTGTGAGACTTCTAAATGTTCGTATATAATCAAACCAATATAAGGCAGTTAATTGTCCATATAAGGGTGAATTAAGTTGAGTAAGTATATGAAATATATTTAAACCAGACCAAATAGGGCAATGTTTCTATCTTTAAGATCATGAAAAAGAATGAGAGAGATACATACAAAATGTAAAAAAATAGAAAAATATAGAGGGAAAAAAAGTTCTGCTGAGGATTCTCAAAAATAGCAGCTTTGGATTCTTAAAGGATGACTCCCAAGTGAAAATGGAAGGAAAAATGGTAACAGTTCAAACAGGAGACTATATGAACTCCAAAAATCAATTTAACAGACATTTGGCATGCTAAACAATAACTCCCCAAATGAAAACTGTCTATTGTCTATTGTATGGGGATGTCTAGCTTTGCTCATTTAGTGAAAATATCAGTGCAAAGAGCACTATTACTGGAAAAAACATTGGCTCAGAGAATGGACACTCAGCTTGTTATCTACTAACAGTCCTATGTGTTATGTCTTATGTCCAACACAATACGTGTAAGACACTTAGAATATATCAAAACTAAATATCTTTGATGGAATCTCATGAAAACATCTAAATCTAAGACCACTAACACTAAAGCATGTTATTGACTTAGAATGGATAACTTAAATTTCATTAATTTGCATTAATTTAATGTAGGTTATCAATTTTTTCTGTAGCTGTGTTTGACCTCCAAGTGTAGTGGAAGTTGAGCCCACGGTCTCATCAAACAGATCAGGAGAGGCTGTGAATTCACTGAAGTCTTCAGTGAGCGTGAGCATTTCACCGTTGACATTGGACAGGCCATTGATTTCTTCCACCGGTGGTCTTTGGTTGATGACCTAAATTTCAAAAAGTACATTTAGGGTAATTAATAATGAATCTTCTGAAGCAGGTCTGTTTGAGTAGGCTTGTAGCGAAACTCTTTAGGATAGAGTTGCCCACCCTCTTATGTGTATGTTGCGTACCTCAATATTTGTGTATACTATGGAGTGGCCGGCAGTCCTGACATTGGCCTTGAAATTAGTTATTTCCAGTTTGTCTTTAGTGGAGCTCGGATAGGGCCTGGTCATGCCATAAAGATAACTCAATGATTTTGAAGCCAAAATCCAGGATTGGGACTTCTGGTAAATTTAGTTGTGACAAGGTTAAATTTATTCAGGTTTATTCACTTTGAGGAATACTGAATGTTTTTGTGCAAACACCTCTGCACTATATTTCTCTCAACATGGGGACTGGACAGCTGTCTGTCCAGTCAATAAATGTGAAAAAGTAACTTGAGTTACTTATTTGAAAAAGTAACCTGGATATTTTGTTGTAAATTGTAAAAGTAATGCATTACTTTACTAGTTACTTGGAAATGAGTTATCCCCAACACTGGTGACACCTGTCAACTAGAGACCGGATCTTCTTCAAGATTGACTGTAGACAGAAACATCAGTGGGTGCAGGTGTCTATGACAGTTCGGAAACATTTATTTTCTTTTGTGGCATATTCTATTACTCGTGGTTGATATATGTCCATACAGTGCATCTGGTGTTCAGCAGGGCTCAGGGAAAGGCTTATACATGAAACCTGTCAGCAGGAGCCATTTTTTACCCAGTCCATAACTCGATCCACCCTTGAGAGTCATTCATTGCCGTGCATGCGTGTCACAATGCAATCTCTATATCTTAGGGGAAACTGTAAAATCCTATCTAAGAACCATTTCCATGTCCCACCTGTGATTACGGGCCTTGTATATTTAAGTAAAGCATGCAGTCAAGCCAACAAAAATGTTTAGAAACCCTTCAAATGTCCAGTACATATTATTAACACCTACTCAATCGTCTGCTACACAATACATGAATGGCGTCTTGGTGTGTAAGTCTTGTAGTCACGGATTATTCATCGTTAGTCATCTAGGAGCTGGGGTTTGTGTGCCCCTTGAGGCCTCCACTCAATGCCCCTCAACCTGTGTGTGGTAATGAGGGAACGGGAGAAGTCCGAGAAGAAATGCCAAGCTGCAATCACAGTACATGCCTGCCTGATGCAAACACTTTCCTTTCTTTGTTATCCAAACTGTTTTCTCCATGCAGCGTGAGGCATGTTTCTAATTATAGTCCAGCGGAGAGACACAGCAGGCTTCCGCCAACATGTGATTCATGATGCAGGTGACCCAGAGACTCTTCCCTTGAAAGTCTGGAGGAGAAGGACTCGCTGGATTTACAGTCATAGAGACTCACTCAGACTCTGCTGTGCTAAATCAATGCTGCACTAAAGGTACTACTGTAAACTATATATTATGGCATATCACCTATTTGGTGGTGTTTGCAAAGTCACTATTACTATTGCTAATAATTCAAACAAACCACTCAGCCATTTTGGCAACTCATTCTGCACTAGTGCTACGGACATGAATGACTATGACTGCACAATATATTGTTTTAGCATTGATATCACGATGTGCGCATCTGTGATAGTCACATTGCAGGATGTGCGATGTCAAGTACAGTGCCCTCCACAATTATTGGCACCCTTAGTAATTATGAGCAAAAGCAGCTGTGAAAATAAATCTGCATTGTTTATCCTTTTGATCTTTCATTCAAAAAATTCACAAAATTATAACCTTTCATTTAAGGAAAATAATTGAAAGTGGGGGGAAACTTACATTATGAAATGTTTTTCTCCAAAACATGTTGGCCACAATTATTGGCACCCTTTTATTCAAAACTTTTTGCAACCTCCTTTTGCCAAGAGAACAGCTCTGAGTCTTCACCTATAATACCTGATGAGTTTGGAGAACACCTGACAAGAGATCATAGACCATTCCTCCATACAAAATCTCAACAGATCCTTCAGATTCCAGCTCCATGTTGGTGCTTTTTCTCTTCAGTTCACTCCACTCATTTTCTTTAGGGTTCAGGTCAGGGGACTGGGATGGCCATGGCAGAAGCTTCATTTTGTGCTCAGTGACCCATTTTTGTGTTGGATTTGATGTTTGTTTTGGATCATTGTCCTGATGGAAGATCCCACCACAGCCCATTATTGGATTTCTAGCAGAAGCAGTCAGGTTTTGATTTTTTTATATGTTGGTATTTGATAGAATCCATGATGACATGTATCTGAACAAGATGTCCAGGACCTCCAGCAGAAAAATAGGCCCACAACATTAAAGATCCAGCAGTATAATTAACCGTGGGCATGGGGTACTTTTTATCCATGTGTGCACCAAACCCATCTGGTGGGTTTGCTGCCAAAAAGCTCTTTTTTTAGTTTCATCTGACCATAGAAGCCGGTCCCGTTTGAAGTTCCAGTCTTGACTGACAACTGAATATGCTGGAGATTGTTTCTGGATGAGAGCAGAGGATTTTTCTTGAAACCCTCCTGAACATCATGTGGGGATGTAGGTTCTGTTTGATATATTTTTTTAGGCTTTCTGAAACTCAAGACTCAACTAATCTCTGCAATTCTCCATCTGTGATCCTTGAAGAGTCTTTGTCCACTCAAACATTCCTCCTCACCGCACATTAGGACGATTTAGACACACGTCCTCTTCCAGGCAGATTCGTAACATCTTTAGTTGATTGGAACTTCTTAATTATTGCCCTGATGGTGGAAATGGGGATTTTCAATGCTTTAGCTGTTTTCTTACAGCCACTTTCTATTTTGTGAAGCTCAACAATCTTTTGCTGCACATCAGAACTATATTCTTTGGTTTTTCTCATTGTGATGAATGATTAAGGGAATTTGGCCTTTGTGTTTCCTTATGTTTATACTCCTGTGGAACAGGAAGTCATGGCTGGACAATTTCATGCTCCTAGTCACCCTGGTGTGCTAAAAAAATGTAAATATGAATGGGAATACACTTCAGAGATATTTTACTCATAAGAATTTCTAGGGGTGCCAATAATTGTGGCCAACATGTATTGGAGAAAAACATTTATTTCATAATGTGAGTTTCCCCCCACTTTCAACTGTTTTCCTTCAATGAAAGGTTAGAATTTTGTGAATTTTTTGAATGAAAGATCAAAAGGATAAACAATGCAGATTTATTTTCACATCCACCTTTGCTCATATTTACTAAGGGTGCCAATAATTGTGGAGGGCACTATATATATATAGGGATTGTTAATCCATATGGACCAGACACCACAGTTTAAAACACATGTGATTCTCAGAATAATTGCAATGTTTGACCCTTGTACAATGAAAGCTTATCATTTGAACGTTTTAGTTCCTGTCGGTTTAAACATTTAACCGATTTAAACCATTTGAGTGCACAAAGACGCGAAAGAGAACTCAATTCTGAATGAGTGGCTGTTTTCTGTGCGCTCACACAGTTCCCTTCCGTTCTCTTCTGTGTCTATTTGTGCCTGAGTGCACACATACGTTGTTATAACGCATTTATAACATTGAGTATCCTCTTAAATACAGCTGCTTATGGCTTAGGCGAACTAAACAACTGAGAAAGAAAACCGGATGTGTAACAGTATTTTGGATCCGCGCATTCGGTCTTAAAGTGACAACGGCCTAATATTCCTGCTGCTTTCTGTGTCATGAATGTTAATCAAACAAAAAAAGACCAAGAGAAAGATCACTTTTGTAGTTTTAACACAGATTAATTATATTTCATTTATACAGTGTTATTTTACATTTGATTATTCAATTTCTGTACCTGAAAACTGTTAGACTTACCTGAAATAGCCTATATAAAGCACTATTTATTTCATTTCAGTATCTTTGTTCTATTATATTTATTTATGCTTGTAATTTGTTCATTATTTTCTATGCGTATTTACTCACCTACAAAATCACCCCAATCATCCTAGAATGATTCATTCTTTCCAAAGAGAGCTATTCTACGGAAGAGGATTAGGGCCAAGCAACAATAAAAAAATAAAACCATCTCGAGATTAAAGTTGTTAAATTTCGAGAAAAAAGTCGAAATAAAATGTTGAGAATAAACTCATTAAATTACGAGAAAAAACTTGTTAAATTTCGAGAAGAAAGTTGAGATAAAACGTTGAGAATAAACTCATTAAATTACGAGAAAAAAGTCGTTAAATTACGAGAACAAGTTCGTTAAATTATGAGAAAAATGTTAAATTTCGAGAAAAAAGTCGAGATAAAATGTTGAAAATAAAGTCATTAAATTTTGAGAATAAAGTCATTAAATTACGAGAAAAAAGTCGTTAAATTATGAGAACAAATTCGTAATTTAACGAATTTGTTCTCGTAATTTAACAACTTTTTCTCATAATTTAATGACTTTATTCTCAAAATTTAATTCTCAACATTTTATCTCGACTTTTTTCTCGAAATTTAACGAGTTTTTTTCTCGTCACAATGTCAGTTTTTTTCCAATATCATGCAGCCCTACTAGAAATCATGTGGCTTGTTTGTTTAGACAATAAAAAGGGTGGATTTTCACTGGATAGACTCCTTTTGTAGAAAGGACAAAAATATCTAATAATTATAAATCTTCATATTCTGCACTGTACATGGCTCCTAGAAACATAGATAGATGTATATAGAATGATAGACAGATAGAACGATATATAGAATGATACAATAGACATTCTGACAGACAGAAAAATAGATAGATAGATAGTCATTAAATCATTGACACTAGAGAAGTACTGTAAGATAAACTAACATGCTTTCTAATAAAGCCTTTATTTAAAGGTACACTGTGTGAAATTTGGGAGGATCTATTCACAGAAATGCAATATAATATACATAACTATGTTTTCAGTGGTACATAAAGACCTTACAAAATGAACCGTTATGTTTTTATTACCTTAGAATGAGCCATTTCTATCACCGCGGGCCCCCCTCCATGTCAAGTCGCCATTATGCGCCGACATGTTTCTACAGCAACCCTAAATGGACAAACTGCTCTACAGAGTGCGTTTAGTCACTATGTTGTTCTTCTTCTAAATCGTTTGTGTTTTTAGAGGCAGCTTGCATCGTCACTATGTTGAATACGCACAAAGTAGTAGTAGTAGTAGTAGTAGTAGTAGTAGTAGTAGTCGTCTGGTTTATTAGAAGCAGAGACTGTTCTTTGTTAGAAGAAAGAAGAAACCTCATTGCTTCACACAAGCTACTCTCTGCTCTCTCAGACGATGTCATGTCGGCCAGACGGCCACCGTAGCTTCTCCGAAAGGGAGGGGTGCGAGAGGTGTGCGCCTTTAGTTGCAGTTTGCAACCTCACCACTAGATGCCGCTAAAATTTACACACTGCACCTTTATTAAAAATAGATGTTTAATTTCACAGTTCTAATAATTACATATTTATGATGCATAGGGCTTTCTAAAATGTTCACATTTATCCCCTGTTGAAAAAGCAGCTTAAACCCTCCTAAGTTGGTCTAGTTTGCTGGTTGTAAAGGGGTAAGGGGCTGTTGTCAGCTGGTTAGGCCAGCTAAATAAATTGAACATCAGCTTGAACAGACCGGTAGACCATCTAAACCAGGTTAAACCAGCTAAAACCTGATAATGTTGAAAAAGAATTAGTTCTTGAAATAGGTTCCGCCTGTTTTTCTGAGAGTAAATGTTCCACAGATTTGTCACACCCTTGTTGATTATCTTACTGAAACTGTTCATTGGAGAAAACAAGGGGAAATCCTAACAGACAGGAAGGTTCCCCTTTTATAAAACGAGACTCAAAATTGCAGTGCCAAAAATATTCAGGCTACAAAACAATGCGAGGGCAAAATATCTGGATGACAAATTTAAGCCTTAACGACTAACAATTGATCAGAATGATGTCACCGCCACTATTAACGACTCAAAGTATACTCCTGTGATACGTGTACAGGAATTCAGCCCACGGTGATAATCACTCTGGAGTCCGAAATATGCACATAAACAAAGGAACTCACAATGAATATGAAATAGCACAGCAGTGAAGTCAAGGCCAAAGCAATATTGTTGATCTTAGGAAGCTCGTCCCTAATAAACACAGAGGTGGGCGGTCATCACACAGAGCACAAAATAAAGAAGTCAAATTGGGCTTCGGGAGCTCTTGATTGTACATAAAAGAGCTAAAGGTGCCAAAGGTCTTTTCAATACTCGGACGTTTTGCTGAGGGAAAACATCTTTGTTCCTTTGTTTAAGTGGAGCGGCTTGTCTGGTGGTCTGATCTAAGGTGCATTATAATAGTATTGTATCCTTATGTGCAGGTCACACATGCCCAATCAAACACATGGCAGGCTGCTCCCATATTCCAAAGAACACACTGACATTCTCCATAAATAGGGGGAAGTACTTCAGATCGCTATACGCTTTAGGAAAACATGACTTCCTGATTATGTAGTAGGCCTATATGCTGATAAAATATGATAAATGTGTCTGACACATGTGCTTCCAACATCCTACCGAATTGTAAGCATGACTAAAATCCTTTTCATTGTTATAGGCCAGGGGTGTCCAAACTCAGTCCTGGAGGACCACTGTCCTGCAGAGTTTCCAAGGTGAAAATAAAGTACATTTCAATAATGTACTTAAAGTGCTCTATTTTCACACACTAATTTTGCACTTAATATACTAAAAATTCTTAATTAGTACTTCTTAAGATAATCTTAAGAGCATCTAAGTGTACTCAACTGTGCTATTTTGAGACAGTATGAAATATGAACTAAAACGTGCTTTTAATATACTATCCCTGTATTTAAAAAATATATTTAGCTACCACTTGTAGTACACTATGGGTTCAAATGCACTATAAGTGGCATCATAAAATTTTTTAAATACAGAGATAGTATATTAAAAGCACATTTAAGTTCATATTTCATACTGTCTCAAAACAGCACAGTTGAGTACACTTAGATGTTCTTAAGATGATCTTAATAAGTACTAAAGTAGAATTTTTGGTATATTAAGTACAAAAATAGTGCACGAAAATAGAGCACTTTAAGTACACTATAGAAGTGTACTTTTTTCACCTGGGTTAGCTCCAATTTAACATAACACACCTGACTGGAAGTTTCCTGTATGCCTAAAAACCTTGATTAGCTGGTTCAGGTGTGTTTAATTGGGATTGGAGGTTTTTAACAGTAGATATTGTGGTCAAAAGTGGCATTTCTGCCTCACAGCCAATAAGAAACAGATTTGTGCGTTTTCTGAACATATCAGTGTTGCTTGCTAGGACAAAACTCACCGTCACGACGTTGGAGTTGCACCTACAACTTTACCAGAATATGCTAAAGCTCTTGTTCTGGGCAGTTGCTTACCACCCTGAATTAAAAATAACCCAACTATCAAGTCTCAGTAGCGTTCCAGTGCCTAAATATGTGTGTGGCCCCTTTTAAATGCACTGTAAATGTGGGATACAGGTGATTTTTTTACCCTCCGCCGCGTTATTTCAGAGATTATCTAGTTTCTACTGACATCTACTGGTGAAGATTGAAATCGCGCCTGGATTTAAACCAGTTAGAATTATCATAGGTCAAAATGAAACTTTTATATTATATACTATTATAAAATACTAATTATAAGAAATGTGTTTCAGTTTAGAAAAAGAATTACTCCAAGGGAAAATTTTTCTGGAATTCTTTAATAGATAAGATTAATTGGATAAAAGCAGGGCTCTTACCTTTTGTGTCCCCAATAAAGTTAAAGAACTACATTTAAAAATGTTGCATAATATATACCCCACTAAAGAAATTATTTCTAAATTTGGTAATACTAGCTTGAACTGTAATTTTTGTAATGTTAGTATTGATCATCTTTTCTTCAAATGCCCCTTTGTCAAAGAATTTTGGTCTGATTTGTCAATTTTTTTGGCTTTGAAATCCAATTTGGTCATTGATTCAACTATGTGTGATATATTCTGTTATTCTTCCACATTGTAAGCAAAATATAGAATATATAGGAAATTTAGTTATTTTATTGGCAAAATATTACATTCATAAATGTAAATTTATTATGTAAATTCATAAATGTCACTTTCTCTGTGACCTTTACTATTTAATTATGACACTAAAAAAGATCAACAACAAAAAAAGTGTCAAATTTATGAATCTGCATAATGATCTTATGAATGTTACGTAAATTGCTTTAACTACATATTTTTTTCTTTAATGATTGCTTTCCTTCCCCTATTTTATGCCTTTGTTGTCCTTCATTATTTATATTATGTCATCCATTGTTATATTGAAATGTTGTTGTTCTTATTCTTACTTGCAATAAAAAAAACTATTATTAAATACTATTATATTTTATATACATACTATTATATACTATACTATTATATTATATTACATTATATTATATATTATATTATTGACATTGTTAGAGTCCTGATATAATAGACAACATTATTATAATTTATTTAATTTATCACTTAGCAGAATTTTATCCAAAATGACAAAGATTGTATTCAAGCTATACAATTTTCCTCAGTTCCTTTTTTTTTTTTTTTTTTTTTTTTTTTTTTTTTGTCAATTCAGGCTCATATTGTAGCCCACTGACAGTGAGATTTTTGATATAGACAAAAAAAATCTTACAGGTTAGTAATTTTGTCAACAGCGATCAATAAAAAAGACTTATGTTAAAGAGTTGTGTCAATTGTGTCAATCATTTCGGACGCCATTCTACTTCCTGTTTGGGGCGGGATTAGTTTTGTAAACACGCATACAATGTGAACTGCAGCAGACTGCAGACCGTCAACAGTGCATATCAGGTAAAATAACAGCAGTCCTGTTTTACATAGCTGAAGAAAGCGTAATCCGATTTTAACTGCATCCAAATTAATGTCAGTCATTTAGATGGATAAACTTACACAACTGACTGTCTTACACAAGTCAATGTCACGAGAGTGTTCGCTGTCATGTCTCAATGTATATGAGTTGCGCAATGAAGACTAACACTAGACAGTGATGATTGTATCACTATTCACAGAACAGTATCTAAATATGTTTGCTTTAAACGATACAGCTCATCTTCAGCACTTGTCTTTATGTATCAAGGAGAGAACCAGACATAAATAACACAATGGCTGCAGATTCAACAGAGAACATCCTGACTGAAAACGATGATGATATTCTCAGGTACTCTATTCCCTTACAGTGTTATTTAAAAAATGTGTATCTTAAGAAACTATCGAGAAAGCACATCAAATTGACCTTGAATGTACTTGTTTTTGAGGGTGCATTAAATTTCTCCATGTTAAAAAAACGTTTTACACCCAAAGAAATCAATAGTAGGCCTACTTTTGACAAAAAAAAACCATGAAACCGACAAGAAATCTTTCATATTGGCTTTGTCAAAACTTGACAGGCTTGTTCAGAACACAACAAAATCATGCAAAAACATGCTTTTCTTTCTTGGAGATATGACAAATGAAAACAATATGTGCTCTAAAATTGGCTCAAATCTCAAAATATGTTTGTATATTCTATAGATTTAAATATCAAACGTTTGTATTATACTATACAAACTATATACTAAAGTATATACTATGTACTGCCTACTATTTAAAATAAATAAATAAATAAATAAAGTAATATTTGAGAACACATTATTAAATTCCCCCTGGGGTGGCAACAGTATTGGTATCACATGACCTACCAAAACTACACAATTTATCTCAGGAATTTTCAGTAACTTAAAGGATTAGTTCACTTTCAAATAAAATTTTCCGGATAATTTACTCACCCCCATGTCATCCAAGATGTTCATGTCTTTCTTTTTAAATTAAGGTTTTTGATGAAAACATTTCAGGATTATTCTCCCTATCCATGGGTTTCATGTGACGTCACTGTATGTTATCGCCGCCATATTTGTGTCCGGTCACAGCTGCGCGCCCTGTTGAAGTCTATTGTGACAGCAGCTACAACTACCAGAGGAAGGCAAACAAAACGCTCTCAGAAGGTTCACAACAAGTTTACAATATATCTGGAATATGTTGTGTTATTAGCCGTTTTAACAGTCCTCAGAGAAACCCCGAACTACAATTTTATTTGATCCCAAAGTAGTTAGATTGGCGGAATTGTTGGCTTCAATCAGAAGGGACCACACCACTGGCAGCCAAACAACAATGCACAACATTAATAACTGCTGGGACTGTAATTTACATAATATTATAACGAGAACACTATTGTAATAAAGCGTTGTGAATCCTCTATGTTGTTGTTTCAACGTGTTGTTGTGGGAAGAGTGCGTCTACTGGAGTTAAACATTGATTACACAACTTGTTCAAACTTCACTTGTGCATTAGCGTCATTTAAATTTAATAAGTATAAATATCTGATTAATCTCATAAAGGATGCATTTCGTTGAGGTAAATAACCCGCAGAGCTGATGCGAGGGCTCAAAAAGTAAGGCAAAACATTAATATGATTGGGACTGTCTTCTTATACATGATATTTTAATCGTATTGTAAAATAACGTTGTGAATTCTTTGGGCTTATTTGCTGTGTTTCAGAGTTATTGACTACGTTACTTCAGTTTATGGGTTTTGATTCTCTTCAGCTTCAGCGTGCGCAGCTCAAAACAGCAATGTTTACTACTGTAATATTAAAACGTTCATGTTTTCAAAAAATGAATGCATTATTTGTAATAACTAGCACTTATATTGTTCTCGTATTATTTTCAAAAAACGCATGGTTTGGTTAATAATAAGGATCGCGAACAATAACAGATTTTTTTCCTCAAATCATCTCATTTTGATAATAACATCACTGATTGAGCTAACGTTACACGCGCTGAATGAACACCCGTAAACTGAAGCGCTTTGCTAGGTTAATTAACTCAACGAAACACATCCTATATATGGTAACTCATATATATTTATACAAGATAAACATAAAATTACAACTTATTTGCACAAAATCATGCGCGCATGAACTTGAACTAGTAACGTAGTCAGAATAGCTCCTGTTGTATTTGCGTTCTTCCTGTAACAACACGCTGAAACACAGCAACTAGAATTCACAATATTTTAATACAATAGTGTAGACAATTAAAATGTTATTAATATGACAGCCATAATCGTAGATAATGTTTTGTGTTGCTGTTTGAGCACTCGCGCTGAAGCTAAAGATGATCATCAATACAATGAAGCACTGCTGCGTTAGTTGCCATCTCAGACACAAATATGGCGGCGGCCATAGCGGAAGTGACGTCTTTGAAACCCATGGATAGTGGACTTTAAGGCAATCATTTGTGTTTATAAAACATATACAGTTGTATTTAGATAAGACCCTTATTCCTCGTCTGGTATCATTTAAAAATTTTATTTGAAAGTGAACTAATCCTTTAATCATTGTCGACAAATTCAAAACTCAAACTGGCTACTACATGATTCTACATCCGAGCCAATAGATGTCAGTATAGAGCGTAAAAGATGATTATCTTGATAAATCTGTTTTTCAGTCCTAATGACCTGTCAGAAGTGTTGGCTGCTGGAACCAAGGAATCTCACGACAAAGCCGAGAACTCGCCATTTGTCAAGGACTTCCTGAGGGGCCGAATCAAACGAGAACTTTTTAAGGTGAGTCAATTGTCTACGGACTCTTTTAGGTTTGATAAAAATGAGCCTATCTTGTTCTGACCTTCATGCTTGTGCTATTTTGTCATTTTATCAACTTCAGCTTGGCACAACTGCCCTGTACTATGTTTATTCTGCCATTGAGGAAGAGATTGAGAAGAATAAGGACCATCCCATGTTTGCCCCTCTATATTTCCCCTCTGAGCTTCACCGGCAAGATGCCTTGGCCAAAGACCTGGAGTATCTCTACGGTGAAGACTGGGAGAGCAAGATCTCCTGCTCGGCGGCCACGAGGCCCTACGTAGACCGCATTCACGAGGTGGGTCGCAACGACCCTGTTCTTTTGGTTGCGCATGCTTGGACCCGCTACATGGGTGACCTATCAGGAGGCCAGATTCTAAAGAAAGTGGCTCAGCGGGCCCTGAAACTGCCCCCTACTGGTGAGGGATTTAACTTCTACCATTTTGAGGGCATCCACAACCCCACGGCCTTCAAGAGGCTGTACCGCAGTCGGATGAACGAGCTGGAAGTGGATGCTGAGACCAAAGAGAAGCTGCTAGACGAAGCCAACCTGGCATTTAAATTTAATTTGGACGTAAGAGGATTATCAAATACTGTTTTGTTTTATTGGTCCAGATCTTTTAGGTTATGTGATGTGCATTTATGTAAATAAATACATGAATTTTTCCATGTTCTTTGCTTTTCTGTCAGGTGTTCACAGAGTTGCAGGAGATTGGGAAAGACATAAAGGAGGAAGTGCAGGACATTGGCTTCCCTGCACATGGGGATATGGGTGGAGACATCAGTAAATGTCCCTATTATGCAGCCAAAATGGGTGAGGAAGTTATTGGCGGCAAAAACATATGAATGTATAGTTTTATATTATGTATATATTTAGAAATGTTTTGTTATTTTTACTGAAATGCTTACCTCCTTGTCTGTCTAGCGGTGAGCGGAAACACAGCCTACGCATGTCAGTTCGCCAAGATGCTGCTTCGGCAATCAACAGTACAGGTGATTCTGGCCACATGGGTTGCGGCTGTTGCCGGATTGGCTGCCTGGTATCTCATGTGATCATCTTTGCCCGAGTCAACCAATCAGAAATGAAAACTGGAAACTGCTTGGCTTCAAAGTGAAAATCTTTCACTCACTAGGATATAAATGTTTAAAGACCTTAACTAGACCCTCAGTCTATACAACATATTTGTATTAAATACAATGCAAGTTTTTAGTCATACTGAGAGGGGGAAAATGAAGTTCTTTATCCTGTTTTCACTCTTAGTCGAGAGTGTTAGCACACTTTTAAGGGCATGCAAGAACTAAAGGCATTGAAGTTGCTTAAAATGAAACATTTTAATGTAAGAACTGTATCTTTGCTGTTGCACATTTTCATTGAAAATATATTCAGGTACATCACTGTGGTGCAGTGAATGATTCATAAGAATGATGTCTGACCAGATTTCTAGGTCCATGTTTTCCCAAATCATGAAAATGCAGAGGAGACTTAGACTCAGCTTTATTGTCCCATTTAGGGAAACTGATTGCAGCAAGAACACTAACCACATCCATGTACATATCAAACAAACTATTACTTCCACAAAATCAATAAAATTGTTCAAAATGCACATTAAAATACCAGACTCTATTCTTAATTAAAACATTTTGTATACTACACACACTCTCCTCCAGGCCCGAACAGATTAAAGGACTTTAAAATGAAAATAACCTCATGATTTACTCACCTTTACTTGATCGCTTCACTTCAGAAGGCCTTTATTAACCCCCTGGAGCTGTGTGGAGTACACTTATGATGGATCGATGCACTTTTTTGAGGTTCAAACAGGTGGTTTACATGCACTGCCATTATAAAGCTTAGGAGCATCAGGGTGATTATTAATATAACTCTGATTGTGTTCGTCTGAAAGAAGAAAGTCATATAAACCTTGGATGGCTTGAGGGTGAGTAAATCATGGGGTAATTTACATTTTAAAGTGAACTAATCCTTTAATGGCCAGTCACAAATGAATCTTTAGTGCAACTAGGTGGGCCCCAACTGGGCAGCATATGCAAGACCCAGCTCGGTCCCCAGTTTTAAGATTTATGTAGACACTACAAGGTGGCTACATGGGCTGAAATATGGGTTGTAAGTGGGTTTGTCCACGGCTTCCATGTTGGCCCCGTGCCAATCGCCCATGTGGGTTTTATACAATATTTTACTGGGTTTTCATATGGGCCCAACTTGGCAACATATGCAAAGCCCATATGGGTTCCATCTTCAAGCTCAATGACCACAGAGATTTTTTAATGCCTGAAATAAGGTCTATGCTTAACACAAGCTCAGGATATTTTCATGATTTATTCTACAACATACAGGTGCTGGTCATATAATTAGAATATCATCAAAAAGTTGATTTATTTCACTAATTCCATTCAAAAAGTGAAACTTGTATATTATATTCATTCATTACACACAGACTGATATATTTCCTTGTTTATTTATTTTAATTTTGATGATTATAACTGACAACTAAGGAAAATCCCAAATTCAGTATCTCAGAAAATTAGAATATTGTGAAAAGGTTCAATATTGAAGACACCTGGTGCCACACTCTAATCAGCTAATTAACTCAAAACACCTGCAAAGGCCTTTAAATGGTCTCTCAGTCTAGTTCTGTAGGCTACACAATCATAGGGGAAGACTGCTGACTTGACAGTCGTCCAAAAGACAACCACTGACACCTTGCACAAGGAGGGCAAGACACAAAAGGTCATTGCAAAAGAGGCTGGCTGTTCACAGAGCTCTGTGTCCAAGCACATTAATAGAGAGGCAAAGGGAAGGAAAAGATGTGGTAGAAAAAAAGTGTACAAGCAATAGGGATAACCGCACCCTGGAGAGGATTGTGAAACAAAACCCATTCAAAAATGTGAGGGAGATTCACAAAGAGTGGACTGCAGCTGGAGTCAGTGCTTCAAGAACCACTACGCACAGACGTATGCAAGACATGGGTTTCAGCTGTCGCATTCCTTGTGTCAACAGACAGCGTCAGAAGCGTCTAAAGACAAAAAGGACTGGACTGCTGCTGAGTGGTCCAAAGTTATGTTCTCTGATGAAAGTAAATTTTGCATTTCCTTTGGAAATCAGGGTCCCAGAGTCTGGAGGAAGAGAGGAGAGGCACACAATCCATGTTGCTTGAGGTCCAGTGTAAAGTTTCTACAGTCAGTGATGGTTTGGGGTGCCATGTCATCTGCTGGTGTTGGTTCACTGTGTTTTCTGAAGTCCAAGGTCAACATAGCCGTACACCAGGAAGTTTTAGAGCACTTCATGCTTCCTGCTGCTGACCAACTTTATGGAGATGCAGATTTCATTTTCCAACAGGACTTGGCACCTGCACACAGTGCCAAAGCTACCAGTACCTGGTTTAAGGACCATGGTATCCCTGTTCTTAATTGGCCAGCAAACTCGCCTGACCTTAACCCCATAGAAAATCTATGGGGTATTGTGAAGAGGAAGATGCGATATGCCAGACCCAACAATGCAGAAGAGCTGAAGGCCACTATCAGAGCAACCTGGGCTCTCATAACACATGAGCAGTGCCACAGACTGATCGACTCCATGCCACGCCGCATTGCTGCAGTAATTCAGGCAAAAGGAGCCCCAACTAAGTATTGAGTGCTGTACATGCTCATACTTTTCATGTTCATACTTTTCAGTTGGCCAAGATTTCTAAAAATCCTTTCTTTGTATTGGTCTTAAGTAATATTCTAATTTTCTGAGATACTGAATTTGGGATTTTCCTTAGTTGTCAGTTATAATCATCAAAATTAAAAGAAATAAACATCTGAAATATATCAGTCTGTGTGTAATGAATGAATATAATATACAAGTTTCACTTTTTGAATGGAATTAGTGAAATAATCAACTTTTTGATGATATTCTAATTATATGACCAGCACCTGTAAAGACAAAATACCCCAATCGTGATTGTTTTAAGCTTTTATGTGTTTTGAAAAGGCTGGTAGCTAAACAGTTAAACACTGCTTCAGACCAAAGTCACGTGATTTCAGCAGTTTAGCCGTTTGATAGGAGAACCGAATCACTAATTTGATACAAAAGATTCATAAAGCTCAGAAGCTTCATGAAGCAGTGTTTTGAAATCGGCCCATATAGATATTGTTGAAAAGTCGCTATTTTGGTTTTTTGGTGCACAAAATGTTTTCTCATCGCTTTATAATATTAATATTGAACCACTGAACTCACATGAACTGTTTCAAATAAGTTTTTAGTACCTTTAGGACCTTGAGAGTTTGAATGGCTTTGCTCTCAATAGAGGAGAGCAAAGCCTGAGCCATCGGATTTCATCAACAATATCTTAATTTGTGTTTGAAAGAAGAACGAAGGTCTTACGGGTGTGGAATGACATGAGGGTGAGTAATAAATGACATTATTTTCATTTTTGTGTGAACTAACCCTTTAGCATTACACATTTAAACGTCATCACGTCAAACAGGTAAACTGATCTACTCACTAGTTGCTTTCACAGCCTCTTTGTGTTTGTACTCGCACTCTTGCAAACTATTCCAACCTAAAACTTCCAATTTGTAACTTGCAGATTGGAAGAGTTTTGGGAAGCTTAGTGATCGTGACATTGAAGTCATGTGACTGTGCTGTATTTCGTTTATAGTATAACTATCATTTTTAATTCTGGAATGGTGAGTGTATTTAGACTTTAATTGTGTTCAAGTTATGTTCATTTTTTGATAAAAAAAAAATCATAAACTTTTATTGGTCACAGAACTTATTTTCTGCAGTAATCCAAAAGCCAATAAAAAAAATCCTATTGGCTTTTTTGTCAAGGAAACCAGGGTGATGCGAAGTGGGTTTGGCCTACAAAAATATGTCATCACTGCAGCACTCTGTTATCATTTTTCATTAATTATGTGAGATAAAATCAATAACACATCTTTATTTGTCAGTTTTCTATTAGAAAACAAAATCCAATGGCGTATGACATGACATTAAATAACACACATAAATTCATGACAAACTCCCAAAAACCTTCTCAAATGCATTTTTGTCCACCACCCGCCCCAGTCTGGTAGAGAAGTACATCATATCAGAACTGCTGTAGCGCTTTAAACGAAGGATCGGTTCTCCTTTGGTGTCCCCTGAATCTCCCAGAGTCAGGACATCAGACACAGGCATGTATACGTCCCGTCTGTGACCCCAGAAGCTCAGGTGGGACACCTTTAAGACGGTCTGCGATGAATCCAGATACATCATGCCAACCACTCTTCTGACATAGTGGCTTATGGAGTACAGCATGATGCCAGCAAACACTGCTATGCCTGTGGTGTAACTCATCAGCATTCCTGAGGCCTGTCCCTGCAGGTAGAGGTAATACACAGAGGGCAGTAAGACGACAGTGATGCCCGTCTGCATCAGTTTGAGTCTTGAAAGAGCTCGCAGACCTTTGATAGCCGGGAAAGCATAAATTAGATTGTATTTCCTTGATGCAAAGTCAGAGCAGAATGACACAGGTTGAATCTGCAGGGGGCGTGAGACTGTAATGGGCATCCTTCGACCCACGTGTGCCAGATCTCCGCTGTATTGCACGTGAGCTTGTGAAATGAGTCCCGCATGATGACCCCGGCACACATACAGAGGAAGACGGGAAAAGCGTGCTGGCATTGACTGAGGAGACAGTAACCATGGCAACAATAGTTATAATTAGTACATCGACTAAAATCAACTTATTAACTTTGTTAATATAGCCCACTTGCTTAAAAATATTTTTAACAAGTTTATTTTTATTGATAAAATTAAAGAAGGAAAATCCTGTGAACTCAGATTGGTGTTTTAGCCTGCTAATATATGATAATGACAGAGAAATACACCAAAAACGGCCACAATAATTCAATAAAATGTATTATTAGTAACAATTTGTGCTGTTTTGAACGCACTTACCATCTCTACACAAGTTCAGTGCATCGCGCAGTGCTTTTGTGAAGCTGGACATAATAGAAAGTCATGCCACTTCAAAATAAAAGTCCTTGTTTTTTTTATTGCTATACAATAATTTTATTTTAACTTGTCAAATTTAAAACTGGTAAAATATAAAATTAAGCAAATAGTAAACGTTTCTTGTTTCTTTTTTTTCGATTTTTCTTATATAAACCAAAATCCTTTACGTACATGTACGTTTATGTCTTACTCAATATGATAAAAGTATGTCAAGGGCAATCCTTGAGTGACTTTGGAGGACATTTGTTGCCGTAGTCTAGGCAGCTGAGACATAATAATGACAAATAAAATACACCACACAAATAGTCAAAATAATATAACAAAATGTATTACATTAACAATGTATGCAGTTTTGATATCACTTATCTCCACAAAAGTTCATTTCATCGCACAGTGCTGCTGTGAACCTATGCACTTCAAAATAAAAGTCAGTTTTTAATCGCAATAAAATAATTGTATATAAACTTGTCAAATGCAAAAAACCAAACAAACAAAAAAACTAATAATATTATATTAAAAACGAATAATAACAAACTGTTGTCTTTATGTTTTTGCTAAATTTATAGTCGTCAACCAAAAATCATTTGCGCACAGGGACTTTTATGTCTTAGTCGAGTTATCAGTTTCTATTGTAGGAAGTGTCCACCACGGCATCGCATGGACAGTTATTATATTAGATATCTTGCGCTCTTTACTCGTAAAGCAGGTTAAACAGGTTATCCACACGCAGTGTTAATGCATTTATTTAGGATGTCTTTAATATCACTTGATGCCCTTTATTGTGATGAGGTCAGGAGTCACGCGCGCACTTTCGCGATGTATTCGTGATGTCATCGATACATTTTCATGACAGTTCATTAATGCAAGCAGGTTTCTGACACACAGCTGTGTGTGGCAATGAATGACTCAAGACTGAACACTCCTGTGTCAACATTTTGAAGACACTCACTCGCTATGCGGATTTTATCTTATCCTTCGAGCAGAGTCTTTGATTAGTTGCAGAAATAGCTCTTATTTTGGGGTTTGTAGGTTCGTTTCCTCATCATGCTTCAGTTGGGAGATGGGCTCACACTATTCTCTACTGTCTTCATCGTGGTTCTGGTGGGAACCAGAAGCGCCGTCTGGCCCACGGTGCTCACGGCCTCTCTCTACCTCTTTCTGGTGATGTTTCGGTTTCCCCAGGTGCCCTCCAGCCGGGCCAGACAGGTGCTGCGGCCCGGGGCTAGAGCGTCGTCGAACGGCGTGTCAGCGGTGGCTCACCGCGGTGGTGGACACGACGCTCCCGAGAACACCATAGCTGCTATACAGATGGTGAGCACATTAATTTCTGTTTAATGCTTAAGTTTCCCCCCATTTAATTTAAAGTCTGTATGCTTATTTTTAAAGGCCATGCAGAAAGTGATATTGTACAGGTAGGCTATCACTGATGTCCTAAGAAAACACCTGTGTCACATGATCATCGACAGCGTGAACGAATGGAGTCGGAACTTTTTAATGTATTGGTTGGTTCAAACAAATTTTTTTGTTTGTTTGTTTTTTTAACGAATTAATTAAAGGTAGGGTAGGCATTTTCGGAGAGGCTAGAGGGTATGCACGTGACGTCACCGTCGGCCAGGGTTGCCAGGTTTTTCCACTACAAAACCCGTCCAATTACTCCTCAAAACTAGCCCAAAATTAGCCCAGTGGCACTTTAGTGGGGTCCTACGGTAAAAATCGCATTCCGGGGGGTAAAATGAGCGTTTTTGGCGTGGATCCCCTGGTTAAATTCGCATTCCATGGACTAAATATCACGTTATTTTGGGTCGATTCAACCCACGGCAACAGTGTAAAAGTAGCCCAATAGAGTACCTCAGAGATTACATGTTTTTGTAGGCCAACCTGGAAGTTGGCGGCGCAGGGGTTCCCTAGATCGAAAGCCTATGCATTTTTCCCATAGACTTTTGGAAAATCGCTAAAAATAAGCTCTGTGTTTAACAAAGGGTTATGACGCTCACACGTTTTGTCTATCAAGATAATCTTTAAAAGTTAACACAGCATTTATACATTTTGAAGCCTAAATAAAGTCGTCAGATGTAAAAGACTACCAGTAGGCTATAAACGGACTACAGCACACCATGATCGCGGATCAACGTCAGCTCCACCAAGCTTCCTCAAACTTTATTAAAAAAACAACTTTATTTAAAAACATGCTCGCTGATTATTATCTGCGCTGTGTATGAATACTTATCCACTTTTTCATGAGAAATGCTGTCCAAATGTCCTGTTTGTCATGATGACGTCTAAAGTCCCCGCCAAAGGAAGTAGTCCCTTTTAGCAACTTGTTAGCAACCGCCGTTTTTAAGACACAATAAAGGTTTAAAAAGTCACAAGTGGGTTATAACTGGTGTGTTTTATGTCATAGATTAAAATGTGAAAATATTTAGAGGCTTTGTTAACCACAGACCTTATTTCAGGCGATTTAACAAAAACCTGTTCAAAAACCCCATAGACTTTAGGGCGATGGAATCGGAAGTCCTAAAACGCTAACTCGCTTCCGGGTTTTGCCTACAAAAACACGTCAGCCCTGAGGTACTCTATTCTGCGGACTTGGCAACACTGCCGTCGGCCGTTGTGAATGCGGTTATGCCCACTGAGTGGTTTTCTGCGTGAAGCTGCGATAAACATTCAAAACGGGAAAGAGCTTTGCGATTAGACACGAAATCTGAGGTATATTTTTTACAGACTGCTGAAAGCTACAGAAAAAAGAAGCTAAGGAATCGATGCAATTCACTGGACTGGCAGAGAAACATGGATTTGCAGTTATCGTTTTGTGTCAAACTGTTGGATTTTGGGGTAAAATCTACCCTTTATATTATATTAATTATTTACCATCTTATATATTATATTATATTAAAGGTACCCTCGAATCAGAATTTGAATTTACCTCGGCATAGTTGAATAACAAGAGTTCAGTACATGGAAAAGACATACATTGAGTTTCAAACCCCATTGTTTCCTCCTTCTTATGTAAATCTCATTTGTTTAAAAGACTTCCGGAAAACACTCGGATCTCAACATAACACCGACTGTTACGTAACAGTCGGGATCATTAATATGTATGACCCCAATATTTGCATAATGCCAGCCCATTCGACGCATTAGACAAGGAAAGGCAGTATTAACGGCTGGATCTGTGCACAGACAAGGTAAGCAAGCAAGAACAACAGCGAAAAATGGCAGATGGAGCAATAATAACTGACATGATCCATGATATCATGATATTTTTAGTGATATTTGTAAATTGTCTTTCTAAATGTTTCATTAGCATGTTGCTAATGTACTGTTAAATGTGGTTAAAGTTACCATCATTTCTTACTGTATGACGGAGACAAGAGCCGTCGCTATTTTCATTTTTAAACACTTGCAGTCTGTATAATGCATAAACACAACTTCATTCTTTATAAATCTCTCCAACAGTGTGTAATGTTAGCTTTAGCCACAGAGCATAGCCTCAAACTCACACAGAATCAAACGTAACCATCTAAATAAATACTTTACTCACATAATTCGAAGCATGCATACAGCATGCATGACGAACATCTTGTAAAGATCCATTTGAGGGTTATATTAGCTGTGTAAACTTTGTAAATGCGCTGTAATATAGTCGACAGCTCATGTGGCAGAGGAAGCACATCTCTTAAAGGGGCCGTGCTGAAAAAATCAGTGCATAGTTAATGATGCCCCAAAATAGGCAGTTAAAAAAATTAATTTAAAAAAATCTATGGGGTATTTTGAGCTGAAACTTCACAGACACATTCAGGGGACACCTAGGACTTATATTACATCTTGTAAAAAAACAATCTAGGGCACCTTTAATTATTTACCATCTTATATATCTTATATAAATGGGTGTTTTTAAATAAACACTGACAAAAAACTATATTAGTTTTAGGGATTGGTCAATATGACGATATAGATAACATGATATAAGTGATCACCCGGGTTTAGACCTATCTATATTGTATTTATAGAAAGCGTTCACAGGCATAATGTTAATGTAAATTACTTGTACCATCTGACTGCTGCAGATTCATTTGATAGTGTTGTCATAGACATGAATAAATCCGAGTCTGAGGACATTAACAGCTCCGGGTAGAATGTCACAGAAGATATATGTACTAATATAATATTTAAACCTCTTTGCTATCAGGATGTGTTTCAACCAGTATAACAAAAGTGTTTAAAAAAAAAGTTGCCTACTCTACATTTAAAGCGGTTCATTGACAGAAAACAGAAAATCATCTCTTTCGAACATGTTTGACTCGTGATGAGTGTTGCAATGCAAATAAGTATAGATTTAGATTAAAACTGGTAACATTTATGCATCAAAAGTGACTTACAATAGAGGAGCAGAGCCAGCAAACAATATTCGCAGTTTACAATGTCACATTTATTGGAAAGCTATATTAGAAAACAAGCTAGAGCAGATGAGATATGCAGAAAAGCATTTTTTTTTTACCATTCAACAAACCTGTCGCTTGTTTTTTCAATCACATAAACGCTTTCTGTGTTAATGGCCCCTTAGCCAATCAGATAACTTGAAGTTGACTCTCTGCCAATGAATGAATGAGGGGGCGGGGCTAACCAATTGTTTGTATTTTTATATTCTTTTACTGCACTTTGACTATTATATGTCTGCTTTCATGCACATGTGATCAGCATCACATGCTCAACCGCAGAAGCTCATTTCTTGTATTACACATTGTGAAAGCATTGCGATAACTGTGGTTTTCCTCAATCTACAGATCTAAGCACTGGTTTCTTCCTCTTTAAATGACTCTAATTTGTAACTGAAAGGCAAGTGAGAATGGAGCCACGGGTGTGGAGCTGGACCTGGAGTTCACCGCTGATGGAGTTCCCATACTGATGCACGACGACACCGTAGACCGAACCACAAACGGATCGGGACCACTGAGCAAGATACTCTTCTCTGAACTGCGCAAACTAGACGCAGCCGCCAAACACCGATTCAGGTTAGCTGGGAAGAACGACAGACTTGTTTCAAACATAGAGTATAAATGAGCAAGACCAACTTGAAGACAGCAGGTGGTATGTTTTTGTTGGTTGCCGAGCAGTGACCGTTTCCGAGGTGAGAAAATTCCGACGCTGCAGGAGGCTGTAGAGGAATGCATCAAGCGCCAGTTGACCATCTACTTTGATGTCAAAGGCCATCCAGATGAGGTACTTACATTGCTCTGCATGAGTACATTGTTGGTGGAGCTTATTGATTTAATGATTCCTGCATCAGGAGACCAGAATGATAATGCTTTCATGTTGTTATCTGTTGTCCATAGGCAGCTGCAGCACTGAAAGAATTATTTCGGAAGTATCCAGTGCTCTACAACACAAGTATCGTCTGCTCATTTGAGCCCAAAGTCATCTATAGGGTAACATAATTCAGTTTAATTGCTTCTGATGGGACTTGAATTTCCTCTTAGAACATTTTTTAGACTGAGATCACCTCTTTTCCAGATGAGGCAGGCGGATCCTAATGTGGTGACCGCATTGACCCATCGGCCATGGAGTCTGAGTAATTTTGGCGATGGGACGCCGCGATTCTCATCCGCGTGGAAACACCACTGGATGCAGGTGTTGGACGTGCTCCTCGACTGGGCCCATCATCACCTTCTGTGGAACCTGTGCGGAGTCTCTGCCTTCCTGGTGCAGAAGAACTTCATCTCGCCGTGAGTCATTATCTCATTTCCAAAACTGGTCATTTCATTTTATATAATTATTGTGAAGACATGTCATTATGTGCATCACACTACTGTAAGGTCTTTAACACACCTACCACAGGTCCTGAAATAAATTGCAACATTCACAGTAAAGCAACCACTGTATATAACCCAGCTGCGGCTCGTCTGTGAGGGCAGGTGTGGCAGAGCCCCACCAAAATATTCATCCAAAACATAGACCTCTATATAAACTGGACCAATAATAAATTGTAAATGTCTTCAGAATTCTGCAACAAATATTTTTCAGATATTCAAGACTTTTTTTTTAAGTCGTAAAGTGAGCGGAAAATATTCAAATTTAAAGGATTAGTTCACTTTCAAATAAAATTTCCTGATAATTTACTCACCCCCTTGTCATCCAAGATGTTCATGTCTTTCTTTCGTCAGTCGAAAAGAAATTAAGGTTTTTGATGAAAACATTCCAGGATTATTCTCCTAATAATGGACTTCAATGGACTCCAAACGGTTGAAGGTCAAAATTACAGTTTCAGTGCAGCTTCAAAGGGCTTTAAACGATACCAGACGAGGAATAAGAGTCTTATCTAGTGAAACGATCTGTCATTTTCGAAAAAACAACAATTGATCGCCTTCCAAGTGGTTCTGCCAAAACCGCATTTTCATATTCTTCAAAAAGCTTACGCTGTATGTCTTACACCTTCCCTATTCTGCTTACGGAAAAAATGGAACTGGCGTCACGTTCGTTCCACAAGTAGAATAGGGAAGGCGTAGGACATACAGCGTAAGCTTTTTGAAGAATACGAAAGCGCGGTTTTGGCAGAAGCACTTAGAAGGCGATCATTTGTTTATATAAAGCATATACATTAACATTTCTTTTCAACTGAAGAAAGACATGAACATCTTGGATGACAAGGGGGTGAGTAAATTATCAGGAACATTTTACTTGAAAGTGAACTAATCCTTTAACGCAGGGATTCCCAAAGTGAGCTGCCACCAGGGGGTGCGCAAAAGGAAAAATGTAATGGCGGTCTGTTTTTTTAAGTGGGATTTTTCCATACAATAAAAAAACATGAAGAGTAAACATTTCCTTTGTAATCGCTTTTATTTTAAATAAAAAAAACTATAATTTATTAGTTTTTGATAGAAACGTAGAAAAAGTGTGACAACTCGTTTCATTCATTCCATATATATATTATAAATATGCTTAACTGGCTGAAATCAGGGAAACTGTCAAGTGGGACGTCTTATGATAAAGTTGTTAGTCACGAAGGAGGAGAGGGACCAAGAGAGTGAGGATTTGGAGGCAACAGAGATGGTAAAAACAAAGCTTTGTTGCGTTTTTTTTTTTAAGTGGGGATTGGGGGTGCGCCAACCCGGTTGGGACATAGAAGGGGGTGCGCAGGAAAAAAAATTTGGGAACTGCTTTAACGTATGGCTTCAGTAGGCAAGTATTATTATCAGGGCCTAAAATTAACACTTGCCAATCGCCAAATGCAAGTAAATGAGTAAATACTCATTGGCGAGTATATGAAACATTCACCACAGCACTTATGTCATGCATTTAACCAAAAAACAGTCAAGAACATGGAGGTAAATCTGAAATTGAATCTGTGTATCTAAACATCAGCGCCGTCTACAGTGTGTATTACACTTTGAGATGGTCACTGTGTTTTCTTTCATCAGGGACTATGTGCAATACTGGGCAGCCCGAGGTGTGGAGGTGGTGAGCTGGACGGTGAACACGGCTGTAGAGAAGCAGTACTACCAGCAGCTACTGAAGGTCAACTACATCACCGACAGTCTCGTAGAAGACTGTGAACCTCACTACTGAAACGACACAATGTACAATCATAAGATTAGGCCTTTTATAATTCGACCAACTAATCTCTGTTGTCCTTTACTCAAAATATCACAATATGTATCTGTATTGAATTGCTTTGATTTAGGCAGCATGCATTAGAGACAAATTTACAGGGTAAAAAAAGTGTTATGTGCAATTTACAATATGGGAGATGTAAATATCATATGTTCGAATGTACTGTACACCCCCACTCAGGTGAGCCAAATTATGACTATATAGATTTTATTACATAATTAATTTGATACAATTACAATTTTAATGCCGATATTCAATGAAGAAGGTCATTTTTCGAAGTTTATTTAATAAGCCTGCTTTTCTTTTAATTCGTGTGGAAACTGCATTGAAAAAAATTGTTGCGCTACTGAATATTCAGTCTACTGTACGGCTTCTCGCTCATTCATGACATGAGTTGTGCATACCTTGGTATTTAGGTTTGTTTCATGTTTGAGTATTAATAACTAATGGAACAGGTTACATTTAAAATAACACATCTATAATTATATATTCCAAATAGGAGGCAAGAAATTTATAAGCAATAACAGTGGTCTTGATCTGAGGTCAGTTCTCAGGCAGCTACTAAATGCCAACCGGAAATACTAATTCAGGATTATTTGAAAGTGGCATGTTTATCTGTTTTCTCTGATGATTACAATAAAATAAAATGATTAAATTCTTAATTAGGAGTCATTTTGTCCCAAAAGCAGGGATGCAAACAGATAAAGGGGAAAAAGGTGAGAACACTGCATGGGGCGGGGACATGCTTCGCACAATATGTTTAAAACAAATTGCTTTACATGCTCATTTGTAGTTACTCTAAAGGATTTTTAATTTATTTTTAATACCGTATATATCCAAAACTGTAATGCAGGATATTTAAGATAATATTTTCTGATTAGACTGCAATAATGAGCTAAACTGCAAACTGTTTGCCCTCTCTCTCTCTCTCTTCACCGTTCCCACATCTCAGACTTCAAATACATAAAATATTCCCCTTTAAAGACATTAGTTTTTAAAGTAAGAGTAAAGGAAACAATGTACAGTACTTATTGAAACAACTAAGTACCCTTGTAAGACCCCCATAAAAACACTTTCTCATTGGATCTATGCAAATCCCATAAGTGACCTATTTTGATCTCAAAAAGGTGAGGAGTTTGCATCTATGCACAAGTTGCTTTTCAAGGACTGTTGTACAATAGTTGTTGTGTAACAGTTGCATCAGACAGTTTTCCATTCTTATATTCGATCACAAGTTTTTAATGAGTGAAAGGTGTAACTTCAGTACCTGCATCGCAGATCAGTGAGATTAAGTTTAATTAACACAAACAGCAAGGTTCAGGACTGTTAATGTTTATCAGGTAAAGCCTGTCTGGCTCCCACATGGTGCGCGGAGCGCCTCATAGCTGCGCACATTTACGCAAACCCTTGCCTTGCACAGTTTAATCAGTTGTATGTTTGAAGGCATGAAGAAACTAATGTTTAGATTTTACACAAGAGCCCGTTGCTTGCATGGTTCCCACGTGGTGCGTGAAGCGCCTCATTGCAGCGCACATGTGCGCGGCATGAAGTTATCATTACGCAGTCGCTTTTTGTGCGCGTTTATCAGTAGTACGTGTGTCGGCATGATGAAACCCGTGTTTAGACTGAACACAGCGCGCGCTTGATGGTCCACAAGGTGAGTAGGTGAAAGGTGACCCCGGGTGTACGTCGCGGGGGGCGTGTCGTGACGTCACGGAGGAAGGTTGCGATCTGAACGTCCGAATTTTACAGTAGAGTCCAGACTGAACCAGAACTCAGAAAGTTTCTCAGCAGCGACACATCGCACACCGGACACTCAGCGAATTAACCCGACGCATAATTAGGGTGATAAACGCTCTTAACCTTGATTGACCTTACGCCTGCTGTAAGTCCAGTCGCATATGTTGGCTGCAGGCGCCTGAACGACAGATTTGCGAACCGGATCGACGCTGCTTATTTCCAAGGTGGCTGCGTCAAGAGAGCTCCGTCCTGAAGGGGGATCGCGTGACGTTTTCTGGCGTGCATATAATCGTGACATTCGCACTGACCGATCCGTAGACCTCGCGTGGATCTATCGTGCCGCAGGGGTTCTTCAGAAACCGTCTCTCACATGATGTACACAATAACCAGAGGTCCCAGCAAACTTGTTACACAACGGAGAACAGGTACAGTTTTGAACAGCATGCACAGTCTATAATACATATCAGCGCAATCGCCATCATTGAAAGGTAATTTAACGCTATTATAGTTGATATTTTAAGAATAAGTCACGAATGACCCTTTATTCTGGTTGCTGATATTACTTTAGAGACGTATTAACAGATGATATTTCTTGCAGGCCCTACGCAACAGATTGAGAGCAAAGCCAACGACCTGAAACAGAAGCAAAGCCACTGGCTTGCATCGGAGTGAGTAATAAAATTTATATGTAATACCTGAGCTCGCGATGCTCTCCTTCACGTGAGTTTAGTGGCTGAGGGGAACTTAAGAATGGTTTAACTGCACCTTTAAAAATGCCCCGAATGTTTCCCGACGCCCATGTTTCGTTTATAAGCTTAATATACTTAAAAGTATCCGTACCGAGCTAGTTGCCCTCATTTATAAACCAGGACGTCCTTTTTTACGCCTTTCCCAAAGTCCCTTGTTTTTTTTTTCTGACGCCGTGTGACCTTGCAAGTGTAGCGCGTGCGCGTGAGCGCGTGGAAAGACGGCGTGTTTGAAGAGTCTGTCGCGATACTATTCGTCTTCCTTTCTGTAAAAGGTTTAATAACTAATCTTTTGGAGTTATTATAATGCTGCGAACACATGCTTGTCACACCCCCCTTTTATTCCCACAAGGACGTTGTCCAGCTCCGCGTGCTGCTTTCTGAGTCGCAGCGAATTTTACGACACACATTCGCGTTTGTGTCTGTCATTTGTGTGTTTGATATTTCAATAACGATCGATTTATGTTTTGATGATATAATCAGCAACTGGGTTTCATAACGTGTGGCTGTCACTATAGAAACGACATCGTGTAAGGAAGGAAGTATTTGGCCTTAAAGGAACAGGTCACCCCAAAAATCTTCTTCGTTTTCTCACCCTCAAGTCTTTGCAAACATGTATCAATATGTTGAAGAATGCACACGCTCTCATAATGAAAACCATTGGGTAGGCTTTTTAAATTAATAAACAATTAGTATGATAAATTAATGCAATGTAAAAAGAAAAGGATCAAGGATTATTGAAACCCATATTGATCAATGCAATTATTGTATATCTTTTAATTTCCCTTTGTGTAGTTCACCAGCACCGAAGATTGTATTTCACCGGCTGAACGGAAAGCGGTACCACAGATCCACCTCTCCAAAAGCTGCCAGTACTACTGAAGGATTCACCCCAGCACACGAGGAGAATGTCCGATTTGTTTATGAGGGTGAGTGAATTTTCCAGAACACCAGTATTTTGGTTACCTTTATGTTTAAGACCTTGAGGAGGGCCAAGGTTTTGCCAGGACCATAATGAATTTTGAAGAGAGACCAACTGGATTCAAGGCTGCACAATTACTCACAAATGTGCTGCTTGTCACATGAGTTTAATGGTGCATATTAGATGTCTGAGCTATTACCACAATTCTGAATGACTAGGGTTGTACTTTGAGAGGTAAGTTCACTAGAGTTTGTGTGAAGAAGGGCAGTTGTTATCTTCAAGAGGAGGGTTTTTGTCTGGAGGCCAGACTCCACCTCCACAGGCTGATGCAACAGCCCCTCAAGGGCAGGTTTTATGCTCTTTTGTACAATGACAGGCTTAATGTTTTCTCAAACTGCTTTAGAGTCAATAGAAAAGAGTTGTACAATCCGGTAAAATCGCACAATGGTTTAGGGAGTGTAAAGGAAGTGATCAGAATTGGTAAAATGTGTCCCCTTATTTTTCTGCCAAGTTCCCAATGAGAAGAACATGTTTTACCAGCTGTAAATTGTTCTCTGGTGGAGTACATGGCACTGTTTTCAGAACTACTGTGTTGTGACATAAAACATGTATTCTGAAATAATATGCCATTTACAGTGACCCCATACTTTGGTTTTTGTTTACTGAATAAAGGATTTTAAAAGCCATTCAGATTCAGACTGATTGACAAATGAATCCATCAATGAATCATTGAATCAGTTCATTTTGTGAATTTGTTTCAAAATTTATTGAAAATAATCAACTAAAAACAATAACTGACTTCTAACTCAGACATCAGTATGGTTTTCTGGAAAGTTTTACACTGCATAAGAGCAATATATAGCTGATTAAATATTTTAGCACTGTATGACTTGAGATACAAGACACTTAAATACACTAGATATAATTTTTCTATACTAGTGGGTGCTATAGTTCATTTATGTAAGTGAGGATTGCAAAATAAAGTAAACTGTGAGTATTATTACCCAAAAATTCTTCATACAGTGGACTACCAGTAAAATTGATGATAATTTGGGACCAAAAATTATTCAGACACTTTGACCTGACCATGTTTTGCTTAAGTGTTATCTGACATAGTTAAACTGTGAGATCTTGTCATATTTTATTACCTGTATTAATGAATGAAATGTTCAAGGTGTCTGAATAAATTTTGGTTTGACTGTATATCATTTTTTAAAAGTAAAAAATACCCCCACCCCCCTCCCATATGATATGACATATCATTTACCTAATACAATTTATGGTATACATGTTTACTGATACAATATTCATTTATTTTTTTATTTTTTTGATTGCAGCTTGGCAGGAGGTGGAACAGAAGCTTGGAGAGGGATCCCAGCCGGAGAACGGGAAAGGCCCGGTGCAGTACGCGGAAAGAAGCCCCAATCCCGGCATGAAAAGTCAGTGTATGGCTTCTGTCCTATTTACTTTCTTTAAATAGTCTCTACTCTGCTGACTTGTTCTTTCTGCTCAGCCCCTTGTGAAGGTCTTCACTGTCAGTAGGATATATTCACATTATTCAAGTAAAAATAAAAATTCTATTATTTACTCACCCTTATGTCATTCCAAACTTGCATGACTTCCTTTCAGGATATATTTTGAAGAATGTTCATGTTGCTTTCACACTATGAAAGGGGGAAAAAAGTGTCTATTTTGTGTGGAATTGTTTAATTCAAATAGGGTGCAATTTTAAAGAACTTACCTAGTTTCTTTTTTGACAGATTTTGTGCCTATTGATCTTGAGGAGTGGTGGGCCCAGCGTTTCCTGGCCAACATTGTCAACCTGTCATGACAGGTGCATGATGGGGCATGAGGAGATGTGGCTGAGTGGTCCTGACTGAGGCAGTGCAGGCTGACTCTCCTGATGAGCTCAGGTGATAATGTGAGAGATTCGCACGCTGTGTGAAATCAGCCCTTCCTGTGGAACTGTTTGCCCAGCCGGACACAGATTCTCTCTCGTGCACACGCAAGATGATCAGAGATTTTTCTTCTGCTTTTCTTTCTTTTGTTAGAATATGAGATGTCTGTTTTTCTCCACAGATCTTTGCAAAAAAAGTGATGTTATAAAACAAACAAAAAAAGTTCAGTAAAATTTTTTTCAAGACATCTTAGTTCTGTGATCTTTTTTTTTTTTTTTCTCACTGTTGTTTACAATCTGAAATCATGGGATGGATTTTGCAAAGAAATTTATGGGTCATATTTTTTTTTATTTCTATTTTTTGCATTGTTATTTTTTATAATTACAAGTGGAAAAACAAAAAAAATTGTGATACAATAATGAAAATCAGAATTTCTGGACACATTATATTACATATACTTACATATGTAGTTTACAATTTTTTTTTTACATTACATTACAGGCTAAAGCCAATTGGGTGGGTGCAGTTAAATGTGCCTGTTTGTCATGAAAATATTGTCAATGCAAAATTTGTTCAAATATGACCCGCACATTTCATGACTTGTTTTTGGCTAGGAGTTTGTTTGAGAGAGGCACATTTGGAATGAATATATATTGAAAGAATATATAAAGCAGCTGGATGAAATTTAATTACAACGATATAGTTGAAATGAACCAATTATTGTATAAAAACATGAGACGCATAAAGAAATGTATTTTAATTACATTATCCAGACATTAAATTAAATTCATTTAAGAATAATATTTTCACTTCATACATTGTACAAAATAAACATCAATATGAAGCAGGTAAAAAAAAAAAAAAAATACAACTTTTACATTTATTTAAATTTAAATCCCTTCACTGGAAGGCTTAAGACCCTGAGTGTAGATGTGTTTATCAGCTACTGTTTTGTTGAAAAGATGAACATTATTGTCATTTAACAATTTATTCTGACAATGATGTAGTTTTACCACATTTTATTTCAGCCCTCATGCAACTCCTCCATTGGGCTTAGCTGCTTTTTTCCTCCCTCTTCCTGCTACAACACCATTAGTTTTCGTTTTCCCACCTCGCTTCCTGCGGGAAGAAGCATTCTGGCCTTTTTTGGCCGTACTGAAAGTGATGCACTGGGAGTCCAGGAAGTCTAGTAGCTTAGCAGCACCTAACCTGATGCCTGCTGCTTTCAAGCTGGACCGCAGCTCCACCAGGGAGAGAGGCTGGTACTGCAGCACTCGCCCGTACAGTTTTGGGTCGGATAGGATGAACTGACGAACTGCGAGGAGTTTGTCCTTCTCACGCACAACAGCCTGAGACGCTGTGATGCCCTCGCTGTCTGAGTCATCGTCTTCAGACACACATAGTTCTGGGTTCGACCTGGATAAAAGAAAAGAGTTGAACGAAGATTCTTTGTAGTATTAATTGTGTCTATAGCCATATAGGAGCTGTACCTCTCGGACTCCGCAGTGGAGGACGTGTTTGAGTTTTGAGAGGCTGATAAAAGCTCATCTTCTTCACTTGGTGGCAGTTTCATAGGGGAGACAGCAGGGGGCGCTGTTGGTTGCCTAAAGGAGAGTGGCGCAGACTGGGAGTTGGAGGCATTCTGGGGGCGTTGGGGTCCAGAGGTCTCCTCCTCAGACTCGGAGCTCTGCAGCTGGTGGGTGTACTGATGGATCTCTTTCAGCTTCAGAACCATCTGTTTCTTTGGCAGCGGACGCACACCAAATCTAGAAAAAAAACATCATTATGCAGCTCTGTGTTTTTGAACATGTTGCTTTGGCTTTGTGAGGGCAAAGTTCCACAACATCTGCATTTGATTCTCAGTTGAAGGTTTTGAGTATTTGAATACTTAAAAAATGATTCTTAGGATGTACATAATGTTGATTTGGTCTAAACTGGTTTCCTAATGTGAAGACCACTGTCAATTAAAGGGTTAGTTCACCCAAAAATTAAAATTCTGTCATTAATTACTCACCCTCATGTCGTTCCAAACCCGTAAGACTTTCATTCATCTTCAGAGCACAAATGAAGATCTTTTTGATGAAATCTGAGTGCTTTCTGTCCCTCCATAGACAGCTACATGACTACCACTTTGACGCTTCAAAAAGTTCATAAAGAGATCGTAAAACTAATCCATATGAATTGAGCAGTTTATTCCACATTTTCTGAAAACTTGATCGCTTTATATGATGAACAGATTGAATTTAGGCTTTTATTCACATATAAACATTCATCAATGCACACGTCAGCTGTGGTAAACAGAAGCTCAAGCATGTTCGCTTGACGTGCGAGAACCAAACCATTCTTGTGTCACGCAGCACGTTCCAGCTTCCAGGAGAGGTTTTTCTCGCATCAAGCAGGTTCGGTTGAGCTTCTGTTTATGTTCGCTGATCATTGTTTATATGTGAATAAATCCTAAATTAAATCTGTTCATCATATAAAGCAATCAAGTCTTCAGAAAATTTGGACTAAACCGCTCAATTCATATTGATTAGTTTTACGATCTCTTTATGAACTTTTTGAAGCGTCAAAATATCAGTTGCGTAGGCTGTCTATGGAGGGACAGAAAGCTCTCAGATTTCATCAAAAAGACCTTCATTTATGCTCTGTAGATGAACGAAAATCTTACGGATTTGGAACAACATGAAAGTGAGTAATTACTGACAGAATTTTCATTTTTGGGTGAACTATCCCTTTAAGAAATGGCATGTAAGAAATTTTGTTTATTTTTACACTATAAAACAATAAACACACTATTGAAAATTAAGACAAAGTACTTGGATAAAAAAAATAATAAATCACGTCCATTGCTTCTGTGATGAACTCTGATGAATTACTCTACTTGGACACCTGTGTGAACACCCTGAGGGGAACTGACTTTATACTTGCACTAAAAATTACCCTGGAACCAGTTAGTTAAAAGCCCATTTTAAAAGTTCCTAAAGTTCTGAAAATAAAAAGTTACAGAGTAATGTTTTCCACTTGGTTTGATATTTTGCTAACTATTGCAAAGACATGAATACATTTTTAAGCATGACAGTGTCTAAATACTCCTTTATGCTCACCTATTGAGTCTGTTTTTGAGCTCAGGTGTGTCCATATCAGAGAAGCCTGGCATGGGGGTGATGGGTACCAGCGGTTCTTTATTCTTCTTTCTGCAAGCAACTGTGCAGAAAGTTAAATTGATTTTAAGAAGGTTTTCCAAAAACAAAATCAATCTTACAGGGCTTTCTGAATGCATAATTAACAGGCCTGTGCAGCCATGTCAGAAAAAATAAGAGCTGCAGGGAAACATATTTAACATGACAAAAAGGAGGACAACATGTTTTACCTGGAGTCTTTAGTTCAGCAACTCTCTTGGCAGAGGGAGCTGCCAGTCTCTGAGAAAGAGGAAGGGGTGCAACCTCCTCCCAATCATCCCACATGTCAGGGTCAGGTAGACTGTGATTGAACGGACCTGGACTTGGATCAGGAGTTTTGTTACAAGCTCCAGATGCAAGAGGAGACGTGGCATGTAGACTTGTCATTTGTCCCTTGAGATCTGGTGGACTAACTGTACCTTCACTGCTGTCAAGTTTTAGACTAAAGTGGGGCTTCTGGCTCCCAACCCCTCCATCCAAACCCCAGGAGTCGTCAAACGCTATAGGAGGCTCATCCATGTCACAAAAGGAGTTTCCTGCAATATCTACAACTTCAACACTTTGATTTGCATGCTCTTCTCCCTCCATTCTTCCAAGCTCATCCTTGTCACAGAACGAGTTTCCTGCAATATCCACCACTTCTTCAACACTTTGATTTGGATGTTCTTCTCCCACTTCCATTTGTTCTATGCCATCATTCTCGCTCTCTCTCGCTCTTTCAGAATAACTGTAACTCGGAGAGTTTGAGGACGGACTGGAGCATCCATGCTGAAGAGAGCTACTCTGCTTCTTCTCAGGTGCTTTACTAGGGGAAGGAGAACTCAGTTGTAGAGACACTAGGCCAACTTTCCCCTGACTACCAAAAGATCTGCTATTACCTCTGCTATCCCCAGGCTGAACCTCACAGTCACCAGCCACAGGGGAGCCAAACGGGATTTGACGTTGTAAAGAAGAGTTTGAATGGAGAGGAGTGCTACTTGAGGGCTGTGGGATACCCTGGGTTGGACGTCCCATGATGATGCCACTGTGGGAGCCATCAGATGCTCGAGACAGTCTTAGAAGTTGAAGTGGTCTCTGGTAACTTGGAGATTGATCTGCTACCAGCTTCTCTTTAAGGCAGTTACTGCTTGAAGAAACAGGTTTCAAACTGTCCGAGACAGAGGAAGAGGAAGAAGAGGATGATGTAGAACAAGATTTGGGGAAGAGTTGGGTTCGGCGCATGCTAATGCAGGTCTGGGCAGAGCTACAGCGTGTGGATGGTACCGGAGTGGCTGGAATCAGCCAGGAAACCTCGGCAGAGCCATCAAACACACTTTCATTTGCAACCCCAGGACTATATTGCTCTGATCGGTCAGACTTGGCTTCTGTATCAGTCATCTCCTGCTTGGAAGCATTTACCTGTTTTCCAGCATGGCCTTGGGATCCTGATTCTTTGAAACTGTTCTCTGTGTGCTTGACTTTGCAAGCATAGCTTGTGGACATTTGAGGAGGTTCTGAGGGAGATTTAAAAGGAGACTGAGGGGACAAAGTACATTTAGTGGTAGCTGCATTATTGTTGTCACCATCCATGTCCATTTCCTCACCGGAATCATCTGAGAGTACAATGAGCTCAACTTCTTTGTTGTGTGAATTTGGAGGGGAAGGAGGGTTTTCTATTCCTTGCCAGCTTGAATTGTCTTTTCTTAGGGGAGACTTCCCTTCACCTACTGCATCTTCACCCTTATGTGGAAGAGGAGACACACCAGGCATGGGAAAGGAAGTCTCACCTGACACACTTAAGCTTAGCGGAGGACTTATAGACAGGTCAATCATCTCACTGACACATGAAGGCCGAAACAGGGCAGGTGTGTTTCGCTGTAGTGCGCATGATGGCTTGTAATGTTGTTGCTGAGAGCAGGATGCTGGCGTCTGTGATGGTTCCATGTATTCACCTACAGACTGGGAGAATAAACGGTCATAGCTCTTGTCTAGACAGGCATCTGGGTCTCTGTTTTCATTTGTGCCAGCATCTAATTCTGGAATCAAACTAACTCTCTCAGTCTCCGGACTGGGCTTTTTAAGGGTTTCTGTTGGACTTGTTACCATGGCAGCCTCTGTCCCATCCACGCCTTGTTTGTTACTATGGCAACTGCTGGCAGACTTCTCTAAGAGGGATTCTGACTCATTTTCCTCTATCCCTTCATCCTTCTTTTCATTTTCGAGGGACGCATTTGCATCTCCCTCCTCTTCCTCAGTCGCAGTCTCCAACATCGTCTCTATCTTCCTTTGTGTCGCTGCAAACTCATATATCTCGTCAAGCTCTTCCTCATCCACCTGGTCCTCTTTCTCTCCCTCTCCTCTCTCTCGCTCCTCTTCCATGTTTCTTTCCTCTCCACCAGTCTCTTTAAAATCATCCTCTTCTTCGCTGTCCCCATGCTGCCACATTGATTGGAGGAGCTCCAAGAAGTTGCTTTCTGCCAAGTTTTGGTCTTCTTGGTCCCTGAGATGAGGCTCAGGTGCTGGAAACATTTTAGACTCTCCTCTTGGGTTTTCCTCCGCACTTCCGGAATATTCCTCACACTGCTGTTGCAGCTCAGTCAAACCAAACCTGAAACAAACCACAAAGATTTACTATCCACAATATATTGTTATCTAAAAGCAATTTATATGCTCAAATAATTGAACCACATGATTGGGGTTGTCTTGCTGACCTCTCAGCAAGCTCCTGTACGTGTGGTAGCAGTGTATGTGTCAGAGGACAGTGGGCTGTGTAAAGATAGTGCAGGAGGGCCAGTACTGCCTCTCCAAGCACATCACCCAACAACACCCTCTGAGCAACAGGCATACCCTCCTCCTGAACACCAAAACCCGAGTCATGAACCTACAAAAACATGGTAACAGCTTGGTTATTCATCTGCACTTCTGAATGGTTAATGTTTAAGGCGTCAGAGTAGAGATGCACTAACCATGTTGGCCAGCAGGGGGCATCGTGTGTACAGCATAAACGAGTGCGTGAAGAAGACGTCCCCACTGTCCACCTGTAACTGCACATCACTGAGTTGAGGGTTGTTGACCATACTGCTCAGATCTGATGATAACTTTGAAACGTACACCTGAAAAACGGACATAGTAAAGTACTATAGAACATTTAATATCGAGCCAATCATGATAGAGTTAAAATTGAAGGAAATTCTTACTGAGACTTTTTTGGGTGTCTTCTTGTTATATGTCTCTGGAACAAACCCACTTGAGGGAAGTTCATTCTTGGCGTCGTCTTTTTCTAAAGAACATGGTGACAGTGTGAGCCAAGTGTAATAAATAATTATGCCTTTTCATGACACAATACCTGTATTACCTGACTTGTCCCCTGCGGCTGTGTGCTTGGTGTATCCATACTGAGTGAGGGTCATGCCTTCCTCTGCAAGCTCCATCAGGTCCTGCAGAGCCTGGGTGCCTGGTGTACCCGAACAAGGAGTGAGAGGACAGGTAGTCCTGTGCTGAGCTGGGCTCCGATCCGAAGGCTTTTCCTGGACCAAACCGGCTTCTGTGGTCACAACTGGTGGTTTCTTGACTGGAGTAACTTCAAGAGACTGGACTTTTTCCCTCTGAAGTATTATAAAGAAACTTTAAGAACTAGCATCCACATATTTAACAAACAAAATATTCAGTGAGAAATAATGTAGAATGTGATTTTATCCACTGGGATTTGAATGAAAAATGAAAATGTTAGTAAGAAATGAAAAATCTGAACTACTGGCCCTATCAAAAAAAAAAAAAAAAAAAAAAAAAAAAATTGAATGTAGTAATGTTCATGTTTTTAAAAATTCCAATTTTTATAGTTAACATGTTTAAGAAATGCATTTATGCAAATATAAAAATTTTTTATGATCCCTTTTTTTTTTCTTTGACCTACTGTGCACTGGTGAACTGTGCACAATAAGACAAAGGGAATTTAAAATAAATTTTCCAGTAAAAATATTAATTTATAGCTGTCATTAAGTTATGCTTTTAAATTTAAGGCTATTATTGTAAATTATAATTACATAAATTTGTTGTACTGAAACACACACACATACATACACACACACATATATATATATATATATATAATGTTGATTCATGTTTATAAAAATGCAATTTTTATAGTACTACATTTTGAAGAAAAAAAAAAACATTTTTTTATGAACAAACATTTTTCTTTGGAATAATGCACACTAAAAAATTGTGCACAATAAGACAAGGGGAATTTCTTCTCAGAGTAAATGTCTGACCTCTGGTGCAACCCATGGCTGTATGAAGTTGCTTAATTCTGATGTGTAAAACTCTGACACTGAGTCTGGTCCTCCTCCGTGAAGAGCACTTTTGTCCCAGAGGGGGGCGTGAGGATGGAGAGGCAGTGTGGAGGGGGATAGGGTGGGTGTGGGCGGAGAGGGGGGTCTGGAACGGAGCAGGAGAGACGAAACCCGCTCCTGTAGACGATTCAGTGCTGTCTGAGGGTCCTGAATAAGGAGTAGGGGTGGGTGGACAGGAGACGCTCCCTTCCTTCTCTTTCCACGGCCCTTACCTGAAAGAGAACATGAATGATTATGCTATTTGTAATAACATGTCATTTTATTGCATATGTTTAACTGACAAAGTGAGTTTACCTGCACCAGGTCTCCACTGTAATACAGGAGCTGTCGTTGCAGGAGGGCTGGAGAGCTGAGCCAGTATCTCCCTCTCCTCCTCAACCTCTCGCACCTTTTCCATTTCCTGCTCAAGTAGAGAGCGGGACAGAGCCAGCGCCATCATGGTGTCCTCGTCCATCTTCTGGGCTTTCCTCCTGGTCCTCTTTTTCACAGGTACACTATCCCTCCTTGTTGTGCCACTTACTTGTCGTCTGAAGAACACAGAACATGTAATATAAATATGTAGATCTCCTGGGGAAAAGTTTTTATTGTTTTGAGTGAAGCAGATCGAAGCCGAGAGCCTTGAGAGTGGAACGAATGACAATGAGAGACATCTGCGCGACCCTCTCGAGTCCCATGGAGGTAGAGGTCTGCATTCCCGCGGTTTTATTGTTTTTTTCTGTATTTTTGATCAAATAAATGCAGCCTTGGTGAGCAGAAGAGACTTCTTTCAAAAACATTAAAAATAGTAATGTGTCCAAACTTTTAACCAGTATATATATATATATATATATATATATATATATATATATATACAGTACAGTCCAAAAGTTTGGAACCACTAAGATTTTTAATGTTTTTAAAAGAAGTTTCGTCTGCTCACCAAGGCTACATTTATTTAATTAAAAATACAGTAAAAAACTGTAATATTGTGAAATATTATTACAATTTAAAATAACTGTGTACTATTTAAATATATTTGACAAAGTAATTTATTCCTGTGATGCAAAGCTGAATTTTCAGCATCGTTACTCCAGTCTTCAGTGTCACATGATCCTTCAGAAATCATTCTAATATGCTGATTTGCTGCTCAATAAACATTTATGATTATTTTCAATGTTGAAAACAGTTGTGTACTTTTTTTTTTCAGGATTCCTTGATGAATAGAAAGTTCAAAAGAACAGCATTTATCTGAAATACAAAGCTTCTGTAGCATTATACACTACCGTTCAAAAGTTTGGGGTCAGTAAGAATTTTTATTTTTATTTTTTTCAAAAGAAATTAAAGAAATGAATACTTTTATTCAGCAAGGATGCATGAAATCAATCAAAAGTGGCAGTAAAGACATTTATAATGTTACAAAAGATTAGATTTCAGATAAACACTGTTCTTTTGAACTTTCTATTCATCAAATAATCCTGAAAAAAAATATTGTACACAAATATTTTGTACAATTGTACACATTAAATGTTTCTTGAGCAGCAGATCAGCATATTAGAATGATTTCTGAAGGATCATGTGACACTGAAGACTGGAGTAATGATGCTGAAAATTCAGCTTTGCCATCACAGGAATAAATTACTTTGTGAAATATATTCAAATAGAAAACAGTTATTTTAAATTGTAATAATATTTCACAATATTACTGTTTTTACTGTGTTTTTAATTAAATAAATGTAGCCTTGGTGAGCAGACGAAACTTCTTTTAAAAACATTAAAAATCTTAGTGGTTCCAAACTTTTGGACTGTACTGTATGTATATATATATATATATATATATATATATATATATATATATATATATATATATATATATATATATAAATACACATAGAAAAATTGGAAACCTTTTTTATAAAAAGGATTCATTTGTATACATTAGTTAACATGAACTAACAATGAAAAACAAATCTACAGCATTTATTAATCTTAGTTATTTTCAACATTAACTAATGCATTATTAAAATCAAAAATTGTGTCTGTTAATATTATTTAATGGACCGGAGATAAAATGAATTAACAATTAACAGTTGTATTTTTTAAGGTTAACAAAGATTAATTTTGTTATTTTTCATTTTATTTTTAAATTAATTTTGTTTTGTAAACATTATTTTTAAAAATAAAATCTCACAATAAAGAAAAAAGGCAGCAGCTGACTTACGATTGGTCGGTGTTGTGGCTCACAGTCTCAGCAGCTTGTCTCCTCAGAGCCTGAAGAAGATCATTGGGCTTCACACCCATATCAGTCGAGCAACGCTTCAGGTGGACAGACCGGCTTTTTTCTGATTTAAAACTCTTTCCGCAAATGGGACACTCTGGGACCCGTGGTCTAGGGTGGGAATGATGGGATGCCGAGGGAGCGCTGCTCTCATTGGCATCCAGACATCTGCAGAGCAGGAGAAAAAGGCAGAAGCCAAATGTGAAACTCACCCTACATTGTTTATGAAACCGATATGAACGATGCCACATAATCTAGTGTGTTGTGGTGGCAATGCACCTGTTGATGTGCTGAGTGCGTAGAGGGGGACTCATGCTTGACAGATCTTTCTGACAGAGCTGGCAGAAGAACAACCCCGCCTCTTCCACGTCCCCAGCAGCCCGAACCTCACGATCCATCTCCTGCTGGAGCTGAAGAGCCAGGGCTTCATCTCCACTCACATCTTGTGTAGGACAACATGCACACACACTTTTGAAAAAATGTCTTTTATGATCACATGTGACCCTGGACCACAAAACCAGTCATAAGTCGCATGGGTATATTTGTAGGAATAGCCAACAATACATTGTATGGGTCAAAATTATCGATTTTTCTTGTATACCAAAAATCATTAGGACATTAAGTAAAGATCATGTTCTATGAAGATATTTTGTAAATTTCCTACCGTAAATATATCAAAATGTATTTTTGTGAGTGGATATGCATTGCTAAGGAGGTCATTTGGACAACCTTAAAGGGTTAGTTCACCCAAAAATGAAAATTCTGTCATTTATTACTCACCCTCATGTCGTTCCACACCCATAAGACCTTCGTTCATCTTCGGAACACAAATTAAGATATTTTAGTTGAAATCCGATGGCTCCGTGAGGCCTGCATAGGGAGCAATGACATTTCCTCTCTCAAGATCCATAAAGGTACTAAAAACATATTTAAATCGGTTCATGTGAGCACAGTGGTTTAATATTAATATTATAAAGCGACAAGAATATTTTTGGTGCACCAAAAAAATAAAATAAAATAACGACTTATTCAGTGATGGCCGATTTCAAAACACTGCTTCAGGAAGCTTCGGAGCGTTATGAATCTTTTGTGTCGAATCAGCGGTTTGGAGCGCCAAAGTCACGTGATTTCATCAGTTTGGTGGTGTGACACGCGATCCAAATCATGATTCGATACGCTGATTTATAAAGCTTCAAAGCTTCCTGAAGCAGTGTTTTGAAATCGGCCATCACTATATAAGTCGTTATTTTTTTTTTTTTTTTTGGTGCACCAAAAATATTCTCGTCGCTTTATAATATTAATATTGAACCACTGTACTCACATGAACTGATTTAAATACGTTTTTAGCACATTAATGGATCTTGAGAGAGGAAATGTCATTGCTGGCTATGGAGGCCTCATGGAGCCATCGGATTTCAGCAAAAATTGAACGAAGGTCTTACGGGTGTGGAACGGCACAAGGGTGAGTAATTACTGACATTATTTTCATTTTTGGGTGAACTAACCCTTTAAAGGCGATTTTCTTAGTATTTTAATTTTTTTGCACCCTCAGATTCCAGTTTTTTAAACAGCAGTATCTCCAAATATTGTCCTATCATAACAAACCATACAAGCTTATTTATTCTGCTTTCATATGATGTATAAATCTCAATTTCTCAAAATTGACACTTATGACTGGTTTTGTGGTCCAGGGTCACATATTAAAACATTTCAAACCATAAAAATCATTTTGATTAACAATATTTTACAAATTGTGTCAATTATGGTTTAAAGTCATAAAGCAATTAGTCATGTTTTGCAGCATATGCTATTATTTTCCAATAGAAGTATTAATTTATAGCCGTTATGGACTCTTAATTAAATATATAAAAACATACTTATTGCTGAGGCCTGTAAAACACAATAATTTTTATTATTGTTTTATTATTTATAATTTAAACAATTTTTTTATGAAAATTGAGAGGCTTGGGTGGGTGATCCCTGGGTCTATAAAGAATGAAAACCCCTGCTCGACACCATACCTGTGTGCTGGATCCCGGCAGTGGTGGGATAGTTTCCCTCAGACTCTGTGGATGTGGGTTGGTTGGTCTCTGCATGTAGGAGTTTCTCTGGACTGGCTCTCTTAAACTGTTGCATTCTGCGGATCACGGCATCTTTGACCTTCCCTGTGCCAGACACATCAGCGACGGGCTGGGAAACATCGCCAGACACTACAGCCTGAGTCCTGTTGATGTTACTCTTCAGTTCAGTCTTAGCAGCATCCTTCTTCTTTCTCCTCTTCGGGGGGTTTCTTCTAGAAGAGGGGGAGGATGGCTCCTCATCCTTGGTTGCTGATCTTTTCTCATCTCCAGATCCTCCTGCTCCTTTCCTCCTCACTCTTTTAAGGAGACGAGAGCAGAGGTCGGTGAAGTCCTGATCCGAGTCGTCCATGATGAGCCAATCACACACATGATCTGCCACATCAGTTGCTATATGGATCCATGTTTATGGATTATTAAACATCATTTGAATCGTAATATTGTGGATGAAATGTATATCAGGTTTGTCCGTTTATGAGAACTTTGGATTGAAAAAGTCCAAGGGATATTTGTACGTAATTAAATACATCATAATTACCTTTGTTTACATTTTACTTTGCCACTATTCGAACCTTATGGGCTAGTCATGTCAGTTAACGTACTTTTATCACGATTTATTTCATAACAATTTAAATACAGACCGTTGCCGACACGCGCTTCATTTTATGTCTTTAATACAGATGATTTTATGTCGTAAAACGACGATTTTCTTGTAAAATATGCTGCAGTGGAGGTTTATATTGTTCAAAATACTGTCCCGCAACCGCCGCCGTGTACTTCCGGTGACGTAAAGTACGCGGTGACGCAATAACGGCGTCGATTGCGAAACAATCATGTGATATTACTTACGAAATGATGAAATTGCTAAAAAGATTGTAAATAACACCAAATATGGTAAATAACTCATTTAATCAATTATATTACATTAAGAATTCATGCCTTTTACACTTTTAAATCTGACAGGAGTTAAATAAGCCCACGGACGCAAGTCTTTCTCAAGAAATCAACGTTGACTTTCTCAAAGTATTTATATAAAAATAACATTAAAGACACATGGGTTTGATCTGTTGCACACAGTTTATTTAACAATATGGTATATAAGTAAGAAATAAGTTTTTCAACCAGTTTATACAGTGATTTCATTCTCTCTTCCTTATATTTATAGTACTTTGCTTAATAACTTGCTTGATTTACATTAAGGGAAAAAGTAGAGCCCCTGTTCAAGTTTGTTTGAGAGGAATGAGGGTCAATACCAGAATCCATACTGCTCTTGATCAAGCGCTTGATCGCCCATTCCCTCCCGCTCAGCTTAGGGGCCCCTCTCTCTCCCTCCTTCTCTCTCTCTCTCTCTTTCTAGCTCTCTTTACATTTATATATCTGTATAACAAAATTAGGACAAAAAGCAACAATTTTCTACATCTGCAAGACAGAACCTCTGGATCCAGGCCAGTGAGATGTTGTAAATGTGTACATGTCCTCTTGGATTCGGTGTTGTATTGTCTGAGCGATGCACATTTGTGTCTGCATACATGCGTATGCACAGTTCCTATCAATACAAACAAATAGTTCTCCTCATACAAACTTCACAATGAGGAAAGGAGGAAACGCCTCCGAATGCATGTCTGAAAAAAAAAAAAAAAAAAAAAAAAAATGGTACAACACTAGAATACAATCGCCAGGAAGGGTGACAGACAGAGCGGAGAAACCCTGACCTAAACTCCCAGACAAATTATTTTACAGTCTTCCAACACAAAAATGCTGTAAAGTTAGATAAGGTACAAAACAAAAGGTATGAATATTATAATGAAGTTTCGTAATTTTCTTAAAAAAAAAGAAAAGGCATGAAACCAGACCCCCCGCCCCAAAACAAAAAAATTAACCTGTAAAACAAAACATTGACCACACATGGGTCTAAACTGAACAAAAAATATATTCTTTGTGATTTATATTTCTTTTAAACAACAATTTTCAAATCCCTCTTAAAAGGAAAAAATCAGTCTTTTGTTTTTAGGAAACATCAACATTCCCTATTCCTTGTCGACATAAATTTATTTTTTTTTTCATACATTTCTTCAAACTTTTTACATGTCAGTACAAAAAAATTTGAGAGTATTAGAGAAAAACCAACAGAGCCACAAAAAAGAGGAATGGGGAGACTATGGTGGGTGGAGTCTCCCATTAAACGCTACAATCCCTCCACAAATTTCTCCAGCGTGTCTCCCGTTGTGTCTCCCACCATACCTAAGTCACTGGGCAGCCCTCCGCGGTTGGGCGTGTTAAGCTGCGGGAGCATTGCACTCTGCTCAGGTGTGCCCAGGTGTCCCTGCTCCATGGAGCCAGGCATGGGTGTCGTCAGACCAGGGTGTGGTGATCCTGTGTGAGGCGGCACATGCTGCGGTGATGGCTGTGGCTGAACCTGTGGGGAAGGACTGGAATGTGGAGGAAGTTGCCGCGATGGAGGTCTAGGCGACTGTACGGGAGCCGGTGAGCACACCTGATTACTGAGTGCATTAGCCATGGGCTGGCCGGGTAGGTGCGCACCTTGCGGTTGACCGGAAAGCAGGTGAGCTTGTGGGCTCATGGGACTTGGTTGCGCTGGTGAGCCCATTGGAGGCTTGAGGACGACCTGCTGCTGCGGAAGCTGCTGCTGCTGCTGTTGCTGGAGCATGCGTTGGTGCAGGAGGTTGGGTGTGCCGTCCATTCCCAGCCCCGCCTGCCCCATCTGGGCCATGGGGGGCAGCTGGCCCATGGGTCCACCTGCTCCCTGCATGACCAACTGCTGCTGCTGCATTCGAAGTTGCGTGTAGTTGGTAGCAGTCCCTTGTGTCTGCGGGAACTGGCCATGTGCCTGCGGCATCACTCCCTGCTGCTGCTGCTGTTGTTGTTGCTGCTGCTGCTGCTGCTGGTGTCGCAAAAGCTGGCGGCGGTACATTTCCTGCAGCTGCGGGTTGTTGGCGTGCGCAGGGTTCATAAGCTGATTCTGCGGTCCAAGAGATGCCATGCCTTGTGGTGCGGGCTGCTGCTGTTGCTGCTGGGGTGCCATGCCAGGTCGCGGCACTCCCTGCATGGCTGCCATGTTCTGCATCGTTGGCTGTGCTGCATGCATGCCCTGTTGCGGTTGTTGCTGCTGCGGCTGGTTGGCGTGGTACTTCGCAGTCCTCTGTTTGATGAAGGCGGCCATGAGTTGCGGGTTCGATTTGAGGATGTTCAACACCTGCTGCTGTTGTTGGGGCGAGCTGGGTGATTTGAGGGTGCGTAGCAGGTCCTGCAAGGCATTGGGGGCGATGGCTCCGGGTCTCTGGGGTGCTTGCGGTCGTGGACCCTGTGTGGGTACCATCATGCGCGGCTGTTGCGTTTGTTGGGGCATCGTGGGTCTCTGCATAGGCATAGTCTGCTGAGGGCCCTGTGCAGTCTGTTGCGGAGCAACCTGCTGCTGAGCCACTTGCATGCCTGGCTGAGGGCCTCCAGTCCACTGTCCTTGCGGCATGGGCTGCATGACCTGCTGTCCGCGTGGTCCAACAAGCTGCATGGGCGGCTGCATGGGGCCTGGCATGCGTGGCTGCTGGTGGTTCATGGGAAGGCCGTTCATGGTCATGCGATAGTTCTGGTTGTGTTGAGCCTGTGCAACCATCTCTATATGTCGTGCCATTTTGACCGCCATAGGCGGAGGCTGCTGCTGAGGAGGCTGTTGCGGAGGTGGCTGCTGCTGGGGAGGTTGCGGGAGCGGAGACTGCTGCTGGTGTAGTGGGGAAGCCTGTGGGCCAGGTTTGCCTTGTGAAGCTGGAGGAGGGGGTTGTCCATTGCGGGGTGCACTGGGATAGGTCGGAGACATGACGCCTGCATTGGGCGTAGCTGGCTGGTTGGACAGCGGCTGCGGCGTTTGAGGGGTGTTGGGTTGCTGATGCGAGGTGGGTGTGCTGGGGGCTGTTGACGCAGGTGGTGACGGCAGGCTCTGAGGCATGGCTCGGCCCTGCATAGTGGCCATGCGTCTCCGCATCATCTGCGCCTGCTGTAGCCTGTGTTGCAGCTGCTGCTGACGCAGTTTGTGCTTGATATTGAGGCAGAAGGGCACGGGGCACTTGTTCTCCTGGCAGTGCTTGGCATGATAGCAGCAGAGTGCAATGAGCTGCTTGCACACCGGACAACCACCGTTTGTCTTGCGCTTGCAGCCCTTAGTGTGCTGCACCACACGCTTCATCTTCTGGCAAGATGGCAGGGAGCAGTTGGCATTGCGGCACTGGCAGGCATGCACCAGAGACTGGATGCAACGCTGGATGCTCAGACGCCGACTCTCCTGAGGACTCTTGGATGCCTCGCCGCTTTGGCTGTTGCTGTCATCGTCCAGACCCAGACCCCACTTAACCATCTGGTGCTCATGGCCCTTAGTGTTGTAGCAACTAATGCACAGGTCAAAGTCCTGAGGAAAGATGACAGGAATATAAATGAGATGTCAGGAATATAAAAAGTCTTCTCATTATAAGAAGTCAAATAATAGTTAAGATGCATTAACAACAAATGGACAAAAAAGATGTGTTTACACTACAGGCAGAATAGTAGCTTTCAGATATCATACTCCCAAGAGGTTTCTTTCTTTTGCACTCCAATCAAAATAAAATCGATAAACACACCCATCCAATACTGATAATCAAGGACAGCTGTAGCGTGTTAAAGAAGCCTCTGGATCTTACCTCACAGACAGTACAGTGCCAACGTGTCTCGACATGGTGTTTACATTCATTGCAGGTGTAGACAAAGCGGTCCTGGCCCTGGTTGTGCAATTCCACCAGCATGCACATGGTGCTCCACTTGCAGCGCCGCAAAGAGCTGAACTCCCAGTGCTTATCCCGTGCTAACGTCAAGAAGGCGTCCCTTCCATCCATTAAGTCGCAGGCCAGTGGGGGATCGGGGTCAATGATGGGTAGTAATGAGTTGACCATGGGCCCAGAGTGCAGATGGATTACAAAAAACACCTGCGAGAACAGGTAGGAACAGGTAAGAGGTTTATTCCTAAGAAAAACATTTGGCTTACATGCATATCAAAAGCTGACATTCAAAACATAGAAGAACTTGAAGTTAAACAAAGCACATGAATTATGCAATGCCTCAGAGAGCAGGTTAACAATCAGATGAAGAACATATAGTAGACCTCTTTGTGTTTCTCCATTGTGGCATAGAGTTTCTGAGAAAGGTCATTGGCTACATTCGGCATCCCAGGTTTCTTTTTATTAGCTCGGCTCACACTGCTTTTATTCTTATTTGTTTTCTTATTGTTCTTCTTCTTCGCATTCTTACTGTCCCCTGGCGTGCCCTGTTAGAAAGGATGAAAATGTCAGGATGTCTAAATAGAATGTTTCGGGTTTATAAAACAACAGGAATAACTTAAACATTTACAGGGTATCAAAATATATATATATATATATATATATATATATATATATATATATATATATATATATATATATATATATATATATATATATATATAAAAAGGCTTCTCTCATTCACCTCCGGAGTTTCACAAGCAGCCGTGTTTTCTTCTTTTTTCCTCTCCTCTTCCTCTTGTTCCAACTCCTTGATGCTCTCCTCCAGCACATTGGGCCAAAAATCACCCTCAAAATATGGAAGTTCGTTTGCACTTGTCAAACGGTCCTCTGTGGCTTGCTTAAAGATGTCCTATCAAATACAAACACCTTTTATTTATAGCATACATTCCGGTACTTGATGGCATAAACACAATCATATACTGATTTGTATATACTGATTATTAAAGTTTTTAAAAGATCATATGGTCTCTGCTCTACCTTGTAGTCGTGCAGTATCCGCTCAGCAAAGGCCTTGTCCAGCATTTTGCGGTACCACTCTTGCAAGCGCTTGGGTTTTGGGATTTTCTGGTCGGCAGGGTGACAGTGGAAGATATAGTCATCACCTTCACTAGGCGGACATGCCCAGATGTGCGCTGTAACGTATCTAGAGTGGAAATGTTCAAAGTTCAGGGCATGAATGGCAACTGTATTTGCTGGGATTTGAGGAAAAAGTTTATGCTGAAACCTACCCAAGCTTCTTGACGTATTCCAAATAGCCAATGAGAATTTCATGATAGACTGCTGTTCTCAGCATGCGAGGTCTGAAGAAGTGAATACTATCAAGGTACGATATGTATACCCGTCTAGGTAGATAAAAAAAAAAGAAGAAGACAAAGAGAGACTTTTAACTTCACTGCATGCTGAGCACTAAAAGCATCACTGTAAGCATCTGTTTTTTTTACTAAAGAACTCAGGTAAGAGTTTACCTGGTGTTAGGGAAAGGGCAATCAGAGCTGTACTCTTGAACGTGCATGCCGAAGAAACACACGTCCACTCCGTCTATCTCCTCAAAGGCGAAAAGTGCTTTGGTTCTGTAGGGGAAGCTCTCGCTCATCTCTCCTGTGTCTACAAACCTGAAACGAAGCAGGGGATAAAACCACCTTTAACTTTTCAAAGAACAAACATTAACATGCCACTACAGCATCAAGATTTTGATTAATGAACCAATATTGAAATAGGTTAAACTTTGATCAGGCAAACAAGCCTTTCACAAGATTTTTTTTCTTTACACAACATGGCATATACACACAGCAACCAGAACAGCTAACGTTTTGGTTAGGCTTCCAATCTTGCCCTCTGAAAGGTCATCTGAAGGCTAAAACACCATATTATGAGATTGGCTAACAGGAAAATAAAAGGTAAGCAAAGGTTAAGTTTACCTGGCCTTCATGCCAGGTTTGACCTCCACCGTTTTGTCTGAACTGGCTACAACTCGCACAAACACCTCTCCAGCTTCCGGATGATTCTGTCTCTTCAAGTACTTGTTCACCCGATCCTCTATGTACGTGCCTAACCGCGTTGTCTGCAACCCTGTATCAAAGATGGCAACATTTAGCACAAAAACAATTTTAAAGGGATGAAGCATTTCATCCTCAGAAAACTCAATTAATTTGGATTACTTTTACAATGTCTTTATAAACTTTTTAAATTGTCAAAGTTTTGGTTGCATGGACTTCAAAAGGAGGGATAGTAATCTCTCAGGTTTCATTAAAAATATCTATATCTGTGCTTCAAAGATGAAAGAAAGCCTTATGGTTTGGAATGACACAATGGTGAGTAATTGATGACAGAATTTTTGAATTTTTCATGGGGTGAACAATTCATTTAACATTAATGCATCACATGAACAGACATTACTTACTTTTTGCAGAAAACTTGTTCTCTTTTCTCGACTTTCCACTCTTTTTCAAACAGTTATCACAGATGAAACTGCAGAGAGAAACGCTCATTAGTGTCGATTTCCCGCATCGTGTCCAGAATCGATATCAAAGCAACACTGTTCGCTCTGAGGTGCTTTCAAACTCACCCAGAGGGCCAGATAACATCATAATGCAGGACACATATCTGATGCATCTTCCGCCCACAATCTTTACATTCAACAAACCTGAGAAGAGGAAAATTGATTAATGGGAGATATAACATGTTCACAAGTTTTGTATACTGGCAGGTTTTACTTGTCTGAATGTGTAGACACTAACTGCAAGTGCAGGTCGTTAAGATGAAACACATCATTCAGCTACTTTTCCTCCAGTTCTTACGCACTTGCAAGCAGGCCAATGCAACTGCGCCTTTGTAGGAGGTGTGGACTTGGACAACTTTAGGATAATACTGATACTGACACTTAAGTTTGTGTGGTGGGAGTGTCTGTATGCCCTATGTTGGTTACAGCAGGGGGCGCCATTCAGCAGAAACCATGTGGTGTAACGAGTCCAGAGCAGACAACTGTACATGGCCATACTATTAGAGCATGTTCTACTTGATAGTGCATTGATTGCTGCCACGTAGAATTCTGGGAAACAAAGTTTAGCATTTACTTACGGCTCAGGATCTAACGTGTCATTCTTCTTCCTTTCAAACTGGTCTTTAGAGATCATGCTGCATACAAAGAAGATCAAATATCAGATTTGTTGAACATTTAAAACATATTTTAAAGGTTTAAGTATATTATGAAATGGAAAAAAAGGAATAATTCTGTATTATTTTGAATTTAAGTGATTCAATAATCCATAACATCTTTGCGAACAATCACTTACGTCTGTGGCTGAGCAGGATCATCTCCAAGCGTCACGCTGTCACCCTGAATCTCATTGAAGCACTTTTCACAGAAATGATACCTATACAGTCAAAATAAACACAAGTTGAGTCATGAATCACTTCAGGAATTACATGGAGGTGCACAAGCACACACAAGAGTGATTTATTTATTTATTAACATGGATAGAATATCAAATGTAACGTGAATGCTTCCAAGAGTTAAAAGAGAAACGTTAATACCAGGATGTTTATAACTAAGAATAAGGAGAAATTCTGCCAAATGCTGACATAGAAAAGAGACCAAATTGTGAGTGCATAAGCGAGCGAGAGCGGCTGTGTCTGTTTGCCAATCAGCTTATTTAGAGGTGCTGCAGTGACATGCTCTGTGCTGCAGGGGGCACAAGGGAGACTGTTATGAGTAATTCGCTTCAAAAAAAAAAAAAAAAAAAAAAAAAAAAAAACTAATAAATGTGCCAGTGCAAATATTACAACTGCCAATAAATTAGGACTGGCTGGAGACTTCAAGCTGAGAAACCTTGAAGAAAGAGAAAAGGGGGAGGGGGTTGAGAGCGAGTATGCAGTCTGATGTTTAGCAAACACATAGGAACAGGCCTGAGAGAAAAACTATGCCAGCGTACATATATCCACACAGAGAGGTTTAATGCCAGTGTCTGATCTGCCCGAATCTCAAATGCAGCTATTGCTCCGTGCCAAACCACAAACGCACACAACTAAAACCAAACCACACCACATGACAGGGAGCATGTCTGCTTCAACGCGAGTGTCCTCTTAAACGTTTCCCATGGTGGTTGACTACATGAACGTTACCTCAAAGAAGTGTGTCATCTCACCTGTTCTGATAACTGTAGTAAGTGCCATCTCGGGGTATCGTACACAGCTGCTTGCCGTAACAGCACAGCGTCTGAGGAGAAAACTCGTACTGTGGGAGGAAAGAAAAGGAGAGTTTAGAAACATGACTGGACAATGCTGTTCATGTCAAGTTTGTGTAATAATGACCAGGAGTCTGTCAAATAGCTAATATCAAAATACTGGAGGTTCTTCAACAGTAGTAGTGAAAATATGACAATAATGGCATTACTGTTGTATTAATATTACTTGCACCACAAAAAAATGAACCAAAGTAGGTTGGCGAAAAAGAATTAATTAATAAATAATAAACAAAAAAATGACAACTGCATAACGTGTAATGTGAATAACATGCTTAAAAAAAACAGGGTTTTTTATGGGATGTGTTAGATATTCACTTGATTTTTATGCCTCTATAAATCCAAAAATTTTGCCTTTTGACATTTTTGCAGTTATTGTTCAATAATATTTTTTCACATTATTACTGATTATTATTATTATAATCTTTGTGGAGAGATTGTTGTATCATTTAATATATGATAATATATTTAATACAAATTTATTACTTTTGTGAAGATATATTTATAACCATTTATTATGCAATTTATACAAGAATATCTAATACATTTGCCTGCACATTATTATTATTATTGTGGTGCAATATTATTGTATAACCATATTATGCAATTATATATTTAATATACATTTATTTTCACATTGTTATTATTATTGCTATTATTATTGTTGCTGTTGTTATTGTTATGAAACAATGTTATTGTGTAACCATTTAATCAAACAATTATATATTTAATATACATTTACTTGCACATTATTTTGTGTAAAGGTATTTTATAACCATTTTTATGAATCTACTTTTTATTTATTAAACAATATATTTCATATACATTTTTTCACACATTATTATTACTTTCGTGGAGAGATATTACTGTATAAACATTTATTATACAATAATATACACACATTACATATATTTATTGCACATTTATTATTATTATTATTAATAATAATAATATTAGTGGAGCAATATAACTGTACCATTTATTAAAAAAAAAAATCAAGCAAAGTCACCTTTATTTATATAGCACTTTATACAATACAGATTGTTTCATAGCAGATTTACAGTGATAAACAGGAAAATAACAGAATCAATCATGCAAACAGAGTTCAATTCTGCTGTAAAGCAGCGCTAACAAGACAACAGTGTTATTGTTCAGCTGATGTCAGTTCAGTATTCAATAAATCATTTATTTGCACATTATTAATACTCATTTTTGTTGTTATTATCTTTGTGGAATTAATATGACAAGAGAATCTGAACTGAAAATCAGCGATCATCTCACCTTCCTACCGCAGCAGTAACCGAGGCCCTGCATGACCGGGTCGATCTCCTGCTCGAACACCTCAGCCAGTTTGGAGCAGTACTTGTACACGCGCGAGGTCTTCCTGTTGTACAGCCACGCGTTGTTGAACATCAGCCACACGTCGTCTACGTACTGCCAAGGCTCCTGATACTGACCCGTGTCCAGTTTGCGTTTGATAGTGGACAGGTCTATGGGGTTCTTCACGATATCGAAGTAGTCCTTAAAGCAGGAAAGAAAACACCTTCATAGTTCAGTCAAAAATCTAGTTTTTACACTTTGGTATTAAATATATTTTCCAGTCATTTCCATAATTTTACAATGATGTAAGCGTGTATGTGAGACTCACAGGGATGCCAAGAAGTATTGGGTCCACAGGCTGTCGGAAGGGTAGAGACTCTGGATCCTGTCTGTACAGAGACTCCAGAGTGGGCATCAATGCCTGCCGTAACTCCTCTGGCTTAAAGACTGAGAAGAGAGAGCAGGAAACACAAAAGACAGGGACAGACAAAAGTTTAATGAGGACCTATTTGGGAGTTATTCTCTATATCAGTAAGCACTGAACTCCAAGTTTTCACGAAAACAGAAATATTGGTTCATACTTTTCCTGCGAGACTGGGACGGTGAAGAGGACGTTGTGCCGTTTGTTCTGCTTTCATCCTCCTCTTTGGTCTCTGTCTTCATGTCCATCTTCTTGTCTTCTGTCTCCATTGGCTCCTGCTTTGTCTCCAACCCCTCTTGCTCCTCCTTTTTTACCAATAGGGAGCCTGTGTCATCCTCCATCTAACAGAGGCCAGATCAATCATCAGAATCTCACACATTCAACGCCAAGTATGGGTTTTTTGAAAGAGTTTCTTATGCTCATCAAGGCTGTACTTATTTGATAGAAAACAAATACAGCAAAAATGGAAATATTGTGAAATATTATATATATTTTTTTAATTTATTCCAGTCATGTCTGAACTTTTAACATCATTACTTCAGTCTTCAGTATCACATGATCCTTCAGAAATCTGAATATACAATACATATATACATATACATATATATAAAATATACACACATACATATATATATATAAAAAAAAAAAAAAAAAAAAAAAACACACCTCCATCTTGGGCTCTGTTTTGACGCTTATGTCGTATTCCTGTTCTTCTGTTTTAGTGTCACTGGGTGGTGCGTCAGGCACGGCATGCTGGGAGTGCACCTCGGCACTGGCTGCTGATGCTGGGGTGGGAACACGGTTTTCACCACTCTGAAAGAGAGAATATCCAATTTACTGTCTTAAAACTGAAAAATTACTCATATATTTGGCAGATGACACCGTTTAGTTTGATAACAATACCATGTTCCAAAACCTAGTGAGTGGCCTACTGAAGTCAAAGGTGCACCTTTTTCCATAAAGGTAGCAAAATTTCATGGGCAAAAAGGCCCATGGTCAATTGTAGATAGTGCAATGATGCTTGAAGCAGCTTTCTGTTTGTCTACATGGCGAATCTGTGTGAACAACTTGAACCCGTTGCGAAATTTGCATGGGGAAATCTTTTGCCATCTTGTTTTCATGAATAACTATTAAAATGACTGGGGCCGCAAAAATTCGCTGATTAACTGCAAATGTTAGCACACAATAAAGGCCGTTACACACCAAGCTAGGCTGTCGAGTGTTCTGCATCATCAGCACTAGTCAGACAGCTGTCGGCAGCTTTTTGGCCAACTGTGCATGTTGAATCTGTAGTGAAGCCTGTCGGTGACAGTGATCACTCTGACTGGCTGTTCTGACTGGTTTAGTGAAGTAGTACACAAAAAGAAAAACAGAAGTTATGAAGCAAGCAAATGATGAAGTCAAGAGGTAAACCAGATCGGCTTTATGTACAGTTTGTATATTTAAAGTCCTAGCTATTCCAGTTTCCCTTTTTGAATAAGGAATAAAACGAATTACAAATAACAACTACTGCCACCTGCTGATATGGAGTTATTTCGTATGACGCAGGCACAGAATGTACGTGCTAGCTGGTCATTGGTTGTAATCTTTGCAGTGTTCAAAAGCAAATTTTGGCCTAGATGCAGGCGACGTGAGGCGAAACCACAGTCGGCTTTCATAAACCAGGCCAAAGTCATGCAGCAGTTCATGTATCCCAGAATGCATTGCAACAAGCTTATTGAAAAATGTGACCAAAGAGTGCTATAAATTGACAAAAAAAAAAGTGTGTGCATTCTATACTTGTAAGAGCATTGTGCTATTAGCTTAGCAACATGCTGATTTCAAACACTTTTGGAATCAATTGTGATTTGAGTCTCCTGTGTGTTTCTTGTAGGGCTGCATGATCAACTGAAATAAGCCATATTGTGATTTCAGTTTTATCAAATCACAATGGCTGCTATTTAATTAAATAAATGTGCTTAAATGTGTCAGAGTTAAACGTGGCAAAGTGTTCATTCACACGTAAGGGGCTCATGACAAGCTCATCGTATTTTCAGTGTCTTCTGGTTGCTTATAACGTGCATTTGGGAAGACAAAATCTTACCCATCATCTTCCCAAACTTGTAATGTGAAGCTAACGCAGAGTTTCCACCACAGGAACTTTCTAGGGACTTTGGGGTGTGTTTCGACTGCAGGGACCAGGGTCTAAATTAAGTTCCGGGTAAAAATTTCCTCCTCAGAAAGTCCCTGCTCACGAGGCAGTACTTTTTCAAAGTTCAGGAACTTTTGGGGGTGGGACTTGGGTGTTGAACATGCTGATTGGTTGAGTTCACACAGGATTTTGACTGGTTGACTCCAAGCAGCATTTAAAAGTTCATTTTAAAAGTGTTGCGGTGCGTGCAGTATGAGTTGTTTGCTATTCGAATCAACAATGGAGTTTAAAAAATACGACCGATGGACCGACGATGAGGTTCAGGCTTTTTTTAAGATTATATGCCGAGGACGAAATCCAGCAGGAACTGGAAAGTCACGCAATCCTATGTCATCAGACTAATTTGCCTTATCTTCATAATACTTCAGGCCGTGATGGAAACACAGACAGCTACAGGTCTGAGGGAAAAAAGTTCCTGGGAAAATTTCCTGGCACAAATTTTTCCAGGTAATTTCGGTGGAAACGCATCTTAAATAAACCAGTTTTCTTCAACAAAAGAGAAGCTTTGAGGGTTCCCTGCGGTTCTCCGCCAAAATAAAAGCTTGAAAGTCCTAAATATTATAATTTTACAGTTATACGGTAAAATAAAATGTAAAAATTATATTTGTAAATATAATTTATTAAATTTTTAAAAATATCACTATAGTAATATTACTTTGTTTTAATATTTAATTTATTAACAATTATTATTATAATTAATAATATATTAATATATTTTATATTGATATATAATCACTTTTTTTTTGCCAAATTGTGCAGCCCTACAAACAAGCATCGCAAACCTGGCCTCTCTGAAACAAAACACATTTTAAATTGCCATTTAAAAAAAAAAAAAAAAATATATTGATTGTTTTCCCAAAATCATGTAGCCCTAGTTTCTTATGAGGTGCAGTTTGTGTGGTGCCCAAAGATTGCTGTCCATCATGAATGAGTAGGTTAAAAGGTTTCATTTGGGTCAGGATGCTGCTTGGGCAGCTCACTAGGTTTTGGAACAGTGGCTGGAAGATGGATCTGCGGGGTCTCACCGGTGTTCCAGGGTGCTGCTGAGCAGGGAGGGGCAGCTCCGTCTGGGGCTGCATGTGAGGTGGGGTGCCCTGAGCAGGGGCAGGGGTGGGTGTGGAGGCCTGACTGGGCTGCAGTGCTGCTGGCAGGTTAGTGGTGCTGGCGGTGGCGTTGGGGGGTGGTGTGGCGCGGAGTGGAGCCTGAGGGGGCGCGGGGCAGCCTAGTGAGGGGCCCAAGGGGCCAAGTGCATTCAGGGGGAGGTTAGCGTTCGGCTGCTGCTAGGGAAGGAGAGATCGCACGCACACAAGCAGGGACAAAACATGTTTAGAGGGGACGTCGTCATGCAAAATGAGATTACTTTAGGAACGTGAGTGCATGCGCGCACCTGCGAAACAGCCGCCTGCGCGTTGGGCTGACCCATGTTAGCGTTCATGGCATTGGTGTTGGCAGGGAACTGCGGTTGAGCCATGAACGGCGTCTGGTTAGCCGTCTGCGACACCATGTTTCCACCGTGAGCTCCCAGCATGCCTTGTGTTGGGGGCATTCGCGTTGGAGACATATTCATCTGTAAAAAAAGTGAGAAAGATACAATGAGATGCGTGTCCAGTCAGTAGAAACAACACAGTTTTGGAACAACCTTCTGGAGGAAGATGTGCAGAAAATATTAAAAGTTTTAATCATTTTATTATCACTGATTTTCCATTTTATACTTTTAATGTTAGTGTTATAATCTATTTTTGGGTCTTATTTTTTATTTGTTATTTTAATCCTAGAGTCAATTGCTTGTTCTAACCTTTAAAATACTTTGAACTGCATTTTGTTTGTGACATATAAATAAAAATGAACTGATTAAAGAAGGAATGGGAAACAAGAAATGGAAACTGACCGTAGGGACTTGGTTCATGTTGATCTGTTGATGGTTTATCGGAGAAGCGGCACGTGCTGCCATGGGAGCCTGAGACATCGGCACATTGGGCATTGCACTGAATGGATTCACTGAATGGAATAGAAAATACATCACACAAGATTGATTACACAGAAATTTTTGTTTAGAGTTGAGAAAACAAATGTGTTTCCCAGACATGATTTGCGGCGAGGGGACTGGCAAGTACCTTGAGACACCTGCATGCGATTGATGATCTGATTTGGCACATTAGGCATAGGCACGGGTCCATCTGAAGAGAGGGGTGAGACAAAATGAGTGTTTTGTGTGTGTGTTTTTAACTTCATGTTGTGTTCAGGTTATTTTGACCCAAAGAGGTTTTTTTCTCCTGACAATACTAATTAATGTCATCATATTGGACTAAAACTTAATGACTTTGATCACATGGGGTATAATGACTTCCCAAATAATTGTTTGTACTTTTTTAATTTTGGAAGTTATTGATCATAGGCCTCATTAATCTGAGCTTATGCACCTTAGTTTTCTTGAGGTGAATAAGCTTGAGTAAACTTGTATCACTCAAACACGGAGGCGCATAAGCTCAGATCAATAGAGTCCAACAGTCTGTTCAGGAAGTAAAAACTCCATTCAATTTTTCCGGAGAAATTGATTTTAAACAATAACTTATAAACCTTTAAAGACAGCCTTACTGTGAGCTACAAGGTTGTTAATCGATTTGCTTCTGTTGAAGCTGTCAGTCTGTATTAAATCAGCTTTAACAGCAGAATTTGTGGTGAAAAACAACATTACTCATGATACTGTACAGAAAATTAGGTAACATTTAGTGTTTCCTAAAAAGTTTCATTTGTTAACATTAGTTAACTACATTAGTTAACATGAACTAACAATGAAAAATATTTCTCAAGTATTTATTAATTTTAGTTAATGTTAATCTTAATATTTATTAATACATTATTAAAATCAAAAGTTTTATCAGATAACATTAGTTAATGAACCTGAACTAACATGAACTAACAAAGAACAGTCATATTTTTTAACAACTAATGTTAACAAAGATGAATAAGTACTGCAACTAATGTACTGCTCACTGTTAGGTTAGTTAATTAGTTAACGAACCCTGACTAATGGAACCTTATTGTAAAGTGTTACTGAAAATTCCACCAATCATAGAGTCAAAACAATACAAAATGCACCAAAATGTAGTCAGTTCCGCCCACTCCCATGAATCATTGCGAATGACGTAATCGTGTTGGTCTACCAATGCTCTCATACTTAATATTTTAATATTTGAATATATGTGCATATTTTGCAATAAACTTAAAATATACTGTTTTATATAAATCTACATTTTTAAATCATAAGTTTTATATTTCTCCATTGTTTTTAATTTGATGATGTTCTCAATTCTTCGTCGCATTGTATTTTTGTCAGATTTTCAAATTCTATTTTGCTTCAAATCAAAGTTTGTAATGTTGTGATTCACTGCATAGCTGGTTGACTTGGTTCATCGCTTATAATGCTTTAATGAAGACTTTTCTGAAATCCCTATGGAAGAAATTAATGGAAAAAATACTTCCGGAACCAGCGCTGCTGAAAAAGTCGGCAGGAACTGTTGCACTCTATAAGCTCAAATCAATCAGTTTCAAAAAGAAATATAAAAACTGCTAATTGAAAGAAAACAAGCTGATTTAAAGATCCCATCTAATATTTGGTGACAGTACAGCATAATGAGAGATTTACGGTTACAGGACTCACTCTGTGGCCGAGGTCCCATGACATTAGGCTGGTTGAGGGCCGGTGGCTGTTGTCCCGCTGCAGTCATGGGTGTCTGGTTAATAATCTGCTTCTGTAATCGAGACCTTCTCTTCTCCTCCAGTTCTTTCTGGATCTTATAGATCTTTTCCGCCAGAAAGTGATAGTACTCGTCCTATACAACACACACAGACTACATTATTAAAATCAACATAATCGGCACTGAAGAATTTCACTTTACACACTTTATTGGCCTTGGTTAAAGTGTAAGCTTGACTGTGGTTTGTGCTCACCCTGCTGTTGGCAGACTCGTACATATCCCCTTCCACTTTTCGAGCGTACGCCACCAGGTTCTCCATACGGCGGTCCTTCAGGGCGGCAGGGTCTGGCGTAGGGAAGATGGCCTGCACACTAAAACACAGAGAGCAAAACTAAGTTTTTTCTAAGTTTAAGCTACTTATTACAAAGAACAATCCCCCTGGATCAGCTGGACATTAATTCAAAATATACATTATATCTTAAATGATACAACACGGGGGTGTCCAATTCTGTTCCTGGAGGGCCACTGTCCTGCAGAGTTCAGCTCCAACCCCAATTAAACACGCCTGAACTAGCTAATCAAGGTCTTACTAGGCATACCAGTAACTTCCAGACAGGCGTTTTGAAGCAAATTGGAGCTAAACTCTGCATGGTAGTGGCTCTCCAGGACAGAGTTTGGACACCCCGATATAACAGAAGTCTTAATTTTATTTTAACTTTAAGAGGTCTTAAATTTGGTGATGAAAAGCAGGAATCGCAATACGGCTGTTTTTGATTATTAAACTTTAAAAGGCAAGGATTTTATTAAATAAATGAGTGTTGCACATTTCAAAGTGAAAATGCAGTGCTGTTGCACGTTCTACAGGCTAGAGGTTTCAGAGAACACACTTATGATCTACTGTTGATGAATTATGACATTGTTTACTTTATGGTGTTTGTACTGTAATATGTTTTAGATGGTTGTAAGAGTGCATATTTTATTCTCCATCATGTTTAAAGGAGCAGCTGGAAGTAATAAACATTTCAAAATAAGAGTCCCAGTGTAAAAGTCCTATATTATGAAGAACCTATTTTTTTCTGGTTATTAATATCATTTTGGTTACAAAATGTCCAATGTTTAGAACATACATTACTCCATAATTGTTAAATAAATAAAAGCAGAAATATTTAAAAACCTAGCATACTTTTTATATTCAAATAAATTAAATAATTTTGCTTGTACATGTCTCCTTGTATCCAATTTTTTAAGAAAAAACAAATCAATTTTTTGAAAAATTGTCATTGTGCAATTACGTTATGCGCTCCTAATTTTTTAACATTTTCAAACTGTTTTCAACATTGATAATAATCATAAATGTTTGAGCAGCAAATCAGCATATTAGAATGATTTCTGAAGGATTATGTGACACTGAAGACTGGAATAATGATGCTGAAAATTCAGAAAATATAAAACAGTTTAAATAGAAATTATATTTTTACTGCTTTTTTAATCAAATAAATTCAGCCTTGATGAGCAAAACAACTTAAAATATTTATAAAATATATATAGTTTAAGAGCAGGTATTACTAACAGTTTGTGTACAAGGTGGTTGCGGAGGTCCTGAGTGACATGCTCGTGCCAGGCTTTCCTCACACCGGTGGCTGACAGAGGGGCCGCTGTGGGCAGGTTACCCATGCTGCCTACCGTAGAGCCATCCGGCATCAGCTGACTGAATGAGGGGGAATCAAGAGAAACTTAGTTAGCAAACTGATTTAAAATGACAATTTTAGCAATTAAGAGCTGGGCATGTGTTTTGGTTGGTGTGTGTCCATGTCATACTTGTTAGGGTTAAGGGTTGACGACATGGTGCCATCTGGGAGCAGCTTAGCCTGTTCTGATGTCGGTACGCCGATTGGGTTCATCTGACCACCTAGACAAAAAACAAAAAACAAAAAAACAAGACAAAAAACAAATAAAAATACATAAATAAAATTATAAATAAACATACACAAAAAAAAAAAAACATTTAACAATAAAAAAAGAATAAATATAAATAAATAAAATATAAACTCACTATATATAGTTTATATATATTTTATAAAAAAATTCGTACATAATATATATTTCCTTGTTTTTATTTATTATAAAATGTCATGTTTATACATACACACACACACACTAACAAATAAATATACATAAAATATAAACTCATACTAACATATACATAGCTTAGATACATAATTTATATAAACAAAATGTATTTATTATTAAATAAATACATTTTATTTTTATTCTTTATACATATATATATAGAAAATAACATTTAATAAAAATAATCAATTATATATATATGTTATTTTTAACATTTCTTTAATAGTTCAATAAATATCATTTAAAATATCAATTATTATTATTATGATTATATTAAGTTTTTTTTACCGAGCGCATTAATGGGTCTCATCTGCTGCTGGTGCTGGGTCTGTGCAGTCGGCTGCCCGGGGCCCTGCGTCTGTGCAGGGGACTGGGTCTGTGTGGGGGTCTGGTTGCTGTAGGGGAGGCCGAGGGCATCATATGCCCGCTTCATGGAGCTGGGGTCGAAGGGCGTGGAGCTGGGTAGCGTGGGCGCCGTCTGCTGCCCCGTGCCGACCGACCCGATGGGGGTTTGCAGACCAGCGTTGGGGGGACTCAACATTGCTGTAATGCAGGAATGAGATGTTAGAGACCTTCTAGGAAGACGACATTTGCATATTTCAAACAAGATATGCGTGAGATTTTGTGTCTGATTCTGCTTAAACATTTGGCAGAATCTGTCCATCAAAACAAAAAGCAAAAAAGTTCAAAATCTGCCAAACAGCCATCTGGAAGAAAACATTATTTGTGGAAAAAAAAACAAAAAAACAGGGGAAGTAGAAAGGAAGGGGAGGGGGTTCGAGACGCCATTTGCATGAGGAAGAAATAGCACAGCGCGGAGTCTCTAACATGTAAATCCCCCAGTGCAAAAACAAACACTTTAGCTGCCTCGCACTCTCAGAGTCATGATGAGAGACGCTTGGCAGAGGGAGAGGCAGTTTGCAGGTTTGTTGGAGCTGTAACAGCATGAGATTTTAATGAGTCACCGCTCAGCCAGCGGGGCGGCACGATTCTCCTCATCTTTCGAGCCCCTCCCCCTCAGCTGAACGACTCCGCAAACATACACGGGTCGCATAAAACATTCATGCACTTGGAGCTACTGAACTACAATGACGCCTTTCCTTACAGAATCCAACTGAATAACTACATATCCAGAAAATAACATGCAACTGAATTTGTTTCTTACTTTAAAAACATTTTGATCTAAAGGTTTATGCATAAATGCATGATTTGTGGACAAATATAAACAGTGATTACATATTAACATTTTTGGTTACAGATTATTTTAAGGTGTCCATGTTACAGTGCAACTACACATTTAAGTACTGAGTAATTAACTACATGTACTTACTATAGGGTTAGGGATAGGATTAGTTGTATGCAATTATGATAATATATAGCTACTACTATGGTAACTATATGTAACGTGTAACAGTAAACACTAAAATAAAGCGTTACTCTATTTTCAATGATACTGTTTAAAAGAAGTGCACTTAATTGTATTGAATGTGCTCTTGTAGTGTACTTCAAATCAAAAGAATATTTAAAAAAATCTGTTTCTTAAAGGATTAGTTTATCCAAAAATGATTTTTTTTTTCATTAATTACTCACCCTCATGTCGTTCCAAACCCGTAAGACATTCGTTCATCTTCGGAACACAAATTAAGATCTTTTTGATGAAATCTGAGAGCTTTTTGTCCCTCCATAGACAGCCTAGGCAACTACCATTTTCAAGCCCCAGAAAGGTAGTAAAGACATCATTAAAGTAATCCATGTGACTCCAGTGGCTTAACTTCAATTGTATGTGTAAAAAACATATTTACTAAATATTAATCTCCAATGCTTGTTCACGAGAGCACCACGACACATGCGTATTGTGTTGAGGCGAGAGCAGATGTTGTGTTGCGTGAACGCATGTTGGAGACTCATATTTTGTAAATAAATTGGGAAAATATGTTTTTTGTGCAAACAAAGAACTCGCGTCATTTCATAAAATTGAGATTAAACCACTGGAGTCACATGGAGTACTTTAATGATGTCTTCACTACCTTTCTGGGGCTTGAAAGTGGTAGTTGTGTAGGCTGTCAGTGGAGGGACAGAAATCTCTCAGATTATTAAAAAGATTTTCATTTGTGTTCCAAAGATGAACGAATATCTTACCGATTTGGAATGACATGAGTTTGAGTAAATGTTGACAGAATTTCCCTTTTGGGTGAACTAAAACTTTTATATTCTTTTAAAGTACGCCACGTCTGTAATAAATACTATTTTTAAAAACATGCTAAATTGTCCTTTTTCACATGGGCATCACAGGATGCTCATCAAGTTTTTTGAGAGAACATCCAAAGAAGGCAAAGCTGGAATCTAAACAAATCTAATTTAAAGAAACTCAAATGTAAGGCAGTTTTGAATTGTTTTCATCAGTTATGATTCTCATGCTTTTATAGACGCTTCATTTTTATTAAATAAATACAATTATAATACATGATTAGTGTTGTAATATAAATATATACTATAAATATATTTAATAAATAATTATTAATATAAAATACAGAAATATTAAATTTGCATTATTATTTCATATTATTTTTATTATTATAAAAATGTATTGTTGTGAAGTAAAGAAGAGGGGGATGTTTGACGCAGGAAAGACTCACGTTGCTGGTTGCGCTTGTCACTGGCGTTCTTCAGCGGGAGGCAGACAGGACAGTCGTGCCTCGTGCAGTTCTTCCAGTGCGAGATGATCTGCCTTGATGAAGCACAGTGAGCCACTGCAGAGACAGAGAGAGAAGAAAGCCTGAGCCAAAGTACAAACGCTGCAAAACTGGGAGCAAAAAGGTCCTGTGGGAAAGCAGGTCTTCAAGAAACTGTACGCAGCAGACGCACACACATCTGCTAAACTCAGGGCCAAGAACCTCGTCTTTACTGCGACAAGTCATTTTTCTATCCTCACAGGAAGTGAAAAACTACCACAAATGACAAATATTACAGCCAAATAGATCATAATTGATGTTTAAAGGGGTCATGAACTGCATTTAAACACCCACTGCTATGATTGTGTAATAGCTTTGCATATCAAAATAATTTTCAACATCCTCTCTACACACGTGGAATTGTTCTGAAAACTTCTGATGTTCGCCATACATGTTTGAGCAAAAGTCTGATTTACCAAGGAAGTTCCAGCGACAGATTGGAAAATAATCATCTTTACTTATATTTATTATACATTTATTCCTTTATTTATACTTATTCCTATTTTGACAGTAGTGTCAAGTGTTTGGGTAAATATAATTAGTTACTGTACTCAAGTATCCGTTTTATCATACACAGCGATCAAGCAGTCACACTGCTCGGTTCCAGTTTCGACACTATTATGATTTATTGCTGCTCTGTGTGTTGCTTCTGATTTGAATGAGGTTGATGTTGATGGTTCTGGAAGGAAGCGAATTCTGCCAAGAGAGCCTTCAGGAGGAATCAAAGTCTGCAAGAACATGACACTTTAAGAATGATCTCTAAATGTTCATGCCTTTCCCCAGGAGTCCAAGAGAGAGAGATACGCGTGTCACCGTGGGCAGGGAACAACAGGAAATGAGCTGGCAGCGCGGAGGGCTTGCTTGGCACCACGCTTGCGTTTGAGTTGAAATGAAGCCCTGTGCTCCGGGTCCAACAACAACTACAGCACTGAGAGCAAAGCAGCCGGGCAGCATCGGGCTGCCGCAAGCCCTCTCCTGCCGTTTGCCAACTCCTTAATACTGCATTATACCATAAAGGCATGATTTTCTCTATAAATGGACTGTTATACTTGAGACAGAGCAAAGCATTTGCTCGGGAAATTCCCTGTGTTTGCGTATGAAACGTTACTGGTTGTGAACCGAAAGGTGTAAGGCCAGAAATACACTCTATGCAAGTGCAAAAACATGACATTTGACATCCAATATTGTGGTTGCAACAAACCTCAATTGGGCAACTTTCAAACGTGCCATTACATCGGATGTTATTCAAATAGCTAGGTATATAAATTAGTGGTAAACTTGAGTGTAGAGCTGCAGTTGTGTGACGAACACAATGCTCTAAACCCCACATCAGGACAAAAGCATCTCATTACCGCTCTCCCTGAGACTAAACAGGTCTGCAACCACATGCCTCACCCCACAAAATACAGCTGACACACCTCAATGGATTTACACACACACTGCACGAAAATCATTCTTCATGTAACCCTTGTTCCAAACCCAAATCCAAAACCCAACTTGTTCCAAACTTTTGCAGACATGTTTTAATAAACATTACATATTGTATGAAAATTATATTGTATTACATATATGCATGAAAAGTAAAATTTGTAATTAATTTGAGGCATGTAATTCTTCATTAATTTGTAAAAAATACCACTGATAAAAATGTGCATTTTATTTGCTTATTTATTAATGTGTGCATTTCTACGGTGCTTAGTGTAAATGAGTACACCCCCTTTGAAAAGTAACATTTTAAACAATATCTCAATAAACATTTCCAAAATGTTGACAAGACTAAGTTTAATATAATATCTGTATAATATCTTATAACATGAAAGTAAGGTTAATAATATAACTTAGATTACACATTTTTCAGTTTTACTCAAATTAGGGTGATGGAAAAATGAGTACACCCCACAACAAAAACTACTACATCTAGTACTTTGTATGGCATCCATGATTTTTAATGACAGCACCAAGTCTTCTAGGCATGGAATGAACAAGTTGGCGACATCCTGCAACATCTATCTTTTTCCATTCTTCAAGAATGACCTTTTAGAGACCGGATGCTGGATGGAGAGTAATTCTCAACTTGTCTCTTCAAAATTCCCCATAGGTGTTCGATTTGGTTCAGATCAGGAGCCAATGATCACTTTCACCCTGTTCTTCTTCAGAAATCCAACAGTGGCCTTAGATGTGTGTTTAGGATTATTGTCCTGTTGGAAAAGTGCACGACGATCAAGGGCACGGAGTGATGGTAGCATCTTCTCTTTCAGTATAGAGCAGTACATCTGTGAATTCATGATGAAATGCAGCTCCCGACACCAGCTGCACTCATGCAGCCCCACATAAGGACACTGCCACCACCATGTTTCACTGTAGGCACCATGCATTTTTCTTTGTATTCCTCACATTTGTGACGCCATACAGTTTTGAACACATCAGTTCCAAAAACATTTATCTTGGTCTCATCACTCCAGAGTATAGAGACCCAGTAGTCTTCATCTTTGTCAGCATGGGTCCTGGCAAACTCAAGGTGGGCTTTTTTGTGCCTGGGCTTTAGGAGAGGCTTCTTTAGTGGATGGCACCCATGCATGCCATTCCTCTGCAGTGTACGCCATATTGTGTCACTGGAAATAGTCACCCCAGTTTGGCTTTCTACTTCTTTAGATAACTGCAGTGAACTTGCATGCCGATTTTCTTCAACCCTTCTCATTAGAAGACGCTCCTGTCGAGGTGTTAACTTCCGTGGACGACCTGGACGTCTCTGTGAGATGGTTACAGTTCCATCTTTTTAAAAAAATTTTTTACACTTTTGCTACAGTATTCTGACTGATAAGTAAAGCTTTGCTGATCTTCTTGTAGCCTTCAGCTTTCTGGTGTAAAGAAATTATTTTCTTTCTCAGGTCTTGTGACATTTCTCTTCCATGTGGTGCCATTGCTGACAGCATGAAATGGGAAGGGGTTTTAACACCCTTTTATAGTCAACTGTCTGCTGGAAATCTGTGTAATGAATAATTAGACTCACCAGTGGTTGAATTCTTGTTAAATTAGACATTTGTAGTCTAAAATTTAGCTTTGCTCCAGAGACTTTCAGTGGGGTGTACTCATTTTTGCATCACCCTAATTTGAGTAAAACTGAAAATTTTGTTCTCCAAGTTATATTATTAACCTTATTTTCATGTTATAAGTTAAATAGATGTTATATAAAACTTAGTCTTGTCAACATTTTGGAAATTGTTTTTGTGTTCATTGAGATATTGTTTAAAATGTTACTTTTCAAAAGGGGGTGTAGTCATTTATGCTGAGCAATATTAAAATTAATATGAATTAGCAAATTATTAACAAAGTTAGCATGCAAGAATTGTTTAAATTTTTTTTTTTAAAATCAAACATATCTCATCGTTTGGCAATTGGCATTCTTTTTTCCAAATATTACTTACTTACTAAAAAAAATCTTAATGGAATCATTAAGGAAGCAGAATTGTTAGGAATTGGAAAGAAGTAGATCTTGTAAGACAGCATAAAACATACTTTTTAGAACAAGAATCACAACCATTCTCTTTCGCTTGTTTTCACTATTTACTATTTATTCTTGCCACCTTCGGTTTATCAGCTTTGTAGTATCGGCCTTCTGTAACTATAACACTATCTGCACAACTTTTCATGTTGTGGTCAAAGCAGCATGTGACACTGGTGTTGAAGATGCACTGAAGCCCATACGAGAGTCATGCGGAAAAGAAAATTCGATGTCGACTCACCTTGGCAGGATTTGCCGGCCTGGCAGTGTGTCATGTGGTTGAGGACGTTCTTCATGGTCCTGCAGTGGGGCAGGGCACATGCTCGCACCTCGCCGTTGGCCTGCTCGCGCCGCTGGCACTTGTGGGCGTGGAGCAGCAGAACCAGCTGCTGCTGGATCAGCTTGCGCTTCTCCGGGTCGGCCGTGGGGCCTGCGGACACACCCTGACCTGCCACCATCCCCACCGACACCTGCTGTTGCTGGGGCTGCAAAAGACAGCATCACAGAATTAACTTTTGCCTGCAAGCTCCATCCAGTTTGTGTGCATGATGGGAAACTCACCATGTTTGGCATGCTGGTGACCGTCGCTCCCTTTAGGTCAGTTGGAAACGGGGGAAGGCTGTTGGGAAGACCGCCTTTATTCTGAGCATTCACGCCAGTCGTGCCCATTTGTTGCCCTCCACCCTGGTACTGACCAAATGGGCTGTTGCCACCTGCCATGCCCATCTACAAGAGGAAGAAAAATGGAAATATTATAACCATATATAATCATCAGAAGATCCAGACACAGAATCTCACATCTGAAATTACACCTGGCAAACAACACAAAATTCGATTTCTTCAAGCAAGATCCGCCAGCATTGTAAAGATCTTCATTACTGTAGTATGGGATAATTTACCATTTTCAAGGGTAAAATCCAGTAATTTCAACGAGAATCAATGCGATCAAGAATTTTGCAAGAGAACGCAAAAATTTAAAGTTCAAGTTGGTCACACAAATAAGCTACGTTAACCAACATAAAACTAGTTTGTTTGAAAGTGACTTATGTGTGAGCCATGTTTCACTTAAAGGTAGAGTAAGCAATTTCGGAGAGGCTTGCAATAGCAAGCTAGCTCTGAAAGCATGAGATCCCACCCACCATTCAGAGCGTCTCCAAAGCCATGCCTCCTCCAAAACACATGAACGCAGACGCAGAAGTGTCACACGAAACGGCGTTAAATTACCTCATGTATAAAGCACATAGAATATCATGGGCTGCCATCTTGTAATTACGGTTACAACATGGCGTGAACGCAGCATAAACTTGTTGTTTTGGTTTAGGAGGAACTGTAAAAGGCGGCTACTGTTTGTTTTTTTTAGGCAATCAGTGACTGTCTGTATACAACTCTGCATAGCCTTATTGAACGCGCTGACAACGCGTGATGTCTGTGTACGAGAAGGTATGGAAATACATGTTGAAATACATGTCAATAGGCTTTATATAACTTCATTTTTATTTCAGTTTTAGTTATTTTATTACATCAGATTAAACTAAATGAAAAAGAGAAATGTTGCCTTGGGAACTAGCTGAAATAAAATAAGTTTTATATTTTATTTCATTTCAGTTAACATTTATTTTATTTCTATTAACTAAAATGTTTTAGTTTTAGTTAACTATAGTAACCCTTCCATTTTATTCAGTGATGGCACTAAAAATCCTCACAATACACATTTCTATGGAAAAAATAAAAAAACAACATTTACCTTATTTTGCCATTATATTCATATAACATTTGCATTATGCAAAACTTCACCGCTCAACAGCAAACAGCCAATTAAATATTACTGTCCCACACGCACATCAATGAAAAACCACACAATAATTTTGATCTAAGCATTACTACATTTTTAGCAGCTCACTATGATCTTGAGCAGAGAAGGGCTTCCACCGTCAGACAAACCACCCTCCCTCTTCCTGTGTCTTTCTCTGTGCCGATCTCCAGCAGTGTGCCGGCCGTCCACTCTGTGTTGACATCGCTCCAGCAGACCAGATGAAAGAGGCCAGCGGAGTGGCACACGCACCAGCAGCCCCTCCTCTCTGCTCACTCATTCATGCACACCAACACACTTCTCACGCTACTCTCTCTGCTTACTCATCCACACACACATTATCTCTCTCTCTCTCAGAGCAGCCAGGATACTCTTTCCCAGCAGATCTGCATCGTCCCCAGGATTTCCTCACTATGAACTATAGATGCACTGATGTATTGGTTGATGATATTTATCGGCCAAATTTGATTAATTTACAACCATCGGCTATAGCGTGAAAAAGGCAGATATAACAAACCAATTATTAATTTATTATTTAACTGTGTGAAGGCACTGAGCTGTATAATGTCTGTTGCATAATCCAACATTTTTCCCTGGGTAAAATAATTAAATACTTGCCAAAACACAATGAAATCTGTACAAAATACAGCAGTGCTCATCAATAAGCACCGTCCAGGGGCAGCGTGAATAACGTTCGGGACAATTGAACTGTGCAACACAGTCACTGTCCCGATTAGGCCTTTGCAAAGGTTTATCCTTTGCATGTGGTTTTAAGCCTTGTGAATTTAAATATTCAAGTGCAAGAAAACACAAAAGAGAACTCAATTCTACTCACTGTGTAAAGTTTGCACACATCAATAGCATAAGCCTAGAAAACAGCGCTCTCAAGCACGCAAATACTGAATGGAGTTGTCCTTCGCTTCTTCGAATTCACCCAAAATTATATCAACATGGCCATCTTGGTGAGTATCCTTGTAAACAGTCGGTTATGTCTTAAATGAATGTAAACAGCTGAGATATAAAACACTTGTATAACAGTATATTGGATCAGTGCAGCTCTTAAAGTGACAGTAGCCTAATATCCCTGCTGCACTTCTGTCTGCGTTTTAATGTTAATAAATAAATAAAACGCTCTCTACTCTTGGCAAAATATTGTAACTTTAATAAGGATTAATATGCTTTTAATTTATACAGTGAAGAATATGCAGTGTTATTTTACATTTGTTTACTTTATTTCTGTACCTGAAAATTATTGATAAACCAACCTAAAAAGCACTGTGTGTTAAATGTTAAATGGATCCAATCCATGTTCATTAGAAATTATTCGATGATGCAGCAATAAACTAGCTTGTATAACAATGCATGTATTTTTTTTTAACTTTGATCATTAAAACATGGTCAAAACACTATTTTAAATGACAAAACTTCAAATAAGAAAGTAAGTCACAAATATTGGTACCGCTATCGACCAATAATTGTTTGTTAAAATCGGTATTGGTCCAAAACAACCTATCGGTGCATCCCTACTCTAAACCAATCAATCGTGCCCTTTGTGACATCGTGTTCTATAAAAAGCTCACCAAAAATAATTTAACAATTTAACTCTCATGTCATTCTAAGGACGCGTGTACATCAAAGCATTTTTCCTAAGAATGCACGCTTGCCATTTCTTTCTGGCCGACTACAGTTAAAAATGTTCAACTTTGGGTAAAACGCAGCACTCGTCACTGTCACTTTTTAACCAGATACCCAATCACAGTGGGGGAGGGTGGGACAAATACCACACTGACCAACCTTGCTTGCAAAAGATGACAAGACAACAACTGAACAAAATCATCCAAAACAAGAACCAGAGCAAGTACTTTACATTGCATCAACATTTTTTGATACTAAATCAGATACTAGTAACACTTCCTCAGAAGTGACACAACTGGAAGAAAAAAAAAAAAAAGTTGCTGAAGAGCTTTCAAGCACCCATTTTCAGAAGAGCAACTGGCTTTTTAGCCGACTATAAATGCTTTGGTGGACATACAGCATGTTAAATTTCAGCCGAACACTGAAGAAAAGTTAGAAAAGAGCGATACCATTGTGCAGCATTTACCTCAGTAAGTTGACCAAGTGGATCTCACGAGAGTGAGCGGAGGCGGGGCTAATTAGCATATTCATCAATCCACGTATACAAAATGAAGCAAGGTATATTTTAAGGCATGAAGTTTTTTTTTTTTTTTTTTTTCACAGGAAAAATGTTTAAATATGTAATTTTGGTGATGGTTTGAATGCTGTTGAGCAGATTTGTAAACACCTCTGATTGGCCGTTGTGTTGACGTGCTTATCGGATATGTGTGTGATTGGCCACAATGATCAATGCACGGGAGCATATGAAAGCACACGGAAGCACACGGATCGCGCTCTGACAACGGCAGTGATGTCTGGCACTCGTTGAAGTATATGCGCGAGACATCACTGCCGTTGTCAGAGCGCGATCAGACCTCACTAAGCGAATGCTGAACGCAGTTGGACATAGTGGTGTATTAGAGGTAAAAAATGATATAAATACTGTTCGGTTTCTCGCACAAATATATCGTTTCGTGTCTTAGGACATCAATGTGTCGTCACGAACCGCAGGGTTTAATTTGGACTTGTCTGTGCATGTTTTATTTACTCTTATAGTAGAAGTTCCCATCCACTAGCATTATTTGACTGACAGACAGCAACGGTTGGAGTTAAAAATAATTTGTGTTCTACTGAAGAAACAAAGTCACCTACATCTTGGGTGCGCTGGGGGTAAGCAGATAAACATCAAATTTTCATTTTTGGGTGAACCATCCCTTTAAGATTACTCACGGTTCGATTTATACCACGGTTTTAGGGTCACAGTTTCAGTACGGTTAGGTATGTGCTATGTTCTGGAAAAAATAGGACAATTGTCAAAAAAAGATAAATAAAAACAAGAAACAGCACAAATGAAGATGAGAGCTAAGATACAAATAAAATAAACAATGCTAGCTTCAGCTAGCTTTCAGGTACAGAAATTGAATAAAGTAATCAAATATAAAATAACTGCATATAAACTTCTTTGAATAATTAAATAAAGATGAAACATTATTGAAGTTACAAAAGTTATTCAGTCAAGAGTGATTTCTTTGTCTTTTGTCGTTTGATTAACATTAAAAACTCAGAGAGCAGGAATATTAGACTGCTGTCCCTTTAAGACATAATTCAAAGATCCAGTACACTGATACTGATTCACATGCGTTGTCGGTCTCGTTTTTCTCTTAAGACATAACCTACTATGTTTGTTAGGATACTCGCTAAGATGGGCATATTGACATAATTTTTGTGTGAATTTGTCCGTTTAGATGCAAGACTTGAAAGAGAATTTCCACTGTGACGCATTCTCCACGTACACGCTTCGGATAAGTACACACAAATCTCCTCACGGCACGCGCGAGTTCTCTTTTGCATCTTACAGTTGAATGTTTAAATTGGCAAGGTTTAAATGAGTTAGTTTAAACAGATAGCGACGTGAGATGGTCAGCATTCGGCACGTCATTGAACATTTGTTTACAAAGAGTGACCGTTTTGTCCATGTTTTTAGATCATCGCTGTAGTAATGTACTGGGAAACTAGAATGCATATCAATCGACTGAAACATACATTAGTCAAATCCGTCTGTCTGTTTTACACGTTGTTTTCAACAAACCATATTATATATGCATCGTCAGATTTGGGATGAACCACGGTGCAAGCGCATGCCGAACCATGGGTGGAGAACCGAACGGTTTGATTTTTTACTGAGAGCCGTTCCACCCCTAGTATCTGTGTAAGCATTATTGATGTCCATTTACAACGTTTTTGATGCGTCGATCTTTGAAGCCAATCACAGACATATCCGATGAGTGCGTCAACAAAATAGCCAATCAGAGGCGTTTACAATTCCATTCAACAGCGCTCAAAGTGCCTCACTTTTATATTTTGGTTTTTGAACCTTTGGTTTTGTTTTCAAAGAGTCAGCACTTGTGTCTATCTGCCGCAAATGTATAGAGTGTTTAAAGAGTGAGGGAGTCCAGCAGAAATGATATACATTCTCTGCTTGCAGTGCATCAGTCACACATAAACACAGATTTATCGAATCATACATCACCAATAGCAGTTCATTTCCACGATTTAGTACGACTGTGTTCATATTAGCAGCGAACTGTACCCTGGACCACCCTTTTTATACAGACTCGGGTATGGATTGTGGTTGCACAGTGAGTTCGGAAAACAGTGTTCATATCATCCAAACGAACCAATCTCTGACATCAATCGCACCCGGGTGCGCTCCAAGAGTGCTAGTGTGAAAGCACCCTAAAACCCAAAGTATACTTCATTTTTACACGTATGAAAGGGTCCACATACAGTACGCGACACGAATTTCATCACCAGAATAATACACGTGTACTGTAAATGCGCCGCCTGATTTTTGTAACTGCACGTACTTTATATGCGCAGGTCGCACATGCGCACTGAATTTGTTTTGCCGTTGTTTTACACTATAAAGAGACGGAACAACAAAACACCGAAGACTGCAACAATAACAGATGCCTGCATTGACAAGTGCTTGTGTGAGGGGGTTAAGAGATAGTCACAACTTTAGTTTAAAAGAATACAAAGATCGGTCATAACTTGTGGAGTAAAAATAGCGCAGACCCTGGACAAAGATGAAACTTTCTAGAGTACATGTGTCGACCGCCTGCATTCACACACGCTATCAAATGGAGGATGCTTTGAAAGGCTTTTTGAAATTCATGATAAATTTTTAATTCAAAGTTTCTCTCCAATTGACCCTTCGCAAAGACCCGCCCCCCTTAGTTACTGTTGCTTTGTCCAACAAGCCATGACGCTGTCATGCCACACGCAGTGAAAAATACATCGCAGAGCAAAGAGGACACCGACAACACGTCGACAGACAAGACAGAGCAGGTTACTTATGATATTAAACAAAGTCCCAGCTTTCAAACTGTGTAGTTATTAAAGAAATTCAAACAATAAAAACGTTTTGTGGCTCTTTATGTGTCGTGACAGATATCTGCTATAGCGCCTCAGCTCAAGCGGCTTGTGAACCGATTCCTACTAGTTAATTTATAGCATTAAATAAACATGAATGAACATGAGAAGGAATGTTGTTTCAAGTGCGGAAAGACGTCAACACACACCATTTTTCAAGTTCAAGTCCACGGAGGTTAATCTAACTCCTGACTGCTTTGTCGGACAAAATGGCCGATTCGGCGTTATGATTGGTTAGATCGCTTGTCAATCAAACTCCTGGCGAAGGGTCAATTCTTTTACTTGTGATAATGAATAATTTTTAAAAAATGCAAAATAAAAGCATATTCCATATTCCAATAAATCACTAGCTATTTGCGCATTAGGATTTGAATTTGTAATACAAATGCACATACCTGCACACACCTTAATTGTCAGTCCAAATCCGATTGTTAGAGATGCACCGATACCATTTTTTCAGAACCGATCCAATCCCAAAATTTGAGCATCGGCCGATATTTTTTAAATCAAAGTAGAATTTCTATACCTCTGTGCATTGAACAGATAATCACTCATTTGTGAGTTTTTACACAATCTACTAAATACAGACAACTACATTATAAAGAAAAAAACAAATGAAAAAATTAGGGCTGTCAAAATAACGCGTTAATTTCAATTAATTAATCTGAGAAAAAATAACTTGTTAAAAAAAATAATGCAGATTAATCCATTCCGTATTGACCTTTGAACCTGGAGCCGTTCTAGCCACCATTCGACTGTAAAATGAAGGAGACGATTGGTTAGATCGCTTGTCAATCAAACTCCCGGCGAAGGGTCAATTCTTTTACTTGTGATAATGAATAATTTTTAAAAAATGCAAAATAAAAGCATATTCCAGCTCTAACCCCAATAAATCACTAGCTATTTGCACATTGGGATTTGAAGTTGTAATACAAATGCACACACCTGCCAATTTTGACACCCGAGTGCTGCTTTCAGACCCCATCAGTCAATAACCCATCTATCATAGAGAGACACGTTCTATTCATCAAATTTGCAACGAGCACGGATGAGATGCGTATGCATGTAACATGGCACTTTACGTCGAGAGCTGTTCATTTGCCTTCCTATCAAGCATAGTTCTGCAGCTGCCTTTATCGGAGGCCTTCAAACAAAATGGCAGAGTTTAAGAGTGTACTGGCACGCAACTGCTCTCGTAACGCAAGCATTTAAGCCTAATAAAAAACACAAGTGCAGGGATGAGTCATGCAATCAAACAATGATGCAGCAAAGAGCAGCTCCAGATAAAGAGTGATAATGTGAGTTCGTCTGCTACACTGGCAGATGAAACTGGATGATTTACACACTGATCAGATTCCAGCAGCATGCTAGAGCACTAAAAACAGACATGAAACAAATTTCACCAAACATAGCTGTCATAACTTATTGCAGAATGAAACAGGGCCTTGATGGTATCCATGTGGATTTTTGAAATTTGAACCGTTTATTAAATTATTATTATTGTTATTGTAAATTTCCATTGAATGAGTGTGACATGATCTATCAATAGGAAATGAGCTGCACAATTCAGTGTTATTTTAGTTAATTTTAGTACTTCAATTTTTATTTCAGTTAGAGGTAAACATTTCTAATTTTGTTTTTTTTAGATTTTATATACAGTACAGTCCAAAAGTTTGGAACCACTAAGATTTTTAAGGTTTTTAAAAGAAGTTTCGTCTTCTCACCAAGGCTACATTTATTTAATTAAAAATACAGTAAAAACAGTAATATTGTGAAATATTATTACAATTTAAAATAACTGTTTTCTATTTGAATATATTTCACAAAGTAATTTATTTCTGTGATGCAAAGCTGAATTTTCAGCATCATTACTCCAGTCTTCAGTGTCACATGATCCTTCAGAAATCATTCTAATATGCTGATCTGCTGCTCAAGAAACATTTAATGTGTACAATTGTACAAAATATTTGTGTACAATTTTTTTTTTTCAGGATTATTTGATGAATAGAAAGTTCAAAAGAACAGTGTTTATCTGAAATCTAATCTTTTGTAACATTATAAATGTCTTTACTGCCACTTTTGATTGATTTAATGCATCCTTGCTGAATAAAAGTATTCATTTCTTTAATTTCTTTTCAAAAAAATAAAAATAAAAATTCTTACTGACCCCAAACTTTGAACGGTAGTGTATAATGCTACAGAAGCTTTGTATTTCAGATAAATGCTGTTCTTTTGAACTTTCTATTCATCAAGGAATCCTGAAAAAAAGTACACAACTGTTTTCAACATTGAAAATAATCATAAATGTTTATTGAGCAGCAAATCAGCATATTAGAATGATTTCTGAAGGATCATGTGACACTGAAGACTGGAGTAACGATGCTGAAAATTCAGCTTTGCATCACAGGAATAAATTACTTTGTCAAATATATTTAAATAGTACACAGTTATTTTAAATTGTAATAATATTTCACAATATTACTGTTTTTTACTGTATTTTTAATTAAATAAATGTAGCCTTGGTGAGCAGACGAAACTTCTTTTAAAAACATTAAAAATCTTAGTGGTTCCAAACTTTTGGACTGTACTGTATATAATATATATATATATTATATATATATATAATATATATATATATATATATATATATATATATATATATATATATATATATATATATATATATATATATATATATGTGCCAATTACTGAAATTACTGTTTGCGAATAAATCAGCACTTCCATCCCATGGGGAACAAAATCATTAGTTACGGATAAATCAGAAGAAGAATAAAAATGGAAATTGTAGCCACTGAGCAAACCACCACAGCTATTTTATTAAATATATCAAATTATGTGTGGTTTATAGCGTGCTTTTATAGTGTGTTTAAAAAAAAAAAAAAAAAAAAACACTTGGCAGCCGAAGCTTTATTTCTGCATCAGAATGTCCTGGAAAGTAATAATAGCCATTTATCTGGGTAAATTATTTAGTGACATGACCTGAGGTAAAGTTAGATGATTTTTTGATGCACATCTAGGAATTTGTATGATAATTGTGCACGTCTTCTTACCTTATCTACATAATTTTTTTTATTTGCACTTTGGAAATTTTATTACATTCTTGCAAATCAGCATATTTATCCCAAAATGTGCATAAAAATAACTGAATGGAAACCTGGCTAATGAGAATATGGATGCAAAGTAGAGTTTTTCTTTGTGTCTTAATATGACTATAAACTCTAAATGGGTGAAAGTGAAAACACAGCAAAGGAAACTGGTCATCTCACCTTGTTGATGTTGCCTTGCTGGGTGTTGATGCCCATCTGCTGTGCCCCTTGTGTGAGCGTCTCTGCCAGGACACTCGCCGCTCCTCCTGGTGCTGCCGCCCCCGCTGCTCCTCCCGCTCCTACAGAAGTTGCCGCCTGCATGGCGGCACCCTGGTACTGCATCCCCGGTGAACCTCGACCGCGGCCTACAGACCCAAGAGTTCCATTGATCACCTGACCGGGCTGAGCGCCCGCATTCTGTCCCATCATGCCGCTGTTCAGCATGGCCTGGTTAAATCCCGTGCCGAGTCCCATGCCAGCTGAGCCAGCATTATTGCCCTGCGTCCCTGGGGTACCACCTGGTTTCTGTGTTTGAGACGGGTGAGAAGGGGAGCCCTGGCCCAGGGGACTCTTTCCAAGCCCACCCAGCTGAGGTCCGATGCCGCCAGGCTGCGGACTGGCCGAGTTCATCCCAGCGCTGCTTCCTGGCCGTAAGAGCTCAGAGAGCTGCTTGTGCTTGGCAGCAGCATCGGGGACCATGGGGCCATGACCGCCTGTACCTGCAGCCCCACCATTAGAGGGCATGGACATCAGCCCCAGGTCTCCGTTAGGAATCAGCTCATCTGGAAGATCGTTCTCCAAGTCATCCCAGGAAAGTGAACCCAACTCTGAAGAAAGAAAGAGAGGGAGAAATTTAATTGTCAGTCCAAATCCGATTGTTAGAGATGCACCGATACCATTTTTTCAGAACCGATCCAATCCCAAAATTTCTGAGCATCGGCCGATATTTTTTAAATCAAAGTAGAATTTCTATACCTCTGTGCATTGAACAGATAACCACTCATTTGTGAGTTTTTACACAATCTACTAAATACAGACAACTACATTATAAAGAAAAAAAAAAAACAAATGAAAAAATTAGGGCTGTCAAAATAACGCGTTAATTTCGATTAATTAATCTGAGAAAAAAATAACGCGTTAAAAAAAATAACGCAGATTAATCCTTCCAGGCTGACCTGCAACGATGCACAACAAAAGAAGTGATGACACCTCATCACTGGACTACAGAAATGTCTCCATTATATTACAATTTTCTGTGCAACCTGCACATTGACAACAACACAACACATCCATGTTTCTGCAACCACGTCTGGCATGGCATTGTAGAAATCTCAAATGTTTCATTTAACAACAAATTTAGCGCAAGATGAATCAGCATTCCTGCAAAATAAATATCCTGTCTACTCTAAGGTCAAATAAATTTCATATTATTAAAGGCTCTTTTCTAGGCTGTGGTTTTGACACCATGAAAATATTGTTTTAGCAGCTCTACGTTGTGAGGGAAAACAGCAGAGAGAGTAGCAGTCTAAATCAATAAGCCTGCATGAGGCTTGATCTGCAACCGAGCCTGCTAATAACCCTAATAAATCCACCTCATCTATTAAAATCTGCTAATGAACGACTGACGCTTTATATACACACGGGAGTGTGTATGATATAGCAGAACAGCTGGGAGGAAGGAGACGTTCTCCATCACCTCCATGACTGTGAGAGACTAACGACAGCTGTTTGCATGTTTAGCAGAGTAAATGCCACCAACATAACAGGAGGGATGCTAAGAGATGATGTCACCAATGATTCAGGTGTGAGGGCTGTAAAATAATGGACTTGATGGTGTAGTTTAAGCGATAACGTAGCATATTACTGTTTGTAAGACTATTTTACATGCTATTCTTAATAAAGCACTGGCAGTATTCAGTACATACGGTATACTATGCCATACACTAGTTGCATGCAACTATTTATAATGTTTACCATGGAAGACTGTTTTACATGCTATTTTTAAAAGTCTATACAGTACATATGTCATAGCGTGCCAAACACTAATAAGGACAAGAGACATTTAACATTTACCATTAAAGACTTTTTTACATGCTTTTTTAAAAAATCCTAGGCAGTACATGTACAAACTGAATAGTGTGTTGCACACAAGTGTGGTTTAATGACTGTTTCATATACTATTTTTTATTTTTATGACTCACTGAAGAAGGCTAATTGCCGAAGCGTCTGGTGTATATGTGCTCTGCAGAATAAAGAAATTACATTAAGACAAGCGAGTGCAGATCTTTTGTTTTTTCATTTGAAAGTATTGTTAATTTCACTGATCTACGCACCCAAAACATGGTTGAGCATAGCGATTCTTCTTTTTTTGATATACTATTTTTATAAAATCCTAAGCAGTATACAGTACATGTTGCATAGAGCGTTGCACACTAGTGAGATCAAATGAAAATGTAGCATACTGCATTTGTAATCTTTCCCATGGCATATCATTTCACGTGTCTTTTTCCTGTATAAAACAGTAAGCAGAACACAGTACATATTACACAATATGCCATACACTAGTTACCCATTAGTAACCCTGAAAAAAACTTGGTCAATGTGTGAGTGGTATTTCCCAGAGCAACATTGTGCAGTCTATCCACAGCTCTGATTGAGATGCAGCATGGGTAGCACTGAGGTCGCACCAGTCCAGGAGTAAACACAGACACACACGCTGCCAGACACAGCAGGTGCTAAACATGAGGGAGGCAAGAGTAGGGATCATCCCTTTTCTTTTGCTTTTGCTTAATGACCCACATCTCAAAGACTCCTGCACGTGCTCACTTACACACTCAGCTGTGTAGTGCCAACGTCCCGCCCTCTACGAGCTTGAAGCCAAGCCAAAATGCAAAACAACGTTTGGGTTTGGAAGCACCTTCTGGGTCTCGAGTCCCAATGGGGATCCAGATTTCTCCCTCCATCATCATGCTGAGGCTCGTTATAGTGGCTCCGGCAGTGGGTTATAAATAGTGTCTCCGCACGGCAGTAGACCGCAGCTGTCGTTCACGGAGTCTAAAAGATAGTGGCCCGTCTGAGCTGGGACAGGTGCGTCTCGCCTGGGATTTCACTCGGATGGGGAGGATGGCAACGGATCCACATGAACGGAGACTTTCAGCACGGCTATCCATCTATATCAATTTCAGTCTCTCCCTAAATCCCACAACTCAGTCTTCTTAAAACAATCATATTCAAGTGTTTACAGTTGTTAAAGAGATCCGTCATAATTTGTCATTCTATATTTGTTCCGATTTGATTCTGATCATTCAGGCATTTTTCAGTTACAATGAATGTTCCCTCTAAGCTGCGCGCGTGCGCGGCCGCGCACTTCTGAAACCGCGGCCGCGCAGAAAAAATAATTGCCACGCAGAGAACAGACATGAAAATCATGTGTGGGGAAATCCATTTGATTGTAGTAGCTTAAATGAGAAATAATTGCAGTGCTCTGAACAACCGCTATAGATTTATTGTCGCTATAGAGTTGGAACCGGTGAATGCGTTTTACAGGTTTCATAGAAAGAGAACGATTGAGCGCGTGTGAGCTGGCTGGCCCTGAGCCAAATCAGTCGCGGTAAGAATACTGTAATGTTTGTGGACTAAATACATCAATACGAGAGGCAACGCGAAACGAAAAGAAATGTGAAATAAAACGCCATGTTTTAATGAAAAGTGGTGGAAATAACGGATGATGGGCACAGAATGCTAACAAAACTCTGAGACATTTACAATCACACACCCACCACAGGTGTAGCTTGCAAACTCAAAATACATCAGTGATATACCTCAGTTTAAATAGATTTTTGTGTGTGGTGGTGGTGTGGGTTTCAGGGACGTTTAGATAACTATAAAAGAGTTAACGTTCACTTTTCTTAAAAATATTTAGCTATCAGATCTGTTTAAATGCTTCAGTTTGTTTTCACTTTATAATATATTAAAACAAATGGAAGCATTTAAGCTGATATAATAGCCTACTGTATATCAGTTTAAATACTTATCATATTTTATTATATTATGATGTAAGCCTAATAAAAAAATGATCTCATGGGGATTGCCACGAAAAATCTTGAAACCTCCTGGTATATAAAATCTGGGAAAATCATAAGCAATACACGTAATTTTGATGGTTTGTGTTAAACCATCAAAATTACGTTTATTGCTTATGAATTTTCCCTAGATGTTATGTCTGTTGCTAATAATTGACTGTACAAAACACATTATGGTTGTTCCAAACCATCATTGTAACTGCTCATATTATATTACTATAAAGAATTGAACTGTCATGCAGGAGGACAGAAATTATTTTTGAATAGAATTTCTTGGTAAAGACTGGTGCAGTTAATACAGCAATGTGAAAAAATCTCAAGTAACCTAAAATGTGCTCAATTTAGTGATTGAACTGCTTGTTTTCAAACATATTATTTAATATATCACGTTACATAAGTTACATCAAGGGTCAAATAAAATAGAAACGGCACATTAAAGTTAAATGTTACAGTTGCATGATAAAACCATTTTTTTTGTGTGTGTTTATGTTCATTGTACAGGTCTGATATAAAGTATGTTTTTGCTCAGGTGGCCAAAATGTGCGCTCAACAGAGAAAAGTTTTGCTCGCCGAGAAAAAAAAATTAGAGGGATTTTGCTTGCGCTACCATTCAATGGTTTGGGGTCAGTAAGTAAAATTATTACTTTTTTTCATTAAATTGATCAAAAAAAAAAATTGATTCATTAAATTGATCAAAAGTGACAGTAAAGACATTTATAATTTAATTTAATTTGATCTATTTTATAGACATTGTTTTTTTTTAATGTTTAATTCATTAAATAACCCTGAAAAAAAGTGTCAGGGTTTCCACAAAAAGTTGAAGTAGCACATAGGGCTGCACAATGATTAATCGTGATTAATCGTTTGTAAAATAAAAGTCTGTGTTACGTAATATATGTGTGTGTTCTGTGTATATTAATTATGTATATATACATACATGCACATACATGTATATATTTAAGAAAAAAAATTTATATTTATATATAAAATATTTATATTTATATGTAATCTAAAATATATAAAAATATGTATATTTATATATACATAATTGTTATACACAGAACACACACATATATTACGTAAACAGACTTTTGTTTTGCAAACGATTAATCGCGATTAATCGTTGTGCAGCCCTAGTAGCACAACTGTTTTCAATATTAATAATAATAAATGTTTCTTGAGCAGCAAATCAGCATATTAGAATTAAGAGTGCTCCGTTCAATTGGTTGCCAATTGTTATCAGCCGATTATTGTTTTATATAGTTTGATCGGTGGTCTCTATAAAGACTGATCAGAAGAGCAGATCAAATAACGCAAAATTTTTGATTTTTCTCTGTGCGGTTAAAATGGCTTCACTACATTCACCCGGTCTAGGTTTCTCAAAAAGACAATAAATTTACGCCATTGCAGAGACATTGCAGAGTGTGAGAGAAACAGCGCTCTCAGCAAAGCGACAGCAAGTGGTGCGCCTTAACACTAGAGTTTGCGGTACGTCAAATACATGTACGCTGCCCATCCATTGAGCTGAACTGAAATAGTACAGATCGCTTGACAGAGAGCGAAATTCTCAGCACTCAGTCAGTGTGTTCAGCGAGTGAAAATATATTGATGCTAAACTTATATTTTGCCTGTAACACACACACTGGCGAGTAAAATCTAAGAATTTATTAGCCGATGGCTAATGACAGACATTTAGTCGCCCAGAGTGAAGATTTAGTCGCGTATTTGAGCGTTATACTCGCATTGTAGAGGGTTGAAATATGACTTAAAATTAACAAAAGGGCACAAGGCAAACATAATCAATAACCAAAAAGCTCTAAGTGAAGTAAGCTTTGAATTGCATTTCTTGTGTAAAACGTATTATAGCAATGTGTAAAATCATTATAAAATTATAAACTCATAAACACTTAACTTTTAAATTCTGCAGTGCCATGCTGAAATGTGGTGCAGGAAACACTGGCAAACAAAGTGTGAATCGGGATTTGAAGATCTAAGGGATGTATCCCTATAATTCCTTTTCGGGTTTAGCAGTGTTTGCACACAAGAGACTGCGAGCATGTGCCGGATCTGAGCAGACGGGTTCAGGTTTCACGAGGCTGTTTAGACCAGACCTGCCGCTGATAGACGGCCCTGGAGTTGAAGGAGAGATGCGAGGAGACTCTTGGCTCCGTGGTGGAAGGTTAACACAGGGCTGGTTTGGTCACATGGCTTACCACTAAAAGTTTTTATTGGGCTGAATCGCATCTTGTAAAAGTGTCATGTTTCCTTCTTTCATCCCAGTTCACAAACACTGCATTCTGTCTAAATCCCTGCTTTGATTTGAACCAACAAAGTTCACTTTAGGTTACTCAGTTTAGCAACTCAATCAGAACATTTCGGAGTTTGGAGAAAAATGTTTAGTTTTCAACTAAAATAGAAAGTTCACCAAAATTAGCATTTATGTCAAGCAAGATTTCTGAAGTAGTTTGTTTAAAGTCATTATTACATTTACTAAAAAAAAAAAAAAAAAAAAAAATCACTGCACATGCATAATTACTTTTTTTTCTATACAGCTAATTTATAAAAATATTTTACTATCATTTGCAAATATAGCATTAACAGAATTAGTAGTTATTCAAAAGAACAGCTCATTTACAATAAACATATTCGCCCCAGAGAGTTCAGTATTTTAATTTTGGTGCATTGCAATTTATTATGATTTTTAGCTTTAGATGAATTATTTTAAAGCAGATGATTTTAGAGAAGTACATTCTCTGATAATTTTTATCATGCTGGCAGCATGTGCTTTGGCAGTAACTGTTAACATGCAACTTCCTCTCAAAGAAGCTGTCTCAAAATCCCCATTAACAAATGGACCATCTTTAACAAAGTTTTTTAAAAAATTACATCTTACAGACTTCAATCCACTGCGCTCTGTTGTGAAGGCTATTCAACTTTGGCACAAAAAAAATCTTTTAGTGCACTTGACTAAAATTAGCCTAATTGTACAAGGGTGCATTATAAAATTGTAATTATAAAATAATAAATTTGGCTTTGTATTGAATTCTTAAGTGAAATTACCATGGTTACTAAGATGATAGAATAGGATTCTGAGTTAAGGCCCCAATATACCCACAGCGACATTCTTTTTTGCTCTTTGTTTAGGGGTAAAAAGAAGTTCGAAACACCTTTGCAGCGATATACTGTTAGCAAACATCCCGACACCATCCACGCTGCTGAGAGTGACGTTTAGATGAATATGTAAATATGTGCTGCAACAAAAATGACACTGGTGAGAAAGCAGCAGTAAAGAAAGCTTCTGGTAATAGATGGATGTTTGTATGCTACAATTCGACACTTCAGTCAAGTAAAGTCCTGTCATGTTTATTTATAAGCTGTTTCGAACTCCCAAAACAAACTCTAAACGAACTTCATTTTGGCCTGATTTTGTTCGAAATTACATCACACTAGTTCGATTTTGCTTGACGTATCTCGGGGCCTTTAGGATTTTTCTGTATTATAGCCCCTGAAGAGCACCAATTCAACTAGTCAATCAGACAATTAACCCAAAATATGTAGGTTTGCACAACCTTTTTTTCATGCAACAAGCACAGAAAAATCGCTTAAGAAACCATGGTGTGCTCTTCCCTGTGTCACATTTGGTTTGGTTGATTTACTAGTGTTTTCTCTAAGAACAGCGGATTTAATAAATCCTGTGATGTGATATTACTGAGATGATCCAGCAGGTCTGTGCTCTCTGTCTAAAACGCCTCTGAATTACTCCACACAATGGGGCGGCCAGTGTGCTATGACAGAATTATCCTAGCAAAATATCTCCAGCACCTCTTGATTATGCCTGACTCCGGTTATACATCAGTTTGGAAGGGTGATGGGTTTTTATTTAAGAAAAGGTAATACAAACTCACTTCTAGCCCTATTGCACGTCAGTCAACAAGAGCACACAAAAAAACCATAAAAGGTCCAGAATGGCGTGCTGAGCCGCAAATGACAGCCATTTGAGAAACGATTTTCTTCTGCACACTGGCCATTATAACAAGATGGAAATGGAATCTACACACTTTCCACATTCTCTGAACTGATTGTGGGGAAAATCTGTAAAAATTTAGTGTAGAACTTTACAATTGTACTGGTAGCCAGAAAGTCAAAAGAGCCAGTTCCATAAATGAAGATGCAATGATGGAAAATACATCAAACTTTCTACAGGTTCTGTGCCTAGTTATAACCTTGCAAAACAATAGGTGCATCCCAAATTTGCAAACTCACGCACTATTCTATGCCATTTTTTTCAGTATAAATAGTGCGAGTAGTGATTTCACAATGAAAATTCCAAAAAGAAAAAGTGCTCTTTAAATACCCGGATGATGCGTTTAATTAACTAAAAAAAAAACAATGTGTGGAATGTTGAACACTTCATGCACAGTCACAGTGTAGAGTTCATCATTTGAGAGAAAACACATTTTCAAAAACAACTATATTTCAATGCTGAATCCAAAACCGGGCAGTTCTGGACCAGATGGATTCTAGTGATTAATTGACGAATAATCGTTTAATAAACGTATCGATCGTCGATTAAGCAAGTTCATATTGTAATAAAACGTTGTGAATTTTTGGGGTTTAGTTGCCGTGTCTCAGCGCGAAAAAGGAAGCACGCATCCACAACAGTAGTTACACATTCTGACTAGCACGCATCTGAGGCGACGTTGGTGACAGGTATTAGTCAGTATATTTGATTATTAAATAAGTAATTTAATTAAATGATCAATCACATCGACTCATTTTACAAATCATACTAGCCTTTTATTTAGACTAAAAACCCTTCTCATTCATTTGAGGAACATGGCATTTTGAGCAGCATTGCACGCCCTGTCATTCTGTTGACTATATGCCACTGCAGTAGACCCATATTGCAGTTTTAAGGCTAACGATTAATTGATCGTTAATTTAAACAACGATCAATCATGGGAATGTGTAAATTGACATCCCTATCTAAATTACCTCAGTAGCTACATTTACATGCACTTAGTAATCGGATTGAAACGGCCACATGTAAACACCTCAATCAATCCGACTGAGCTCGATCCAAATGAAACTTCCATTTGGGTGTGGTGGTGTCGACCTAACATAATCCAATCAGTAGGAAAAAAATAAACTGTATACTGTATACACTTGAATATGATAATATCTCAATCAGATTCAAAAAATACACCACGCAAGTGTGTGTGTATGTTTACCAGAGCCCTTTTATAAAAATCTGTTTAAATAGCTTACATTTTACTTCTTAAGGCCAGAACACACCAAGCCGACGCCGACGAACTAGTGGCGACGAAAGCAGACCGTCGGCAGCGTCTGGGTCCAAAGTTGGCCTGACACACCAAACCAATGCTAAACAGCCGACGGCCAAGTAGCACGTCAGTTCTGCGCCTGCGTGAGATGAAATGCCTTTCTGTACCAGCAGATGGCACTAGCTGAACAGCCAATAAGAATGATCAGATGGCCCAACGGACCGACGAGCTCCGACGGCGATTCAAAATTTCGAATCGGCCGAAAAAAAGCAGACGAGGGCCAACTTCAGCCGACGGTGTGGAACACACTGAGAAAACTTAGTCGGCTGACGAAGAAAAACTGCCCGACGGCCGACCGTCAGCTTGGTGTGTTCCTGCCTTTATGAATGTTTATTTATGTCTTACGAACTAGTCAGTGGAGGAAAATGAATATTTACTAAATATTTGCTTAAAAAGAAGCTCTTCTGACATATTTGTCAGTTTTCCATTTAGGTATGTCATCAAAGCAAAAAAAAAAAAAAGCAATTATACTCTCAGTAGCTTTGGTGACTTTTCGAATATGAAATCCAGGGTTCCTACACATTTATCATTTCAAAATTCCTTACTTTCCACACTAAAATTTTCAAACCTCTCTGTAGATTTTTCAGACCATATTTAAAATAAATGAATCATACAGCATTATATTTATGACACTTATTTTCTGTTTTTTCTTTGGTTCTCTCAAAGTGATAAAATGCCTAAACCTAAAACACTTTATAACCTGCATATATTCACCTCTGATACATCAATTTAATAGTGTAATCATGGTCTGATGTTGCACGATCACCAAACAGCAAAGTACAATCTGATTTAGATGATCGTTTGCTCAATCTGTTGCTGGTTTGAGTGGCACACACACACACTCATTTAGTGAAATGTTCAAAAGAGACTCACTTATGGTAAAGACAAACAGTTTTGCGTAATGAAAATGTGCGCCTTTAATTCATTCAGTCGTGTTTGACAATCACTAAACTTTTGCCTCCGTTTCTATGATAAATTCATTTTAGAAATTCTTAATTTTATATATTAGAAAACTGAACAAGGGAAATAGCCTGGAAACACAAATATTTTTCCATACTTATCCAGACCTGGAAACTACTTAAATCAAATTCCATACTTTTTCAAACTGCACAGAAAGGAACCCTGCTGGAAATCAGATTGGATTCATTTGGACTGAGCATTGTACCTTCACGGTTTAACACTGCTCAAGTGCAAATGCAACTGGAACAGTATGGACTGATTGTGGAAAAACACTTTACACACTTCATCTGTAAAAATCACTGGATTATTAAGTAGTATAGACTGAACACATGTAGGCAAGATGGATGCTGAAGCGTGTGATTGTCCAACAAGCACTACTTTAAGAATAAACAAGCACAGAAGCCAGAGAAACAAGTCTCTACAGGTGCAACAAGACTTCTTGGCTAATAAAGCTAGAGCTCAAGTTTACATACAAATACACTAGCTGCCTGCAGACACACAATCTGACACATTACATGCTGATTAGTGTAAACGAGAGGATGCTGAACTTTATGCCACCTGTGTGAGCTAACTGACAGCTTTTAACACATCTGAGCGCTAGTCAGTGCATGCATGATGCAAATCTATAGCAGTCACACTGCGACGGTCACTACAGCCATTTTTGTGGTTAATGACAGCTGAGGTAAGGCGTCATAAGACATTTCAAAGAAACAATGTTCTAAATGGGCAATACAACAAATCCCAAACATGTTAATTAATCTAAGCAAACAATTATCAAATGTTATGGCTAACTAGATAAACAGTATGATCCCATGTCTCTTAACATGATAACTTGAGCATAATTCAGAGAGAATTTTGCTTTCTCGCAAGAGAGCTAGTTTGGTTTTCCGCTAGTTTAGTTTTGATTGTTCTCTATAGATGTGCATTTATGTTTAAGCTTTGTAAAGCACCTTGAGTCACAGCTAGTCATCTGATCATGTAATAATTATAATAATAATGCAATTCCAGGGAATGCACGAACTGATAAAACATATTAGTCGCTTTTGAAAAAAGTGATTAAATATGATGCAACTTACTAATGTGTAAACTTTTTAATGAGCAACAATGTATTGAGTGTAGGGCTGCACAATTAATCGAATTTGTAATTGTGCGGATGCCACAATTATGTAATGTTCAAAAGTCCACTTAGATTATTCTGCATGCTTTTTCCTACAGGTTATATTAAAGGGTTAGTTCACCCAAAAATTAAAATAATGTAATTTATTACTCGCCCTCATGCCGTTTCACACCCGTAAGACCTTCGTTCATCTTCGGGACACAAATTAAGGTATTTTTGTTGAAATCCGATGGCTCAGTGAGGCCTGCTAGGAGCGTTATGCTTAAGCTTCGGAGCGTTATGAATCTTTTGTGTCGAATCATGATTCGGATCGTGTGTCAAACCACCAAACTGCTGAAATCACATGACTTTGGTCCTCCAAACCGCTGATTCGATACACTGATTCATAATGCTCCGATGCTTCATGAAGCAGCGTTTTGAAATCTGCCATCACTATATAAGTTGTTATTTTGTTTTTTGACGCACCAAAAATATTCTCGTCACTTTATAATATTAATATTGAACCACTGTACTCACATGAACTGATTTAAATATGTTTTAGTACCTTTATGGATCTTGAGAGAGGAAATGTCATTGCTGGCTATGCAGGCCTCACTGAGCCATCGGATTTCAACAAAAATCCGAAGATTAACAAAGGTCTTACGGGTGTAGAACGACATGAGGGTGAGTAATAAATGACATTATTTTCATTTTTGGGTGAACTAACCCTTTAAAGGTTTTTTTTCCCATTGTTTTAATTTTATTTTTAGTATAACGTTAAAATACCATGCATAATTTTATTTTATATTTAAAGAAACCAAACCAATGTATATTGGACATTTGAGGCTTGATGCTATAGAAAAGCAATAAAAGTTTTTCAGAAAGAGTGTTTTCAGCTTGTTTATTTTGATATATGGCATGCAGTCGCTTCAAACAATGGCATAAGGCTATTCAAAACATCATTCAATGTCAATTGTGATAATCGTAATTAATAATCATAATTATTAATTATGCAGCCATAACTGAGTGCACCTTTATTGACTGCATCATAGCGACCACAAACTAAAACTTTAACTTTCTGAAACTGTCCAGGGACAATTTCATGGAAATGTCCCTTTCCTTCATACACTTTCAACTGAAACTCTTTCATGTGCAGATCTGAAAGAAGCCTAAAGATTAGATGTGATGATTTTCAATGCCAGACTGATGCAATACGTTATTAAAGTGACACCTAGGCCTATTAGATGAGCAACTTGGGGATTATTTGGACTTTTCTATATGCACACAAGCTTGTTAACTATTTCTTAACCTAATGTCGACCAAACTTCATTCCCTAAACTTTATTTGCAAAGCAACTCTATGCAAGTACTACACATTCACCCTCTCCTGCATTTCACAACTCGTAGGACTAACTTTCTTATGCACAGCACAAAGTGACAGTCAGTCACCACTTTCATTGTATGGATGAAAGCTCGTTTCTCCTTCAGTGTCATACGAGTTTTGGACAACATGAGGATTTCCAGCTAACAGGAAACATTCTCAGAAATTCAGCAAATGTTCTGGCAAGGTTCTCTCAAAGTTATGAGCAAACATTCTTCCAGTAACACAACGCTCGGTTAACCAAATAAAAACGCTAATGAAACATTTAATAAACTGAATGTTTTGAACGTTCATAAATAACGTAATAGAAACGTTTTTGTAATATATGTTTGTTAGCTGGGTGATGATGACACAAACTTCATTTTGGGGTGCCTTAAGCGAGCAGTGTAGCTGACTGAACTGTTTCTGGGCTCATTTGACAGCTGCGTAACACATGGCGCATGAATAGGTGTATGATAGTGCTTCATAAGAGTGTGTGAAGAGTCTTTTGCAGGTTTGGGATCAGGCCTGCTGGACTTTTACCTGGTGCGTCTGGAGCAGGTGCTGTCAGCTTCGCTCGCTTCGCGCTTGAAGGGCCAACATCGAGCACATTTTCAGCCATTGCGATTAAGATTTGCTTCTGGCCGAATGTTGTGGGGGGAAATGCAAAGTGAAGGATCCTTTCGTCAGAAGAACAGATGTTACCTTACTTTTGAAAGACGTGGGGAGTGTGGAGCGGCTCGGCGGAGGATTTTCTCAAAAAAGCAGCAACAGCGCCCCGCGTCGCCACCACCATTCACCCCATGATAATCCAACACCCAACACCCACATTATCATCGTTATATTACCGAGAGAAAACGCCTCCTTTCCGCGAATTCAACGTAAAATCCCAATTAAAATATCCACAGGAATCCTCGCGCACGAGCGTCGTTAATTTTGCAACGGAATGCGATCCATTTTCTGACGTCAATTTTTTCCGTGCAAAAACAACCTGGCTCCGTGTAAAAATGCACGGTTGCATAAAAATGAGATATTTTTGCAAAATAGTCTCCTCGGCGCTGTCTGTCCTCCAAAAGCGTCCGATAAACAATAACCGCTCGCAGCGAAATACGGACGCAAGCGCCGCTCTGAAGGGGAAATCAGATATACGAGGGTTTTGTGGGCGACGAACGCCGATTAAATCCAGGATTTTTCGCCAAAAATTCCTTCGCGGCGATATAAAGGTGTCATTTTCCGCTGAACGGTGTCGTCAAACCTCGGTTTGGATGCTCCGTGTTCAAAAATAAAAAATAGTGCTCTATCGAAATCCTGATTCCGAGCCGCGACAAGATGGCGGCTGTTGATTCCTTCGATACAAAAAGTTTTTTTTTTCTTTTTCCAGATAGACGGAGCCGAGGGGGAGGGGGAGCGCGAGCGCAATCACGCCCTACGTCAAACCTGTTGTGAACGCGCAAAGCGGCCGCTGGAGGCAGCAGACGATCACAAATGAGTACTGGACTGTCATTTTTGGCTCAATAATTCTTAATTGCGTCAATAATCAGGTAGACAAAGCTGTATTTGGGAACAAGAATTTGAAATAAACGTATAGTTTTAAATTTAGGGCCCTAATAGTTTGCAGTAAAACAAATCAAATTGTACTTACTCTTAAAGCCCAAATAATATTCTTTTTTAACTTAAATTTATGGCACAAGTATAAACCTTGATATTTTGTCTGTCTTTTGACCCACATAAATAGTACAAATGCCACTTCTGATACCAGACATGCCCATTTAAAACATGTTCATATGTAATGGTTAAGAATAGTGAAGTGAATTTAAAGTTATAAAACAATCAGATGTAGCACTAGACTTAATTTTTGACAGGAATGAAAATAAGGCTGTGAGGAATAGAAGTAGCCGTTTTGAAAGTTGTGAGTTTTGACAATTGCATGATTTTGTCATTTTCATCAATGTAAAATTCAATATGACTAAATTTAAGTATTAGTTGCATATTCACATTTTTTTTTTTTCATCTGGCCCACACATAAAACAGACACACACCATTTCTGATATCTTTTCATTGTTTCGCTACTCTCGAAATCTGGCACATGCACATGTATCATCAATTTTGAAAAATAATCAAATAAAACAATACATGATATGTACATACAAAGTGAGTGCACTGTGCAAATGTATACAGATTATGCTTTTGCCTGAATACAATGGCTAATAAATCAATACCTGCTGTGTCTCATGTGCATAAGAACATGTGCTGCATCTTGCCCAAAATGCACAGATCTGTCTTGCAGTTTCTGCCCACACTAATAAAATTCTTTGGTATACACATATTCCCACAAATAAAGCCAAAAAATAATTAATACACAGTTACTAAAAGCCTGGGAAATCATATTTAAGGGCACATTTTTTTTAACACTTGAGCATCAATACTTTAGATTTGATTTGCACTCTAACATCTCCTAATCAATTAAGATTTGTTCAATTTTCATACAAAAAAAAAATTAAGCAGTGAAAGCCATGTGACATGTTAATTGGCAAAATAATAAAAACAACAACATGATTCATCCAAACTGAAAGATTAAATTAAGCCTCGTTTTAAAACCAAAATACAGATAACCTACAAGGATGCAGGCAGTGGTGAGAAAGTGGAAACAATCACACATAAATCAAGATTAACTTCACACTTTTCCATTTTAGTTCATTCAAAATATCATAAAACTTTAGTAAAATTAAATCTGAGGCACTTTTTAGAGTTCAGGCCTTGAGGACTAAAATAGGTGCTTGTTACGTTAGGTGGGACTGGTCGTAAAGACCCATGATCCCTCCCTGCTTTAAGTGGCTCCCTTTCATAAATATGCCATTTTGATATTAGGCTCTGTGGCTGCACACCAATTCATGCACAGCCCCAATAAATATGAATGCATTTAATACAAAACCTCATACATTATGCACAAGTAATTATAATTCAATACTGTCAGCACTGGGCTTCTTTAGCCAATGGAGTGATACAATAACACAAAGGTGAATGTGTTGGCTGGAAAGCAGTGCACCATAAAACAATTAACAGCAAAAACAAATCCCTTTTCCATCCCCAAAAGTTCCATTTAAAGATACACAGTGTACATTAAAAAAAAAAAAAAAGCTGGAATTATAATTCACATCAAAGAGGAAATAATATGATACAATAACATAATATTGCAGGTGTTCTGAAAGCTGCAGTGTCAAAAGACAAGCTGATATTTTGACACTGAAGCAACCTGGTATTGCAAGGGGGAAAAAAAGTCAACAAAAAGGATTTTTTTTTTTACTAATTAGTGATTGCTCTGTAAACAAAACAAAGAAAAAAAAAAATCTTTCCTCAACCTCAGAGGCCAGCTTATTCATTATGCATGATGGCAAAGGATACTGATTCAACCGGTGTGGACTAATAGAGGACTTGCTGCTCATCTCTGCTTCTTGTGAGAAACAAAAAATTGCTTTGCTCGATTGATGATTGAAATGTAAGACGCATTAAAGATATACTGCAGATTATTCTCTAGTGTTCTGAATGCATGAGACAAAAATCAGGTAAAGAGAAGCAAAGAAAATCCAATTTTCTCTGCACAATTGTGTTGGAAGAAAACCCCTCAAAGCTGTTGTCAAAATCCCAACACAGAATCGACACTCAAAAATAAAATAAAAAACCCGGCTATAACATACAAATCTACTAAGAAAGTAAATGTATTATATCAAAACTGCAACTCAAGCTGCTTGCCAGTGATGGCAACACAAAAACCATCTTCCTCAAGGCCATGGAGTGCACAGTGATCAAACACTATGGCGATAACCAACTCGAGCTCTCCTGGTATGATCACAGTGAAAAATAACTGATTCTGATATGAAAAAGTTTGAGGCACTGAATGAAATTAATTCAAATGCACTGATAAAAAAATTTGTTCAAATGAATACTTCATTGAAGGCCTTATTGGCAGGAGTTCACTGGATATATTTAGCGAAAAACAGCGCCACTCATTCTGCTAAATATTCTAAGTTCCATGCTTATTTGAAAAATTAGTTTATTAATTTCACTTTGAATCCTGTAGGACATTCCCTTGTCTCCCTGTCAGGCAATGAGAAACATTAAATTATGAGACCAACATTTTTGTATGCAAAAAAAAAAAAATGCATTGAACAACATGTTTACAATGAACATTATACACTGAATTTCTGAATGCATTACAATCAACGGCCCTTGTATCCTCTAATGAAGTGAAGAGATCGCACAGCACGGTTTCTGCCCTCTTTCTTGATTGCATTTCAAACAAATAAGGCTGATTGTGCCGTTTTTCCTCATTTCATGAGTTCAGGGTGCTATTGTGCGTGAGCCACTTATACCTCCTGTTGATAAAAGCTACATTATTTACTGCCAGATATATACTGGATAATAAGGGCATTTTGGACAGAAGTGCCAGAAGCCCATCTTTATCTATCCACCCTTGTCTTCCTTGTCTTTATTTTAATGTGATGTAGGTGACTGCCCAATGAGTAGTGAAACTAATACGCTGTATATTCGTTATAATAACCATAATACATTAGCCTGTAATCCTGTTTCTAAATAGCAACTGGCACTTTGATTATTTTGTCTGAAAGAGAGAGAAAAAAAAACACTGAAATTAAGAAAAAAAAAGTAATATGGCATAAGAGGTGTAATACATTACATTTTTACGTTACGAAAAACAGCATTTTTCACGGTCCACATATTTCAAAAAGTCATGCTGTTATATTTGTTCAAATATCTCTTTGAGTTGTTCATTTTACTGATCTTATATGGTTTACATATCGTAAAGGCACTTTATAAACAAAAAACATTCGAGAACATCAGACATATTAAATCCATTTTCCCCTCTGTGCTACACTGTGATCCACACAGCAGATGCTTAGCGCACCCATTTTTCTATTTAGGTCATATTATCAACACATATGCCCCTATACAGACTGCTAATGCTACTCATTGGAACTCCAACAGTTGTGGTCGGAAAAGCCCCTTCAAGGAAGTAGAGCCTCGATATTAACAGCTGATTGGCTCTTAAGGAAGGACCGCTGGTCAGCCGAGGTGAGGAGGAAATTTGAATCACTCCACTGCCCTGAGCTTTGTATGCTCATCTACTTCATCATCTTCTCCTTGTAAAGGTGTCTCTGGTCTGGCCAATGGAGCATACAGTTGTGCTATTGACGGAGGTTGTGTACCACTTAGCGATGGTGCTTGATTAGGACTCTCGTAATCCTTTTCTTTGAGCTCAGGGACAGGAAAAGTGTCCTTAGTGTCTCGGTGCAACTCCTCTGTAATCTGAGACGGGCCTAATACACGGCCCTGAGGCACACCGTGGCCACTGATAGAGGCAACATTAGGAGAAGTGGATGAAGGGTTTAGTGGTGCAGCGGATGTTGTATTGACGAGTTTGTTGGGCTCTAAATACCCAATGGCACCGTCCACCTGGCCTTGTTCCAGGCTTTGTGTGGATCCCGATCTACCCTCGTTCATTTGGGGAAACAGGTAAGTCCTCATCTGCCCTTTCCCTTTTACGTTTACAGTGCCGCGATAATCGAAGGCATAATTCATTCTGCTGAGCACACAGTGGCTCTCTTCGCTAACCTGTATGCGGCACTCCACTCCTGTGCTGTCCATGCGGCTAGCGATGTTGACCGTGTCGCCCCATATGTCGTAAAGCAGCTTAGTAGTGCCGATGACGCCGGCAGTCAGGGGCCCGTGGTTAAAGCCAATTCGCAGCTTGAACTTGAAGCCCAACATGTTCTTGTTAAAATCATCCACCACCCGCATCATTTCAAGAGCGAAGTCAAAGAGGGCACGTAGGTGAGCGTGCGGGTGCAGCTGCTCCTGGCACTGCTGCCCATTCAATCCAGATGCTGCCATGTAGGTGGCACCAATGGTTTTAATCTTCTCTACATTAGAGAAAGCAGGCTTGCGCAACAGCTCATCAAAGTCTCCAATGAGTTCGTTAAGTACTCGATAGCACTCTTTCCCACCCTCGTAGCTCTCTTCGTAGAACTCGCTAAAGTTGACAATACTTGCGAAGATGACCCCGACATTGTCATGATTTTTAGAGTAACTCTGGTTCACCTTCAGCTGCTCGGCAACATGGATGGGGATGATGTTACGCAGCAGCCAGTCCGCTTGATCTCGCATGGTCTGAATCTTGATGCGATGCTTGTCGGCTTCCACATTACCATGGTAATGTAGACGGTAGCTGACCTCGAATTCCCGATTGAGGAACCAAACCAGCAGCAGCAGAAGGAAGAAGGAGAGAACAGTCTCTAGGACGAGCAGGTCGAGAGCTGTGGGTGCAGAGTCACCTGTGTGATGTACTTCGACACTCTGGTTACTCATGTTCCTGGAGCCAAGGAAAAGAGATTTTAGATTTGATTGCATGGTGTAGCGAGTTCTACAGAATAACAACATTAACAATAACAGATGCTCAAAAATGCCCTTTCAACTGTAAGATGCTTTAATTCTACTTTTCAGCCCTGAGTTTTTTGTTTTTTTCCATATCCTTGAATGGCATTTTAAATGCCATATATTTTTAAAAACCTTCTGACCTTTGGGAATGCACGAAGCAAAGATTAAAGGATAGAATACACTACACAACTTTTTGCCCTAATTTGCAGTCTGGGGATGAGTCGACACTTGTTGCTGAAAGTCAGAGCAAGTCCAAAATTGTGTAGTGTATGTTAGGCAGATTTTATTTTAGCTTTAGACTATGATTCCATGTAATTGGAGGATATCAAACCATAGACTGTAAAAAAAAAAAAAAGATGAACGACACACCTTCACTCTATTTCATTGTACTAACTGAAGCCGCTAGTGTACCAATATTTTTTTCCTCATTAATGTACACACAGCACCCCATATTGACAGAAAAACACAGAATTGTTGGCATTTTTGCAGATTTATTAAAAAAGAAAAACTGAAATATCACATGGTCCTAAGTATTCAGACCCTTTGCTGTGACACTCATATATTTAACTCAGGTGCTGTCCATTTCTTCTGATCATCCTTGAGATGGTTCTACACCTTCATTTGAGTCCAGCTGTGTTTGATTATACTGATTGGACTTGATTAGGAAAGCCACACACCTGTCTATATAAGACCTTACAGCTCACAGTGCATGTCAGAGCAAATGAGAATCATGAGGTCAAAGGAACTGCCTGAAGAGCTCAGAGACAGAATTGTGGCAAGGCACAGATCTGGCCAAGGTTACAAAAAAATTCTGCTGCACTTAAGGTTTCTAAGAACACAGTGGCCTCCATAATCCTTAAATGGAAGACATTTGGGATGACCAGAACCCTTCCTAGAGCTGGCCGTCCGGCCAAACTGAGCTATCGGGGGAGAAGAGCCTTGGTGAGAGAGGTAAAGAAGAACCCAAAGATCACTGTGGCTGAGCTTCAGAGATGCAGTCGGGAGATGGGAGAAAGTCAACCATCACTGCAGCCCTCCACCAGTCGGGGCTTTATGGCAGAGTGGCCCGACAGAAGCCTCTCCTCAGTGCAAGACACATGAAAGCCCGCATGGAGTTTGCCAAAATGGTGAGAAATAAGATTCTCTGGTCTGATAAGACCAAGATAGAACTTTTTGGCCTTAATTCTAAGCTGTATGTGTGAAAAAAACCAGGCACTGCTCATCACCTGTCCAATACAGTCCCAACAGTGAAGCATGGTGGTGGCAGCATCATGCTGTGGGGGTATTTTTCAGCTGCAGGGACAGGACGACTGGTTGCAATCGAGGGAAAGATGAATGCAGCCAAGTACAGGGATATCTTGGACGAAAACCTTCTCCAGAGTGCTCAGGACCTCAGACTGGGCCGAAGGTTTACCTTCCAACAAGACAATGACCCTAAGCACACAGCTAAAACAACGAAGGAGTGGCTTCACAACAACTCTGTGACTGTTCTTGAATGGCCCAGCCAGAGCCCTGACTTAAACCCAATTGAGCATCTCTGGAGAGACCTAAAAATGGCTGTCCACCAACGTTTACCATCCAACCTGACAGAAATGGAGAGGACCTACAAGGAGGAATGGCAGAGGATCCCCAAATCCAGGTGTGAAAAACTTGTTGCATCTTTCCCAAAAAGACTCATGGCTGAATTAGATCAAAAGGGTGCTTCTACTAAATACTGAGCAAAGGGTCTGAATACTTAGGACCATGTGATATTTCAGTTTTTCTTTTTTAATAAATCTGCAAAAATGTCAACAATTCTGTGTTTTTCTGTCAATATGGGGTGCTGTGTGTACATTAATGAGGGAAAAAAATGAACTTAAATGATTTTAGCAAATGGCTGCAATATAACAAAGAGTGAAAAATTTAAGGGGGTCTGAATACTTTCCGTACCCACTGTATACTGCATCCAACCACCTGGGGGCGATCGAGACGCTTTGGCTTCACTTTTCAGGACTCCTGTGGCACGATTGTATCAAACTTGATATTTTGAGCCGATTTTAGAACACAGTGTTTTCATTTGTCACGTCTCCTAGCAATGAGACATGTTTCTGCACGAGTTTGTTGCATTCAGAACGACTTCAAAGTCTAGTCTGTGATCCTCAGTCATTTAGTGTATGATGCTCAGCTTTTCCTGTTCCATTTATAAAGTCGAAAAGTGTATGATGCCTAGTGTTTTAAAATCTGTTAAGGTCTTAAAAGTCATGTAGTATATTGCAGCCTTAAGGCAAGTTCACACCAAGAATGATAACTATAAAGTTGACTATATTAGCACCTACGTGTGATAACGTTCTGTTTATTATAAGCCTGAGCTGCAGTTTTGTCTTCTGCTGCTTTAAATGCTCAAGCTCTTTAAGGTCGATGGATTCTGATTGGTGGTCAATGTTTTTATCAATCATCTGCTGGGGAAAAAAAAACATTCCGAAAATGATTCCAAAGATATTGTTCCTTGTTACATCATTAACATTCCAGCCGACATGTGGACTTACATATTCTCATAGAATTAGAACCATTATTAAAACTTTTTAGTTATATTACCCATTATAGTTATCCTTGGTGTGAACAGGCCTTTAAAGTCATGATGAAACTGAAGTAGCGACAAATCTTTTCCTCTGTATTGTGATGTCCATCTAAGTGTAACAAATTCTCGACAAAGAAAAAAAAAAAAAAATGTAGGATGGGGACTGTTGATTGGATTTTGAGATGTGAGTATTGCACTCAAAAGTGCAGGCAAAACATGAGGTAGCAACGGGTTTAACTGGAATAATGATTTGAGAAGTTCAGCAGAAGTCTGTCGTTTTCACAGGAAACACTGGATATGACGATTAAAAAAAAAATACAAAATGTTTCAAAAACATTTTTAAAAAATAATGCATGGATTAAATGTTCAGAAAAAGATCAATAAGCATTTAGACAACTGATAGGAAGAATTCTCATTTCATGTCAACTTTAAGGTTAATGGGGCCCTTTTAGTTTGAGTTTGAGTGATATTAATAGATTGATGTCATTAAAATGACTTCCTGCAGAGATAACATTTCAGCTTTTTTTTTTTTTTTTTTTTTAACAGGTAAGTGCATCGTATTTAAGTATTATATCAACACATCTTCATATAAGAAAGTATAATCTCAAGATCTCCCAAATGTTAAAAGGAAGCAGTTAAAGAAACACTCACCCAAACGTTGGAAAATTGTCAGTGGCACTGCAAAAAGAAAAAGAGTTATCATAAATCAGATTTTTCTACAGCAACTGTACAACCTGACAGTACATGGCCACTGGAGATGAGCGGGCATTTTCCATTCATTCTCTACGGAAGCTGAATGGCAGTAGTGTGTAACGAATTGGATTGACTGCAGAGCACTGAGAGCATCAAAAAGTTGAAAAAGGACTTTCAATGATTGCTTTCAATATTAAACGACTTTATTAATGAAAGCAATTATAGATCATAGTGAAAACACCCATACCGTTGTACATTTTACAGACATACCTATGTTGTTTGCGTAGTATTGGGAATATTTCTTCAGCATTGGTGGACATGTACCATCATGAACAGTCATGAGAGTCCAAAAACAGAAACCTATACAATGTTCTAAAACTATAATAAAATAAAAAAAAAATAGCTAGTTGAACTGGTAACAAATGTCTGACCTTGGCCTGGTGGTGGCGCTGTAGAGCAGGATGAGTAAAGACAAACCAGCTACAGTGGCCAAAACAGAGCGCATCCAGAAACTCAGCTGGCAGAAGTTACAGTACTGGATAATAGCAATAATGAGAGCACAGCACAGGAACATGGTCACCTACAGACCCAGAAAAGGAAAGAGCGCAAGTTTAAACAGTGAAACAATCACAGATGCACATATTTACAAACTAGGGCTGAGCAAATGTCTGTGTACTTGGACCTGTAATGAGCTTGTCGGCATACAGTACAATCAAATATAAAGCCTCAATGCATTGATCCTGTAGTAGAGTAACAGTGTTCTCAACATCCTCAAAGCTTCAAAACTCTTCCTCTAATTACCCAAGCCTTCAGGGATACACTTTGATCAAACAGGCTTCAAGAAACTGGGGGAGACTATCACCCTTTAAGACCAAGTATACTGTAATAAGCTTGTGAGATCACTTTTGATGGTAAATTGTGTATTTGTGTTCAGAAGAATGTTTACTTTGTTTTACTTGCATCTTTTTGAAGAATAAAACTCTCCAAGGGATCTAGGGATGCCAGGAGTACCAATTAGATGCTAAAATAATAAAACTAAAATGCAAAGAAGCCCCTTAATAAATTCCCATGTTTGTTTTAATTTATTTAACATTTAATAAATTTCATAATATTCTATTCTAGATGCATTAAGTTATGTTTGTTTGAGCAAACAAGTTATGTTTGTTTGAGCAAAATTCTGTTTTTACTGTTATTTCTATTCCTTATGTTTTATTTTTATTATTCTTCTTTATGTAAAGCACTTTGAATTACCATTGTGTATGAAATGTGCTATACAAATACAATTGCCTGCCTTGCCTTGTTAAAAACAGGCTGTTTACATTATATTTGAGAACTTTAACTTCAAGTTGAGACCGTAGAACACAGAAGTTAAAGATTATATTCCTTTGTTTTAATTTGTTCAATGATTTCATCTTTTGATGTTCCAGCATTTTGAACCATAAACATGTTCAAAAGTGTGGGGTCTCTAAGATTTTTAATAATTTTTTTTAAGAAGTCTCTTTTGCTCACCGAGGCTGCATTTATATGATCAAAAAAATTGTGAAATATTATAACAATTTAAAACCACTTTCTATTTGTATATTTTAAAATGTAATTTATTCATGTGATCAAAGCTGAATTTTCAGCATCATTACTCCAGTCTTCAGTGTCACATGATCCTTCAGATATCATTTTAATATGCTGATTTTATGCTCAAGAAACATTTCAATGCTGAAAACAGTTTTGAGTAATAAAAAGTGTGATACGTTTTTTTCCAGGATACTTTGATGAATAGAAAGTTGAAAAGAGCAGCACAGGAGGGATGTTGAGGACGTCACTTTCCTTCGCTCTCGCTCACCTGGATGGGCAGCTGCGGACTGTAAGCCAGGTGGGAGAAGACAGACACAGCAGGAAGTGAAACAAGCACAGCCCCGATCACATGACGTGGGATCCAGCCAGAAACCAGCTTCAACAGAGACCGGGTACAATTCTGTATATCATCCAGGCAAAAGATCATACTGCAAGACAGGGATTATAAAAGTTACACTGATATTAAAATTATGACTGATAAAGTGTAAATCATTTTCAATATATGTCTGATAACCGAAAAATTATCAACATTGCAGTTTTACACTATTTTGTCTAATTCAAAATTATACACTAAAAACTATAATTGTTTCAAATGCTTCAAATTAATTTAGGCATCATAACATTATAATGTACAGTATGAATTTTTTTATAAATAATATTTATATTACTTTATTAATATTAAATCATTATACAAATTACAGAACGCCACATATGACATGCGGACAAAAAAATAAAATAAATAAATATTTATATATTTATATTTATATATATATATATATATATATATATATATATATATATATATATATATATATATATATATATATATATATTTATTTATTTATTACATACATACACACACACACAAACCTGATTCCAAAAAAGTTGGGACACTGTACAAATTGTGAAAAAACAACAATGCAATGATGTGGATGTTTCAAATTTCAATATTTTATTCAGAATACAACAAAGATGACATATCAAATTTTTAAACTGAGAAAATGTATCATTTTAAGGGAAAAATAAGTTGATTTTAAATTTCATGGCATCAACACATCTCAAAAAAGTTGGGACAAGGCCATGTTTACCACTGTGTGGCATCCCCTCTTCTTCTTATAACAGTCTGCAAACGTCTGGGGACTGAGGAGACAAGTTGCTCAAGTTTAGGAATAGGAATGTTGTCCCATTCTTGTCTAATACAGGCTTCTAGTTGCTCAACTGTCTTAGGTCTTCTTTGTCGCATCTTCCTCTTTATGATGTGCCAAATGTTTTCTATGGGTGAAAGATTGGACTGCAGGCTGGGGATTTCAGTACCCGGATCCTTCTTCTACGCAGCCATGATGTTGTAATTGATGCAGTATGTGGTCTGGCATTGCCATGTTGGAAAATGCAAGGTCTTCCCTGAAAGAGACGACGTCTGGATGGGAGCATATGTTGTTCTAGAACTTGGATATACCTTTCAGCATTGATGGTGCCTTTCCAGATGTGTAAGCTGCCCATGCCACACACACTCATGCAACCCCATACCATCAGAGATGCAGGCTTCTGAACTGAACGCTGATAACAACTTGGGCTGTCCTTGTCCTCTTTAGTCCGGATGACATGGCGTCCCAGTTTTCCAAAAAGAACTTCACATTTTGATTCGTCTGACTAACAGAACAGTTTTCCACTTTGCCACAGTCCAGTTTAAATGAGCCTTGGCCCAGAGAAAGTGCCTGCGCTTCTGGATCATGTTTAGATATGGCTTCTTTTTGAACTATAGAGTTTTAGCCGGCAATGGCAAATGGCACGGTGGATTGTGTTCACCGACAATGTTTTCTGGAAGTATTCCTGAGCCCATGTTGTGATTTCCATTACAGCAGCATTCCTGTATGTGATGCAGTGCCGTCTAAGGGCCCGAAGATCACGGGCATCCAGTATGGTTTTCCGGCCTTGACCCTTTCGCACAGAGATTGTTCCAGATTCTCTGAATCTTTGGATGATATTATGCACTGTAGATGATGATAACTTCAAACTCTTTGCAATTTTTCTCTGAGAAACTCCTTTCTGATATTGCTCCACTATTTTTTGCCGCAGCATTGGGGGAATTGGTGATCCTCTGCCCATCTTGACTTCTGAGAGACACTGCCACTCTGAGAGGCTCTTTTTATACCCAATCATGTTGCCAATTGACCTAATAAGTTGCAAATTGGTCCTCCAGCTGTTCCTTATATGTACATTTAACTTTTCCGGCCTCTTATTGCTACCTGTCCCAACTTTTTTGGAATGTGTAGCTTTTTAATGAAATCCAAAATGAGCCAATATTTCAAAATGTCTCACTTTCAACATTTGATATGTTATCTATATTCTACTGTGAATAAAATATAAGTTTGTTATTTTTAAGTAGATTTGTAAATTATTGCATTCCTTTTTTATTCACAATTTGTACAGTGTCCCAACTTTATATTTATATATATATATATATATATATATATATATATATATATATATATATATATATATATATATATATATATGTATCTCAAGGCCACAAATAAGAAATTGTTCTGTTGTTTGTTTGTTTTTTTAAATCGTGGCCACATTGTAATAATTAATTCCCTTGTTTTAGTTAAATCAAAACTATCAAAAAATGAATTAGTACAAAGTGGCCACAATTTAGTAAAATGAAGGAATGAGTTCTTAATTCGCTGCTAAAATATATATTTTTCCCCCCACATAACATATGCAGGGCTCTGTAATAAATTATTAATCATTGGTGTTAATAATTTACATGAATAGTGTATTTATAAATTATTTAAATGATCAGTTTAATTATAATAAATTATAAATTATTGGTGTTTTTAAAAATGAACTTTAACTGAGCGTTAAATGACAATAAAGGTAATTTAATTGTAAAAACAAGGGAAATGAGCATGAACCACTGTATCCAAAAATCAACCAATAACCATATACACACACACACACACACACACACGGGCTGTCATATGTTAAAAGTGCTCACAGATTTCCGAATTGTCCTTTTCAGAAACTGTATGGGCGGTACCTCAAACTCTCCATAATTTTACCCCATAATTTTAATGTTTTCTACACGTCGTTTTACAAGACAGTCCAACTTACCGAATGGACAACACAAGAGAAACCAGTTCCAACAGAGCAGCAGTGATTGCCAGTCCAAGCGTGGTTGCCAGGGGCGTCTCCATGGAAACAAGGGGATACAGGAAGCAGGCGATGGTCAGGGCGAGGAAAACGGCACAAGACAGCAAAACATCAAGAAGAGAGCTGAACACTGGACTTGCAAATGTCTGCACCGGCACGTGATTCACCACCTGGTGGAAATGCAGAACAGAAAACATTCACATTTGGACAATGACTGGATGAGACTGCAGTACTCTGAATATCCAGAAGAGGTCTATGCATGATTGTTTTAAGATCCACATACTTTCTTTGATACTAGAGTGTTTACCAGTGTTTTATTTTACCATCATTGAGATACTATTATAATTTATATTAATATTTTGAATTAGTTTTTTATTTTTAGATTTACAGTTTTCATTGTAATTTTCTCAAGTTCCAGTAGTTGTCATTTTTGTCATTTTTCGCAGTTTAACAAAAAAAAAAAAAAAAAAAAAAAACTATAGATTTTAGTTATTTTGGTAAAGCAAATTAAATCAAATTAAAAATATTGCCTTTTAATTTTTTATTTTATTTTATAAGTACATATATAATAAGCAATAATGAAAATGTTTTTTATGGTAATAGTTTTGTAGACCTATTATGTTTTTTTACACGTTCATCTTTCTTTAGTGTGTAATGCTTCAGCTTAAGTGTAAAAAAGGTCTTCAAATTTACAAAGCACAAAGTCACTCCAGAGAGAGTTATTCTCTATATCAGTGCGCACGGTTTCTGAACACCCTGAAACACCCCAATTGTAGTCTTGAGTTTCCTTCTTGGAACGAATATATCACAACATTCCTCATTTACATAATTCCAGCGAAAGGCATATGCAAAATGAAGGTGTGAGGCCTGATTGATTTACTAGTAGTGTGTTGAAAGCACGGTTATGGTAAGAGGTGTGACATTTCCAAAACACACTCAAAGCAGTTGACCAATCACAACACACTGGTGCATCTGAACAATCAGAGCACATTGTGCTTTTCGGAAGGAGGGGCTTCATAGAGACTAAACAGGGGTGAGTTGCCTGAACAACAATGTAACTCTAACTACCACAGTACGATGCGTCATTGGAAAAACTAACCAACTAGTCACGACTGTTTCCCAAAACTGTATTAACATGGTCGCTCCTCTGTCATTTTAACCACATTGGTTCAAATATATAGGACTGTCGTTAATGAAAATCACACACATGTAGAGGAGTAATAACTTCTGCTGATTAATCTATTCAAGATCTCTGAAATGCTGCTGTAACGAACACGGCACCTAATGATTACTTCACTTTTTTGTTCCATGTCATTTTGCTTTATTTGATGTTTGATTCATCACAGGTTCCTTTCATAGGTCATAGTCCAGAGTTCCCTTGAGCACAGGTGCAGATTGTTGACACTAAAATATATATAGATTAAAATGTAAGTATATTTAAATAGTATGAAAGATATAGAATGCACTGAATGTTAGCTTGATTATTGTGTCCAAGAGCATGATCTTTAAGTCCACATTTCATTTTAACAAGAAGCGAGTGTTCGTTGGAACTATGGTTTCGGGAAACAGCAAATCGTTGTTGGTAATGACGGAACTTGCGACCATAGATGGCTAATGATGCTTTTGGGAAACACACCCCAGAGCGTTACTGACAGACTGGGAAGAGAGGTGCTGCAACAAATATGTAAAAAATTATATGTTTTTGAATGTTCAAGCACCTCTTCTAGTCGACCCCAAAAACAAGACTTTGTAAAAGGGCATAATAGGTTCTCTTTAATATATTTTATGTCAGGTTTTAGCTAGCTATAATAACACTGGCGTGTACCTCCTCACGGTAACTGGTGCGGTAAGCTGACTCCAGAGGTTTTTCCAAGAAGTTCAGACTCAGCTTGTTGATGGGTGGCTTGAAGAAGTAATCCTTCATTAGACTAACACAAACACAATATGGAAAGAATGAGAAAGAATGGAAATGAAACACTGAATTACAAAACTGCTATACAAACAAATCTTCTTTCACTCACCTGTCTTCCTTTATCACTTCCACAAAGTGTACGTCGCTTTTCTCTCGAAAGTTTTTGGAGCGTAGCGGGAGGATCGCTGAGTGGTCCTTGCTGCCGCCTCCTTCTGCGGTCAGACTTCCTGCCCAGCTCCTGTCCTTCTCCTGGAGTTTGTCACACAGAGATGACTGGCTGACTCCCACCCGCTCCTCGCACAGAGGACTCAACAGCCCGTTCAGGGTTTTAGGGCTGCGGCCTGCAGGAAACTGTGTGAAAGAAACAGAACATAACTCAAAAAAAAAAAAAAAAAAAAAAAAAAGAAGGTTCAAAAGATGCATCCGTTCAGGAATTGGACTACACTGATCATTATGTAGGCTTTTGATTCATCAAAATCAACCAGTTCAAAAGAGCCATTCATCCAGGAATCAGTTATAATGAAGATCACTAAAACGAACCAGTTCAAAAGAGCCATTAATCCAGGAATTTGGACTGGAGGCGTTTGATTCATCAAAAAGAACCATTCGTTCTGAAATCAGTCTTAGTGCAGATCAATAAAAAATAGCAGCTCAAAACATTCACTAAAAGGAACCAGTTCAAAAGATTAATTTCTTTGGGAATTGGACTGCAATGGTTATGCTGTAGGTTTTTGATTGTCTTTTTTGAACCAGTTTTTTTTTTTTTTTTTTTTTGATCAGTCATCCAGGAAACTGTTCTAATGCAGGTCAATAAAAAGAACCAGTGCAAGAGTCATACATTTAGGAATCAGACTACACTGGCAATGCTGTATGTTTTTCGATTCACTAAAAGAAACCAGCTCCAGAGATTCTTTTGTTCAGGAACTGGACTTGCACTGGTTGTGATGTAGGTTTTTAATTCATCAAAAAGAACCAGTTCAAAAGAGCCATTCATCCAGGCATCGGTTCAAATGAAGATCACTAACAAGAACTAGCTCAAAAGAGTCATTGGTTTGGGAATCAGACTACATTAGCCACATTGTATGTTTATGATTCACTAAAAAGAACCAGTTTAAAAGATTAATTTGTTCAGGAATCGGACTGCACTGATCGTGCTGTAGGCTTTTGACTGATCAAAAAGAACCATTTGTCCAGGAATCGGTTCTAATGTTGACTTAATGATTGAACTTTAGTAGTGTGTATGGAAAACAGCAGTGTTTGGCCACATCATAAAATCTGCCATCTCTAAGGGCGTTCACACTTGTAGTTTGGTTCATTTGGTTCATTTGGTCCGGACCAAAGAAGAAGAAAAAAAAAAAAATTTAGTCCTGGTCCAATTAGAGTTCAGATTGGCAATTTTATCACCGAACCAAAAGATACCGAACCTTAAGGCATAGGGATACATTCACAACATGATTGGTCAGATTTTATGATGTATTGCCTATTTTGAGACTGAACTTACTGAACATCCAAAACAGTGCTGTGTGCTGAGGTAAATGCGCTCGTTGTGTGTGCGTAGCCTGCATGTGATGGTATTTTGGCCAGCTGGGAACTCGTAAAGAGCTTATAAAATGTGTAAAGTAGTCAAAACAGCGGCGGGAATCCATCCGTCGCACACACAAACAATCAGCGCGTCTGATGCCTGTGATGGGCAAATTCGCGACTATGACAAGAAAAACCGACATGCGTGAGGATTCTTTCCTTTTTAGGGTCTCGTCTTCCCATATTTGGTTTGTTTACATGTCTTTGGTCTGTGTTGCGTTCATATATCATTCGAACCGCACCAGAGTTCGTTTGGAAGCGGACCGAGACCCATCTTTTCAGCAGTCTCGGTCCGCTTGTTTGGTGCGCACCAGGGTTCGGATGGCAGCGTTCACATATATTCAAATGAACCGCACTAACCGAGCAATCGCACCAGGGTTCGTTTTAATCAACCCAAACATGACAAGTGTGAACGCACCTTAAGTTTATTTGGGACTAAAGTTACATAAAACCTCTCAGCTCAATTGTTATACTCCTACTAATTACATCGACTTTAACATTGCACAATATTTTATTTACCCAGAGCCAGTGAATACTGGCATCTGCTTATGGACACTTGCTGTAACTGAGTACGTTGGGTTCTTGCACCAAGGTGTGTGCTTCCATTGTGCAATTTACTGAGTTTTTTTGTTGATAACTGTTAGTTTAGTTTTGTTATGTACCTTGTTGCTGTTGGCTCTATGTTCATCCTGGCAGCCATTTCGAGTTGCCTCATCTGCTATCGGATTGTCAACGGGATCTACGGAGATGCTACATACAGGCTATGGAGGGAAAGAAACAAACAACAAGAAAAAGAAAAATGAACTGAAATAAAGGTTTGAAACGACATGAGGGTAAGTAAATAATGACAGAATTATTACAGCTATTCACTTCATATTTGTGTAATTAAAACAGCATTTCTGTGTGCGTTGAGGGACGTACCTTGCCGTGTGAGAGAGGTTCTGTGATGGCGCTGTGCGCGAGATCTGGAGTGTGCGTGTTTGAGGATGGGCTTAACATTTCGCCAAAGTCTCGGCCCAAACTGAGCTGGGAACAGCCACACTGTGAGCCCATCTTCCGGCCCGAGATCAGATACGTCTTTAAACCTACAAACAAAAGAAATATGTATTGAAATCCCTCAAACCATTTTCCTCTACAATACCCAGCAGTCCTTAGAAAGTTTTTCACAAATCTATATGCAGATTTGTTATTCCTTAATGTTCAAACATTGGCTGCAAATAAAATAATCATGCAATTTTTATTTGGAGGCTAATTTATAAAACCCTAGACTATATGCTTCTTTGTACACCACAGTTTTGGGTCGGTAAGATTTTTAAATATTTTTGAAAGAAATCTTGCTCACCATGGCTTTTATTTGACCAAAGCACAATAAAAGCAGTAATATTGTGAAATATTATTACCATTTCAAAGAACTTTTTTTTTTTATTTGAATATTTTGTTAAATGTAATTTATTCCTGTGATTCAAAGCTGAGTTTTCAGCATCATTCCTCCAGTCTTCAGTGTCACATGATCCTTCAGAAATCATTCTAATATGCTAATTTGCTGCTCAAGAAACATTTATGATTATTATCAATGTTGAAAACAGTTGTGCTTCTTAATACTTTTGTGGAAACTGATATATTTGTCAGGATCCTTTAATAAATAGAAAGTTCAGAAGAGCATTTATTTGAAATAGAATTTTTTTTCTAACATTATAAATGTCTTTACTGTCACTTTAGATCAATTTAATGCATCCTTGCTGAATAAAAGTATTATTTCTTTTTAAATAATTGCAAAAGAATCCACGGTAGCACAGTAGTTCCATCTTTACAACCATTAAGATGGATTTTACAAAAAAAAAAAAAAAAAAAAGTCCCATTGACTTGCATGATTTGAATAGACTTTAACATTAATAATCTCACATGATGTCATGATAATATTGGTTCTTATGAAACATCTAGCTTTAGGCTACATGAGTAATGATTTATTACCGTAAAATGAACTGTAATTGGATAATCTCATTTCCGCAAATCTACTTTTCCTATGAGGGCAAACAAGGCCTGATCCCCCGCTGATACTACGCAGACACACGTCAAGTGCTTGAAAGCACCTGAGCAGGTTTGTTTCAGCACTGGTGTTTACATTAAACAATACTAAGCACGAGGATGAGCGCTTCTGTTGTACCAACACTCACACACACTTCAGTGTCCGGTGGAGAAGCTCTGTTGCACCAATACAGGCAAAAGCAAACAGAGAGCGATTACAGCTGGGCAGTATCAGCCTGTTCAAACATAAGGCTTACAAGCTAACCGTGTTACGCTCATATATAATCTCCTAAAACACACACAGGCTAAGTGTCAGCACTAACACTGCTGCAGGGAAATGTCTGTGCATATTTGTACATAAACTGCATGTAGCCTCCAGGAACATTTTCTCAAAAGAGCTCCTCAAGCAGCTTCCGTGAGAAATGAAAGACACATCTGAGAATAAACAGGTCTGTACTCTAGGCCATAACTCACCAGAGTTGTGAGCGTCCAGCCTAACAAACCCTCATAAAGATCAGCTCTGCTGTTTCTCATACACATCAACACAGTAGCACAACTTTGCAATACTCTACATGATTATTTCATATGTTCATGTAATTGTGATAACCATTACTGTGCACTTGAAAGGCTAGTCACATGTTGCCAGCCAAAAAGAAGTATATTTTAAAAATGTTTTTTGTTTTTACACATTATTTCTCTAATGTTCCATTTTATTTGAATGCTGGCTAGGTTACATAAAAAGAAATGTAAATATTAAATACATTTTATTGACAATTTAGTTTTATTCAACTAAATTTTGTATTAAACAATTAAAGGGTTAGTTCACCCAAAAATGAAAATAATGTCATTAATTACTCACCCTCATGTCATTCTACACCTTTAAGACCTTCGTTCATCTTCGGAACACAAATTAAGATATTTTTGATGAAATCCGATGGCTCAGTGAGGCCTGCATTGCCAGCAATGTCACTGAACCTCTCAAGATCCAAAAAGGTACTAAAAACATATTTAAAACAGTTCATGTGAGTACAGTGGTTCTACCTTAATATTAGAAAGCGACGAGAATACTTCTTGTGCAGCAAAAAAAAAAAAAAAAAAAAAAATCAATATCTAGTGATGGCCAATTTCAAAACACTAGGAATATTTTGTTTCGAATCAGTGGTTCAGAGTGCCAAAATTACTTGATTTCAGTAAACGAGGCTTCGTTACATCACAAGCGTTTCAAAATCTCAATAGTTCACGTGACTTTGGCAGTTTGATACGCAACCCGAACCACTGATTCAAAACAAAAGATTTGTAAAGCTTCGAAGCTTCATGAAGCAGTGTAATATTAAGGTTGAACCACTGTACTCACATGAACCGTTTTAAAAATGTCTTTAGTAGCTTTCTCAATCTTGAGAGGTTCAGTGACATTGCTGGCTATGCAGGCCTCACTGAGCCATTGGATTTCATCAAAAATAACTTAATTTGCGTTCCCAAGATGAACGAAGGTCTTACGGGTATGGAACGACATGAAGGTGAGTAATTCATGACTGAATTTTCATTTTTGGGTGAACTAACCCTTTACATTGTAAATTGCAGTTATTTCTTTGACAAAATGTAATGATCATGAGCCCACAGACAGAATGACATACAAGACTAATAAAGCAACAGGACCAGTTTTCTGGCGTTTTATGTTTATACTCTTAAAAAGTCAACCTATAAATGGCTTATTAATTGCATTAAAATGGTCCAAGAAAAAGTGTTTTATATATATATATATAATTAATTAATTAATTAATTTAGATATACGCTAATTTTGATGTGCAAATGCTCAAACAGCTTTCAGCTTTGATTCACAGAAAATGCTGCTCTGCAAGTGCTATGTGTTTGAGTCACTTATAATTTGCAATTGGAAATGCGACGTGCACCAACCATCCGTAATGAGTGTCGTTTATAAATCTGTTGTCAAAGAGAAACATCTTCCTGGATCTCCCCATGATTTTCATCCAAAATAAATGCTCAATGATTTAACATTTGAAAGCAAGAAATAAAGACATCCATAAATGTTAGTACTGTAACTTTACTGTTGTTCTGCAATCTAAAAAAGTACATTTTTTATTTCATATAATAGCTATTAACACTTTAATATTATCACCGTTTCGTCCTCAGCTACAAACACAGGGCCACTTCCGAACAAGCTCGGTGCCAAAGTACATACAGATCCGTACACATAAAATTGACAATCGTTCGAACACAAAGGAGCCGCAGAGGCCACATCAATGAGCCATTCACGAACATCGCGCCCCTTTTAGCCTCTTTGTGCCTAGAGACACAGATTAATGCAGACCTGACCCACAATTCAGAACAGAGCTAATGAGCTTCTGGGTCAGAACCTGTCTGAGCTGGATGGCCATGTGGGCCCATTCCTCCCAAGAGATCTGGACTCAAGGAAGTCATAAATAGTCCTTTGACCTCTCAAACATGGGAACTGAAAGCAGGCTGGGATCAGGGGATATTCTTGCATTGCACACAACCCCGGAGGCACTGCCTTCTTCCAGGGAACTGCCATAAAATAATTCAACATAGCTGGGAATCCTAGCCTGGGATTAAACCGTGAGGTTCCCTGGACTAGAATTTCCATTGCAGCACATTAGCATATGCAGCCACAAAGATACTGACACATGTAAAGATTCAAGAAGGTGCATCTCTGGTAACAGTATAGGAACAAATTGCCACCTTCCTGTCATTGTTGCCCCTTGATGATAGTATCCCCATTATATTTTGCCAACTGTATTTAATTGTAGCAAATGGATTTAAGTGATTGTTGCTTCATTTACAACATGCCTAGTTATGACACATTGAGCTTTACATTTTTTAGAAGTCATTTACATTACGAAATTACATGTAGATAAAAATACAGTAGCACAAACAGCATATTTGATTCTAAGGGTCTATAAGAGGGTGACTGACTTGCTACTGAATTGTAGTAACAATTTTTTTGTACAAGAAACACCGACAAACATAAGTGGAATTCAGGGGGGAAAAGCAAGCAGAACTAAAGGCAGGTGCTTTGCCTCTGAGAGTTGCAATATGCCATTTCCTCTCTAGCAGTATCTATTGCTTCAGGCCTTTACAATAGAACTTGATTATTATGGCTGCAGTTTGGGAACCTTGTAAAGTAGCATCACAACTGACATAAGTATCACAAGAAAACATAAGAAAATGTGCGTGTTATACCAAGCAGAACTGGCACCTTGATTCCTCAAATGACTCAACGGGATAAATGAAAGCATTTTTCATCAGCAGTTGTGCACTGCAGCAAACAACAGGTGAAGAAAAAGATAAGAAAATAAGAAAATAACTTTAAATATTAATATAAAAGATCTGATAAAATGCAGGTCAGTGTCCATCTAGAGCACATTTATCTATTGATGGTCATTGATCAGAGGAGGATGGACCATCTGCATTTAAGAGAGATAGAGAGAGCGAATTATCTCCTGATGGACTTTATTGATTGCCATTAACAGAGTGAAGCATCCACCCAGCATGCCTCAGCACAAAGTTCAGCTTGGGATTTTCTATCTTAACAAAAATATGTAAAAGTCTTTTATATAGGGATGCACACCATATCATTATCTATCTATATATGGGTCAGTTTTCTCCAAAAAAATTGACTTTTTTTGTCCAAAATAATTAATAATAATTATTATTATTAATAATAATACAAATAAAAAACAAAGATATGACATCCAAAGTATGTAAGGTAGTACAACTAGATCTATTTTATTCAATCCAAAAGGTTTTAATTATATTTTGCTACATATAAAGGTATTTTAAAGATTCTGAAGTGTCAAAATGTCATTCGGTTTAACCATCCAAAAGCCAATTCAGCCATTTCATTTGTAATTAAAATATCTTAAAATGTAATAAATGTATATATTTTTTATTCTGGCATAATTTTATAACATCATTTATCATCAACATAGTGCAAAATGGTATTAAAATTATGTGTAGAAGTCATTGCTTTATGAAAAAGAATGTCCGGAAAAATGAATTTCATTGATGTCATTCGGAGTAACCGATATAAAGGGACCATTTTGGTTCAAGTCATGCAGTCAATATCATGTGACAGGATGTGACATCATTCAAACACCTGCAAAGGACCACATGGTCATGAAGCAAAGCAACTTATTCTCTCTTTAACTATTTGAAAAATTCATGTTTTCACTTGCTCATACACGTCCCAAAACATCAGGTCATTCGGTACAACCGATATAAAACATGGAAAATGTTCTAATATTTTAAAAACTTGTACTGAATATGAAATGTTTGACTGTCCTTTTGCTAGCTAGCTAGATATCAACCTGTTAGCATTAGGGATGTCCCGATCACGTTTTTTTGCCCTTGAGTCTGAGTCATTTGATTTTGAGTATCTGCCGATACCGAGTCCCGATCCGATACTTCTATAATAGCCTACATAAAAAAGAATAAAGAGGAGCAAAAAAACAGATCCAGGAACAGTGCTTTTCAGGTATCTAACAGTAATCAAATAGTAATCAAATATAAAATATCACTGCATATTATCTTTACTGTATAAAATAAATAAAGATTAATCATTATTGAAGTTACAAAAACTATTCAGTCAAGAGCAGTGAGTGATTTCTTTGTTATTTGTTGTTTGATTTAACATTAAATACAGGCAGCAGGAATAGTTGTTTTCCCTTTAAGACATGCACGATCCAGTACATATACTGTTACACATGCGCTGTCTTTCTCGACTTATATACGTTCACTTAAGACATAACCGACTATGTTTGCTAGGATACTCGCTAGGACGGGCATGTTGACATAAGTTTTTGTATGAATGTGGCCGCCGAAGCGCAAGACTTGAAAGAGAACTCAGTATTTGCGCGCTGACTGAAATAAGCGTGTGCGCGCTTCGGATGAGCGCACACAAATCTTCTCACAGCGCGTGCGAGTTCTCTTTCGCGTCTTGTTCTTGAAGGTTTAAATCAGCAAGGCTTAAATGAGTTAGTTTAAACACAGACAGCAACGTGTGCTGCAGGTCTCACCTGCGCTCGCGCGCTATCAACACCCGGGTGATGACGGCGTAAATGACTGGACATTAGAGCAGACGGCACGCGCAGTTAACAGTTTACAAAGAGTGACTGTTTTGTCCATGCTTTCTGATTATCGTTGTTGTAACGTTTTGTGCATCCATCGACTGAAACATACATTATCTGAACTCTGTCTGTCTGTTTTCCACGTTGCTATTTTAAACAAACCATATTAACCAATAGATGCGTCGTCATTCGAGATGGACCGCGGTGCAAGTGCGTACCGAACCGTAAGTGGAGAACCGTATGGTTCGATTTTTTTACCGAGAACCGTTGCACCCCTAATACATATATATCCGAGTCCTGATCGGGAGGTAACGTCCGATTCCGATCGAGTCTGAAACCACGTGATCGGGCCCGATTTCCGATCACGTGATCGGATCTGGACATCCCTAGTTAGCATTTTTTGAAAATATTGTCATTCGGTATAACCAAAAGTGTCATTCGGTAAAACTGAAATTTTGGTTAAACCAAATGACTTTTTTGGTTACAAATTTTGTCCATCTTGTTAAAAAAAAAGAAAAAGAAAAAAGCAGTGTTAATTGACTCTTCGCAAAGACCCGCCACACACAGTGAAAAATACATCACGGAGCAAATGTACAAAACAGTCAAAATGTTCACATGGTGCATCCCAAAATGATCAAGTAGTAAATGCATGTAAAGGTTTTGACCTATACACATTAAGGCTAGCTCAAGTGAGTTGCGTGCTAATGGAAATGAAGTCACTGTAGATGTTCGAATTGACCAAACAAACGCAAAGCTGGCATCTGAACCACAAACTGAAGCAGCAGTGAGTAGTTTGAAGGCAGATGTTGCCTCTATAAAAAAAGAGTTGATAACAACAGTTGCAACTCGGCAACAATCTATAAAATCAGACGGCTAGAGGCTGAGAGCTGTCAAGGACTTGTTGATGAGGCAAAGTCTTGACTAGTGATGTCTTGACCTTATTTGAAGGCACAGGTGGGTATTCTTAAAACTAATATAGATGGGCAATCAAAAAGCAAAGACCTAGACAACAGGTCAAGGAGGAACAACCTGAGACCTGGGGGAATAAATGTGAAAGCTAACATGAGTTCATCATCACATCTGTCCGAGCTAGGCTAGGCCTACATGAGGTGTCTCTTGTGGATCAAACTAATTGGATATCGCAACCCAAATCTGGTCACCCACCTGAGCAGGGGTTGCAAACTCTGCTCCTGGAAGGCCACTGTGCTGCAGAGTTAAATTAAACACAGCCAGATAATCAAGGTCTTGAGGATTACAGGCAGGTGTGTTGGTGCAGGGTGGAACTAAAATCTGTAGGACGGTAACCCTTCAAGAACAGGGTTGTCAAACCCTGCTCCTGCTACCATACTGAAGAGTCGAGTGCCAACCTATATCAAGCACAGCTAAACCAGCTAATAAAGATGTTCAGAATTACTTAAATAACAGGCAGGTGTGTAAGAGTATAGTTTAAACTCTCCAAAAGCAGGGTTGGCTACCCTTGGTTTACCAAGAAAAGGAGAACTACTCACCTCTGCGGCCCCCAACTTCCTGTTCCTAAAGATGCTACAAAAGTGTAAAATATAACACCTTTTAACTCTGACAAAATCTTCATGCATCAGTTTACTGTTTCCTTGCAAGTGCACTTTAAATTCTACGCTGATTCAATCAGTGTTTCACCATCTCACTCTCTTTGTTTTTGGCATGTTTTTCCGTGTACAGAAAACCAAATATAAGCCTAGTCTTGTCAGGGCAAGATGCCCACGGTAGGTCAGGTGAAAGAGATTGAGAGACTGCCTCTTCACATGGGCTGACTGTGACATTCCTCATGAGCATCCAAAGTCTCCAGAGTCAATCCCTTCATATTACTCCATTCATTGCAGAAGTGAAGGAATGGAAGAGGAACAGGAACCCTCAAGAAACTTCAACTTACCAGGTCAAAGTAATATAATTCTGCATTTTGTCCAATTAGTTCAGTCTCTAGGATATTTTGGTACCTAGATATGACTGAGGTTCCTGATTCAACGCAAGCTTACAGGATTTTCTGGCAATTCAGATTACCCAAAAGTTTAATACATGAGGGTTATGGATTTGCTCCAATCCCTAAGCTTTAAGTATGAGCAACAGTTTGCCATAGGAAACACCCTTTGAAACGTCACAGATTGTTGTGCGGTTTTCCTGTAATACTTCAGAGCATCTTAGTAGTGAGATCTGTACTGTTAACAGACCGCAGCAAGCTTGCCCTGCATTCACTTCCTGTCACATGACCTTTGACCCAAGCAACTGTGGTCTTTGCCCTGCTGGGTCACATGCCCTGCAACTCCAGAGACGACAACTTTATGCATCTAGTGCCTGGGTTTATCCCAAAACACATCTTTTGGCTGACAAAAGTATCCAGTGGAAATTTAACAAGCTAATTAACGTGATGCAAGGACGACCTGTCCCTAACTCTCAATGTGTCTCTTCCTCTGAGAGATGGCAGTAACTTACTCCCACTCTCTCTCTCTTCCTCTCCTGGCTAGCCACAATGTTTCCACTCGTTTTGGCAACCTTTGTAGTGCAGACAAAAACAGAGGGAAAAGTAGCAAAGATGAAAGAACGATGCAAAGAGGTGATAAAGTGATCAAACTGAACAGACTAAATCAGTGTGTGAAGCATTAAATGAATTAAGAAATTTCTGTCAGAAATTTGTTTGGGGTGCAATCAGATTAGGTTCATTTTGCCAAACCTGGTCATGTCACATTTTGAGCTGAATGGAAAGATGCTTGTCGGCTCTAGGCCAGATGTTTTCACACCGCTTCCTGTTTGCTAATCTTTGGTTTTCTCTTTATGAATATGTTTCAGTCTTTTCCACTTGTCCAATAGCCTAGTTCTTTCTTCTTTCTGACTTCCTGTCTCCAGCTCTCTTCACATGTGTGTCTTCTGTGAACTGTGTCCTTGCTGTTCTTCTGATAATTCTGTTTCCATTTCTCTTGCTTTCTCAGAGATGGGTGGGGAATAAAGAGAGACAAGTAGAAGAGGACAGAGAAAAAGAGTGTGTCCTGTGTGGTTTCTGATGACACCATATTAGGATACAGTGATGAGCCCAAGGATACTCACAACTCCCACCCCCTGACTTGCTCTCTCTCAATTCAATTTAAAGCTTTATTGGAATGAGAAAAATTGCTTTTTATTGCCAAATAAATGACAAAAGAGAATCTTTGAAACTGAACAAGTACAGAAAACCATAATAAATGTACAGAATAAAATCAATAATTTAAAATTTAATCTAGGATGGTGAATTAATGCATTAATTTAGTATGATTAATTATAAATATAAATGGGTTTTTAAAGGGTTAGTTCACCCAAAAATGAAATTCCTGTCATTAATTACTCACCCTCATGTCGTGCCAAACCCGTAAGACCATCGTTTATCTTCGGAACACAAATTAAGATAATAAGATGAAATTAAGAAATTAAGAAATTATGTCCGAATGCCAGCTCAGTATTGGCCGACGTTGTACACGTGAGCAGCACGACGCATGCATGTGATGCCGATGCAGGAGCCGGCCAATAATGAGTAGCCGTTCTGACCTGGAAGCCTGCACTGCGTTCATTACGTCAACTGCGTATGACAACAGTTCAAATTGTTAAAGTTGTTATTTTTGTTTCGTTTTCACGCACAAAAAGTATTCTCATCGCTTCATAACATTAAGATTGAACCACTGTAGTCACATGGACTATTTTAACAATGTCTTTAATACCTTTCTGGACCTCAAAAGGTGCAATGTTGTTTCTGCCAATGTGTGGTTTAGAAACCTGACTACTTGAAAGCATATATTTGGTAAAATTTCATTTTCTAGGAAAAAAAAACATGCATGAATGAGAAAATAAAGTGTGGGTCATACTTGATGTTAAAATGAGTAATTAAGCACAATAAGCCAAGAAAAAGATCTCAAAGTGTTACTCGCACTGACTGACCCAACAGTGCGTATTGCGGTCAGATACACAGAATTATATAGAAATATCTGTCTTTCACGTAAACAAAGTCTTAAGTTATGTCTTAAGTGAACATAAACAGTTGGGGGGAAAAATCTGATGTATTAATATAAAAGATCTTAATATAAAACTGCTGCTGTCTGTGTCATTAAAAGCCAATTAACTGACCATCATGACCCATCCCCAGACTGTACATCAATGCCTTCATTCTTTGTCGGCCATGAAGATCGAGTTGTTTGATTTGGTGTATAGAATTTGTTGGGGTCAAATGTTTGTAGGTATCTCCTGCTCTCTCCCTCCATTCCAAACTCTGTTGTTGCTTATAACACTTAAATGAGGCCAGGGAATGCAAAGGGAGTCTCTCTCTCTCTCTCTTCTCCATCTCACTCAATCACGCTCTCTATTTCTCTCTGGTCTTGAGCACACAGGATGACGCACAGGGTGAGTGAGCTGCGTCATACTGACACGCATGGACCTACAGCAATGTCCCTCATTCGAACAGTGACCAAGATGGATGAGATGAGCATACTTATCTCTTAGTTTCTCTACCTCGGGCAAGCACACAATGGTACAACGGTTTGCTGAATCATTGATACATTAAACCATATCCTGTCCCTAGAGCACATTATTATCCGATGACATGATCGAGCATTCTGCTGTGTGTCTCTTTTTCACTCTCTCACACACACACACAAACTATACAGTACCTGATAAACACCAAGAAGCCACTCTAAAAAAGGAAAACTGAAATTGCAGACACCTATGATTCACAAACTTCTACACATCTCTCACCCCTGGCATGATCGCTGATCAAAAATGTAGGCAATTTTGAATACATTTTAAGATGTCAATAAGAATTCAGTATTCTCAGCTCTATTTAACATGTTTTAATTACATTTATAGATCCTAGGACTGGGTTGGAAATATCGATTTCCTGGTTTTAATTTAAATACAGATATTAGGGTTGGGCGATGTCTACCAAATTGGCATCGGACGATGTCTACAGTGAAACATCGCGATGGATGGGTGGATGGATTTAATTCATTGGAACGAATTAAAAACGCTCGCTCTGCTCCGCTCCATTGGACATGCACCGTTAATGTGGCATGTCTAGAGAAAGAGAGAACGTGCATAGAGCTGGAAGGGCTTGAATGAAGCGTGTTTGACTTTAGATAAAACTACTAGAGGATATAGCACTGGAATATCATTACCACAAACATCTTGTGGTGTGATCCGCACTGCTGTTTTGAAGCGCTTCTCACTTCAACTAGAAACAGTAAAATGGTGCTACCGTTCAGTCTCGCAGTCCGGATGGAAACATGTCGGGTCTGGATGCAGGGGTCTGGTGGAATCACGATGCCGACTCAACATCGTGATGTCTATCAGCATCGGCGATGGACAATGGCATCATCTATCGGCCCAACCCTAATAGATATCGAACCAATATAGATTTGAAATTGCAAGACCAAACTTTTAGGGTAGATTTACACAACAACAATGTACTAAAAACAAAAAATGTTTTTTGCATAAAACGACAATATTGTCAAAATTATAGTCAAAAACAACTAAAACTGCTGTATTATGCTGCCAGGTCAGTAGTTGGCGATGTAACTTTGTAAAAAACAGATTACAAAAAAAAAAAAAAAAAAAAAACACTACACGCCTATCTGAACATGTAATATGCATTGTGCATGACGTCATCATTTGTCACAATAACTATGTCATTTTCAGAAACATGTACTTTGACAATTGTTTTTAATAGTTTGCATTTTCATGCCCCAAAAACACCGGTGTTGTGTAAATGAACGGCCAAAGTGCATAAAAAGTTCTCAAAATTTTAGTTGAAAATGGTGTCATGTAAACGCCCCCTTAGAAAAAATTGAAATGTACTAAAATAAAATGTTCTAAAATATTTCTAAATGAATCAATATCGAATCAAGATTGGAATCAAATCGAATGGAGAGCAAAATCGTGAAATTTGCACCAATATCCAGCCCTACTTGAATTATTTTGCAGAATCCTAAAAATTCAGACAAAATCTGGACTATGTGCAAATAACTAAATTTAAAAAAAAAAAAAAAGAATATAAAAGTGGCAAAAAAATAAAATTAAAGCGAAAAATAAAAGTAGTCCATAATACTGCAGATTTCAGCATGTAATTCTGCTCTCCAACTTGCATTACAAAAGCTCATCTGTGGCAGAAAACTATCCCACAGTGTACTGAGTTAACCATCCCCATCCAATGTGCTGGCTGTGCACTCACTGAGCAGATGTATGTGTGCGTGATCCCTCAGCACTCGCTTGCATCGTTGCTTTTAAAAATCCACACACACAGCTTTATGTGTCACCACTGGGAATCTGACGTACCAGATCTGACGCGACAGCCCCGTGTATGTGGGCAGGTGTGTTGACGTGCGAAACATGCAATGCATGTCGTGCAACTTGCACTGAAGGTCACAGTGCATTTGTGTGGATTGATCCTGTAGTCTGAGTCAAGCTTTTGTAGTAGAAAATGTGTAATGGAAACACACACATGTGTAGGTATTTACATATTTTTTAACATAACATTAAAAAAAAAAATAATAATAATTAAAAAAAATCATTAACTACATATCTCTAACATAGACATAAAAAGCCTCTCACACAGCGCATGCTCTGTAATGCACAATTTCACACGCACACACACAACATGACTCTGACCTCTGGCTACAGGAAGGTGTCTTATCAAAGTAATTCCCTGACCTGTTCACAAGCAACGCCAAGGCCAAAGCCTGGCAAACACACAAAACCAACCAGCTGTGTCAACATCACATGCACAGTGGTGTGGTGATGTAAAAGCTGAGTGTAAAGAGAAAGAGAGAAAAGGAAAGAAAAAAAACGAAAAACCTCTGGAGCTTAAATATGCCGTCAATTTCAGAGCATGAGTTAGGGAACATGCCGTTGCATGTTTCTCCAGAAAGAGAGGAAGATTTTTTAGATTAGTCAAGAACAGGTCATGACATCACCTGACAAGACTGTTACTCTAAATTGTAGTCAAGAGCTTCAGCTCAAGGCAGAGAGGAATCTTAAAACATGAGGGGTGTGTGTGTGTGTGTGTGAGAGAGTGTCTTAAAGTTTACTGGCTGAGAGAAGAGGAATGAAATCTTTTAAAACTGCATCTGATTTGATTAATCAGTTTAATCTAAGAATGATTTTAAACAATTGAAATTCTACTTGTTGAAAAGAGTTAATGAGTCTAGACACACTGTGATAATGGTTTATCTGTGAATGAATCATTCTTTTAAACCGATTCTTTGATGATGATTGCTCGAATTGACTCACAAAGTGTTTGTGCATCTCTTAACTGCAACAACTTCCTTTGGACGTTTCTTCCCTGAGAAACTTTGCTCTATCGCAAAACTTTTGAGAGAGCAAACACAAAGCTTGTTTTGGGGGAAACGCAAAAGTTTTCTGAGCGAATGCAAAGTTTCTCAAGGGAACGTTTTTTTCTCCCATATCATATTTTTTCCACCACCATGTCCCTTTAGGGGCTCCATACATAAGAGATGAGCAGTTTACAGCAGAAAATACCAAGAGAAATGCTGTATACCATGATGCAATGGGCTTTGACTTTCCTTGTTGTATTACTTGATCAGACCACCAAACAGTGTTGTTATTGTTAACTAAAACTATTAAACTGTTTTTGTTGATTGAAAAATCTGAAATACAATAAAATAAAAATATAAACTTAAATACTGAAATGACTAAAACTGAAAATTAATGCTAAATGGAAAAAATGAAAAAGCACAAAATTACTAAAACTAAAATTTAAAAAACAAATGTTAATTTAAAAAAAATACTATAATAGTGTATAAATAAGACTAAAACACTATAACACTGAAGCTAATACATAATTCAGCTGTTTTTTGCACAAAATTTATATAACAACAACAGTAGTTTGAAGTGCAGTAAAAGGTTTACAGACATCACATTGGGATGTCACTCGCTGAATTAAACATGCAATGTAATGAGGTCATGCAGTTGAAGAGAGCCGTTTGGGCTGGGCAGTGCATAAATGGTGCAATTGCACTTTAGGTGACCAGAGTTTTGAGTCACGGCTCAAGGTCCTTTCAAAGTCCAATTGCCTTCTCTTTTCCCATGGTTTCCATCCAGTCCTCTTACTGACCTGTCTAAATGGGCAACAAAAAGCCCCAAAATATACTTGGTCTGCAGTATATAGCAAGCTAGTTTTCCATTCCAAACAACTCCTATATATAGAACAAACTCATTTTGGGATAGATGAGCCAGCTGTTTACTTGTTCGCTTTTTCACGTCAAAAACAAGATAATGTCTAATGAAAGAAAGAGCCTCACAGCTGTGTATTTGTACCTGCAGCATACAGGCGTCTTGTGGCTGAAGTTCCTCGACAGACTGGACAAACCTGTCCAGCTCGGCCAGACTCATGACCTTGGAGTGACGGAACGATATGAGAAAGAGAGGAATGAGGACAGACAACAAAGACTCTCCACACCATCTGTCGTGTCCTGCTCAAGCTCTGTGCCCTTCATGTATATACTACTGAGAGTATATGTATATGACACAATAATATGACTGTATATGCATGTCTATACGACATATGGAGGAAGGGAATTTCTTTCCCAAATAAAGAGCTTGTCTATATCTCCTGGCACGAGTGTGTCCATGTGTGTGTACAGGGTTGGGCTCCTTATCTGCAAGAACACACTCCGATCTGCTCCAACCAAACAACTTGCATTGGGACTATGGCTCGTATGGGTTTATAAAAATATATACAAATCGGAGTATTGGCCTTTCAAGATATTTGATATATATTCTAATTTTAAAAATAGTAAATTTAATTTGTTTATTTAGATTTTTTTTTAAATCAGGAACCACCATTTTTGCTCAAACAGCCACCAAGTAAAATATTGTAAATATGCTATATGAAGACTAAATGCACAAATATAAACAGCAGTATTTAGATACATAAATATTACTAAATCAGAATTTTGAATAGAGCCATCGCAATGGATTGTTTGAACCGATTTACATAAATGAATCAATCTAACTGAGTCTGAGACCAGTTTCACTACAAAGTTTAATATATTATTAACCCTATAAAGCCTACTGTATCATATTTGATACACAAATTTCTAAAACCTCTAAATGATTAACATGATCAAAACTTTGCTGAAAAACCTGTTGTGCATAATCTACTTTGTGCCTTTTGTCATCTGTTTGATAGTTTTTACTTTTTAGCAAGTAAAAGGTGTTTTATTATAATTGTAAAAACGTCCCCCTTCAGGTTATGGTACACGTATCTCTTCCTGTGAAATCTTCACTGATTTTAGAATAATTTTTATATTATTAGTAATATTTCAAGAGGAAAACTTACTGGACTGAAGCAACTTTACTTAGAAAAATCATGTTAAAATGTACCAAATATGATACATTAAGCTTTTTAGAAATGTTTATTTATTGATCAATTACAAGCTATCAAGAATTTCATCTTCCTTTTCGACCATATAAATATCAACAAATCGCATGTTTTTGCCGCGTTTGAGCCTCTGAATAAATCGAGGTATTTTTTCCTCCTTGATTATAAGCTCCATATTCTCACTATAGCAGACTATAGGAGCCATAAAACAAAACACATTTGCAAATTTTTATATTTTTATTTTAGATTTTGCTCAATAAAATAATTGTTCCATTTCAAAATATTAGATTTTTCTGACCACTTCAGAGTGATGAAATGCATGAATGACAATATAAAGAGCGGGACATGCTTGATGTTAAAAGAGTTATAAGCGCAATATATCCTGAAAAGGAACTCTGTGCAGCATTCGTGCTGACTATCACACTGCCAAAGTGCGCACATGAAACCTGCCTCTCTCAGAAGGCGATCGCGAATTAGAGACGTGCTCGATCTTAAAGTGTATTAAGCACAATAAGTAAGAGTTGGCAATATACTGGTAGACACGGTTGAAATTTTTGGACTATCGTCTCTGTCAATGTCATGCTCACGTGAGGTTGCTATGCTGCGCGGTTATAATTTGCATATAATTTGCATTTAAAATCAAGTGATTTTAAACCGTTTAAGTGCAATTAGCAGCGAAAGACAACTAATTTCAGCATATGTGCGCGCTCTTTGAGAGACTGTTTCCCAGCGCCGTCTGTCCAACTGCGTTCAGCACTCGCTTAGTGAGGTCTGATCGCGTTCTGACAACGGCAGTGATGTCTCGCGCTTATACTTCAATGAGTGCGAGACATCACTGCCGTTGTCAGAGCGCGATCAGACCTCACTAAGCGAGCGCTGAATGCATTTAGACATAGTGGTGTTTTAGAGATTAAAAAAATGATATAAATACTGTTCGTTTTCTCGCACAAATCGATCGTTTCGTGTCTTAGAACATCAATGTGTCGTCACGAGCCGCAGGGTTTAATTTGGATTTGTCTATGCAAGTTTTTTCGACTCTTATTGTTCAAGTTCCCATTCACTCGCATTATAAGACTGACAGAGGGCAACGGTTGGAGTTAAAAATCATCATTTGTGTTCTACTGAAGAAACAAAGTCACCTAGTCTTGGATGCGCTGGGGGTAAGCAGATAAACATCAAAATTTCATTTTTGGGTGAACTATCCCTTTAATGCTAATTAAACAACAAAAAAAGAGAAAATCTCTCACTGCTTGCTTTTGTAACTTTAATATAAATAAATGTATATTTAATTTACACAGTAAAGACTATGCATTTTTTTATACCTTTGATTACTTTATATATTTTCTAGTGCTTGAAGTATTTTTCATGTAGGTCTATTTCATCTGTCTTTGTTCTATTGTAGTTTGTTTTCTTTGCCCTTTCTTTATTTGTTTATTTGTCTACAGAAAGCTTTTTAGGCTTATTAATTTAAATTATATTGAAATTGATGATAATTATGAAATTTCAATGATATAGCAAAAATAACTATATCGTGATATAAAATTACTCATATCGTGATATAAGATTTTGGTCATATCGCCCAGCCCTAATTCACAAGGTTTAATTTAATATAAATGAATAAACTGTGAATATTCAAAATGTTGCAGAGCCCTGATTGTGCATTCGGAAACCAAATTCGCTTAATTCAAGTTCAATTTCAAACCAGGCTCAGTCAGCACCCTCAAAATGCATCTTACACTTACATAAATAGTACCCACTACGAATCTGTTGACCAGGGCCGGATCACGGCCCCACAAGGCCCCTGGAGTCATTTTTGGAGCCCTCCACCGACCACTTCAGGACAATTTGGTAGGCTAACATTAGACTAACATTAACATTATTTAAAATAAATAAATTAAACAGTAGTCTGGGGTCCCAGTGGTCAGTGTGTGCGCAGGGGCTCGAGGTCCGCAGGATCCTCATACAAAAGTGAAACAGGCAGGAGGAAATAAACAGATATAATTGGTTTCTAATTAAACTCAATGTGCTGCAGTGATAATTCACAGGTCTGTTTGTTTCACAGTGTGTGGGCACAGCGGTGGAACGGATTATAGCTGAATTACGCATATGCAAATATACCGGTACACCTGCACACAAACCACTACAGTTCAAAAGTTTGGAGTCAGTAATATATTTAAAAAAAAAAAAAAATGATAAAAAAAAAAAAATAATAATAATAATAATAATAATAAATACTTTTATTCAGCAAGGACGCATAAAATTTATCAAAGTGGCAGCAATTACATTCAGAATTTTAAAAAGATTGCCATTTTTGTTCTGTTGAACTTTAAAAGTAGGGCTGTCAAACGATTAATCACGATTAATCGCATACAAAATAAAAGTTTGAGTTTGCCTAATATATGTGGGTGTACTGTGTGTAATTATTATGTATATATAAATACAAACATCCATGTACATATTTGAGAAATATTTACAAGTATATGTATTTATTTATATTTTTATATAATTTATATTATATATAAATACATTTTTTTTGTACATAAATAACATTTCTCTTAAATATATACATTAATTTGTGTGTATTTATATTATTTACACATATTACTCACACATATATTATGCAAACTCAAACGACAGCCCTAATTTAAAGTATACTGATAGTAAAATAGTACTGCGGTTTCCTCAAAAATACTGTTTTCAACATTGATCATAATAAGAAATGTGTCTTGAACACCAAATCAGCATATAAGAATGATTTCTGAAGGATCACGTGACATCAGAGGAATACATTTTAAAATATACTGTATTTTAAATACAGTATTTTAAATTGTAACATTTCGATCAAATAAATGCAGCCTTAGTGAGCATAAGAGGAGACCTCTTTCAAAAAAAAAAAAAACATATTAAAAGAAAAATAATATAAAGACAACATTCTCCATAATATCTTGTAGGTTATTAAATTTGAGCCAGAACTGGACACAGTTAAGGCACATTCACACAGATAGCAATTTGTACAACGGTAATAATAATACTGGTAATTATTAATTTAATTGTAACTATTATTGGTACCATGGACAACTAACCCCAGAATGAACCATTATAAATATAGTTTTATAGCGTGTGTCCAGTCTGTCTGAAAACAGAACACACACACACACACACACTTTAAAGGTGTACAGCAGGGTCAGACCGCAGCCATGTAAAGTCCAGGGAAAATACTGCAAATAGAATCGCTTGTGGCAAGACAGACAGTGACGCATCCCTCACACAGCTGGGTTACTAGCGTGTCATTGTTCGCACCCACCTACCCAATGGAATCAGACGGTCACATGGGGTGACATGACTGGCACCAAGGCAGAGGGCCATTTGCGAGACCACCCCATCCACAAACGTTAGCTTCACTTTCTTCCGTCTTACAGAGGGAGTACAGTCTACTTTGAGCTTGAGATACAAGTCTGAGCTGGAATGGACTTCAACAAGTGTGCTAACTGTTCAATGACTTATAGGAACCTGGACCCCCAATCACTAATTTCATTTGACTAAATCAAGTAAACATGATGCAGCCTGCAACAACACTGCTGGTGAAATACAGGACCGGTTTTCTAAACCATAAAGACTGGGTTTACAAAGTTGGAATACTGTCATGATTCACTGCCAAAAGTCTATCTCTATAGCTGCCATCTTTCTCTGACTGACAAGAGGATGTCTGAAGGGAGGTGGCTGATAAAGAGGGAGGAGATCCTGAAACGTTCATTTAGGGAACAACATCAGGGTTCAGATTAAGGACATGGGTTGGGAGAGAGGCCGAGAGCAGGACAAGAAGAAAGAAAAAAGAGAGACCTCTGCTTGTGTCAGTCACTACGACTTTAAATCAACAGCTCTGCTGGATGCAGGCCTTCATATAGACACTGATGTTATTGAGAAAGCAGAACCGTGAATGCGTGGTGACTGTGTCAAAGGGAGGCCACAATAAAAGAGCTACAACAGCAATACAATAGAGCTACAGATGAACAAGCTTTCGATGACAGCGAATCTACAATTAAGATACAAAAGAGATTATATGAGGGCACAATAAAAGTGAAAAAGATATGCAGCTAAAATTAGCTTTTTGCCACACCTGGCAAAAAAATAAAAATAATAATAAATTAACAACTAAGTAATTGTGTTTACATTTTAAATAATAATAATAAAAATACTTTATTATAATAAATAAAACATATAAAACATATACACTACAGCTGCTAATAAAAAGTTACCAACCAACTGGTTTTAATTGTGCCCCAAAGGCTGCTTTTTTAGCATTTGGGACTAGGCGAGTGGTCATTTTGGACTGTGATTGGAGCCCTTTATACAGGGTCCTCAGAGGACTGCAGAAACGGTCAAAAACAGTCATCTTTTTACACAGTTACTTTATAGTTAAGTTACTAAAGAGATTATATGAGGGTGCAATAAAACTAGAGAAGAGTTGCAGCCCTTTGTACAGAGTCTTAAGAGGACATGACTACAAGGTGCACAATAAAGACTATGATCTTTATCTTCATCATCATCATCACCATCACCACCACCACAGCAAAGCTGGGAAACAGCAGTCGATAAAAAATAAATAAAAAAAAAGTAGGGAACAACACATATAGACACAGCTTAACAACATAGCAGACAGTGACAGATTGGAATCCAAAAGTCTGACATTTGCAAATCTGTGACTCAAAATTAAATTTAAACCTTTAAAATAAGTAGTATTAGGATTTTAGGAAAAATGTAAAACAAATATTTGGGATATTTAAGTAAATTTGGATGTTTTTGTTTTTACTGAAGCACAAGATGCTCATTGGATCATTCTCAAATCACACTGGATGACATGATCATCAGGTTTTGTGGAGCTCATGAAGCTGTAGTGCTGCTGTCACTAAAGCAAAAAAGGGAACAAACTAAATTCTGAAATTCATGTTCATCTTCAATTAAATTTTTCACTCAAAGAAAATGCAAACCAGAAGCATTTTCACTAGACTTTTGCACCCCAATGTATGTTCAAAACAAAACATTATTCTTGTGTCTTACCTTTCAGCTGATCAGTAACACCATGTCCGACACGTTCCATCACTCGTCCATCCTCCCTCTCATAACAGTCATCCAGAAAACTTGCTGTGACCTCCGACAAGTGCACCTTTCCCGCCACGCCCAGCTGTTCCATAAGATTGGCCAAGTTGACGTCGTTAGACCAGACATCAAACTTAAAGCGCTTCATTCCCAGAATACCACAGAGCACGGTGCCAGTGTGCACGCCGACGCGCATGTCCACGGTCTCCGACGTCTCCTGGCAGAACTGCTCAATGGCCTGGATCATCCCAAGCCCCATTTCCACACAGCAGTATGCGTGATCGGTACGTGGCTCAGGGCAGCCCGCCACACAATAGTAGCAATCTCCTAGAGTGCTGATCTTCTCGCAGCGGGTCAACTCACAAAGTCGGTCGAAGCGACCGAAGAGGTCATTTAGCAGTCCCACCAGTGCATGGGCGGACTTGTTGGCACTCATTTTGGTGAAGCCCACAATGTCAGCAAAGAGGATGCTGACCGGCTCCATGCGCTTCATGTTGAAGGGCCTGAAGATTATTTGTCCACGAGGAATAGAGTTCTTCTTACGTTTGTTGCTTTTGGGGCTGGACGTGGTTGCGGCAGCTGAAGTGGTGGCGGAGCACGTACCTGCGCTGTATCGTTTCCCTGAGCTCTCGCTCTCCTCGTCTCCCTGCTTCATCAGCTCGTCCGCCACCAGCCGCGGCATCACAGAATGGATCATCCGCTCCTTCAGCGCCTTCTCGACCTCCAGATCCTTCCCGTGCATGATGGCCTGACCTACCTTGAGAAAGGTACTCCGAGAGCGCACTTCGGACATAATGAATATGTGGATGCCAATGACGTGTGCGCACAGGTGCAGCAGGACTTTTCCTGGGCCGAGCCAGCTCAGAGTATGCCAGACTGAACTTCCTGCCCTCGACCCTACACTACCATCCAACTGAGCAAGGTGCAGCCAACCTAAAGCCTCATAAAGGACAGAATACAGCAGGCCAAGAAGCACTGACGCATACAGGGGCAAATGCAACACACTGTACAGCAAAAGCAGCACCTCCATACAGAGTGAAAATGTCCCAACTGGTGATATACAAGGAGCATTTTGAGAAGCAGGTAGTGACTGATTGTCTGCTTTCTGGCTATCAAAAATAGCAAAGAGAGCGGTTTGCATCTGGGGCGCCAGGGTGATGCCAAACATGATCACTGTAAGGAGGAAGGAGGCATGGTTGTAGAATCGCACATACGGCCTTGAGAACGTAAACCAGAGGAGGAGAAGGCACAGCACAAGAAACCCTACCGTGGGGACCAGAAAGTTTGTAGGGTCACACCTGCTGCTATTGATCCCAAAGTAAATCCCCCACAGCAGCGCAGCGGTGGCCAGGTAAAACAGGATGTAACGGAATCTTCTCTGCATCTGCGGGAAGCAACGTTCCCTGCATGCCTCCTCTAGTATGGGCGAGTCAAACTTGGGGTCCCAGCACTGCGCCGCGGACCTTTCGAACAGCTGCGGCACTCTCCTCGGACTGCTCAGGTGAGTCTTAATAGCCCTAGGAACACCCAACTCCCCTGAGCTGCAGCTTGAGGAGATACTATATTTGCAGGGTTTGGAGGAGCCCATGTCGCCAGGGTCAACCTCTTGGTCTGGACCCACCTGTTGATTGCGGCTGTCAGTTATCCGCACAGTAACAGCTCCCCCTTCACTATCACACCTAACCTCCGTCTCGTGTAGTGGCTGGTGCTGCTCTGGCAATGCCATGGCAATGAGACAACAATTGACTTTTAATTATCACATATCACCTACTGCTGACAATACAGAGGAAGCGGCACTTGAACATGGATTCTTGAGAATACAAAAAACAGTTTGTATTTGAAAAGAGTCCAGCCGGAACGAAATTACAAGGGCATTCACTATGAGAATGGACCTTCTTGGACTCTTGAGCAGTTCCTTATCCGTGCTGGGATTACGTCAGCACTCGGATTCCATTATATTCTATGGCTCAGGGGCGCGTGAACGCGCATGTGTGTACTTTTGCTCCGAGAGACTGACGCACTGCCATCCACTCGAGCCTCCTTTTTTGAGCACATCGTTTTTAATTCGCATTCAATACAACAAGAGCAAGTAAGTATCGTTTTAAAAGTGGGAGGTTGGTTCACATTGAAACGGTTTTCAAATTAGTTTTTTTAATCCAGTCCCTCAAACACCCTCTCCAATGCTCGACAATGTTTGAATTTACTTTCCATTTCCAGATTAACGTTACATGCAAAGGTAATACAAGTTTATCTCTCATATTTCCAAATGCCAGATTTTACACATTTCTTGTACTCGGTTTCGGGCTAATGTCAGTTTTAAGTCAGCAAATAACAAACTTAACGGTTGCTATTTGACGAATGAGTTAAAAGGCGCCAATTTCTGTGAGAAAACTTTTTTTAAAACGCGCCGCTTTTCACTTTATAGTGTCAAAAAAAAAAAAAAAAAATCACAGAAAATTGATTCAAAAATCTCTAACTTATGTTCTGACATCACGAAGAAGCAAGAATCGTCCTATATCTCCCGTAAACGGAGAAAAATAAACGTCTGGTGGTAAGACATTAAAGCTGTCCGTCTTTTTCCGTCAAAACTCGGTGCAGATCCTGTTACTGCCCCACTTCTGCCCCTGTCGAGGGTCAGAAGACGGCCTATTCCCATGGAGGAGCCCCGTCCTTTCCTGAACACAAACTCCGGATGTCAACCGTTAATATTCCAGCTTTCAAAGCGCATTAAAATACGTCCAAGCTCAGGATGACGTCGTGACAACTTCAAATGACATCAGCGGTTCGCGTGAGAGCGCAACGCCGCGGTGCATATCTGCCAACTCCAGAAGACGAATAATACTTATGATTTCAACTTCCAAGAAGAGGAAAACACAGATGACATCGAGGCACTCTGTCAAGTCAGAAAGAGTGCTTAGGGAAAGTTTGCTCTTGTTTGTGTGCAATCCCTTTTAACCAGTTTCTTGGAGGTAATCTAAAATAATTTCAATGCAAAGTGTTCAAAATGAAGACGAAAGTTTTTTCCCCCAGGCCTCAAGTCGTTTGATCGGACTGGCAGCTCAGCACTCGTGGAGTTCAGACCAAGAATGAGATCTCACATCCCATTGCTTTAAATCCCACGCCAATGCTCCAACATTATCAGTCTCTTTAATCCCCACTTTGTCTGTTTAGCATTCCTCCAAAACTCCGTTCAAGTCCGTTTTCGTAGGCAAGCTCATGCCAGCCGAACGCACCGCTGCTGTGTCGCGTTGCGTCCTCTTCCGTTCGCTCTCGGTTCTCCTCCCCGTCTGCACGAGCCTGTTGAAGGGAACGGCGTTGTCGTGGGAGCCGAACAGCCTCAGGAAGGAGTTGAATACCGCTGGTTGGCGCTTACCCGGGCGCTGCGTTCACGAGCTCCACCACCATGTTCTGAGCACACTCGGAAAAGATGGTTGTGGGCGTGCGGTGGGGTGGACAACTTAACTACAGTGTTGAAATACAGGGGAGGGGGCGAGTCGCGAGGGAGCGCGCACGCAGGGCTCTTTAACGGCGGCGCGCACGCATACTCAAATTTGGCTGCTGTCTTGGCATGAAGCCCATGTGGAGTCATAAAAAGAACAGGTACGTTGAGTATAATTATGGTAGTATCTATTCTCACTGCCTAGATTAGCTGGAACCTGATTTTAACCTGTTCCTTGAGTAATTCATAATTGTCGCTGTGGTAAACAAGTATGAGTAAAGAAAGATTATATATATATTTTTTTAGAGTGTACTAACATTTCAACACTTATGTAACTGTTTTTATTATTATTATTTTGATTTTATTCTTATCAGAATGTGGTGTCAAATCTGACCAAAGCTTTTTTATTGGTGATCTCAAATGTAAAGGTATTTGAGGGGGCAGTATGTATGTGATTTACAGGCCTAGAAAAGTAATGGAAATCTTTAAAAACTAATGAAAACTATTATAATATCTCAAACTCTAAAAATGCTGGGTTAAAGGATTAGTTCACTTTCAAATTAAAATTTCCTGATCATTTATTCACCCCCATGTCATCCAAAATGTCCATGTCTTTCTTTCTTCAGTCGAAAAGAAATTAAGGTTTTTGATGAAAACATTCCAGGATTTTTCTCCATATAGTGGACTTCAATGGCCTCCAAATAGCTGAAGGTCAAAATTACAGTTTCATTGCAGCTTCAAAGGGCTCTACACAATCCCATGCAAGAAATAAGAGTCTTATCTAGAGAAATCATCACTCATTTTCTAAAAAAAAAAAAATTAAAATTTTATACATTTTAACCATAAATGCTCATCTTGAACTAGCTCTCTTCTTCTTCTCTATTTGAATTCCAGCAGTGTAGACACTGCTAAGTGTATTACTGCCCTCCTCAGGTCAAAGTTTGAACTAAATTGTCATATACAATATGCTAGTGCAAGTATATAACAATTAGTTTAAACTTTGACCTGAGGAGGGCAGTAATACCAAAGTCCCTTTAAGACAAGTCATTTCACTCGGCGGCCAACTTTGAAACGCCTCTCGGGCATCCTGGGCATCATGCAATCTCTTTGAATGGGGAAACATCAAATTCTCCAAAACTGTTCGCCATCCTTACAATTAAATTTCATATTTGAAACCACCAATGAAATCTAACAACAACCGGCTCATAAATTTAGTTTCTAAACGCTCAAATCATGACAAAAAAAACTATTTTTCAGGCTGGATCAAGCTAATGCGCATGCGCAGACCTAAATGCGCGTCTCTAAGGAGGCGTGCGTCTGACTGTTTCTATAGAAACCGGTGATTCTAATGGCCGCTGAAGTGACGCGATGACTTTACCAGTCGGTGACTGGCTCTTATTTAGAAGGCGGGACGTATTCCGCCATATTGCGCATTACACTTTCTCCCATTCAAAACAATACGAGTGACACGTCTTGTGTTATTCTATAGTCTTTGGTAATACCCTTAGCAGTGTCTACACTGCTGGAATTCAAATAGAGAAGAGGAAGAGAGCTAGTTCAAGACGAGCGTCTTGGTTAAAACATATGTAATTTTTTATTTTATTTTTTAGAAAATGAGCGATGGTTTCTCTAGATAAGACCCTTATTCCTTGTCTGGGATCGTGTAGAATGCTTTGAAGCTGCAATGAAACTAATTTTGACCTTCAGCCATTTGGAGGCCATTGAAGTCCACTATATGGAGAAAAATCCTGGAATGTTTTCATCAAAAAACTTAATTTCTTTTCGACTGAAGAAAGAAAGACATGAACTTCTTGGATGACAAGGGGATGAGTAAATTATCAGGAAATTTTAATTTGAAAGTGAACTAATCCTTTAAAAACAACCCAAGTTGGGTTGAAAATGGACAAACCCAGCGATTGGGCTGTTTTAACCCAACGTTTAGGTTAAATGTTTGCCCAACCTGCTGGGTAGTTTTATTTAACTCAATTATTGTTTAAAATTACTGCATTGATTGCTTAAAATGAACCCAAAGTATGTTGGAAATTAACATTTATTAATATGTTTAATGAATAATAATTAAACAATAAACATTTATTACATTGCTTATTAATAAATGTTCACCTTTTGACTATTATTGTTGCCTCTAGTAATTGTGTTTGATTTTTAATTTCCAACCTATTTTGGGTTCATTTTAAGTCATCAATATAGTAATTTTTAATCAATAGTTGGGTTAAATAAAGCTGCCCAGCATGTTGGGCAAACATTTAACCCAACCGCTGGGTCCGTTTTCAACCCAACTTAGGTTGTTTTTAACCCAGCAATTTTTAGAGTGCTACTGTTTTATTGTTCCAAACTCTAAAATATTTTATTGAATCAAAATGTCTATTTGTAAGTGCAAATTGTGTCCAATTATATTTAAAGAAAATCATTATCCAGTAATTACGAAAGATTGTTGAAGTTGTCAAAAAAAAAAAAAAAAGTTTTCTTCAGGGTTATTCTTAATCTGTATTTATAATTCACTTACGTAAAAACAATAGTAATATGAATGGTATGTTCCCATTTAGTAAACTTGAGTGTGTGTCTGTATGTTCACCTAGGAACATACCTGAGATTCTGGGTGTGTCTTGACCTTTGATCCATCAGATAAGTTACAACCAAGTGATAATCATCCCGCACTTCCTGTGTCAGACATTAATCATGTCCAGTTTCTGAGACGTGCTGTGTCGTGTCAGATGGGAAAGTTTATGACACAAGTGTGTTCAGGAATTTGATCAACACTAGCCTGTGGACTCGTCATGCATGTACAGCTTTTATTTCTTGGTGGTCACTTCTGGTCTCTTGCTCAGAAAACAGCTGCAGATTGTTAAACACACAATAATATAACTAGCAGCACAGTATTTAGTGCAAATCTCAATTAAACTCTTATCAATTGTATACTCAGGCAGGCTACAATTTTATTGCAGATATTTCAACATTCACAATTCTAACCCTTTTATTGGAATCATAAATACTTGCTTTTGTGTGTGTAAATGTTTTACACAAATTGCCTGCTTGAAATTTTATTTTTATGTAGATGAATGTATAGCTTGCTGCAAAACAGCAATTTTTATAAAACCAAAGGTTCCTGCATTGAACTGTGATCAATATTTTTATTGCAATCAGTTTAATGACATGCTACGCCTGGTACGCCATCTAGTGGGCATTTGGGGTCCTCTCATGAACTACAATTTGAAGATAATCAATTGCAGCTGCAAAATCATTATCATTTATCTCACAATTCACCCACTTATTTAGGTATTTTATTGACTTAAATACTTAATCTTAAAGTTTAATTTCAATATTGTGTAAATCAATAGCCACAAAAAACAATTTAATGTCACCACAGTATTAACATGCAGTAATGCGAGCAAACACAACATGTAATAGAATTTCTCTTCTCATTTACCAACAACTCATACACCAGTGAATTGTACAAAGGAAAATGATCAGTATTTACAAGTGAAACTGAAGAAATGCAGTCAAGATAAACTTTCTACCACATGTAGCATATTCACACTTTTAAAACGACATTCAAACCATAAATAAATAATATTATGACGTTATTTATTCTGAACATAGTATAAATAAGTAAAACACTGTTTTGCAAACTGATTAAATTAGAGCAAGGAAGAAAAAGAATATCAGAAAGACTACACTGATTCCCTGATTTAAGTCTCTGTACATGGGTCATTGACGAATAAGGTTTTTAAAAGTGTAAAAAAAAATAATAATAATTTTGAAGTTTTATTAAGTGTTAACAATAAGATTGTTTATATATATATAAAACTGCTTTTGTCATTTTTTACAATATGGACAAAATTTTTCACCAAAAAAGTCATTTGGTTCAACCAAAATTTCGGTTTTACAGAATGTCACTTTTGGTTATACCGAATGACGATATTTTCAAAAATGCTAACAAACTGATATCTAGCTGGCTAGCTAGTTAGCTTGCTAGCTAGATAGCAAAAGGACAATCAGACATTTTATATTTAGTACAAGTTTTTAAAATATTACAACATTTTCCATGTTTTATAGCGGTTGTACCGAATGACCTGATGTTTCGGGACATGCGTAAGAGCAAGTGAAAACATGAATTTTTCAAATAGTTTTGAAGAGAGTTAGTTACTTTATTTCACGACCATGTGGTCCTTTGCAGGTGTTTGAATGATGTCACATCCTGTCACATGATATTGACTGCATGACTGGAACCAAAATGGTCCCTTTATATTGGTTACTCCGAATGACATCAGTGATATTCATTTTTCCAGACATTCTTTCTTATAACAAAGCAACGACATCTACACATAATTTGAATTCCATTTTGCATTATGTTGATATATGATGTTATAAATTTATGCCAGAATAAAAAATATATACATTTATTACATTTTTAGATATTTTAATCACAAATGAAATGGCTGTATTGGCCTTTGGATGGTTAAACCGAATGACCTTTTGACACTTAAAAATCTTTAAAATACCTTTAAATGTAGCAAAATGTAATTAAAACCTTTGGATTCAATAAAAGAGATCTAGTTGTACTACCTTACATACTTTGGATGTCATATCTTTGTTTTTTATTATTATTAAGGCCTTTGGACAAAAAAAATTACCCGTCATGTCATTGACCCATATTCAACTTCCCAATGATATGAATCTTCTTTTACTCTCTCCCTTCCTTGCTTTATTTATAACCGTTTATTCATAACTGTATTCTCATCCATCCATTCATTCAACGCTTTGGTGCCCTCAGACTGACTGATTGTGCCTCAGGTAGAAAATAAACCCTCACTCCGTTTTTCTACTGTCTCCGCCAACGGTTTTGGTGTTTCTCCTTGGTTTCTGCAGCTGCCTCTGCCTTGGCTTCCCTTCTCTCTGCCAAACTGCTGATCAAAGCCGGCAGGTCATCTGTGATGGCCTTCTCAATCTTCTCCAGCAGGCATCCTCCTGTCCAGCTGCAGTATGAGGAAAGGAGCTTGAAGCCGCTGGGAGGATTCACTCCAAAGAAGTCCTGGTATGCCTCCGGCTCTGGCAAGTCGAACTTGCTCACATTGGTCTTGGCCAGAATGGACTTGAAGATGTAGAATTTGTCAGGGTCACTGACGATATCATGGAAAACCTCCTGTGGGTCACTAAACCATCCCAACTTCTCATAATACGTCTGCAAGTAGCGGTCGACCAGGAGGGCGTGGATGCGCACGCGGATACCGTGCTGGCGGATGAAGGCGATTTTGTTTTCCAGGCGGTTCTCAATGACCTGATTTAGGTCCTCCAACAAGGAGATCTCCTCACGTTTAAAAAGGTCTCTGTTGGTGTCAGGAGAGTAGTCCTGCTGCCAGAAGGAGCTCACGTAGACGCGTGGGGGTTCTGTCACGTTTATCAGGGGTGCCATGCTCCAGAAAAGGGCACCATATACGCGCATTAAGTCCTGGGTTGTCAGACTGTCAGCCTTGTTGAGAATGATACGGATCTGCGACTCGCGTCCCTTCATCTGTCTGAACAGCATTTCCAATTCTAATCCTACATCCAGTTTGGTTGGGTCAAACACCAGGAAGATGAGGTCAGCACGGTCGATAAACCACTGGCACACTTCGCTATAGGGGTACCCTAGAGGACAACAACAGAGTTTGTAAATGTGTTCAAAGGCAGAATGTAATACTTTATTAATATAAAGTAGCTAGGCTATTTGTACTTATGTTTTCATCTTTGAATCTTATTTTTATTCAGAAATGGTTCTTTAAAAAAAACACACACTGTCCTGCAGATGCTGAGGGAAAACTGCATGGTATTCAGTGGCCACTAGTGAATCTATGGCATGAAAACTAAAAGCGCAACCAGTGAAGTTGTCCTCAAGTCAATAATTAATACGAACTGGTTATTTTAGTAGGCTAAATCAAATGCATTCAGCACAACAACCCAGCAAACATTGGTCCGATGGCAACGTTGTGTCCCTGGCCAAAAATAGGAGGGTGGTAGGATGCATAAATCGGTAAAAATATGTAGACATTTCCTAAAAATGCATTCAGATATGTTTGTACATGTATACAATTCTCTGGGGTTGCATGTATAATTGTTACTTTGACTTTTAGCTATGTGTGGCTAATACGTACTTAATTAATTAATAAGATAACATCTAAGACGTCCATTCGAATTTAATTTTGGAACTATTTTTCAGTAATGATAGCCGTGTCAGAGGGACGTCTTTTCACCAGTCATTAAACGTCCAAATGTTTGCTGGGAAGTGTTACATGTTATTGATTTCTCGAATCATTTATATATTTCCTACTAAATGCTCTGATATGTTTGAATATTTCCAAATGTAAGATCTTTGGTGTCTCTTCTGTGCTGCAAGATCGAGTGGGTGTATTTTCCATCAGAAATGATTAAGTGATGTACCTTTGTATCAAAATATGTCCGTTTCCATCTTTGCCGACATTTGATAATGCAAGATCTGTAGCATTCTCTTAAAGGTCTTAAAGGTGTTAGAAAACACCTTCTATATCTATTTTCATCTATCTTTGACATTTGACCATTCACTCTGACCTAGCCGTTACACCAACTATGACATAATGGATAAGTCTGTTTGACCTTTTCTTATTAGACCGAAACAAATGTTTAAGAGGGTGTAAGTTTCCTGCATATATATATATATTCATTGCTCTTCACTTCTACTTCAGGCTGCTTCTACTCCTTCTGCTTCTGTTTCTTCTCTTCTACCTCTCTTTTCATTCTCCAAATATCTTAATTTTGTTCTTCCTTTCTCTATACTCTGATCTTCACAATCTTCATCTGTTAGATACAATATTCTGGATTTTATTATAAATTATTAATTACTGGATTAATTTGTTTGTCTCTTTAAGACAACATTTTTACTTAATACATTTATAATTCATTATTCAAATTTGATCTCTGACATAATCATTGCTGGATTGCCTGGATCTACTTACTGACTGGTTGTTCGTGTAACAATGTGCAGTTAAAGAAAAACACTACCGTTTAAGTTTGGGGTCTGTGACATGTTTTTGATTTTTAAAGTCTCATGTTCACCAAGGCTGAACAAAAATACAGTAAAAACAGGAATACTGTGAAATGTTATTACAGTTTAATAAATTTTAAAATTTAATTTATTCCTGTGATTTAAAGCTGAACTTTCAGCATCATTACTCCAGTCTTCAGTGTCACTTGATCCTTTAGAAATCATACTAATATAATGATTTGCTGCTCAAGAAACATTTATTATCAATGTTGACATTTGTGTTGCTTAATATTTTTGTGGAAACCATGATAAAAAAAAAAAAATCAATTCAGGATTCTTATGGATAGAAAATTCAAAAGAACAGGATTATTATTTAAAATAATAAGATTATTATTTAAACATATATTTTTTATATCATTAATTAACTTTATTAATGGAACCACTGAGGAACAGAAATGTTTAAATTATTCATGATTAAAATCCCCATTTCTAATAAGCCAGACTGTGTAACAATATTGAATTCCAGTTCAGAGGTGCATTTTGTCTGATTATCATCTCTCTTTATATTTCTTGTGTGTTTGTCAGTGCTGTCTTTTCACCTCTCTCTTGTTGTTTGCGGTTCTCAATGATTCCAGGTGTGTCCACAAATGTGACGCGCTCAAGGAGTTTGTGCGGCATCTCGATTCCCACCAGCTTTTCCAGGAACCCCTGACCAAACTTCTCCAGTGGCGAGAAAGAGCGGGAACTATCCGCAGCCATAACAATGCCCTCAATGGTGCGAAACTTCTCACCGTGCATTAGGACAGTGTATTCTGAGGTTGTAGGCTCAGCCCCTGAGAAAGCAAAAGGGAGTGAGATGAAGGAGACGTATGTTGAACTAATATTTTCTTATATAACAGCTCATTTATTGTGGTTCTTTCATTGTACATTCATCCATTTAATGACCGATGTGTTACCAGTGTAAAGCTGCTGTGAAGTGTCATCGAGACCCAGAAGATAATTGATCATGGAAGACTTGCCAACGCTCCAAGGGCCAAGGAACAGGACCATGGGCTTAGAGTTGATCTCTGCATCTGAACAGTGTGAGGAAAGCAGACAGTTTAACTGAGGATAGGGCTTCATTTTGACACTTTTTTTGTGGTAGTAAAGGAATGATGTTGTAAAACATTCATTTACCTGACACTTCATGCTGTCTGAGCTCATTGTATCTGTAGGCTTTCTCCAAGGGATTAATTGCAGAGTTGTAGACATGCTGCAGCTTCTTCAGAGCATCTATGAGAGGTAGAGTTGATTGAATGATGACAGGAAGGTATATAGAAAGAAATAATAATAATAATAGCAGAATGAGCTTGTTTATAATTTTTTATCATTTTGGGGATTGATTTTAGTTTGCATTATAGACATTGCTACATAAATTATATAAACAGTCCAATGAAGATTCAAGATATTAAATGAGTTAAATGAATAAATATGATATTAAATTAATTATTGTTTTTACCACATTGTGGAAAGTTCAATAAATTCTTGAAACAGTAATAAGGAAGATATTGTTGAGCAAACAATTAAATTTTTATGATTTTGCACCTTATATACACAAAATTGTTTTGGTCAAGTTAAAATGTGATTGATTGGTTAATGTAGAAATAACTGGCCTGATATTGTACATACTGTACAGCCCAGGAAGTAATACTTTTTTTACATAATATTTTCATGATATGACTCACCGACAAATTCCCGTGAAGGTTCAGCTGTTGCCAGACGCAGCGTCTCTTCAATGTGAGACCGATCTCTTGCAGCAGGACCTGAGGGGTTTTTTTTCTCCACTGCCAGAGAAAAAATATAGCCATCATAAAACCTGAATGTCATATCATCGTAACATTTTATTTAATGTGGATGGCTCCCACAAAACAAGGTTATTATTGGATTGCATTTTCAATTTATTCTAAATATTTTCAAAATACATTTCACTTTTTTTTTTAATTTAGGTACTATTTTATTTTTATGTATTTTCATTTCAGTGGCATTCTTTGTAGTTAAGGAATCAGTTGTGGAATCAACAGATTATTGCCACAGTTTAAATTTACATCTGAAGTAAACAAGATCTCTGAGGAAAGAAGCTGCATCTGTATTTACACTAGAATCACAATAACAGGAAACAATGTATCAGCTCAATGAGTTGCTTGTTGATTTACGTGCACAGCTAAAAGCTAAAAAAGGCCAGTTTAGACCATGGTTAGTGATATACTAGTCATAGTGATTTATTTATTTTCATATTACTTGACAATAATAACATGGCAGAATACAGCTGTCATTTTGGGTCCGTCTACTGCAGCCTCTACATCAGCTCTATTTGGAGCCAGTTAAACACAATCACTGGACTATTAAAAGCAACTGAAACATTTCTTCCCTATTACAAAACTGTCCCTGCAGGCCAGAGAACATATTGTTATGATTGGCAATGGACATGTGCCAAGGATTATTTCTGTTAGGTTATTTTGGTGGTGAGTTTATTCTTGTGCCACCTTTGACCAAAGTATCAGGTGGAGAAGCACAAGGAACTGACTTTTACAATAGTGCCCCCTAACGGCGGGACAACAACATAGCTCATTCTTGGGTTATTTCCACTATAATGGGGTTTAACCCAGGGGTAGGCAAGTTCAGTCCTAGAGAGCCGCTGTCCTGCTGAGTTTAGCTCCAACCTTAATCAAACACACCTGAACAAGCAAATTAAGCTCTTCAGGATTACTAAGGCTATAGCTGAAGGTTTTTTTTCAGGGTTGGAGCTAAACTCTGCAGGACAGCGGCTCTCTAGGACCGAACTTGCCTACCCCTGGTTTAACCGGACACTTTGTGATGATTCTGAAGCTCTTTATTATTCGATTTTAAATTAGAGTAAAGGTAGCATTAGTAAGAATTCTGTGAAATTCTGCAAAAGTGGTCCACTGTATATTGTCAAAGTATTTTCTAAAATTTGTTGATTAGTTTCGCCAAACAGCGGCAGAGGTGCAGTCACATTTACTGTTGTTCAGTGATTTTTTTAATGGGCAAAATCCAGTAATTTCTACAAGAATCCATGCAATTGTGAAATTAGCATGAGGGCAAAAGATTTCAACACAGAGATTTTGCAACGGGTTCAAGTTGGTAATGCAGATTTGCTTCATTGACCAACACAAAGCTGCTGTTTTTCTAAATTTTAGAAAGCTGATTCCAATTCATCAATTAGACATTCTCTTATTATTTCATAATAACATTAAATGTTCAATATTATTAACACTGACTGAATTAAAGTGTACCTTTGGCAGATGCCTTGGGTGCTGGTATATCATCTGACACTTCTTCCACCGTTACTTCTTCAGCAGGTGCAGGAATTTCTTCTTGGATAATAATTTGTTCCGGAGTTGGTTCCACAAGCTCCTCAGTTACCTCGTGAGCCAATTCAACAACCTCCTCAACATCATCTCCTGCTAGTTCCTCAGCCTCTTCTGTTTCCACCATTTTTCCAAAGGCTTCTGGTTCAACCTCATGAGCTCCTTCTTCCTCTGTTACAGCTTCCTCTTCTACATCATCTTTCTCTGCTACCTCTTCTGATCTCTCTTCCACTTGCTCCAATAGCTCTTCAGGCTGAGGAACCACCTCTGCCTCTTCTTCAATCACTTGTTCCTCACCTCCCTCATCCTCTTCTTCCTCAACTACCTCCTCTTCACTCTGAGAAATTCCCTCTTCTTCGCCTGCCTCATCTTCAGTCTGAAGACCCTCCTCTTCCTCAACCACCTCCTCCTCAATTTCCTCTTCAACAGATTCCTCAACAACCATTTGTGCCTCTACATCACTGTCTGCCTCTGAGATCTCATGTGCCTCCTCAAGAACTTCCTCCTCCTCCACTTCATTGGATGCCTCTTTCTCAACTTCTGCCTCCTCTTCATGTACTTCCTCCTCAAATATCTCTTCAGAAGAGGCCTCCTCTTGACTCAACTCTTCAGATTTCTCTTCTGAAATAACGTCATCCTCTTCGTCCTCATTAGAGCTGACATCTTCTGCCGCGGTGTCAATATGTGCACCGGTGCCACAGGGTTGGCAGACAGGTCTGTTTGGTGCAGGAGTGTCATTGGAGGAGCTTTGGCTGATATCCTCTGTGCCATCACAGCAGTTGAACAGCGCACCTTCAGACTTCAGCTGGAGCGGCACAAGCGGGTCAGTCTCAGACCCCACTGCATCTGCTAAGGAAAACAAAATTAACAAAAATGTGATTTAATATAACTCAGCAGTAGTAAAGTTCTTTAGCAACAAGTCACCTCATGATTGCTGCTCTAGCAACATAGTGGTCACAGTGAAGTGCAAACCAATTTTTTATGTTCGCCAGAATACTTTTGATTGCCAAAATGTTGGTGCATCACCAGTACTGCCCGCCACATAACAACACTTCCCATGAAAACAAATATCTCTCACTGTACTGTAGGTACATTAGCATTAGCACTTAGCATTCTGTGTTTGAGACAGCATCATCTACAACATCACAGTAACTCAAGTGAACAAAACGCAACCACGATTACTGTCCTAAATCATGTAAAAAACGATATCTTAAAATGGCATAGCTGTAATACCACGGTTTATGGATTTAAACAACATGACTTGGCAGAGCTGCTTTGGTGTGAATATGCGAGTCTGTAGTGATGACCCATGTCTGTGATTCATGCGGCGATGAATGCTCTCGAAGAGAGCTAAATGCTTTTCATGTGAATCACATCCTGAAATAGGGAGCAGAGCTGGCAGGAGAAAAGAACGCCAAGTCTTTTCTGTTCATGTGGATCATCAGAGCAAAGTTTATTTTTCATACTGTCCTTGGGCTCTGATAAGGGTGTTAGCATGGCAGCTTTGTACCAAGATTTCCACCTCTAGGTTTAATGTCAAATGCTTTCACTGAAAAGTACATCTCTGCTTTTGTGCAAACAGTCATGATATTGTAAATATTAGTGATTTAATTTGTAGATTAATATTGTTTTCTGGTATAATCTGTTGCAGACTGAACTTTTTTTCTGTTCATAGCCATTTCAATGGCCTACAATGCAATACATGGAGATTTTTTATTGTGCTAAATTATATTGCCTACGTTACAATTGCTTTAGAGTATTAAAATGTAAAAAATGCATATTCGAAAGACTTTTTAAATTACATTTGTAGAAGAAAAGATTCTATGTTTAGAACCTTAAAGGGTTCCGTCAGGCGCTTCATATATAGAACCTTTCAAGGGTTCCCATCATGGGATCATTGTATGGATTTAGTTTATTATTAATTAATTTTGTTTTAATTTTTATTTTAATGAAATTTTATTAATTAAACAGCTCATAAACATACTTTATCACTACAAAAAAATAAAAATAAACTGTTAAACAGGAAAGTATTATACAATCACTTAAGACATTTCTCACAGAACCTTTTTGGCATAAAGAGTACAACTGAGTCAAGAACCCTAGGTTTCTCTATAGAAACCCACTGAACTAAGAGTGTACCCTTAAAAGACAAACCCCAAATTCATCTAAAGCAGCGGTTCCCAAACTTTTTTTCCTGCGCACCCCCTTCTATGTCCCAACCGGGTTGGCGCACCCCCAATGCCCACTTCAAAAAAAAAAAAAAAAAAAAAAAAAAAACGCAACAAAGCTTTGTTTCATCGCCATATAAAGACTCATGTTTAATCATGCGCAAATAACCAGAACACGCATGACAATAACAACATCAACAAAGTTTCAATATAATGCAACAAAGCTACGCACAAGCTTCCACTTTTAAGAGGACGAGTGACAGACACAGGCTCAGTAACAGAAAGTACGGTTATTTTCAGCCGCGTAAAAAGAAACATTGCAGCAATATGCTAGCCTGCAGTGCATAAAAGAAGAGCAGTGCGTAGAACAGTGGTTCTCAACCGTTTTCCCAGTGGGCCGCACAATGGTCCAAGTGCAAGTCTCACGGGCCGCATATAATTTACATATGACGTCACTAATGCAAACCAATCAGATTTAATGTTATGGTATTAGCAGATAATACTATTATTATACCTAGATGTTGCACACAATAAATAACAAATAAAAACTAACTTACTGACATTAGCTTTACAATAATAATCAGATAGTATTGCTCAATGAACACACAAACTGTGTATACAATCACTTTAAATTGCTGTTTAATTCTGTATGACTATGACTCTCTTCAACAGCATCGCAATAGCCACCAAACAATCACATAAACGCCTTAATAAGCAAATGTTACTCAGCTCTTTTTACAAACAACACTGAGCGCCTTGTAATTACAATCTCTGACGATATCAAGCATTCTGTCCCGTCGCAATCCCTCGCGCAGCATCGGATCCGCGAGCGCGCGCAGAGTTGGGCTCATCCAGCCGCGGCGCGCTGATGCGGTTATTTTTACTGATTTAAAATACATCAAACACACACATCGAATTCACAATTCAGTCTTTTGAAATTGTAGGTTTTGCTTGTCAAGTACTTTACTACAGAGCAAACAGGAAGGCTGCCCATTTCGCTCATTAACAACTGATTCTTCCATTCTTCTTACCTTTACTGCTGATGCTGCGACTCTTCTTGTTTGCATGTGTTCCTTCTTTGTATGTTCCACATTTAGTTTTTCTCATCTAATAACAAATTTGAGCATTATGAGGCTTAAATTTACAAAAATAATGGCAACTGTTTGAATTCTTCCAAAGCGCGCACTTGTAAGTGTTTCTTTCGTTAACTGAGTGATTTCGTCATTGCCTGATGTCTGAAAATAAATGCTCACCAAAATGATTTTATATGACAAATAAAGCATTATAGCTAATTTATATTTATTTAATTCACTTCAATTTAAATTTAAAAACAAAAATAAATTGTAATGCTATAATTTATTTTTTTTAATTGTGGTCGGCATATCGCGGGCCGCATTTACATTCGTGATGGACCGCAGGTTGAGAACCACTGGCGTAGAAGAAGACAGCTGTCTTCTTCTACGTTTCTATCAAAAACTAATAAATTATAGTTTTTTTATTTAAAATAAAAGCGATTACAAACGAAATGTTTACTGTTCATGTTTTTTTATTGTATGGAAAAATCCCACTTAAAAAAACAGACCGCCATTACATTTTTCCTCTCGCGCACCCCTTGGCGGCAGCTCGCGTACCCCTGGGGGTGCGCGCACCACAGTTTGGGAATCCCTGATCTAAAGTGTCTTAGCCCTACACTTGAGTAACATTTCAAAATCATGCTGACAGCAGAGGGCACCAGACTGGCTATAGTTAGTTCAGATAAACATGTTCCACCTTTGGCATTTGACCATTTGCTTGTAAAAATGCTCTCTTGACAGGCTTGTGTGTTCCTTAGAAGTCTCTAATTGATTGAATTGGCTCTGGTCAGCATAAATGTGATATGTTTTGTGCACTTATACACATGCTCACAGACCCAGGAGAGCTGTATTTAGGCCATAGACATAGTGCAAGAGTGTCATCAACGCAATCATGAGTGTGTGCTAATGATTTTGAAGGCCTGAGGCCATGTTATGTCATAAGAGTTATACTTTACTGCTAGCTTCCTATCTAGTCCAAGTTTAGGGTTTCATCATTGTCACAATGCTAACATAATGTGGAATAGTACTCATAAGAAAACAGATGAGGGGAATGATAACTACTTTGATTTATTTGACCACATAATGAGGTCTTTATTTAAATGTCACTGAAACTGACAGAAAGGCTGGTTGTTATGTGCTACAGAAGAAGTGTGCTACTAATATATGAGATGAATAGCTCAGTATCATATTCTACCTTGTTGATTTAATTAAATCCACACAGGTATTGTTTTTTTATTTTTCAGTTAACGGCTGGGGAGCAACAATAAGAGCAGCTCTATCACGAATTGCCCCAATATGAAACCAACTAAGTCATATATTTATACAAGATCATCTGCATTTTTCCAGTAAGTTGTAAGTGACGGAGACAGCCCATCCCCCTTCGACAGCATGTTCTGAGGTGAGGACAGGAATGGACAGGTGCTCAATCCCAAGTCCCAGGTCTTTAACATGACACAAATAGCCTATACGCTGAGAAAGAGTTTCTCTGTTATTCTCTGCTAAAATGACATTGAGGTTCAGCTGGTATGTGAGCTATAAGTTCCTTTTTTATACCATTGACTTCCTCCTGCCAAACTACTCTATTCTACTCTACATCCAGACAGTGATGGGAGTGATTTTTCAAAGATAGCTGTGGTCACTAGGCAAAACCCAATGCAATCATTTGAGACACTTCTGGGAGGTCATTATACCGATTCATTCTGATGACAGACTCTGGCTCAGGCATTTCAGACTGATCAAACTAACATTTGAGATGCTGTACAATGAAATTAGTCCGCTGGTTAGTCCAGTTATCCAATTACATCCAATGTTGAAGCAAAGTCACGTTAGTTTTTTTTTGTTTCACATCAAGGGATTTATTCAGTAAATGTGTTTCCATTGTAATTTATGCGCATTTCTTCTTATCGGATAAAAAATGTCCACCTCACTTGAGCGCGTAATGTGCATTTTTAGTATTTATACCCATCTTGGTGTGTCCATCCAGCAATTTTATTGCAATAATCCAAATAGCTGGATGGAAACATAGCTTTTGTTTCACCAAACAATTTGAGAGTTTGCTGCATACTAATAAGCCCAAAATATATGCAATCAATGAAGTCTGATTCACAAATGAATGACTCTTATGATCCAGTCCTTTTTAGTGAATTAATACAGCATGACCAGTGAGTGAAAGATCTTATGATCTGGTTCTTTTTAATGAATCACAAAAAATAGTTGAGCAGGTTGTTAAATAATCTAAAATATGTTGGCACTTTTTTTTTTTTTTGGCAATTCGATACACGTTCCGAACCACTGATTCAAAACAAAAGATTTGTAAAGTCGCTATTTTGTTTTTTTGGCGCACAAAAGTATTCTTGTCGCTTCATAACATTAAGGTTGAACTACTATAGTCACATGAACTGTTTAAAATACGTCTTTTGTAGCTTTCTGGGCACTGAAAGTGTTAATGATCTTGCTGTCAATGCAGGCCTCACTGAGACATACGATTTTATCAAAAATATCTTAATTTGTGTTCTGAAGATGAACAAAGGTCTTACGGGTGTGGAACGACATGAGGGTGGGTAATTCATGACCAGAGGTGGGTAGTAACGAAGTACATTTACTTCGTTACCATGTACTTGAGTAGTTTTTTGGAATATTTGTACTTTTTAGAGTAGATTAAAATGTGGGTACTTTTACTTTAACTTGAGTACATTTGTAATGAAAAATCTGTACTTTTACTTCGCTACAATGGGCAAAGTTCCTCTCGTTACTTTATTTTAATTCAATACTGTAAATGTTAAGAAATGCGTAGTTTATTCCATGCGCGCTGTCTCTTTTTTCATGAACGATGCCCCATTCACAAATGAATCACTCTTTTGAGTCGATTCTGTTCAAAGACTTGATCAAATAAGTTGGTAAAGCTGTCTAAATTGATTCGCGAATCAGTTTGAATGATTTGTTCAGTTCCTGCACGCGCTGAGTCGTTTGAAGCGGTTTCTCACTCGGAGCGGATGAAGTGGCGGTGGACCTACAGTCAATTAAAAGCAAATCTGCAAATGCATCCAATTGTTTGCCAGCGATGAAGACCTTTATTAGTTGAGCTGCGTATGCTGTCTGTGAACAATTCCACAGGTAGGCCTATCGATTTCATTTGATTTTACTTCATGATACAGCCGAGCCAATAGCCGACATTTTACAACCAAACAGATTATTACGTCACTATAACAAAAGTATGTAGTATTTCTTTACCGTTTTTATGGGCATATATCTTAATTTATACATTAATTTATACATATAGGCCTACTATTGCGCAATGGCGGCGCCAGCGACCTGTTCGTCTTGAAAATGAACGTTTTGCGTTGACACAGTTAAGCAGTTTACACGCGCCTGCTGAAATATACATTTGATTACATTTTGGAGAACAGACCGAAGAAGATCCGTCAATGTGTATTTGATCATTCTTTGTGTCAAGTTCAGATATGAGCGCGAGCACATGTAAAGAGTTTTCTCTCTTAAAAATGTAACGTTAGCTGTATACGTTATTAATATAGTAACGATACATTCGGGTTACAGATGCTAGAAATAATGCTTGTCTCTTCTATGTTTGTTTGTTGCAAAGATATCTAATTATGATAATAAATTAAATATCTATTTAAATAATAAACATTAAATAATAACATGCTATTGTGTGTGTGTGTGTGTGTGTGTGTGTGTGTGTGTGTGTATATATATATATATATATATATATATAATAAAAGTAACTAGTAACTAGCTACTGAGTAAGATTTTTATTGGATACTTTTTTACTCTTACTCAAGTAACTATTAGGATTATTACTTTCACTTTTACTTTGAGTAAATATTTCTATAAGTACTTGTACTTTTACTTGAGTACAGTTTTTGGATACTCTACCCACCTCTGTTCATGACAGAATTTTCATTTTTGGGTGAACTAACCCTTTAACGGTAAGCTAATCAATAACTACTATTTTTTCATACTTCCCAGATCACTACTAAGAACCACTGTACAGGTTCATAATCAATGTTAATAATGCATAATGTATAATAAATTCTAGAGTAAAGGTAATGGTAACCCACTATTGGCTCATTGACTCAAGCATTACTAAATCCTTCAGATGTAACTCCCTTGTAATGACTGAAATCATTGTAAGCTTTGGAAGTTTTTGTAAGGTTTTGGATAGTTATTCCTTCTGAAGGATTTGGTAACACTTGAGTCATTACTGTACAAGCCTACAAGGTGACAATTTTATTTAAATTAATATGACAGGATTAGTATGTAAATATATACGATTTTTAGAAAAAGATTATGCTTGAAGTTCCACCCCTATACCTACACCAAATCGTAAAATAGTTAGGAATTGCTGATTTGATTTTGTGTATTTGTATACTGTATGTGTGTTAAAATACCTAAAGTGTGTATGTACGGCTTGCTGATTGTATGCGTTTGTATAGCAACATTGTTTACTCTGCGTATGCTTGGCCACTGTGGGTGGACTGTACAGGGAAAACCCCAGGTGCTAAAACAGGCCACATACAGTAGGCAGGACAGAGGCTTTAAGTCCTACTGTTACCATAATGGTTGCCCCTACAAGGCCTGCAAGACAGAAATAAAGTCTGATTGAGACAGTACCGTTGTGACAGCAGCTGTGGACTGCAAGTGTATATGTGGATATAAAGTACAAGGGGGCGTGTAAGTGGAGCTGTGAAGCATGACCACGCAACCGCCAGAGGAAGAGTGTCTGATTTCATAGGGCACTCTAGGCCTTTCCACCTGACCGTACAGACACAGAAGGAGAACAAGAACAATGCAAGGACAGACAAGGATAATACTTAAAAGCAAGCCAGAGGAAGCTACAGCCTCAAATTATTTGACCAATAGTAAACTACTTAGAGATAAGAAAGCCGCCAACTGTTTCCCTTACAGTTGATTGCAATTTTGACTAACAGAGTCCATCCACCTATCATGAATTCAATATAGGACTTTTAGAGAACAAGGCATAAGAATTTAGGGTATGTTTACACAACAACAATGTACTAAAAACAGAAAAGTTTCTCCTTTGCGTTTTTAGCGTACAGACGACAATGTTGTCAAAATGATTCATGTTCACAGGGAAAAGGCTGTATTGTTCATGCCAGGCCAGTAGTTGGCGATGTCACTTTGTAAAGAAACACTACACGCCTGTAGACTGAACACGTAATACACATGCGCATGAGGTCACCGTTTTCACAAATTCACGTTTTTGTAGTTTACAAAGACACAGTAACGTTATCGTTTTTAAAAACGTACACTTTGAAACTCATTTTCAAAAGTTTGCGTTTTCAGGCTCCCAAAACATGAACAGCTAAAACGTACAAGAAATTTTCAGTTTTTAGTGCTGTGTAAACGGCCCCAAATATTTACATTTGTAAGAATAAGAAATAAGAATTAGATTTTAAAAAAAAATTTGTTTAAAGTTACATGTGATCAAAAGTCATGTGGTGCAACCAACATGCAGAAAAAAATAAGTAAATACGTTTCTTGAAAAAATATTTTGGTAGCACTTTATTTTACAGTCCTGTTCCCTATAATAATTAAATATATAGTTCCCTATAATAACTAGTTAAGCTAATAACCTAACGTTAACTCATGTAAATACCTTATATTTCCAGTACTTTCTACGGTAAGTACACTGTAAGTACACATACATGTAAAATAAAGTGTAACCAATAGTTTTCAACAAGGCAAGATTAGTTCAGGTTATAAATTGTCATGTGGTGCAATGTAACCAACATAAATAAGAAGTGTATATTTCATCTTAGTATGCATTTTAAACTACATTTTTAAAAGATTTTTACTTTTCTTTATCACGGACAGTTGGACACTCCGATCTGTCATTAACCCATAAGAGTGTGTTAATATTTAATATGTATGAATTGAAAGAGTGTGTTCGCACTCTTCACACTTTCCGTCAGCTGTCATGCCTCATAACAGATGACATCTCCCTTTTAGACTGAATGCATGTTGTGTCTTAGCACCACTTTTTCATAAGTTACATAATTCAACATAGTAAAAGGAATCTATTTTTCAGGGCTAAACTCAGAGAGTCCACTAAACACTTTTGCCGGCACTACACATACAGTACATGACATCCAGAATCGGAGGACTGAGAACACACTCGCACTGAACATACTGTACTTGAATGCACTTGATGATTCTTAGTGAATAACTCACACTTGAGATCACAGAACAATTACATCAACTTACTTTAACAACATATCCAAGTTCATAAAGACATAAATTAGAAGAAATTACGCTACCAAGAAAACACAAATTATACTATACATTCTGTAAAACACTTTATATATGTGAATATGAACATGCAAGCTCTCATCTTCACCAAGGACAAGCAATCTGATCTAGGATTACAGTTCAGATTACATTTTTTGTCTTGTGCTAAAACCGAGGCCCATTTCTCCCAGACAAAAACCCAGTCAAATCTTAATAAACAGAAGTCAACTGCAGGTATAGTTCTGCAGCCCACCTGTTGTTCAATTCCAGTTTTGAAACTTCTTACCTGCAGTGGTGAGTGCCAGTAGAGACAGCAGGCAGCAGAAGGGGAGGAAAGGCCTCATTTTGACTGCCAGGACTGTCCAGTTCTCTTCTCGGTCTATATATACCCCTAGAGAGACGCAAGAGGGTCCGCGTAGGTTCTGGGGGTGGGGTGGTGCTCATGGACATCGAAGCACTTGCACAAGCGTCAGCACTGAGAGCAGCTGCCTTCTCCAATCAGACGGCCTTTAACCTTTGCCTACTTTCTGGGTAACCGGACTTATAATCTGTGGAATTGTAAAAGAAGATTCAGTTGTTCACTTAGAGGGACCAAATCCAGTGACTGGACACTTAAAGGGTTAGTTCAACCAAAAATGAAAATAATGTCATTAATTACTCACCCTCATGTCGTTCCACACCCGTAAGGCCTTCGTTCATCTTCGGAACACAAATTAAGATCTTTTGATTAAATCTGATGGCTCAGTGACGCCTGCATAGCCAGCAATGACATTTCCTCTCTCAAGATCCATAAAGGTACTAAAAACATATTTAAAACAGTTCATGTGAGTACAGTAGTTCTATCTTAATATTATAAAGCGACAAGAATACTTTATGTTCGCCAAAAAAAAAACTAAATAACGACTTTTCAGCAATATAGTGATGGGCCAATTTCAAAACACTGCTTCAGAGCTTTACTGCTATTTTTACATGCTATTTTGTTAGTTTATGTTTAAAGGGTTAGTTCACCCAAAAATTAAAATAATGTCATTTATTACTCATGGTAATAAAGACTCCAATATTTAAAAAAAAAAAAAAAAAATTCATGGTGACTTTAATTCTAGTATCTCACGTGACCACCAGATGGCGTTTTTATTGACTAGGAATGGGCAAACTTAGTCCTGGAGGGCCACTGTCCTGCAGAGTTTAGCTCCAACCCTAATCAAACACACCTTGACCAGCTAAAAAAAGTCTTCAGGATAACTAGGTGAGTTTTATCAGGGCTGGAGTTAAACTCTGCAGGACAGACGTTTACACTAACAAAAAAGCCATGTTTTTGGACTTTTTTATCATGGTAACAGGGTGAAGTCAGCTAAAATGGGCCACGTTTTGGTAAATGACTTATAATACTATCAACTAAGCTATGCATGAGATCTAATGATATTTTTATAAATTAGCATGGGTCTCTTAAATATATATGTATTTTTTAAATGTGAAAAAGTATAATTGTTTTAAAATTATGAGAGTTAGAGTATCAGCAGTTCCCTTCTTGAGCCACGGCACAACATTCAGGTAAAATGGGCCAATATAAAAAGAGGCTGAAATCATTTTATTTTTAAAAGTAAATTGACACTATTGTCTTTAGTGTGCCATAGCAACAACACCATAAATGTATTTTATTAAATAGAAAGTTGAACAAATATTTCATTAAAAAATGCAATTAAAAATTAACTTATTATATTGTATAGGTATGTTTCTGTGCATTGGTGTATTTTGTGTGCATGTATATGTGTATGCTTGTCAAATATCTGTCAAACATTTTGTTAAAGATTAGAACAAAAAAAAAAAAATCACTTTAACATGTCCTGTAGCTATAGGTCTTAACATTATTGTACTGACATCTTCCTTTCTTCCCCTTTCTCTTCTCTCTTCTTATCTCTCTGTTTCCTTTCTTTGCTTGTCCTCCTGCCATACTGTCTGCAATGCAATTTTTTTAAAAGACTGTTAAGATTTTGTATGGATACATCTAGGCCTATAAACCTATTTTCACCCTCAATTTTTGTGTAAAAGTGTGTGTGTGTGCAGCCCATTTTAGCTTAACCAGCCATTTCTTAATAAAATTACCTTTTTCATAAAAATCGAAGTTTCTTTTTTAAATTAAACTTTTTTATTTGAAAGAGCATGTTAAAACATTGTTCATAAACCTTTGCTTTGTTGGTAAGCGTACTTATAATTGCTTTAGTACCCTTATTAGTGAGGAATGAAATTTACTATGTCTCACTTTCCTTATAATTTCTCTGACAAGCTTCATTTAACACTGCCTTCAAAAACTCAGACCAGTCAAAACTATTGTTACATGTCAACAAGTGTTGAAGCAACAATGCAAGATCAGGGCTGCGTTCAGCCCCGACAAAACGTTGCAAAACGTTTTTTAAACGGAAACGGTGATGCATTGAACACTCCGTTCTGATGTCGCATGAATTGCAACTATGGCAGCTGAGAAGGCCATTCTTTGTGTTCTTTTTGAAGAACTTTCGGAGCCTGATTAAATCGGTATAAATACGTGTTTAATACTGCAAATACGCTCGATGTTACAGTCACTGCCCTTGCCCTCCAGAATAAAAGAGAACATCCCAATCGAGTGAAGGGGTTTGTGGAAACTTCTAATTATTGTGATACAACACTTGTCTCGCATTTCAGCATGAAAAGACAAACATTTCAGGTGAAGGATAATTCACCTCTTACCTCCGAGACTGTGTTGATCTATATTATTTTTATTGTGAGTATTTGGCTTATTATTATTGCTGATCACTGTTGTTGTGTTATGATATTGTAATATTTACCATTATATAATCAGAGGAGTATAGAAAAGTTTATTAAAGTGTCACTTCACAATACAATAGTAAAATATATAAGTATAGTATATTTGTTACATTAATACCCATTGTGCGAGCTGTCTCTTTAATACTGCGTGGTTATACATCTTGCCGCTGATTAGGCTGACATTTCTGACACAGCCACCAAACAATAACGTATCTCAAACCCGTTGCACACCGTTTCCAGGAAACGTCATTCAACCCGGAAAACGTAGCAAAACGTTGCGCACCGGTTTGAGCTTGAACGTTATTGTGATTGGCTGTAAAAAAAAATTTAAAGAGATATGATGCCACAACCTTATTTGGCCCAGTTTACCTGATAGCCCATTTTAGCTGACTTCACCCTACTTTAAGCATGGCTACAACATGGTATTCTTATATTTATAGCATTCATAGCCTACATTATGGTATATGAATGTAGTAGCCTAAAATACTTTTTTTTTTTTTTTTTGATAATTAGCACAGAAACATTTTAAAGGGTTAGTTCACCCAAATTCTGTCATTTATTACTTACCCTCATGCCGTTCCACACCCGTAAGACCTTCGTTAATCTTCAGAACACAAATTAAGATATTTTAGTTGAAATCCGATAGCTCCGTGAGGCCTCCATAGGGAGCAATGGACACTTCCTCTCTCAAGATCCATAAAGGTACTAAAAACATATTTAAATCGGTTCATGTGAGTACAGTGGTTCACTATTAATATTATAAAGCGACGAGAATTTTTTTGGAGTGCCAAAAAAACAAAATAACGACTTATTTAGTGATGGCCGATTTCAAAACACTGTTTCATGAAGCATCGGAGCATAAATGAATCAGTGTGTCGAATCATGATTCAGATCGCGTGTCAAACTGCCAACGGCTGAAATCACGTGACTTTGGCGCTCCGAACAGCAGATTCGACACACTGATTCATCTGTGCTCCGATGCTTCAAGTATTGGTTTGAAATCGGCATCATTAAATAAGTCGTTATTTAGTTTTTTTGGCGCTCCAAAAATATTCTCGTTGCTTTATAATATTAATATTGAACCACTGTACTCACATGAACCGATTTAAATATGTTTTTAGTACCTTTATGGATCTTGAGAGAGGAAGTGTCCATTGCTCCCTATGGAGGCCTCACGGAGCTATTGGATTTCAACTAAAATATCTTAATTTGTGTTCTGAAGATGAACGAAGGTCTTACGGGTGTGGAACGGCATGGGGGTAAGTAATAAATGACAGAATTTTTATTTTTGGGTGAACTAACGTTAACCCTTTAACTTTGGAGACGAAGCAGAAATCCAGCTATACACGTTGCAAAATTTAATGGCTTTAAAGTGAGCAACCTGGATGTGTTTTTCTTCCTCTTCTTTTTTTCTTTTACACAAGCAAAATGAGAGTTGAGTTGAGGATACGATAACACACGAGAGTTTTCACGACGCGACGCGAGACAGGCATCTTCACGCACGTCTCCATAGGGGGCGGGGTCACACAGCAGGGCGGGATGGAGGAAGAATAATACAGTAATCTGCGAGAGAGAGAGAGAGAGAGAGAGAGAGAGAGAGAGGCCACATCTGGAGGAAAATAAAGAATCATCATTTTATGTCCTCCACCCTCTGTCTTATTCTCCTCCCTCTTCCTCGGTCTCTTTTTCAGATTGAGGAAGAAGCAGGGAGACAGTAGACAGGCGTCGTAAGCAAGCGATGCTCCTTTGAAATGTATTTATTTAGGAACGATTGATCGTAACTTGACATAATATTTCCCGACAATTTTATCTGCTCTTAAAAGAACAGTTTACGTTTTTTAGTCTAAACAATCTTACATTGTGCGTGAGTTAGAAATGGTCAACTGGATCCAGGAGTGTTTTTGATGAAGACATCTGGCGTTTTAATCTAAGCGTTAAACGGACCGCGCGCATCAAGTCGTCTCAGCGGGTCACGTATTTCGGAATCAGACGGAACGTCATTATTGAGGTAAAACCAGCGTGCATGTCGCGCGCATCTGGACAGACACAATAATATGTTTCGGCACACCTCGAGAAAAAGATTAGGGTGTGTGTGTGTGTGTGTGTGTGTGTGTGTGTGTGTTATTTTGCTCAAGTTTTATCCAGACAGTGTGACCCATTTCTTAAATGTTGAATAGATATTGGAGCTCAAATGGGTTTGGTAAACAGGCTCCGTCATAAACAGAGACCACCTGGTGTTATATAACTTGTGACAATCATGTCAGGGCAGCTACAGGTGTGAACGGAGGACACCTGAGCTGTGGGTGGGAGTTTATTTGTGTTCCAGATGCTGTAATATCATGTTACTTTGTACAGCGCTCTAGAATACTTGATTCTGATTGGTCAGTCGTGACATTCCACGTCAAATATTTTTGTATAATGCGTTGTTTTTTGTTGTTTTTGACAGTCTCAAGCAAAGATATTCTAGCTGTGCTAGTTTAACTAACCCCCCCCCCCTGTATTACCATGTGGTCTCTTTCTTTGCACATATTTAAGGGTTAGTTCACTTTTAAATGAAAATTACCCCAAGCTTTTCTCACCCTCAAGCCATCCTAGGTGTATATGACTTTCTTCTTTCTGATGAACACAATTGGAGATATATTAATAAATATCCTGATGCATCTGAGCTTTATAATGGCTGTGATATCAATGAGTATGAGTCGTTTGTGTTAAAAAAAATCCATATTTAACAAGTTATGATGTAAAATATCTAGCTTCAATCTTCTGTATTTAACTTATGAAGAAAGTGTAAAACTCTCAAAGTTCAAAAAGCTTACCCTACATCCTACACCTTCCCTATTCAACAGTGCAGTTCATTTCATTATTACGAAATAAACCCCTCAACATCATACAAGACATTTTTTTGTTGCAGTCCTAATGTAAATTAAAATACATTTTTGTGATTATGAAAAAATATATATTTTACCTGTTTAACTGTCAGTGTGCTGGTGTTGTGCCGAATTTCGACTGCCTGCCAATTTACTACCCCCCTCGTTGAAGTCACTACCCAATTGCTTAATTCTAACCCCACCCCTAATCCTAACCCTTCCCCCACACCTAATCCTAATCCTACCAATATTTTGGGAGGGGGCACTTTTTTATCGCCTTTTTCCGTATCACATATTTTAGTAATCATCATAAATTAGAAAAAAAGACTGAAATTGGATTTTGCATTACCAAACCTTTTAGCGGGCTCATTTTTTGTGATATCAACTTCAAATTTGGAACACACTTGGTTAAACATGGCTTTGAGTTTCTAGAAATTTTAGAGTCCAAATTATTTAGTAAAATATAGGCTGTATTTTATATTAGTGAAGTACATTTGCTTTACAGTAAAAGTAATCTTCTATAAATTTTTACACTTTTACTTTTTGAAGTGCTTTCACTTCATGAACTACAACAATTTAAGTTAAAGTCGTCATGAAATCAAAATTGACCCTATTTACTTTGTTAGTGCATATTACAAGTCTTGTGTTGAACAATTAATCCGTGCAAGTTAATACACAGAAAAAAATTGTTTGTCGTGGTAATCTTTAATCAAATTCTGAAAAGTTACTTCCGGTCTGGAATGGCGTTCCTTCTTTGATGACGTCAGTTTGACGGCTTGGGTTGAAAACGCTTCCAACCATTAGTCTGCTATGAGCGAGAGATGGAGAGGAGGAGCGCTAAAGTAAAACTCTGCCCTCTATTCAATATTCCGTTTCACTTGGAAATACGTCACAACACTGGCGAAAATTTGTCTGCAACTTCTGGTTCACGGGGACTTTTAGTGCATTTTCAAGCCTATGCTCAAAGGGGGTAACGGTGCAGTTAAAGGTGCATTTTGTAGTATTGACAGCTAGTGGTTGAAATGGGTACTGCAGTCCAAATTCAAAATATTGGTGAGGGTTGTTTCCCCCACCCCCTCCTCCTCAGACTGGATGCTCATGCTGGTTGCCAATTTGAGAACACGCAACAGGAATGAGTGCAATGGACAATGGAAGCCGACAAGCCTTTCAATGTAAGTTGATGAGTTGATTTATCCTCGTTTTAATTAGCCTCTGGACATAGAGCTTTTTATGCGGAGGCTTTTTAGGTCGGGTAGAATCTGTGATCTCTGACCTAGTTTGTTTGGCTTCCATGGCTACAATATGTTGTTTTCCACCAACTGGCAACCCAGGGTGTTGAAATACTATTGGGTAAATTGGCAGTGGGTGAAATCACCAAAACAAAAACAGAAGTTCTGACATGGAACGCACATTTCAAAGTAGAATAACTGGCTGTCTCATTGTTTCCTAAATCTCTGCAAACATATTATGGTATTTTGTGCTGTAGTAGTCATAAAAAATTACATGCTGCAATATTAACAGGTTAATTTTTCTTAAATGAAAATGAGGATGTGAGGGATAGATGTCCATTCTGTTCAATAGGTCCTATATCATATCTAATTTTTGCAAGCCATGTTTAGTAGAGCATATATACACGCATTTTCATTCACAAACTAGTTTATATGGTGTCTACCCTTTCTAAGGTCCATTAACTTTTACATTTATCACAGATGTATGGAAATATTCAAGATTGGGGGCTACCAAATGTGCGTCTAAGAATCAGTTATTGAAAATTGATTGCTAATCCGAATATGATGGCAGTACTTTGGGAGGCTCTCGGTGCAACGCCAAGCCCAGTCCTGATGCAACAAACTGCAACATTAACAGAGAGTCTGAGGAATGGAATGAGAGACAGATTGTGGCTCAATGTGTGTGGCTGGGGGTGTATGAATGTTTCAGTGGGTCGTGAGACATTGTTCACTGTGATTTTTCAGGGATGTATTTGTAATACTTCTGTTTTGACTTATAATGTGGTTTTCACTTGCATTGGAGTTTGTTGGGTTCAGTGGAGAGAATGGGTGAGGAAAGCAGAAAGGAGAGATGAAACCACACATTTTTGTCTTGTGAAACGCCAACCACTAATGGCTGCTTCTGAAATTCTTTGTCTCCAGTAGTTCCTCATGACATTGTCCTAAACTTTACCTATACAAGAACGCATTGTACACACAGTAAACTCACGCTATTGAGCAATATGTGTTCATTTCCAAAAGAAACACTGAGAATTCCTGAGCTCCCTCCCTCCCTTTTCTCTTCATCAACCCTTATGTCTCATTCTATTTTCTCAATCTCTCCCCCCTTTGGCTTGAGTTTGAGGTTGGACAGAGTTCCTGGAGGCCTTTACGAATCATGAGCAATCCAAGGGGAGGAGAAAAGGCATGGAAAATCGGAGCGAGCAAGAGAGAGAGAAATATGAGAGCGCGAGAGGAGAGAAAATGATGTCTGAAGAATTTCGAATTGCACTTAATCCACACCGTCCATTTGATTCTCAGCCGCGTCGTTGTCCCAGACTTCCTCTCTGCTCCAGTCGCAGGAGAAGCTGTGCACGATTGCCGCCTTCGGTCCGCAGCTGGTTCTTGTTATTGTTTATGAGCTTGGCTCTCTCTTTGCATTTCTAATGTACACTTAAAAGCGCAGTGGAAACAAATTGGGTGAATCTGCTGTGGCCAGAGGAATGTGTGTGTGTGTGTGTGTGTGTCTGGATGATAGACTATACAGAGAGAGAAGGAGAGAAGAAGGAACGAGAATGTTAGAGGAGGGGAGGCTATGTTGACCTTGTCCTGTTGCCAGACGCAGGGGGTGGAAAGTGAAGAAGGAGTGATGAAGAAAGAGAGAGAGGGAGCAATGTGGTGCTCATTGCCTTCTGTAGGATGTTGTTGTTTCTTCCTCATCAGTGATTCATTATTTAGCTGTGTTTTGCTCTCCACCCTTATCCTGTTATGGATGAATGGCAGAGAGTGTTTTTTTAAACAGGGGTCTTCAGCATAATCAGGTCAATCTGTGTCCTCTGCTATTTTTCAGATGTGCTCTTAATATCAAACTACTGTAAATTTAATACATGGTATTGCCTCATCCTATATCGTTTATAAAAAATATGTCGATATATCATATAGGGCTGCCCCCTAATAGTCCACTAAACTTTAGTCGACGAGAAGAAGCTTAGTCGACCAAAATTTTATTAGTCGGTTAGTCGCTCCACAGGAAGTCACGCAGATATGGCTTATTTGAAACATGTAAGTAGCTAATTTACATGGCCGCTTCAACATTAACCTATGAACGTGCACTATTATCAGGCTAAATTAGTTGCGCACTTACTGCATGCCATGTTTAAATTAACATGTGGCGCCAGCGTAATCACTTGCATTTTGTCCTAATAACAGTGGAAAGAACTCGTCATTTTTAGTAATACAGATAAGAGTAATGCATCATTCAAAAAAATAAACCGAAACTTACCGTATATGTTTAGTGGCATTCTAACTGTATTAATTTTCGTCACCAATCAACTGTATGAAATGTTAGATGAACTACGTAGGTGTGGGGCATGGTGGGTGCATTAAATGCATTAATCATTTTAAAGGGGTGGTTGATTATGATTTCACTTTTTTAACTAGAGCATAAACAACATCTGCAAAGTTACGACACTCAAATTTTAATGCAAAGGGAGACATTTTCTTCTAAAGAATTCACTGTTTAAGGATTAAAACAAATGGCTTGTAGAGACTACAACAAGCTTCTTCCAGGGTTAATGACATCACTAACCCCAAAATTTACATAAACCCTGCCCCTAGAACACAAAACAAAGGGAGTGAGGCCATGTTGGGCTGCTTTAGAGAAGAGGAAGAGTTGTTGAAGTAGAGTGTTGTTGCCATGCCATTATATTACGCCGGACTGCTTCACAAATGAGAGTCAATTCAATGCTGGATTTGCACAAAGGATTAACATGACGGCACATGCTAGTTGATGAGTTGAATCAACTCCACAGCAACTACATAAATTTATCCACTAACCATTCAGAAACATCCAGTTGCATTCTAAAAGTTGTAACTTCTTCCTGAGTCTCTTCATCCCTGTCCGACACCAGTTTGAACAATGTAAGGTTGAACAATATTACTGATAATCGTCATTTTGGTTGAGATTCTCCAGCTTTGTTGTTGAGCAACCGAAGCGCGAGCTGTTAAAGCTCCGCCCTCTTATGGAAAGTGGCCAGGAGCAGCAGCTCATTAGCATTTAAAGGGATACACAAAAATGGCGTGTTTTTGCTCACACCCAAATAGGGCCAAATTTGACTATAATAATGCTATAATAAATAATCTGTGGGGTAAATTGAGTTGAAACTTCACAGACACATTCTGTGGACACCAGAGACTTATATTACATCTTGTAAAAGGGGCATTATATGTCTCTTTAATTAATTAAATTAACGTGTTACATCATCAGCCCTAATATATATATATATAGGGAATCAATGATCAAAAAGTTTAAAAACCCCTCCTAGAAAAGAACTAGCACTCCAACCTCATTCTTTCTTTTTCTGTCGCTCTTCCTCATGCCAGAAACTGAGATTGCAGGCTAAATAATGGGATTGCATCACTGAGATTTGGAAGGAGGGAGTGAAAAAGAGAAGTAGGAAAGGAATGATCACCCACTGCTTTTCAGTGTGAGTCAACAAAAGAAGGGAAAGGGCCAGAATTACAGACACTTGCAGATGTGGAGGAATGAGAACAGAGAACAGAGAAAGAGAGACCTTCAATGTGTCTGTCTGGAGATTACAATCATAAAAGTTGCTTTTAAAAAGACATTTCTGGGTGGCATTTCACCACAAAATTAAAAGCAAAAATAATCATACAGTTTTAAATATATTAAAATGCATTTATTTTTGTTTTTCTTTACAAACCCTCCACCTCACTGTGTTGTTGCACATTAGTTATGTTTCATCTAAAGTTGTGAATTTAACTTGTGTGCAAAATTGGAATATCACATAAAACATTTGCGAATAAAGCAACATTTCCATTCCATGTGTTCCATCAAAAAAGTCGTCACTTCCTACAAATAAAATGGAAGTTGCTGCAATCGGAAGAAACTGTGGCTCTTTTTTCCTACATCATAAATGACTTGGAGCGAGGAGACGAAACGTAATAAACCCTGTCATGTTCTCTTGTGTTCGTTTGCCTGGTGTTTAGAGACGCAATCATGTGAGACGCTTCTGGGAGGAAATTAAACCAAATCATTTTGATGGCAGACTTTGGCTCAGGCATTTTAGAACGAACAAACCAACATTTGAGATGCTGGGCAATGAAATTAGTCCACTGGTTTGTCCAGTTATCTGAACACATCCACTGTTGAGGCAAAGTCATGTGAGGTTTTTTTGTTGCACATTGATTTATTCAGTAAATGTGTTTCTTTATCGTAGTTTATGCGCATGTCTTTTTATTGGATAAAATAAAAAATGTATCTGCCTCAGTTGAGTGCATTATTTTTTTATGCACATTTTTAGAATTTATGCGCATCTTGACATTTCCATCCAGCGTTTTTATGCAATGTCCCAAAATACGCATAAAAAATAGGTGGATGGAAACATAGCTATTGTAAGGCAGCTACTCAAAATCCATTTTAAAACCTGCTGAATGTTACCAGGAGGTCGACATTCAGAAATGCATGCAACATTTGTGGTGTTTGTACAGTATGTCTCAGTGTTAGTGTGTATATAAAGCCCAGAAAGTAAGGGTGGAGCTCGAGGAAGAAGTTAGATTGAAAACAAACCCTCATGCCAGTGACTGAGAGTGAGCGAGGGAGGAGACAAGGGGAAGTGTTCAGCACTCAAGCCTTTTGCAATACTGTGTAATATCACAGAGAGTGAGTGAATCAGAGAAATGAGGAAAAGAAAGCATGCAGGAGTTCATGAAAAGCCAGAAGTGTTTGCAGGAAGATCAACATTTCAGCAGTTAAGGCAATGCTCTATGAAAGAAAAAGGCAACTTTGGGCAATGATGAATGCGGGGGTCTGTTAAAGGGTACCTATTATGCCCCTTTTTACAAGATGTAATATAAGTCTCAGATCATTTATTATACCATGTTGTAAATGCTCATTTTTGAGTGAAAGGAAAAACATGTTGTTTTCGTGTATGTATCTTTAAATGCAAATGAGCTGCTGCTCCCCATTCCTGCTTTCCAGAAAAGGGCGGAGCCTGTACAGCTCATAGAGACAGAGCGCATTTGGGCTACAGCCACAAATCCAACCGTCTCCATTGACATTGTATTGCGTGAGGCTGCCTCCTTGTCATTTCTGACTTATAGCAAAAAAACAGAACAATGCCTTAAAGCTGATGTGTGACAAGGTGTTTTCCCCCCCAGTGGGCGTGGTTTTCAGATTATGATGCATGTCGCTCTGTCTCTATGCCTCAGATACTCTACCAAAAACTAAAACATCTGTTTGGTTTTGATTATTATCTCTATCGCGACCACGTTCATGTGACATTGCAGTACTTCATTATCATGATTTAATTTTGAACAAAAAAACAACAAATTTTTACTTGATTGCTGCTGTTAAATGCTCTGGCGAGGAGAAATACATCGCAGACATTGTACAGCTCACTCAGGGGAGGAGCTAAGCTAATAGTTCAGATCATCGACAGTCATGGGCGGGGCTTAGAAAGGAGCAGGGGGAAATCTGTAACTGCTCATTTGTTTTATGATTTATGGGGATTATTAAAAAAAAAAAGGATTTTTACCATTTTAGGCTGATTGTTTACACACACTGTGGACATACATCTGTGTTCAAACACCTTATAAAAGTGAATTTTTCATAATAGGTCACCTTTAAAGGTTCTGTATTTCCACATTCCTGTGCAAGTGAAGAAAATAATTATATGGCTAGATGAATATTTATGTAATGCACATCAAGGCAGGAGAGAAGTCATTCAGCAGGGTCCAAAAATTGTATTATTATTATTTCATATGGAAATAAACAATAGAAAGTCACTTTTTCACTTCTCACATAAATTATACATATACATTATACAAAAATAAAATAATAAAAATACCTAGAGATGCACAATATATTGATATTTATATATTTTTTATTTTTATTGGCCAGTACTTGATATTTAATTTTTACTCTATAAATAATTATCGACCACAATTTTAATGTCGGCACATTCCTAATTTTAACTAGTGGTCTTGGACTTTTTGACCCCCTTGTACACACGTAGCCCACGGATGTGGAGCCAGAGGCCCACTCTTCATCAACTTTTCCTCTGCATCACAGAAAGAAACTGAGACGGGGGAAAAGAATGAAGGAAAGCAAAGAACTCAGATCTATATATCTCTGTAATGCGTTCTGCATGTTTTGACTGCAGTGGGGCTGCTGGTGTGATGAACTGTGTGTGTGTGTGTGTGTGACCTGTCTGGCAGAAAGAAATGTAAATGATTTACAGTTGCTGAAGTGGAGCTGCACGTGTGTGGGAGTGTGTCTGCATGTGTGTGTGTGTGTGTGTGTGTGTGTGTATGTGAGAGAGAGAGAAAGAGGGTATTTCCTGCAAAATCACTGCTGTCAGTGTTGGTGCCAATGTTAAGTTAGTAACATAATAATATGGTTTGATTTTCTCAGGATTAAAGCCATGCTGTCGCTGGACGAGCCCCTGGACTTGAAGATTCCCTCCGGCCCTGACAGAACGCTCAGAACGTCCATCTGTGCCCCGCTGCACTTTGCTCGTGCCCGAATATCCCGGGCACTGCACAAGTCCACAAGCCCTGGTTAGTCAAACACACAAACCACTACATAAATAGACTATGTAGATCAGTGGTCACCAACCTTTTTAAGCCCAAGATCCCTGACCTCGACCTTTTTGAAAGACAAGATCTACTTGATAGAAAAAGACAGCCCAGATTGTATTTAGTATTTTTTTCGTGGCCAATGTAGATTCTGATTTATTTATTTATTTATTTTTTATTTATTTATAAGCAAATTGGCCGATTCTGATACTGGTTGCAGATATTCATTATTAATATTATTATAATAAACAAAAATACATAGCCATTTCAAATTGGGAACCACTGCTTTTTGATCACAATCCAAACAAAGATACTACTCACGTTGCATGAGCAGTTATTTTTCTGGATTTAAAGCAGAAACAGAACAGTCTGACTTTATCTTTGTGAAACTGTAATTTACAATTATGCTACATACACAAAAAAGCATGAAACAAAAACGTAAATTCAACAGCAGGTGGCGCTTATGGAGCAGCAGTAATACAGTGTTTCCTTGGTTACCGCTGTAAACAATACTGAAATGCGCTAATAATTAGCTACTATATTCTAAGGTAAGAGGAAAATAAAATGCCATTGCCATCGAAATCTTTCTGAAGACTGATCTCCTTTTAAAGATGCATTCATATAAGCCCTCACCCAAATTCAATATTTATATTTTCTTCCTATATTTCGAGCATCGTGAACAGTGAGCTGATCTGCCTGCTACAGAATTTTCTCCTCTTCGCGTCTGTCTTCAGCGTCTCTGGCCTCTTGTTAACGGCCGTTTACAGACTCAGAAATGATGTGGGCTATTTACCTTTATCTGTCTGTCCCAGTAGCTCCCAAAAGTAAAATAAATACAAAAATACAGTACAAAGACTGGAGATATTTCTGTTATTTTCGCGAGCTACTGGAACAGTGATAAAGATCGACCGGTCGATCGCGATCGACGGGTTGCCGACCACTGATGTAGATGCAACTATTGGTGTAAATCTTTGGGTAGACAGCGAATCGATTCGGTTTACAATTCATAGGTTTTTGATTCCATTCGAGAACTATTTTTGCAAATTCAAAATGATTAGATTAATGATTAAATGTTTTTGACCAACATCACTATTGTAGTAATTAAATATTCACTTAGTTTTCACCAAAGCTCTCTCTATTTTGCTGTAGATCATTAATCCATAACTCTGCTTCAGAAGTCTGTCCGAAATCAGTTTCGTGAGGAACCTTCGTGTGCAAACGCTGCCTGCAAAGTCAGGCAGTGAGGAAACAATTCAGATGCCTACATTTTCGGACACAGCCGATTAGATAGTCTCTTGGCCACCTACTGGTGTAAACATGTAACTGCAGAACGTCTGTAACAAACTAACCTCTCTTCTTCTCTGCAGATTCAGCTGACAAGGACATGTCAGACTCTTCATCATCCACAGCTGTGGATCTTAGTCTGTCTCCATCCTCCTCTCCCTCACCACCCTCTCCCATAGACAGCGGCGCCAGCTGGAGCCCCAGAGCGCCTCTGCTGGCCTCAGTGAGTAACTCTCCCACAGCTTTATTGCTTTTGAATAAAACTGTTAGGTGAGCAATACATTATTCTAAAGCAGGGATGGGCAAACTCGGTCCTGAAAGGCCACTGTCCTGCAGAGTTTATCTCCAACCCTGATAAAACTCACCTGCCTGTAACCTTCTGCAAAGCCACTTGAAGGCAAGCCTGCAACCTTAGCCAAAAAAAACGCCTGCTAACACTGCGGAGACAAGAGGCCGTTTTTTTCACTACGCTGAATAAAATGCTTTTGTGAAGAAATAGCTTAGCTTATGTTTTAAAGGGTTAGTTCACCCAAAAATGTATTGCTCACCCTCCCCACACAGCAGGAGACTCCTAGGCGGATCCGCATTCAAGTCGCCAAACCCGCGTGACTGTCACATTCGTTTTGGCACCGCCCAGAGGATAAGCTCTGCCTCTGGGTGGCGCCGTAAATTCTACTCTCAATCAGCGGATCCTGAGCGGACCCATGTCGGATCCGTGGATGCGCACGCGCCTTTACTGTAACGGTTGTATCAATTTGCGGGTCCCAAACGGACCTGCCGCGGAGGTAAGGTTTTAATCGCGGATGCAGCGCGGAGCCACGGCGGGTCCGCGATCCGCCTTCGTTGCGGATCTGTCAATATAATATTAATATTGAACCACTGTACTCACATGAACTGATTTAAATGTTTTTAGTACATTAATGGATCTTGAGAGAGGAAATGTCATTGCTGGCTATGTAGGCCTCACGGAGCCATCGGATTTCAACAAAAATATCTTAATTTGTGTTCCGAAGATTAACGAAGGTCTTACAGGTGTGGAACGGCATGAGGGTGAGTAATAAATGACATTATTTTCATTTTTGGGCGAACTAACCCTTTAATGAATAGACAATTTCCCAATAACAAGAAAATAGCTGTGTCCCAATTCAGAGGCTGCCTCCTTCGAAGGCAGATTGCGTCACAGTGGCGCGACAAAAGCTGTCTCAATATTTTGTCTCAAATCATTAAATGAGTTTTTGTGGTAAACTGATTCTAATGATTCAAATCACTGGAAAGAATCAAAGTCTGCAGTTTAGAGTAGACAACATTTCTTCTGCGTTCTGCTGGAAGAAAGACTGTCTTATACACTACTCCCATAATTCAATTCACCTACACATGAATTCATTTCAGTCCAGTCTCACACAGTGTCCTGATCTGAACCCTTTTTTTGGGAACATGTTCGGGCTTGTTCGGGCATGAGGTGGTCTCCTACTCCCCAACCAAAATGAGTCGGACATGACTCAGAAATGAATTACTGACACATACGCTCTTCTACTCAAAGGAATCCGAGAGTACCATGTATCACGAGGACAGCGCCTCTCCTCCTCCAGGTTTCCAGTTCTTTTTGCCAATTGGTGCTGAGGGACCCCTGCGCCTGCCTTCCTCGATGCTGATTGGTCGGCACTCCCCTGAGCCCTCTAGTGACGAACAGCTGGCCTGCCGCTGGCTAAAGGTGAGTGACAGAAGGCTGGTGAAACAAGTGAAACATATTAACAATGTAAACGTATTATAAAACAGGAAATAATGGACACGTAATAAAATAAAAATAAAAATCCCATAGTCTTAAAGGCCATTCACACCCAGGACAATAACTATAACAATAATTATAAAGTTTTAATCATTCTAATTCTATGAGTATTGCGAAGTCCACACCACAGCTATGATGATAAGGACACAGAGGAATGATATTGTTGGAATCACTTTCAGAACAGTGTTTTCCAGCTAAATACAGTGATGCACTAATATTGTTATTGCTATGGTTATAGCTTTTGGTCTGAACAGGCCTTTATAATAGATATAAAAACATCCTGGCAGCCACCCAAAAGACAATTTTTAAGATGCATAAAAATTCTTTATAATTATGCAATTTAAAAACAAACATTGTTTATAATATAATGTACTGATGAATTAATTAATAAGTAAACAATGTCGACTTCAATGAAACTGAGTATTCCTAAACCTAAATTCCTAAATTAAATATTAAAAGATTCACACATTCTAGGCATTCTGTGCTCATTATTTTCCTCTCTGCTCCTCCTGCACTCTCTGTCTTTACTCTGTAGTGCCATCTGCTGTTCGAGAGCCTGCAGGATCTGGTGGACCATGTGAATGACTCGCATGTGAAACCAGAGAAGAATTCCGGATACTGCTGCCACTGGGAGGGCTGCGCGCGCAAGGGAAGAGGCTTTAATGCCAGGTCAGACAACATACACGCATTCATGGGTTTTTCTTAACAAAATTATGTGAGGTTTATGCTTAAAACAAGATAAAAAGTAGTGTATGAAAAAAAATTAATTCAAGATATATTCTTCGAAAAGAACATCTGTTGTCTTACACATTTTTGTATTTTTCCCATATTAAAGATGTAAGCATTTTTACTGGAAAATTTAATCGATTAATGTATTTTTGCATTTATTAGTTAATACAGTGCTGCTTGAAAGTTTGTGAACCCCTTGCTGAATCTGTAAAATGTTAATTATTTTAACAAAATCAGAGGGATCTTCTCTTGATTATGAAATTGCATCTAAAGCTGTCACTCCGAGATATTGAAAAACAAAGCAATTTGGATGTTTGCTCTTGGACCCTGTGCGTACAGTAGGTGAGCACTAATCCGGGATCCGTTTGTTTAATGCAGGTACAAGATGCTGATTCATATCCGGACTCATACCAACGAGAAACCTCATCACTGCCCTACCTGCCACAAGAGCTTCTCACGCCTGGAAAACCTGAAAATACACACACGCTCACACACAGGTGAGATCCACTGATTTGCAATATGATTTTTATGATATTTGATGCAAATATGATAATTTGCATCTTCTGTGTGAAACATCAAAAAAGCACACACAGATAATACGGTACACATATAAAAAAAAAAACATTAGCTCACATTTAAATAAGATATGCACAATAGGGTTTCCACAATACTGAAATTTCAGTAGAAATGTTCAGATACCATTATCAGTATAATTTGAATATTCGAGACACTCCTTTATTTAAAAATGTGCCTTCAAATATTTCTTAAGTAAATAGTGCTTCAAATAAGAAGTCAAGCAAGTTATTCAAGTCATTAGAACAAATAAAGATACAAATAAAGTAAATGGTGCTTGATGTTTTTCAGTCATTAAGTACTTAAAACATTCAAATATTAAAAATTATAATACAAAATATAATAAAAGTATTATGTTAAATAAAAGTGATTTTAATAATTATTCTTATTAATAATAATATTGGTAATGAACAATTATGTAATAATTAATTACAAATAAATCACTAATTATTTAGTTTTATAAAATATATGTTTAAATTTATAAATCTATATGATTTTTTTTAATTAAAAAACAAAATTAAATTAAATCTTATTTATAATTATTAGGCTATCAGACTATCATCACATACAACAGATTTTTCATTTTTTTAATAGGTGCACCAATATTTTAATCAGCGCTCTGGGTACCACTTTTTTAGTCTGAGGAATTAATTGTAGAATTGTATTGTTTATGTTTTTTTTTAAGTGTGGACTTAATACCAGAATACCAGTATTTTTGACATCCCACATGCGCACACTCTCAAAAAAGTTCACACATCAACATTTTCCCACACAAAATGGGAAATGTGCCATCTGGTTGTCAGTGACGGACCTCAGCTGTCTCGACCCCTGCATTCCTCCAGTACAGCCTTTGATTATCTCTTGCTTTTCTGCCCTCTCAGGAGAGAAGCCGTACATCTGTCCTTACGAAGGCTGCAACAAGCGCTACTCGAACTCCAGTGACCGCTTCAAACATACGCGCACTCACTACGTGGACAAACCCTACTGCTGTAAAATGGTGGGCTGTCTGAAGCGCTACACCGACCCCAGTTCTCTCCGCAAACACATTAAGGCACACGGCCACGCTGTGGTGCAGGAACGTGCCACCTCTCCCAGAATCAACAGGCTGGAATCGGATGGTGCATCATCGGTCGATGGCCGACATATGGATCGATCTTACCCAGGGGCAGCTCATTTCATCTTGCCGGGTGCAGCGTCAACCTTATTTGGGGCTCACGCCTTTACCGGGCCCCTTGGCGGTCACCCCTTGGATCTGTCCAGGCTCGGCCCGCTTTTAGGAGCAGGGCCTGTTCTGTACCCCAGCTCCGGTGCTTTTGGGCTTGGGAAAGTACCTATCTTGCACCCCTTGTTGTTGCCGCCATTCGGTCTCAGTGGATGTCAGTCTGAAAGAGGGGTTGAGGAAGAGGAGGATGTTGATGATGAAGATGAAGGCAGGATGGGAGCAGGACAGGGCCCTCACTCATGGATCGTGATCCCTCCGGGAATGCTGTTCTTGAAACAGGTGGCGACCACGTAAATAGAGTCATATTGCCTTGTTCATACTGCGCACAAATCTGATTTGGATTTCACACCTGATCAAACTGAATGAAAGCAGATCCGTTACATCTCGTCCCGAATGAGGCTAAAAAACTACTTGGAAATATGATAACTGTTGAGAGTTCATATTTAAATTGGATTTTGAATTGTTCACGAATGTGATGTGAATCCGGTTTGTTTGTTTTCTGTTCACACTACAAAAACTAAACTGGTTTGTGTCAGATATGCCAGAAAATGCTTGTTTTGCTTCTGAACAAGGCCTTAAGGGCTGTTTACACCAAGGAAAATAACGATAACTGTAAAAGGTTTTAATAATTGTTCTAACTCTATGAGAATATCGCTATACTATAACGATAATGACAGAGCAACAATGTCATTGAAATCACTTTCAGAACGATTTTTTTCCAGCTGATAAATGATAAAAACATTGACTGATCAGAATCCATCCTGCTTTAAAGAGCTAGAGCATTTAAAGAGTTAGTTTACTTTGAAATGAAAATTACCCCATTATTTACTCACCCTCAAGCCATCCTAGGTGTATATGACGTTCTTCTTTCAGACGAATACAATCACATTTATATTAATAATCACCCTGATGCTCCTAAGCTTTATAATCGCAGTGAACAGAACCAACGAGTATGAAGCTCAAGAAAGTGCATCCATCCATCATAAACATACTCCATACAGCTCCGGGGGGGGTTAATAAAGGCCTTCTGGAGAGAAGCAATGCATTTGTGTAAGAAAAATATCCATATTTAACACGTTATAAAGTGCAAAATCTAGCTTCTGGCAGTTAAATACGGAAGGCGGTCTGGCGGAAGCTAGTTATTTTACTTTATAATGTGTTAAATATGTTAATTATGGATATTTTTCTTACACAAATGCATCACTTCTCTTCAGAAGGCCCTTTATTAACCCCCTGGAGCCGTGTGGAGTACTTTTGTGATGGATGGATGGATGCACTTCTTTTGAATTTCAAACAGGTGGTTTCCGTCCACTGCCATTTTAAAGCTTAGAAGCATCAGGGTGATTATTAATATATATCTCAGATTGTATTCGTCTGAAAGAAGAACGTCATATACACCTAGGATGGCTTGAGGGTGAGTAAATCATAGGGTAATTTTCATTTTAAAGTAAACTAATCATTGAAAGCAGCAAAACTGGAGCGCGCTTAGAATAAACACTTATCATGTGTTGATGTGGACACTAATATTGTGATCTTTATACAGTTCTTAGTGTAAAACCGATTTAGTCAATCACACAGAATATTTGAATATTAGTCGTTAAGATGCTGCTTTTTAGGAGAATCATGTGAGAGAGTTTACACAAGGAGTGATTAAATACACTATTATGTGGCAAAATTCAAATATTGATTTTTCAGTACTTCCTGACACGGCGACTAATATTCACGAACCATCTGTGTACATTATAAAACATTATGTCATCAAAGACGTCAGAATGTACGTAATGTGATGTCTGATGAGATATGCCTAGTGGGCGGAGCTTCATAATTCATAATATGCTCCTTGATTTGTCCAGATTAGTCTCTTGGAGACTACTGACAGCTGCTTTGACTCACAGTGGCCAAACAAAGTGAACAGGATGTGATGTAAAAAGCATACACATCTATAGAACACTGCTGTGAGCTAACAATGCAGTGTGTACTAAACCACTCACTTTTGTTCCACAACCAGTACAATGAGTAGGCCGGATATGTTCCTTTAAAAAATACATTACATGAAAAATAGAACATTAAAATCAATTAAGTGACTTTAGGCATCACAACATTATAATGTACAGTATGAAAAATAAATAATCATCACTTCTAAAAGTGTTATTAAATTATTACTGTTGTTAACATTAAATTAACCGTTAAATGAGTGTTAGAAGAAAGCAAATATAAACTGGAAAATTACGGTGTAATGAGCATTCACAATTAAATATCTTTTAAAAAGATTAATTTTATAAATTAAAATAAAATACAAATGACATGGTCCCTATTGTAGTGTGTGTATCAAACCAAGTTGTTGATTGAAATCAGATGTGTGTCTTATTCGTAAATTTTGATACCAGTACATCTCTCTCATCCAAAAATGAACCAATTCAGGACAAATAGGAAAATTTACATTTGAATAATTTTGTCAGCCAAAATGTGTGATTGCTATAAGTAATCATCAGCTTGTCTTTTCATTATTAGCCATTTAATGGTGCAACTGTGTTTATGTTTTGTACGTTTTCGAAGACGTGACATCGACTATGACAAATCTGTGTCATATGATGACATGAGTCCACTTGGACTCCACTTTTATCCATTATTAAGTTCTGTGGCTAGTGGATTGTTAAACGTTTATGCATGGCTGACCTTTTTCACTTAAATGTAATTTGATCATTTCAAACGCTGATTTGATATCTGCCATGCACAATGGATAAATGCTAAGACTATGGCCTGTAACGGCCTGCCTGAGTATTTTAATGAAATGTATTTGCACAGGATATTTTATCGAACATATTTTTACCAGTACCAAGTGCCTTCTATTGTAAGGTCGTTATTGACGAAATACAATGTATTAAATACATTTGGATGTATATTATATTGTCAGTTCATTTATGTGTATTTTACCAAATTTAGTTCAATAGGCTTCTATCATAAATGTTTTTTTTTTTGTTTTTTTTACATGTTTTTGACGTTGAGGCTAATGTCTCATGAAGTCTTACCATACAACAGGACGTCTGTCAATGTGACCGGAATGAGATTTATAAAATCGAGGACTGTGACTCATAAGTCCAATAAAGAGTGCAATGACCAAAGTGTGTACAGTGTATTTATTTAAAGGGGATTAAAGAGTTAGTTCACCCCAAAATGAAAAACATCATTAATCACTCACCCTCATGTTGTCAACTTTATGTTAAATTTATGTTATCAAGTTTTATGGAGGGACAGAAAGCTGTCAGATTTCATTAAAAAGTTCTTCATTTGTGGTCAGAAGATGAAGAAAGGTCTTACGGGTTTGGAACGATATGAGGGTGAGTAAGTAATGACAGAATTTTAATTTTGGGGCGAACTAACCCTTTAAAGGTTTTTACATTTGTCACAAGGGTAAATGTTTGGTTAGTTTATACACATCAATCAGCAGAAGCATATTTGCTTTTAGTATTTCAACAGAAAAAGAACTGCTTTCCATTAACTATGTATGGAAAAATTGCAGCCTATTTTAAAAAAAAAATAACCATAAAACAGTGGCCCACTAGCCACCCACCACCTTCCTGGGTGTCAGTAAACACCTGTATGAGGTGGGAGGGGGCGGGGCCACCTATAATTCTAAGGCAGCTTTAACTCTCAGGTTTTCAGCTAAATGGGCCATTGATTGCCCTGAATCCAGATGCACACACACCAAGACATGGAGGTGAAACTCTCCAACGGATATGGCTGGAAGAGGTGAGTTCACTCTTGCCTTTGTCTTTCATTTAAAGCATGAACTTGTGTCTATTTAATACTGTGGGTGTGGTAATTTTGTAAACTGCAACTGAATGGATATGACAAATATGCTGAACTGAAGATAACTCTATACTACCCTAAATGTGTAAATGTAATTTAGTTAAATCATAGTCTCCATGAAATCAAAATTTAAGTTTTTTGGCTTTTAGTATGAATATGATAGTCTTATTGTTACAGTTAGTGGCTCCAAAACTATGACAAAATTCGCATTCAAAACTTAAGTTACAGTCGCTCACTTCCGCCAAAAGACCTTTTTCACAGACTGTGATGACGCGTTTTAACGGTCATCAATATCGCAAATCCAGCAAAAAAAAAAAAAAAATATATATATATATATATATATATATATATATATATATATATATATATATTCTTTTCTTTCTTCCTTTTTTTAATTTTTTTTTAATTATTTATTTATTTATTTTATGTAGGTATATTTATAACACTGTATTTAGTATTATATCACATTTGCATCAAATTACAAAAAAACTAGTTAACACTGCCGGCTATGGGAGTGACGGTAAAAATGACATCTTTCTCTCTTCTGACAGCAGTTACACTCTCTGTTTTTTCTCTTTTTGAAAGTTGTGAAAACGTTTCATGGCACTTAAGTGGGCCTATAGTTTATTATAACGAGTAGAACGCAACCACATCGCCATTTTTAATAGCAACTTCATCATCCCGACCTTAAAGGATTAGTCCACTTTCGCTGTTTTCGCTGCGTCATCCATCAAAATAATGATTGACAAGCTAGCTCCATGAGCTTATTGTGGCTTTATTTGTAACTGTCGAGACACACAAACACTTTATAAATGTAGCCGTCTCTCCCGCAGTTAAATTATATAGGCTACTCCATTCATATTTGCTGCGGCAAATTCAAACCCGCGCTCTTTTTCTCTCTCTCTCCGTCTCTGGATTTCCCAGCGCTGTCTAGTAGGCGACCTGTTGTCCGTGTGTCTGTCGAGAGAGACCATTTGAATTTTATAATGAAGCAGAGCGGGAATTGAGACTTCGTCGGGACAGCATTCTCGCACGGAGAAGTGTAATTACACAACAGAGGCGCTCGTTGGTTTTCAGATATGGTAAATAATGTGCTCACTCACAGAATCAGACTACTGCTTTTTATATCATATTTTCCGTTATGAAAATGATATCATTTGGTTCGTTGGTCCGTTAACTGGGTCGGATTGCTTTTACATCTCAAGCGAACCACTCCAGAGTTCGTTTGAAAGCGTACCGAGACCACCTCTTAGGGTGCGTTCACACTTGTCATGTTTGGTTCGATTAAAACGAACCCTGGTGCGATTGCTCGGTTAGTGCGGTTCATTTGAACATATGTGAACGCTGCCATCCAAACCCTGGTGCGCACCAAACAAGCGGACCGAGACCGCTGAAAAGATGGGTCTCGGTCTGCTTCCAAACGAACTCTGGTGCGGTTCGAATGATATATGAACGCAACACGGACCAAAGACATGTAAACGAACCAAAAACAGGAAGACGAGACCCTAAAAAGGACAGAATCCTCACGCATGTCGGTTTTTCTTGTCATAGACGCGAGTTTGCCCATAACAGGCATCAGACGCGCATCTCCATGCAGCAGATCATTTGTGTGTGTGACGGATGGATTCCCGCCGCTGTTTTGACTACTTTACATATTTTATAAGCTCTTCACGAGTTCCCAGCTGGCCAAAATACCATCATGCAGGCTAAGCACACACAACGAGTGCATTTACCTCAGAAAACAGCACTGTTTTGGATGTTCGGTAAGTTCCGTCTCAAAATAGGCAATACGTCATAAAATCCGACCAATCACGTTGTGAATGTATCCCTATGCCTTAAGGTTCGGTATCTTTTGGTTCGGTGATAAAATTGCCAATGTGAACGCTAACCGGACCAGGACTAAATGTTTTTTTTTCTTCTTTGGTCCGGACCAAATGAACCAAACGAACCGAACTACAAGTGTGAACGCACCCTTAAAGCAGGTCTCGGTACGCTTGTTTGGTCCGCTTTTGGTGCGCACCCGAGTGCGATTGCTGCTTTCACACCTGCCCAAACGAACCGCACCAAAGGGGCAAACGAACTCTGGTACGATTCAACCGAACTAAATGAGGCAGGTGTGAAAGCACCCCCATGTCATCCAAGATGTTCGTGTCTTTCTTTCTTCAGTCGAAAAGAAATTAAGGTTTTTGATGAAAACATTCCAGGATTATTCTCCTTATAGTGGACTTCAATGGCCTCCAAACGGTTGAAGGTCAAAATTACAGTTTCAGTGCAGCTTCAAAGGGCTTTAAACGATACCAGACGAGGAATAAGGGTCTTATCTAGCGAAACGATCGGTCATTTTCGAAAAAAATACAACTGTATATGCTATAAACAAAATTTCGCGGAAACCAGAAGTACGTTCAAGGCATTCTTCAAAACGCTTACGCTACGCCTTTCCTATTCAACTTCCGAACAAAAACGAAACTGGCGCCGTGTTTGTTCCGTAAGTTGAATAGGAAAGGCGTAGGACATACAGCGTTTTTATGTTTTTTAAAGACGTCTCTTATGCTCTTTATTTAATCAAAAATACAGTAAAAACAAATATTGAGAAATATTATTACAAATGAAAAGAACTGTTTTCTATTTGAATATATTTTAAAATGTAATTTATTCCTGTGATGCAAAGCTGTCTTCAGTGTCATATGATCCTTCAGAAATCATTCTAATATTTTTTACAGGTACTGTACCTGTTCAATTTCGATACACACTTTAATTGTCTGTTCATTCATTCAACTCTCCTCTCTGTGCCAGTATGGTTCTGATAAGATTATAAATCTTAATTAAATAATTGGAATTTATTTAATTGAATACCTTTACTGTTTTTTTTTATCTCTCTTAGATGCAGTTTGGCTCAGGAAAGAGCCTCACACGGGTGTCACTTTAAAAAAGGATTCATTCTGCTGCTCACATTGGCATTCTTATTGTCTGCCATTAATTACTTCTCTGATTTCTCTCTCAAGTCCACTGTGCGTTCTCACACCTTGTATAAAAATGTGGTAAATCAGATACGCTCCTATTACATGGTTATTGAGTTCCCTTCTGGCCGTGATAACCAAACAATATTTTTAGCACCTACACCTGCACCCAAAGCTAATCAACAAGTCCAACAAACAGCTACACAAATGCCTACACAAACCACAGACATTTCACTACATTATCACATAGCTCATCCAAGCAATTATCATTTCATCCTGGATGAACCTGATAAATGTAAGCAGAGTCCGTTCCTGGTCTTGATGGTCCCTGTGGCGCCCAATCAGGTAGCAGCTCGTAACGCCATCCGGAGCACGTGGGGGAATGAGAGCACAGTCCAGGGAAAAGCAGTGATTACTCTGTTCTTGGTGGGTTTGACTGGAGGATCCGACTCTGAAAAAGCTCAACAGCAGCTGGAGGAAGAGAGCCGACAACACCGAGACTTACTGCAGAGCAACTTTGTGGACTCGTACTTCAACCTGACCATAAAGACGATGGTGATCATGGACTGGCTGGCCACTCGTTGCCCTCAAGCGACTTTCAGTATGAAGGTTGATTCTGACATGTTCTTAAACCTGGAAAACCTGATGACCCTCCTATTGTCACCCGACACACCCAGACAGAACTACATCACTGGAAGGGTGATGCGGAACCGGTCTGTCATCAGAAACAAAAACTCAAAATGGTACGTGTCAGAGGATCTGTACCCCGAACCGAAGTACCCCACATACCTGCTGGGAATGGGATATGTTTTCTCCAATGACCTGCCCGAAAAAATAGTTGAGGCTTCCAAGGTCGTAAAGGCCTTTAACATAGAAGACGCATATGTGGGTGCTTGTCTGAAACAGTTGGGCGTTGCACCCTCATCCCCCCCAAACCCTTCACAGTTTAAAATCTACATGGGACAATATAAACGAGAGGATTTTTTTGGGGTCATTACAACAATATTGAGATCCCCACAGCAGCTAATAGACATCTGGAAGGACATAAAGAGGCCCACATAAAATGAATCAAATTTGAATATATATATATATATATATATATATATATATACTCAGCAAAAAAAGAAACGTCCCTTTTTTCAGGACTCTGCATTTCAACAATAATGTTGTAAAAATCCAAATAACTTTACAGATCTTCATTGTAAAGGGTTTAAACAATGTTTTCCATGCATGTTCAATTAACCATAATCAATTAATTAACATGCACCTCTGGAATGGTCGTTAAGACCTTAACAGCTTACAAAAAGTAGGCATTTAAGGTCACAGTTCTAAAAACGCAGGACACTAAAGAGACTTGTCTACCGACTGTGAAAAACACCCAAAGAAAGATGCCCAGGGTCCCTGCTCATCTGCGTGAACGTGCATTAGGCATGCTGCAGGGAGGCATGAGGACTGCTGATGTGGCTATAGGGCAATAAATTGCCATGTCCGCACTGTGAGACGCCTGAGACAGCGCTACAGGGAGACAGGAAGGACAGCTGATCAGCTGTTCATACAAATATTTACACATTAAGTTTACTGAAAGTAAAAACAGTTGAAAGTCAGAGGACGTTTCTTTTTTTGCTGAGTATATATGTAAATATTTATAAAGTGTATATGTATGATCTATGTCTATGTGTGTGTGCTGTGCTTATACTTGCTTATAAAGTATAAAATAATTTTGTAAAAACGTCAATTTTTTGTGGTATCTGTAAATGTCTCTTATGTTTCATATACAGGACTTATTTGTAACTGAATCTCGATTTATTTTATTAGACTTTATTTTTTTATGGTTGACTATAAATATTTAGAATACAATTTTAAATATAAATGTTTCAAATAAAATAACAGTACTGATGTCACTAATTAGGACCATCAGCCAGTCCACAAATCACACAGCAACAGCAATTCAAGAAAAAAAGTTAATTTTATTTGATGGTTGTTGCTTTCAGTACTTTAATACTCAATTGTTGACAAGGTCACATTGGAACCTTCATCTAGTCTTTTGCATGTCATGCAAATAATGTTGGTGGTGAGATAGCAGCTTCCAGACTATTATAATGCCATAGATCTTCAAGACATTTAGACATTAAAAACACTATATTTAGAGCCATCTGAAATATTAGGAGTTATTTCAAGATGCTAATTGCCATTTTTCAGTGCCAGTTGGCATCAGAAACAATGGAAAACACTTCCCGATGGAGGAGAATGTTTGAGAGAAGGGTGTAACATGATCCTTTTTAGCAAAACGATTCTTCGCAAGCTCCCTGTGACACACTTGACAGCCTCACCAGGTCCAATAGGTCAGGAAAAAGGAACAAGAGGAGGCACAATCTGGATACAGCGACTGTTCAGTATCGCTGTTACTCTCAAGACAAGATAAGGTATGTGCAAACATTTTACAGATTTGATTTTGTAATGGCTTTAAGCATCTTGGAGTAAATGGCATCTCGGATTTTTAGAGGGGAGAAAGTATACTGAATTTGCATCAGGGAAATTTAATACGATTTTGCTGAAAAGCCTTAGAGGCTCCAAGCGCAGTGGTCAAACACATTTGCTTGTTTACCTCAGAGAAGCACAGTGTTTTTGCATTTTATCAACTGTGCAACAATGGACCCACTTAAATTTAAAAAGATAGTTCTGTCATCATGTACTCATCCTCATGTCTTTTGAAACTTGACTGACTCTGAAACATTTCATTTTTTTCCCAGTCTCGTTCAGATGTTCTGTAAGAGTTGGCTTCTTGTTAGTCTCCTCATCCTACTTAATGTTTTATTTCTGTATTTCACTGCTACTACTCTCGAAAGAAGAAAGTGGAGAAAGGTGGCGAGAAAACTTGGGAACTACCATGTTGCTTACCCTCAAAATTATAGATTTATCCTCGACCAACCAGAGAAATGTGAACAACAAAAGCCCTTTGTGGTGGTTATCGTTCCTGTGGCTCCGGAGAACTTCGAGGCACGTAATGCCATCAGGATAACATGGGGCAGCGAGGAGCTCGTCCGGGACAGAGTGGTGCTGGTTCTGTTTCTTCTGGGCTCGCGAAGTGGAAACGAAACGCTGCAGGAGAAACTCCAGAATGAGAGCCAGCAGTACCAAGACCTTCTGCAGAGCAACTTCCAGGATTCCTACAGGAATCTGACCATCAAAACCATGGTGATGTTGGAATGGCTCAGCAGAAAGTGTCAACAGGCGTCCTACGCGGTGAAAGTGGACGCTGACGTGCTGCTCAACACGAACAACCTAATAAAAATGCTTGTGAATCTGAAAAAACTACAACATAACTACATTACCGGCCTAGTTATGTTTGGAAACAGTGTCTTGAGAGATCCATCCAACAAGTTTTATGTCCCTCACGATGTGTATCCTAAATCCAGATATCCTCCGTATCCTCTGGGTATGTGTTATATCTTTTCTATGGACTTGCCAGAGAAGATCCTACAAATATCAATGCATATCAGACCTATTTTTATTGAGGACGCATATCTGGGCATGTGCTTGAAGCGTTTGGGAATTACCCCTAAGAAACCACCAAATATCGGGCAGTTTGTAGTCAGACCACCGCCACAATTCAATCGCTGTTACTATTCTAAACTGATAGCAATACTTACAGAAAGCCTGACTCAGCTGATTTCCTTTTGGATGGATATCCACTCATCCAGCAAACCTTGCTGAGAATGCAAAATATATACATAAATGTTCAGTTTAATTAATTTGACAAAAGCAACCTGTTTGTTTTACCTGATAGCTGTGTGTGTGCGCTTGTGACAATTGTTTGATACATTTGCATCCTGAATGATACACTGTCTCTATGAATTTGTAATGTAAAACAATGCTGTCTTTACAACATCTTATGTAAATAAACATGATTTCATTCAGGACTTTTTTTTAAGTGCATAAAAATATATATGTTCGAAATGTAAATATGCCAATTTCTTCTTCTAGAATATAAATAAAATAAAATAAAAATAAATAAAAACAGCAAGACCTGTAAAGACTTCATTAAAGTAATCCATGTGACTCCAGTGGTTTAACCTCCATTTTATGTGCAAATAACATAGTTTACCACTTCATTCACGCAACGTCTGCTCTTGCATCAACACAACACGTATGCGTCGTGATGTTTTCATGAATGTGCATTGGAGATTAATATTTTGTAAATGTGGTAAATTATGTTTTTTGTGCAAACAAACCACTCGCGTCACATTGAGGTTAAAGCACTGGAGTCACATTAATGATGTCTTTACTACCTTTCTGGGGCTTGAAAGTGGTAGTTGCGTAAACTGTCAATGGAGGGACATTAAAATGATTTTCATTTGTGGTCCGAAGATGAACAAAAGTCTTACGGGTTTGAAACGACATTAAGGTGAGTAATTAATGAATTTTCATTTTTGAGTGAACTAACCCTTCAACTTGGTTAAGCCTGATATATGAAATAATAGTCAGGGAAAATGTAATCATTTGAAATAGTACAGTTTATTAAACCTGTAAACACTCACATGTCTGGTTCACTATCCTTGTAGGGACTCTCCATAGATGTAATGGTTACTGTACAAAGTGTATAGTCTATCCCCTAAAGGGGGTCGCACACCGGACGCGAAGCTCAGCGCCGCGCCACGTCTTTAAAATTCCAATGCATTAGCTGTGTCTGAAACCGCTCCCTATCCACTATATAGTCCACTATATCGGGTGTCGGCCATTTTGTAGTGGTGTCCGAATTCTGAGTGAACGACTTCATTCCCTACATTCGTTCACTACTTTATACCCACAATTCTCTCTGATTTCGAGTGTACATTCGATGTACACTTGCTGAAGCACTATTTCCCAAAATCCAATTTTTTTAACCTTTTTTTTTTTTTTTTTTTTTTTAAATTAATCACTACTTGAATAAAACCTACTAAAATGTAGGGGGACATTATTATATAGATGAATTAAAAAAAAAAAATGAAATTATATGAATAAAAATATTTTTTTATTAAAATATTATGTAGGCATTAATTCAATTTAATGTGTTTTACTAACAGCAATGTGTTTTAATAATTTGTGGAACTGTTAACTCATTAAACTTTAAAATATGATAATTTAGTGGATGATTTAAAAAAATCGTTAATCATAGGTAGCGTATTCAAATCATAACGGTCGCCTGAGGGCGCTCAAATACCACGTAATCTGTGAGCGTGAGAGTTTCTAACAACTTTATTAAAAACATGAAATTATGTACACTTGTTAATGTGTTTATTTTTGTTTGCAGTATTTTATTAAATGATTATGAACACATTAAGCATGACAAAAAAATTATACAATCGATTAAACTAAGCTGGCACAGAGGCATATATGATTACAAAATGAAGTCATTATGATTGTTATCGTTATTAACATTGTTTTATAATGTAAATAACATGTAGGATAAAATAGTTTTATCGCGTGTCGAGCCGTTTCTGAGACAGATATCTCCGATGCACAGTGTATATGTCAGCGTCCGAATTCACTTACTTCATTTCGTTCACTCCATACAGATATAGTGCACTCAAATGCCATACACTATATAGGGATTAGTGAATGAGTGAACGAGTGAGCGGTTTCGGACACAGCTATTGTTTTCTATGAGAGTACGCACATCGGCGTCGACGTTCGGCGCCTGTCCGCGGCGCCAGCAACGACTCAGGAAGTTGTTTAAAATCCTGCCACGCCACAGAGCGCCATGTACATTGTTTTACATTAAATGTATTATATTTCTCTCAAATCGTCGTTAAAGGTGCCCTAGATTGTTTTTTTTACAAGATGTAATATAAGTCTAAGGTGTCCCCTGAATGTGTCTGTGAAGTTTCAGCTCAAAATACCCCATAGATTGTTTTTAATTAATTTTTTTAACTGCCTATTTTGGGGCATCATTAACTATGCACTGATTTTTTCAGCACGGCCCCTTTAAGAGATGCGCTTCCTCTGCCACACGAGCTGTCGACTATATTACAGCGCATTTACAAAGTTCACACAGCTAATATAACCCTCAAATGGATCTTTACAAGATGTTCGTCATGCATGCTGTATGCATGCTTCGAATTATGTGAGTAAAGTATTTATTTAGATGGTTACGTTTGATTCTGTGTGAGTTTGAAGCTATATGCTCTGTGGCTAAAGCTAACATTACACACTGTTGGAGAGATTTATAAAGAATGAAGTTGTGTTTATGCATTATACAGACTGCAAGTGTTTAAAAATGAAAATAGCGACGGCTCTTGTCTCCGTAAATACAGTAATAAATGATGGTAACTTTAACCACATTTAACAGTACATTAGCAACATGCTAATGAAACATTTAGAAAGACAATTTACAAATATCACTAAAAATATCATGATATCATGGATCATGTCAGTTATTATTGCTCCATCTGCCATTTTTCGCTGTTGTTCTTGCTTGCTTACCTTGTCTGTGCACAGATCCAGCCGTTAATACTGCCTTTCCTTGTCTAATGCGTCGAATGGGCTGGCATTATGCAAATATTGGGGTCATACATATTAATGATCCCGACTGTTACGTAACAGTCGGTGTTATGTTGAGATCCCAGTGTTTTCCGGAAGTCTTTTAAACAAATGAGATTTACATAAGAAGGAGGAAACAATGGGGTTTGAAACTCAATGTATGTCTTTTCCATGTACTGAACTCTTGTTATTCAACTATGCCGAGGTAAATTCAAATTCTGATTCGAGGGCACCTTTAATGTACATACTGACTTCACCCTGTGCTGCAAGATACATCAGTTTCACATTCTTAGTTTAACAGCTTGAATAAAGTCTAACAATGTATAATAAACGTAGCATTTTCTTTCCTTTTGCTTTGTTGTGCCATTTTCCATGTACACTAACCTCAGTGCGAAATATTAAAGCATAGGCATGTAACGTTTCCCTGTTGACGTAAAACACTCCCATTGTGCAGCTCTTCTATCAGGAGTCGAGTCAAAATTGAGCTCGCACGTATATAATGTGCGCGGCCGGTGTGCGATACCTGAGTTGTCAGAGACGCGACGCTGTGCGGCGCCGAGCTTCGCTTACGGTGTGCGACCCCCTTGACCCTACACCTAAACATCTATGAAACATACCCATGACAGAAAAATTTTTGCATCTTTACATTTTCGAAAAAAACATAATTTAGTAGCCTATGTTTATTAATCCATTTCCCCCATGGGGACTGCTGACTGGTCCCCACAATAGGTGATTTCAACTATCTTTATGGGGACCATTTGGCCATAATGTAATATAAACCTGTACACACACACACACACACACACACACACACACACACACAGAGGAACAACATACTACCTTTAGAGTCAGAACAGAAACTTGACATGGGTTTTCTATCAGCTATTGCTCTAAAGCCTCTAGAAGGCAGCAGAGCTCTGCTAAACAAACAGGACTTTATCTAATCTCTTTAAGTGGTTGTTGATAATGAAAATAAATATTTACTGACAACTCTGATTATTCTGTTAAGATTGCGCTAATAATGATGAACATAATTTGATGCTCAAATATCATTTCAAATACCATACTAGCCTACAGTGAAATGAAAAGGAGACTGAGGTGGAAGAGATATTCGATCGCGGGTGTGGCTATAGGGTGAGGAGACAGACACCTGTTGTGTGGATTTAAACAGATAGAGGCTCCTGTTTGCTGACATAAAAATCGATTGGTATACTTTATTGGATGTTTATGTTGATGTGCTATTGTGTTGTCGAAACGGCAGGGGAGTGAAACGCATCCCTCAGGTATCATACGTGATTCAGAGCTGTTCGCCAGGTGTTACTGCCGCCACCGCAGCTGATGTAAGCAGGTAAGTTTCGAGAGTTTGATTCATATGCACTTTGTCGTAGGCCTACTTTACAGTGTGCATTAGTAGTGAACAAACATGTGGTCTGGCTTTAGTAGCGGGCTTTAGCAGCGCTTTGAACTAATATTGAACTAAAAAATGTGAGAATTTACGGGAAAATGGCGGATTTTGCGGATATGTACTAACCTACGTCAGAATTCTGGTCAAAATACGAAAAAGTCTTAATTCTAAGTTAGTTCACATGGTTAATTCCATGTGTAATGTGTAATTTGCTCTTAAAAATGTCTTGTTTGCTTATTGTATTGACCCGTTCATACTACTACTAGCCTACTACTGCTAATAATAACCATTTAAGAATCCAGGAAATAAGACAGCAATTAGGGAAGATGTTAAATCAGTCTAAAAAGATAAATTAATATATTTTATTAAGAAATTTACTTTTTTGTGTTATGCATTTGTTCTTCTAAATACGTTGTTTATTTGTAAAAGATCAATATATCAACAGGTGAAATGTTCACTTTTTCGTAAAGGCATGAAATTTGGTACACTTGAACAGTTTGGGGCCCTGAACATTTTCAGAAATAGAGCCATCACAAAAACGTGGCAACCATTTTACTTTCCGCCATAACTAAATTATGTATTTTGTATCATATGTTCTGAATCAAATATTATAACACAGAAAAGGTGATGTATACCCCTATGTTGGTCAAGGATTACAATGATGCCATATAAAACATCATAAACTGTTCAGGTGAATATAGTTAATGGTGAATTCAATGATGTGAGAAGGAAATCCCAGTATCTGAGAACCTACGCTAGACTTTATAATATCATGTGTGTTGAATGCATGTTGTGTAGAGTTTCAAAAGCTTAATCCTTTTGTTAATAAACCCTGACAATACAGTGATTGTAAAGAGTAGAATATTCAATATGACCTTAGCAACATAAAAGAATGTCATACACAAAGATTTACTTAAAAAAAACAGTTTGTTTTGTTGTTGTTGTTGTTGAACCTATTCTTCAGTCTTCTGCACTGTCTCCTCCACAATGACACAGAGTTTAAGGAAGCTTAACCTTAGCTTGCAGTGCTGACCGCCAGCCTTTCTTGCAGCCACAGCTTAAGATTTCAAGGATGGTCTGGCTTGGTTGTGGAAGAGTTGACCACAATGGTCTCCAAATGCTTGGGTCCAACCAACCCCAGTCTGTTGCCACCAGTACATCCTTAGTTGGGGGATTTGGCCTCTGTTGTCATGTAATCTCGATTCCAGTTATCCCATGCTATCTTCGTGCCCCTGATTGCAAATGCAGATACTGTGTCACAGCCAGTGAAGGCACAGAACACAGGAATGGCCTTGGATTTATAACTGCCAGTAGTCTCCACATCCTGATGACATGGGCCTAAAACCAGTACACGACTACCTGCTAATCACCATTGACAACTGGTGTACCATGAGACCGCAAGAAAGTGTTTCACTTTATTTTAAGGTGTCTTCGTTACACTGCAATTATACATTTAAGTACTGAGTAATATTTAGTAACTACATTTACTTACTATAGGGTTAGGATTAAGGTTTGGTTTGGTTTAGGGTTAGTTGCATGTAATTATGCATAATTTATAGTTATTACTGGAGTAACTTCATGTAACATATGTAACAATGACACTGTAAAATAAAGTGTTACCCAAGAAAGTCCTCAGTTTCTGTTATGGCACACTGGCCTGCACAAGAATCAAATCAGATTGCCTCTTGCATACATGAAGAGGCAGATACAAGAATGCTACTCTATGTGGCAGATTCTGCAAGCAAAAGATTTAAAATGATCACCCTGTGCACTGTGGACACAGATGTCGTGGTCCTAGCCATTACATATGTGTCAGAGCTGGACACTGAGGAGATGTGGGTGGCATTCGGGACTGGCAAGAACTTCAGATACATACCTGCCCATGAGACTGCCAAGTCCTGACAAATCCAAGGCCCTTCCTGTGTTCCATGCCCACACTGGCTGTGACACAGCATTTGCAACCACGGGCAAGAAGACAGCAGAGGATACCTGGACTGCAGATGACATGACAACAGAGGCTTTCAATGCCCTGTCAAAGGCTCCAAAAAGCATTCCAGAGGAGGTGATTTCTATTATGAACCACTTCACAGTTCTCCTCTATGATGCACCAGCAGCCAACTCAACATCGATCAAGCTCGTCTTGTGTTGTTCACAAAGAAAGGAAGAAGAGGAATGGAACAAATCCCCTCATCTAATGCCTGGCTCACACTTCAGGGGTTTTAGGCCGATTTATGCCTGATTTATGCCCGATTTTCCCTCCTGAAATAATCTTGTCGAGGACCTCGATCGGCTCCGATGTTTGGCGCAGATTATTTGGTAATGTGAGGCGTTCACAGATTGAATCTTGCGCCTCCCGATCTGCTCTCACACAAATCGGGCCGCCCTGATCATATCAAACACGTTTGATATTTAGGATTTTAAATCGGGAAGATTACGTCAGTTCTTTAACAACAGCCAATGAGAGAAGTGAATGAGAGTGCTTTTGAAATTGCGGCCGCAAAACCAGCTGCTGTATGGGTCCGTTGGACAGTGGAGGCACGCTGAAGTGTTGCAACAACACAACTCCTTGAATAACGCGTCTTCAAAAACATGACACAACCGTACGGACAAAGAGAAAAGCTAAGGAGAAATCGCTTTGGCTTTGAACATACCGGGTGAGTGTAGAAAGCTGCTAGCAAATGTAAACATACCTGTTTATGTCAGCAACAAATATGTTTACATCCGCTTCCCAATGAAATCACATGAGGTGCTCTTCTGGGTATGATAACCTTAATAATATCCTGTAGTGTGTGCTGCACTACAAATTTCAAATCTTGTAGTGTGTGCATGTTTGAGATTTGTGAGAATAAAATCTGTGAAGATTATCCTTATGTGTGTGCTGCAACCAGATTTCATATTTGGTTAGGATTTAAAAACTCCTGTAGTGTGAGCCAGGCATAAGGATGCACTGGTACAGCACCTCAAAAGAGCAGTGTACCAAGGAAGATGTTGTTGGGGACAAACACTTGAGGTGGCACCAAATATGCTATCTCAGTCTGGGTGGACCCAAGTGGAGACCATTGTGGTCAACACTTCCACAGAATTGTTTGGAATTGTTTTGTGCATTCTTGTGATCGTAAATAAATGGAAGCAGCAGGTGCAACTGAAATAGGTATGTGTTTTCTTTTATGTGAAATGGTAAAAACCAGTTTGATTCAGCATGATTGATGTGAACTCCTAACACAAATGAATAAATTACTGTTACCGTGACATTTTTTTTATTGTAAAACATTGGTCAAATATTGATGTTGGAATCTAAAGTCTTTAAGTAAAGGTGAAACGTTCACTTCTGTCATGATGATTTTGCGATCTAGCTAGTTTTCAGTCAGCTGGTGAAATGGTTCTAGGTTCTCAGAAACTGCGATTTCCTTCTCACATCACTGAATTCACCATTAACTATTCACCTGAAAAGTTTATGATGTTTTATATCATTGTAATCCTTGACCATCAAAACATAGGGGTAGACATCCCCTTTTATGTGTTATCATGTTTGATTCAAAAGATATGATTCAAAATACATAATTTGGTTATGGCGGAAAGTAAAATGGTCGCCATGGCGACCATGAGGCATTTTTGTGATGGCTCCATTTCTGAAAATGTTCAGGGCCCCAAACTGTACAAGTTTACCAAATTTCATGGTTTCATGAAAAAATCACATATCACCTGGACTACAACTAATATTTAAAAGTACTAAATGTCCCACTTTGACAGTTAGGTTATAGGTCCTAATTTGCATGAAATGCTTGTGTTTTGAGGAAATGCTTGTGTTTATTTTTATAAAGAAAATGAACCTGTGGGTGTGTTCAGTACTCGCTGTGTGTGTGTGTGTGTGTGTGTGTGTGTGTCTCACACATTTCACTTTCTTTCACATAAAGCAACAAAGATGTCTAAAGTAAGATTTTAGTTTTCAGTATTTTAGTCAAATTTGAATGATTCTGCCATCTTTCTAAAGTGATTTTTACAGCCCCATTTTTACACACAATAGTGGATTTCTATATTGAAACAGAAAAAAATATTAACAAAATCAAAAATTTGAGCTGGGGAAGTTTCTGAAATTTGGTTGATTTGACACAGAATAACCCTGTATGAGAAAATGTCTCACTTTACCTGTATTCACCCCATAGATCTTATTTGAAGCAGCACCATGACAGGTATGAAGGCGATAGACTTAGTGTGTTTTCAATGGTATCCCCTGTGTAAAGCTGTATAAATTTCCTAGATCACTTACAATTTTCCACAGCTCACATTGTCTGGAGTTTTTTCTCTACTGAAATTTCTTGGAAATATATTTTTGGAGTGTTTCGTCTGCAGAACAATCCTAAAAACACATTAACAGTACAACCCACTGAAGAGATGTATGTCTATCCTTCACATTCTCGCTTTCATTCAAAGATGGCGCTGCTGTGAATAAGGTCTATGTCGTCATACTCGAAACCTTGAGTTTTTAATGAGAGGAATTGAATTTCAGCCATCATCTCACATGCAGGAGTAAGTTTACTGCTTAACACCTTGCAGTCTTTTGTCTACCTTCAGAAGATAAAGTATGGGGGTGTGACGCCTGCAGACCCTCATGACTATGTGTCGAGGTCAGTTAGTTTCTTAAAATATCAGATAATTTGACATTTCTATGACAAGGCAAGGTTAGTTCAGGTTGTAAAATATCATGTGGCACTTCCCTAAAATTTTAAAATATGACCCAGTCTCTTTTTGTGCTCTTTCAGCTGTGCCTCGTTCACTCAGATGTCCTATAAGAAGTCTTTACTGGTTTGTCTCCTGGTTTCAGGAGTTTCTTTACTGCTCTATCTCACTTGTAGCCCAAAGTGGTTACAAGTGGTAAAAGAACCAAAAATGTACTCTGTTGCGAAAAGTCCAAGTACAGAAGAACCAACTGAGGAACTTTTTCAGGAAGAACCAGGGATGTACTATGTTGCTTACCCCAGAAAATACAAATTCATCATCGATCAGCCACAGATATGTGAACAACAAAAGCCCTATTTGGTGGTTATTGTCCCCGTGCCCCCTTGGGATGTTGACGCACGCAATGGCATCAGGAAAACGTGGGGTGAACAAAAGGTTTTTGGTGACAAGGTGGTGCTGGTTCTGTTTCTTGTGGGCTTACACAGTGGAAACGATAAAGAAATGCTGCAGAAGCGACTCCAGAATGAGAGCCAACAATACAAAGACCTTCTGCAGAGCAACTTTAAGGATTCCTACAGGAATCTGACCATTAAAACCATGGTGATGATGGAATGGCTCAGCAAAAAGTGTCAACAGGCAACCTACGCGATGAAAGTGGACGCTGACGTGCTGCTCAACATGAACAACCTAATAAATATGCTTGTGAGTCTCAACACAATACAAGGCAACTATATGACTGGGTTAGTGTGGTACGAAAGCCCTGTCATACGAGACCCGTCCAACAAGTTTTTCCTGCCATACGACGTGTACTCCAAAAATACATATCCTCCATATCCTCTGGGCATGTGTTACATTATTTCAATGGACCTCCCACAAAAGTTCCTACAGGAATCAAGGCAAATTAAGCCCATATATATTGAGGATGCATATCTTGGAATGTGTTTGGAGCGTTTGGGTATCGTCCCTATCAAACCACCCAATATGGAACAGTTTGTGGTGAATCCACCGCAGTACAATCGTTGTTACTATTCTGGACTGATAGCAGTACTTACAGCAAACACAAATCAGATGACTTCTTATTGGTTAGATATTCATTCATCCAGTCAACCATGCTGAGGTGGAAACATCCCAACCAATAGAATATTCCGCAATAAAAGACTTGTTAACTTGGTGTACGGGTTCACTTTACATCAGTTTACAAAATTAAATCATTCCTTTTGTGTGTGTGTCTATGTAAACATTTTTATTTGTTTCAAGTGAAACCATTTGCATCATGAACATATCCTGCTCAGGAACAATGACACAAGTATTACATATAAAAACATGTAAAAGGATTTCCTTCAAAGAAATAAGTGTATTTTCAACCTCACCCATGTCAATGTCATGTCAAAATAAATTACTCTTAATATGTCTGTTTAACATTTGAGTTTTTTGTTTGTTTGTAATTCCCATTATTCTCAATGGTAATGTTAGTAGATTTGCATTCCTGTAATACAATAATTTTTACTTAAGTAAAAAATTATGTAATTTTATTTAAATCAGCATTAACTGAAAACTGTAAAACATTTTTTTCAATATTCTAGACTCATTCTTCATTTGTAAAAACAAACAAAAAAACTATTTCTTGTAAACTCTAGTTTACAGTAATGCACTTTACAATGGAGGTCTATCTCGCAATTGAAAGCACTAGAATAAATGTTAATAAGATTAAACTAAATCACTATTAATGAGCTTGTCGAACAAGAACAAATGTAGAGCCCGACTTGATTGTGTCTAATTGTTTGGAATTGATCGAATGATTGTGGTTTGCTGTTAGTCAGTCTCATGTGAGTGAGAGGTTGTCCCGCCCACACGGCAGTAAACACGTCATCAGGGATGAGATAGTAGGCTTGTTTGACTTCATGCGGCGCTGCAAATATCGGCTGCCGCCTGACTAAACCAATGCATTCTGGTTAGAAAATATGTCCGACTTTGATCGGCGCTGCAGCCGCCTTATGATCACATGTACCATCAAAGTACCAAGAGAGCACAATGAGACCAGCCGCCTACATCAGGCACTGCAGTTGCCTTGATGACGACAAACTTTATTCTCATTGGTCGGATTCTGTGATGACAAGGATGACGTGTGTTGTGTGTTTTTTCTTAGATAAGTTCATGTATTTAAGCAATCATGATATTGAATATCTGATATTCAAAACATGGGAATTTCAATCGCATCCACTTCTTTGGCTACAATCAACGCAAAAATCGCGCAGTCTACCATGAATGACATTGGTTCAGCACACTACGGAAATCATGAAGTGTCCGACCTGACGGTCGTCTCTGTACTCCTCCTCCACCTGCAACCGGGAGATCTCGCCAGACGGTGACGGGCTAATGTAGTTCATCTCGATCAAGCCTAGTGTGTCCGACTTCTCCTGCGACTGGATGTAACTGATAGGCGAAAGTTGCCATTTGCAGTCGGGACGAGCTGAAAACAGAGACGTGAAGTCGAACACTTTCTGCTTCTCGTAGTGACGCTTGTGTGGTGTTTGCATACTTTATCAAAGATGAAGTTAATTAAATGCAATATTTGTCAAATACACAGATGTCAAAGGGTTAGTTCACCCAAAAATGAAAATTCTGTCATTTATTACTCACCCTCATGTCGTTCTACATCCGTAAGACCTTCGTTCGGAACACAAATTAAGATATTGTTGATGAAATCCGATGGCTCAGTGAGGCCTCTATTGAGAGCAAAGCCAATGAAACTCTCAAGGTCCATAAAGGTACTAAAAACATATTTAAAACAGTTCATGTAAGTTCGGTGGTTAATATTATAAAGCGACAAAAATACTTTTGTGCGCCAAAAAAAACAAAATAACTTTTCTTTCTACAATATCTATGGGCCGATTTCAAAACACTGCTTCGGAGCTTTACGAATCGAATCAGTGAATCGGAGCGTCAAAGTTACATGATTTCAGCAGTTTAGCAGTTTGATAGGAGATCCGAATCACTGATTCGAAACAAAAGATTCATAAAGCTCAGAAGCTTCATGAAGCAGTGTTTTGAAATCGGCCCATATAGATATTGTTGATAATTTGTTATTTATTTATTTAATTTTTTTGGCACACAAAAAGTATTCTTATTGCTTTATAATGTTAAAATAGAACCACTGAACTCACATGAACTGTTTCAAATATGCTTTTAGTACCTTTATGGACCTTGAGAATTTGAATGGCTTTGCTCTCAATAGAGGCGTCACTGAGCCATCAGATTTCATCAACAATATCTTAATTTGTTTTCCGAAGATAAACGAAGATCTTATGGCTGTAGAACGACATGAGGGTGAGTAATAAATGACATTATTTTCATTTTTGGGTGAACTAACCCTTTAATACTTCATGTACTGCTTAATACAGCATCTGTTTGCACAAGAATAAAGTACAACATAAGCTTATACTATTTAAATATCATTAATGTGGGGTCTATGTTTTTTATTAGTTTTATTTTGATAAACATGACGCAATGTTATATTGTGTCTACATGAAAAGAGTTTTTACTACTAATAAAATACAGATTTATGAGCATTAATGGAAATGAAGGTGTCATGAAACACGAAAACCATAATTATAAACTCTGCAATATTCCATCAAAAATGAGAATTGTCAATTTCGATTTCATGGTAACTTTAAATATGAAGTATTAACTTACATGATAAAATCTTTTTCTGAACAATCGCTGTCTGAATAGCCTGTGCTAATTTGAATTTCCTTCAACTCATGGAAACTCCCACTGTATTTATATAACCAGACATTTATCTACCTAGAAAAGCTGATTTAGTAAAAATATTTTTACTAAATAATTAAACCTTTAGAAAATATGACCTTCAAGATGTTTTAAACTACTTAAAGTACTTCATGGCCATCATTTAATTGATGAAGAAACTAAATGTTTGCTATCTGGACTGTTTGATTCTGATCAGTCTGATTTAATTTTCCACCGCGTTTCAGGTTTGTATGCATCACGTTTTAGGTTTAGGTTTAGGTTTATGTTTTTCTGTCTTTTATTTTGTAGATTTCATAATCATGGTTACTGTTTGTTATGTGATTCCCTTATCCCGTTTTGTGATCCTGTCATGTCATATTCCAATTGGTTCCTATTGTCTTATGCGTCACGTTTTGATTGGTTGATTGTTTGTGTTCAGTTTTTTCTTATCTCGTTAGTTCTTGTGTATATATAGCTCTCATGTTACCATTGTCTTATGTCTAGCTTTGTTTTGTGTAACTGCCGTTTAGTTTGTTTTCTTGTTCATGCTCAAGCCGAGTTTCAGGTTTGCTCAGGTCATTGCTTAGTTCTGTTTATTTTGTATCTGTTCACGTTTTAAATAAACCGCACACGGGTTCTCAACTACAACTCGCCTCCAGTGGACTTGTTAGAGTATGTTAGTAAATTGTTATCAGTTCAATTATTCATGGAAATATCAAATAATTAATGAGAATGGTTTGGCCTGGCGGTGGTGTTTAAACATTGTAATGTCTAAATGTCTGTTACTGTCAACAGGTAAAAGGGAATTACCTCTTTGTGAGAGCAGCTACAAAGCAAACACTCCTGAACTAGTTTTGTAAGAAAGACCGGTCACCAGACCTGGAACATTATGATCTGAATTTAATAATGACGCTTTGAATGCTAGGTAAAGTCCTCTGCGTAGCTCGCAGACTTGAGGGCTCAGCCAAAGAATACACTAACAAGGAGCGAAACTCAATAGAACATTCCATTGCAACACCGGCGCCCAGCAGCAGCCCTGCGTTTCCGCCATTTTGTGGTAAAAGCGAGTCGGCAGTCCACTAATTTCTATGGCAATATCAGATGCTTTGTTTAAAAAAAATGTATTTTAAAGCTAAAATCCAACCTGAATGACAACACGATAAAATACTATCACTAGTGATCATCAAATCTTTTTAACAGTTTATTTTACAGACTTTGTGTTTAAGTCTTCCACTTTTTTCACAAAACCTTTGCTCTTTAGAAACCCAGTCAGTTTGGGTTACAATTCTTTAAAAGATCTAGTATTAGCATTATAAACACTGAAATAATACCAACATATGAAATTAAATTAAGGACATGCCTTCTAAGTAAAAGAGCCAATCGCAAGTCATTTCGTCTCTGAAGCTGCCGTTAGAGGCTCCGGTTCCCATAAAACCGGAGACTCCAGCATAGGACTGTGTTCCACTTTGTGAAGTGGAGGAGGGAAGTTTATATGGACAGACCCTCGCTCCCTCGATTTTGACACAGGGAGCGAATCTACTTCATATGTACACTTAAGGCAGCTCCATAACCCACAATGCAACACAATCGTGATGTCACCGCATATCGTGTTTAATTTACCCACCACGAACAACTCTATGATATATTAATCATATCATGCCTCTGTTTAAAGCCTGTGCAGACCTCTAATCAGATCTCATCTGCTGCCCTCTGCAGGTCATTATGATAGTTCTGAGTGGCGTCTCACCTATGGAAGCTTATGTGTAGCAAAGGTGCGTTCACGCGGCCTCGTAATTCCTGTAGTTACGAGATTCTAGCTTGTAAAAAGCATTCACGTCCTCGTAGAGCTCGTAATTACAGTTTGTAAGCTGGGAGTTTTCTGAAAGCTCCCACATGTACCACGTGGCCGCTGTACCACCTACCGCTGTAGATTCATTTAGGCGTTGATAGTGGTGCCATGGAAACGCATAATTCCCAGTCCGAGGACGTGAACAGCTCTGAATATAACGTCACGTGTTGTCATTTCAAGAATCCGGTAAATACGAGGTGACGTGAGTGCAGCACAATGTTCAATTTGGAATGTAATATGCAAAATGGCAATGCAATATGTAAAATGGCAATGCATTTCTGTATTTAAATTTACATTTTCTATACGCAATGTTTGGACCAAAATGATAATTCAAATTCAATAATATAATTTACATTTGCCATTTCCTACACTACTGTTAACATATAATTTAAACATATATTTTAATGCTTTATAAGTTGCAAAATTAAAATGAAAATTTATTACAGAAATTATTATATATGTTTAACACGTTCAAGCAAAAATTTTCGCAAAATGTTATTTTTCTTAATTGCATTTTCATTAAATGTCCCGCAATGAATGTAGCAAAATTCAATGTGGATTTGAAAATGCATTTCGAGCCGATCACATCCCCGCCCCGCCCTGTCAATCACTGCGTCAAGGCGGGGCCAGGTGTTGGAAACATGGCGGCAGCAGAGCTATGAAGAGCGAGGCATAAACTGGCAGATGAAGCTGAGCAAGCTTCATATAGCCTAATCCTGAAAATAGTATATGTTTGAAAAAAATATATAACTTATTTGGTGATATTTTAGATGCAAATGTCATGTTGGTTAACACGGACAAGTGAAATTGGCTATGTAATAATGACAAATGATTAAAAATAGTATGCTAATCTTCAAAAAAAAAAAGCATTTTATCATATATCATGTTAAAAAGAACACTTGAATTAATAATTTTAAGCTTTGGAAACTGACTTTGGGACATTTTTTGTGCCTTATGCATCTGATCAAACGTTGTGGACCCAAATCACCCGTTTCGTAGAATGACTCACAAATCAAATTGCATGGCTGACCAAATGAATGTTAACTGACTACAACACACTGCACAAAACCATGCAGCACCAAAAGCCGCGTTAATGGTAAGTAAGTAGTGTTCATTTTATTTATGTATATTGATACACCGTTTACTATTTGATGAAACTATCATTAATGAAGCCCAAGTGCCACCTACAGGCCGATTATGTGAAGTGTATGCTGGCGAAATAGTGACGTGAAAGGACTTTATTATATTACCATTTTTGTACCATAATTATGCAGCATGAAAAACAGTCAATTAATCTCATCCTGCATTTATTTGATCAAAAACAGCAATAGTGTGAAATATTGTTACAATTTAAAATAATGGTTTTCTATTTTAATATACTTTAAATATAATTTATGCTGTTCTTGTTTAACGTTTTATGCATCAAGGAGTCAACTATGTAAACAGCACTACACAATATATTACCTGCAAAAGCCTGTAACTTGCTCAAAATCCCTAGTTCATTTCTCAAAATTAAGTTTTTTTGTTTGTTTGTTTGTTTTTTAAAGAAGTGTATACACTGTAAAAAAGAATTGTTTGTTCAATTTAAGTTACCTGGTTGCCCTAAAATTTTGAGTTCATTGAAATTAAAAATTTGAGTTAATACAATGAAGGCAATTGGTTTAATCAACAGAAACTCAAAATATTATGTTATCTGAACGACATTAATTATTTAAGTTGATTTGACAAAAGAAAAAATGTTGATGATAAATCATGAAAAAATATATTTTTTTACAGTATAGACATACAGAGAGAGAAAGAAAACAATTAAATTAAACCTTAAATTAAACAATTAATTTTTGTCCATTACATTTTCAGAAAAGAAACACACATAACGGTTTGTTTGTATCTAACATATTTTTGTCATCTATCGTACTATCGTTTTATGATACCCTTCTATGAACTGCACAACAAAATAAGCAATAATAAACTAGCTAAACCACCAATAAATGAAATCTATGTACTGCACAGGAACCTATTTATTTATTTATTTAGCATATGAAGATGGTGATCAGTTTGATGCAGGTCTGATTCCTCCCAGTGGTCCAGAATCTGCTAATTTTCCTCAAAGCATGGAAAAATTCAGCCACTAGAGGGAGACAAAATACATTTTTACAGTCAAACGACTGGGAACGAAGGAAGAGCAAAGCATAATTTTCCAATGGTTGCTGCAGCATATTATATGTATACTGGGCTCAGTATGCACATTAACAGTATGGTGCATTGAATAGAAAGATGGAATAATGTATCTCATGATGGAATGCGCTCAACTTGACCTTCCATTTCTACACTCTTAAGCCCTAATCACACCAAGAATGATAACTACAATGATAACTATATCAGCATCATTAAATATCATTAAAGGTGTACATTTTATGAGGATCTATTGACAAAAATGCAATATGATATACATAACTGTGGTGTATAAAGACCTTACATAATGAACCGTTATGTTTTTATTACCTTAGAATGAGCCATTTGTATCTACATACACCGCAGATCCCCTTACATGTTGAGTCGCCATTTTGCGCCGGCATGTTTCTACAGTAGCCCTAAATGGACAAACTGATCTACAGAGCACGTTTACTTGACTGACTACTCTCTGCTGTCTCAGACGACAATGGTTTTGTCCTTTGTTGGCCACCATAGCTTCTCTATATTGCAATTCACAATCTCACCGCTAGATGCCGCTAAAATTTACACACTGCCCCTTTAAAGCAGGATGGATTCTAATTGGCTGTCAATGTTTTTATCACTCATTAGCTGTAAAAAAAAAAGTTCTGAAAGGGATTCCAACGATATTTTTTCTCTGTGCTCTTATCGTTACAGTTGTTGTGTGGACTCTGCTATTCTTTTATATTTAGAATGATTTTTAGAACTATAACTATATAATAATTATTGTTATAGTTATCGTCCTTGGTGTGAAAGAAGAAAAGGTTCTATATAGAACCTTATCGGGTTCTGTCAGGCGCTTCATATATAGATCCTTTTAGGGGTTCCATCATGGTATCATTGTATAGATTTAGTTTTAATTAATTAATTTTTTATTTTGATTAAATTGTATTAATTAAGCCGCTCGTAAAGTATTATTCAATCATTTAAGACATTTCTCCTTGTAAAGAACCTTTTTGGCATAAAGGGTCAAGAACCCTAGGGTTGAACCTTCTTTTCTAAGAATAGTGTGGTGAATCAGATTTGCAGTAATAAAGTAATAGTCATTTTTGACTATTTTTGAGATAATTTGGTGGAATAAAATTTTCACAAAGTACAATTCAAAAATGGAAATGGAAACAAAAAAGTTTTCCTTCATAAACATGCCATGATTCAAGATCAATCTAGAAGCTTCACTGTTGGTCACATGACTAACATTCTCACTAAGACACTAACCTCCGCCATGTTCAGCTCTACTGTGCCATTCTTGTCCTTGTCCAGCATGTTAAATGTTTCTGCAAATGAGAATTTAGATATGTAAATGCACAATTTACATATCAGTCTTTATTCAAATAGCGCTCTTTTTTCGGACACTTACTGAACATGCATTCAAGACGCATAATACAGCCCACGAAGTTGTCAAAGTCGATGGTGAGATTGGAGTCGCTGTAGCGTGCTACCAGGATCTGGTGTAGAGGGTTGCTCAGAGAGAAGCCTGTTAAAAATAAATAAATAAATAAATAAAAAATACATGTGGGTGATTAAATGATAACAGAATTACATTTTTGTTTAAACTGTACTTTTAAGATCATCTGACCTGCTTTCTCTACTGCTTCTCTCATCTCCATAGAGCTCATTGTGCCTGACTTGTCCTTATCAATTTTACAGTAGATGTCCTGACAGAACACAAACACAGACGGACTGCAATGTTATGACATTTTATAACTATCTACCACATTTGAAGTTGGATTGTACAAATTATGAAAATGATAGAAGCATGAAAACATACCAGGTACATCTCAATTTTAGTCCAGAGAATCTTAAATTCAACCAGGCCCAGTTTGCCACTGCCGTCTTTCTGAGACATCAATAAAGGAAAGAATAGAATAGAATAGACAAAGCTAGAGCAGAATAGAGTAGAAATACATAGTTTAAATGTCCTTTGAGTCACCTGGTCACATCTTGTGTATTTCTTCAAAAGGATACATCCAGTAGGTTGACCATGTTGCGGCTAGTGTCCAAACTAAATCCATCAGTTCTAATATCTTTGCCTTTTAAAAAAAAGTTATTATAAAAGGTTAATAATGAAAAAAAAAAGATTATATATATATATATATATATATCAGTAATAATAGTTCAGTCATGAAACTCAGGTTGGGCGCAGGTTGATAGGTTGTTTACATACAATCTGCAAGCAATCACATCATTACTGTGTGGCACAAGCTGATTGGCTGATCCTGCAGCCAGTGAGATTGCTTCCTCAACATTTACTGGTTCAGTGTTTGCTGTGAGCTAGTCCTGCAGCGCTATCAGAGTTCCTCTGAAACCCTCCACCTCCCCCAGCTCCACCTGCCTAGATCTGCTACAGGATTTATGTCTATTCATGCAGCAGCAGCAATTTTACATAAATTATTATTTACTTACATTTATTGTTATAAATTGTTATATTTATTGATTTTTTTATTCATAATATCTCTAAAATATTATTTAATTAATTATTTACTATATATTTTAAAAATGTAATCTGTATCTGATATAAAAGCATGTAAAAATGGCCCACTTACGTTTAGATATCACTTTGTTCAGGATATTTTGCAGTTCAAATGGTGAGATCTCACAGTCCTTGTGGGAGGAAATGTGATTGCATATGGTTTATTAAAATTAATATGAACAAAAATAGCATAATTAAATCATTATCCTGTAATACTCACGGCCCCAGCAAGCTGTCCAAACAGACTCTTAAACCGACTATCAATATCACTCTCTTTCACATCAATCTGAAAGATTAAAATTGAAATAATGCATGTTTATGTCATAATACAGTATTATATTCATATTGGACATGGTGGAGAAATATACCTCTGGAACATTGCACTTGACAGGGTCATCAAGCTCTCTAAAAAAACAAACACATTTCAGTGAGGAGACATAAACTTCTCATTAGGACTAATCTACTTATTGTGGGCCAGAATCTGTCCAGGAACTCACTGGAACTCTGCTTGTTTCTCAGAGAAGATGCGCACGCAGAAGTCTCCATCTTTGTTGGGCTCAAAGGTGGATGGCACGATGAGATACTCGCCGGGGGGCAGACAGAATCGAGAGCACACCTCCCGCAGGTTGATGAAGGTCTCGGAGCGGGCCGCTGAGGCATGTCGCACGAAGAAGTTACGATCCAGATGGACGTTCCTCTTCCCAACAAACTACAACAGAACGTTTCAATAGGAATTTGATTATTGGTGTTAATTTTGAGGTGAAATATCTCTTTAAGAGGATCAGATGAAGACACTAGTGGAATTTGTAATGTATTTCTGGACATTTTGTGCTTTAGTATGAGCAGTCCATACCTCTTGAGGAACCTGTGGATGACAAAAAAAGAGAGATATAGATATTTATCATTTATTTTATGTTTGTAAAATAATTCTTATCACTTCTGACATTTCTTGGCCAGAATAAGATTATGAAAATCAGAAGTCTGGCTGTGTGAGTGTACTTCAAGCTGCTCACCTCGTAGATGGCGAAGCCAATAGTGTGCATGTCCTCTCCGACCTTTCTCATTTTGCGACGGTTCTTCTGGATCAGACCCACAACGAAGCTGCATCCCACTTCATTATCAGCTGGATCGTCATCCTCCTCCTCCAGCTTGATCAAAAACTGAGGGTTCATCCAGAACGAGTCTGCCGGGAACAAAACGAAGGGCAAACAATATGGCTTTTGTTTTTTGTTTTTTGTTTACTATCCTTTTGTTGGTAACACTTTATTTTACAGTGTCCTTGTTACATATGTTACATGTACTTACCATAGTAATAACAGTAAATTATGCATAATTACATGCAACTAACTCTCAACCAAACCCTTATCCTACCCTAACCCTATAATAAGTACATGCTGTTAAATAATATTACTCTGTACTTAAATATATAACTACACGGTAACAATAACACCTTAAAATAAAATGTAACCCTTTTGTTTTGTATTGTTGTTTTTGTTTAGTATACTTCTGTTTTGTTTTGTGCTGTTGTTTCTGTTTAATATACTTGTTTTGTTTTGTGCTGTTGTTTTTGTTTAGTTGACTTCTGTTTTGTATTTGTCAGTGTTCTGTGTATGTTTCCCCTGTGTTCTTTTGTTCAGTTTTCCCTCCACTAGTTTGTTCCCTTGGTTTCCCTGATTTGAGTTCATTAGTCCCAGGTGTGTCCTATTAATTAGCCTTGTTTGCCCCTTTGTTTGACTTGTATATATATTCCCCGTGTTCTCCGTCAGTCTCGGTCGGTTCTCGTCTCTGTTATACGTCATTGTTTCACGTTGTTGTTTTACGTCTGTGTTGTGCCTTATGTATTGATCTCTTACGTTTGCCATTAAAGTCCTTGTCTTTGAATCTCCATCATCCACGTGTGTTTCCCACAACCATGCAGGGTGACAGTTTTTTGCTGTTGTTTTTGTTTAGTATACTTATGTTTTGTTTTGTGCTGTTGATTTTGTTTAGTATACTTTTGTTTTGTGCTGTTGCTTTTGTTTGGTGTTTTTATTTTTATCTTTGTTTAGTATTTTTATTTTTATTTTTTGCTTTTAGATGATATTTAATATTTTCTTTGTAAAATATTTACTTTATATTAAAGAAAAATGATTATATTAATTTAATTACTTGGAAAGTTCCTGCAGCCTCCAGCAGTAGATCCACTCCTCCAGTTGCCATCAAACTTGGACAGTGCCCACTTATTGACGCTTTCATCTGTGAGAGCATCAGGGGTCAGATTACAGATCTCCACCCGTGAGTAATGACGCAGGAAATCAGAGTATGACATCCTGGGATACAGAGAAATATTCTGTCAGTGATCTTAGAATGCAAAACACCTTAACTAAAATGTACTAAAAAATGCTAAATTAAAATGTAGAAAAAATGTATAAATAAAACATTTGCAGATTACCAGAACTCTCCATCTTCTGCTTTGGAATTCAGTTTCTCACGGTCACTGTCACTGATCTGACGCCATTCTGTAGACCTACAGAACAATCACATGACATTCAGTGAATTTATGGGTTATTATATAGCTAAACTGTTAAATTTGCTGTTCCAGGTTTGGGGGTCTATAAGATTTATTTATTTATTTATTTTCTGAAAAACATCTCTTACTCTCACCAAGACTGCAATATTATTATTGCGATATATATCACGTTTTTTTTGCCCTCGAGTCCGAGTCCGAGTCATTTGATTTTGAGTATCTACCGATACCGAGTCCCGATCCGATACTTCTATAATACATGAAAAAGAATAAAGAAGAGCGAAAAAACAGATCCAGGAACAGTGCTTTTCAGGTTTTTCAGGTATCTAACAGTCGTTTTCACGTACAGAAAATGGATAAAGTAATCAAATATAAAATATCACTGCATATTATATTTACTGTATAAAATAAATAAAGATTAATCATTATTGAAGTTACAAAAACTATTCAGTCAAGAGCAGTGAGTGATTTCTTTGTTATTTGTTATTTGATTTAACATTAAAAGACATGCACGAGCCTGTACATACTCTTACACATGCGCTGTCTTTCTCGACTAATATACGTTCACTTAAGACATAACCGACTATGTTTGCTAGGATACTCGCTAAGACGGGCATGTTGACATAATTTTTGTATGAATTTGTCCGCTGAAGCGCAAGACTTGAAAGAGAACTCAGTATTTGCGCGCTGACTGAAATAAGCGTGTGCGCGCTTCGGATGAGCGCACACAAATCTTCACACAGCGCGTGCGAGTTCTCTTTCGCGTCTTGTTCTTGAAGGTTTAAAACAGCAAGGATTAAATGAGTTAGTTTAAACACAGACAGCAACGTGTGCTGTTCAGGTCTCACCTGTATCAACACCCGGGTGATGACGGCGTAAATGACTGGACATTAGAGCAGACGGCACGCGCAGTTAACAGTTTACAAAGAGTGACTGTTTTGTCCACGCTTTCTGATTATCGTTGTTGTAACGTTTTGCGCATCCATCGACTGAAACATACATTATCTGAACTCTGTCTGTTTTCCACGTTGCTATTTTAAACAAACCATATTAACCAATAGATGCGTCGTCATTCGAGATGGACAGCGGTGCAAGTGCGTATACCGAACCGTAAGTGGAGAACCGTACGGTTCGATTTTTTACTGAGAACCGTTGCACCCCTAATACATAGCCTATATATCCGAGTCCTGATCGGGAGGTAACGTCCGATTCCGATCGAGTCTGAAACCACGTGATCGGGCCCGATTTCCGATCACGTGATCGGATCTGGACATCCACATGATCCTTCAGAAATCAAATATGTTGATTTGCTGCTCAATAAACATTTTTCAAGATTATTTGATGAATAGAAAGTTCAAAAGAACAGCATTTATTTTAAAATATAAAATATCTTCACTGGCAATTGTGATGAATTTAATGCATCCTTGCTTAATTTCTTATATATAAATTACAATATATAATACAACATTATATATATATATATATATATATATATATATATATATATATATTATAATATGAATAGGTTAAGTGTGAATAGGTTAAGCATGTTAAAAATCTGTTGATTTTTTTGTGAAAAGAGGAACAGCTTTATTGCGTTTGTTAGGCGTACACTGCGTGACAAGGAGGATGGGTGGTACTGAACCTGTTCCTCCTACACCTGAGGGCATAAGGGCTTAAACAGAGTTCCCATAGCAACTCAGGTCTCTCTCCCAGACAACATGTTTGATAGGAGCCACAAGTGGGTGTGGTTACATTCTGCAACACCACCTGCGTAACCTCAAACATATCTCAGAATTATAGCTTTAATCAATTTGCAGACATGCGTTTTGAAGCCAAAAATGGCTTACCCACCCATCACTCCAGGGTCCAGTCCATTCCACCTGCCCCCAGGGGTTCCTGATCCGGACCAGTTTGGTTAACTCGCCCCTGTACTCCACCTGTGCAGACACCAGGTAACATTTATGATCTAAGCAAACCAATAAAATATAAATTCTAGAAAATACTAGTCAACACTAACCTCTTCGGCTCCTGTAAGCGAGTAGGCGTGTCCTTTCACCAGTTTCTGACTAGTAATTGCCTCTGAATCAGCAGAGCTTGTGATCTAATGCAAACCGAAATAAAACATTACACAACAGAACCGGTTACACACGACTGTTTATTATAGTTCACTGATGGTTGCACAACAGATCCGGTTACAAACTGCTAGTAATTACAAGGTTCAGCAACTGAACACACATAAACATGAAGTTTCTCACATCAATTGAGCAGCCAAGCAGTGAGCCCCAGCTCAAAGCCTTCTGGATGGTTTTGAAGAGATTTGGACCTGCTTTCGCCAATTCATGGACCTCAGCGATGCCTCCGGTGAAATCCTCAAAACCCTCTGTGGTGGTGCCACCAGAGAGAGCTTCATATGAGCCGTTCAGCCTGAGGACAAGGAAGTAGTTTTTCCACTATTATTTCCAAGGAAGTGTTTGAGGACTTTTAATCTACCGAGCTGATAAGCAAACACTCACTTTGCATAGGCTTTTTCCAGCAGAGCGCTCCAAAACTCAGAGCCCTCGGCGGAGTGGACGAACAGCAACTCTCCATTTCTTGCAGGCAGACGGTCGTCAATGACCACGTCCACCCATTCACCATACTGCCAGAACTGAAGAGACAGTCAATGTATGTAAACATTAAAGAGTCAGTTCACCCAAAAATGAAAATTCTGTCATTAATTACTCACCCTCATGTCATTCCAAACCAATGAAGATATTTTTGATGAAATCTGAGAGATTGAGAACTGAGAACTACCATATAACTTTGAATTTCACCTTTTGTTCACATATAAACATTTATCAATGCACACATCAGATCTAGTAAACGGAAGCTTAAGCATGTTTGCTTGATGTGCGAGACACTGAGGTTCATTCTTGTGTGTTATGCATCACGAGAGCAAGAGGTTTGCTCTCGAGTGTCAAGCAGGTTCAGTTGAGCTTCTGTTTATGTTCGCTAATCAATGTTAATATGTGAAAAAAAAGCTGAAATTCAATCTGATTATCAAATAAAGCAATATTTTGGAATGACATGATGGTTATGGTTAATTTTTGACAAAATGCCAATTAAATATTACAGCAATGCTGTTTCTGAATGTATGGTAATCCATTTAATTTTTAACAGAGAAATGTATAGCTTGAAAAAGAGACTATAGTCTCAATATGACTTCCCCTGGTTAAATAAAGGAAATTAAATAGCTTAATAATGAGCCCAAAATAACAATGAAAATAAACCTGACTTTTAGATCGGAAGACAACTTTGCATACATTACAACAATAGTAATACTGCAAAGAAATAAATTAATAAGAAATTAATGAAATAAGTAAATATTTGTATAAGTATGTTATTAATATTATGTCAAAAAAACAAAGAAAACAATAATCGGTTAGCAGGCACTTAAACATTAAAATAATCTGTATTGGTAGTGGCCATAAAAACGCAATACCATTCATACTATTTGTAATATTTTTCATTGGTTGGCTTTTAAGTGAACGAGAGGCTATTAACCTGGAAATGAAATATTCCAGCGTAGTCACCGTCAAAGGTCTGACCAGGTGGGACCACACGGGCGAACACGTCCTGGTTCAGGGTAAGAGAAGCGATGGCAGCTAGAAGCCAACAGTCACCTGGGAAACCAGTAGGAAAATGTGGTATAATTTTGTGTTCAAATCTAAATTAGCTGATTTACTGCACTGTATCACGTTACCTACAACTGACTATTGTAAGCAAAACTTCAACAGTGACATCCTACTATATCATTGGTAAAACATAACTACCTATCAACCTATGCTTTAAGTTGCTCTGCCAAGCTTCAGGACAACACCTGTCCTATTTTTCCTACTCACTTTGCAAACTCATTTGCATCACGGACGTTTCCTTTATAGCCAGTAAAGCCAATGGCATCAAAAACTCTACAAAAAGTGATTCTGATTCTGATCAGGGCTCGTACCAAACATTTTTTAGCTACAGTGGAAAACTGAAGACCCCTAGGACATGTTTGCATGAGAGAAAACAGTTGCGTTTTAACCAGGAAAGGAAAAAAGCACGGCAGTGTTTGGGTTGTATGGAGTAAAGCAGGTTTGACAGGGTGTGTATATGTGTTTGTTTAGGATTAAGAGTTGTAACCTAGACAGGGTTTGCTTTTTTCATATTCTACAACAGGAATTCCATTCCACAGCCTGGTAGTCATTTTCAGAATAGTTCTTTAAGAATATATGCAATTAATAAAATTCCCAGATATGAGAAACGGACATTCTAATAATATAAAAAAGGGATCAGAATGAATTAGTGTGTTCAAACAGGGTGTTTCCCTTTACAATTTTGATGATTTTCAATGTCCTCTATCCGCCCTTCAAAGAAACTCCCTCAACCAGAAAAACTGCTATTGTGTCTCAGTATTTCAATGGCTGACTTCTGATGGCCATTCTATATGGGACAGTTCTGTACAACATCTTTTGTTATCAACATTTCTAAAGTTTCACCAGCTCAACAATGGGCTAATATTACAGGTAAATGGACTCACCCAAAGCACCCTGGCAGATGTCAGTTCTAGTCGCTCCTCCACTAATGAACGTTGGGTTGGACGTCAGTTGCTGGATGACAAAACACATTCCAGAAACATGAATCACAGGTTTACCTTAACAAGAGATGAGTTAATTGCTGAACTAACATGATCAAACACATGGCTCTTTCCATACAATATACAAAATAGGGCCAAGTAATGGGGTTGGGAAATTTAGCTTAAATAACATAACTCAGTAGGAGCTAGATATTTTGTGGTTGTTTTAATATTTTCTTGCTCATTTTTATTACAATAACCTGAGTAACGGGGTTGAATGGTTGAGCAGTCAACTCTGAAATTTGTGTAAAAATTAACAATGAAAATGAAGTTATCCATAACAGGGGGAAGTACAGGTCAGTACTTATAGTACAGGCTTGCACAATTAGATTAAATAACACATAACTCAGTAGGAGCTAGAGATTTTGTGGTAATTTTATTAGTTTGCAGTTACTGTTTGAACCTTTATTTACCATAAATTAAAAACATATATTTGCTCAATCTTCTTTTTTTTTTTTGCAATAATCTGAATAACAGGGATGAATGCTGTTAAGCAGTCAACTCTGAAATTTGTGTAAAAACTGACACTGAAAATGAAGTTATTTTGTCTTCCAGCCACTGGAAGTGTTCAAAATATATTTCTTCTTCAGGGTCACAATTTTAAGTTACATTTTCTATAACGGAGGAAATGCAGTAACAGGGTTGCAAAATTAGCTTAAATAACACATAACTCAGTAGGTGCTTTTCCCGTTATTTTATTGATTTGTAGTTACCGATTAACCTATATTTACCATAAGAAGCATATTTGCTTGATTATTGTTATTACAATAATCTGAGTAACAGGAATGAATGCTGTTAAGCAGTCAACACTGAAATTTGTGTAAAAATTGACAATGAAAATTAAGTTATTTGTCTTCCCAACATTGGAAGGGTCCAAATGATATTTATTCTTGGGGGTTACAAGTTTAAGTTACATTTTCTATTACAGGGGCAAATGCAGTAACAGGGCTGCAAAATTAGCTCAATCAAAAAACATAACTCAGTAGGAGCAAGAAATTTTGAGGTTATTTTGTTGGTGTATAGCCTAGTTATTGATTAACCTTAAAGAAAGATATTTATTGATAATTTTTATTACAATACCCAGAGTAACAGGGTTGAATGGTTCTTACAATGAAAATTAGATTATTTTGTCCTCCTACCATGGGAAGGGTCCAAATGATGTTTCTTCTTGGGTGTTTTGATTTTATTGAATGTTACATTTTCTATAATGGGGCAAATCATGCGATAACAGGGTTGAAAAAATTTACATTTTTTTCTTTGAGATATTCAACTCATTGAATATCAGTTCAACAATGTGTCAAATGTATTATATTTTTGTTTGATTTTAACTGTTGGATACTATCAAGGTCAAAAGCTTTCATGGACAAGCTACTTTTCATGCTAGGTTTGTTATATAATTAGTTTGTCTAATAAATGTTAATAGTTTTTACAAAAAAATATGGGAGTTTTCTTAAGTAGCCTATATGGACAAGAAAGTGTACTCTATTTGTGGAAAGTGCCAATTGCATCTTGTTTCCTTAAAGGTGCCCTAGATTCAAAAATTGAATTTACGTCGGCATAGTTGAATAACAAGAGTTCAGTACATGGAAATGACATACAGTGAGTCTCAAACTCCACTGTTTTCTCCTTCTTATATAAATCTCATTTGTTTAAACGACCTCCAAAGAACAGGCGAATCTCAACATAACACCGACTGTTACATAACAGTCGGGGTGTACACCCCCAATATTTGCATATGCCAGCCCATGTTCAATGCATTACACAAGGGCAGGACGTCTGGATCTGTGCACAGCTGAATCATCAGACTAGGTAAGCAAGCAAGGACAATAGTGAAAAATGGCAGATGGAGCGATAATAACTGACATGATCATTGATAACATGATATTTTTAGTGATATTTGTAAATTGTCTTTCTAAATGTTTCGTTAGCATGTTGCTAATGTACTGTTAAATGTGGTTAAAGTTACCATCGTTTATTACTGTATTCACGGAGACAAGAGAGCCGTCGCTATTTTCATTTTTAAACACTTGCAGTCTGTATAATTCATAAACACAACTTCATTCTTTATAAATCTCTCCAACAGTGTAGCATTAGCCCGTTAGCCTCAAACTCATTCATAAACAAATGCAAACATCCAAATAAATACTATACTCACAGGAATCGACGTATGCATGATGAACACTTTGTAAAGATCCATTTTGAGGGTTATATTAGCTGTGTGAACTTTGTGTTTGCTGTTTAAGGCAGTTGAGAGCTCGCGGGGGCGGGGGAGCGGGAGATTTAAAGGGGCCGCACGCTTAATCGGTGCATATGTAATAATGGCTCAAAATAGGCAGTTAAAAAAATGAATTAAAAAAAAATCTATGGGGTATTTTGAGCTGAAACTTCACAGACACGTTCAGGGGACACCTTAGACTTATATTACATCTTTTGAAAAGGCACCTCTAGGGCACCTTTAATAGCCAGAGAGCTCAAGAAATCTCAAAGGTTTTCCTATCACTCATACTCTACAGTATATTTGTTCTAAAACTTGTTTGAATACCCGTGAAAAAAGCTGTGAGTCCAACTGACAACATTCTTGAATACAACAATAACCACTCATCATACCAGCTGTAAGGATCATATTCACTCTAATTGACTCTAAAAGGTCTTCTGGTAAGGAGAAATGCATAATGGCGCTCACAAAGCATAAGTATGCAGCATTTAAAGAGATAATGCTGCTGGGGGAGTATATGTTCCCATAATTTCCTGGTCTGAACTGCACTGAAGCAGTTTGTCAATTTAAGACTAACATGCAATGGCTTTACATAGTCATTAGTGTAGACTTTATGTTCTTTCTTGGCTGCCTGGATGATGTTTGAAAACACACTAAAACACTGATATGCATTTGTTTTTCTGAAATCAGATTTACCTTACAATGATCTGACTGACCTATATTAACTACAAGTGCAGCTTCCTGATCATAGTGCCTCAAAAACAAATGATGGTGAGACCAAATTCAGGAAGCTTCAGAGTAATTACTGAACACAGAACAACTAATCAAGATGAGCAAGGTAAGATGGCCTAGAGCAAAAGAGTAAGAAAAGAAGTGAACTTGGACTGAGAAGAATGTACAGTATCTATGGGTATGAATACTTCAAACAGACAAATAAGGAATATATATATATATATATATATATATATATATATATATATATATATTAATCGAAATTCACTAGTTAGATGGATACTATTTCAGTCTTTCAGTTTAGACCATAATGCTTAATTAAATATTTTAAATATAAAACGATTTGTGTTACACCCACCTTTGGTCTCAGCCACTCAACCCCGCGCACTTTAGATGAGTTTGGTCCCAGTTCCTTGAATCCGAGCGCAGATGTATTGGCTTCAAACATGTCATCCTGAAATAAGCGTCCGCACTCCAGACACTCTCGCTTGAGCGCTTCATAGTCCTGATTGAGGAATTTGACCGCTTGAGCGTTGGTACCGATGCCCGCTGCTCGCGCCCTGTTTTGCTGGAGCTTCGCCGCAATTCCTGACATCTCTGCGCGTCCGTCACAACAAACAGCACATCTTTGCTCGCAACATGTTAAATGTAGAGGGCGAGGCCAGGGGGCGTTACTAGCCTTTTGTCAGTAGGGCAGTGTGAAAAAAAAAAAATTTCTATTTGTTTTGCATTAATCTAACTATGGGATTTGCTTATATGATTTCACTACATAAGTCTATTTATTATCGGCGTAAAACATAATTTACAAGTTAAAGGTCACCACCTTAACATTGATGAACGCATAATAATAACGCATTTGATGTCATGACAACTTTTTACACATAACTGGGACAAAGCCATGGAAAATGGCAAACAAATTTTGTATCACTAACAAAATTAAAGAAGTATCCTACAAAAAAAAAAAAAAAAAAAAAAAAAAAAAAATCTTATGATTATTATGATAGTTATGAGGTTAAAAAAAAAAAAAAGAGGTGAATTTTGTGGACAATTCTTCATGTTTTTTTTTTTTTTTTAAATATTTATTCAAGATTATTTTTTAAATATTTAGAAACCTGTATTACCAGAAGAAAATTGAAACAATTGAAGAAAATATGAAGCCAGCTTCAGAATCTTCAGACTAAACGTGTGACACAGCTAATTCTTCAAAAATTATCTTGCAAAATATGCTACTGTGGTGGCATTATGGATGCTAATATTTTGATATAGGCCTATTATGGTACTGAGAGGTCACTAAATTAAATGTTTACCATGTGTTATAAACTATCCTGTTTTATTGTGAAACTGCTCTAAATGAGTTGGAGTGTAAGTGGACTGTTCAGATTGGAAATCTATCTGAATTGATTTGAGATTAATTAGGATTTGCAAATTTTATGGACAATTCTTCATTTTTTTTTTTTTTTTTTTTTTTTGCTATATTTATTCAAGATTATTTTTTAAATATTTATAAACCTGTATAACCAGAAAAAAAAATTGGTGATGAAAATTTGTGTAGCCTATTTGTTTGTTTTGTTTTGTTGTGTTTTTATTTTAAGAATCACATTTTGAGATGTAAAAAAAAAAAATAATATTAAAATTTTTTTTTTTTTATTTATTATTATGAAATAACATAAAGTATAAGATGAAGTGGGCTTTTTGCAAACCATAAGTCTTTTATAAATTATTTTAAATAATACATACATTTTTGTAACAAACTAAAAGCAAAAAAAAAAAAAAAAAATCAATGTAAAACAGGAAGGCTGGTGTTTGTTTTAGTTGAGCTCTTGACACTTGACTTGATAAGTTTTTCTTTTCCTGCTTTAACTGTGGGTGTTTCTGATACAGGTTTGTTAAGGTAAAAAAAAAATGCAGGAGAAAATCTTATCAGATGATGTTGGTCACATACTGGTGATGATATCGTCATCATTACGTGGCCTGATTCACTGATATCACTTAAAGTCAGATCTCTGACTACATTAGCAGTTCATTTCACATGATTTACAGTAGTCTTGTGATATTGCGACATCAGTATTATGCCCGTCATCTGATCAGATTTTCTCTTGCATTTTTTTGCCATAGCAGCCAGAGAAAACCTAATACAAAAGCGTCAAGAGCCCAGCTAAAGCAAACACTGACCACCATAAGGGTGACTTCAAACTTTATTATTTTCAATAAAACATCAACATCTAAACCTCCGTTACTTCTCAATAAGAACTTTTGTATGAAAGACAAAGTCTGGATTCTGAGAGAGTGTTTAATGTTCTGTTGGGATTTAAAGGGTTTCTGTTGTCTGAGTTTTTTTTTTTTTTTAAGGGTTGTGGGTAACTTTAAATAATGTGCAATGTTGCTGTTGGAACTTAAACAACATCTACAAAGTTCAATGCAATGTGAGATATTTTCTTTTAAATAATTTGCAGTTTAAGGACTACAACAGGGACTACAACGAGTTTCCCTGCCCCCGGAAACATGCGACAAAGGGAGTGAGGGCATGTTGGGCTGCTTTAGAGAAGAGGAAGAGTTGTTGTAGAAGAGTTTTGTTGCCATGCTGTCATTTTACGCCAGACTGCTTCACAAACGAGAGTCAATTCAATGCTGGATTTGCACAAAAGATTAACATGACAGCACATGCTAGTCAATGAGTTGAATCAACTCCACAGCAACTACATACATGTATCCACTAACCGTTCAGAAACGTCCAGATGCATTCTAAAAGTTGTAACTTCTTCCTGGGTCTCTCCATCAGTGTCTGACTCTGGTTTGAACAATGTAAGGCTGAACACCGTTACTGACATTTTGGCTGCATGAGAGATTCTCCAGCTTTGTTGTTGTTGAGCAGCTGAAGCTAAAGCTCTGCCCTCTTTTTGAAAGTGGGCTGGGAGTATCAGCTCATTTGCATTTAAAGGGACACACAAAAATGGTGTGTTTTTGCTCACACCCAAATAGGGGCAGATTTGACAAGCTATAATAAATGATCTGTGGGGTATTTTGAGCTGAAATTTCACAGACACATTCTGGGGACACCAGAGACTTATACTACGTCTTGTAAAAGGGGTGTTATCGGTCCCCTTTAACAGTAGATAAAGCTCAGTTGCGGCTTAGTTTTGGGGGTTCTGGTTTACTTAAGGCTTAGAATCAGTACCAATAATCAAACCTTTTGTTAAGGGCCAGTTATGGGTTAGTAATTGGCTGAGACACGGGCCAGTTATGGCTCATGTGTGGCCCCTTGTCTTTAATTCAGATCTGGGCCACTCTATGGCTGAGTTATTAGTTTAGAAACAATGTACTATGTTATTTTGGTGGAAACTATGGTAATTATTTGTAAACAGGACTTTGTAAATATGAAAAATGTGATTTAGTCATCTTTATTATTGCAAATGGTTTATTTTCAGCAGATAAGCACCATAAACAAATTGCATTTTGAAAGCAATTCAAAGTTTAGCTAATACCCATATAGTTGATTTTACTCAAGCAACCCCCATTTAGTGTATTCCTGGTCTGCTGTGTCCTCCTTAGTTTAACTGCAGGAAATGAATGGACTTCTCGTGCAATTACGGTAAGTGGATTTTCAACTGAGAGCCAAGCAGAGCCACTGCAACACAAAACAACACATCTGTAAATGATAACGCTACATTGAGGAGATACAGAAATCAACGTCTGTGTTCACACTTGTGCATCACCTGCAGGATATCCAGCTCAATTTTCCCGGTGTTCTTCTTATCGAACGTTTTAAACATTTCTGTGTAGAGCACAGGCGAAAACGTTACAGTTAAACACTTATAAACAAACTGTCATAATTCCATTTATTTCCAGTCATTTAAAACATTCTGGATAATCTCCAGTAAAACTTACTGAAGAGCATCTCCAGGCGAATCAGGCAGCTGACGAAGCAATCAAAGTCAATGGCGTACTGCTGATTGGCATAACGTAAGATTATCACCTGAAGTACTTCGTTGTTCAGCTGGAACCCTGTAGAGGAAAACACATACAAGCATTACTTCACTCTATATTATGATCTATATGCTATTATACACTTTTAGAAGAAATGTATTCTTAATTCACTGTCTAACCATAGACTCATTACCTGCTTCTTTCACAGCATCTCTCATCTCATGGGAACTCATAGTGCCCGAGTTGTCTGTATCCCGGTTCTTAAAAATTTCCTGGTGAGGTACGACAGAAAATCCACATTCAATAATAAACATCACTAAAAATGAAGAATTGATCTGAAATATTATACCAAATTGATCTGAAATATTATACCAAATATTTCTGGATCTTTGTCCACAGTGCGTGAAACTCCACAAGGCCAAGTTTGCCGCTGCCATCTCTCTGAACTGAGGTCAAAGGTTATAGCAGGATTATGATGAATAATTTGTTTGCTGCAGTCGTCCAATGGAAGAATGCTATAGTGTTGAGAATCTTAAAGCACCCTTAAAACATTTAGATAATCCGTGTTTTAAATTCCAAAATGAGGTTTGCAGGCATATTGTGAGTTGATGAAAAGCTAATAATTAAATGATAAAATGCACAATCAAAACAAATAAATATTTTTAAAACAAAAACAATCAAAATAACACTTACAAAAACTATTTTAAAAAAATTATATAAAATATATGAAAATAATCAGGAATGGAAATAGTCATCTGACATCACAGAAACGTGAACATGCGAATGTGTTGAAATATAAGAATATAAGAATTATTGAAATTTAACTGAAAATCTAAGGGGGTACTTCAAGAAAATATTTAGGGACAAAGAGGTTTGGCTGATAAAAACATGAAGCCATGTGGTATCTAATTATTCATATCATCCAGTGAGGTAAGGATACATCTAGCAGGCTGATAATCTGGCGACAGGTTTCCATACTGAATCCATCTGTCTTCAGATCAGTTCCTGTGTGAAAAAGCACAAAACTTTGTGAGAATGAACAGAACAGATTGTTAAACCATTTCAAGGGGCTTTTAAATGCAAATATCTATAAATTTATGTGAATAAAAGTGTTTTCCTACGTTTCGAGATAACACTGTCCAGGATCTTCTGGAGTTCAGTCACAGATACTTCTGAGTCCTGCAGAGAAAAGACAAGATCATGCATACTGGGAAAATATATAATTTTTGATAATGACCCAAAACTCAAAATGATGTCATGTGACTTACGTTTCCAGCAACCTTATTGAAAAGGTGTTTGAAATGTGGGTCCACATCACTCTCGGATATGTATTGCTGGAAAAGAAAAAAGTGTTCTTTAAATGAAATAAATAAATAAATAAATAAACATATATATATATATATATACGCTATGTTTGTAAATGATAAATGAAATTCACCTTTTTAATATCTGCACTGATCTCTGCATCCATCGGGCTGCAGGGACGAATTCAGAATTACATCCATCATACATTTGGGTGCAAATACAAGAATGTTTAAAGAACAATTATGATTTATTTGTTATGATTTATTTGTCAGACAAACACAGAGCAAACAGATGTTTTAGTGTTACTATCAACTCTAGAGTAGACAAAACAGAACCTGTGCAGTATGCCACCATGTGGTCTAAGACTAGAACTATTTAAACCCATGATTTTTACACGCTTGGAACTAACCTGGCAGCAGCCTCTTTCTCTGTGAACACACGGAGTACGAAGCTTCCCTTGCGATGCGGCTCGAAAGTGGAGGGGATGATGACGTATTCACCAGGAAGCAGTTTGAAGCGCTCGCTTATCTCTCGCAGATTGATGAAGGTGTTGCTCCCTGCAACGGACCGCTGACGCAGCAGTACATCAGGACCGAGTTGAATATTGTTGCGACCCTTTAACTGCAACACAAACACAGATGGATAAAATTCTGAAAATATCTGAAAACTTGAAAAGGTTGTTCCATATAAATGTATGGTGATGGAAAAAATGTAAGATGGAATGGACAATTATATTTCAATGCTTTTGCGTTTGCTCACAAAACTTTTGCATTCTCTCCCAAAGGATTGTGTTCCCCTTAGAGACTCTGCGTTCCCCAGAGAAACTTTACGTTCTCTCCCAATGGATTGCGCTCCTCTGAGAAACTGGTTTCTCTCAAAAAAAAGGATTGCACTCCCCCAAGAAACTTTGCATTCTCTCTAAAAAAGGATTGTGTTCCCGCAAAAAACTTCTGAGTACTCTCCCAAAGAATTGCGTTCCCCGGTAAACTTTGTTTCCCAGAGAAACTTTGCATTCTCTCCAAAACGATTGTGCTCCCACGAGAAACTTTGCGTTCCCCAGAGAAACTTAGCGTTCTCTCGAAAAAGGATTGTGTTCCCAAAAGAAACTTCCAAGTACTCTCCCAAAGAATTGCGTTCCCCAGGAAACATTGCATTCTCTCCCAAAGAACTGTGCTCCCCCGAGAAACTTTGCATTCCCCAGAGAAACTTAGCATTCTTTCCCAAAGGATTGCGCTCCCCCGAGAAACTTTGCGTTCCCCAGAGAAACTTAGCGTTCTTTCCCAAAGGATTGCGCTCCCCCGAGAAACTTTGCGTTCCCCAGAGAAACTTAGCGTTCTCTCCCAAAGGATTGCGCTCCTCCAAGAAACTTTGCGTTCCCCAGAAAAACATTGCCTTCTTTCCTAAAGGATTGTGCTCCCCCGAGAAACTTTGCATTCTCTCCCAAAGGATTGCATTCCCCCGATAATCTTTGCGTTCTCTCGAAAAAAGGATTGTGTTCCCGCAAGAAACTTCCAAATACTCTCCCAAAGAATTGCGTTCCCCAGGAAACATTGCATTCTCTCCCAAAGGATTGTGCTCCCCCGAGAAACTTTGCATTCCCCAGAGAAACTTAGCGTTCTCTCCCAAAGGATTGCGCTCCTCCAAGAAACTTTGCATTCCCCAGAGAAACTTTGCGTTCTCTCCCAAAGGATTGCACTCCTCCAAGAAACTTTGCGTTCCCCAGAAAAACATTGCCTTCTTTCCCAAAGGATTGTGCTCCCCCGAGAAACTTTGTGTTCTCTCCCAAAGGATTGCATTCCCCTGATAATCTTTGCGTTCTCTCGAAAAAAGGATTGTGTTCCCGCAAGAAACTTCCAAATACTCTCCCAAAGAATTGCGTTCCCCAGGAAACATTGCATTCTCTCCCAAAGGATTGTGCTCCCCTGAGAAACTTTGTGTTCCCCAGAGAAACTTTGAATTCTCTCCCAAAGGATTGCGCTCCTCCAAGAAACTTTGCGTTCCCCAGAGAAACACTGCGTTCTCTCCCAAAGGATTGTGCTCCTCCAAGAAACTTTGCGTTCCCCAGAGAAACATTGCGTTCTCTCCCAAAGGATTGTGCTCCTCCAAGAAACTTTGCATTCCCCAGAGAAACTTTGCGTTCTCTCCCAAAGGATTGCGCTCCTCCAAGAACATTTGCGTTCCCCAGAGAAACACTGCATTCTCTCCCAAAGGATTGCGCTCCTCCAAGAAACTTTGCGTTCCCAGAGAAACATTGTGTTCTCTACCAAAGGAGTGCGCTCCGCAGAGAAATTTTGCGTTTCCCAGAGAAATTTTGCATTCTCTCCCGAAGGATTGCGCTCCCCCAAGAAACTTTGCATTCTCTTCCAAAGGACTACGTATCCCCAAGAAAACTGACATTCTCCTAGAAAAAGGATTGCTTTCCCCCAAGAAACTTTGCGTTCTCTCCCAAAAGGAGAGAGTTTTGCAAGGAATGCAAAGGCACTGAAATATAGTTTTTTCCTTCAATCTCATTTTTTAGCATCACCTTGCCCCTTCAGGGGCTCCGCAGTAATGGATAAATGAAAGAACGACCGGTTACATTTGTGTTGTCCAGCTACTCTTATGTACAAAACATATAGAGCTCATACGCACCTCATCTGGAACCTGAAAAACATCAAAGAATATTATATTATTCAATGTTCAATTTCATACATTTTCACAAAAAAAAAAAAAAAAAAAAGTTAATGGAAAAATGTGTTGTATAATGTGTTCGGGTTCTGGAAGCAAAATTACATTTTCCATAGAGGTTTTTTTTAACATTTCCAGACAGACCTACAAGGCTTTTAATCAATATTTCAACATCACAAAAATCTTTAACATTACTAAAAATCTTTAGTAATCAAACAGGTGAAGAACTGCATTACTAATGATTTTCAAATAGACCTATTTCAAAGTTTCAAATCAAATTCTGTAATTTTGCAATTAATCTTAGCAGGTTGGTTTGGTTAATGAATTTTTCTTGAACTTGTTTTTAATCTTTATGGAGAAAATGACTTGGAAAGACACTTCTAGAACCAGTGGTACTGTTGGTTGTGAAGTTGTTTTTGGTGTTGAGAGTTGTTTCTAGTCTCAATGGTATTACTGATTGTATGTAACCAATTACCTTATAGATAGCAAAGCCAATGGTGTTCAGGTCTCGTCCAAACCGCTTATCTTTACGACCATCTTTCTGCATCAGACCCACAAGGAACGTGCATCCATCTTCGCCATCATAAGGATCATCATCTGCATCCTCCAGCTTGATCACAAACTGAGGGTTTGAGCAGAATGTAGCTGGAGAGGAAAAACCAAATGATTGGATGGTGGAACAAAAACAACTTTAAAACCAAATTTGGTTTTAAGCACATTCATGTTGATTTGATATACCTGGGTTGTTCCTGCAGCCCCCTGCGGTGGAGCCCACCCTCCAGTTTCCTTCAAACTGGTTGTAGTTCCACCGGCTCACATCGTCACTTGATAGAGTGTCTGGAGTCAGATTACAGATCTCCAACTTTGAGAACTGCTGTATGAAGTCAGAATACGCCATCCTGACAGGATGAGGAAGATTAGTCAAGTTATTTGTTACAATGTTGAGGGTTAAAAGGCTAAAGAGCTGAAGTTCTCTTACCAGAACTCTCCATCTTCAGCTGAATAATCCAGTTTCGCTTTCTCCTCTGGGTTGACGCTATCCCATTCTTTGGAACTGAGGAAGAGATGGGAAACATTTTACAGGACTCTCAAGACCAATGTTGAAGGAGTGCGATCTGTTTAGGGAACTCACTTATCACTCCAAGCGCCCGTCCACTCCACCCGACCCCACGGGTTCCTGATACGCACCAGTTGAACCAGATTGCCTCTGAAGTGAACCTGCATGTAAGGTGACAATAATTAGTGCTCCTTCTTATTATTCCCATCAAATCCATATTTCAGCATTAGTGGCGATATCTGACCTCCTCTGCGGCCGTGACGGAGTAGGCATGACCCTTCACCAGCTTCAGACTCGTCACCGCCTCCGTCTCATATGAACTGGTAATCTGCTCAAATATTAAAATATTTTAATGATAAAAACTGTAGCTAGTTCAAACCTGTATTTCCCACATGAGAGCAATGGCACTACCATAAGATTTTTTTTTTAAAGAAATGAATACTTTTATTCAGCAACGATGCATTAAACAAATCAAAAGTAATAAAAAGACATTTATAAAGTTACAAAAGTGTTCATTCTTGAACTTTCTATTCATCAAAGAATCCTGAAAAAAACAAAAACAAAATATATTATGCCATGCAACAGTTTCAATATTGATAATAATCAGAAATGTTTCTTGAGCATCAAATCAGCATATTAAAATGACTTGTGAAGGATCATGTGACTGGAGACTGGAGTAAAAATAACATTTTAAAGTCCCCCGTAGTCAATAATTCCATCCCTTAAAACTCCAAAATGACATATTTATATGTTTTTTAAATGAATATGCTAATTAGCCCCACCCCCTCTCACTCGCACGAGCTCAGAGATCCACTCGGTCAACTTACTGAGGTAAAGGCTGCACAATGGTATCGCTTTTTACAACGTCAGACACATAACAGTAAGTAACATCATTTGCTTGACTATGTTATCAAACAGATAATAATGTGTTGCTAATGTTACATGACTCCCTTGCATCAGAGCGGTCATAGTTAATGATATGTTAAAGCCCGCCAGCACGTTGACATGATTGGTTACATGGGAGTTTGTGATGTCAGAAACACTAGCGATTTCAAACCGTATTTTTGAAACGGTCTTTAGATCACTGCAGTTTTAAAGACAAAATACTTAGCAATGGTGTTGACTTATGAATTTGCACATGGTTTGTCTTAAAGCATATTAAAAACACCACAGACATATAAACAGTATTAAAAACTTGATTTTCACTACAGGGGGACTTTAACATATATTCAAATAGAAAACTGTTATTTTGATTTTAATACTATTATTTAAATATTGCTGTTTACTGTATTTTGCTCAAATAAAAACCTCCTTCATGAGCATAAGAGACTTTTTTTCAAAAACATTAAAAAATCTTAGATTTTAAACTTTTGAACAGCAGTGTGTGTACATATATATTACTACATGTACATGTACATATACTATATATTAGTATTTTCATCATTATCAGCCAAAATGTTCATATATGTGCATCCTTAATTATCTATTACAGCAATATTAATTGTCACTTTTGAAACTCCTGGTATTTAGTGTGAGCCACGAGTGAACTAACATTTCATATTTCCACACACAAAATCCTCCTTTAAATATGGGTGAGCCTATTTGCATATGTAGAAAGTATCCTTAGTAAGTCGCCTGCAAAACATCCTTGTAGCACATTCAAATTGTTCGGTCTCACAAGTATCCTTTAATCTGGATATTCATAAATAAGAGCTTAGGTGTCTAAAGTGTGTTTGTTAAGTAGACCACAGCTCCAACAAAACATTTATCTGAAGACTTGCACATTGTTATGTATTAATCACTATTTATTATTGCCATAGAGAAGCTATAGCAGCTCAAAATGCAACAAAAAGAAAGCCAACAGAAGTGGAATAAGACTTACATCAATGGAGCAGCCCAGTAATGAGCCCAGCGTCAGTGCTTTCTGCATGAGGTTAAACAGGTACGGAGGAGCTTTGCTCAGCTCATAGTTCTCAGCGATGCCTCCAGTGAAATCTTCAAAACCCTCAGTGGTCGAACCTCCTGTCAGAGCTTCATATGAGCCATTTACCCTTCAAAATATGGTAGAAATCTGCATCACCGGTTGGTATGTATGTGACATGTTGTATGAACATTGTGTGTTTTGAAGGCTGTGGTTGTACAGTAGGCACAGTGTTTACCAAGTGTTTCGGATGACTCAGTATCATATTGTTCACTACTGCAGTTCACGTAAGTAGTAGCAGGTAATTTATGATGAATAAACACACACACTCACTTTGCATAGGCCTTCTCCAATAGAGCGCTCCAAAACTCAGAGCCCTCGGCGGAGTGAACAAACAGCAGCTTCCCATCTCTGGTGGGCAAACGGTCATCAATGACCACGTCCACCCATTCACCATACTGCCAGAACTGAAGAGTTGAGAAAAATACCATTAGTCTGACATTAAAATTACTTTAAGTACTTTGAATGTTTGTTTTCCCCCAAGTTTAATTTTGATTTTAAATCCCAGATCTTCAATGTGGACTCTCTCTGTTTGTATGTTCTGACCTGAAAGTGGAAGATGCCGGCATAGTCCTCCGTAAAACTTTGTCCAGGTGGAACTACACGTTCCAGAATCTCATTATCCAGAGTCAGAGATGCAATGGCTGCCAGCAACCAGCAGTCACCTGCCAATGTATCAAACATAATTAGATATTTATTTTGCCTTGCGCTGATGATTTTATGCAAACTAACTTCTAGTACACTTATTACAATGGCAGTCTTGCAGGATCAACCTGGGCTTCAGCGTTTTGCTCAAGGAGTATCCTGGGTGTATGTCTTGCTCAATGGTCATGGTTCATGGATCAACCATTGTGTGGTTTGAACCTACAGCTTTCAAGCTTAAGACTTGACCACTCCCATGTTTTTCCACAACAGGAGATGAGCACTTGTAGTGTGAGGTAACTTTAATTAGCCATTACTAAAACTAGAATCACTCATATTGTTGCTCATACTCTGTTGTTACCCACTTACCACTAAAACTTGAGACTAAAACTTTCCTCCCACATCACATTCTCCATATTTCAATGCTTTTGCATTTGCTCGCAAAACTTTTGCGTTCTCTTGCAGATTTTACGTTCTCCCAAGAAACTGCACAACTCGCACAACTTTTGGGTTCTCTTGCAAAAAACCTGTGTTCCTGGAGAAACTTTTCATTCGTTCTCACAACTTTTGCATTCTCTTGCAAAAATGTTGTGTTCTATAAAAGTAACTTCTCATTCACTCGCACAACTTTTGTGTAGGGCTGCAACAACTAATTGATGATAATCGATAATGAAAATCATTGACAATGTATGTCATTATGGTTGTGTCTGCCCACCGTGCAAGGAAAACTTCAGCCAGTCATGTCAAATTACAGCACTGAATAACGCATTTCTATGGACAAAATGCATCTAAAAATAGTGGAGGAAATGGAGTGAGCTGCTGCGGGAAAGGTACGTGATCCAAGCCGCTGTTTAAGTTAAGCTAATGCATTAGCGTAATGTTAAACATGGCTTGCCCTGTCAGGCGCTTTGACAGATACATGTGCTGTTTAATGTGTTTGTGTGTTTAATGCATATGTGCGTCAAACAGACCTGACGCATAGAGAGGGAGACAATTAAATTCAGCCAAAGTCCCTTTAAGACAAGTCATTTCACTCGGCGGCCAACTTTGCAACGCCTCTCAGGCATTTAAGTGCAGCTCCTATCTCTTTGAATGGGGAACATCAACTTCTCTGAAGCTGTTTGCCAAACTTTCGATTAAATTTCATATTTGAAATCACCAATGAAATCTGACAACAACTGTCTCATAAATTTTGTTTCTAAACGCTCGAATCACGACAAAAAATTGTATTTTTCAGGATGGATTAAGCTAATGCGCATGCGCAGTCCTAAACTCGCGTCGCTTGTGTCTCATTTCGGAGGCGCGCGTCACTTTCCCGCCGAAAGCGCGCTCCCTCAGCTGGACTGAGTGGCAAAAGAACCTGCTGCGTGGCTGGATTTAATAGAGGAAACTGCGAAAACGCGAGTAAAACTAACGAATTACACTAAAGGTTGGAATTGAATGTGTTCCTTACAACTTGTCAAATAAACCTAATCCATGGATATTGACATGCAGCCAGGAGTCGTGTTTCCTGACATTTATATGTGCCTGATTTCGACGGCGGGGAAATACATAGGCTAAAGCAAATCTGCCTGTGAATATTTTATATAACTACAATATTGGTAGGTTTAAATCCGCGTAATCACTTATATCAATGTTATATCGTCATATTGTCCAGCCCTAAAACATATATAGTTTTATAGTAGCCTATTGTTTTTGTTAGTGTTGTTGTTTATTGAAAAACACCCAATTATGCAGAATATAAGATGGAAAATATTTAATTGATCAGTTGTCAACACAATAATACAATATATACGGTATTTACCTCAAAATCCAACAATTTGACACAAAATAATAACTGCAAATCCACGTTTCTCTGCCTGGAGTCGTTGCTTTCTGCAGTTTTTAAATATATACCTCAGGTTTTGTATCAAAGCTATTTGTACAGTCAATCACAAAGCTCTTTCCCGTTTTGGATGTGTTTTGTGTGTTTTTCACGACATTCACGCTGAAAACCAATGCTGCCGCTCAAGAGGCTCGCACACCGGACGTGAAGCTCAGCGCCGCGCCGCGACACGTCTTTCAAATTCGAACGCATTTTTTTATATTTTTTTCTGAGTCGTAGCTGAGAATGTCGAATGTCGCCCCCGGTGTGCGTACACTCATAGAAAACAATGCGTTCGAATTTTAAAGACGTGGCGAGGCGCTGAGCTTCGTGTCCGGTGTGCGAGCCCCCTTCAGCCTTTTGCCACTCAGTGGGCGTGACCGCAGTCGTAACGGTCGACGGTGACGTCACGTGCATACCCTCTATAGAAACCGGAGCTTCTAACTGCAGCTGCAGTGACGCGATGACTTTACCAATCGGCGATTGGCTCTTATTTAGAAGGCGGGACTTTGCGCGTTGCACTTTCTCCCATCAAAACAACACTCTTGTGTTATTCTGTAGTCTTTGATTCAGCTCAAAATAAATTTGGCTGCAATATCTTTTGTTGGATGTTAAATTTAGGTTTAGAAGTCAACATGTAATTCAAGTATTTTTTGAGAGTGGTAACTGTAAAGGGATAACAGTGTGTAATTGAATATATTTGTAAGACGTTTCTTACATTTACAGGATAAAGAAATGACAGGTTACTGTGTCCAGAGTGAATGTGTGTGTTCCTGCAGAACATTCCTCTTATCTGTTAACACTGAGTTTGTGTTTTTGTTTTTCTTTATCATCTTTATTATCTTCATTATCTTAATTTTTAATGTAGGGATTTAAACAGTCTTTTTGTGTTATAGCTCTTTTGCATTTAACATAGATAAAGATATATTCATAGCCAATATGTTTTCATAGCATTCAGTTGGCATGTTTGTTTGAAGGTGTGTCTACAAGCGATGGCTTGTAGACACACCTTCTACAAGCCATCGCTCCCACACTTTTACCAGCACTGACACACATCATCAACACATCTCTCCAAACTGGCACTTTCCCTAACACATTCAAACAGGCTCGGGTAACCCCACTGCTTAAGAAACCCACATTAAACACGTCTCTTGTAGACAGCTACAGACCTGTTTCTCTCCTACCATTCATAGCAAAAACACTTGAACGAGTTGTTTTCAACCAGGTGTCATCTTTCCTCTCACATAGCAACCAATTGGATGTCAATCAATCTGGTTTCAAGAGTGGCCACTCGACTGAGACTGCACTGCTGTCGGTCACTGAATCCCTGCGGATTGCAAAGGCTGATTCCAAATCATCAGTCCTCATTCTGCTCGATCTATCAGCTGCCTTTGACACGGTGAATCATCAGATCCTCCTGTCCACCCTCTCATCACTGGGCATCACAGGTACTCCACTTCTCTGGTTTGAATCCTATCTCACAGGAAGGTCTTTCAGGGTTGCCTGGAGAGGGGAGGTATCCAAAGCTCATCAGCTGACCACGGGTGTTCCTCAGGGTTCAGTTCTTGGACCCCTCCTCTTCTCCATTTACACTACATCACTTGGTCCCATCATTCAGGCACATGGTTTCTCCTACCATTGCTATGCTGATGACACACAACTCTTCCTTTCATTCCATCCAGACGATCCCACAGTAGCTGCTCGAATCTCAAGCTGTCTGGCGGACATCTCGGCATGGATGAAAGAACATCATCTACAGCTCAACCTGGCTAAGACTGAGCTTCTCGTCTTCCCTGCCAATCCGACTCTAAATCACGATTTCAGCATCCAGCTAGGCACATCCTCAATTACCCCATCAAATTCGGCCAGAAATCTTGGAGTAATCCTTGATGATCAACTGACCTTCAAAGACCACATTGCAATGACAGCTCGGTCATGCAGATTTGCACTATACAACATCAGGAAAATCAGGCCCTTTCTAACAGAACATGCAACACAACTTCTGGTCCAGGCTCTGGTCATTTCTAGGCTTGATTACTGCAATGCACTTCTGGCTGGACTGCCATCATGCACAATCAAGCCTCTACAAATGATTCAGAACGCAGCAGCACGTCTCGTCTTCAACGAGCCCAAAAGAGCCCACGTCACGCCTCTCTTCATCTCTCTTCACTGGCTACCACTTGCTTCTCGCATCAAATTCAAGGCGTTGACGCTTGCTTACAGATCTACCACAGGCTCAGCACCCTCCTACTTCCACTCACTCTTACGAGTCTACACTCCTACCAGAAACCTGCGCTCATTAAAGGAGCGAAGGCTTGTGGTACCATCACAGAGAGGCACAAAATCACTTTCCAGAACATTCTCATTCACTGTCCCTTGCTGGTGGAATGATCTTCCTGCCTTCATCCGGAATGCGGAATCCCTGGCAATATTCAAAAGACAGCTGAAAACCCATCTCTTTCGTGAGCACTTAACCTCATCTTAAAAAAAAAAAAAAAAAAAAAAAAAAACTTCTTATTCCTATCCTTTCACTTCCTCTAATCCCTCTCTATTGTAGCTTAGGATAATCTGAGCACTGCCTATAACTTGTATTATGAGCACTTCTTGTCTATTTGCCTCGTCATAACGACTCGCTTGTTGTATTCCTCACTTGTAAGTCGCTTTGGATAAAAGCGTCTGCCAAATGAATGAATGTAAATGTAAATGAATGACAACATTGGGCGGGATGTGGAATAGTGTGTTTTGTCAATAAAAATTTTTTAAAAGAAAACTGGGCTCTTTATTAATCGATTAATCAAAGAAATTATCAGCCAACTAATTGATTATAAAAATAATCGTTAATTGCAGCCCTACTTTTTGTGTTCTCTTGCAAAATTATGATGTTGCATTCGCACAAACTTTTGTGTTCTTTTGCAAAAAGAGATCTATTACGAAAAGAGTTCTGTTGCATTGAAATATAATTTTTTTCCCTCCTCATATTTCTTCCATGACTGTGTCCTCTTGGGGGCTCTGTACAGCGAACAAACGAAATGGCTCTTTGGTGTTGATTTGTCATAGTGTTGAATATCATTGAAGCTGCATGTGTCACATCTTTTCTGAAATAGTGTTTATATTCATGTGTCATGGTGGTTAGCTCTGCACAATATGAGTCTGTGTGAGTTTGGGGTGGAGGACAGTGTACTCAAGTCAACATCAAGCAGACACACCAACAGATACAAGTAACTAAATACCTCATTTGATATTTGAATTAAACTGAACCTGAAATGCCATATTCAGAATGTTTTTGGGTTTTTTTATCAGTAATAATGTCTTCACCTATACTGCCCACCATTTTAGTGAAAATCATAAATGATTCATCGTGTTTCTCTACAGGCCACACCCGAACACTAATGTGACCAAAAGGATCTTTTCTCACCTAAAGCTCCCTGGCAGATGTCCGTCCGCTTGGCACCGTCCACAATGAACTCAGGGTTTGAGCACAGCTCCTTTAAAAACAGAAAATTGAGAACAATTAGAGCTGATATTATTACACATGAATAACAATATGTTTTATTTGCTCTTAGCAAACAACGCATGTAAAAGGTTCATTTGAACAATTGTGTGGTGGCTAGTGTACACATAAAAGAAAAAATAGAGATACCAATGAGCAGAGAGTATGCTTGTTGTAAGTATCAACACACACACACACACACACACACACAGAAACACACAGAAACACACACAAAGATCCTCCTCACACCTGAATAGTAACCTGAGCTTCTGTCGGTTACCATAGAGAGCATATCTATGCATGCACACAAACAGAACAATACATGTTCTGTATCTCAGATAAACTTTAAAATATGTTTCATGTCGCATTTTATTATTCTATTATTAAGTGGTTAAAAAAAGTGCAGTGAACTTTTTACTTTGGAATTTTTGTTCCACTTTGGGCTTATTAAAATTTAAAGGCAGCAATTAAACATGCAATTTTACCACTTTTCAAAAATGATTTTAGTTAATAGTATTATTAATTATTAAAACACTTCCCATTGTTCCTTGTGAATGGAAATATCACCCTAAAGACTTGAATAAATGCACTACAAAAATATGTAATTAAAAATTTGTTTCATGTGGTAGCATCTAAATTAACTGGTTTTATTTTTATTTTTTAAAATACTGTTATTATTTAAAATATGTAATATAGAATTAACCTTAAAACATTAGTTTTTTTTATTACATTTAGGTAATTGGGTAAAACTAAAGTAATTTTTAAAGGTCCTTTCAGGTATTCTACAAAACACAAGGATGACAAAAACCATATGAAAATTCTTATTCATATTTAATGTTATTTAATATTAATATTTTCAATTAACCTTAATAGTCTTGAATTAACCTGACTACTTTTTTTATTTTACTTTTTTCAAAATTAGGTATATAACAAAAGTATTTTTTAAGATTCTATAAAAAAGATTCTATAAAACAAACAAAGATTACACGCCTTTATATTTACCTAAACTCCACCTGTGTAAAGAAAGCACACACACACATGTTGGGTTTCCATGTTTTATGGGGACTTTCCATAGGCATAATGATTTTTATTCTGTACAACCTATATATTCTATCCCCTAAACCTAACCCTAAACCTCACAGAAAACTTTCTGCATTTTTACATCATTCTATGTGATTTATAAGCTGTTTTTCTCATGAGGACCAAAAATGTTCCCACAAGGACAAGGATTTCGAATATTGCTATCTACATTTTGTCCCTATAACGTGTAGGGTTTACCAGAACCACACACAGACTCACACAGAGGACATCACAGTACCTTGGGTCTCTTCCACTCCACTCCTCTGGTCTTGAAGGAGTACCGCCCGAGTTCGTTGTATCCCAGAGAGTCGGATTCAGCAGGGAAGGTCGGGTCACAGAACAGGGTTCTTTTTGCCAGACATTCCTGCTTCAGGCTCTGATAGTCCTGCTTGTTGTAGGGAATCGCATTCTCGTTTGTTCCCACTCCTTCTCCTCTGTCCTGCCTCCTAGAAAGAACTTTTGCAATATTAGACATGCTGCCCTGTAGTCGTCCTCAAGTGTCTCTGAAGCTTGTCTAGTGTGTGAGTGTTTGTGTGAGACTGATGCTGATTTTATACTGAGAGCCGCTGTATGATAAACGTGAGGGCGGAGTCACACTCACCTGTCAGCGCATAGGGGCAGGTGTTGCTTTCACACTGGTTTAGCATCATGTAACCCTGTGAAGGAAACTTAAGCAATTTAAGTTTTCAAAGTATATTCATTTCACTACTTTAGTACTTACCAATGTAATTGCACTGTAACATGAGTCATGTAAACTGTGACTCAATACACTCTTACAATACTCTAAATGCAGACCTCTTTTGTTTCTATTGTTCTTTGGGAGACCAGGGCTGGTTTTTACAATTTTTGTCTAGTGAATAGATTTCTTTTGGAAATGCAGTTTCTATGTATACCTTAAAATCTTGGCTACAAAAAAAGCATTATTTCCCCCTTCAAAACATACAGTTTATGGAATACACATTTACCTTTTGTGACTAATTATATTATAAATATTTTTTAGATAAATACAAAGTTCTGTCATGAAACTCTAGATGGCGCAGGCTGATAGGTCCTTGACTCAACCTGCTGGCAATCACATCATTCTCTATAGCCTAGGCCCTAGGGCACAGCTATAGATGACGAAAAGGTTTAAAAGTTACATTTTTAGTCTGCTGGTGACTGGTCTGCCTCAGCAGTCTAACAGCACTCGTCAATGACAAAATGACCAATCAAATCAAAGAAGGCGGGGTTTACTGTTCTCAGAAGCAGAGCGTGAATTCCAGCCATTTAACCTCGAAAGAGAATGAGGTAAGATGTAAACAGCGAAACATCTAATACATGTCAGCTGTTTTGCGATAGAAATGATAAAAGACTGACAATAACATCCAGTGATGCAAACTACTCAAACTTTTTCTCAAATATGGCCGTTTTGAATTTAAAATATGCATTAAGGTTTTGTGATTCATGTAATTCCAAACTGTGACGAGACAAGAAACGTTTTCGACTTCGACATGATAGGCATAAAAAATAAAAGTACATGTCTGCATATTTTAATGCAAATCTTATTTAGCAATAGTTGATTATTTCCCAACTAGAATTAGACCTAGAATTTCCTTCACTGTTCTGTTGTGGTCCCCTCCAAATGTTCAAGACATGGTTACGGTCTTGCCCATTACCATGCCAAATACTTCAAGAGTTGTCATGATAGAAATGTATTTGTTTTATTTAAAACCAGATATTGTAATTTATGCAAAAACTTGGGAAAATGAGATCCAGGCTGATGATAAAGTTGATGAAAAATTATTTATTCATTACAATTAAATTTAGCCTCACACGCAAACTTTAATTGATAATGAAAATACTTAATAAAACCAAAAGGTAAAATAACCATCATAAAGGAGTAGTCAATAGTTAATCATAAATTTAGAGGATTGTAAAATCCAGAGTATTGAAAATCAAAAAGAATTAAAACATTAAGACATTTGCAGATAAGAGAGAAGAAGCAGAAGCCCAGGAGAGCAAAGGAGAGAAAAAGCCCCATTATCAACAACTCAGTCCATATTATACCATAAGCATACAGGGAAATTCCCAACCCACTCAAACTGATGTTTTTGTTAAAATTAGAAAGGTTAATTTCACGTCCACTGGTCCAGTGTCAAAAATAGTTGTTTTAACCCTTAGGGAATTTTGCAAATGTTAAAAACATCACTTCTACAGTACTTGGCAGGCGTCCAATGTCTAACCACAAACGTGTCAGCGTGACCTGTCACACTGGAACACTTTGAAGAACAATTGAACATAACAAGCATACTCTTAAATATAAAATAAGAACAACCATAAGGGTAGAATAACAAGTAAATACTTGAAAATATGATAAGAATTAATATATATAAAGTAGAAGTACATAAATATATGAAATCAAAAGTAAAACTGATAAATCATAAGCCATAAACGATTAACATAAATATTAATAAAAATGCATGAATATGAATATTGACCTTTTCGGATCCATCAGTAATTGAGTTGTAACATGTAAAATTGCCTTTAATAAAACATTGTCACTTTAGAATTAAACCCTTCATCATATAGTTGACTCGAATGGCTTCACTGTTGTTCCCTTGTTTACCCAACTACTATAGCAAAAAGTTGTGAAACTATGTTTGGATCTACACTATAGCCAGACACTCAAACACCATATATGTTTGTGAAACATTTAAAGTCAAAACCACAGGCCATGACAGTTAGTCCTCCCTAACAGCTTCTACTTGCTGCGGTGTTGCCAACTTAGCAATTTTGTTGCTATTTAGCATCTTTTCAGACTACCCTAGCAACTTTTTTTTTTTCTTTCAAAAAGCATTTGGCAAAAGTGACTCAACTATTGAAAAATGGCACATATTTTCATCTAAATGACACAAAAAGAGGAAACCACTGAACAGCTATAGCAGGCCAAGCAGCACTGGATAGAGCTGAAGAAAGATGCCTAACAGTACACACATCAAACGTGAATTAAGTTGATACTTGTTCAGTAATAATTGTTTATGATACAGCATGTTATTAGGTTTACACTTTAGTTTTACTAGTTAATAAGAAAATAGGCCTACACATAAAATGTAATTGTTAAAAAATGTGTAACTGCTCAATAAGTCAACATTCTATTTAAAAACAAAAATATCTGTTTATATTACTTTTCAAATGTTTATATTAAGTTTTATGAACATATCAGTATTAACATATTTCAAATTATATTTTTATGTGTATTCTGTTTGACGTCATCAGGCAATAACATCACAATGTCATTTAGCAACAAATCGACCCTTCTTTAGCAACTTCCCCTGAAAATTAGATCGCAACACTGACTTGCAATTCACCCTAAAGGTATTTGGTGGGATTCAGTAACCATTTTTATATAAACCTGGATTTGTGGATTGACAGTGAAGGAAACAAGATTTGTCTTCATTGGAATTAAGGGGCCTGGGCAAAACCATGAAAAGGGTGTGCATAGACATGGCCAAGCGTTTAATGTGTTTATGCCGATTCAAAACCTAATAGATAGCCTACTACAAATTGTGCTGTCCTATCAAATTCCAAATACTTAATCATATGCTTAAATTACATCACCAAATGTTTTTTGCAATTGGGATTTCCAATTTTCTGGATTGTTTTATAGGCTATTTTATGCATATTGCATTTTTGTTGGTATAGGGTTAACTACTTTCACAGCTGAAACACTAACTTCTCCTCCCACATAGATACATAAAGTTTTGTCATAGTCTAATTTCGTTTCCTTGTTGGGATTGTGAAGTGGCACTCACTCAGTGCAGAGCCAAATGACATCCAGCTCCACCTTTGTCGACCTTATGGGTAAAGTTATGTTTAGCGATAGGGTTATGGGTAGGGTTAGGGTGTGGTTGCATCCAGCAAGGGGGAGAAGGACTTCAAACTCCACCCAAGGGAAAGCAAAAATTCATTTGAGAATTTTCATGGTCTATCCTATTTATTTATTTTTTAAACAGTCTATGGGTGTATCCAGGAGTGCTATATGTAATAAATATAATTCGGTGCTCAAGCAATAAAATAAATCTGCTTAACTGACAATTTTATAAACATTAATCAAAACATATACATCATGTGTATAAATCAACGCTCTGTCTGCACCGCCTTTAAAATCCGACAGGTGGCGCTTTTGTGCAGCTGAACGAGTATTGAGCTTTCACAAAGTCCTTATCTATAGCTTAATCTTTGACCGTTTATATGCACTAACAATAAAGTACCATTGCACTACCATGTAAATAAATACCATGGTATAATTCAATGTCATACCTATTAGTTTAAAAACAATGTTATTTTGGTGGAAACAATGGTAATTATTTGTAAACAGGATATCAAATCATCAGACTTTTTAAATATGAAAAATGTGATTTAGTCATCTTTATTATTGCAAATGGTTTTATTTTCAGCAGATAAGCACCATAAACATATTGCATTTTGAAAGCAATTCAAAGTTTAGCTAATACCCGTATAGTTGATTTTACTCAAGCAACCCCCCTTTAGTATATTCCTGGTCTGCTGTGTCCTCATTTGAAGTGCAGGAAATGAATGGACTTCTCGTGCAATTATAGTAAGCAGATTTTTAACTGAGAGCCAAGCAGAGCCACTGCAACACAAAACAACACATCTGTAAATGATAACGCTACATTGAAAAGATACAGAAATTAACGTACAACGTCACACTTGTGCATCACCTGCAGGATATCCAGCTCGATTTTCCCGGTGTTCTTCTTATTGAATGTTTTAAACATTTCTGTGTAGAGCACAGGCAAAAACGTTACAGTAAAACACTTATAAACAAACTGTCATAATTCCATTTATTTCCAGTCATTTAAAACATTCTGGATAATCTCCAGTAAAACTTACTGAAGAGCATCTCCAGGCGAATCAGGCAGCTGACGAAGCAATCAAAGTCAATGGCGTACTGCTGATTGGCATAACGTGAGATTATCACCTGAAGTACTTCGTTGTTCAGCTGGAACCCTGTAGAGGAAAACACATACAAGCATTACTTCACTCTATATTATGATCTATATGCTATTATACACTTTTAGAAGAAATGTATTCTTAATTCACTGTCTAACCATAGACTCATTACCTGCTTCTTTCACAGCATCTCTCATCTCATGGGAACTCATAGTGCCTGATTTGTCTGCATCCCGGTTCTTAAAAATTTCCTGATGAGGTACGACAGAAAATCCACATTCAATAATAAACATCACTAAAAATGAAGAATTGATCTGAACAAAATTGTTGCTCTGTCGTAATAGGGATGCACAATATATCTGTACCTTGTCTTGTTTGAGATTTTTTTTTTTTTTGATTGATCTGAATTATTTTACCAAAATATATATTATACCAAATATTTCTGGATCTTTGTCCACAGTGCGTGAAACTCCACAAGGCCAAGTTTGCCGCTGCCATCTCTCTGAACTGAGGTCAAAGGTTATAGCAGGATTATGATGATTAATTTGTTTGCTGCGGTTGTACAATGGAAGAATGCTATAGTGTTGAGAATCTTAAAACACACTTAAAACATTTAGATAATCCGTGTTTTAAATTCCAAAATGAGGTTTGCAGGCATATTGTGAGTTGATGAAAAGCTAATAATTAAATCATAAAATGTACAATAAAATTAATAAATATTTTTTAAATACAAACAATCAAAATAACACTTACAAAAACTATATTTTTAAAATATTTTTAAAATAGAAAATAGTCATCCGAAATCAGAGAAAAGTGAACATGCAAATGTGCTGAAATATAAGAATATAAGAATTATTGAAATATAAGTTAAAATGTCGGGGGGTATTTCAAGAAAATATTTAGGGACAAAGAGGTTTGGCTGATAAAAACTATCTATCTATTCATATCATCCAGTGAGGTAAGGATACATCTAGCAGGCTGATAATCTGGCGACAGGTTTCCATACTGAATCCATCTGTCTTCAGATCAGTTCCTGTGTGAAAAAGCACAAAACTTTGTGAGAATGAACAGAACAGATTGTTAAACTATTTCAAGGGGCTTTTAAATGCAAATATCTAAATATTTATGTGAATAAAAGTGGAAAAGTCTTTTCCTACGTTTCGAGATAACACTGTCCAGGATCTTCTGGAGTTCAGTCACAGATACTTCTGAGTCCTGCAGAGAAAAGACAAGATCATGCATACTGGGAAAAATAAAATGATAATGACCCAAAACTGAAAATGACAAATGTGACTTACGTTTCCAGCAAACTCATTGAAAAGGGGTTTGAAATCTGGGTCCACATCACTCTTGGATACGTATTGCTGGAAAAGAAAAACATATTGTATTGTATATACATATATATATATATATATATATATATATATATATACACACACACACTACCGTTCAAAAGTTTGGGATCGGTAAGATTTTTAAGGTTTTTAAAAGAAGTTTCATCTGCTCACAAATATTTAATTAAAAATACAGTAAAAACAGTAATATTGTGAAATATTATTACATTTTAAAATAACTGTTTTCTATTTGAATATATTTCTGAAAGTAATTTATTCCTGTGATGCAAAGCTGAATTTTCAGCATCGTTACTCCAGTCTTCAGTGTCACATGATCCTTCAGAAATCATTCTAATATGCCAATTTGCTGCTTAAGAAACATTTCTTATTATTATCAATAAAAAAGTTGTGTACATTTTTTCAGGATTCCTTGATGAATAGAAAGTTCAAAAGAACAGCATTTATCTGAAATACAAAGCTTTCGTAACATTTAACCGTTCGTAACACTACCGTTCAAAAGTTTGGGGTCAGTAAGAATTTTTGTTTTTTTGAAAATAAATTAATACTTTTATTCAGCAAGGATGCATTAAATCGATCAAAAGTGACAGTAAAGACATTTATAATGTTACAAAAGATTAGATTTCAATTATATTTCAAATAAACGGTGTTCTTTTGAACTTTCTATTCATCAAAGAATCCTGAAAAAAATACATATTTTACACAAATATTTTGTACAATTGTACACATTAAATGTTTATTGAGCAGCAGATCAGCATATTAGAATGATTTCTGAAGGATCATGTGACACTGAAGACTGGAGTATTGATGCTTTGCCATCACAAGAATAAATTACATTTTAAAATATTTTCAAATAGAAAACAGTTATTTTAAATTGTAATAATATTTCACAATATTACTGTATATGCTATGTTTAAATGATAACTTAAATTCACCTTTTTAATATCTGCACTGATCTCTGCATCCATCGGGCTGCAGGGACGACAGTCAGAATTACATCCATCATGCATTTGGGTGCAAATACAAGAATGTTTAAAGAACAATTATGATTTATTTGTTCTGATTTAAAAACAGATGCAAACACAGAGAAAACAGATGTTTTAGTGTTACCATCAACTCTAGAGTAGACAAAACAGGACCTGTGCAACATCGTCACCATGGGGTCTAAGACTAGAACTATTTAAACCCATGTTTTTTACACGCTTGGAACTAACCTGGCAGCAGCCTCTTTCTCTGTGAACACACGGAGTACGAAGCTTCCCTTGCGATTCGGCTCGAAAGTGGAGGGGATGATGACGTATTCACCAGGAAGCAGTTTGAAGCGCTCGCTTATCTCTCGCAGATTGATGAAGGTTTTGCTCCCTGCAACAGGCCGCTGATACAGCAGTACATCAGGACCGAAATGAATATTGTTGCGACCTTTTAACTGCAACACAAACACAGATGGATAAAATTGTATCTGAAAACTTGCACAGCTTATTCCAAATAAATGTTTGGTGATGGAAAAAATATAAAATGGGATGAACAGTTGTATTTCAGTGCTTTTGTGTTTGCTCACAAAGGATTGTGTTCCCCTTAAAAACTTTGTATTCTCTCGAAAAAGGATTGTGTTCTCCCAAGAAACTTCTGAGCACTCTCCCAAGGCATTGCGGTCCCCGGAAAACTCTGCTTTCTCACCCAAAGGATTGCGTTCCCCAAAGAAACTTTGCATTCTCTCCCAAAGGACTGTGTTCCTCCAAAAGAATTGCATTCTCTTTCTAAGGATTGCATTCACCCAAGATACTTTACATTCTCTCCAAAAGGAGAGAATTTTGAAAAGAACGAACTGAGATACAGGCACTGAAATACAAGGCACTGAAATGTAATTTTTTCCTCCAATCTCATTTTTTAGCATCACCTTGCCTTACATTTGTGTTGTCCAGCTACTCTTATGTACAAAACATATAGAGCTCATACACACCTCATCTGGAACCTGAAAAACATCAAAGAATATTATATTATTCAATATAGAATATATATATTCTGTTTTTTTTGTTTTTGTTTTTTTTTTCGCATTTCAATACAGACCTACCATGAGCTCAGAGGCTATTAATCAATATTTCAACATCATTTAATTTTTAAGAAAAAAATTCTTTAGTAGTCAAACAGGTAAAGAACTGCACTACCCATGATTTTCAAATAGGCCAATTATACAGTTTCAAATCAAATTTTGTAATTTTGTGATTAATCTTAGCAGGTTGGTTTGGTTAATGAATCTTTCTTGAACTTGTTTTTAATTTCTATAGAGAAAATGACTTGGAAAGACACTTCTAGAACCAGTGGTACTGTTGGTTGTGAAGTTGTTTTTGGTGTTGAGAGTAAAGTTGTTTCTAGTTTCAATGGTATTACTGATTGTATGTAACCAATTACCTTATAGATAGCAAAGCCAATGGTGTTCAGGTCTCGTCCAAACCGCTTATCTTTACGACCATCTTTCTGCATCAGACCCACAAGGAACGTGCATCCATCTTCGCCATCATAGGGATCATCATCTGCATCTTCCAGCTTGATCACAAACTGAGGGTTTGAGTAGAATGTAGCTGGAGGGGAGAAACCAAATGATTGGATGGTGCAACAAAAACAACTTTAAAACCAAATTTGGTTTCAAGCACATTCATGTTGATTTGATATACCTGGGTTGTTCCTGCAGCCCCCTGCGGTGGAGCCCACCCTCCAGTTTCCTTCAAACTGGTTGTAGTTCCAGCGGCTCACAGTGTCACTTAAAAGAGTGTCTGGAGTCAGATTACAGATCTCCAACTTCGAGAACTGCTGTATGAAGTCAGAATATGCCATCCTGACAGGATGAGGAAGATTAGTCAAGTTATTTGTTACGTTGTTGAGGGTTAAAAGGCTAAAGAGCTGAAGTTTTCTTACCAGAACTCTCCATCTTCAGCGGAATGATTCAGTTTCACTTTCTCCTCTGGTTTGACGCTATCCCATTCTTTGGAACTGAGGAAGAGATGGGAAACATTTTACAGGACTCTCAAGACCGATGTTGAAGGAGTACGATCTGTTTAGGGAACTCACTTATCACTCCAAGCGCCCGTCCACTCCACACGACCCCACGGGTTCCTGATACGCACCAGTTCAACCGGATTGCCTCTGAAGTGAACCTGCATGTAAGGTGACAATAATTAGAGCTCCTTCAGATTATTCCTATCAAATCCATATTTCAGCATCAGTGGCGATATCTGACCTCCTCTGCGGCCGTGATGGAGTAGGCATGACCCTTCACCAGCTTCAGACTCGTCTTCGTCTCCGTCTCATATGAGCTGGTAATCTGCTCAATAATTAAAATATGATTTTAATGATAAAAACTGTAGCTAATTTAAACCTGTATTTCCCACATGAGAGCAATGGCACTACCATAAGACTTTTTTTTTTTTTAAAGAAATGAATACTTTTACTCAGCAAGGATGCATTAAACTAATCAAAGTGACAGAAAGACATTTATAAAGTTACAAAATAATTCTGTTTCAAATAAATGCTGTTCTTTTGAACTTTTTATTCATGAAAAAATAACAATGATAATAATCAGAAATGATTCTTGAGCATCAAATCAGCATATTAGAATAGTTTCTGAATGATCACGTGACACTGAAGTCTGGAGTAATGATGCTGAAAATTCACCTTTGCATAAATTACATTTGAACATATATTCTAATAAAACATTTTAAATTATAAGACTACTTATTACACTGAACAAAATTATAAACGCAACACTTTTGTTTTTTCCCCATTTTTCATGAGCTGAATTCAAAGATCTAAGATTTTTTCTATGTACAAAAAGGCCTATTTCTCTCAAATATTGTTCACAAATCTGTCTTAATCTGTGTTAGTGCCATCTGCCCAGTTCTTGCATGGCCAGCATACTGACCGGACATGTCACCCATTGACATCCTTCATTATTATCTATTACAGCAATAATATCAATAGTCACACTTGAAACTCCTGGTATTTAGTGTGAGCCACAAGTGAGCTAACATTTCATATTTCCACACAAAAAGTCCAACCTATTTGCATATGTGGCAAGTATTCTTAGTAAGTCGCCTGCAAAATATCCTTGAAGCACATGCAAATTGTTCGGTCTCATAAGATAATTAGTGTCCTTTCATCTGGATATTTGTAAAGTGTGTTTGTTAAGTAGACCACAGCTCCAACAAAACATTTATCTGAAGACTTGCGCATTATTATGTATTAATCACTATTTATTATTGCCATAGAGAAGCTATAGCAGACAAAAAGATGTAACAAAATGCAAACAAAAAGAAAGCCAACAGAAGTGGAATGAGACTTACATCAATGGAGCAGCCCAGTAATGAGCCCAGCGTCAGTGCTTTCTGCATGAGGTTAAACAGGTACGGAGGAGCTTTGCTCAGCTCATAGTTCTCAGCGATGCCTCCGGTGAAATCCTCAAAACCCTCAGAGGTCAAACCTCCATCCAGAGCTTCATATGAGCCATTTACCCTGCAAAATATGGTAGAAATCTGCATCACCGGTTGGTATGTATGTGACATGTTGTATGAACATTGTGTGTTTTGAAGGCTGTGGTTGTACAGTAGGCACAGTGTTTACCAAGCTTTTTGGATGACCCATTTTCATATTGTTCACTACTGCAGTTCAGGAAAGTAGTAGCAGGTAATTTATGATGAATAAACACGCACACTCACTTTGCATAGGCCTTCTCCATTAGAGCGCTCCAAAACTCAGAGCCCTCGGCGGATTGAACAAACAGCAGCTTCCCATCTCTGGTGGGCAAACGGTCATCAATGACCACGTCCACCCATTCACCATACTGCCAAAACTGAAGAGACGAGAACAACACCATCAGTCTGACAGTGTAGCTTTATCACTGAAATTATATGATCATATATTGCATCATAAGAAGTACTTCAATGAAGTCCAAAAGTCTGAAACCAGACTTGCCTACCACTTTTCTAAATTTAAATAAATTATAAATTTTTTACATTTAATTACATTTAATAAAATTATTACAATATAGTATTAACTAATATTTTATATTAGCTAAAATTATATTTAAGTCATTTTTTTTTTCTCCATATAATGGACTTCAAAGGCTACCAATGGGCTGAAGGTCCAAACTGCAGTTTCAGTGCAGCTTCAAAGGGCTCTACATGATCCCAGCCAAGGAATAAGGGTCTTGTCAAGCAAAAAAGATCTTTCTAACGTGATTACGTAATGCATGGCGCATCACAGAGCAGTGCAAGATGAGCATTTGTGGTTAAAAGGTATATCAATTTTTATTTTTTTAGAAAAAGACAGATCGTTTCTCTAGACAAAACCCTTTTTCCTCGGCTGAGATCATGTAGAGCCCTTTGAAGCTGTACTGAAACTGACATTTGGACCTTCAACCTGTTGGTTGCTATTGAAGTCCATTATATGTAGAAAAATCCTGGAATGTTTTCCTCAAAAACCATAATTCCTTTTCGACTGATGAAAGAAAGACATGAACATCTTGGATGGGGTTAAGTACATTTTCAGGAAATTTTAATTCTGAAGTGAACTAATCCTTTAAAATTAGTGATTAAAATGATTTAAAGCACTTTGAATGTTTGTTTGTTTGTTTGTTTGTTTTTATCCTAAAATTAAGACTTTTCCCCCCAGGCTTAAATTAAACCCCAGATCTTCAATGTGAACTCAGTCTGTTTGTATGTTCTGACCTGAAAGTGGAAGATGCCGGCATAGTCCTCCGTAAAACTCTGTCCATGTGGAACTACACGTTCCAGAATCTCATTATTCAGAGTCAAAGATGCAATGGCTGCCATCAACCAACAGTCACCTGCCAATGTATCAAACGTAATTCGATATTTATTTTGCCTTGAGCTGATGATTTTATGCAAACTAACTTCTAGTACACTTATTGCAGGATCAACCTGGGCTTCAGGAGTATCTTGGAGTATCCTGGGTGTAAGTGTCTTGCTCAATGGTGATGGTTCATGGATCAAATATTGTGGGGTTTGAACCTACAACCTTCAAGCTTAAGACTTGACCACTCCCATCTTTTTCCACAGCACTTGTAGTGGTTGCTAAAGCTAGCATCACTCTTATTGTTGTTCAATGTTCATGCTTTGTTGTTAACCACTTACTACTAAAACTTGAGCATGTATTTCATCTACTCACAAAACTTTTGCGTTCTCTTGCAGATTTTACGTTCAGATTTTAAAATATTGTTCCCGTAGAAACTTTTTATTCATTCTTACAACTTTTGCAAAAATAATGCTTTCTCCGGAGAAACTTTTCATTCACTTGCACAACTTTTGTGTTCTCTTGCTAAAATATTGCATTCCCAGAGAAACTTTTTATTTGCTCTCACAGCCTTTGCGTTCTCTTGCAAAAATATTGCAGTCCTGAAAAATCTTTTCATTTGCTTGCACAACTTTTGCATTCTTTTGAAAAAATTGCATTCAGCAGAGAAGCTTTTCATTCAACTTTTGTGTTCTCTTGCAAAACAATTATGTTCCCCAGAGAAACTTTTCATTTGCTCGCACAACTTTTGTAAGGAAGGAGCCCCTAAAAGCACATGGTAAAGGAAAAAATTTATGTTTGCATTCCCCCAAGAAACATAATATGCACACAAAACGTTTAAGCTCTTTCTCGGGGGAATGCAAACATTTTGCAAGAGAACGCAAAAGCACTGACATATAGTTTTTCCTCCCATCCACCATGATGTCCCTTTAGGGCAGGGGGTAGGCAAGTTCGGTCCTAGAGAGTCGCTGTCCTGCTGAGTTTAGCTCCAACCTTAATCAAACACACCTGAACAAGCTAATCAAGCTCTTCAGGATTACTAAGGCTATAGGCAGCTGAAGGTTTTTTTTCAGGGTTGGAGCTAAACTCTGCAGGACAGCGGCTCTCTAGGACCAAACTTGCCTACCCCTGCTTTAGGGGCTACATACTTTTGTGTTCTCTTGAAAAAACGTTGCATTCACTCACGCAAATTTTGCGTTCTCTTGCAAAAAGATATCTATAGCTAAACAAGTTCTCTTGTGTTCCCTTAATTCCCTTAATTCGCTGGGAATTTCTTGGGGAACAAAAAAGTTTTGTGAGCAAATGCAAATGCATTAAAAATATAATTTATTTCTTCCATGCATGTCCTTATGGAGGCTCTGTACAATTTTATGTCTCTTTTTGTTTGAACAAACAAAATAGGTCTATAGTGTTAATGGCTCAAGTGTCACATCTTTTCTGATATAGTATTTATATTCGTGTGACATGGTGGTTAGCTTCACACAATACGAGTCTATGTGAGTTCGGGGTGGAAGACAAGTGTACTTAAACTACATAAAGCAGACACACCAGCAGATACAGGTAACTAAATACCTCATTTCATATCATAATACACAATTAAACTGATCCTGAAATGCCATATTCAGCTTGTTTTCGATGCTGAAATCAGTAATAATGTCTTCACCTACACTGCCCACCACGTTAGCAAAAATCATAAATGATTCATTGTGTTTCTCTACAGGCCACACTTGAACACTAATGTGACCAAAAGGATCTTTTCTCACCTAAAGCTCCCTGGCAGATGTCCGTCCGCTTGGCACCGTCCACAATGAACTCAGGGTTTGAGCACAGCTCCTTTAAAAACAGAAAATTGAGCACAATTAGAGCTAATATTATTACGTTATGCAATGGTACACATGAGTAACAATACATTTTATTAGCAAACAGCGCATTTAAAAGGTTCATTTGAACAAGTGTGTTGTGGTTAGTGTACACACATATAAAAAAAAAAATAGAGATACCAATGAGCACAAAGTATGCTTGCTGTAGGTATCAACCCTCTTATCTTTACCAGATTTGCTTCAAACTTCATTAGAATAATGTCAAGACACGGGCGAATGTAGACCTGTGAAAAGATTTTTGATATTTTTCAAACACTGTTGCCATAGCAACAGATCAAAATTCAATATTTGTTTTGGATGCTTTTGAGACTCTTAGCATGCTTCAAATTGCATGAAACTCGACAGAGTTTCATGAAATTTGAATTTGTCAGGATTGTCATCCAGTAGATATGGGCAAAGCCTTAGAAATGGGTGGGGAGGAGGGCCTCTATAGTGCCACCTTTTGACAAAAGTGGGGGGTTAGTTTAACCTACAGTCACCAAACTCAGTACACATATTGTTCTCATTAAGCCGGACAACAAAATATTCGTGAAGCTTCAATGCTGGGTTAAAAACAACCCAAGTTGGGTTGAAAATGGACAAACCCAGCGATTGGGTTGTTTTAACCCAGCAGTTGGGTTAAATGTTTGCCCAACCTGCTGGGTAGTTTTACATAACTCAACTATTGTTTAAAAATTACAGTATTGCTTACTTAAAATGAACCCAAAATATCTTGAAAATTAACATTTATTAATATGTTTAATAAATGAACATTTTAATTTCATTTTAGATTCATTTTAAGTCAGCCATATAGTCATTTTCAAACAATAGTTGGGTTAAATAAAACTACCCAGCAGGTTGGGCAAACATTTAACCCAACAGTTGAGCGTGAGTAATTAATTACATTATTTTCATTTTTGGGTGAACTAACCCTTTAAGACTGGATTACATTTCTCAAGAGTATTGTTGAATTTGCGTAAATAACAATATGTAATTTGCTCTGGAATTTTTTAAGAGATTATGTGAGAAAAACACACACATTGCAGATTAGGATGATATTCTGCACTCATTTGAAATTGACCTATGACATTCTATGACATGAAATTATTCTAAATTTAAACACTCTCATGGATGAGGCTGTTGTGGTTTGTGATGATATGGGCACCAACTGCTGCACCTAAATGTGGTGTATTCAATGACGGATTGGCGGTGCCACCAGGCTTGGGCCCATCATTGCTGCTTGCAGCTATATTTCTTTTTATTATTTTATTATTAAGTAGTTAAAAAAAAAGTGCAATTAACTTTTTACTTTAAGTTATTGGAATTTTTGTTCCACTTTGGGTTTATCAAAATTTAAATGCAGCAATTAAACATGCAATTAAAATGATTTTATTTATTAGTATTATTAATTATAAAAACACTTCCCATTGTTCCTTGTGAATGTGAATCAGTTAGATAAAACACAAGGATGGAAAAAAAAACTTATGAAAAATATTATTAATATTTAATATTATTATAACCAAATAACACACTGTATAATATATCCCCTAACCCTAAACCTCACAGAAAACCTGCATTTTTACATTTTCAACAACAAAAAAAAAACATCAATATATATGATTTATAAGCTGTTTTCCTCACGGGGACCAAAAAATGTTCCTACAAGGACAAGGATTTCGAATATTGCCATCTTTATGGGGACATTTTGTCCCTATAACGTGTAGGGTTTACCAGAACCACACACAGACTCACACAGAGGACATCACAGTACCTTGGGTCTCTTCCACTGCACTCCTCTGGTCTTGAAGGAGTGCGGCCCGAGATCATTGTATCCCAGAGAGTCGGATTCAGCAGGGAAGGTCGGGTCACAGAACAGGGTTCTTTTTGCCAGACATTCCTGCTTCAGGCTCTGATAGTCCTGCTTGTTGTAGGGAATCGCATTCTTGTTTGTTCCCACTCCTTCTCCTCTGTCCTGCCTCCTAGAAAGAGCCTTTGCAATATTAGACATGCTGCCCCGTAGTCGTCCTCAAGTGTCTCTGAAGCTTGTCTATAGTGTGTGAGTGTTTGTGTGAGACTGATGCTGATTTTATACTGAGAGCCGCTGTATGATAAACATGAGGGTGGAGTCACACTCACCTGTCAGCGCATAGGGGCAGGTGTTGCTTTCACACTGGTTTAGCATCATGTAACCCTGTGAAGGAAACTTAAGCAATTTAAGTATATACTTGTCATTACTTTATTGCTTCATATGATTTTTAAAGTATATTCATTTCACTACTTTAGTACTTACCAATATAATTGCACTGTAACATGAGTCCTGTAAAGTGTGACTCAATACACTCTTAAATGCAGACCTCTTTTGTTTCTATTGTTCTTTTTTTATTCGTTGGGAGACCAGAGTGTTTTTTTTTTAAACAGTTTCTATACATGGGTCATTGATGAATAAGTTTTTTAAAAGTGTAAAAAAAACATAATCAAGATATAATTAATTTTGAAGTTTTATTAAGTGTTAATAATGAGATTATGTGGTTTTTATAATCAATTAACACTGCTTTTGTCATTTTTTACAAAATTTGTCACCAATTCGGTTTAATTAATTTGGTTTAACCAAAATTTTGGTTTTACCAAATTACACTTTTTAAAATATTACAACATTTTCCATGTTTTATAGCGGTTGTACAGAATAACCTGATGTTTCAGGACATGCACAGTTGAATTCCCAGAGTTAAATCAACTCTGCTCAGAGTACATATGGTCCCTCTCTAAATAGTGTTAAAGTAACACTAAAGCAGAGTTAAATTTAATGAGATAATTAAGCAATTATTTAAGTGATGATTGAACATTAATGATGAACACCTGCTGTTAACAAGCAGAATCACTGAAGAAAAGAGAAACACAAGAACTACAACTTACTTCAGCCACAGCCTTAGATGAAATCAACTGAAGATAGATAGAAGCACAGGTCCTTAATACCTGCAAGGCATTTTTGCCTGTCCCACCTCTGCCGGTGCCAATGGGCCAGCCACAAGGTCATCAGCTGGGAGCCACCCATCACAGATGTTTCGGCCCATTAATCTCAGAACATCTCTGGGTGGTGGAGCAGCGGATGGGATGTCTTCCTACCGCTCCCTGTGGCTGGCCCAGTTTAGATGTTGGTGTTTTATTGGTCCAAAAATTATGCCCCCATCATGATGGTCAGGGTTGGTTTTAGTTGGGCTCTTGACAAAAATCCATCAAACAAATTCCAACATAACGCTTCAGTGCTAAAAATGAGCAACTATTACCCCTCAGGCTTATAGATGAAAACATAGCATACAATCCTCAACAGTGGTGACAATAATTATTCATACTGCAGTGCATGATGGGAGTTTTGTCCTATGGTGATACTCAGCATGCATTGCAGCGTGAAGCGTTTTTTTAATCACCATTGTTGAGATTCATATGCTGATTCTTGATGTCTTGATTAACAAACTTTCGGCTTTCAAATGCTGTGCCACTGTCATATTTTCTTACATTTTCGTTTGACATGTTGAGGTGATAATGTCCTGGTTGTATGCCTGCGTGTGTGTCCGCTGTGCCTGTGACCCTGTGTGTGACAACAATGCATTTTAAAACGCAAAAGAGAATTGTCTCGGAGGCCCCCTAGCGTTCGGGGGCCATGGGCTGCAGCCCATGTTGCCCATTAGGACCTGTCTATAGGGCACAGCTAATTGGTTCCTGCTGTATCAGTAGCCAATGATCTTGCTGTTCAACCTTCAAATAATGGTCTGCAGTTGCTGTAGCAGTTGCAGCATGCTTTCAGAAACCGTCCACCTTCCCCAGCTCCACCTGTATAGATCTGTTACAGGTAATTCACGTATATTGTACAACAGCAGCAGCATAGCAGATCTATTCCACCAAGACCAAACATATCAACACTGTCATACCCATTGCCATGCCAAATACTTCAACAGTTGTCATGACACAAATGTATTTAATGTTTTATTTAAATATATATTAAAATTTCAAGGAAACAATCTTGGGGTGCTACTTGCTGAAAGGACCTCATTTAATAGTCCCAGAAGGTGCTCTTTGGTTGGGTTCAAACTTGTCTACAATATCTATCTACAATAAATAAGAATCCAAGGCACTTCTTCCCATTCCAAAATAATAAAAAGCCTTTATTCAAACATGGCTCACTCTAGAAACATTAAAAAATGACTAAAATACTGCACACTGATGCAATTCGGCCATCCAGCATTCCTCAGAGTGCGTCAGGTACAAAATTAGTCACAGGTGTAGGTATAATCAGTTGCTCAGTAGAAATGGGAGAAACCAAAAAGACCATAACAGGGGGATCAATAATATCATTAACTATTACAAAGTATAATCAGTAATCACATGCATCAAAAAAGAGAGAGAAATAATAATAATAATAATAATACCAACAATAATCATAATGGTAATGATTTCACAAAAATGGAGTTAAATCTAATTCTTCATTCAACCCAGGAAAAATGGTAGCTTTTAACTGAAAAATCCAAAAGGCTTCTCTTTGTAAAAGTCTTTGTAATCTATTGCCCTTTCTAATAGATCCAGTTACAATTTCCAAAGCAATAATTCTTAAAGTAGACCGATTAGAATCATGTACAGATGCATAATGTACTGCCATGGGATAATCTTTATTTCTTATACGAATTGCATTTTTGTGATCCCATAATCTATCTTGCAGTCTACGCTTAGTCTGGCAGTTCATCCTGTAATTGGACTTCCAAATTTTCTTTTTCTTCAGTCGCTGCATTATTTTCAAATTGGTTTCTAATTTCAGTTATCTCCTGTTGAACCTTTAGTCTATCTTTTTTGGATTCCTCAGTCAATAGTAGCATTAGGTCTAGTGAACACTTGTTAAGGATAGCTTCCCCTTTCTCTGTAAGCTCCTTATTGTCCATGCTATAAACAGGAAATTTTCTAATGCGCAATGCCCGTGGAATGAGACCATGCCTCCAGTAATCAGAGAGAGTTATTGCATTCAGTTCATCTTTTTGAAGAAGTTTTTTCAATTCCGTAACAGTACCAGTTAAGTCTTCATTAAACTCCTCAGATGTATTAGATGAAGAAAAAGAAAGAACAAGAAAAAATGGAAGTCCAATTACAGGATGAACTGCTCAAATTCACTGAAAATGTAAAGAAACAGAAGGTGGATAAATTTAAGAGAAATGAAAGGGATTATAAAGATGGAAGAGTTTACAAAGGATGATACCTTAGCTGATTCCAGTATTTTTTTATGGTCACAGCACAAACCAATAATGGACCAGAGGTGGCGGGGTTGGCAGAATGGTCCCCTGAGGGCAACGAGGTGGTGCGGGCACCGTATACTGAGGTAAACACTGCTCCACCACGCGGGGGCTGCCACTGGCGTCAGGACCTCTTTTGACCTGAAGCCTTCTTAGCCTGAAGCACGACCCTCGTGTTGTCCCGGTCCTCTGTATCTCTGAGGTGGAGCACGAGATGCGACACTCTCTTTTTATTGTGCTCAATATGATGAGCTATATGGCTGGGGCTGCTCATGCCCAGCAGCCCAAGAGGATGGATTGCGGCGTGGTAGATATTTTTTGAACGCCTCTGCTTGCTTCTTGGTCTCTTGAAACCTCTTGTCGAAGAGGCCAGAGGATGCAAGCGGGGCATCGAGGAGAAAAGCCCTGTCTTTATCTTTTATTTCAGACAGATTAAGCCACAAATGTCTCTCTGTTGCCACCAAGGCATCCATAGACTGCCCAATCGCTCTGGCGGTCTCCTTGGTGGCCGTAAGAGATAAATCTGTGGCTGTTCTCGATAAATCTGATAAATCCATATCCTTCAACAGATCAGCCTGGTAAGCCTTCAGTATTGACATAGTATGCAGACATGCACCAGCCTGACCTGCTGCTGTATACGCTTTTCCCACTAACCCTGATGTTGTCTTTTTATATATATATATATATATTATATTTAATGTAGCATTTTCAGATTCACCGACAGATTGACAATACAATCACATGACAGAAACAAACACAACTACACACAAAAAACCTCCTTCATTCAGATTCATGTTTGCAGTTAACAACAACGGCAAACACAGGCAAGGGAAGTCAAAACAAATTTTTGCCCAGCGTGACATGGATAAGGTGAAGTTATACAAATGGACCAAATGAGATATGTAAGCTCTAGCGTAAGTTCTGCCGGGAAGACTCTAATGTTACGTCATTCATTAGATCAGATCTAACCAATCATTATTGAACGCTTGGTATAAAGCATCGGCACTTACACTTATCTGAGTTCGCAGATGCTGACGCCAATCTCCACCTCCATCCCCCCCACCACCACCAGGATGGTCCCTGTCCATATCCATGTGGGGGGTCGGCTTCGCCCCTGCCTTCATTCCGGGCAGGATATGCCGAGCCTACAACCATTTGGATGCGTGCTACGGACGGGGCCTACGCCAAAGAACTTTATCTCATTGTATAACTTTTCTGGTTGTTAATAAATTGTGTTAAAATCATTATGTTATTTCATTATGAGTCTTTCTGGTAGAAATAAAATATGTAAAGAAAAAAAAAAAAAAACGCATAGGCAAATTTACCATGAAAATGCTGGTGGAATATAAGGGGAGTGACAATAATAAAAGAGAACAATTAGATTTCAAATTGAAGACAGAAGTTAATGAAAATGACAACAACAACAACAACAACAAAACAATAAAAAAAAGAAATTTTAAATTATTGGTTTTTAACAGGTGATTGAAAAGAGGCCTCCAAGAAGCTTCAAATTTATCTATATTACCAGAGATACTATATCTGAGTCTTTCTGCATGCAGAGTGGAGGAAAGTTCTGACAACCAGTTCTTGAATAGTGGCTTTGAATTTTTCTTCCACACACAGAGTATAGTTTTTTGGCAATCATCATGCCATACTGTATAGGCAATCGGGTAGCATGATTAAGGCATTGCAGGGAAGCTGACCAGCCAAGAATAGCAGTCGCAGGATCAACTGGAAGCTCACATGTATAAGCTTCAGAAAGAACTTGAAAAACTTCTGACCAGAATTCACCAGGTTTTGGGCATGGCTAGAAAAGATGACCAAGAGAGCCCTCCACAGATTCCCATTTTTTGCAGAGAGGAGAGATAGTAGGATAGAAAGTATTGAGTTTAACCCTAGAGTAATGCAGTCTGTGCAACACCTTATACTAAATAAGCTGGTGTCTAGCATTAATAGAACGTGTATATATTTTTAAGACATTTTCCCCAGTCCTCCTCAGAGATCTGAACATCTATTTCCTCTTCCCAATCGTTTTTCAGACGGGTAGTGGAAATATCTAGCTGACTCATGAAAGAGTCAACAAATTTTGTAACTTTTTGAAACAATGTTAAATCAATGTTAATGTGTCAACATTAACCTCATTGAATCAATATCACTTTTACACCCGCAATTAATGTTGAAAAAATGTTGAAATTTCAACAAAAACTCAATGGTAATGGCATTGAATCAATGTTTGCACTCTCAGAAAATGAAACACAACTACAACTGACTTAAAGCCACAAAAAATGAAATCAACTGAAGATAAAAGAAGCAATAAATATCTCAAGATCTCAGCAGAAGTTCTTATTGAGAATTAACAGAGGTTTAGATGTTTTAGTGAAAATATTTGGTCACCATTTTGGTGATCAGTGTTTCCTTTAGTTGGGCAGTTTGACTCTTGGCTTTTTGTGTGAGTTTGTGGTTTTTGTAACAGTGTTTACCAAAACACATCATTTATTGCAAAGAAACCAGAAACAAAATGATCAAGTGATATAGTTTTCATCATCATAAAGCAAAATTATTTACTAACTGTACTCCTGACCAAAAGTTTATATTTGTTTTTAATAGGTTACGTTCACCAACAATACTTTCTTGCTACAGATCAGACATTCTGAATCTTGACTTTTAAAAAGCAATTTAAAAAAAAATCTTTAGATACACAGGCATCAAGAATCAGCATATGAATCTCAACAATGGTGACATGCTTCATGCCGCAATGCATGCTGGTAATCATGAGTTGTATACTATGGTGGCTCCCAGCATGCATTGCGGCATGAAGCATGTCACCATTGTTGAGATTCATATGCTGATTCTTGATGCCTGTGTGTGTCAAAATATTTTTTTCCCATATTGTATTTTTAAAAAAATCAGAACATAATATTTTAGGAACAAATAACCACTTTTGGACAGGAACAAGATTAGTAAAGTACTCTGCATCAAGAGGCAGAAAACTATATCACTATACAATACCACAAAAAGCCAAGAGTCAAACTGCCCAACTAAAGGAAACACTGATCACCAAAACGGTGACCAAACATTTTCAATAAAACATCAAGATCTAAACCTCTGTTAATTCTCAAAAATAACTTCTGCTGAGATCTTGAAAGATTTATTCTTTTATTTTCAGTTGATTTCAGGCTGTGTGGTTTTAAGTCAGTTGTAGTTGCGTTTCATTTTCTGAGAGTGCAAGCATGATGTTGAACCAACATCACATTGTAACATTGATTCAATGCCATTACCATTGATTTTTTTTTTGTTGAAATTTCAATGTTTTTTCAACATTAATTGTGGGTGCAAAAGTGATATTGATTCAATGAGGTTAACGTTGACACATTAACATTGATTTAACATTGTTTCGATCATTGCTTGCTATCTGGAAAATGTCTCTCTGTTGCCACCAAGGCATCCATAGACTGCCCAATCGCTCTGGCGGTCTCCTTGGTGGCCGTAAGAGATAAATCTGTGGCTGTTCTCGATAAATCTGATAAATCCATATCCTTCAACAGATCAGCCTGGTAAGCCTTCAGTATTGACATAGTATGCAGACATGCACCAGCCTGACCTGCTGCTGTATACGCTTTTCCCACTAACCCTGATGTTGTCTTTTTTATTTTTTTTTATATTATATTTATTGTAGCATTTTCAGATTCACCGACAGATTGACAATACAATCACATGACAGAAACAAACACAACTACACACACAAAAAACCTCCTTCATTCAGATTCATGTTTGCAGTTAACAACAACGGCAAACACAGGCAAGGGAAGTCAAAACAAATTTTTGCCCAGCGTGACATGGATAAGGTGAAGTTGTACAAATGGACCAAATGAGATATAAAATATGTAAAGAAAAAAAAAACGCATAGGCAAATTTACCATGAAAATGCTGGTGGAATATAAGGAGAGTGACAATAATAAAAGAGAACAATTAGATTTCAAATTGAAGACAGAAGTTAACGAAAATGACAAAACAATAAACAATGGCATTTTAAATTGTTTCATCATTATTGGTTTTTAACAGGTGATTGAAAAGAGGCATCCAAGTCACCCGCCGTGACTCTCAATCTCGCCATTGGACTAGCTGACATACGTGCATCAGATGCAATCACGCTGAAGGCATTCCCAAAGTGTCCTGATGGACGCAGCGCGAGTTCCCTCAGAAAGGAAACAAGGAATGTTTACGTGTGGACACTGCAAGAATGTAATTCAAACCAAATCATTTGCACAAAGAAAATGTATTCAATTAGATCCTTTATTAATTGTAAAAGTACGTATGTAATTTATAAGCTTCAGTGTCCTTGGAACTGTTTTTATGTGGGCCAGACTTTTAGAATTATTGCTTTGGAAATTGTAACTGGATCTATTAGAAAGGGCAATAGATTACAAAGACTTTTACAAAGGGAAGCCTTTTGGATTTTTCAGTTAAAAGCTACCATTTTTCCTGGGTTGAATGAAGAATTAGATTTAACTTCATTTTTGTAAAATCATTACCATTATGATTATTGTTGGAATTATTATTATTCTCTCTTTTTTGATACATGTGATTACTGATTATAATTTGAAATAGTTAATGATATTATTGGTCCCCCTGTTATGGTCTTTTTGGTTTCTCCCATTTCTACTGAGCAACTGATTATACTAATTTTGTACCTGACGCACTCTGAGGAATGCTGGATGGCCGAAATGCATCAGTGTGCAGTATTTTAGTCATTTTTTAATGTTTCTAGAGTGAGCCATGTTTGAATAAAGGCTTTTTAATATTTTGGAACTGGAAGAAGTGCCTTGGATTCTTATTTATTATAGATATATTCAATTTATTCATTCATTAATTCATTCATTCATTAAAGATAAATAGTGAAATATTTGCTTATAGGCTATGCCAGTTAAAACCATAAAATAAAATATATGAAACACAAGATAGCCAATCAAAATATAAAACTAGATATTGTAATCGAGTTGTTACTTGTAAAATTGCATTTAATAAAACATTGTCACTTTAGAATTTAACCCTTCATCATATAGTTGACTCAAATGGCTTCACTGTGTTCCCTTGTTTACCCAACTATGGAACTATGTTTGGATCTACGTTATAGCCAGACACCCAAACATCATACCCATAGGGGAGACCGGGGCACAACCTTACGCTTTTTGACTTTCTCAGTTTGTGTAAATCTTCTTAGGGTTCAGAGAATTTATCTTGTTCAACATTAATTTCACACATGTCTGGTACAAATATGTGGCTTTGTTTCATTAATACAGTGTATACTTTATTAATTTACCCCGAATGAAGGGAAGTGAAATGTGACAACATGCCCCATAGGTTGGGCACATTGTAACATGTGATGGGGCACGTTGTAACATGACCATGACTTAAAGGTGCCCTAGAACTTTTTTTTAAAAAGATGTAATATAAGTCTAAGGTGTCCTCTGAATGTGTCTGTGAAGTTTCAGCTCAAAATACCCCATAGATTTTTTTTAATTCATTTTTTTTAACTGCCTATTTTTGGGCATCATTATAAATGAGCCGATTCAGGGCTACTGGCCCTTTAATTCTCCTGCTCCACACCCACGGAGCTCGCGCTTGCCTTGAACAGTGCATAAACAAAGTTTACACAGCTAATATAACCCTCAAATGGATCTTTACAAAGTGTTCGTCATGCATGCGTCGGATTATGTGAGTATTGTATACTGTTATATTGTTTACATTTGATTCTGAATGAGTTTGAGGCTGTGCTCCGTGGCTAACGGCTAATGCTACACTGTTGGAGAGATTTATAAAGAATGAAGTTGTGTTTATGAATTATACAGACTGCAAGTGTTTAATAATGAAAATAGCGACGGCTCTTGTCTCCGTGAATACAGTAATAAACGATGGTAACTTTAACCACATTTAACAGTACATTAGCAACATGCTAACGAAACATTTAGAAAGACAATTTACAAATATCACTAAAAATATCATGATATCATGGATCATGTCAGTTATTATTGCTCCATCTGCCATTTTTCGCTATTGTCCTTGCCTAGTCTGTTGATTCACCTGTGCAGATCCAGACGTTACTGGCTGCCCTTGTCAAATGCCTTTCATAATGTTGGGAACATGGGCTGGCATATGCAAATATTGGGGGCGTACACCCCGACTGTTATGTAACAGTCGGTGTTATGTTGAGATTCACCTGTTCTTCGGAGGTCTTTTAAACAAATGAGATTTATATAAGAAGGAGGAAACAATGGAGTTTGAGACTCACTGTATGTCTTTTCCATGTACTGAACTCTTGTTATTTGACTATGCCAAGATAAATTCAATTATTCATTCGAGGGCACCTTTAATAAAAAAAAATACATGACAAACTAAAATATTTTGTCAATAAAAGACAGTAATTATTTTTTTCATATAAAATAATAGCATTTTTTTAGAAATTCAAATTTAAATAATTTTGTAGTTTGACAATGAACACTGCAAAATACAGCAAAGGTCAAAACTTTACATGCAAACAGATGAAGAAACATAATCAGACATTCAGAAAAACACAGAGCTGAACGAAAACACTCATCTCCCTCCACTCACAGCTCTCACAGAACACGAGACAAAAAGGCGAGCCAGTACAAATGCTGAACATTCCTTGAAATAATATTTTCTGAATGTTCAAGTTCTTCCTCTCAGTCTTTATTCACCTTTTTGTCCATAGTTTCTCAACAGAAATTCATAAAAGTTGATTATGCCAGTTGTATCGTAACTGTATAGAATAGCGGGGCACATTGTAACGCAGTGTTACAACGAACCCTATCTGCGCAACTGGAATTTAAACCTGGTTAATGTCTTCTGCTAGTTAGTGAAGCACTAAAGAACCATCTAAACTGTTTAACAACAGATAGGAGATTAAAATAGTATCAGATTTGTCTAATTTTTAATAAACACAAAAAATACAGATGAAAAATTAGCTTAAGTAATACATTTATTTTTGCTATTGTTAAATACGGCAAGTTTCTTGTTAGCATGTGTGGAAGTATTTAATCTGGACTTTGTGCAGGTCTATCAAAAATGTTTTTTTCTTGACTCCAGACTCGGTAACCATTTCTATATAAACCTTGATTTGTGGATTGACAGAGAAGGAAACAAGATTTGTCTTCTCTGGAATTAAGGGGCCTGGGCAAAACCATTAAAAAGGGTGTGCATAGACATGGCCAAGCGTTTAATGTGTTTATGCAGATTCAAAACCTAAAGGCCCGTTCACACCAAGAACGGAGTATAAAAAGTATATATATATATATATATATAAAAAGACTATAAAAAGGTTTTCATCTTACTGACAGTCTGTCTCATCAGCCAGTGAGCAACAGCCAGACCTGAAATCACTTGTGAAAATCACTAGGAAGCACTTCTAGTTAAGTTTTTTGCTCAAGAATGTTTTACTTAATGCATTTTTTCATACTCTTTGTATGAATGCATTTTTGCATTATGAATACAGTTTGTTTTAATCTTAATCTTTTTTTAATGCTATTTTTTTTTATGTTCAGTAACACTTTAAGTAGGACAACCACTAAAGGACTGAAAATACTCACTTGAAAATACTTAGTAAAACTACAAATATTTTCCTAAATAAAAATCTTACGATGCAAGTTGTAAATTGTGGCCCTTTGCATTTTATGTGCATTTTTATCTGCACTAGCTATTCACTCGAAACAGCATGCTGAGGACATCTGCTGGTAAAAGCCGTGTAAAGGGTCAACTATTTTCACAGCTGAAACACTAACTTCTCCTCCCACATAGATAAGCTACATAAAGTGAACTCCTTCGTTTCCTTGTTGAGATCACTGAAGTGGCGCTCAGTGCAGAAATGACGTCCAGCTCCACCTCTGTCGACCTAATGGGTGGGGCTACGTTTAGCGACAGGGTTATGGGTAGGGTTAGGGTGTGGTTGGACCGTCTAGCTCCACCCATTGCATCCCGCGAGGGGGAGCAGGACTTCAAGCTCCACCCAATCGGGAAAGCAAAACTTCATTTGAGAATTTTCATGGTCTTTCCAATTTTTTTTTTTTTTACAGTCTATGGGTCTATCCAGGAGTGCAATATGTAAAAAATATAATTCAGTGCTCAAGCAATATAATAAATCTGCTTAATTGACATGTAATTTTATAAACATTATTCAAAACATATACATCATGTGCCTTTAAAATCCGACAGGTGGCGCTTTTGTGCAGCTAAACGAGTATTGAGCTTTCACAAAGTCCCTATCTATAATCTTTGGCTTTCAACTCCACCGTTACGAAGAAAATATCAATATGAACATGTATGGACAAATATAGGCTAAGTTATGTGCGCACAAGTAGCTCTTTTGAACTCAAAAGGTCCTTTAATAATGTCATTTAAGCCGTTTCGCCGCAGTGCCAAATAAAAGTATTTTATGTAAACAATAAGATATTATTTGAAATGTATGCTAAACAGTCGTTTATATTTATTGGGTAGTATAATACTAAACACAGCAACACTAACTCTCGATCAGTCAGATATGATACGGTCAGTGTTGTAGCAGCGATACAGTAGCTGTCAGTGTGTTTATGTTAACGCACTTTTTTATACTCTTCCTGTTCTTCACTGCGTGCGTAAAACTCGCAATAACTCGCTCATGACAGCCTGACCACGCCTGAAAACCTTGGGGCGGAGAGTCACAGTTATCTAAGTTGAAGAATCAAGACATTTTCACATTTCTTAGATTTTTTTGGCTCTTCAGAAGTGGAAAATGTCAGGAGTCGCCTCTACCCTGGCCAAGAAGAGAGCGCAGGCTGCAGGGTTTGGAACTAACGCAAATGCCACTAAATACCTCAACCAGGACTTTGAGGCGCTCAGGAGCCAGTGTCTCAGCAGAGGGACCCTGTTCTCAGACCCGTCTTTCCCAGCCGCACCCGAATCCCTGGGCTTTAAAGAACTCGGACCCAGCTCGTACAAAACCAGAGGAGTAGTATGGAAAAGACCCGGGGTATGGTTTCAGTATGGGAAGTTTTAATATTGAGGGCATAGTTTGTGCACTGTTAATGGTTAAACGGGAAATCGTGCATTTTAAAATCCTTATTAGTTGTGTTTTAGTTGGGAAGTTATAATCCGTTTCACTTCGAACGAGAGTTTTCATTCTTATTTAATAAGTCGCTTTCTGTCGTTATGTCTGCGCTGTTTTTAATGCATCAGACTGACGTCTTGCGTCTGCTGTTTTTAGGATCGCGTCATCAAGCGTTGCGTTTTAAAGCGGTACCATAACAGTTCTCTCAACTGGAGAGCAGTGTGGGAATTATAGCTATGCTAACAAAAATTTTTTCTAAGAACGTTTTGCTAATATCATATTAAGTTATGAAAACGTTATTTCTGTCATGTTTTTCTTGGTTATGCGAATGTTAAGGAAACATCCCATTTTATACTTTTGCAAACATTTTGGAAACGTTACTTTTGAATGTTTTTGAACATTATTAATCAAGTAACATTTAAAAATGTTAGATGAACGTCCATCTAAAATGTTTCAGAAAAACTTAGGCCTATATGAGCGATGTAGCCCACTGTTCCTCAAATCCAGCCCTGGAGGCCACTGTCCTGCAGAGTTTAGTTCAGACCCTGATCAAACACACCTATCTGCAATTTTCTAGTAACTCTGAAGACCTTAATTAGCTTGTTCAGGTGTGTTTGATTAGGGGTGGAACTAAACTCTGCAGGACAGTGGCCCTCTAGGACCGGATTTGAGGTAGCCTATAAAAAACGTTTTAAAAACATTAATAAAGACTTTTATTTTAACGTTACTGGAAGCACAAATGGTCGTTTAGAGCCAAAAGTCTTAACTGCTTTTCACAAAATACTAACGGTTTTTGTCATATGTTATCTATAATGTTTTGCCTATGTCTTATAATGACTGTTGCTATAATTACTCGGGGCTATTTTGGTTTGCAAGCGTCTGATGAACTTTTATAGTTAAACATGGAAAACCATGATAAATCTTGCATGCACTTATATTTCATGACTTCTTATGGTCAGACTCAAATAATTCCCATAGTGCATTCTGTTCATTCATTCTCCATTCAGTCCCATTGTTCACATAGATGGTCAGAATAATGCAGAACAGCTGTCATTTCATCAGTATATTTATTTGATTTATTACCTTAGAATACAGAATACAATATGAAATGTAAATAAATACAGTCTTATTGATGGTGTCTGTATGCTTTTCTTCTCACTTTAATTACATTATTACAATGTTTCAATAACGCAAAGGTAACTTAACTTGTCTTAACACTACATTATAATAATAATATTGATTGCATGCTGTGATACTGAATGTCAAACATGGTGTCGTTTGCAGGAGCTGTGCTCAAAACCACAATTCATCATCGGTGGAGCGACACGGACGGATATCTGTCAAGGAGCTTTGGGTAAAAGGAAAATTAATTTTGACATTCTGTGTGCATATGCTCATGTTTGTTTAAATGTGAACCTTTTCATTATACAGTCTGTGTCTCCAGGTCAACAATACAGACTGAGTCATATCTCTTCTCGCTCTCTTTATCTTAATTCTTTAAACATAGGATACTTGCAAGTCAATATTTTGTGTGTGCTTAACGTTTTAACAGCCTCAACCAGTAATTCACACAAATGTAACGCAATACTGAAACTCATTACTTTTAAAAGTAACTTTCCCCAACACTGTTCACCATCACCTGACTGGGACACTTAAAGGTATTTTTACTTTAGAAGTGCTTTTTTGTGATCTGGACCAGTATTAAATCACGTGTTGCACGCCTGAATGTTACATTTTTGACATGAATTGACTGAAAAAAAAAGACTAAAACTGGATTCCACTGAGGATACATTTACATGACAACTATGTACTCTAAAAACTAAAAAGTTTTTCCTGTGTTTTTTCACATACAGACAACCACATTGTCAAAACGATCCCCGTTCACACAGATCCGTGAAACGTCTAAAATCGCTGCATTATTCATGCCAGGCCAGTAGATGGCGATGTCATTTTGTAAAGAAACTACGCGCCTATAGACTGAACACATAATACGCATGCGCATGACGTCAACGTTTTCACAAATTTGTGTTTTTGTAGTTTACACAGAGATGATAACGGTATTGATTTCAAAAACTTGCACATTTCGAATTTAGTTTTCAAAAGTTTCAGGTCCCCAAAATGCTGTTGTTGTGTAAATGAAGGGACAAAAGGCATGAAACATTTTTCTTGAAAGCGGTGTCACGTAAACGCCCCTTACTTTTCTCGTTATTTGAAAAAAAAAACAATCATTTTTGATTGTGTAATACACAATACTTAGAAAATCCAGTGAAACCTGTTGATAATTCTGCAAAGCTTCAACAATGCACCTGGTTAATTGTGAACTTCACAAGCAAACACTCACACGGTGTAGTTCCTAGAATAAGGGCGGGTCGGTATTTGAAGGATGCTTTTAATCTAGAGCTAATACCATTGTTATTATTGTTAACCAAGACTTGTTTTTGCTCATTGAAATAAAGCTGAAATAAAATAATAAAAAAATTAGATGCAAAAATTTAAGAGGATGTTGCAACTTAAAGGGAAAATAATCTAATTGAAAGAAAATAAAACAAAAACTAAAATAAAAATTAAATTAAAGCTAAATAGAAATGACAAACTCAACAAAACAGCTAAAACTTAAACTAAAACATAAACATAAAATGAAAATATAAAAATAGTAGCCAAATCTAAAATATTAATAAATACTATAACAGTATATAAATAATCCTAAAATAACACTGAAGGCTCATACTGCTTACATCTCTCTTGTAGCTTCACACTGGCAACTTTAGTAACAACACACACAACCTCACTTTCTTTTGCCTCATTCCTGACTGATTTACTGAGCCAAACACATAATGCAAACCACCCAAAAGCAGAAACTAGCCAGAGGGATTTTGAACAGAACCGCTCTTGTCATTAAAGACTGCGGTTAAAGAGAGGAAAACCTGGCATTATTTATCCTGTAAAGTCTTGCATTAAAAACATGCAAGCTTAATGTGATACATGTGTCAGACTGCGGGAAAAGCAGCCTATTGTCTCTTGAGGAGGGTGGATTCTAGTCTCTGCATTTTCTACATGCATCTGCTTTCTCAGACTTGCAGCTCACCACTTGCGTGACATTAAAACCACAATGGCACTCGTTGGCTGCTCTGATTCGATCGTGAGTTTAATGTGCGTCCCTCGAAATGTGTCTGTTCTTGTTTGCCTGCAGGCATTTGATAGAATTAAAATTGCATTCCAAATGCAAATGCAAATATATGTATACCTTATTACATTTCTATAAAAGACTTTAGTGAATGCAAGCCTCTATGTGGCATGTTTCAACTCCAGACCACAGAGCAGTTGTAAACACAGTCACAGTCTCACTTCCTGTCTCTCTGTCTCTCAGGTGACTGCTGGCTGCTAGCGGCCATTGCCTCCCTGACCCTGAATGAAGACGTTCTGGCCCGAGTGGTGCCCGGCGGACAGGGCTTTGGCGACAATTATGCTGGAATCTTCCATTTCCAGGTATCTGAAGTGTTACTGTAAATGTGTCACTATGCATTGGTGTTCATGTTACAATATAAATTCATTAGCATGATAATGAACCATACATACATTCTTTTTCTGCAGTGGTTTGTTACTTATTGCATATAATTGTATTATTATGCTAAGTACATGACAAAGAGATAGAGTTCACCCAAAAATACAAATTCTGTCATCATTTACTCATTTACATGTATGAGTTTCTTTCTTCTGCTGAACACAAAAGAAGATATTTTGAAGAATGTTGGCAACCATTGATTTGTATAGTATTTTCAATGGGGGACCAGAAACTCTTACTGACATTCTTAAATATATATATACATATATTTATATATTGTTATATACAATATATCATGCAAACTATATTCATTTACCATTATGTTTGTGCTACAACAAGGAATACTGTTGTATTACCATGGTACCTAAAATATATTGTATTACATTATTACCATAGTAAATGTCCAAAAAACCTTAGCACCATATTCAAAAAACATGTCTGAACAAACATGGTAATACTATAGTACATGATCCAGGAAAAAAACAACAACATAGTAATATAATAGGTCCAAAAAAGTCATGTTAATACATAGTTCATATCCAAAAAATCGTAGTATTATATAATTTTAGTAATAGTACTATATTTATTTAAATAGTTGCTGTTCTTTTGAACTTTCTAGTCACAAGAGAATCCTGAATATTTTTTTTTTATCCCAGTTTCGACAAAAATATTACGTAGCGCAACTGTTTTCGACGTTGATGTTTCTTGAACAGCAAAGCCTCATATTATACTGATTTCTGAAGGATCATGTGACACTGAAGACTGGAGTAATGATGCTGAAAACCAGATTTGATCACAGGAATATATTACATTTTAAAATATGTGACCCTGGACCACAAAACCATTGCTACAAATATACCCGTGCGACTTACGTCTGGTTTCGTGGTCCAGGGTCACATATATTAACACAGAAAACAGTTATTTTAAATAAATATTATATTGTAAAATATTTCACAATATATCAGTTTTTGCTATATATTTGATCAAATAAAAGCAGCCTTGGTGAACTTTTAAATGATAGTGTATATGGTAATACCATAGTACATGACAAAAAAACAAAACAAAACATGGTAATAGCACATTATATGGCTAAAAACCAAGGCAATACATAGTTCATGTCCAAAAGTATGGTACTGTGTGCCCAGAAAAGCACTTTTTGATCCATTTTCTTATTGCCTTTAATGCAGAGTTTGACTGTACGTTTATGTATTGGTGTCTTTGCACACATTTTGAGATTGAAGAGATAAATCTGAGTCTGCACCCTCTATTCTTCAGTTCTGGCAGTTTGGCGAGTGGGTGGATGTTGTCATTGACGATCGGCTGCCAGTGAAAGACGGTGAGCTGCTGTTTGTTCACTCCGCCGAGGGAAACGAGTTCTGGAGCGCCCTGCTGGAGAAGGCCTATGCTAAGTAAGTTTGTTTTTTCTTGTGTTCTTGTGTTTGGAAGACTATTACTCACAGTTATGTTACAACTGCCTGAACCAGAAACTCAACTTATTTGTGGAACTTACTTTCTAAGAAAAAACAACAGGATAATCAAATGCTTTCCTTTAGGGTTGTCAGTTGATTTGATTACTCACTAGTAAATTGTTTTTACTAGTTTTGTTGTTGATGAAAATGTGGCATCACATTCAATTTGAATAAATTCAATATTTAAATGTGAAAAAAAAAATCTAATTAATTTTTGTATTAATTATTAACATTTTTAAAGAATTTTAATTTAATATATAAATATATTTAAATAATACATTTGCGACATGGATGATTCTATGCAAATGAAAAGTCTAGTCCCCCACCCAAAAAAAGTGGTTGTTGAACTTTGCATACAATTACAGAAGGCTTTACCCACAGCAGGTGTGTTCCTGGAATAAGGGTGTGACATTTTGTGTTGTTTTTAACCTCATGTTCACGGTCTAGCTTTTAACTCCTTGCTATATTTCTCTTATTCTTTGCTGTTTATCATTGCCAGCTGAACACATAATGTTAACACCTGTTGTTTGTTGCATGTGGCTTACTAATTTTGGAACCCCCATGTGAATTATGGGAATTGCCCCTCCCACAAGCGATGGCGTCATGCACGAGCATTTATAATAGGGATGAAATAGAGTGCTGCAGTGATGACAAATATCTGTAGGCCGACTCAGAAGTTAGCATCACCCTGGTTCCTCGACAGAAACCCAATAGGATTTTTCCATTGGCTTTTGGATTATTGCAGAAAATGAATTTTGAAGCCTAAACAATCACCAGTCATTGGCTATAAATGAACTGATTTGTTTCTGTGTTTTGGCCTACAATCTTTGTATAGTATCAAGCATGTTGTTTAGTAGGATTTACAATTATAGTTTCTCTAAATGAGACTGGCTTATAGTTCTTAAATAGTTTCTCAAATGAAAGTCAAAGACATGTGCGTACATGTCGTTTCATAACTCTAACGGTGTGTTTTATGGTTTCTGGCAGAGTGAACGGCTGTTATGAAGCCCTGTCTGGAGGATCCACCAGTGAGGGTTTTGAGGATTTCACTGGAGGCATCGCTGAGAACTACGACCTGAGTAAACCCCCATCCAACATGTTTCAGATCATCCAGAAAGCCCTGGAGGCTGGAGCTTTGCTGGGCTGCTCCATCGATGTGAGATTCTTCTGCCTGCACTCAAGACACTCATAAACTACAAGAGTTTTATGTAAATTTGTGTGTGTTCGTAGTTTATTGGGCATCAAATAACTATTTACAGAACAAATTTCACCAGAATAATGACACCAAAAAGTTAAAGGGTTAGTTCACCCAAAAATGATAATTCAGTCATTAATTACTCACCCTCATGTCGTTCCACACCCGTGAGACCTTCGTTCATCTTCAGAACACAAATTAAGATATTTTTGATGAAATCCGATGGCTCAGTGAGGCCTCTATTGCCAGCAAGATAATTAACACTTTCAATGCCCAAAAAGCTAATAAAGACGTATTTAAAACAGTTCATATGACTACAGTGGTTTAACTTTAATATTATGAATACTTTTTGTGCGCCAAAAAAACCTAAATAACGACTTTTTAACAATATCTAGTGATGGGCAATTTCAAAACACTGCTTCATGAAGCTTCGAAGCTTTACTAATCTTTTGTTTTTTTAAATCAGTGGTTCGGAGCGTGTATCAAACCGCCAAAGTCACGCCCCCCAGTGGTGAACCATTGGAATTTTGAAACACTTATGATGTAACGAAGCTTGAAATCAAAGACTTTGGCAGTTTGATACACGCCCTGAACCACTAATTCGAAAGGCCTCAGGCATCCCTGAGCCATCGGATTTCATCAAAAAGATCTTAATTTGTGTTCCAAAAATGAACAAAGGTCTTACGGGTGTGGAACGACATGAGGGTTAGTAATAAATGACAGAATTTTCATTTTTGGATGACCTAACCCTTTAAAAAGCATTTCAACCGAAGCTGGAAATAACTTCTGGGACATAAGCTCCGCCCCTTTGTGAGATATCCCTGTTTAATGCTTAATTCTATGATGTAGATCACTAGTGCGTCTGAAACAGAAGCCGTCACCCGTCAGAAGCTGGTGAAAGGCCACGCCTACTCGCTCACTGGGGCGACAGAGGTATGAATAAAGTTATTGGCAGGCTCTTTTTTAATGACAGGATTATTACGTTTTGTCAATAGAGTACATGCTGTTTTGCTTCAGGTGAACTGTCGTGGCCGCAAGGAGAAGCTGGTTCGTATGCGCAACCCTTGGGGGCAGGTGGAGTGGACCGGAGCCTGGAGTGACAAGTATGGTTTGATTACCTCCAGCACCAGAGATACAACTTAAGTTCATCAGTACACTAATATAATTTGCTAAGCGTAACTGAAATAGCAAAAGTTATTCAGAAATTGTTGACGAAAAACTGTTGCAAAATTGTTATGCATGAGTTAGTGCGTAAAATCTGTGTACAAATGTTTTCATGAACAAATCATGATTCACCAATAACTTTCAAACTAAAATGTATTCTACATTTATGAAAAAGGTAGGACAACGGAAACCTCATGTACGCAAAAATCACATAGTCTGGGTGGCCACATACGGAGCTCCTAAACGAACATGGTGATGGAAAAAAATGAGCTGGGAGGAAAAATTATATTTCAAAGCTTTAGATTTCTTTCACAATGTTTTGCGTTCCCTCGCAAAATGTTTCCATTACTGCGAGAAACTTTGCATTTGTTTTCAAACCTTATGAAGGCAAAGTTTCTCAGGTGAATGCAAAAGCATTGAAACATATTTTTTTAAGAACTATATCTTAATCATTATCGTTATAGCTATCAGCCTTGGTGTAAATAGACCTTTAGAAAAGCCGCATTATTGCTTGAGCTGCAAGATTCCTGTGTATAAAATGCAGATATGTGTAAGTACAGCTGGCTAATGAGAGGTCTGTAATCTGGGTCTGTATAAAAGGCATTTGAACTGGTTTTTAGGTTGGCACATTGTCATTGCTCGAGGATCTTCACAGAGCGTCATGTGCTTGTTAAGTCTGTGAAAGAAAGGTGTGGAAAGCCCTTATATGGAGATTGCTGAGTTTTATGCAAATTACTAACCTTGGGCGCAACCTCCCTCATTTAGAATACTCCAAATTCATTAACATTAGAAATTCATATGCTTATGCACTTGTGAATTTGTGGACATTTTTCATGAGAAGTTCTCATGTGTGCACACATATACAAATAATCCACACAAAATATTAGACCCAATGAAAAACACAAAATGATTGATGACAATGACTGACTGATGATAAACGTTGTTAAACGTTGATGCTGTCAGGTGGCGGCAAGGAAGAGAAGTGGATCCAATTGCAGTAACGTTTATTTTCGAAAAATAGATAAATGGAGTAAATGCAAGCTGGGCTGCGGATATGGGAAGTCCAAATAAGGAACATAACATAAAACCAGATAGAAGAAATCCATGCAAAAACTAGTGATGTGACATTTGACACCAAAGCTTTGAAGCTTGTTTTAAAAAAATGAAACATCTCACAGTGAAGCTTCATTTTTGCACCCAACCACATGACTAAAATAGTTCATGTGACTACAGTGGTTCAACCTTAATGTTATGAAGCAGCGAGAATACTTTTTTTGCGCCTGGAACCGTTCCTTGCCATTCTACGAACCGTTCGGCCCGACGGTAAAAAAGCGGCTAATGACTGACAAAGACTGAAACACAGAGCTGTAAATACAGCTAAATACAGAGGAGCTAACAAGATAACAAGGCACTAACAAGAAACAGGTGGAGGTGATTAATCGCCATGGAAACAAACAAGGGTAACTATGGTAACAAACAAGGCAGCAATGGAAACAAAGGAAACAGGAACAAATCACAGGGGTTGAAACACTCAAACAAGGGGAGCAGAAAATACACTTCAAAATAAAAGTCCTACAACACAAAACTAGGGAAACAAGACAGGAATGTAACAGATAATTGTTGAATATTTGTTTTAAATTTGGACTTTGTAGTGCAGTTTTTATTTTATTTTCATCAGCTAAAATTAGATAAACATATAACCGTCCACATTTCCATATGTGGCCCATTCAGAATTCATTAGTCATCCCTGTTGAACAACACTGTGAATTATGACAGTATTTGGAAGTCAGTCATTTATAATAGAGGTCAGAAGATTTAAAGGTACAGTGAAAAAAAACTATTTAATTTTAATGGTCAACGAGAGTATGTAAAATGCACATGACTGTTTGTGGTGCAAGAAACCTTGACTGTGGACAGAAGTGTAGAATATGGCTTCTGTTGAATTCAAAGTTTTTTATGGAGTACTTTAGAACTCATTTGGAGATGATAGCATTTCTATAACACACTAAACTGCTGATGGTTATCTGAATTGTTTATTACTTTTTCCTTTAGTTCATCTGAATGGAACAGTGTTGCGGCTTCAGAGCGGCCGAACGTCAGCGCTGAGGATGGTGAATTCTGGTGTGTTTACAAACTTCCTGTATTTACAACTACAATATAGGATATGAAAAAAATGTCATACATTATATTATATCATACGTATAATATGTTTTCTTTGTGTGTTCAGGATGTCATTCTCAGATTTCCTAAGCCATTACTCTCGTATAGAGATCTGCACTCTGACCCCGGACACCATCACCAGCGATTCGGTAAAACACTGGGCCGTGACCAACCACGACGGCTCTTGGAGGAAAGGCTCCACCGCTGGGGGCTGCAGAAACAACGCTTGTGAGCCACAAAAGAACCGCAAACACACTTTAAAGCATCGTGAATCAGATTCAGATTTCAGTACAAAAAACGATTCACATGGACAAAGTTTGGTTGTTTTGGTTTGTTTCATAATATAGCTGAACGAGTTAATGAATGAGTGAATGAGTTTTTTTTGTTGCGCATCATGAAATTTATTCAGTAAATGTGTTTCCATTGCAGTTTATGTGCATGTCTTCTTAGCGGATAGAAAAATGATCCAACTCAATTAAGTGCATATGTTCTTTTATGCGGATTTTAAAGGGTTCTTGACATAAGAAATACATTTTGCCTTGATCTTTTGACATATAAGGGTCTTTGTACAATTTAAGCAGTTTTCGTAGCTTAAAACATCCTCCTCTTTATAAACAAAGCATTTATTTAATCAGGCTCCAAAAAGGCTCGTTCGGATAATGTTGGATCTATGACGTCACACAAGCAAATACGTTTGACAAATAGTTATACATCATCCCACCACAGGTCCCGCCCACTGGCATTCAGTCGCTTAATGGCTGACATTTGCCTACACTGGATGCGAGCATAACGTCAAATGCAAATAGAACCCATTATAATCGCTGATGCTGTCTACACTGATACAGTATACAGTTGTGCATTCAGTTTCTGAAGCTTGAGTCTGTCGACAACAGGACAAATGGAAGATTGAAAGAACTTTTGCTTAGATCCCAGCGTCGGAAACAAGTGGATGGTTTATTTTAATGGCATCCTGGATCGCGTTGGAGGATTATATGTTTGTTCGGAGCATTTTGTTTTTGTAACAAGGCACAATGCAATGGAGAGTTCGCAAAGAATCTTTTGACTGTAAATGACGGTTTTATATGAATAATGTTTTTAAAACACTTAAAGGGATAGTTCACCCAAAAAATTTGATGTTTATCTGCTTACCCCCAGGGCATCCAAGATGTAGGTGACTTTGTTTCTTTAGTAGAACACAAATGATGATTTTTAACTCCAACCGTTGCCGTCCGTCAGCCGTATAATGCGTGTCAATAGGAACTCCATCTATAAGAGTAAAAAAAAACATGCACAGACAAATCCAAATTAAACTCTGCGGCTCATGACGACACATTGATGTCCTAAGACACGAAACAAACTGTTTGTGTGAGAAACCAAACAGTATTTATATCATTTTTTACCTCTAAAACACCACTATGTCCAACTTCCCTGCACATCCGGTTAGTGAGGTCTGATCGCGCTCTGACAACGGAAGTGATGTCTCGCACTCATTGAAGCAAAGTGCGAGACATCACTTCCGTCATCAGAACGCGTTTTCTGACCTCACAAACCGGATGTGCAGGGCAGTTGGACATAGTGGTTCCTCGCACAAACCCATCGTTTCATGTCTTAGGACATCAATGTGTCGTCACGAGCCAGTGGGCAGTGATATTGGTTCCTATGCAATGACGTTAGCCAATTATAACAATGGTCGTTTAGTGACAAACCTTGAAAACTGATCATTTCAGACATAGGGTCACAATGAGGGTTGAAAATAATTGTTTTTCTGCAAATATATTTTTTTGTGTGTGTGCAAATTTTTTATTAACATTATAGGTAGGGATGCATCGATACAAAATTTCTCTGCCGATAACAATAGGCGATTATTAAGAATGATATCAGACATTTGATGTTTGATGTAGCACAAAAAAAACAAACAAACAAAAAAACGCAGATCTAGCAACCCTGGCTTGAACTACAGGTGATTCATAGGGTCAAAAAGAGCCTGCTTTAACGTCACTATTTTTAACTGTTAATCCGTTATTGTTGCGTTAACTAAATTCATCACAAGAGAGATTTTCTTCACACACAGTATGTACGAGTTGCAGTCTAAACACGTTTTTCCACACCCTTTTGATTGACAGGATATAATCGGCCCTGAGCATCGTCTGTTTTTAAACAAAGAACAGATAATAATAGCTTTTATCAGCTGAAACTGATTGTTGGCCGATACATCGGTGCATCTCTAAATGATAAGTGAACCTCAAGGAATATATTAAAATAATTTTAAGATTTTATCCGCATCTTAGTGTTACAAAGTTCAGTTGGTTTGGTTTGTTTAATAATATTGCTGACGGCTATATCCATTCACTGCTCAGACACATTCTGGATGAATCCTCAGTTTGTGATTAAGCTGAGTGACGAAGACGACGATCCAAATGATAATGAGGTGGGCTGCAGTTTCGTTGTCGGTCTGATCCAGAAGAACCGGCGCCGCCTGAGGAAAATGGGAGAGGACATGCACACTATTGGCTTTGCTATTTATGAGGTGGGTGGAGACACTAAGAGCAGTCTAAACATTGTGATTATGATGGATGGAGAGGAAAGGAACACAAATACTTCAATAGAACTCCCAGATTACATTTGAACGACATTCAAATAAACGTTTTTTTGTTTGCTTCCACAGGTACCTCCTCAGGTAAGCATTAAACTACAAAGAGGGTGGTGACTTTTCTCTTGACCAATCATATATAAGATTTCACATTAGTCGCAGCCTTCGCTGATTGTCCTTTGTCTCCATCAGTTTCAGGGTCAGCGGGACGTGCACCTCGATAAGAACTTCTTCCTGACGCACGGACAGAAAGCTCGCTCTGAGACTTTCATTAACCTGAGGGAGGTCTGCACACGCTTCAAATTGCCTCCAGGAGAGTACCTTGTTGTGCCATCCACCTTCGAACCCAACAAGGACGGAGACTTTTGCCTTCGCGTCTTTTCCGAAAAACAGACTGAAACACTGTAATGTATCAAATCTGTGTGAGGTTTCCCTACTTAAAGGCACAATATGTACGATTTTTAGATCAAAATATCCAAAAATCACTAGAACAATGTTGTACTTACATTGACCCAAATGTTTCCAAGAATGTATAAATCTAGAGAAATCAGCAATTTTAACCAGTGTCAATGACGTTAAATGTAACTTTAATTGTAACTTCAATCTTAAAATAAACATAAACAGCAAAACAAAAGGAGCAGCAGTGGCCAACTGCAGCAAATAAGCACAATAAAAACAGCAGCGTAAAATGTCCCAGGCTCTTGGCCCCACCCTTCTTCATACCACAGTAACATTATGAATATGATTTCTGCCTGAGTCCCGTCAGATTGCTATCCATCGGCTGTGGAGGTTAAGAAGACAACTCCCATGATTCCACGCTCATTCATGTGTCATCAAGCTATGCCTTTGTTGTTGTTTTGAATAAGCGACCTCTAGCGGCAAAACCTACATACTGTGCCTTTAATGCCAGTATGCAAACTGTATGTATTTTTATTTCAAATACTTGGTTGTGAATTTATTTGATTGGATAATCTTATGTTTTCTCCTAGACCATGTGATGACCCTGTGGATGCTGAATTACCTGATGTAAGTAACTCAACAGACAGTTTTTATGAAACGTTTTTAAAACTCAACATTGTTACACTAGCTATGTTTCCATCCAAAGCTCCTAATTAAGTTCATAGGGAAAATTGGAATATCGCATAAAACATTTGCGAATAAAGCAGTGTTTCTTTCCCATGTGTTCACGAGAACAAGGCAGCTTATCTTCCAGGCAGTCAAGTTATCCAGTCACATGATCTGTTGAGTCAAAGTCACATGTTTTTTTTGTTGCACATCAAAGAGTTTATTAGGTAAATGTGTTTCCATCGTAGTTTATGAGTGATAAGAGGAAATGCCTCAATTTATGTGTTTTTTATTCTCATTTCAAGATTTTATCTGCATCTTGGCATTTCATTCCGGCATTCAACAACAAGAATAAATGAATAAATAATTATCATCATCATAATAACAATAATAATATTTTGGGTTGTAATCAACATTTTGCCACAAATGTTGCTGATAAGTCATGCTTAACCTGGAATTTTCCTTTAAAATGTGCTTCCTCATGTTTTCAGGAGACTGTCTCAGACGCTGAAGTTGATTCTGGATTCAGAGGCATGTTCGTAAAACTTGCTGGAGCTGTAAGTGGAGATGACTTGTTATGCAGTAAACATTTATATTTTCTGAAAAGCAGAACAACCAATGCATACTTCTCTCGGTAGGACATGGAAATCTCTGCCTCAGAGCTCATGACTATCTTAAATAAAATCATCGCGAAACGTAAGTACTCTTGCGTCCTTTAGTTTTCACTCAAGATCTAAGGAGGAGTCTAAGGAGCTATGTTTTGTTTTGTAGGAACTGACATAAAGACAGACGGCTTCAGTATGGAGACGTGTCGTATCATGGTGAACCTCATGGATGTATCCTCTCAGCTGTAACTGCTTACTTTTTGTGTGTGTGTGTGTGTGTGTGTGTTAACATGACATATGTGCTTGAGTCAGGAATTACACAAAATTGATGTGTTGTTGTACTGTAAGTTTCACTTAACTCAATCTCAGGACAGTGGGAATGGAAAACTGGGTCTGGGAGAATTCGCTACTCTGTGGAAGAAAGTGCAGAAATACCTTGTAAGAGGTCCTAAAACCTATAAGGCTATAACATAATTAACTATCTAACATTATTTTTTAACATGTTGTCTTATTTTATAATCACCCCAGGGAATTTACAAGAAGAATGACTTGGATAATTCAGGAACCATAAGCACTCCAGAGCTGCGTTTGGCACTGAAAGAGGCCGGTGAGTCAATCCAGACTCAGATACTCGCACACATACAAGCAAAAATCCCATAATAATATTCACTGCTTATGTTCTCTTTCCTCTCCTAGGTTTCTGTCTCAATAACACTATATTTCAGCTGCTGGTAGCACGTTACGCCGAGACAGACATGACTCTTGACTTTGATAACTTTGTGGCCTGCCTCATGCGTCTGGAGATGATGTTCCGTAAGTCCCTTGGGTGTTTGTTTATTAAATATTTTGGAATGAATGCATTTCATCATATTTAGATTTAACAGATTTGACCCTAAAATCCACATAGAAAATGTCTGCAGATTGTGTATAGGCATGTTTATGTAGGGTCAGCGCCCCCTGTAGTGCTGGAGATGCAAAGGTTTTTGATCATTATAGTGTATATGTCTCTCATCTCCAGGGGTGTTCAAAAAGCTGGATGCCCACAAGACTGGCTTCATTGAGCTGGACTTTCAGCAGGTTTGTCATGCGATAACATTTTTTTTTTATTTTTTTAAATGTTGACAAATATTTTAAACACATTTTCTGTATTTTTTTTCTTTAGTGGCTGAACTTTACCATGATTTAGAAGACTCTCCATCAGACCACACCACTCACAAATGAATTATTAAGATTTCATGTGTTAAACTTTTAATGATAGTTATTTACTTTTATTTTTTAAAATGTCTATTGCACTTTTGACCAGTCTTACTTCCAAATGTTGCATGATTTTATTGTGTTTGGCATTTCCACACTATTTTGTTTACAAATGGAAGTTTTGTTGAACCAAGAGAATCTTAACCACTGTGTAAAAAAAAAAAGTGTGTGTGCAATTATTTTTTTCCTCCAAATGACATTATTAAACATTTTACAAACTGTACGAACTTGTATTTTTGTACATGACTGGAAGTTACTGAATAGGCACTTCCGGTCCCTTTAAGGCTCTTCGCAGAAGGTTTACATTTGATGTCTGGGCTGTCAATCATTCGCTAGCTCCGCCCTCATAGGCGTGGCCGTGCACTGCGGTACCCTGATTGTTGTCTCATCTCCACGGATTCGTTCATCATTCTCTATTCTCCGCAATCTTAAAACGCACCCGTGTTTAACCATAGAGACAACTAAACGGTGGTAAGTTTTGCTTAACTTTTCCTTGTTAACTATGTACGATATCCGTCTGTAAGTATGAAACCTATGCCCTATATTTCTAGCGGGTGACGAAACTAATTTCTTATAGCTTATGTTTAATTTCTCCTGGTGATTATGAATCGACCTTAATAATTATAAACAAATGAGTCACACTATTTGGGTTGTTCATCATATAAATAAAAAATGAAACGACAGATAAAAACAGTTAGCACTATATAAAGCAGTATGAGTGAATGTGTGCAGCTGTTTTTGAGGGTGTGTTCATTCATCATCTAAAACAAACACTAGAATGCTGATGCTCAGTCTGGCCTATTGATTTCCCATCACTAAGTCAGCTGACATTGTATCAGTAGCCAGTGTTGTTTACATTCCACATGATCTGCTCTACTGCACCTAGAAGAAACCCAGAGACTAGTTATTTTGGTATAGTTTCAAGAGTATTTTTGGAGAACATCCACTGTGCTTTTAGACCTTACATACATATGTAAATTAACAGTTATGTGTACATTTACACACTTATATGCAGACAACAAACAGTACCACATGGTAATATTGTTTGAAGTACTTTGGATTGCCATGTAAAAACCGTGAATATATGGTATATCAAAGTATATATATACTATCATATATATATATCAAAGTACCATGGTATTACTGTCTGTTGCCATCCATGGTACAAGCATCACTACCATATTTACATGAATTCATGTGGTAACAAATAAGCGATGAACTGATTTCTCTTACTGATCAATACATTTCTAAATGACCTTTTTCTCCTCAAGCCTGCGGCCCTCACAAGGAACTGAAGGTATATTCACCATCTTGTCTCTCTGTAGTTCCAGTTTAAAATAAGGATGTTAAATGTGGACTAAATGAAGTTATCTCAGCTGGCTCTATGAGGTTTCCTTTAGCCAACGCTTCGAGAACTGCCCTCCGTGCACATTGTCCATGAAATCATGGCAAACAGGGTCTGGAAATCTGCTGATGTTTAACCTTATTACAAGACAACATGACATTAGCTAGTCATTAGTAAACCTCTCCCCACCCTCAGTAGGGCGCTAATCGAGTGTCTGTTGTAGAGGGCATTTCTCTCAGCACGTTGGACTAAAAGCCGCATGAATGCTGCTGCACTAATAATGGCAAAGTGGGTGACCATAAGCGGACGTAAGCAAGCATCTTAAGCCTTTTAGCAGCGGCACTTTACGCTAAACGCTCAAGAGACATTGAACCCGTGCCGTTGAATGATTGGTGCTATATCTGTGCTAGCTTCTAGTAACCAGTCTCCAACTGCCATATGCACACATTCATACTCTTTTGTTTGGTTTGGTGTAGCAGTTAAAGCAGGGGTATCCAAAGTCGGTCCTGGAGGGCCACTGTCCTGCAGATAGACCTGCCTAAAGGTTTGTGAGTCCTTGATTAGCTGGTTCAGGTGCTAAACTTTGCAGGACAGTGGCCCTCGAGGAGCAGGATTGGACACCCCTTAGTTAAAGCTACTAATCAGAAGGTTGCTGGTTCTATTCCCACAAAAGCAAGCCATGAGCTATAATCATTTAAAGCGATAGTTCACCTAAAAATGACAATTCTGTAATAATTTACTCCCCCTCATGTTGTTCCAAACCTGTATTTTCTTGTCAAGTACAATGTTTTCTAGGGATGCACGATATATTGGCCACCATATCAGTATTGGCCGATATATGTTAATTTTTAATGTTATTGTTATCGGCCCGATGCGAAAATTTTGCCGATGTATCAGAGCTGATAAATAATGGATTATTTCCTTCAGCTGAGACACTTTAGATGTGCACTATTCACCATGATGGTTTTGAATTGCCTAAAATATGATTGAAATCACTTCAAAAAGGAAAATACATTTAACTGCAATGTGCAGCACAAGTCTGTCATATAGGCTATATAAAATTATAATGAAAACATTATAATTGTGTGCTTGGGACATGGATTTAAATGGTGAAACTTTTGTTTTTGTAATCAGGCTCTCAAAAATTATATAAAAATTTGGATTTAGGTTTATCAGCCAATATATCGGTTATCGGCTTTCACATATAAAGAATTATCGGTATCGGCCAAAATTTTCATATTGGTGCATCCCTAATGTTTTCCATATAATGAAAGTAAATGGAGACTCTGGGAAAAGGGTTTGGAACAATATGGGATCGACTTTGGGTTAAAGCATGTTTTTAAATGACTACCTTATTTTGGTGCATTACAGTATGTTTTCAATTGGGGGAATTTCGTCGCATATCTACAAGGAGCGCTTGCACGCAGAAGGGATGGGAACCAATGACAATGCACTCAAGTACCTGAACCAGGACTACGAGGAGCTGAAGAGGGAGTGTGTGGAGAGCGGTAGGCTGTTTGAGGACCCCTGTTTTCCCGCAGTGCCCCAGTCACTGGGCTTCAAGGAGCTCGCGCCAAACTCCTCCAAAACACGCGGTGTGCAGTGGATAAGGCCCACTGTGAGTGTCGCAGAGCACCGTCTATACAAACAGCATGCTAGTGACGACATAAAACTTCATAGTCACTGAGGGAACATATCTTTATTTTATTTTTGACACTGAGTGGGAGGAAAAAGACTGAGAAATTACATGAGCTAGACTCAAACTCTCATTTCCCACATGAGAACTAAGGCACAACAGTGGGCACTCACTACTAAGACAAGTCTCAAATTTTTATTTTTAGCACAATTTGACACATTAATTGACATGGATAGTAAAGAGAGTACAGGAAGTTAAAGCCCAAAGTATACTTCACTTTTTACACGTACGCGAGGGTCAGCTAACAGTGCGCGTGACATGAATTTCGTCATCAGAAGAGTACGCGCGCACTGTATGCGCACTGGCGGATTTTTTGTGACCGCGCATACTTCAGGTCACACATGCACAATAATTAGTTTATCCACAAGATGGCAACCTGGGGGCGTCGATTCACAAGGTAGTCAAAGAAAAACTACACTTACGTTGCACGAGTGGTGCCCACTACTGGCGGAACTCGTGCATAAGGTTTAAATGAAACGCACTAAGCCCTTCATCACTTGGAATTCACTATGGAGCTGATTTATTATTTAAACCCCTTTTGTACTTATGGATTTGTTTTATGCAACATTCTATATGCTTATAAGTTGTTGGAGAAAATATATAAGATCCTATAGGTATATGAGCTGTTGAAGAAAAATAAAATTACACAAATGAAACAAAATATCAGTAGTATAAACTTTGACTGTGAATATAAGGTAGCTACAATTAGTATGCGATTAAATCTCAACATAATTAATATATTATACACTATTATGCGATTAATTCCCAAAATAATCAATATATCATACACTTCAGTTAAGCAAGATCTGCTGTGACGTCACAATCAAGTTGAATTATGGGATATAGAGCTGCTTGAAGTGTATATCAGAGTAGACTTAGGGAAGTTCGTAGGGAACACATGCAAGCTACAGATACAATGGAGGCCTATAGACGAGAAATTGTGTGAAGAGGTTAGAAAGTACCCTCAACTCTAGCATGAAAGAATTCAAATATATTTACATGGGTTGTAACACGTGGCGAAAGATTGCTCAAAACTGCGCATGCATTGAACGACTGTGTACACGCACAAGTCAAACGAAGTATACTTTGCAGGCTGTGCGTTCGACTGCACACGTACACTAGCATACGCGTAAAAAAACGAAGTATACCCAGGGCTTAAGTGGGAGGAATATGATTGAGTAATTACATGAGCTAGACTCGAACTCTCATGTCCCACATGAGAACCAAAATGCAACATTTGGCGCTAATTACTGAGACACATTTGAGAGTGAAATTACTTTGTAATGTACTGGCAAAAATGAAATATTTCCTTTTTTCTTTGAAAATTATTAAAAATATTAAAATATTTTTTTGTTTATATATGCTGAAATTGTTTCATTTCTTCATACAAGGAATAAGTAATGTAATTTCTTCAATGAATCATCAGATTATTACTTGGTCTGTGTATCCTTGTAGACTACAATATATGTATAGACTTGTTTGCATTTCATATATTAAAGAAAGACAGCTGAATTAAGTTTATGTAACCTCACAGACGTATAATGAAAATGTTTGATGAGACTCTTGATATGTAACCAGGCGTAAAGTGTGTTATAGGTTGACGGGGGCAGTAGCACACTTTTGTTGAGGTTTTGCAGTGATGTGTTATGTTTGCTTGCGTAATGTTTGCAGGAGCTGTCAAACAATCCTCAGTTCATAGTGGGAGGAGCGACACGGACAGATATTTGCCAGGGGGCTCTAGGTGAGTATGTACTGTACGATCCTGGGTGTGTTTGTTTGTGCATGCTTGCACACGTTTATGAATGTCAGTAGCTTCATTTGTGCTTCACTGCAGTTTGAATAATGCTACAGCTTAAATCTGATGCAAAACAGTGTGTGTCTATGACCTTCATACATACTGGCTGTCAAATGTTGCCACACAAATAAATAAAGAAACCTCAGAGTTACGATGTCTCCCAATTTGTAATTAAAAATAACTTTATCTGATGTTTTCAACATCATATATTTGCAGAAATGCATCAATGTAGATGTAAACACTTAGGTATTAGCATGATTAGCACATTAGCATGTTTTTATTAATGTGGATGTAAATGTAATGTAATTTATATTAGATAGATTTTATTGCATATATTATATAATTTGCCTTTATTACAGTTAGTTTTATGAATGTACTTATGACAAATCACACTTAGTCAAAATCTGATTCATTACACTACTATGATCACAATGCATGTTTTCACTGTCGCTTCTGAGAGGAAATGTGTGTTAGGGGGCTAAATGAGTTCATATGTGTGTGTGTGTGTGTGTGTGTGTGTTTGTGTGTTTCCTGGCTGGTGGGGAGTGTTTAAACCATGGTTTAAACACGATGCCTGAATGGTGAGTCACACAGACACGGGTGTAGCATTAGAGAACTCTGGGATTGCTGGCTGCAAGCCACAGTCCACAACATGCATGTGTGTGTGTGTGTGTGTGTGAGGGTGTGGGTGAGCACTCATCAGTGCCAAAGTTTGTACAGCAAACACTGGGTGGAGTAGGATGGGGAAGCTTATCGCAGAAATGCATTTTACCTTTCAGTTAGCACATAGAAAAGCTCAAGCCTCCACAGCCAAACGGGTTGGCCTTAACAAGGATGTTTGAGATAAAACAGCATTCATCCAGAGTAAATGTACAGTACTGACGTACATTGTGCATTCTCCGCCCCCTTTTTGGTTGTGGGTGGATGGCTCCCCCTAATGGCTGATTGTAGTACATACAGTACATTTATCATGGTAACCATAGAATATTATACTAGTTAATGTTTGTACAGAATAAGCCTTTTAAAATTTTGAAGGAGAATCATTTTAATTTTGAATTAAAGTAGTAACAATAGCTGTAGTATTAATTGTATTTTGGCTAAAACTATTGTAACCACGTTACATTTTTATAAGTGTAATAAGTTCGGTAAACTTAATGTCACCAAAAGTAATTGCAAAAATAAAATGCTCTCAACACTCTTCTCACTTACTATTGGTTCACCAAACAGACAGCCCCGCCCCAAACTCATGCCATTGGTTGAGGCAGTTGCTATGCATCAGTTCATTCAGGAAGTGAGTCTCTGAATGGCTTACTTAGTCATTATCAAATTAAAATTTTTTTTGATGGAATTTAAAATATTGCACTTATTATAACTGATTTATCCATGCACATCAATTAAAAAAAATCATATGCCATCATAATATTTTATCAAAATAATTTCCCTTCCCTCTTGCAGTGACATCTCTTCTCTGTTTACTGGCGTGAGGGCGGGACAACCTGTCACTCACATGTGATCCACCAATAGCAAACCACAATCATCCAGTCAATTCCTGATTGATTAAAATCAAGTCATGCTCTACACTTTTTTTTTTGTTTAAGAAGCAATTTCACTCAGACACAAGTCACAATATGACAGAAAAAGTTTCAATAAATGCTCTTTTTGGACTGGGGAGGAAGTTTTCAGTTATAAGTTTTTTTATAGTACATAAGACTTCTTTTTTTCCCCTCAGAATTTCCTGGCCTACAGGCTTCTGCTGTAAATGAATTACAGTAACAGTATTTTCTGTGGTAATTTTTCTCCACTCAGGTGACTGTTGGCTGTTGGCTGCCATAGGGTCTCTGACTTTAAATGACAAGCTACTTCACAGAGTTGTTCCTCATGGACAAAGCTTTACGGACGATTATGCCGGCATCTTCCACTTCCAGGTGCACAGCTGACTGTTAATGAACGACAGAAATGAACACACATTACATTTCTGCTATAATTTTATTTTTATGACTTAATATTTTAGTATTTGTATTAATATTTTAGAAATATAAACATTCATTTTTATTATTATTTTTGAAGGGTTAGTTCACCCCAAAATGAAAATTATCCTATGATTTACTCATCCTCAAGCCATCCTAGGTGTATATAACAATCTTCTTTCAGATGAACACAATCAGAGATATATTTTAAAATATCTTTGCTCCTCTAAACTTTATAATGGTTGTGAATGAGTGGCCAAACAAACAATGTATCCATCCATAATAAAAGTAATCCATACAGCTCCAGGCAGTTAATAAAGGCCTTCTGAAGCGAAGCAATGCCGTACACATCGATTTGCGGCGGAAGAGTAACCTCTGACGTGATGCATGACTTAATGATGAACGTGGAAGTGCAGAGGATGGTGCAAAACAAAACACCGGTCATGAATTAGAAATATAAAATGATATTTTTTAAAGAGAAATGTCGGAGGATTTCAATATAAGAGAAAAGAAGAGTTTGTTGCCCAGCCTTATTTGTTTGAACCGTGAGCAGCGTCTTACGATACTTCTACATCCTATGTCATACATCACGTCAGGCGTTACTCATTTGGCGCAATTTGACTTGCGCAGTATGCATGGAAGCTAGTTATTTGAATTTATAAAGTTTTAAATATGGATTTAAAAATTTTTTTAAAAAAAACGCATCGCTTCGCTTCAGAAGGCCTTTATTAACCCCCTGGAGCCGTATGGATTACTTTTATGTTGGATGGATGCGCTTTTTTGGGCTTCAAAATCTCGCCCCCCATTCACTCCCATTATAAAGCTTGGAAGAGCCTGCATATTTTTAAATATATCTCTGATTGTGTTCGTCTGAAAGAAGATAGTCATATACACCTGGGATGGCTTGAGGGTGAGTAAATCATGGAATAATTTTCATTTTTGGGTGAACTATTTCAATATTTATATGTATGTTGTTTGCTTGTTGTGCAGTTCTGGCAGTTTGGCGAGTGGGTGGACGTCGTGATTGATGACCGCTTGCCTGTCAAGGATAAAGAGCTAATGTTTGTCCACTCAGCAGAAGGAAATGAGTTCTGGAGTGCTCTTTTGGAGAAGGCCTATGCCAAGTGAGTCTCTTCCTCTCTCTTCTTCTTCTTCTTCTTCTATACGATAGTAATAGAGACCATATCGTGTGCATGTGCCTGTAGGCTGCATGGCTCATATGAAGCTCTGTCAGGAGGTTCCACCACCGAAGGTTTTGAGGACTTCACAGGCGGAGTGGCCGAGATGTACGAGCTGCGTAAAGCTCCCAAAGACCTGCACCGCATCATTGCCAAAGCCTTGGAGAGAGGCTCGCTGCTGGGCTGCTCCATTGATGTGAGTCCCCACAGCGCCTACTACAGGCCTGGAGACACAATGCAACATTTATGGATTATTCAAAAAATAAAGATGACCAGTTTTTTGTGTAATTTGAGTGTGTTTGTCTGGTAGATCACCAGTGCCTTTGACATGGAGGCCGTGACCTTTAAGAAGCTGGTGAAGGGGCATGCGTACTCCGTCACAGGTCTCAGAGAGGTCAGGATAATGTCTAAAATGTATCTTGAGCTCATTAGTTTTTCCTTTTTTTATTATTTGCATCAGTCTTTTGTTGTTTTAATTTTAGGTGAATTTCCGTGGCAGCAAAGAGAGACTGATCCGCATCCGAAACCCTTGGGGGCAAGTTGAATGGACAGGGGCTTGGAGTGACAAGTGAGTCGGCCAATCAGAATGAACTTGACTTGCTGTACAGGACATGCTCATAGTATAACACTTGTGCTTCATTTCCAGTTCTTCTGAGTGGAATGGAATTGAACCAGCAGAAAGAGAGGAAATGAACAACCACATGGAGGATGGCGAGTTTTGGTAAATCTCCTCCATAGAAATCTGATCTTTATGGTTTATGCACTCTATATTAGGGTTATGAGTTAGTCCCAAGAAGAAGTGATTCTTTGATTGTGAAATGTTGGGAGTCCAGAGTCGCCTCCAAAGCTTTGGATTAGGGCTTCATGATTAATCAAAATAAATCAATAATTGCAATATCAATCAATCAATCAATTCCTGGAATCTACACTATTTCCTGTGTAAACATACACTTTTCCTTGAGAGAATTTTGCTGTTGCTGATGCTTTGCTTCTCTGCCCACATCAGGATGTCATTTCAGGAGTTCAAACGTCAGTTTTCTCGTCTGGAGATCTGTAACCTCACACCAGATGCTCTTAGTGAAGACTCTTTAAATTTCTGGAACACGATTAAGTTTAACGGCACCTGGAGACGAGGAAGTACAGCAGGGGGCTGCAGGAACCACCCCAGTGAGATTAATTCACACAATCCCAGTGATACTTATTCATCAGCTAAAACATACTGCATTACACACCTAGTTTGATGTCTCTTTTGTCAGATACATTCTGGATAAATCCTCAATATAAGATCACGCTACTGGAGGAAGATGATGATCCCGAGGATGACGAGGTGGCCTGCACCTTCATGGTGGCCTTGATGCAGAAGGACAGACGGCGTTACCGCAAGCAAGGACAGGACATGCACACCATCGGCTTTGCTTTGTATGAGGTTGTAGGACTAAAACTGAGATACAACAGTCACAGACTTTGTTAAATATCATGGTTTTGACTAATTTCTTGTCTTTTATTCCTGTTTTTCCTCATCTTCAGATCCCAGAAGAGGTATGGCACTTTTTTAGTATTATATGAATCTAAGGTGAAGTGTGTAAACACTGTGTTTTCAAAACATTTCTCTGTTTGTTTGAGTATTTCGACCAGCCCAGCATAGCAACAGTGGCTTAACCAATGCTGTGAATTTGGGGCGGAGCTATCTGTTTAACTGACCAATGACAGACAGGGAAGTGTTCAGGAAACATGTTTGAAAACAATTACATTTTAAAAGTCTGTTTAGTGATGCAAAAATTCCAGACTTCACCTCTAAATCACATAAACTGTATTGTGATATTAAAAACTCTTCTGTTTTTAGTTTCGTGGTTCCCAGAGTGTGCATCTCAAGAAGGACTTTTTCTTGCGTAAGTCGTCCTGTGCGCGCTCGGAGACCTTCATTAATCTGCGAGAGGTCAGTGCGCGACTGAAACTGCCACCGGGCGAGTATCTCATTGTCCCTTCCACTTTTGAGCCAGGAAAAGAGGCTGACTTTGTCCTGCGAGTCTTCACTGAGAAACAGTCAGAAACTCAGTAAGTGACTTGATTATTTAACTACAACAAACAACAGCAGTACAATTAAGTAGTATGAAATACTGATTATATTTAATAAATGAGCTTTTTTGGATTCTCTTGTGTTTCATTGTGCCGCATCATTATGAGAAAAACTTAATTTTGTTTTTCTTTTCTTTTTTTTTTTTTTTAGAGAAATGGATGATGAGATTTCATTTAACCTGGAAGATGATGTAAGGACTTTTCTGTAATCGCAGATGATTTAAAAAACAAACAAACTTACATTTAAGGAAGGTCCCAAGACATATCTAGGAAATGTCAAAAAAAAAAAAAAAAGAAAGAAAAAAATGTAAAAATCCTGTGTATATACACTACCGCTCAAAAGTTTGGGATCGGTAAGATTTTTAATGTTTTTAAAAGAAGTTTCGTCTGCTCACCAAGGGTGCATTTACTTAATTAAAAATACAGTAAAAACAGTAATATTGTGAAATATTATTACAATTTAAAATGACTGTTTTCTATTTGAATATATTTCACAAAGTAATTTATTCCTGTGATGGCAAAGCTGAATTTTCAGCATCATTACTCCAGTCTTCAGTGTCACATGATCCTTCAGAAATCATTCTAATATGTCAATTTGCTGCTCAAGAAACATTTATTGTGTACAATTGTACAAAATATTTGTGTACAATATTTTTTTTCAGGATTATTTGATGAATAGAAAGTTCAAAAGAACAGTGTTTATCTGAAATCTAATCTTTTGTAACATTATAAATGTCTTTACTGCCACTTTTGATTGATTTAATGCATCCTTGCTGAATAAAAGTATTAATTTCTTTAATTTCTTTTCAAAGAAATAAAAATAAAAATTCTTACTGACCCCAAACTTTTGAACGGTAGTGTATAATGCTACAGAAGCTTTGTATTTCAGATAAATGCTGTTCTTTTGAACTTTTTATTCATCAAGGAATCCTGAAAAAAAAGTACACAACTGTTTTCAACATTGATAATAATAACAAATATTTCTTGAGGAACTAATCATCATATTAAAATTATTTCTGAAGGATCATGTGACACTGAAGACTGGATTAATGATGCTGAAAATTCAGCTTTGCCAACACGAGAATAAATTACTTTGTAAAATATATTCAAATAGAAAACAGTTATTTTAAATTGTAATAATTTTTCACAATATTACTGTTTTTACTGTATTTTTAATTAAATAAATTAAGCCTTGGTGAGCAGACAAAACTTCTTTTAAAAACATTAAAAATCTTACCGATCCCAAACTTTTGAGCGGTAGTGTACATTTAAATGTATATAAATGTGTGTTTTATCCACAGGAGGAGGTTTCAGAGGAGAATATTGATAACTCTTTTAAGAAAACGTTTGCTCAGCTGTCTGGAGAGGTGTGTATGTTTCTATGTGTGTCTCGATTAATAATATTGTGTATTCCATTAGATTAAACCTCATCTAAACTCTCTTGTAGGACATGGAGATTTCAGTTCATGAGCTCAGGACCGTTCTGAACCGAGTGGTGGGCAAACGTAAGCTCAGCTGAAGTTTTCAAGAGTTCACGTCTGGTCTGTGTCTGTGTGTGCTTGAGAAATACCTCTGCTCTTCTGTGTTCTGCAGACAGGGACTTGAAGACAGATGGGTTCGGCATGGAGTCGTGTAGGTGCATGGTCAGCCTGATGGATGTATCCTCCGATTCCTAACTTGTAAAAGCGACTTTAGCTTATCAAATAGTGTATATATGCATTTCATCTGATTATTGATAAGCATTTCTTTTACACTGTAATGTGCCTTGACTCAAACTCAGAAAGATGGCAGTGCAAAACTGGGAATTGTGGAGTTCCAGATTCTATGGAATAAAATCAGGAAGTGGCTGGTGAGAAACTGACTGCTCCATCAATCATCACATATCCTTCCCTACACACTATGTATGTGAATAGTATGGTGGCAACTCAAACTTGTATCTCATTTGCAGGGCATTTTCAGACAGTTTGATCTGGATAAATCTGGCACGATGAGCTCCTATGAAATGCGCCTGGCTGTGGAGTCAGCTGGTAATAAACAGTTTTTAATGTTCATCTTGTGTGATGTTCTTGGTTAAAGAGATTAAAGATCAATACATATGTGATTGTGATTCACAAGCTTTTGTTTCATCCCAGTTTCAAATCAAACTCAATTTGAATCAGAATTTAGTCAAGAGCTAAATCAAAATCGAATCAGAAGATCTGTATGGATACCCATGCTTAATCTCTAAAACAGATGTCTTTAACAAAATGATTTGATTCAAATTCATTTCAATATATTTCAGTAATAATGTCCCTTTTACTTGCATATCGTTTCGGGAATCAAGCTGTAATCTAAGTTCATGAGAGTCATTCTTTCAGGCATCAGGCTGTATGTTTTTGATTCACTAAACAGAAACAATTCATAAGAGTAATTTGCTCATGAAACGGTTTACGCAGGTTATGTTGTACATTTTTGACTCCCAAGAGTGAATCGGCTCATAAGAGTTTATGAATATGTTTTCATGCAGCCACTGAAAATAGGCATAGAGTAAATCAATCTATCTTGGGATTTCAAGAGCATATATCAGGATAGGTCAAATTAAATGTGTGTTTAACCCTTGTGCATCCTTAAGGACATTTTTGTCTTTTTCAATTTAGTTTTTTGATCATTTTTGTGTTAATGCCAAGTGCATAAATTTTGGCAGAAGTGTGTATTTTTATTGAAATTTTATTGTAATTTAAATTTCACCCTCATTCCCTTTCATAAATATATTTTAGATTAGGTACACAAAATAGTTACACTTTGAGCCTTAAGGACAAAAATGTCCCCATTGAAACCCATTAAAATGTACGGAAGAGAATTAGGGCCAAGCAATAATAAAAAAATAAAACCATTAAATTTGTTAAATTTTGAGAAAAAACTTGTTAAATTTCGAGAAAAAGTCGAGATAAAATGTTGAGAATAAAGTCATTAAATTACGAGAAAAAAGTCATTAAATTACGAGAACAAATTCGTTAAATTATGAGAAAAATGTCGTTAAATTTCGAGAAAAAAGTCGAGATAAAATGTTGAGAATAAAGTCATTAAATTATGAGAAAAAAGTCGTTAAATTATAACATAATTTAACAACTTTTTTCTCGTAATTTAATGACTTTATTCTCGTAATTTAACAAGTTTATTCTCAACATTTTATCTCTACTTTTTTCTTGAAATTTAACGAGTTTTTTCTCATAATTTAATGAGTTTATTCTCAACATTTTATTTATACTTTTTTCTCGAAATTTAACAACTTTAATCTCGAGATGTTTTTTTTTTTATTTTTTATAATTGCTTGGCCCTAATCCTCTTCCGTAATAACGGCTTCAGAATTACAGTTTTTATTTATTTTTTATTTTTTTACCAGATGGCGCCATTTTCTCAGGTTCCACCTGTAAAGCAAATACTCACCTTTTCCTGTTTTCTGCTCCTGCATATTAAAGTGCCAATTGGATAAATTATGCAGCAATAATTGTTGTGGGTGCACTTTTTTTTAACACAGATATTTTTGTCCTAGTAACTAAGTAACTTTTTTTTTTTTTTTTTTAATTAATGCGCAAGGGTTAATCAGTGAAAATCTATCTATAATATATATACACTGCCCTCCAAAAGTTTGGAAACGCCCTAGAAAAGTGGGGTTTTGAACAATATTGGCATGAATCCTTTTTAATTTGTGATAATTTTGCACTGATGAGGGACAACACAAACTACGAAAACATTTTATTACATAAACAGTTTATACATAGAAAAAACTTAAATTTTCACCATTAGCAGCTATCTAACCTAAACTGGGTTCTAATTGGTTCATTGCATTCTAAACTTAATTGGCAATCAATTGTTGAAGCTATTAAGGTGTGCTGACCCAAAAATCTTTTACAAACCTGGGCCAAGTTTAAACCAGTAACCAGGCATCACAGCTGGCAGAGGGGCATGTCTGAATTTGACATGTATATATTGCCATTATTATGTAATCAAAATGAAAATTGTAATTGCTGGTCTTCAATGATAATGTCAAGTTACTGTAATGTATTTGCACCAAAAAATGATAAGGATTTATGCTGATATCGTCCCAAACCACACTATGCCAGGGGTGTTTCCAAACTTTTGGAGGGCAGTGTATGTCCTAATAATGATGCCTATTTCCTTGTCCTCAGGTTTTAAACTGAATAACAAGCTACATCAGATACTGGTGGCAAGATATTCCGATGGAGATACAATTGACTTTGACAACTTTGTCTGTTGCCTGGTCAAACTGGAGGCCATGTTCAGTATGTCATTTAAATATCTCTCTCTTTTTTTAAATCATGTATTAGCTAATATTCCACTGAAACATCATACTGAATGTGTCGTATTCAACAGAGGCTTTTAGAGAGCTGGAGAGAGAGGGGTCAGGCATCGCAGAACTCAATATAAGTGAGGTGGGTCATTTCTTACCCTCTAAGTGTCTCCTATGTTTTTCAAAATGGTTGGACATATAATTTATAGTGCATTATGTCTTAATATTGTATATTTAATGTTCTTAAGAAAAGAAAATGAATCCATTAACCCTCTTGCCCTCCCCAACAGTGGCTGTACATGACCATGTGTGGATGATGTGGATGTGTGAAGATCATATCGTGCTGGACAAGAAGGGCCAAAATCACACTCCCTCAACTGCAGCTTTAAGCCATTACACCCAAAGATGCCTGAGCAATACAGTACATACTGCCTTAAAACACACCAACCTAACCATCACATCAGCTTATGGCACTATATGCTTTTTGATTAAGAAGGGACACCTCATTATGCAAGATGCATTTATCAATTATGAACCATTAAATGTAAATTTAAACATATATTGTAGCATTTCAGAGAGTAGCATAACAGTTTTTTTCTTAACTGCATGCCACTAACCTTATGCTGTAGGTATTTTATTGGACCTTGCATATGTAGATCAACTTAGCATTTGCACCATTACGGCCTTGATATTTAAAGAATTTTTTTTTTTTGAGATTCAAAAATTTATCTTGATTGTGTATGATTTTGATATAATTAATGATCACTGTGATTTGCGCTGCAATTATTATTTATAAAAGAATAACTTATAGGATGTTCAGGGAATTGTGCTACACTAGATCCTTTCTTTTATGCTGCTTAATATGAAGTGAAAATAAAGGTTAAATTTGACTTCTTGGCATGTTATGTTTTTTTAATGGCTATATATATATATATATGGGTTAAAGCCCTAAAAAATCCTGAGCCAAATTCGACACAAAAGATTCATTTGTGCTCCGAAGCTTCATGAAGCAGTGTTTTGAATTCGGCCATCACTATATAAGTCATTATTTTGTTTTTTTGGCGCACCAAAAATATTCTCGTCGCTTTATAATATTAATATTGAACCACTGTACTCACATGAACTGATTTAAATATGTTTTTAGTACCTTTATGGATCTTGAGAGAGGAAATGTCATTGCTGGCTATGAAGGCCTCACTGAGCCATCAGATTTCAACAAAAATATCTTAATTTGTGTTCCGAAGATTAACGAAGGTCTTACGGGTGTGGAACGGCATGAGGGTGAATAATAAATGACATTATTTTAATTTTTGGGTGAACTAACCCTTTAAGATACAGTTGAGGGGAAAGCCTCGGTGCTTCATTTCGACATCACTAATAAACTTTTATCCAAGTACTTCTGTGATAATTTGAATTTTTGTAAGAGAAATAACCATACAGTGAATTTGAAAAGTCTGTTTGTGAAGTTGTTCACACCTATACATGACAACTGCTCTCTATGGCTCCAGACATTAATAACAAGAACTAAAATCCGTGAAGGTGCCATTTTAAATTTTTATATTTCATACACAATACAGAGTCCATTCATTCACACAAAGGTCCATCTGAGTGTTGTCCGTGCAACTATTCCTTCGCCTTGGTCTCTTTGCTCTCTATCAGTCCCAGTAGTGTGGCGTCCGCCTCCAGCAGCGTCGTGTCGGTGGTCGCTCCCAGGAACCGTGAGGTCAACTCCAAATCCTCCAGCCTCAGTCTCACCCTGCTGCCCCTCTGGTACTTCTGCCCGTCAGTGGAAGGCCTCTTGCACACACAGTGGAACTTCCCGCCGAAATCGATATACAGATCGTCATTGACGATATGAAAGACTTTCCCGATGACGATCTTGTCTTTGGCGGGACCCATCTGCATGAGCGCGGAGTGTCGCAGGAGCGATGTGAAGGAGGTCTCGTCCCTGGAGCTCACCCGCACCGCGGCGCTCCGATCGCCGCTCTGCCGCAGGTCCGAGTGTAGATCATATGCAGCTGCAAACCCGCTTTTCACCCTCTCCGGTGATTTATCATCTCCTCCGCTCGCGTCTGAGCTGTATAATGATCTGAGCGTGGCAAAAACACTGTGTTTTGGCAGTAAAGATGATCTGGGACTCACGTTGAACATCACCTTGCAGAGCGACGCCATGTTGAAACGTCATAAGGAACAGAGCACGCTGGGAGCATTTCAAAATAAGAGCATACATGGGCAAAAAGTGGGATTTTAGCATGGTGGTTTTGGATTTATTATGTAATAATATGATTTCTTAAATAATAACGTTGTATCTTTCTCAGTCAGGGGCTCTGTGATACAGAGTGAGTTATGACATTTATTTAAAATCATAACAAAAATATAAAATGGTTCTGTTATTCTTAGGGTATTTTTGAGTTATTGCATTACAATATGATTATACATGAATAAAGAGCAAACGCAAATGTAAAGACTTAGTTTAGTACATATAACTAAAATAAAAAGCACATATAAAATATTACGTATCAATGTTATTTGAAGCATAAAATGTGACATATATTGCATCCTTTAACAAAATAAATTAAGTAATAAAAAATGTTTGAATTTAATACGATTTGGTAAGTTATCTCGGCTTTTTTTTTTATTAAATGCTTAGAAGAAAATAAAAAACAAACAAACAAACAAAAAAACAGTAACAATAATTGTCATCGTCATATGACAAAGTCCAACAGTCTTTCAAGTCCAGATAAAGTAAGTTCTCTCGGCTTCCGTAGTTGAGTCAACGCAGTTATACGTCACAGATTTTACCGGAAGTTATAAGCCCATCTTCAAGAACAGGCGAGAAGAAAACATGGAGCTCTTTGTAATTTCACCAAATTTGAGGTTTACTAACCTAACTATCGCTCCGGATTCGACTGTCAGCGATCTTATCAGTCATTTCGCCGTTAAAGAGGTGAGTCGATCAGTGCTTACAGTAGCCAAACGTTACTGCTCTAACGTTAGTTGTGCTGTTATTACTGCTATACTCTCACTGCTGATGGTTCCGTTTGATTTTGATGATGATTATTACTATGGCTGATGATTAAAGTTACCTAAAGTATGTTTTATTCTCTCTCAGGGCGTCTGTTTTACGGACTTCTATGTGAAGAGTAACGGCCGCGTCTCTCGCGGTGATGCGCCGCTTCAGTCTGGAGTTGTGTACCGTGTGGAGCCGCGCTTATGTGGAGGCAAAGGAGGTAAACCAGACTAGAAGCTTGTAAATATATTAGAATACGATAGGTTGTTGATATTTGACTGAGTGCTAAATGGGTTTATGTTTATTAGTATAATTATTAAAGTACAAAGTTGTCCCTGACTATAATATGGGAACAGTGTTGGGTAAGTTACTTAAGTATCTTCAACAGTGTAATTGGATTACTGTACTAATTACTTTATCTAAAAAGTTTTGGATTACTAATTACTTTCTAAATGCCATATCAACCTCAACCAGTTGAACAATACTTAGGTAAAGCTGGTTTTATATTCGCACATTCGGACTTCTGATAAATTCAGACTTTCCAATAAATGTGCAATAAATTAATGTTTGCGAATTTTAAGCAGCGACATGATATTGACAACCAACGATTGTCAACTTACAACATTTTTCTCAGTCGATCAAAATAGGCAAGTATTGTTTTAATGTTTTTTTTTACTTGTGAATGTCCACTGAATGTCCAATGTAGTGTGATTAACAAGGCTATTGAATACGGATGTCCGAATGTGTGAATATAAAACCAACTTTACCCAAGTTTGAACAATTCAAGGATAGATATGAAACTGCTCTTTTAATTTTTTCAAATAAACAGTATACTCCTGCGTAAATTATTCTTGAACTGACCGAAGTGTGTAAAGGGAGAAGGTTACATTAAAACATAAATTTTAAAATTAAATGTTGCTAATGTACTGTTAAATGTGGTTAAAGTTACCATTGTTTCTTACTGAATTCACGGAGACAAGAGCCATCGTTATTTTCATTATTAAACATTTGCAGTCTGTATAATTCATAAACACAACTTCATTCTTTATAAATCTCTCCAACAGTGTAGCATTAGCCGTTAGCCACGGAGCACAGCCTCAAACTCATTCAGAATCAAATGTAAACATCCAAATAAATACCATACTTACGCGATTAGACATGTTGCATGACGAACACTTTGTAAAGATCCATTTTGAGGGTTATATTAGCTGTGTGAACTTTGTTTATGCTGTTTAAGGCAAGCGCAAGCTCAGGGGCGGGGAGCACGAGAATTTAAAGGGGCCGCGCAGCCTGAATCGGCGCATATTTAATGATGCCCCAAAATAGGCAGTTAAAAAAAAATCTATGGGGTATTTTGAGCTGAAACTTCACAGACACATTCAGGGGACACCTTAGATTTATATCACATCTTTTAAAAAGACGTTCTACGGCACCTTTAATTTTTTTATTTATTACATTTTTTATTTGTAGAATTTAAGTTTATTCAGAAAAGTTGTTTTTTGGATTCTTGGTTCCAAATTATGATCTGTTAGTGTTTCTTTTTAAGTAATACATTTACAGTTATTAATCAAGATGTATTGAACTCATGTTTGTTTTGCAGGATTTGGCTCTATGTTGAGGGCCCTCGGTGCACAAATCGAAAAGACCACTAACCGTGAGGCCTGCAGAGATCTGAGTGGAAGAAGACTTCGAGACGTCAATCATGAGAAAGAGTAATGCTGATGATTACCATGTCTATTTTTAGCCTGCTTGTTTTATTATTTACTTATTTCGTGTTTTATGGGTTTGGTGTTTTCTACTCTTCACATGCATCTGGCTTTTATGATTGTGTAAGTGAATATTTATCTATGTTTGTGTGTAGAATGGCAGATTGGTTGAAAAAGCAAGCCGACCGAGAGGCGGAGAAGGAGCAGCGTCGTCTGGAGCGGATTCAGAGGAAATTGGCCGAGCCAAAACATTATTTCACTGACCCTGATTATGAACGGCAGTGCCACGACCTCTCAGAGAGACTGGAGGACTCTGTACTGAAAGGTAACTTGGATTCATTTTCCATGCACAAATTCCATGCATAGCATGTGGTAGGATACATAAAATTTGCATAGAAGAATTATGAATATTAATAAACAGTAGGGCTGGGACAATAAATAGATTAATCTTGAGTCGTGGATCGATTCTGAGATTTTCTGAATGAATCGCAATGCTCTCTTGAATCGATTCTGAGCTTCGTTTTTAACAGCAGATGGCGCTCTAGGCTAGTTTTTAACCGCACACTCAAATGCTCACGAAGTAGAGCGCTTGTGCGTTCGGTTATGTACTTGCACTTTAGAATGCTTTTATGATGCAATATTAATGTAAACAGCCCACTGCAAACACTCTTGTTATTCACTTCAACCTTTTCGAACTTTATGAATGATTATTTATAGAAGGTTCAAGTAGTGTGTGTATCAGTTCACATACAGCTGTTTGTAAAGCACACAGTGCCACCTACCGGTGAGAACTAAGCTCAGAATCGATTCGAGAGAAAATCGCGATGCATTTAGAAAATCTCAGAATCCATCCAGAATCATTTCTAATTTCGCGATTCAATGATTTATTGTCCCAGCCCTAATAAACAGCAATATTTGCATATTCAGTTTCATCCTATCGAATCAAATCTTTTGACTCATTAATTTTAAGAGATTTGTTCAACAACAGTGTCTACTAATTCATTTAAATGAATCACACTTCGAATCATAAGTTTTGGTACTGAAATTTAAATCAGAGACACTATTAAAGGAAAATCTCTTTTTTTTTTTTATATTAATATACTCATATTAGTTAATTGTGATTATGCTATGATAAATTTTATATATCTAGAAAATAATAATAAATAATTAATAATAGTACAATTACAAAAGTAACCTTGATTTTGCAGAAGAGTGATATATAATATTGCCTATTATTGTTATTAATAAAAATAATATTTTTAGATAGATATATAGATATATCGTTTATTATTTTTATTAATGTATAATTTTTATGAATGTATTTTTATTTATTTATTTTTTTTTGGTCTATGTATTCAAGTAATAACATTGCATATTGTAAATGTTCAATATATTGCCCATCATTAACAGTAAATGTAAAAGGTGAGAATAAAATTCTCTACTATTCAGGCATGCAGGCTTCCTCTAGTGGTCTCGTCCAGGCAGACGAGGGACCGAGACGCAAGCGTCCGACACCAGCCGACAGCCAAAAGAAGGCAAAGAAGAAATGTTTCTGGTGAGATGATTTCACATGTTGTGTACAATGAAAAAGAAGATAGACTAGAAATATGAAATTCAAATGCTACAATTTCAAAGCTGCGATATGCTGTCTTTATTCCATTAGGACTGGCATTGGAGAACTGGAAGACAAGGGCAGCTCTGGTGAAGGAAGTGATGACAGTGACAGCGAGGCCTCTCCATCCACCTCTGGGGCTTCCTGTAGTTCCGATGTTCCCAAACCAGCTGTGCCGACTTCCACCACCAGGGGGAGTGACAGGACAGAACCTCAGGACCAGCCCAGTAGCACCAGCAGCTCCTCCTCAAGTCCTGCACCAAGCTCCCCAACACACAACCAGGAGGAGGTACAGAAGGAGGCAGAGAAGGAATGTACGGCTAACGTCAGCCAAATCAGCAGCACCGGAGAGGATAAGTTGCAGGTTGACGTCAACCAAAATGGCAGTACCGTAGAGAATAAGTTGCAGGTTGATGTCAGCGAAAACAGCAGCAACGGAGAGGATAAGTTGCAGGCTGCACCAGTAGAAGCACAAAGCGGCCCAGCTGAGAGCAGTCAGGCTCATGAATCCGTAAGATCTCCTGCTTCAGATGTGGTTGTTCCTGTTGTAAATATTTTTGTTGATAATACTGACCTCTCTTTGTCTCTCTTCAGGTGGAGGGTCCGCTGGATCTGCTCTCTGTGAGTGGGCCGGAGCAGCTGGAGGCTTTGGGTCTGGAGCGGCTGAAGAAGGAGCTGATGGAACGAAGGATGAAGTGTGGAGGAACCCTGCAGGAACGGGCCGCGCGTCTGTTCTCCGTCAGAGGACTGACTGCAGAACAGATTGACCCCGTGCTCTTGGCCAAACCCAGCAAGGGCAAGAAAAAATAACTTGCTTTTCCAAAACCACAAACTGTTTTTGACCTCTGTTTTGCTTTGGCATGTCTGTAGTTATTTTCAAAGTGTGGTTCGTATGAATCTAACGCCTAATTTTGAAAAATCCCCAGTTTGGGAGAATTATGTGTGCTAGATTTTTTTTTGTTTTTTTTGTAATTGGCAAAACTGGTCAGATGCTGATAACAATTCAGATTTCTTTTTATTTTAGTAAAACATACCAAGTTACATATGAGACTCAGGCTAACTTTTTTTGTGATATGTACTATTTTTAATTACATAGTCATTGTAAATAGCTATTTTGATTCATACAGAAATATACTGGATATCAGTCATGTTCATGATGTGGGTGGGAAGGTATTCAACAATATTGTGATTTTTTTTTTTTTTTTTTTTTTTTTAAGCTAACGGTTTGTTCACATTGCACAATATTTGATTGTATATGTGATATGGTCCATTTTGCTCTTGACTTTATGGTTGAGTAAAATATTGTTGCACAATTTTGTGTCCTTTTTTATTGGTGGTTATTACTACACACTGTAAAATGAAGTAATGTATCTAATTGTATAGAATGTGAAAAGAACCTTTCATTCTGGTAATCATTTATAAAATAATTAGGAAGGTGCATCATATCTTGCATCTGTGTTTCATAAATATTTTTGTGTAAATGTATATGCATTTTCCATCACATGCACATGATCTCTTATGGAATAGTTATGATGAAAAGCATGAAATAATAATTTTTAAAAAATGCCAACATTTTAGTATTTTCACGAAATTATGGGAAAATTCCTACTCCGAAACATCAGATGGCGATAATGAGCAACATATCGCATCAACATACATTCCACTGAAGAAAAGGGTGTTTTTATGGAGTTTGTGGAGTAGTTCTGGGTTTATCTGAGTGTTAACGCTTTAAATGTACAATACATATGTATTTCATTAGTATATATCTGAAGCTGTGGTGGTAATAGAGTCATGGCGTTTCCGCAGCCGCGTCCTCAAGCTCCTCAGCTGCCGCAGCATCTTCTGCGGACTGTCGACTGTCAGCAGGGCGCCGTGAGAGCCGTGCGCTTCAACGGTAAGTCTACTATTGAGTGGGAAATGTTACTGACAATTGAATATTAAAACAAATAGCTGTCTTGCTCAAGAAGGTAGATGATGGGTTGGAGTCTCATATTTCAATTTAACTAACAAAGTATAATCTATCTCTGGTAATCACAAACGATTCTGATAGGTCCTTCCTGACTAGCAATATGAAAAGTAACAGGTACTGCTTGAGGTTGTTTTACACCTTCATGCTTTATGACACTGAGAAACTTTAAATATACCTTTAACTAAATATACAGTGAAATGATTGAAGTCCTTATAATTTTATTAATGTTTTTCATGTAAATTTATGTTCCAGAGTTGCACATAATGTTACATTTTCCTGGTTAAATAAACATTGCTTTGCATAACATACAAAAAACAAATACAATACTATGAATACCTAAATCTCATCAAGTTAGTGTTTTAACGCATTTTTACATTTATTTCAAAATAATAAAGGCAGTAAGTAATAATTTAAACAATATATTTTATTTGTGAACTGATGTTCAGCTGTTTTTCACCAAGCTGATTACTCACTAAAAAGCACCAGTCATCATGTTTTCAGGTTTTCATGTTTTAAGTTTGATTTTGACCTGATATAAAGCAGTGATATATAAGTGGGTGAGTTGTTTACTTACTTTTTAATTAGTCTTTCAATTAACGGCATAATTTTGCTCATTCAGACCGATTTGTGAACATGCACGGTTTATCGCAGGAACCAGTCATATCCAACCATAATGAATCATATACATCCAATAATAGCGCGATGAAGGCATTACCTCCTCTCACGTGACTTTCCCCCATTCATTCTCAATTACTCCCCATGCTTTAGGGGGTCTGTTAAAACTCAATGGGGTCAGAGGAGGCATGAGAGAGTGGACTCCCGCTGTGACTTTACCTGCGGGTTTCGCTGTTGGACAGTGTTACTTTAGAAAAACGAGTGATTTATACACGTTTTAACATAATTTATACACATTTTAACGTTTTATCTTTGTAAAATGGATTATTTCCTCATTCAATTTTTTGAGGAGGCACTGCCTCCCTGGCCTCCTCGAAGGAAACGCTCCTTATATATACAGGGCTCGACAATGAGGACTGCCCGGTGGCCCGGGGCCAGTGTGAACGACCCTCAGGACAGTAGACGGAACGGTCACTTGCCCGATCAGGCCAGTGCTGTAGGGTGTGCGTTTTATATTTTACGGAAAAAACACCCATTCAGTGCACGCATGTACTACTAGTGCGTGTGCATATTTAGGTTGCATGCTTTAACTGCGTGATTTAGCATATTAAAATGCCTTTATAATGCCCCAGAATTCAAGATAAGGGGCAAAAATGCCCCTGTATATATTTCATATTTATATCATTTAATATAGTTAACCAATATTACACAAAGAGCGCAGTTTTTCTCCAAATATTAGCATGATTACAAATGTGATATTGATTTTATTCAGCCTACAGTTTAATGAACAAGAACTTAATATCAAGTGACTTACATTTAAGACACCAAATCGTCTGTTTCGCTGTATTTCACCACCGAAAATAGTTCCAAAGTCCACAGAATTGTTTTGCATCTCTGAGTGAGCAACACTTCCTGAATGAATTAGCCATTTGAATGAATCTGTTGAATCTCAATTTGCTCATTACAGTGATTCGCTGCCACCTACTGGTGGGTTTAATTTCACATTTAAAGTGTCTTCATTTTTTTAAAATAATTTCAAGTAACAGTATTTAACGTTTTATATTTTCAACACTAAAAACATTTTTATGCATCTGTAACTGCTCTTGACTGATTAACTATAATAAAGTTTAATCTATAGTTATATATTTAGCTATACATTAGATTACAATTTCTGTACCTGAAAATCTCCTGTTCATACCTACATGAAAAACTTGAAAAGCACCATTTATTTCATTTATATGTTTGCTTTGTTGTATTTATTTGTGCTATTACTCGTAATTTGATTATTTGTTACTATATTATTACTTACTGTTTATTTGTCTAACAATATTTAAAATATAAGTGAGTTAATCTAATAGCTTTAGGTGTCGTAAACCTATTTATTGAGGTTAAATGCAACAAAGACAATTAAAATAATAACTATGCTTGTTTTACAGGCCCATTTACTTGTCTTTTACTTTTATTAATTTGTTGTTGTGGGGCCAGTGAAAATTCTGGCGGGGCAAGTAAAAATTTGAACCACTGTTCCAACCGGGCCAGTAGAAAAAATCCTTAACGTTGAGCCCTGGATATATATATTACATGTTCTTCCAGCTGATGGGAATTATCTGTTGACCTGCGGCAGTGATAAATCTCTGAAACTGTGGAGTGTGAGTCGAGGGACTCTGCTGAAGACTTACACCGGTCACGGATATGAAGTGCTGGACGTGGACTGGTGTGTTACATGCATTATATTGAAATATCTTTGCTGTTGTGTTAGGTTTGTGTTAATTTCACATACTTTTCGCAGTTCTTATGACAACAGTCAGCTGTGCTCCTGCAGCTCGGATAAAACCGTCATTCTGTGGGATGTGGCGTCTGGTCAGGTGACGCGCAAACTTCGCGGGCACGCAGGGGTAAGACAGCATTTCCCGCCACGATATTATACTGCATTTATTATTTGTGTTTGCTTAGACAAGAATCACTATTGCAGTATATTATTATTGTAAATAATATAGGTGATTTGTTCACTACAAATGCCTTTCGTTTTCAATGTTATGTTCGTTCCCTAGAAAGTGAACTGTGTGCAGTTTAATGAGGAGGCTACTGTGATGCTGTCAGGTAGGCTTTATGAAATGGATTTAATCATTATTGCTTATGGGAATAACCACAATCTCATCCTCACTGTGACTCAGTAACTTCTTAATGTTTTAGGCTCCATTGATGGGACAGTACGATGTTGGGACACTAGATCCAGACGGATGGAGCCGATCCAGATCCTGGACGAGGCTCGGGATGGCGTCAGCAGCCTAAAAGTGTCAGAGCATGAGCTTTTGACTGGGTCAGAACCAAACTAAACTCATCTAATTGTAGGATATGATGTGAGAATAAGAGTGTGAAACTGTAGTTTGTTGTTTATCAGGTCTGTGGATGGAAGAGTGAGGCGTTATGATCTAAGAATGGGGCAGCTTCATGTCGATTTCATTGGAAGTGAGTTATATCACACATGAGCGAATAAGAGTCCAGGTGTATTGCAGTGTGTGAAGTCTAACTAGCTTCTGTTGTGTGTATTTGTGCTCCACAGGTCCCATCACTTGTGTGTGTTTCAGTCGGGACGGTCAGTGCACACTTAGCTCCAGTTTGGACTCTACGGTGCGCCTGCTGGACAAAAGCTCAGGGGAGATGCTGGGAGAGTATGTACAACACAGATCAAACTAATAAACAAGTACAATAAAACTAGATTTTTAGATTTAATCACAAATGAAATTGTATTGGCCTTTGGACGGTTGAACTTTTGACACTTAAAAATCTTTAAAATACCTTTATATGTAGCGAAATATAATTAAAACCTTCTGGATTCAATAAGAGGGATCTAGTTGTACTACCTTACATACTTTGGATGTCATATCTTTGTTTTTTATTATTATTAAGGCCTTTGAACATAAAAAATTACCCGTCACGTCATTGACCCATATACTATTATCACTTCAACATTATGTGTTTTTCTCTATGGTGTCCCTTTACAGGTACTCCGGTCATGTCAATAAAGGCTATAAGCTTGACTGCTGTCTGTCTGATAAAGACACACATGTTCTGAGCTGTTCAGAAGATGGCCATGTTTACTTCTGGGATCTGGTGGAGGTGAGCAGAATAAGTCACATGACCCACAGAGCCAATACTATGACAAAATGTCAAGTTGAATATGAGCAGTAAAGATGTAATTTATCTTTGTAGGGCTCCCTGACTTTAAAGCTGCCTGTTGGGAAAGCTGTCGTCCAATCTCTGTCCTTCCACCCAACGGAGCCCCGCCTTTTGACTTCTATGGAGGGGCGTGTTCAGGTATGGGGGGCGGAGCCAGAGGATGCAGCTGTGGAAGATGCCAAAGCCGAGTAGTGCGTGTTGAACACCGAACACATGAGCAGGACTCATTCAAGTGTGAATCACTATTTTGTATCAGTTTAAATGTGTTATACGTGTTTTGTATGTTAATATAAAAGGCAAATAAAACATTTAAAAAATATATAGACTTTTTTATTGTTTTTTTATAATTTATCTTTCACGTTTTAGTATGTAATCATACATTGTGTTGTTAGTTCATTGTAAGCAAAGTGTAGTTAAAACAAAACGAGCACAACAACTTTTGTTTGTGTATTTAATCAGAACTTTACATATTTACAAGAAGCAAAATAAAGATTAACAATAATTTATTTGGCAGTAAAAATGGGTTTCAAATAAATAAATAATTTATAAGCACATAAATATCTTCCACGTTCAGATGGATAATTCGTCGGATCAATCTTGACTCAGAAATGGCCATTCAAACACTGCATTGTGTTGCCATTAACCAAAACTGAATGTTTAGACATTCTCAAATGCATTTATAGCCGAATAAGTCATGTCAGCAGAGAAAGCAACATATACATCTTAATACATTTCAATACATACATATTATTTCATCCTGAATTAACGTACCTTAAACAGCCTTTTATTTAAATTCAAGGCACTTTGTAGTTTGTACAGTCTCTAAACCAATAGGAAAAGCAGACAAGAGCCTGATTTCAGCTGGCCGCCATCATCTCTACCCCATACAGACACATGCAGCGGCGGAGAGTTTCTCCACTTTGTGCCAGCGATGCTGGTTGTCGAGGAAGGCTATGTCCTCGTGGTGCGTGGGGCGACAGCAGGGCTGATGGTGCCAGTGGCCAGTGTATTGAAGGGCGCCGCTCTGCAGGAGGTTGGTGAGCGTGAGGTCGTGGTTTGAGGCGAGGCGAGGGCAGGTCCCGCTGCAGTACTTAAACAGCACCGTCTCATCCGAGTCATATCCCAGCCCGAGGTCTCGCACCTGCAGCAGGATGGAGTGCAGAGCACATGGGGACTCCGCGCTGCGGGGCGACCGAATCGCCCTCTCCGAACCCTCCTTTTCTTCACCGTCACCTCCTCTTCTCTCGTCATCACGGAGGTCTGAAAAAGACAGAGCAAAAAGTAATAACTACCATTTTGCATTCTCTCCTTACGCAAAACTTTTGGTGGTTGCCTGAACATTGATGTATGGTCACTGAAATGTATGGATAAAAAAAGAAGACATTTTTCAAAATATCTTCTTCGTGTTCCACAGAAGACTATATTGAGCCTATAATAAAACTACAGAAATTTAGTTGCCTTCTCCCCAAAGGTCATGACCTCCAGGCTTACCCAGTAACGTTCTAAGCCAGTGTCCTTCTCCTGCCTGAACGCAAAACAGCAGAATGGTGATCTTCAGTAGCGAACACATCGTTCTTCTTGTCTTTGCCTGGTTTTCCTTCTTCAGGTTGAGAATGCAGGTGATGCTGAGATGCGCCAGAGTCACTGTCTCTTTTATAGCCATCTAAGCGGTTCAGATCGGTTGGGGCGGAGGGGATGATGGGGTGCGGCCAGGAGGGGAGGGAGGTGGAATAACCCTTCCGCTCCCACTCTTTCACCTGGTCTCATGGCTATGATTAGAGGCAACTAGATGTAATTTTTGGAAAGCCACTGGTATTTCTTTAAGTCTGAGAGTATGGAAAATGGGGGTATATTGCTTAAAGGTGTTGGACGTCTGACTAGCGTAGTCATCATGGAGGTTGAGCCGATGAATCAGATGGAATTGGGTTTTTTTTACACACATTTTATACAATATGATGAACAAGGAAAATTAAGGGTTAACTGCATGAAGGATGGAAGAAAGGCCCATAATTAAAAAAAACTAAATAGATGACAGAAGTTATTTTAATGGAAATTCCAAGAATAATGGCTGTCTTCAGATACATAAATTTGGGGATTTTATTAAAATGTGATTTTTTTCGCTATCTACATTCCTTATTTAACTATGAAGACATGAATCCTGCAGTGCTGGAGAAATAAGTGAATGCGCATGATGATATCTTAGCCATCTTGTCTTGTGTCTTGTGTTATACGAGTAAAGTGACACCAAAATGTATTTGGACACAAACATTTATTGGATTAGGTAACAAAATTTCAAACCAAGCTGCAAACAAATGATGCAAGAGCTTTTCTCAGATCACTTTTCAGAGACATTTTTGTAGATTGTAAAAAAATTTCTTTTTGTGAAAAAGAAAAAAATATTTTTATTTAAATCCTTTTAAATATATAAATTCATACATTTTAGATACATTTTTAAGTGTGTCTCAAGCATCCCAATACTTTTTGGGCCACTGTATGCAAGTGGATCTTAAACCTACAACCTTTAGCTGTAAAAGGTACATTCCCGTAAAATCTTCTATATGATAAATTTAAGACTAAATTAATATAGCACTTGAAAAAGATAACAGGGTTGACAGTTTTACAGTTCATTTAGACTTTGTGCTCACCTCACCATGACAACACTACTGGGTTCTTTGTTAGAAAGAGAATTTAATACTGATATAAATAGAAATCTAATTTTTAGTTATCATTTACTATTTAAAATGATAGTAACAGGGTTGACATTCTAAGCATCATCCCCTATTGACAAAACAGGAGACATTTACTTGCTTTTGATTTCCTGAAAGGACGATGTAATTTTGACAGAATAATTATAATAAAAGAGAGTTATGATGGTAACGGGGTTGATAGTTTTACGGTTTGGTTAAACATTACTTGCTTTGTGCTCCAGGGATCTTGTTAAAAGGAGAATTTAATATTTAAATAATAGAAATGTAAAAATCATTTACTGTATTAATCATGGTAACAGGGATGACATTTCTAAAATTGTGCCCTATTAAAAACAGGAGATATTTACTTGACTTTGACTGTTAACTTCCTGAAAAGATTGTGTAATTTTGACAGAATTATTGTAATAAAATGTTATGATGGTAACAGAGTTGACTATGTTTTCAAACTAAATTCCACTGTTCATATATTTTCTTTGCTTATTATGTTGTACTGTTCTGTGCACATATGCAGTCATTTTTACAGAATATCTGTAATAAAAAGGAGCTATGATGTAGCATTGAAGTTACTTTGTCTTTTTTATTGTACATTTTCAAACTAAACTCCACTGTTAGTATACTTTCTTACCTTATTGTAATGTACTGTATTCCTTCTTTTTGTGTGGCTATCCATTGCTTAAACCGCTAATGCTGAGGATGTTACCTAAACATTAGCTAGACATATTTTATTGAGAGTTCATAGGTATATAAACAGATGAAATAACCAAGCTTTACCAAAAAGCCAGCCTTTTCCTTTAAATGCAGATATAATTTGATGCAAATATATATGTAAGGTGTTTATATATATATATATATATATATATATATATATATATATATATATATATATATATATATATATAAAATTTAGCTAAATCTTTTAATAAAATTTAATTTTAGTCCCAGGATAATGGCCATTCTTATTGAGTGCAGTTATATTCAAGAAAAATACCTAAGAGTTTGGATCATGTGCAGTTTGGAATGTTTTCCAGTCAGACATCCATCAATATTTAAATAAGATCAATGGAAAAGGATTTCAGCCAATTGTCGGGCAGTTTAAATCTGACACAGGACCATAAAACAATCTGCTTTACAGTGAAACTTCCACAGAAATCTCTTCTCAGCTAGTCTGTTTTTATTTATAACTCTTTTTAACTCAACCATCATGACGAAGATTACAGTCAGATCAGTTTCCACTGGTGCTTCTGCCACGCTGTTGGCTCAAACCTCCTTACAACCTTGTTAAAACTGGGCATCTTCATCCAGACCAGACTGAACACGCAATCTTCAGGTCTGCTGTGTCCCCAGACACTCAAAAGAGAAAGAGTGAATTAGAACTGTAAGTGGGAATGGATTTGGAATATATTAGCTATTTGTCTCGCCAAAACAAAAAATGTATGATGTATTCCTTTTTGATTCAGTTTATTATTCATTCCTTGCTTCTGTTTGTCCTCCCAGAGATATGTATGATTCAGTCCTTGCACAAAACTGGAAAAGATGATGATGAAGAAGTCAAAGTAAGGAGGATCTGCATGGCACTTTACACTTTACACACAATTAACGTACAAAACTGAGCCTGAACGTACAAAACAAAATCCTCTGTTAGGATTTACCTGTGGATACTATTAAAGACTATCTTGGATCTTCATCCATCGTTTGTGTTACAGCCAGTGTGTGACAGATATGAGCTGGTTTCTATTCAATTTATATTAGGTTTGCAATTTTTTCAACCCTGTTATCCAAACATTTTTTTCACCAAGAGTACATTTTTTTTATTTTCTAGCATGCACATGGTAAATAAATAAACATAAAAATAAAGTATAAAAATTAAAAAACAAAATTCATATACATATACAGTATATGCCAGAATACGTAACAGAGTTGCACTTTTAGCTTAAATTAAGTTGTCACTCAGTAGGGGCTATAGCTAGTTTGCGATTTAATGTTTTTTTTTTTTTTTTGTAGTTATGATCAGTTTACATTTCCTATAAATGAAGGAAAGAAATAGATTTTAACATTTTGTTTCAATAACTAAAGAAACAGGGTTGAACTTGATGAATGCAGTCAACACTACAATTTGTATAAAATTTGGATTGGTTTTTCCTTCTTGTCTTGCGTTAATGTCTAATTTATTTCACTGCTTAGATGTCACAATTTTAATGTACGGAAAATCATGCAGTTACAGGGTGGAAGACAAAAGGCAATGGTTAAATTTTGTTTTTAGTAAATATAGTTTAACATAATTTAACAGATTACATTAAAATTATAACATTATATTTTAGTTGTTGAACTGTCAAGAAAGCAACAATTGACCGCAACAATTTGACGATCTGGTTACGCCCAGCTCATGGCTAGGTTTGGGGGTGGACCTTCATGCCTACATTTTTCTTAAAGGTGCCCTCGAATCAGAATTTGAATTTACCTCGGCATAGTTGAATAACAAGAGTTCAGTACATGGAAAAGACATACATTGAGTTTCAAACCCCATTGTTTCCTCCTTCTTATGTAAATCTCATTTGTTTAAAAGACTTCCGGAAAACACTGGGATCTCAACATAACACCGACTGTTACGTAACAGTCGGGATCATTAATATGTATGACCCCAATATTTGCATAATGCCAGCCCATTCGACGCATTAGACAAGGAAAGGCAGTATTAACGGCTGGATCTGTGCACAGACAAGGTAAGCAAGCAAGAACAACAGCGAAAAATGGCAGATGGAGCAATAATAACTGACATGATCCATGATATCATGATATTTTTAGTGATATTTGTAAATTGTCTTTCTAAATGTTTCATTAGCATGTTGCTAATGTACTGTTAAATGTGGTTAAAGTTACCATCATTTATTACTGTATTTACGGAGACAAGAGCCGTCGCTATTTTCATTTTTAAACACTTGCAGTCTGTATAATGCATAAACACAACTTCATTCTTTATAAATCTCTCCAACAGTGTGTAATGTTAGCTTTAGCCACAGAGCATATAGCCTCAAACTCACACAGAATCAAACGTAACCATCTAAATAAATACTTTACTCACATAATTCGAAGCATGCATACAGCATGCATGACGAACATCTTGTAAAGATCCATTTGAGGGTTATATTAGCTGTGTGAACTTTGTAAATGCGCTGTAATATAGTCGACAGCTCGTGTGGCAGAGGAAGCGCATCTCTTAAAGGGGCCGTGCTGAAAAAATCAGTGCATAGTTAATGATGCCCCAAAATAGGCAGTTAAAAAAATTAATTAAAAACAATCTATGGGGTATTTTGAGCTGAAACTTCACAGACACATTCAGGGGACACCTTAGACTTATATTACATCTTGTAAAAAAAAACAATCTAGGGCACCTTTAAAATAATAAGTTTCCGCACTAATCACATTGTACAAAACCATATGAAATCACCACCTCATAAAATAGTTATGTTTTCTCATGGGCTCGAGTTGGACATCTGAGGACGAACAAGACAAAATCACAAATTGTAATGGGGGGGGGGGGGGGGGGGTTGTGTGCCTTATGCATTAGACTTTCAGCCAACAGTTCATGGTGTGACGTCTGAGGCAGAGACTATAAGATCTCACACAAAAAAACAAAAAAAAAAAACAAGGGAATTTGTGCACCAAAGAGTACCCTATTAATGTAAGTACAGTGGGGGATACGGCAACCCTTCTGGCATGTCCTGAAAGACCCTCTTAGGAATCCGAGGCCCTCTGAGTCAGGCAGGAATCTCATATCAAAGTCACAGAGTGGAAAAACAGTCTCACTCACACACTGTAAAACACACGGTGACATGGAAAGGAGGTGTGGACCCACGGAAAAGAGCTTTGTCTGTCTGGTACAAATCACAAGAGCTCACCTATGCATGCACTCATGGATTTAATCTTAGTCTCAGCATTCCTCATACTTTGTTTTCTGATAAGATAATACTAAGGGCTAGATGGATGCAAAACAACACAATATTAGTGAATCACAATAGTTCTACACAATCTAATGTGGTCTGTAAATTAGTCTTTTAAATAATTAATTTTATATTATTACAGTTAAACTGTCATTTGTAACAAATTTTAGAAGCTTACTGTGTACAATATTATTGTGTTCATGAGTGAATAATGGATGAAGTTTGCTATACTCCTGTCTCGTGTGCTTTATTGCTCAATAACTCCTGACAGATGCCACAGATATGAAATTAGGAACATAAATATGTGTGAAAAATCATCTAATAATATTGAAGAGGTTTATGATTGATTATGTGACTGTTTAGATTATCAGTTTTAAATTGTTTGATCATGCATTTTCATATTTTAAGACTGAAAGCACACTAAAAAATCCTGGCAAAAATAATATTAATTTAGATTTTAAAAAACAAACATGCCTAACTTTCATAAAAAAATCACTTAAGTAATGCTCCATCGATGCCAAAGCAAATGTAGTTGATTTTTATTATAGTTTCATATGTTCATATGTCTAAATAATGAAATATTTCACATAAAGTAAGAATTCCTAACACAATTTATTTATTTTTTTAATTTCACAAAAATTTGTCATACAACTGAAAAGTGTAAATCCTCAAAAATAAGGCATGTTATAAAGTTTCCAAGACTAAAAATGTTTTCATGTAACTTTGTATACAAAACAAACAAAAAAAATCCTGAAATTATAATAAAATGAAGTTCATTCTTTTATGATTTTTTCATACCTTTAATCATTTTAAAAAGCAGCAAAATCTGTACTTAAAACAACAAAATGTCTCATGTGCGCCTGTTGAAGTCAAACACCTGGTTCCAAACTAAGCAAAATAAAATGTGTCTATATGCTCAGGTGTATATAGTGTGTTTGATTAGGGTCAATTCTCAGGGGTGTTTAAGGTATGGATGACCTTCCCAGAGTTGTGCTGCATTCCATCTCCGGCGGGTCTCCCTGCCGGCCCATATAGGGCTCGTCTGCTCCGGGCAGGAATGCAAGAGCAGCGTTCCAGTGTTAGGAAGCATTCTGTGGGAATTAGTGGGGAATCTCAAACTCGCCAGGCAAGGGCTGTTTATGCTGTAAATCTGACCAGCGCACTAGAAGCTCCTGCCTCCTCCATCACTTCTCATCCACTCACACCTCTCTCAACATCACACTGGACCAGCACGTATGTCTATATTCACAATTGCTCCATCATGTTTAAACACAAATTCCAAAGGATTTTTTTTTTTTTGCTTTTTCAAAATGGAATTTACTTAGTAACCTATTTGTCTCATCTCATGTATGTTTCCATGCCAAGATTGGAAAAACCCTCACATGTCCAAGTTTTTCTGACCACCTGGCTTCACATTCACAGAAGACAAACTCCAGAGATGTTCCACTACCACTCACTGGCGGGAAAATGCCCACCTGCTAGTGAAATCCCAACTGGCAAACATGGCATGGTTATTCCGAGTGAATGTGAGCCAATAGACGACAGGATGACAGATTGACTCGCAACGGATTTTTCCATCTCAGAGGGTTTCCCTATTGTTCTAATATCTTGTTTATATGATAACCTTACATTTTACAATGTTTTAAAGATGTTAACATCTAAATAACTAACAGATTTTAAGTTACCTGTCCGGAACGTCGCTTATGTGACCTGTCCTCCGCTCAACAGGTGGCGCTGTTGGAACGCTCAGCTCTAGCGTGACGTGAGGCGACGACAAGGAAACGCAGACGCTGTTTACGCAGATGGCTGTTTGGTCAGTTTTTTTTAACGCAAGAAATTATTTTTATTTACTTCATAGTGTTCATATGTTTCTGTGTGTATTAGTAGAGTAAATAGCATACTTTTTGCGCAGTGGCTGTTGTTTGATGTTATTCGGCTGGTTTTGGTTGTTACATCGTGTATCACCTGACAACTAAAATTTGCGTTTTATTGTAATTATAACACGTACTAATTTTGCTCTGGGAATTGTATTAGTGATGTAAAAGTACTGCGGTGTTATCACAGTGACAGTATTACCATGGTACTTTGATGTACATAATACTGTGGTGCAGCGTCTTGTCCATAAATCAATGTATTACCATAGTATTTTTGTCAGCGTTACATGTAATTCATAAGAATCTGATACATCATATTTATGATTTGTAATAACGTTAATTTTTCTTTACCATGTTCTTTTCTTCAGTTGTATTCTGATTGATACTAAAATCATCTGGAGCTGATATTAAACCAGAAAAATGGTATGGACCATATTTTTTTAGTATTATATACCAAGTATTATTTATTAATATTTTTAATTGGCTTTTATTTTTATATTTTGTTTGTAATTTCAGTTAATGTTTTAGTCATTTTGCTATGTGCTTTTTTCATTTTTATGAATTTTATTTATTTTTATATTTCTAGCTTTAATTCATTTTTATTTTAGGTTTATTTTTAGTCATTTTTTTACACTTCAAAGTTTTTCATTTAATATTTATATTTTATTTTATTGCCGCTTTGTTTTAATTACCAAAAAACATATATATATATATATATATATATATATATATACACTACCGCTCAAAAGTTTGGGATCGGTAAGATTTTTAATATTTTTAAAAGGAGTTTTGTCTGCTCACCAAGGCTTAATTTATTTAATTAAAAATACAGTAAAAACAGTAATATTGTGAAAAATTATTACAATTTAAAAAGAACTGTTTTCTATTTGAATATATTTTACAAAGTAATTTATTCCTGTGATGCAAAGCTGAATTTTCAGCATCATTACTCCAGTCACATGATCCTTCAGAAATCATTCTAATATGATGATTTGTTCCTCAAGAAATATTTGTTATTATTATCAATGTTGAAAACAGTTGTGTACTTTTTTTCAGGATTCCTTGATGAATAGAAAGTTCAAAAGAACAGCATTTATCTAAAATACAAAGCTTTTGTAACATTTTACACTACCGTTCAAAAGTTTGGGGTCAGTAAGAATTTTTTTTTTTTTTTTTTTTTTTTTTTTAAAGAAATTAAAGAAATGAATACTTTTATTCAGCAAGGATGCATTAAATCAATCAAAAGTGACAGTAAAGACATTTATAATGTTACAAAAGATTAGATTTCAAATAAACAGTTCTTTTGAACTTTCTATTCATCAAAGAATCCTGAAAAAAAAAATTTTGTACACAAATATTTTGTACAATTGTAAACAATAAATGTTTCTTGAGCAGCAAATTGACATATTAGAATGATTTCTGAAAGATCATGTGACACTGAAGACTGGATTAACGATGCTGAAAATTCAGCTTTGCCAACACAAGAATAAATTACATTTTCAAATATTTTCAAATAGAAAAACAGTCATTTTAAATTGTAATAATATTTCACAATATTACTGTTTTTACTGTATTTTTAATTAAGTAAATGCACCCTTGGTGAGCAGATGAAATTTCTTTTAAAAACATTAAAAATCTTACAGATCCCAAACTTTTGAGCGGTAGTGTATATATTGTTTTAGTTAACAGTATCACACTGGTCTGTTAAAAAAATGTAATAAAAAAAAGATTGTTAATGCTTATTCTCTGTTTTAGGGTGAGCGTAAAGGAGTCAACAAGTACTACCCTCCGGATTTCGATCCAGCCAAGGTGAGAACAACAAATACAATCTAATTTTTCTGTGTTCTGTCTTGCAAAACAGACAGCTTGTATATTAAAAAGATTTTTTCCTGAAATATGTATCTCATGCTCTCATAACAGCATGGCTCCATCAACGGCTACTGGAAAACTCACCCGCTGCGGGAGAGGGCCAGGAAACTGTCCCAGGGCATCCTCATCATCAGGTAATACACATTTACAGTACTGTGAATTCTGTCACTGTTCTTTGATTCACATGTGATGACGGTCTGTGTTTTGCATTTTCAGATTTGAGATGCCCTATAATATTTGGTGTGATGGCTGTAAGAATCACATCGGCATGGGTATGACTTTGAAGTTGTGCATAACACTGTACTATTCATACTATTTCTTCAGATTATAGTGTATAAGTTGTATATAGTTTATTAGTTGGATTCATAGACACTACATTTTCCAAAATGTGCATATACAACTGTGTTTACTGTGCTGGGTACTGTGATGAATTAACCCGAATTTTTCTTCTTGACTCAATATTCCATTATATCTATTAGGATGTCTAATACGTTTTGTCTTTAAAGGGGTTCGATACAATGCAGAGAAGTCGAAAGTAGGAACTTACTACACCACTCCAATATACAGGTGATATATCGTCTGATCTCTTACTTTTCAGTTTCAGGCTCCAGTTTATATGCCACAAGGCAGCATATGTTAACCTGTAGGTTTGTGTGTACCACAGGTTCAGGATGAAGTGCCATCTGTGTGTGAACTACATAGAGATGCAGACAGACCCGGCCACCTGTGATTATGTCATTGTGAGTGGAGCCCAAAGGAAGGAAGAAAGATGGGACATGGCCGAGAATGAGCAGATACTCACTACTGGTGCGAAACTCACGTTTTATATTATTATAGAATAGTAATGAGCCCAGACTTTTCATTCTCCAACTCATTTTATCTATCTATCTATCTATCTATCTATCTGTCTGTCTTTATCTAAATTGTTGAATTGCGAATCGAGAAACGATTCAGAGATTTTCCGAATGCATCGCGATTCTCTCTCGCATCGATTCTGAGCTTAGTTTTTAACAGCAGATGGCACTGTGTGCTTTACAAACAGTCGTACTTGAACTCGATACACACTCTACTTAAACCTTCTATAAAATAATCATTCATAAAGTTTGAGAATTTTGAAGCAAATTACAAGGGTGTTTGCAGTGGGCTTTTTACATAAAAGCATAAAAGCATTCTGAGGTGCAAGTACATAGCCGAAATGCATGAGCGCTCTTCTTCATGACCATTTGAGCACGCAGTTAAAAACTACGATTAGAATCGATTCAAGAGAGAATCGCGATGTATTCGGAAAATCTCAGAATTGATCCAAGAATCGAAATTAATCGATTTATTGTCCGAGCCCTTCTATCTATCTATCTGTCTGTCTTTCTGTCTGCCCATCCATATCTACCTGTCTACCTGTGTGTTCTGCAGCGGTTTGTGTGACAATGTAAAACCAGACTTTATTCGCCCCAACTGAAAGCATATTTACACTGTCTGATTTATTCTATATCACCTGTATATTGCACTATGTGCCATTCACTATGTATAAAATAGTAGCGTCTAAAATGGCGTCTATTCATAGTGTAGGGTTGCTTCAGATTCTAGAGAGCATTTGATTAGACAGAAAATCTGATGAGAAGCCGAAGTGCAGAATGATGTCATCAAAATCGTTGATCCATATTGGCGGAATTGAGAGACACTAAAGCAGGGTGCACATTGTGCGATTTATAATAGTCCTACACTGTGGAATCATAGCTGTCATTTATGTCAGACTGTACGACAGTCAAGACACGATAAAGAACGGACGCGCACATGAAAACTTGTCTGGAGTTTTACATGATCACCCATACACGTTCAGTGACTGTGAGCTGCATTACACACAGGACTGAAATGGTGGCTAGCAAAGAAATCTCAACGGTCATTAATCAGCTGTTGGTGAACATGTCAAACTAGCGATCAGAGACTACAGATTTTAGCCTAGGCTTATAGGAATCTTTTAGGATTCTCAAAATTTGTCTCAAGACAACCAAATCATGGCCCCCCTTAAGTTTTGAATCTTCTAAATGCAAATTCTGCCATTGTTTTGGAGCACACTAGCATATTCATACTAAAAGACAAAAAACATCTATTTTAATTTCATGGGGACTTTAAGTACTTCATTCTATTTGTATGACAGTCATCAAGGAATTTAGGCTCAATGTGCTGCTTTCCCCTACAGAGCACAGTGAGAAAGAGAAGCTGGAGACAGATGCCATGTATAAATTAGATCATGGAGGAAAGGATAAGGAAAAGCTACGTGCCGCCATCCCGTCTCTCACTGAGCTTCAAGAGCACCAGTCTGGGTGGAAAGATGACTTTCAGCTGAACAGTGCCCTCCGCAGGAAGTTCAGGGTGGGTTACATGTTGCCCGCTGCATCAGATATGCATCTGTCTTGAAGGTTTTGCATGTTAATCTATTTGCAAATACAGACTGAGAAGAAAGTGATTGCCGAAGAGGAGGAGAAAGACAACGCAGTGCGAATGAGGACTGGTTTATCCATCCCTTTATTACCAGAGAGAGAAGAAGATAAGAAGCTAGCCTCACTGCTCACCTTCCAGAGTCTAGACTGTAAGTCTGACCCACCCATTTATTCAATTTTACTTATTTATTTCTTATAGATTTTTATTTTTTCACTATTTTATACCTTTTTTACTATTTTTATGCATCTTTTATTGCATACAGTTAAGGATATAGATACATTTTTTCTCTTCCAGCATATGATGACAGACAGCAGACTAAAAGGCAACAGATATCGTCTCGTTCCTGGTTCAGTACCCCATCTTCAGCAGCAGGGGGAGCTGCTGGGAGCCTCTTGCAAAAGTTAGGCCAACAGGGTCGAGGAGCAGCCGTGGCTAAAGCACTCAGCTCTACGACACCCAGTTCGCACATTCTGGTACGCAGAAAGTCAGAAAATGGCAAGGCCGAAAGCGTTAACAATACGAACTCCAACTCATCTTCTCCTGATACTAACTCAGCAGCTGTGGACATAAACCCCAGGGACTCCTCTCTTCCTCTCACAAATAATGTAAATGTAAGCAAGGACACAAACACTCACAGCTGCACCACAGAGACTCTTGAAGGAAGCACATCAAAGGAGGACAAGGGCATTGAGTCATGTGCTGGAAAGTCTCTGGTTGCAGATTACAGTGACTCTGACTCAGGCAGTGAGGCTTGATATAAACTGGAAGTTGAAATTACAACATAGCTGATTCCTACATGTATCAGTCATCTTATGGTCAACAATTAGTAATTATTTACCAAAAATAAACTCTCCCATACTGAAAAGTGTGTTGGGTATTTTTTTATTTTTTTTTGGTACTTTCAAGCATTGAGAATTGAACTTAGTTTATTGATTTGCTCACTGCAAACATAGTGACAAACCCCAGAACACAAGGTGATAGAGTTGCATTAAGATGCCTCTGGCATTTAAGTGGATGACCGCGTCAGAAATTGCATACTGTGTAGTGTACTAGAATTTATGAGAAACAAGCTTCGCAACCGTTAAAAACAAAATAAAAGTTCTATGTAGGCTGCATCTGAAATCACATACTTCCCTACTGTAAAGTAGGCAAAACACAGAATGTGACAAAAGAAGTATGTTCGAATATAGGCTGTATCCAAAATTGCATACTTCTCTACTATTTAGTAGGCGGAAAACAGTATGTGACAAAAGAAGTATGTTTGAATTCACAATGCTCCTAAAAAGAAGAACATGAGGGTTTAGGGTGCCATTTGGGACCGGGCCCTACTACTACTTCCGGCGAGGTTCTGAAGTGGGCATACAATGGACACCTTATTATCCCATGAGGCCACTGTAGAGGATTTGTGAATAGAGTACCTCAGGGATGACGTGTTTTTGTAGACCAAACCGGAAGTTAGCGGCGCACGGGTTCCCTCGATCGAAAGCCTTTGCATTTTTCCCATAGACTTTTGGAAAATTGAAAAAAAATAAGCTCTGTGTTTAACAAAGGGTCAGATATAAAAAGCTAACCGTAGGCTATAAATGGACTACAGCACACCATGGTCGCGGATCAACGTCACCACCACCAAGCTTCCTCAAATTTTATTTAAAAAACAACTTTATTTAAAAACATGCTCGCTGATTATGATCTGCGCTGTATATGTGTCACAGTCACCAGCACTAGCACTCCATTTCCCAGCATCCCTCCTGTTCCTCACCTGCGCACATTATCTAATTATCTTCACAGCTGCACGTCATTAGTTAATCTTTGTGTATATAAGTTCCTGTTTGTTTTCAGTTCCTTGTCCGATCACTGTCTTATGTTGTCCTGCCTGCCTGCCTGCCTGCCTTCCTTCCTTCCTGCCTTCCTGCCTTCCTTCCTTCCTTCCTTTTGGATTAAACTTGGATTTTTGATATTACCCTCCCTGTTCTTCTTCGTCTTCCTTCGAGAACACAGCCTGACAGATGATCAGACCGCCCGAAATGGACGAGAGGGCAATAATGCTCGTCCGGGCTCAAGAGAGCCCAGACCTTTTTTCTTTTGTGAAAGACTTTATTTGTTTGGCCGTCACCAGCACCCTGGACGACGAGACCCTAAAGACCTTGTTCCGGATCGGGGCTACTTTCCACCAACCCTCGACCTCCCAGACACCACCGGACTGAACTGGAGAGAAACTGTCATTCGTGTCCGGAGAGTGTCGCGCCCCGATCTGGAGCACAGCCAGACCCAGAGCCCGTAGCAACACCCTAGATTGTGGAGAACTCGCGTGTGCCCCCTGCAGACGGTGAGCCAGCACCCGCCACGACTTGTCAGCCAGAGCCCGAGGAAGAGAGGACATAGCTGACCCTCGCCCCGGACGTGCAGCCCTACTGCATGTCTGACCAGGGGTGTGAGCCAGCGACATCTGCGGACGAGGGAGTCACGACAACGGAGGATGAGGACTGGCTGATTGACTTCAGTGAGGTAGTTCCATCTCCCACCCTTTCTCACCCAGCATCTTCATCTTCATCAATGTTTCTGAACGATACTAATGACTGTAAAGACTGTATATTACTCACTGTTACACCGTCGATGTCCTCACCACCTCCATCACCCCAGAGCTCAGCCAGTCCTCCAACCATGCCGTCTCCGTGGGAGCCCCGCTCTGATGTCGAGCCACAAGTCGTGTGTCCACCTGCAGCGCCATCACCTAAGGATCCTGGGGCTCCACCTCCAGCCTCTAAGATCCTCGTTCCCTCTCGACCTGTCGGCTCCGTCAGGGCTTCTCCCACCTACAGCTTCACCGGAGACCCTCGGACTTCCGGTTCCTCCGGGTTCCCTTGTCCTGCCGGCTCCCCCTTGGTCCCTCGTCGCACCTCTTCCATCACGGACTTGCGGTCCGTCCGCTGCACTCCGTCCCTCCAACCCTATGACGTCAACGGGCTCCTCCTTCCCCTCGGAGTCGCCTCTGTCACACCGGATCCACCTCAGCCCTCAGGTACTTCGATGGTCGTCGCCGCAACATCGCCTGGGTCTCCAGTACCTGGGTCTCCATCGCCACTCCTTCTGTGCCGGCCATCGGCCATGCCTCCGTCGGTCGTCCCCCAGCTGTCGTCAGCCACATCACCATCTAGACTCCTCCCTCCTTCGTCTTCGCCACGGGCTGTCGGTGGATTTTTGATATTACCCTGTTCTTTGTCTTCCTTCTAGAACACAGCCTGACAGTATGAATACTTAGCCACTTTTTCATAAGAAATGCTGTCCAAATGTCCTGTTTGTCATGATGACGTCTAAGGAAGTAGTCCCTCTTAGCAGTTTATCAACCGCCGTTTTTTTAGACACAAAGGTTTAAAAAATCACAAACGGGTTATAACTGGTTATTTTTATCATAGATCAAAACGAAAATATTTAGAGGCTTTGTTAACCACAGTCCTTATTTCAGGCGATTTAGCAAAAACCCATTCAAAAAACCCATAGACTTTATGGTGATAGAACCGGAAGTCCTAAATTGCTAACTCGCTTCCGCGTTTTGCCTACAAAAACACATCATGCCTGAGGTGTTTGTGCAGCCATAGTGTGAATGAAATTTGGACGTCTTAACTTTAGGTGTCAGTTGCGTCACTTCACTGCCATTCGTATCACCTCTCCTGTGGCCTCGTGGGACAGTATAGATGCACACTTTAGAAACTTGCAAGTAGTTGGTCACCCGTGTAATTTTTGCCTACATTTTTATGACTTCTAGTTTCACTGTTTTTCGCTGACTATATACATTCAGACAGAACTATGTCCCAAATACAATACAAATAAGTTAAATACAAACCCCAACCAAACACCAATTTCATGGGTCAACTCAATGATCATTTCAGTCACCTGTCAAGAAAAGTACAGACTTTATGAATTAAGCTCAGTCTTCAGAAATGTGGATGGATTCGATCCCAACAATGTCAATCAGAATGTGCTACCAACACTACTAAGGTTAAGATTGGGTTTAAGGTACAGTCAAAGGGTTAGTATTTGTTTCGGCTTTGTATGCAATCAGGACTCAGTGCTGAAATGACCAATGAAATCTTTAGAATCGGCTGCCTGACGGGGTTTGCACTTATTAATGAAAAAAATGGCTTATTATTCAGGTAAGTTGCTGTTAAAAGTCTTTAACATGATGAGGAAGATTCTCTTCAAACTGACAATAGTTGACCTAAAAAGGAAAACTTGCTGTACAGGTGCTGGTCATATAATTAGAATATCATCAAAAAGTTCATTTTTTTTATTGTAAATTATTTTTAAAAATGAAACTTTCATATATTCTAGATTCCCTACATGTAAAGTAAAACATTTCAAAAGTTTTTTTTTTTTTTTTTTTTTTTTTTTTAATTTTGATGATTAGAGCGTACAGCTCATGAAAGTCCAAAATCCAGTATCTCAAAATATTAGAATATTTCCTAAGATCAATCAAAAAATGGATTTTCAAAACCGAAAAGTTCAAGTTCTTTAAAGTATGTTCATTTGTGCACTCAATACTTGGTCGGCAGCACATATTACAGCAAATGACTTGCTCCTAGCACAAATTACAGCATCAGTGAAGTGTGGCATGGAAGTGATCAGCCTGTGGCACTGATGAGGCACTATTGAGCCTTCAGATCATCTGTATATTGTTGGATCAACTGTTTCTCATCTTTCTCTTGAAAATATCCCATAGATTCAGGGGTCAGGCATCTTGGTTTGCAATAAAGCACAGTAATATCATGGTCAGCAAACCACTTGAAAGTGGTTTTTGCACTGTGGGCAGGTGCTAAAGCCCCCCCCCCCCCCCCCCCCAAATCATTACTGACTTCAGAAACTTCCCACTAGACTTCAAGCAGCTTGGATTCTGTGCCTCTCCAGTCTTCCTTCAGACTCTGGGACCATGATTTCAACATGAAATGCAAAATTTACTTATATCTGAAAAGAGGACTTTCGACCACTGTTCACTGTCCAGTTCTTTTTCTCCTTAGCCCAGGTAAGATGCTTCTGATGTTGTTTCTGTTTCAGAAGTGGCTTGGTAGTCCTTTTCCTGAAGATGTCTGAGTGTGTTTTATTTACAACTTCAAAAATGCATGTGTGTGTAAGAAAAACAACTAATTACATCTAATTGACAGTCATTTATTATTTATCAATCTCTTATCAAAATGTTAGTAAAAACAAACTGATACCTTGAGGTCATATTATACGGTTGGGTTTAAGGTACAGTCACAGGGTTAGAATTTGTTTTGGCATTGTGTATGCAATCATCACTCTGATTGAAAATGACCAATAAAATCTTTAGAATCGGTTGCCAGACGGGGTTTGAACTTCTTTATGAAAAAAAAGAGCTTATTATTCAGGTAAGTTGCTGTTAAAAGTCATTAACATGATGAGGAAGATTCTCTTCAAACTGACAATAGTTGACCTGAAAAGGAAAACAGCAACACCCTAGCATAATGATAGCGAACATTTCCACATACAAACTCCACTAAAATTTTCTTGAAATAATCTAAAAATCTACTTTTAATAACATTTTGTTGGCAATGCTTTAAGAAAGAGATGTTTCTGAAAGCCTAGTCGGATATCTGGCTGGTGCAATAAAGCAAACATTGCACAAGAATGTTTTAAGGTAGCTGGGTCTGAGATAGTGGGAGGGATTTGGGGGTATTTCAGCTCTCTTATTGTTGTTTCTGACATTTTGCGAGTCGTCAGTCCTGCAGGACGAAATGCTCCTTCCACTGCTGTTATGGACAACTTTGCTCTGTCACATCTCCGATGGCCAGGCTTTCTCTCAAAGACAGTGCGTTTAATAATATGTTAATAAGACTTAATAATGTGTAAATGTTTTCCTTTTCTTGATGAAGTTGATTTATTATAGTGTGTTTATCTTGATAATTGAACAGCAAGAGGACAGTGTGGGGACATAATACACGAATAACGTATGTATATCCGTTTTGTGTTGTGTATTTTGTGTTTCTGATTTTGTGAAAAATGTTCATAGATATAATTGGATACAAAGTTCTCAGTATAGATTTTTGTTGTATGTAAAATTAAATGGGGTCCATCTGACTGAGTGTGTTCTGTGTTGACAGTGAACCGGTTTTTGACCCGTCTCCCATGTAAGTACACAACTGTCCTCTGCCCTAAGAGTTGGCTAACACACATACATTGTCAATAGAAAATCATTACACCCTTTTGAAATAGTTACTTTATTTGTCTTACAAATAAAGAAATCAAAACCCATTAAAAAAACTTTTTCCAGCTTTATTTAAAAAAAATTGTCTTACAACATCAAATTAATGAAAGAAACTTGAATGAAAGAGAATTAATAAAAAACTAGAATAACAGGGTTGGAAGAGTCATCAGTCCCCTGATTTAATACGCCGCAGAGCCACATTTTGCTTTAATTACAGCCATTAATCTTTTTGGATATGTCTGTAGCTTTGCACACCTAGATTGGGGAATATTTTCCCATTCTTCCTTGCAGAATTTTAGTTTAAAGTTTAGTCAAAATCTGTGGTGAGCGGCAATGGACTGCTCTCTTCAAGACTATCCACAGTTTTTCTATTAGATTTAAGTCAGGGCTCTGGCCACTCAAGGACATTCACCTGTGTGCTTGGATGTATATGTTTTCGTTTAGGTTTTCTATTTTAGCTCCAGCAAAGATAAGGCCTGGAACAAAACAGATCCTGCTAGAGGGTCTGAATCTGTCCCGGGTAATAAGAGTCTCCATCAGGGTCTATGACTATCCAGTCTCCCAATCTGTCTTGTTGCGGGACTCAGTTCTCCTCAATTCAGACAACAACTACAGCGCCCTCAAGACCATTGAGGTGAATTTATGTATGAATGTATTTAACTATCTTCTCAAAACTCTGAGAAAACTTGGTTGGTTAAAGTTCTCACTTGTTTGAGACATTGCTCATGTTGCTTGCTGAACCTAAACGTAATAAAATACGGTCTTTTGTCAGATTGATCCAAATATGCTACTTCCAGATGGAAAGAAGAAATATGTGAAGCTTGTTGCTCAGTTTAGCAGATTCCATAGTGCAGAACAAGTAATACCGGTGTCTTTCCGCTCTGGATACATCTTCATTCAGACTGATAAACCTGTTTACAACCCTGGAGACTCAGGTCAGCTCTCACATGCTGTTGAGCACTTTGATAAGACATATTATTCATGCATTGTTCAATCTAACTTTCCTTGATCACTCCTGAATTTTCCAGTGCGCTGCAGGGCTTTTGTATCTGATACAGAATTCCGAGCTTCTGAGAGAATCATATCTTTTGAGATTCAGGTGAGTGTCACTGACATTGACATACGCGTCATTACAGTTTGCAAAGCAATCGCTTATTTTCTGCAAAAATGTTTTATGGCTAAATTTGTTTCAGAATCCAGATGGAATTGCAGTACATGGTATTTCCAGAGCCAAAGCAATTGATGGGATACTATCGGATACCTACGTCCTCTCCACTGTAGCCAAGTATGCTTACAGAACTGTTCATTTGTGGTTTATAGTATAATTACACAATTAGAATAGTTTGTGTGTTTAAATGTAATTATCTCTGATTTATCTCTGATATTCAATATTGTAAATTATATATATATATATATATATATATATATATATATATATATATATATATATATATATATTATAATATAATTTAAAATAATTATTTATAATAATATAATAATAATAATTATATATAATTAATTATATAATTATATAATTATTTTATAGTTAATTAATTATATATTAAATATTTTAAGTAAGATAATAAAATAATATCATTTATATTTAACATAATATATTAATATAATTAGAATTAATTTTGTAGCTGCTGATCTTTTTTATTCTCTAGAGAGGGCAAGTGGAAAGTTGTTGCAAAGTTTAATCAGGGAAAAGAGAACATTTTCAGCAGAGAGTTTGAAGTAAAAAAATATGGTAAGAAATTCATATTACCTTCAGATTCTTCTTTTTTCCCCATCTCTTAGTGGGTTAACACCATTTCTTCTTGCTCCCAAGTGCTCCCAGCGTTTAATGTCACTTTGACTCCAAAGACGTCTCACCTCGGCCTAGATGCAGATAAGCTGGAAGTAGAAATAACAGCCAGGTGTGTGAATCAAACTGAATGATCTGAATGCATTTGAACACTGAAGTAACACTTTTTAATTTTAAATTGTTATAATAATTCACAATATTTTACTGTATTTTTATTGAATAAATGCAGCCTTGGTGAGAATAAGATTTTTTTTTTTTCAAAAGCAATTCAAATCTTACCGACCCCAAAATTTTGAGCAGTAGTGTGTTAAATTCATACATTGATGTTTTGTAAGTTGCCAGAAACCTTGAGCTTACTGTATATATTTCTTCCAGGTATCTTTATGGTCAACCAGTGCAAGGTGTTGCATACGTTCTGTTTGGTGTTGAAATAAACAGTGAGAAGAAGAGACTCACATCTATGAAGCAACTGAATGATGTAAGTGCTTAAAGAAGAAGAAGAAAGAAAAACTTCACTTAAGTACCTTAAACATTAAATCAGCTTTGTTTATGTTTATGAGATTATTGATTTCTATGTCTTATAAAATGCAGCTGAATGGAGGAATTGTTTGTTTGACTATGGAGGAGATAAAGAAGGTCTATCCTGACACAAACAGCCTGCTGGGGTCTTCTGTGTACGTCAAAGCGTCAGTACTGACCAGCTCAGGTGGGGAAATAAATATCTGTGTTTTCCTAGCATCATTATTCAGAGGTTTGTTTTTTTCTGAAAACACTCTTACGCCTTAAAGGATTAGTTCACTTTCAAATAAAATTTTCCTGATAATTTACTCACCCCCATGTCATCCAAGATGTCCATGTCCTTCTTTCTTCAGTCGAACAGAAATTAAGGTTTTTGATGAAAATTTGATGAGTAAATTATCAGGAAAATTTTATTTGAAAGTGAACTAATCCTTTAAGACTTCATTCTCAGGTGGCGATCTTGTGGAGGCAGAGAAATCCGGCATTAAAATAGTAATATCTCCATACATGCTCTCCATCAGGGACACGCCGAAGTATTTCAAACCTGGACTGCCATTAGGCATGACGGTAATTTAATTTCTGTTGCGATGTTTACTGCTTCAAGGGATAGTTCACCAATCATGTCATTTCATACTGTTTGATTTCCTGAACTGAAATGGAGCAGAATGCCCAAGCTGCTCTTTTCTATACAGTGAGAGTGGATAATGACCACGACTGGCAGGCTCTAAAAAGAACTCAGAAGCAATATAAGTTTAGTATTATTTATAGTGTATATTAAATATTTTGAGTCAGCTTTTATTTTCATATTTTTGTTTTAGTAATTTTGCTTTATGCATTTGACATTTTTATTATTATTTTTTTAATATTTCTCTTTGGCTTTAATTTATTTTTATTTCAGTTTTCACTAAAACTGAAATTAAAATACATTTCAGTTAGTTCCTATTTCCAAATTTAAGATTTTTTTTAAATATATATGTATATTATACACATAAACATTTAAGTAATTTTATGTGCTTTTGTAATTTTTATTAGCTTTTTTTTAGCTTCCTTCTAAAAAGATATTAGGCTGAGTAATGTCATTTTTGGGTGAACGATCCCTTTAAATATTTTTTTTGATAGGATTGTTGATTTTAGCTCATGACAGTAGCATTATTACAATTTAGTTTTTTTATTTTATTTTGTTTTTTAGGTTACAGTGAGTAACCATGACGGCTCTCCAGCTCCTAATATTCCTGTTAAAATCAGCTTTCTTGAAAGTCCAATCAGTGTCCACAGCGGCACCATCAAAGTCTACATCAACATGCCTAACTTGGCCAGTTCATATGGTAATTCACAGATCCTGAAAGTAAGTCACTCACAGAAAAAAAAACATGCACATACAAAAGAAACAATCAAAAAATGCATTTAACTGTGAGCTGAATATTTAAGCAATATCACCCGAGTAGCCGTGCCATATCACTCTATATCAGCACAGCTGTAATTCGGCCTTAGGTAATCACAGCGTGCTGATATACATCCATATCGCATGGCTACAAGTGTGATATTGTGTTTATACAACTGTTTGATGGCACGAGTATGTAAATAAATAAGAACAACAAAGGAGTGTCTTTAAAAACCCTCTTTTGTGAGGAACTATTTCCTTTCTCCAGATTCAAATCTCAAGTTGATAGTTTAAAAGTTGAGCCCAAGCCTCCATTATAACTTCTAAAACGCCACTTTAGAATTAGTAACGAAGGAACGCTGAGTCGCTTCATTGAAGCTCATTGTATTATGTAGATTTGAGAATTATGACAGAGAGATGCCTGAGCGAGTGCATTACCTGCATCTAGCTGATATTCTTCAGGTCAGACTTACATTCATAATGGAAAAATCAGTTTGAATGAGTCTGCTGAGGAAAGCGATATCTTTGTCTTTGTCATTTTAACAGCTAAGGGGATTTCCCATGACAGCGGTAGTCAGTGCATGTCAGTTGCGTCTTGTAACATTGTCCTTGTTTACAACCTTGCGACTGACTCACTCATAAAGACAGTCTTTGCTGCCATATAATGGTGTATTAATGTAACTTCAGTTGAAGTCGAAATCACTAACAGACCCCTTTCTTAATACCAAATACAGCATGTTATTTATATAAATTATTATTTATGGAACAATAATATTTAAATGAACAACAATAGCCGTTATAACAGTATAAGTAGTACAATAGGAAATAAACACAAGCAAACAGTTTAGTCAAACGAACAAAAGCAGCGCTCTAGTTAGTACAGGATTTAATTTTAATGTAAATATAAAGTTATGAAACTTAATATAGCCCTTAAGCCAAATCGATTAGCTCTGGAACAAGTAATAGATTAATAAAACCAAAGATTGGCCCCAAATGAATTACATCTTATGTTTTACCACCATCTACATGAGAGCCAGCAGCAAATTCCCAAAGGACTGGCTGAGATGAAGCTGTTCTCTGCGGGTAAATGAGCGCTGAATGGCCGCTGACATCCTGGAGCTCAAATCTCTGAAAACACCTTAACAAATTTTCAGCTAGGCACTATGTTTACATATAAGTTGCATTTTTGAAGTCTAAATAACTAAATAACTACATTTTTGCCTAATAAGCTCTTAAAACTGCATTTTGTGGCACAACAACAGTATCAGTAAAAATATGATGGAATTGCTTGTTCACGATGACACTCAAATGGTTCACTGTGGTGATACTGGTAGAATATCACATGGCTGGCAAGAGTCAACCAAAGTGCTGCACAGAGAAATAGAATTATGCTATTATAGCAATAAAATAAAACAAATCACAAGTAGTACACTAAATTCACACAAAATAAAACTGTATACAGCAGTTGCTCCAGTCCATAAGCCTTTTTAAAAAGATATGTCTTAAGTAAAGATTTAAAAACCTGAAGTGGCCAATCTCAAGTTAAAGGCAAGTTATTCCACAATTGAATTATTCAACAAAAATGCACGATCACCCTTAAGCTTTAAGCATGTTTTGGGTACTGACAGCAGCAGTGTGTTTGATGACCTTAAAGGCCTATTGGTCTGATGAAAGAAGATCCGATAAGTTTGGAGCCAAGCCAGTAAGGGACTTATAGACAAACAGTAATACCTTGAACTGGATTCTATACTCAATGGGGAGCCAGGGCAAACTAGCCAAAAGAGGTGTAATATTTTCCCTCTTCCTTGTCCCATTTTGGACTAACTGCAGGTGAGACAAACACAATTGAGTGACCCCAAATATAGTGAATTGCAGTAATCCAGTATTGATGAAATGAATGAGTGGATAATGGTTTCTAAGTCCCTGAATGAAAGAAAAGGTTTAATTTTGGCAATCATCCTGAGCTGGAAAAATGCTGATTTGACAACTGAGTTTATTTGTTTGTCAAACTTAAGTGCCGGGTCAAAAATAACTCCCAAATTTCTTGCGTAGGTACCTACAGTGTTAGTTATAGGACCCAAAGTTTTTGAGAGGATATTGCCATCCAACTTTTAACTTCACTCAAACACTCAAATAATGACTGGGGAGATGTATTTTCATCAGGCTTAGCTGGAAGATAAAGCTGTACGTCATTTGCGTAACAATGATATGAAGTATGATGCTTATGAAAAATATTGGCTAATGGAAGGAGATAGAGGAAAAACAAAACAGGGCCTAAGACAGAGCCCTGTGGAACACTGCATGTAAATGCAGCAGAGGAGGAAGTGAAGATTTAAATTTCTACAGAAAAAGTTCTCCCCCTGAGATAGGACACAAACCAGTTGAAAGCTGTTCCCAAAAAGGCCAACATACTGCTCAAGACGTTTCAGTAAAATAGAGTGATCGATATTGTCGAAGACTGCACTTAGATCCAAGAGAACCAAGACAACTCATTTCCAGAATCAACAGCCAATAACAGGTCGTTTAACACTTTCAAAAAGCAGATTCTGTGCTGTGCTTGGCTCTGAACCCGGACTGAAACCTATCTAATATGTCATTATTCATTATTCAGTACCTTCGAAAGAAAAGGAAGCTTAGAAATAGGACGATAATTAGTTAAAACCAGTGGATCTAGAGAAGCCTTTTTAAGCACAGGCTGTATCACTGCATGTTTAAAACATGATGGAACATAGCCATTAGTAAGACAACTATTAACTATAGACTAGATACACGGGCCAATAGTGTCCAGTACTTTCACTATAAAAAATGGGGGAATAGGATCCAAAGAACAAGATGCAGGTTTCATATGATGAATAATATCTGTTAGATAGGATAGAGACAACTAAATTGCAGTGTTCGGAAAAAAAGACCTCTCAGCCAATCAGATTCGAGAACTGTTGTATAAATATATATAGTTCAGTCATGAAACTCTAGAGGGTGCATGTTGATAAGTCCTTTACATGTGGTCTGCAAGCAATCACATCATTACCCGCATGACATAAGCTGATAGGCGTCTGTTGATCCTGCAGCCAATGAGATTGCTTCCTTAACATTTATTGGTTCAGTGTTTGCTGTAAGCTAGTCCTGCAGCGTGCTATCAAAGTTCCCCTGAAACCCTCCACCTCCCCAGCTCCACCTGCCTAGATCTGCTACAGGATTTATGTATGTCTATATATGCAGCAGCAGCCATAGCAGATCTAGTCGGCCAAGACCAAATACATTAACATATTGATTAACCTGCCAAAACTATTCTGAGAGTTGTCTTGATTGACGTATTCATGTGTAGGTGGAGACAGCAAATCCTTTACTGAAACCAGAACAGCAGGCTGTTGAAGAGGTGCGTGTGGAGCCATATGCCTCTTTTATGGGCTTCAGGCACTACCTGCATATCTCAGTGCGTTCCAGTCGAGTGGTGGTGGGCGACAGGCTCAACATCCAAGCGCACATCAGATCCTCAGCAAAATCAAAAAAGTTTGTGGAGCAGCTGACATATGCTGTAAGTGTGACACTTGGGCCATTTTGGGATGAAAATGATGTAATCTCATAATTGATTACATTTACAATTGTTTCTGTAGGTCTTGAATAAGGGAAACATAATCCAAGCTGGTAGAGTGAATGTCAAAGACCTGGATGTCATAAACATTCCTCTGCTGGTTACCACAGAAATGCTACCCGCGTTTCGGATTGTGGCGTACTACATTTTGCCATGGAAATATAGGGCGGAAGTGGTGGCAGACTCTGTGTTTGTTGATGTGGAGGACCGGTGTGTAGGTTCGGTAAGTTCATAAGAAATTATTAACATTGCATGATTCTAGCGCATTTTGCCTATTGATCAATAGAATAATTCTGCTTCTGGCTTTTAAACAAAGGGTTACTTTGTCCATAAAAAGTCAATATAAGTGCCATAATTGTTGCTTGCATTTGTTTATTTGTATTGAGTGTTTTTGTGGTTGTTTTAGCTCAGTGTAGGACCAGTGGAGGGTGAAAAAGTCAATTCCTACTCACCAGGCAGCAGCTTTAATTTTCAAGTCAAAGGTGACCCGGGAGCAAAGGTCAGCCTGGTTGCTGTGGATAATGCCATCTTTCTGTTGGGTAAAAACCGCCTGACGCAGAAGAAGGTGAGTGTTGACGTCATTTTCACTGTACTCTCCAGAACCTTCTCCAGGGTCTCACTGACACTCATGACTCTTTCATTCAGGTGTGGGAGGTGGTGGGACAGGGTGATATGGGCTGCACCTCAGGAGGAGGCAAGAATAATATGGGTGTTTTCAGTGATGCAGGACTGATGTTTTATTCCAGCACAGGAGGTTCCACTGACTACAAAAAAGGTCCTTCACACACACAGCATTAACATCTCATTAATTCTTCTAGAATAAATGTATTTACACTACCATTAAAAGATTTGAACATATTTAATGTTTTTGCAAGAATCCTCTTATGCTCGTCACGGCTGCTTTTATTTGATCAAAAATACAGTAAAAAAAGTGATACATTTTTTTTAGGATTCTTTGGTGAATAGAAATGTGAAAAGAACAACATTTATTTGAAATAATAATCTTTTGTAGCATTTTTAAATGTCTTTTTAATTATTATTATTTTTTTTTTAATATTACTGACCCCAAACTTTTGAATGGTTCTATTTATAAAACAAGTTCAAAGCTTCAGAATTAGGTAAAGATAATGAGGATAGCAACAACACAAAATTTTACATAAATGGCACACTTTTCATTAATAAACAAAATGTGTATTTAAAAAAATGCAGGACAAATATATCCCTTTGACAGTCATCTACAAGCTGCAATTGTTATGCAGCCTTTCAAAAATCTTGCCAAAAGTTAACACCGTAATGTATTGCCGGTTAACATTAAAATAACATTAGGTTATGTAAAGATGCTCTATAGGATGAACTTGACCTTCCGCATCCACATCCCATTTACCATCAGGGTTTCACAGTGATGCCATAGAAGAACCATTTATGGTTCCCCAAAGAACCTATGAGTAAATAGTTCATAAAATGTTTTTTTTCTTAGTGTGAAGAACATTTTAAAAATCTAAAGAACCTTTTTTCCACTATAAAGAACCTTTTGTGGAATGGAAAGGTTCTATGGATGTTAAAGGTTCGTCATGGAACCATAAAGAACCTTTAATTTTAAGAGTGTATTTTCTTTGGTTTGTTTGGAATAGATTGCTCCAGTAGATCTAGAAGAAGACGTTCTGCTGCCAAACTGCAGCTCAGAGAGCAGCTGGGTGAGTCTATCATCAAAGCATCAGAAATCTTTAAAAAGTTTGGTATGTTACAGTTTGTTAGAGAAGTGGAGATTTGCAAGTTTTGGCAAAAGCGTTAGCAAAAGTTAACAAGTCGTGCTAATTGCTAAGTCATCCTCAATGGTTCTTTTCTCTCAGAGAAGATATATTCTGACCAGTTCCTGAAGAGATGTTGTGTGGACGGCATGAGGGAGATTCCCATGCCCTATTCGTGCTACCGTCGCTCCCTCTACATCACCGAGGACTGGAGCTGCGTGTTAGCTTTCCTCCGCTGTTGTGCAGAGTACAGAGGGGAGGAGCTCGGTGTCATTACCAGGCCTCCGACGACCACCCTTCCACCCACCACCCCTTCACCCACCACCACCAACCTTAATTTACCTATGCTTTATAATAGACATGGCTATAGTTATTCTGATTTTGTCAGTTATTCAGAACGTGTCACCCTCGCATCTGCCCCTGTCAAACCTCTGCCGCCAGTACACAAGGACAGTCATGATGCAAAGATGGAAGAGGAGGAGGAAGAGGAGCAAGAGTTTGATGAAGATGATTTAGCTGATATAGAAGACATTTATGTGCGCTCCAAGTTCTTCGAGTCGTGGCTGTGGACTGACATCAGACTGCCCAGCGTACCCAAGTCTGATGGGTAAGACTCAGTGAAGAAGTCCCACTTTTATCAGGTTCATTGATGAAAGCGTCTCTCCTGCTTTTATTCCAGGCTGGCTGTATTTCCAGTGGACACCGTTCTTCCTGACAGTATCACTCAGTGGGGGTTTCTAGCCGTCAGTTCCTCACCTGAGAGAGGTAAACAGCTCTGTTCTTATCCAAACCATCTGACCATCGGGGCAGAGCTTCTTTAAAGTGTTTAAAGCCACTGACAGCAGAATAAAAAGCTCTTGTAGTAGAAGGTTCTTCAGTTTTAGTGTAGCCACACAATACAGCACAATTCACAATTCAGAAATCAGCTGATATTTAGGGCCCAAGCCACTAAGGTGCTGGTCCCTATTGTTTTTCTAAGGAGAATTATTTTTTCACACCATCCAGGGATTTTTGGGGGCCTTAACATGCTCAAAAACTCATGCTGAAAATTGGCAGGTTTTCTGAGGTTGTCTGAGAAAAACACAGACATGGCAGATTAGGATGATATTTTTCACTTATTTGAAATTGACCTATGATATTCAATGACATGAAATTCATCTAAATTTAAACGATCTCATGGATGTGGCTGTTGTGGTTTGTGATCATTTGAGCACCAACTGCTGCACCTACATGTGGTGTATTCAAAGGACTTTGACATAGTCCTTTTATGTTTACCCATTTTAAATGCCTATTGCCCGCCCTGCAGTTGCCCTGAAGCCACCAGATTGCCACCGCGGTGCCACCGCCCATCATCGCTGCTTGCAGCTATATTTGATTATTTTATTTGTTTAAATGTGTAAAATCTGACATATAGAATTGATTTTTTTTTTATGGTTTTAGATCACGCAAAGCATTTCTGCATACGGATGACAGTAATTAAATAATTATTATTTCACTTTTATTGCTACATGTCAAACATTTCTGCATTTCAATTACAAATATTTTGTATTAAGTTATTTAGCTTTTAATGCTATATGCAAAGCATTTCTGTATAAAAATTATGAATATTTAAATTATTATCTCTTTTAATGCTACATGTCAAGTATTTCTTCATGTAAATTCTGAATATTTTAATATTAATTATTTAGCTTTTAATGCTACATGTCAAATGTATTATGAATATTTTATTAATAATTATTTAGTTTAATTCTACATGCTTTACTGCAACATGCCAAGCATTTCTGCATATGAATTACAAATATTTTTTACAAATTATTATTTAGCTTTTATTGCTGCATGTCAAGCATTTCTGCACATGAATTGTGACTATTTTAATAAGTATTATTTAGCTTTTAATCTTACACATTTCTGAGAATGAATATGGAAAAAGTCCCTGAGAATGAGTTTATTCCTGGTTTGTGAACCTCTCGCAGGTTTCTGTGTAGCTGAACCTTATAACGTGCGGGCGTGGAAGCCGTTCTTCATAGACCTGCGGCTGCCTCACTCAGTGTCCAGAAATGAACATGTGGAAATCAAAGCTGTGGTCCACAACTACAGGAACTCAAAACTGGAGGTTAGATTCACACAGTCACCAAACAATAAACACACTCCGACACTAACGTCTTTGTGACCTGACCCCAACAACTGTGTGTTTGCAGGTAATGGTGATCCTGGATAAGACAGAGGACATGTGTAGTGTGGCATTTAGTGGACCTCACAGACAGCAGGTTTCAGTACAGGCCAGCTCCTCCAAGCTCATTACATACACCATCATCCCCCTTAAAACAGGAGAGCTCCCCCTACAGGTCACAGCAATTGCAGCCTCCTTCATGGGGCAAGATGCAGTGAGGAAGAATCTACGTGTAGTAGTAAGTGGGCTACTAAAACCTTCTCTGTGTGTTGGGTCTCGCACGTAAAATTAAAATATTTTATATTTTAGAGCATTAACTGAATATATGATATATAATGCTATATCTTGTGTTTTAGGTAGAAGGCATCCAGACAATTAAAGTGAGGAGCTTTGTGCTGAACCCCACTGAGAAAGGAGATAGTGGTAAGACTGGTTGGAAATCATGAGTTTATTCATGATTAATGCAATGATAACAAAAAACATTTATTTAACTTTACAAAAAATTCTTGCCTTTGTAGTATAACACTTTTTTTTCAGTTCTTCACAGTATAAATGGGTCTTTATGCATGAAAAGTATGTTATATTATTAAAATGTATATATGTTAATTTTAATAACTTATTAAAGGTGGGGTAAGTAGATTTTGAAAAGCACTGTTTGGAAGTTAGTCAGGCTGACACCAACAACAAACGTGTAACCAATCAGCATTAGGGGGCGTAGCTATAACGGTCGAGGACAGAATGAGTAAAGCCAGGGATGCATTGTAAGGCCGATTAGGAATGTGAATTGATACTTATGACGCTCAAACGCGTCCAGTCAGAGCCAGTTGCGTTCAGTCGCCGATAACAGTCGGTGTTCAAATTCCATCTGTAAGTATTTAAATCTGCTTCAGTCACAGGAAACAATCGCTGTGTGTTGTGCTCAGTCTTAGAATGTTTTAGCTAGTCGTTAAATGTGTGCCCGGCTTAAGAGGGAGATTTGAAAAATAAAAAAATATTGAAAATAAACTGCAGAAAGAGAGATGAGACAATACAAAAGAGCTCAAAAGAGTGGTTAGGATTGGAGAGTGAGTTTTGGAGCTGGAGCCGTGAAGAGAGGGGTGGGTTTGTTTGTGTTGATTTCAAATATCAACAATGTCCAACAGAGTTTTTGAAAATCTACTTACCCCACCTTTAATTATATGCTTTCATTTATATATTTTTGTTATAATAAATGATTAAATATTTTCTTCATCTCAGCTGGGAGACAGATGATAGAAGTGGAGAAGATGCAGTTGGACGCCGTTGTACCAAAATCTCTGCCGGAGACATTTGTCAATGTCAGAGGTTTGACATTTTATCAAGCAATACTCATAATATTATAAAATAGTATTAACACTCAATTACATTATGGAAATTTAATTATTGACATCAACTATCAAGAATTTTCCAGTTTTGTTCATTCACATCAAGTACTGATCTGTATTTTTTTTTTTTTTTAATCCGTTCTTCAGGTGATTTGCTGGCAGACAGCATTGATAACTCCATTGAGGACTCATTGGCGTCATTGATCCGCATGCCCGGCGGGTGTGTGGAGCAGAACCTGGCCAGGATCACACTGCCACTAATTGCAGCTCATTACTTGGACCGCAGTGCAAACTGGGACGTCGTGGGAATAGATCGCAGAGAAGAGGCCATCAAATACATACAAAAAGGTGCGGTGAAACACAAACAGGGATGAACTGCATTCTTTCAGATATGATTAAGATAAATTATAAATATATATATATATATATATTATTTTTTGTATTTATAGGTTATGAAAATCAACTTAATTATCGGAAAACCGATGACTCGTACCCTCCCTACGCCAAAGAAGGCACCAGCACATGGTATTCATGCCAGCACCTAAACTGCAGCACTGTATTGAACATTTCCCAGCAGAGTTCATGTGTCTTGATGTTCTGTCTGTCTCAGGATCACTGCGTATGTGGTGAAGGTGTTCTCCATGGCACACTCGTTTATCAGTGTCAGTGAGAAGCGTCTGTGTGGCCCTCTGCTGTACATACTCAAGAATAAACAGCGTCCAGATGGATCCTTTCAGGAGAACAATCCTGTCTACGACACTAGTATGACGGTGAGAATTAATACCTGTGATTGCACTAGTTTCATAATAATCTATAAAAGGTTATCTGAATGCTTTCTCACAGTACTAACACATGTTCTGTGATGCAGGGAGGCCTGCAGGGCTCTGAATCCAGAGTGTCTCTGACCGCATTCGTGCTCATTGCTTTGGCAGAGGCACAAGATGCTGTTACCTGCCAAGAGCCAGACCTCGACATACAGGTAACTTCGCTCTGTAAAACGGCCATAAACATCTGAATTAAACAGTAGTTAAATTAAATAATTAAACAATAGCTAAGTTACATATTTAGGACAATAACTACATTCAATAATTAGGACAAAAGCTAAATTAAATAATTAGGATGGTAGCTGAATTAAATTGTATTTTGTTGTATGACTAGAAAATTATGTTAAAAAAATTGCGATATTTCTTAGACCCACACACACACACCACCTGTTTTTTTAACAAATATAAGTAAATAGACAAAGGTACAACACTGATTCATGTCATACTTCTGGGCGTTTTTACATGTTCAATGGTGCTAATTGTATTTTCTACATTCGATCATTGCAGGACAAGACCAGAAAAGCAGCGATGTATCTGAGAGAGCATTTCTCCCGGCTGACGAGGCCGTACACAGCAGCTATAGCATGCTACGCCTTAGCAGTTTCCAACCACGGCTGCATGAAGAGCATGTTGTTAAATTTAGCCTCACCTGGTACTTATCTTTTGAAAACAAAAATATGAAATCTGTTGCTTTGTTGTCCTGTCTTTCTCATCTTTATTTTCTGTCTACAGACCGTACCCACTGGCCTGACTCTTCGAATCATTTCTTCACACTGGAAGCTACAGGCTACGCATTGTTAGCGCTTGTCAAAAGTGGCCACATGGAAGAAGCGGTCGCCCCCTTTCGATGGCTGAGCGAGAAGCGTGGCATTGGGGGAGGGTACGGCTCTACTCAGGTAAAAACCACAAGTAAACCTTCACTAATTGTCTTCTATTTGTATTTAAGGTACATGGTTAATCATATAATGACTGTTTTTCTCCCATCAGTCTACTATGGTCGTGCTACAGGCCCTGTCTGAGTACCTAGTGAAGAGCCCTCCTCCTTCTGACCTCAACTTGTTGGTGCAGCTCAGTGTTCCTGGTCGCAGTGACGTACGCTGGACCTTCGATCCCAAAGTTGCTTATGTGGCCCGATCTTCTCGGGTGTGATCTTCTATCTTTCAAACTTCTCTTTATGTTTTTGTAGAAATTTATGGTGTTATTATACTGCCAAATGTTGAACGCACATTATTGTAGCGCAAAAATACAATCATGTACTGTGCAAGGAAAAATCTCCCTTCGTTCTTGGACAAAATTCTCAAATATACAGTGCTCTCTCTCCCTGTCCCAGTCACCCTGGGACATCGTTTTCGACTATCTCTCGTTTACGAATCTTTTGTTTCGAATCAGTGGTTTGGAGTGTGTATCAAACTGCTAAAGTCACGTGATTTCAGTAAATGAGGCTTTGTTACATCATAAGTGCTTCAAAATTTCAATGGTTCACCACTTGGGGCCTTACTTTGGCAGTTTGATACATGCTCTGAACCACTGATTCGAAACAAAAGATTCGTAAAGCTTCGAAGCTTCATTAAGCAGGTTTTTGAAATCACCCAACACTAGATATTGTTGAATAAAGTCTTTTTTTTTTTTTTTTTGCGCACAAAAAGTATTCTCATCGTTCATAATATTAAGGTTGAACCACTCTAGTCACATGAACTGTTTTAAATACGTCTTTAGTACCTTTCTGGGCATCTGAAAGTGTTAATTATCTTGCAGGTAATGCAGGCCTCATTGAGCCATCGGATTTTATCAAAAAGATCTTAATTTGTGTTCAGTAGATGAACAAAGGTTTTAAGGGTGTGGAACGACATGAGGGGGAGTAATTAATGACATAATTTTCATTTTTGGGTGAACTAACCCTTTAAGTTGGAAAGATTTGCACTTGTGTTTTACATGATTGTATTCTCGCATTACAGAAATGCTCTTTCGACGTTTGGCAGTATAATAACTCCATGGATAAAGGAAAAGTATGTTGGGATGAAATACAATAACTCTGTTACTCACCTTCATTATCTCTTCCAGGTACCGCTTGACCAGAAATTCACAGTAGTGGCTTCTGGGAAGGGCAAGGGAATTTTGGAGGTGCTAAATGCCCACATCTACACCAAACTATTGAATTATTAAAATATAAAACCAAGACGTAATTTAGTTACAATCTTTTCTCTGTTGTGTTTTATGTGTCCCAGGTAGTGACTGTGTACCACCAGCTTCCTGCTGTGTATGAGAACAGCACGTGTAACGGCTTTCAGCTGGACGTCTCCATCGCTGAGACCAATGGTGCGTTCTCTACTCAGTTTTATATCAAAGCTTGTTTCCACCAAATAATAAAAAATAAAAAGGTAATTGCAACATTTTATCTTAAAATTCAGACTATTTTTCTTGCAATTGCGAGTTTATATCATGCAGTTCTGATTTTCTCAGAATTGTGAGTTATCTCTGAGAAAAAAAGGCAGAATTGTGAGATAAAAAGTCAAAATTACCTTTTTTATTTTTTATTTCCTGGTGGAAACAAGCTTCCATAGTTTTATGAGTCCTTGCTGTGTGTATATAATGATCGCAAACTTAACAGTCAAAGTCTGTAAAACTGCTATAGTTAATTAATAGATGATGGTAAGTTCCTTTATTCCATTTATGGTATATATATAAAAAAAAAAAACTGTAATAGGTCTACTGGAACATCTCATAATTTCATAATAAGTTTTGGAAGTAGAAAAGAAGTTTGTGTTACATCTTATGTTGTTAAATGAATGTTTATTTCATTATTTTATTGTCTTCTACATATTAGTACTTAACTTCAAAAACTACTAGTGATGAGCTTTGATTCATCATGTGGCTTTCCTCCATTACCACTTTTGATTTTAAGGTGGTTGGCAGTTATTATAAAGATACTAAACAGAGTTTAGTACTTTGAATAATAATTAGCAACATGTACCTACTATACGATTAGGGTTAGCATGTAATTAATTATGCATAATTTACTGTTATTACTATAGTAAGTACATGTAATGTGTAATAACAACACTAACAAAGTGTTACCTGACATTATATCAGCTAATGAAATTTTATACTGAAATTAACATTTAATCTGTAAAACTAAAAATTCAGTTGTTCTGGTAACCATAGTTTTTTTGTTTGTTTGTTTTTACACTGTACACATAGCGTACATTAAGATCACTCTTTGGTCCATTTTAGAAAAAACCCCACCGGATGTAGAAAAGTCCTACAGACTCAATATCCACGTGAGGTGAGCGCTTGTATATCGGTAGATATCTTATTTTTTGTCAGTATAGATTATTGTGGTACCCACAATTCTCTGCTTTGTACCCCCAAAGGGCTCTGGAGAGACGCCAAGTGAGGATGGTGATTCTGGACATCAGTCTGCCCACCGGCTTTGAGCCTGAAAACTCAGATTTAGAGTTGGTGAGAGCAAACTTATGACATAATGTGGCATTACATTAGCGATAGCAGCTAATTCTGTAGTTAGCCGTGTTGTTGACTTGACAACTTTTTAAGGCATCACATGTGTGCTCCAGACATGAAACGTCTTTTGGCTAAATTTAGCGGCATTACATGTGTCAATCACGGAGAATGCAATGCAATGCAATCCCATAATGCATTGCGACAAGCTACATCCAAGATGGATGAAAAAAAGAATCATGAAAAAAAGTTGCTGTTGATTAAAAATATCATGATTTTAGTATCTGTATTTTTAATATTTATTTAATTGAACACACCAGTGAACATTTCTACTCAACATTTTTGTGTGCTTTGTATTTATATGCCAAGAGTATTATGCTTTTAGCTTAGCAACATGCTAACACCAATCTCTAATGAGCTGAGTCTATTTGTGTTTCTGGTTATAAAGAATGTTTCAGATCTGCCACCTTGACAGTTAGGATGCTAACTATGTAGGCAGCTACCTATGTAGACAGTATAAAGCAAGGGAAATCGTTAGGTTATAGAAGTGATAATGTCTGGGCTGATTTTTCAGCTTAAAAATTCAGTGGACCGCTACATTAACAACTTCCAAGTGGTGGACAACCTGAGTGACAGAGGATCCCTGATAATTCACTTGTTTAAGGTAACCTAACAATCACCCTTAAAGTTCATACTTGTTTAACATGATGTAAATGAAGGCAACACTGAATATTTGTCTTTGTATGAATGACCCGGGCAGGTGTCCAGTACTGAGACAGACATGATCTCATTCAGACTGCATCAGAAATTTAAAGTGGGGCTCCTTCAGCCTTCCATTGTCACAGTTTACCAGTACTACAACAAAGGTTCGTACACACAAAGGTTTGCGAAGCAATGTTTGTGAAGTTATACTGCTAATTTACACTGTTATCTTCCTCACATTGTTTCTGCTACAAGCATGAATAACTCAAACTGTGCAGAGAGGCATGCTGTTTCTTCTCTGAGCAGCTGAATATGCTATCAGTTTCATAGCAATGTGCTAGCAAGCATTAGGAACACCATGTTTTTCCTATAAAGTTGAGCTTCTTTTAACTTGAGCGGCACATTTTTAGAACAAAATTATTAATTTGATTAGCTTTTTAAATTGGTATCAATGAGCACAGACATTTAAAACATGCTTTTAAACAACAACAACAACAACATTTTATTCTAGCTTATTCTAACAAAAAGCTGAGAAATTACGTTTTTGTCTAACACTTTGTTCGGATTTCTTCCATCAACACACCCGAAACTTGCACAGTCCTATACTTCTCCCTGAGTTTTATTCGGGAACATTAGGCAGTTTTGATTCATATGCTGTTTAATGTTTGATGATCGCTTTATTTTTGCATAAGCAATTATTTTATCGCTTGTTTCTGCTGCTTTTTTCTCCCGTGTTTTGATCTGTATATTCTGTACTCCTTCAGAAGATGCATAGTAGCATCCCCTACCGTATTATAAATGACGAAAGATTCTGTAAATGGCGGGGAAGCGTTGTGTCATAAATGATGGAAAATTCCGCCAATGGTGGGGAAGTGTTGTCATAAATGACGGAAAATTCAATCAGTGGTGGGGAAGCATTGTGTCATAAATAACGGAAAATTCTGTCAATGGCAGGAAAGCATTATGTCTTAAATGAAAATTCCGTTAATGGTGGGAAAAGAGTTAATAACACATTCATTTTGAAAAAAGTAGTCATGTTATCTAGCACCCCCTTGTGGCTCATGGACCCAGATTTGAAAACCCGTTTAACGTGATGAATGCTTTGGAGTTCCGCACAAGACGTTTGAAGAAAGAAAAATGGATATTGTGGCCGCATTGTGACAACTTAAGCAACTTTTATTATTTAGTTCCCTTGTTTTAGTAAATCATGGCCACATTGTACTAATTCATTCTCTCATTTTAAATTAGTTAAATCGTGGCCACAATATCTTTTTTTTTTTCCTTGCATGTCATCGACGGGGCTCCATACAATGCTAACTAACGGTGTGATCACGATTGCGGTCTCTGTTCTGTCAGATAAGCGCTGTAGCAGATTCTACTCTCCTCCTGAAGACCAACAGCAGCTCGATCAGATCTGCAAAGACGACGTGTGCCGCTGCTCACAGGGTCAGTTCAGCAGGACTGTGTTTGTGATTTCAATCAACTTCTTACCTTTAACCAGTTATAAAACAAATTATACAACTTTCTTTCATAGGTGACTGTTGTGTAATGAAGGAAGACTCCTCATCTTTTGGGAAAGAACAGAGGAAGGCTGCTGTGTGCAATGGATTACATCATGGTGAATGTTCTTCTGTCTATTTAACACATTGTGTCACCATCTTCTCAATAAATGTGTCTTTTCTTCAGCCTACAGGGTCAAACTGATCAGCGCCAGCCAGAGTCACTATGATCAGTATGATATGGAGATTGTGCAGGTTATCAAAGAGGGTACGTCTACTACACTCTTAAAGGGGACCTATTATGCCCTTTTACAAAGTCTTGACTAGAACAGGTTTTCATGCTTGAATGTTTAAAAAACATTGTATCTCCATACATATCTGTTTGTGTAGGGACAGAAGAAGGTCTGAACGAGAAGGAAAGAAGAATGTTCCTCTCTCATGCAAGTTGTAGGACAGGGCTTGGTTTGAGAGAGGGTCAGGACTATCTGATCATTGGTCCGATCTCTGATGTTTGGCAAGCAGGGAGCACGTCCAACAGGTGAGCAGCATAATAGCACTGAAAATGTACATGTAGGGTCTGTATTTCACTATTCACTCACGTTTTCCCTCTCAGGTATGTGTATACGCTGGGTAAAGACACGTGGGTCGAGCGCTGGCCGGATAAGTCTGAATGCGGCGCTGGATCTGCTCTGCAGATGAAATGTGACGAGCTGAAGAACTTCGCAACGACACTGACAGAAAACGGCTGTCAGTCTTGAGACGAATGCTATTCTTTGAATGGATGAATTTTGTCATGGTTATTGGTTTCAGTCAACAGAAATAAATTTGGCGTAGAAACAGTTTTCACTCAGTTATTGCTTGTAAATTTCACAATCAATTACAATAAAAACTGCAAGTAGAAATAGAGAGACTGAAACAATATTTTCTTGTAAAACATGTTCCAGTAATCTTTGTTTTATTTACAACTTCAAAAATGCATGTGTGTGTGTGTAAGAAGAACTACCAAAAAATCATTTACATCTAATTGACAGTCATTTATTGCTTAATCTCTTATCAAAATGTTAGTAAAAACAAACAGATACCTTGAGGCAATGTTCCCTCTAAGCTGCGCGCGTGCGCGGCCGCGCAGAAGAAATAATTGCCGCGCAGACAACAGACATGAAAATGATTGTAGTAGTTTAAATGAGAAATAATTGCAGTGCTCTGGACAACCGCTATAGAGTTATTGTCGCTATAGAGTTAGAACCGGTGAATGCGGTTTACAGGTTTCATAGAAAGAGAACGATTGAGCGCGTGTGAGCTGGCTGGCCCCGAGCCAAATCAGTCGCGGTAAGATTACTGTCATGTTTGCGGAAATACCTCAATACGAGAGGCAACGCGAAACGAAAAGAAATGTGAAATAAAACGTCATGTTTTAATGAAAAGTGGTGGAAATAACGGATGATGGGCACAGAATGCTAACAAAACTCTGAGACATTTACAATTACACTCCCACCACAGGTGTAGCTTGCAAACTCAAAATACATAAGTACCTCAGTTTAAATAGATTTTTGTGTGTGGTGGTGTGGGTTTCAGGGATGTTTAGATAACTATAAACGAGTTAACATGTTCACTTTTCTTAAAAATATTTAGCTATCAGTTTAAATGCTTGTTTGTATATATAATACTGTATATCAGTTTAAATACTTAAATATTATATTATATTATTATATTATAATTTAAGCCTAATAAAAAATTGATCTCACAAGGGGATTGTTTAAGTCAAGTCAAGTCAAATTTATTTATATAGCGCTTTTACAATTGGTAATTGTTTCAAAGCAGCTTTACATATTAGAAGCACAGAAAAAAGGGAAGTGGTTAAAAATAAGCTGTACAAACAAGCGTGGTAATATGTAACATATACAAGATGGTGCTACATTAAGCCAATGTCGGCTGACTCCCAGGGGTGGAAAAAACCCCCTAGGAGAAAAACCCAGCGTGCTAACACTGGGAAAAAAGTCCTAGGAGGGAAAAAACCCCTTGGAAGATATATATAATATATGTAAATGGATATGGAGATCAAAATCTAAATTATACATTTTATTATAGAGATTAAAAATAGATTATATATAAATATATGTAAGCGGATACGGGGATTAAAAATCAGAATTATAGATGCAGCCAGAACTGGATCTGTAGGCCCATTGTCTCCTGGGCTACATTGTAGGCAGGTCCAGACACAGGTTCTCCATCTGATCTGGATACGGCCTGGATCCAGCACCCGGCAAACCTCAGGATAAGCAGAGAGACAGATATTAGCGTAGATGCCATTCTTATTCTGATGTACAGGTATATCTAGTGTTATAGGAAATGTTCTCAGTTCCGGCCGACCTAATTATTGCAGCGTAACAATCCTTTAACGGATTTGAAAAATGTTAATGTATTGATAATGTGTTATGTGTATGCAAGAGCAAAGAGATGTGTTTTTAGTCTAGATTTAAACTGACAGAGTGTGTCTGCTTCCCGAACAATGCTAGGAAGATTGTTCCAGAGTTTAGGTGCTAAATAGGAAAAGGATCTGCCGCCTTCAGTTGATTTTGATATTCTGGGTATTATCAACTGGCCTGAATTCTGAGATCGCAATAGACGTGAAGGACTATAATGCATTAAGAGCTCACTTAGGTACTGGGGAGCTAAACCATTTAGAGCTTTATAAGTAAGTAGCAAGATTTTAAAATCTATACGATGTTTAATAGGGAGCCAATGTAATGTTGACAGAACTGGGCTAATATGGTCATACTTTCTGGTTCTAGTAAGAACTCTAGCTGCCGCATTTTGGACCAACTGTAGTCTGTTTAAAAGCCGAGCAGAACAACCACCCAGTAGAGCGTTACAATAATCTAGTCTTGAGGTCATGAATGCATGAACCAACTGTTCCGCATTTGTCATTGAGAGCATATGTCGTAATTTAGATATATTTTTTAGATGGAAGAATGCGGTTTTACAGATACTAGAAACATGACTTTCAAATGAAAGATTGGTATCAAAGAGCACACCCAGGTTCCTAACTGAGGACGAAGGTTTAATGGAGCACCCGTCAAGTGTTAGAGAGTATTCAAGGTTTTTTCGTGAGGAAGTTTTTGGTCCAAAGATTAGGATATCAGTTTTTTCTGAATTTAATAATAAGAAATTTCTTGTCATCCAGTTTTTAATGTCAGCTATGCATTCTGTTAGTTTTGTGAATTTGTAGGTTTCGTCAGGGCGCGAGGAAATATAGAGCTGAGTATCGTCAGCGTAGCAGTGAAAACGTCTCGGTTACGTATGTAACCCTCGTTCCCTGAAGGAGGGAACGGAGACGTACGTCAGTAGTGACCGACGAATTGGGATATCGCTTAGAGAGCCCTATCATCTTCGTGTAAACTAAAACAAGCCAATGGAATTGGCGTGCGATATTTGCATAATGCGCACCGCCCCCGACAGGTGTATATAAATAGGAAGCAGATGCAATCGCACTCTGTTTTTCGCTGAGGAGACAACTGGTGTCCGCACTACAGCGAGGGTACAGAAACTGTGGCGACGGGACGTACGTCTCCGTTCCCTCCTTCAGGGAACGAGGGTTACATACGTAACCGAGACGTTCCCTTTCAGTCGGTCACGTTCGACGTACGTCAGTAGTGACCGACGAATTGGGATCCCAACTAAAGCGCCACAGTTACGAAACCCCTTCCAGTGCCCAGCACAAGCTCAGCCGCCCATAGCACCGGCTGGCGGTGAAGGGGGCGAGCTTACACCGAGAGAGTCTACTGCTGTCTAACCACTACCCACTAAGTAAACTAGACACACTGGGGAAGCGAACCCGTAAGGGACGCTGCGGAAACCACTACCTACCCAATGGGGGAGGAGTTTACGTGGGAATACACACATGGACTGGCCCGGGGGGGCAGTACGCATATGGAGTCCCTGGGATGGCTCCACCTGGTTAGGGGGAGACTCATCTGACAGGTGACAGCAGAGCTGGCTCTGCTAAGGAAAGACACGGACTCGGCCCGTAGGGAGTTTTAAACCGTGGAGAATACACATATGGGACCGCTCACGTAGAGGGGTCACGACATATGGGCCCCAGCCAACAGACAGCGTCAGCGACGGATGTAGGCCTGGCATCAGACACTCCGCAATGTCCGAGCCGAAGGGGGAGGCGGAGGAACTCGACAGGGTTCGCCAAGCGGGGAACGCGACTGGAGTGAAAGTATGCACGTATCCGGCCAGTGGCGGGAATGGCATTGCAAGCCGACACTTAGAGTGGGTACAACACGTCTACCGACTAGTGGATGCGAGTACACGTGAGGATACCGGCTCTACACGTAGGCTATAAAACCTAGCGAACGTGTTTGGTGTCGCCCAGCCCGCAGCTCTACAGATATCTGTCAGCGAGGCGCCATGAGCCAACGCCCAGGAAGAGGCTACCCCTCTGGTGGAGTGGGCTCTCAACCCGAGCGGGCAAGGCACGCCCTGGGATTCGTACGCCAAGGCGATGGCATCCACTATCCAGTGGGCCATCCTCTGCTTGGAGACAGCCTTTCCCTTCTGCTGGCCTCCGTAACAGATGAAGAGCTGATCTGAGGTCCTGAAGCTTCGCGTTCTGTCCACGTAAACGCGCAGAGCGCGGACGGGACAGAGCAAAGCTAGGGCTGGGTCTGCCTCCTCCGAGGGCAGCGCTTGCAGGTTCACTACCTGATCTCTGAAGGGAGTGGTAGGAACCTTGGGCACGTATCCAGGCCGGGGTCTCAGGATGACGTGAGAAGCACCGGGCCCGAATTCTAGGCACGTTTCGTCGACCGAAAATGCATGCAGATCCCCTACCCTCTTCAGGGAAGCCAATGCAACCAGAAGAACCGTCTTAAGAGACATTAGTTTCAGGTCGACTGATTGCAAAGGTTCGAAGGGATGACCCCGGAGAGCTGTGAGAACCAGGGTCAAATCCCAAGAGGGTACGGAGGAAGGGCGAGGAGGATTCAGTCTCCTGGCCCCCCTCAGGAATCTGACGATCAGATCGTGTTTCCCCAGGGACTTACCCTCAACTGCATGGTGATGTGCGGCAATGGCGGCAACATACACCTTGCAACATACACCACGCCAGCCAGCGGCCATTGGACACAAATGCGTCGCAACAGACCGCTCGACTGGCGGGATCTTCGCGTACCCCCTGGCTAGCCCGCCGTCCAGGGAGGTGAAGGCGGACGAGGGACCAGGCCCTGTACGAGCCCCATGCGGAGCTTGCCAAGACCTGGTCACCTCATCGTGTACTTCCGGGAAGAAAGGTATTGGGGCGGGACGCTGGATTTGACCAGCGCGACCCCCCGCCAAGTACCAATCGTCCAACCGAGATGGGCCGGGACAGGGTGGAGGGTTCCACTCAAGCCCGACGCACAAGGCGGCCCGGGAGAGCACAGCCGTGAGCTCGGGATCCGACTCGGGCAACGCTACCGTCCCGGGCGGCAGCGCGTCCGAATCCTCCCCCGAGGACTCAGGCTCACCTTCCGATGCAGCGATCGACATCCGATCCGCCGCCAGCACACCAAAGGTAACGGCTGGACAGTCCGTAGAGGGCCCAGCGGAAACCAACGGTGGCACGATGGGTTGCGGTGCTGATGAGGCGGCAGGGGCCCGAGGAGCGTTTCCGCTCGGCGGGGAAGCCCTGACCGTAATCCTCCGGTCACCCTTCCTATACAGCACCGTACCGTCATTCCGGTTCCCAGGGCCGGAAAAAACGGTCGTACGCGGCATAGGAGAGGGGACCCCCGCTTCCTGAGACTTCAGGAAGGAGAGTCTCGACCTCAGCATCGCGATAGTCATGTTCCTGCAATGGGAACATGAACCATCCACAAAAGCTGCTTCAGCGTGCAGAATGCCCAAACACGAGATGCAACGATTGTGCCCATCAGCAGGGACCAGGGAACGACCGCACCCATTAACGCACAGACGAAATGACATACTGTCAGGGTTCGTCTGTAAAGCTCTTTTAGAAGGGGAAGTCAACTCACTCGTGCTGAAGCACCCAGGGAGCGACGCGATGTGTCAGGTACACCACTCCCTGACACACCGAGGAACCGGCCCAAATCGCTACACACGCACACACTCTTTGTGTTGCTGTGAAAACAGCAGTTTTCGAGCTTATAGCTCAGCTCCTCGGAGACTCGCGACCTCGCTGAACGTGCCCTTTCACCAGCACTGAAAGCTCGCTGTAAATCCTCTTCTGAGGCAATGTTTTAGAATAAAACAAACGAAGAAAGGAGTCTTCTAAAACAGGACACCAGTGAATGGCTCCGAAGCGAAAGACAGAGTGCGATTGCATCTGCTTCCTATTTATATACACCTGTCGGGGGCGGTGCGCATTATGCAAATATCGCACGCCAATTCCATTGGCTTGTTTTAGTTTACACGAAGATGATAGGGCTCTCTAAGCGATATCCCAATTCGTCGGTCACTACTGACGTACGTCGAACGTGACCGACTGAAAGGGAACTAACACCATGCTTCCTAATTATCTGTCCTAAGGGTAGCATGTACAGAGTGAAAAGCAACGGTCCTAGTACTGAGCCTTGTGGTACTCCATATTGAACCTGTGATCGATACGACATCTCTTCATTTACTACTACAGACTGATAACGGTCAGATAAGTACGATTTGAACCATGCCAAAGCAGTTCCACTAATGCCAATATAGTTTTCAAGTCTTTTTAAAAGAATGTTGTGATCGATAGTGTCAAAAGCAGCACTGAGATCTAATAACACTAATAGAGAAATACAGCCACGATCGGATGATAGGAGTAGATCGTTTGTAACTCTAACGAGAGCAGTCTCAGTACTATGGTATAGTCTAAATCCTGACTGGAAATCCTCACAGATTCCATTTCTTTCTAAAAAGGAGCACAGTTGTGTTGAAACTGCCTTTTCTAGTATCTTTGACAGAAAAGGTAGATTCGAGATTGGCCTGTAATTTACTAAATCTCTCGGATCTAGTTGAGGTTTTTTAATAAAAGGTTTAATAATAGCCTGCTTAAAGGTTTTTGGCACGTATCCTAGTGTTAACGATGAATTAATTATATCAAGAAGTGGACCTACGACCTCTGGAAGCATTTCTTTCAGTAGTTTAGTCGGAATTGGGTCTAACATACATGTCGTTGATTTTGATGATTTGATAAGTTTAGATAATTCTTCCTCTCCTATAGCGGCGAATGATTCTAGTTTTACCTCAGGGACACTACAATGCACTGTCTGAAGCGAAACTGTAGACAGTTGCATTTAGGGCTCCTTGCCACGAAAAGTCTTAACCTCCTGGTATATAAAATGTGTGAGAATCATAAGCAATAAGCATGTAATTTTGATAGTTTAACACTGTCTGTTGCTAATAATTGACTGTACAAAAACACATTATGGTTGTCCATTGTAACTGCTCATATTATATTATTATAAAGAATAGTCCTGCAGGAGGACAGAAATTATTTTTTAATAGAATTTCTTGGTAAAGACTGGTGCAGTTAATACAGCAATGTGAAAAAATCTCAAGTAACCTAAAATGTGCTTAATTTAGTGACTGAACTGCTTGTTTTCAAACATATTATTTAATAAATCACTAAGTTACATCAAGGGTCAAATAAAATAGAAACGGCACATTGAAGTTAAATGTTACAGTTGCATGATAAAACCATTTTTTTGTTTGTGTGTGTGTTTACGTTCATTGTACAGGTCTGATATAAAGAATGTTTTTGCTCAGGTGGCCAAAATGTGCGCTCAACAGAGAAAAGTTTTGCTCAGCGAGAAAAAAAATTAGAGGGAACATTGCCTTGAGGTCATACTATATGGTTGGGTTTAAGGTACAGTCACAGGGTTAGAATTTGTTTTGGCATTGTGTATGCAATCATCACTCTGATTGAAAATGACCAATAAAATCTTTAGAATCGGTTGCCAGACGGGGTTTGAACTTCTTTATGAAAAAAAAGAGCTTATTATTCAGGTAAGTTGCTGTTAAAAGTCATTAACATGATGAGGAAGATTCTCTTCAAACTGACAATAGTTGACCTGAAAAGGAAAACAGCAACACCCTAGCATAATGATAGCGAACATTTCCACATACAAACTCCACTAAAATTTTCTTGAAATAATCTAAAAATCTACTTTTAATAACATTTTGTTTGCAGTGCTTTAAGAAAGAGATGTTTCTGAAAGCCTGAATGTATGTGCAGTCAGATATCTGGCTGGTGCAATGAAGCAAACATTGCACAAGAATGTTTTAAGGTAGCTGGGTCTGAGATAGTGGGAGGGATTTGGGGGTATTTCAGCTCTCCTATTGTTGTTTCTGACATTTTGTGAGTCGTCAGTCCTGTAGGATGATGCTCCTTCCACTGCTGTTATGGACGACTTTGCTCTGTCACATCTCCGATGGCCAGGCTTTCTCTCAAAGACAGTGCGTTTAATAATATATTAATAAGACTTAATAATGTGTAAATGTTCTCCTTTTCTTGATGAAGTTGATTTATTATAGTGTGTTTATCTCTTGAACAGCAAGAGGAGGACAGTTTGGAGACCTTATGTGAGAATAACGTATGTATATCTTTTTTGTGTTGTGTATTTTGTGCTTCTGAGAGAATTAAGTGAAAAATGTTCATAGATATAATTGGATGCAAAGTTTTCAGTATAGATTTTTGTTGTATGTAAAATCAAATAGGGTCCATCTGTAACTGTGTGTGTTCTGTGTTGACAGTGAAGAGGATTTTGACCCGTCTCCCATGTAAGTACACAACTGTCCTCTGCCCTAAGAGTTGGCTAACACATACAATGTCAACAGAAAATCATTGCACTGAAATAGTTACTTTATTTGTTGTACAGCCTGAAATCAAAACGAAAAAAGAAAAAGCAACAGTTCCAAGAAATTATAGAAGAGTCATCAGTCCCCTGATTTAATACTCCGCAGAGCCACCTTTTGCTTTAATTACAGCCATTAATCTTTTTGGATATGTCTGTACTAGCTTTGCACACCTAGGTTAGGGAATATTTTCCCATTCTTCCTTGCAGAATTGCTTAAGTTCAGTCAAAATCCGTGGTGAGCGGCAATGGACTGCTCTCTTCAAGACTATCCACAGATTTTCTATTGGATTTAAAGGTGCCCTAGAACGTCTTTTTAAAAAATGTAATATAAGTCTAAGGTGTCCCCTGAATGTGTCTGTGAAGTTTCAGCTCAAAATACCCCATAGATTTTTTTTTATTCATTTTTTTTAACTGCCTATTTTGGGGCATCATTAACTATGCACCGATAATATAGGTTGCAGCCCCTTTAATTCTCATGCTCCCCACCCCCGGAGCTCGCGCTTGCCTTAAACAGCATAAACACAGTTCACACAGCTAATATAACCCTCAAAATGGATCTTTACAAAGTGTTTGTCATGCAGCATGTCTAATCGCGTAAGTACAGTATTTATTTGGATGTTTACATTTGATTCTGAATGAGTTTGATGGTGCTCAGTGTGTAAAGCTAACATTACACACTGTTGGAGAGATTTATAAAGAATGAAGTTGTGTTTATGAATTATACAGACTGCAAGTGTTTAATAATGAAAATAACGACGGCTCTTGTCTCCGTGAATACAGTAAGAAACGATGGTAACTTTAACCACATTTAACAGTACATTAGCAACATGCTAACGAAACATTTAGAAAGACAATTTACAAATATCACTAAAAATATCATGATATCATGGATCATGTCAGTTATTATTGCTCCATCTGCCATTTTTCGCTGTTGTTTTTGCTTGCTTACCTAGTCTGATGATTCTGCTGTGCAGATCCAGATGTTCTGCCCTTGTCTAATGGCTTGAACATGGGCTGGCATATGCAAATATTGGGGGCGTACACCCCGACTGTTACGTAACAGTCAGTGTTACGTTGAGATTCGCCTGTTCTTCGGAGGTCTTTTAAACAAATGAGATTTATATAAGAAGGAGGAAACAATGGAGTTTGAAACTCAGTGTATGTTAGGGTGACCATATGCGCCATTCTCCCAGGACACGTCCTGTCCAGGATTTCTAAGTTGCATAAAATGTCCCAGTTTTGGTTTTGTTTTCATATTTGCGGAAGGTAACGACTGAAAAATAATTTGACCAATAGCATGCATTATACATAATCAACCGATCGTGGCTTGCAAGAAGGCTGGATCTACAGAGAACGGTCAAAGCATTGCAAATACGACAACATTTTAATGCATTGCATGAAGAATGTCAATAAGAACAGTGGCTTGCACAGACCTCCGTGTAGAAATCGCGTTCCTAAATTGCGTTCTGGGGGCACATCGATATGACCACTTTCACAATTAAAGAGGCAAGGGCTCAAGCCATTTTAGGCAATTTAGAAATCCTGGACAGGACGCGTCCTGGGAGAATGGCGCATATGGTCACCCTAGTGTATGTCTTTTCCATGTACTGAACTCTTGTTATTCAACTATGCCAAAGTAAATTCAATATTTAATTCTAGGGCACTTTTAAGTCAGGGCTCTGGCCACTCAAGGACATTCACCTGTGTGCTTGGATGTATATGTTTTCGTTTAGGTTTTCTATTTTAGCTCCAGCAAAGATAAGGCCTGGAACAAAACAGAAAATCCTGCTAGAGGGTCTGAATCCATCCCAAGAAATAAAAGTCTCCATCGAGGTCTATGACTATCCAGTCTCCCAATCTGTCTTGTTGCGGGACTCAGTTCTCCTCAATTCAGACAACAACTATAGCGCCCTCAAGACCATTGAGGTGAATTTATGTATGAATGTATTTAACTATCTTCTCAAAACTCTGAGAAAACTTGTTTGATTAAAGTTCTCACTTGTTTGAGACATTGCTCATGTTGCTTGCTGAACCTAAACGTAATAAAATACAGTCTTTTTTCAGATTGATCCAAATATGCTACTTCCAGATGGAAAGAAGAAATATGTGAAGCTTGTTGCTCAGTTTAGCAGATTCCATCGCGCAGAACAAGTAATACCGGTGTCTTTCCGCTCTGGATACATCTTCATTCAGACTGATAAACCTGTTTACAACCCTGGAGACTCAGGTCAGCTCTCACATGCTGTTGAGCACTTTGATAAGACATATTATTCATGCATTGTTCAATCTAACTTTCCTTGATCACTCCTGAATTTTCCAGTGCGCTGCAGGGCTTTTGTATCTGATACAGAATTCCGAGCTTCTGAGAGAATCATATCTTTTGAGATTCAGGTGAGTGTCGCTGACATTGACATAAGCATCATTACAGTTTGCAAAGCAATTGCTTATTTTCTACAAAAATGTTTTATGGCTCAATTTGTTTCAGAATCCAGATGGAATTGCAGTACATGGTATTTCCAGAGCCAAAGCAATTGATGGGATACTATCGGATACCTACGTCCTCTCCACTGTAGCCAAGTATGCTTACAGAACTGTTCATTTGTGGTTTATAGTATAATTACACAATTAGAATAGTTTGTGTGTTTAAATGTAATTATGTCTGATTTATAATTAAATAAATATTCAATATTTTAAATTGCTATATATATATATATATATATATATATATATATATATATATATATACCTGACAAGATATCAGAGACAATTCCTTCATGCAGAATCTCTACAGATCCTTCAGATTCCAGCTCCATGTTGGTGCTTCTTCTCTTCAGTTCACTCCACTCATTTTCTTTAGTGTTCAGATCAGGGAACTGGGATGGTCATGGCAGAAGCTTCATTTTGTGCTCAGAGACACGTTTTGATGTTTGTTTTGGATCATTGTCCTGATGGAAGATCCATCCACTGCCCATTATTGGATTTCTAGCAGAAGCGGTCAGGTTTTGATTTTTTTATCTGTTCGTATTTGATAGAATCCACGATACCATGTATCTGAACGATTTTCAGGACCTCCAGCAGGAAAATAGGCCCACAGCATTAAAGATCCAGCAGTATATTTAACCGTGGGCATGGGATACTTTTTATCCATGTGTGCACCAAACCCATCTGGTGGGTTTGCTGCCAAAATGCTCTTTTTTTAGTTTCAACTCAAACTTTCCTCCTCACCGTACATTAGGACGATTTAGACACACGTCCTCTGGGCAGATTTGTAACATGAGCTCCTTAAATGCCCTGATCTTTAATGAGGAGTTGCTCAACTCGTCTCTACAGAATCCCCCACAGGCGCTCAAGAGTGTTAAGATTTAGTGCAATACATGTCCACAGAAGGTTTTTCACCTTGGGAGAATGCATATCCTCATTGTCATGTTGAAAAAATTCCTAACAATGCAGGGAATGAGGAAAGGGTTACATCTTCTGTTTCAAGTTTGTCTATTAAATTACACAGTGGTGTGGGAATTCATGACAGCATTGATAAAGCACAACTTCCTCACACCTTCAGAACTCATACATCTACAGTATATATAAGAGCTTTACTACCACTTTACTGTGGGGACACTTCTCACTGTACTCCTCCTCTAGCAACACCATAACATTTTGGATGTTGTTAGATCCAAAATGATTAATTTGGTCTCATGAGACCAGAGTATTGATTCCCAGAATCTATAGTTTGTAAATATGGGCTTTGGAAATGGCTAACTGACTTTGTGCTTTGGCAACAGTAGGTAGTTCCAGTGAGAACAACAACCATGCATGTCATTTCTGCAGGCTGCATTTTACTCTGTGAGATCAACAGTCACTCTTTTCATAGCTTTTGCTGGCTCTGAGGCACTCGCTTGGTATTTCTCCTGCTCTTTGTCTAGCAAAAAAAATCCCTCATCACTAAATGAAAGCTTAAAAGGAAGGCTTGATTATTTCAGGGGCCTTGTCACAAGTCCATTGTTTTTGAATTTCTGTGTTACTTTTGCTATATTTTCATACTTAAAACAATGATTTGGTAATCCTCTTGCACCAATGTCCTCTTTAGTACTAAGAAATAAGTCTCCTGACAGTTCTCTCCCATGTGCTTCCATTGTTGTCAGCATTAAGTCTGAGAATGATTCAGTGGGCTATATAACACTTTTAATTGTCAACAAATTACTTCTCTTTAAAAGTTTTGGTTCATCATACTTACCTGTTGATCAAACATTGCCTTAAACTTACACAAGAAAATTTTTATTTAGATTTAGTAACTTTTAGGAGGCTGTACTCATTTTTGCTACAAAACATTTAATCATCTTGATAAGAAAATCTTATTTTCTTAATTTTAAAATATAAAATTTTATATATATATATATATAATAGTTATTATATATCGCTAAATAAATGTATATTTGTAAATAATATAATTTATATTTAACATAATATATTAATATAAAGATATATAATTAGAATTAATTTTGATTTACCCTGTACTTCAGATGTGTAGCTGCTGATCTTTTTGATTTTCTAGAGAGGGCAAGTGGAAAGCTGTCGCAAAGTTTGATCAGGGAAAAGAGAACATTTTCAGCAGAGAGTTTGAAGTAAAGAAATATGGTAAGAAATTCATATTACCTTCAGATTCTTCTTTTTTTTCCCATCTGTTTATGGGTTAATGCCATTTATTCTTGCTCCCAAGTGCTCCCAGCGTTTAATGTCACTTTGACTCCAAAGACGTCTCACCTCGGCCTAGATGCAGATAAGCTGGAAGTAGAAATAACAGCCAGGTGTGTGAATCAAACTGAACGATCTGAATGCATTTGAACACTGAAGTAACACTTTTTAATTTTAAATTGTTATAATATTTCACAATATTTTACTGTATTTTTTATTGAGTAAATGCAGCCTTGGTGAGAATAAGCATTTCAAATCTTACCAACCCCCAATTATTTTGAGCAGTAGTGTACTGAATTCATTCATTGATATTCCTTAAGTTGCCAAAAACCTTGACCTCACTGTATATATTTCTTCCAGGTATCTTTATGGCGAACCAGTGCAAGGTGTTGCATACATTCTGTTTGGTATTGAAATAAACGGTGAGAAGAACAGACTCACATCTATGAAGCAAGTGAATGATGTAAGTGCTTAAAGAAGAAAAACTTCACTTTTGGTACATTAAACATAAAATCAGATTTGTAGAAAGGGATTATTGTTATCTCTGTCTTATAATTTATAATGCAGCTGAATGGAGGAATTGTTAGTTTGACTATGGAGGAGATAAAGAAGGTCTATCCTGACACAAACAGCCTGCTGGGGTCTTCTGTGTATGTCAAAGCGTCAGTACTGACCAGCTCAGGTGGGGAAATAAATATCTGTGTTTGCCTAGCATCATTATTTGGAGTATTTTTTTTCTGAAAGCACTCTTACGCATTAAGACTTTCTTCTTAGGTAGCGACCTTGTGGAAGCAGAGAAATCAGGCATTAAAATAGTAATATCTCCATACATGCTCTCCATCAGGGACACACCGAAGTATTTCAAACCTGGACTGCCATTAGGCATGACGGTAATTTAATTTCTGTTGCGATGTTTACTGCTTCAAGGGATAGTTCACCAATCATGTCATTTCATACCTGTTTGACTTCATTTTCTGAACTGAAATGGAGAAGAATGCCCAAGCTGCTCTTTTCTATACAGTGAGAGTGGATAATGACCACGACTGGCAGGCTCTAAAAAGAACTCAGAAGCAGAATAATTTTAGTATTATTTATAGTATTTATTAATATTTTGAGTTTTATTTTTATATTTTAATTTTAGTAATTTTGCCGTGTGTTGTCATTTTTATTAGATTTTTTAAAATATTTCTATTATGCTTTAATTTATTTTTTTAGTTGAAGTACTAAAATAAAACTGAAATAAAAATAAATTTCAGTTAGTTACCAAGGCATTTCCAAATTTAAGATTTGTCTATTTTATTCTGTTTTATTAATTTTTTTATTTTAGTTTAAGTCATTTTGTTATGCGCTTTTGTCATTTTTATTATATTTCTTTCTGAGTAAATGATGACAAAATTGTCATTTTTGGGTGAACTATCCCTTTAATCTAATTTTCTGAAAGGATTGTTGATTTTAGCTCATGACAGTAGCATTATTACAATTTAGTTTTTATTTTATTGTTTAGGTTACAGTGAGTAACCATGACGGCTCTCCAGCCCCTAATATTCCTGTTAAAATCAGCTTTCTTGAAAGTCCAATCAGTGTCCACAGCGGCACCATCAAAGTCTACATCAACATGCCTGAGTTGTCCAGTTCAGATGGTAATTCACAGATACTGAAAGTAAGTCACTCACAGAAAAAAAAACACGCATGTACAATAGAAACATTTCAAACATGTATTTAACTGTGAGCTGAATAAGCAATATCACACTCGTAGCCATGCAATATCGCTCTGCACAGATGCAAATCTCAAATTGACAATTTAACAGTAGAGCTCAAGCCTCCTGCATTACCTGCATCTAACTGATATTCTTCAGGTCAATCTTACATTCATAATGGCAAAATCAGTTTGAATGTCTGCTGAGGAAAGTGATATCTTTGTCTTTGTCCTTTTAGCATTTAAGGGTATTTCCCATGACAGTGCTTGTCAATGCATGTCAGCTACAAGTGGCATAGCGCAAATCCACAAGCCCCCCCGCAGGCCGAAAGTCTGAGGCCCCCTGAGTGCGGGGTTTGGTGGTGGGTTTGTTACATAGCAATATTGAAAATCTTTCCAATATTTATTGAGCCAATGGATATCGCTACGCCACGGTCAGTTGCATCTTGTAAGATGTTGCTTAAAGTAAAAACAACGTCCTTGTTTACAACCTTGCAACTGACTCACTCATAAAGTCTTTGCTGCCTTCTAATGGTGTAGTAATGTAACTTTCACTGAAGTTAAAATCAAAATCATTAACGGACCCCTTTCTTTATACCAAATACGGCAGGTTATTTATATAAATTATTATTTATTGAACAATTATATTTCAATGAACAATAGCCATTATAACAGTATAAGTTTGTAAAAAGGAAATAAACAAACATTTCAGTCAAACAAAAAAAAAGCAGTGCTTTAGTTAGTACAGAATTTAAGTTCAATGTAAATATAAAGTTATGAAACTTAATATAGCCCTTAAAGGAACACTCCACTTTTTTAAAAAATAGGCTCATTTTCCAACTCCCTTAGAGTTAAACATTTGAGTTTTACCGTTTTCAAATCCATTCAGCCGATCTCCGGGTCTGGCGGTACCACTTTTAGCATAGCTTAGCATAGTTCATTGAATCTGATTAGACCAAAGATTGCCTGTTTGATATACCCAAAACAAATGATATCTCATGTTTTACCATCACAAATATGGTGGGTTTTCTCGTCCGCCATGACACTCACTGTGAGAATGTTGAAAGTAGAGCGTTTCAAATGGTAGCATTTGAAAAAAGCAGTTACATCAAGCTGTTACAAGCAGTTACATAAAGCAGTTACATCATTACCGCATGACACAAGCTGGTTGGTCTCTGCTGATCCTGCAGCCAGTGAGATTGCTTCCTCAACATTTAAAGAGTCTAATCCAGTGTTTGCTGTGAGCTAGTCCTGCAGCGTGCTATCAGAGTTCCTCTGTAACCCTCCACCTCCCCAGCTCCACCTGCCTAGATCTGCTACAGGATTTATGTATGTCTATTTATGCAGCAACAGCCATAGCAGATCTAGTTGGCCAAGACCAAATACATTAACTATTCTGAGAGTTGTCTTGATTGACGTATTCATGTGTAGGTGGAGACAGCAAATCCTTTACTGAAACCAGAACAGCAGGCAGTTGAAGAGGTGCGTGTGGAGCCGTATGCCTCTTTTATGGGCTTCAGGAACTACCTGCATATCTCAGTGCGTTCCAGTCGAGTGGTGGTGGGCGACAGGCTCAACATCCAAGCGCACATCAGATCCTCAGCAAAATCAAAAAAGTTTGTGGAGCAGCTGACATATGCTGTAAGTGTGACACTTGGGCCATTTTGGGATGAAAATGATGTAATCTCATAATTGATTACATTTACAATTGTTTCTGTAGGTCTTGAATAAGGGAAACATAATCCAAGCTGGTAGAGTGAATGTCAAAGACCTGGATGTCATAAACATTCCTCTGCTGGTTACCACAGAAATGCTACCCGCGTTTCGGATTGTGGCGTACTACATTTTGCCATGGAAATTTAGGGCGGATGTGGTGGCAGACTCTGTGTTTGTTGATGTGGAGGACCGGTGTGTAGGTTCGGTGAGTTCATAAGAAATTATTAACATTGCATGATTCTAGCGCATTTTGCCTATTGATCAATAGTGTAAGTAATTCTGCTTCTGGCTTTTGGGTTACTTTGTCCAAAAAACAGTCCATATAAGTGCCATAATTGTTGCTTGCATTTGATTATTTGTATTTTCATATGAATGCAGCATTTCATTTGAGTGTTTTTGTGGTTGTTTTAGCTCAGTGTAGGACCAATGGAGGGTGAAAAAGTCAATTCCTACTCACCAGGCAACAGCTTTAAATTTCAAGTCAAAGGTGACCCGGGAGCAAAGGTCAGCCTGGTTGCTGTGGATAATGCCATCTTTCTGTTGGGTAAAAACCGCCTGACGCAGAAGAAGGTGAGTGTTGACGTCATTTTCACTGTACTCTCCAGAACCTTCTCCAGGGTCTCACTGATACTCATGACTCTTTCATTCAGGTGTGGGAGGTGGTGGGACAGGGTGATATGGGCTGCACCTCAGGAGGAGGCAAGAATAATATGGGTGTTTTCAGTGATGCAGGACTGATGTTTTATTCCAGCACAGGAGGTTCCACTGACTACAAAAAAGGTCCTTCACACACACAGCATTAACATCTCATTAATTCTTCTAGAACCCTCTTATGCTTCTTTCAGAATTAGTAACAGGATATATATATATATTTTTTTAAAGATTATTTGATGAATAGAAATTTGAAAAGACAACAGCATTCATTTGAAATAATCTCTTGTAACATTTTCAATGTTTTTACTGTCACTTTTGATAAATGTAATGCTTCCTTGATGAATTAAAGTATTAATTTCTTTCAAATATTACTGACCCCAAACTTTTGAACGGTTCTATTTATAAAACAAGTTCAAAGCTTCAGAATTAGGTAAAGATAATGAGGATAGCCACAACACAAAATTGCACAAAAATGGCACACTTATAATTTCTATATGAAATGTGTATTTAAAAATTGCAGGACAAATAATCTTGCCAATAGTTAACACAGTAATGTATTGCCGGTTAACATTAAAATAACATTAGGTTATGTAAAGATGCTCTATAGGGTGAACTTGACCTTCCACATCCACATCCCATTTACCATCTTGGTTTCACAGTGATGCCATAGAAGAACCATTTAAAATAAATAGTTCTTAAAACCTTTGTTTACTTAGTGTGAAGAACATTTTACAAATCTAAAGAACCTTTTTTCCACTATAAAGAACCTTTTGTGGAATGGAAAGGTTCTATGGATGCTAAAGGTTCTTAATGGAACCATAGATGCCAATAAAGAACCTTTAATTTTAAGAGTGTATTTTCTTTGGTTTGTTTGGAATAGATTGCTCCAGTAGATCTAGAAGAAGACGTTCTGCTGCCAAACTGCAGCTCAGAGAGCAGCTGGGTGAGTCTGTCATCAAAGCATCAGAAATCTTTAAAAAGTTTGGTATGTTACAGTTTGTTAGAGAAGCTGAGATTTGCAAGTGTTAGCTAAAGTTAACGAGTCATGCTAATTGCTAAGTCATCCTAAATGTGTTCTTTTCTCTCAGATAAGGTATATTCTGACCAGTTCCTGAAGAGATGTTGTGTGGACGGCATGAAGGAGATTCCCATGCCCTATTCGTGCTACCGTCGCTCCCTCTACATCACAGAGGACTGGAGCTGTGTGTTAGCTTTCCTCCGCTGTTGTGCAGAGTACAGAGGGGAGGAGCTCGGTGTCATTACCAGGCCTCCGACGACCACCCTTCCACCCACAACCCTTCCACCCACCACCACCCACCTTATTTTACCTATGCTTCATTTTGGACTTGAAAGGGATTATTTTACTTTTGTCAGCCATTCAGAACGTATAGAGGCTTGCGTATTCGCATCTGCCCCTGTCCAATCCCTTTTGCCAGTACGCGAAGAGGGTCTTGATGCAAAGATGGAAGAGGAGGAGGAAGAGGAGCAAGAGTTTGATGAAGATGATTTAGCTGATATAGAAGACATTTATGTGCGCTCCAAGTTCTTCGAGTCGTGGCTGTGGACTGACATCAGACTGCCCAGCGTACCCAAGTCTGATGGGTAAGAGTTTGACTCAGTGAAGAAGTCCCACTTTTATCAGGTTCATTGATGAAAGCGTCTCTCCTGCTTTTATTCCAGGCTGGCTGTATTTCCAGTGGACACCGTTCTTCCTGACAGTATCACTCAGTGGGGGTTTCTAGCCATCAGTTCCTCACCTGAGAGAGGTAAACAGCTCTGTTCTTGTCTGAACCATCTGACCATCGGGGCAGAGCTTCTTTAAAGTGTTTAAAGCCACTGACAGCAGAATAAAAAGCTCTTGTAGTAGAAGGTTCTTCAGTTTTAGTGTAGCCACACAATACAGCACAATTCTATAAGCTAGAATAGAAATCAGCTGATCTTTGATTATTTGTTTTATGTTTAAATGTGTAAAATCTAACTAAATGATTACAATGAAAATATATAATTTATTCATTTTTTTAATCATAATTATTTAGCTTTTAATGCTACATGTCAAGTGTTTCTGCATATGAATGAGATATTTTAATAATAATAATAATTATTATTTAGCATTTAATGCTACATATCAAGTGTTGCATATGAATTAGATATTTTAATTATTGCTTAACTTTTAGTGATACATGCAAAGCATTTCTGCATATATATATATATATATATATATATATATATATATATATATATATATTTATTTATTAAAATGAATATTTAATTACGAACATTATTTAGCTTTTAATGCTACACGTCAAATGTATTATGACTATTTTATTAATAATTATTTAGTTTTTAATCCTACATGTCAAACATTTCTGCATTTGAACTATGAATATTTAAATAATTATTATTTAGCTTTTAATGCAACATGTCGATAATTTCTTAATATGGATTATGAATATTTAATAATTATTTAGCTTTTAATGCTATGTCAAATTAATTATGAATATTTTATTAATTATTATTTGGGCTTTATGTAAATCATTTCTGCATATGATTTATGAATATTTTAATACTCATTTAACTTTTAAACCTACATGTAAACATTTGTGCATATAAATTATGAATATTTAATAATTATTATTTAGCTTTTAGTGCAACATGCCAAACATTTCTGCACATGAATTATGACTATTTTATTTTATATTATAATAAGTATTATTTAGCTTTTAATCCTGTATGTCAGACATGTCTCACACGTAATATTGAAAATATTTTATATTAGTTATGTTACATGTTGGTACGTTATGTGTTTTTTGTAACGTTAGAGCAATAAATATATATATGATATATAATGTTATACCTTGTGTCAGACATTTCTGAGAATGAATATGGAAAAAGTCCCTGAGAATGAGTTTATTCCTGGTTTGTGAACCTCTCGCAGGTTTCTGTGTAGCTGAACCTTATAACGTGCGGGCGTGGAAGCCGTTCTTCATAGACCTGCGGCTGCCTCACTCAGTGTCCAGAAATGAACATGTGGAAATCAAAGCTGTGGTCCACAACTACAGGAACTCAAAACTGGAGGTTAGATTCACACAGTCACCAAACAATAAACAAACTCCGACACTAACGTCTTTGTGACCTGACCCGAACAACTGTGTGTTTGCAGGTAATGGTGATCCTGGGTAAGACAGAGGACATGTGTAGTGTGGCATTTAGTGGACCTCACAGACAGCAGGTTTCAGTACAGGCCAGCTCCTCCAAGCTCATTACATACACCATCATCCCCCTTAAAACCGGAGAGCTCCCCCTACAGGTCACAGCCTTTGAAACCTCCTTCATGATGCAAGATGCAGTGAGGAAGAATCTACGTGTGGTAGTAAGTGGGCTACTAAAACCTTCTCTGTCTTGGGTATAATATTGAAAATATTTTATATTAGATAAGTTACATGTTGGTACATGTTGTTATGTGTTTTTTGAAACATTAAAGCAATAACTGTATATATGATATATAATGCTATATCTTGTGTTTTAGGTAGAAGGCATCCAGACAATTAAAGTGAGGAGCTTTGTGCTGAACCCCAATGAGAAAGGAGACATGAAAAGTGAAAAGTGTATGTTAAATTATTAAAATATATATAAAATCTTATGCTTTCATTTATATATTTTTGTTATAATAAATGATTAAATATTTTCTTCATCTCAGCTGCGAGACAGATGATAAAAGTGGAGAAGATGCAGTTGGACGCCGTTGTACCAAAATCTCTGCCGGAGACATTTGTCAATGTCAGAGGTTTGACATTTGATTAATACTAATACATACTAAAATGTACAGTATTAAAGGGGTGGTTGATTATGATTTCACTTTTTTAACTTTAGTTAGTGTGTAATGTTGCTGTTAGAGCACAAACAACATCTGCAAAGTTACGACGCTCAAAGTTCAAAGCAAAGGGAGATATTTTCTTTTAAAGAATTCTCTGTTTAAGGACTACAACAAGCTTCTTCCCGGGTTGGTGATATCACTAACCCTAAAATTTACATAAACCCTGTCCCCAAAAAATGGGGTGAGGCCATGATATTGTAATGCAGTACATAACACAAATGCAATAGCATGTCATAAAAGCAAGATGACAATATAAGTTATAAACGTAATTAAACTAAATACCTGTTCTATCTTCGTGCAGCATATATTCTCTGGCTCTGTAGGATCTTACAACAGTTCCCACATGAGTGATTTATAGATTATCATGACAGAATATGCTAATCAATGACTTTAAGATATCCCACATCAGCTACATAAGTTAAGCAACTAACCATTCAGAAACGTCCTGTTGCATTCTACATGTTGTAAATTCTTCTTGAGTCTCTCCATCATTGTCCGACTCCGGTTTGAACATAAAAGACTGAACAGTTTCTGACATTTTCAGTGAGTCTGCGTGAGGTAATCAGAGCTACTAACACTATGTGCTAACAGGAGCTCTTGAAACCCCGCCCTCTGCTTAGGAGCAGCAGCTCATTTGCATTTAAAGGGAAACACACAAAAACATAGTGCTCACCCTCAAAAAGTGACAAATTTAACATGCTATAAAAAAATATCTGTGGGGTATTTTGAGCTAAAACTTCACATACACACTCTGGGGACATCAGAGACTTATTTTGCATCTTGTAAAAATGGCATTGTGCCACCCCTTATGACCCCATACTCATAATATTATAAAATAGTATATTACTATTTTAATTACATTATTGACTTTTAATTCTTGACATCAACTGTCAAGAATTTCCCACTTTTGTTCATTCACATCACATACTGATCTGTATGGGGTTTTTTTTAATCCGTTCTTCAGGTGATTTGCTGGCAGACAGCATTGATAACTCCATTAAGGAGGACTCATTGGCGTCATTGATCCGCATGCCCGGCGGGTGTGTGGAGCAGAACCTGGCTAGGATCACACTGCCACTAATTGCAGCTCATTACTTGGACCGCAGTGCAAACTGGGACGTCGTGGGAATAGATCGCAGAGAAGAGGCCATCAAATACATACAAAAAGGTGCGGTGAAACACAAGCAGGGATGAACTGCATTTTTTCAGATATGATTAAGATAAATTATATATCTATATTATTTTTTGTTTTTATAGGTTATGAAAATCAACTTAATTATCGGAAAACCGATGACTCGTACCCTCCCTACGCCAAAGAAGGCACCAGCACATGGTATTCATGCCAGCACCTAAACTGCAGCACTGTATTGAACATTTCCCAGCAGAGTTCATGTGTCTTGATGTTCTGTCTGTCTCAGGATCACTGCGTATGTGGTGAAGGTGTTCTCCATGGCACACTCGTTCATCAGTGTCAGTGAGAAGCGTCTGTGTGGCCCTCTGCTGTACCTACTCAAGAATAAACAGCGTCCAGATGGATCCTTTCAGGAGAACAATCCTGTCTACGACACTAGTATGACGGTGAGAATTAATACCTGTGATTGCACTAGTTTCATAATAATCTATAAAAGGTTATCTGAATGCTTTCTCACAGTACTAACACATGTTCTGTGATGCAGGGAGGCCTGCAAGGCTCTGAATCCAGAGTGTCTCTGACCGCATTCGTGCTCATTGCTTTGGCAGAGGCACAAAATGCTGTTACCTGCCAAGAGCCAGACCTCGACATACAGGTAACTTCGCTCTGTAAAACGGCCATAAACATCTGAATTAAACAGTAGTTAAATTAAATAATTAAACAATAGCTAAGTTACATATTTAGGACAATAACTACATTCAATAATTAGGACAAAAGCTAAATTAAATGATTAGGATGGTAGCTGAATTAAATTGTATTTTGTTGTATGACTAGAAAATTATGTTAAAAAAATTGCGATATTCCTGATGTATATTTCTTAGACCCACACACACACACCACCTGTTTTTTAACAAATATAAGTAAATAGACAAAGGTACAACACTGATTCATGTTGTACTTCTAGGCAAACCAGAAAACTGTCATTTAATAACATACGTTTTTACATGTTCAATGGTGCTAATTGTATTTTCTACATTCGATCATTGCAGGACAAGACCAGAAAAGCAGCGATGTATCTGAGAGAGCATTTCTCCCGGCTGACGAGGCCGTACACAGCAGCTATAGCATGCTACGCCTTAGCAGTTTCCAACCACGGCTGCATGAAGAGCATGTTGTTAAATTTAGCCTCACCTGGTACTTATCTTTTGAAAACAAAAATATGAAATCTGTTGCTTTGTGTTGTCCTGTCTTTCTCATCTTTATTTTCTGTCTACAGACCGTACCCACTGGCCTGACTCTTCGAATCATTTCTTCACACTGGAAGCTACAGGCTACGCATTGTTAGCGCTTGTCAAAAGTGGCCACATGGAAGAAGCGGTCGCCCCCTTTCGATGGCTGAGCGAGAAGCGTGGCATTGGGGGAGGGTACGGCTCTACTCAGGTAAAAACCACAAGTAAACCTTCACTAATTGTCTTCTATTTGTATTTAAGGTACATGGTTATTCATATAATGACTGTTTTTCTCCCATCAGTCTACTATGGTCGTGCTACAGGCCCTGTCTGAGTACCTAGTGAAGAGCCCTCCTCCTTCTGACCTCAATTTGTTGGTGCAGCTCAGTGTTCCTGGTCGCAGTGACGTACGCTGGACCTTCAATCCCAAAGTTGCTTATGTGGCCCGATCTTCACGGGTGCGATCTTCTATCTTTCAAACTTCTCTTTATGTTTTTATAGAAATTTATGGTGTTATTATACTGCCAAATGTTGAACGCACATTATTGTAGTGTAAAAATACAATCATGTACTGTGCAAGGAAAAATCTCCCTTCGTTCTTGGACAAAATTCTCAAATATACAGTGCTCTCCCTGTCCCAGTCACCCTGGTTCCCTTTATAAAAACCCAAGAGGATTTTTCCATTTGCTTTTGGATTACTGGAGAAAATAAGCTCTGTGACAAACAAAAGTTTATGATTCATGTTTTGTTCATCAAGATAATATTCATTAATGAACATAACTTCTATAAATTCTATAAAATAATATTCATAAATTCATAAATGCTTCCCATTATGTTTATGCATTAGGTCAGTAGGCGGAGAGTAGATGGTCTTTTGTGGCTGTTTGAACACATTCGACCACATGAGCTTCTACACCTCGAAAGCAATCTGGTCGAATGCGTTTTCGACTACCTCTGGAAGTGGTTGAAAGTGGACAAGCTCAAAACGTTTCAGGCCTTTTTTACACCTGTATTTAGCGTCGTCCATTTGTGATTCAATCAACCAAAACTCATCTAAATACCAGGTGGAGACAGTGCTTTAATTTGGAGAGATTTGCACTTGTGTTTTACATGATTGTATTCTCGCGTTACAGAAATGCTCTTTTTCGACGTTTGGCAGTATAATAACTCCACGGATAAAGGAAAAGTATGTTGGGATGAAATACAATAACTCTGTTACTCACCTTCATTATCTCTTCCAGGTACCGCTTGACCAGGAATTCACAGTAGTGGCTTCTGGGAAGGGCAAGGGAATTTTGGAGGTGCTAAATGCCCACATCTACACCAAACTATTGAATTATTAAAATATAAAACCAAGACGTAATTAAGTTACAATCTTTTCTCTGTTGTGTTTTATGTGTCCCAGGTAGTGACTGTGTACCACCAGCTTCCTGCTGTGTATGAGAACAGCACGTGTAACGGCTTTCAGCTGGACGTCTCCATCGCTGAGACCAATGGTGCGTTCTCTACTCAGTTTTATATCAAAGCTTGTTTCCACCAAATAATAAAAAAGGTAATTGCAAAACTTTATCTCAAAATTCTGACTATTTTTCTTGCAAATGCAAGTTTATATCATGCAGTTCTGACTTTTATTTCCTCAGAAGTGTGAGCAATTATGAGTTATAAAGTCAGAATTGTGGGACGTAAACGCTTGAAGTTGCAAGAAAAAAAGTCACAATTGAGCTGACTTTTTTTTCCTCAGAATTGAGAATTTATATCTCTGAGGAAATTTATTCCCTGGTGGAAACAACCTTCCATAGTCCTTGGCTTGCTGTGTGTAAAAAAAATATTGCAAACTTAATGGTCAAAGTCTGTAAAACTGCTATAGTTAATTAATAGTTAACGGTAAGTTCCCTAACTCCATACATGGTGGTAAAAAAAAATAATAAAATAAAACTGTAATAGGTCTACTGGAACATTTCATAATTTTACAGTAAAATGTACAGTTTTGGAAGTAGAAAAGAATCCATCTTATTTACAATGAAAAACTGTAAATTCCCAGAATTCCATTGTGACTCTTTACATTTGATGTTTTTTCATTTAAATAATTGTTTCTTTTTAGTATTTTGTTATGTGTTATGTATATTAGGGTTTTGTTGCATCTTATGTTGTTAAATGAATGTTTATTGCTTTATTTTATTATCTTCTATATATTTAACTTAACTTCATAAACTACTAGTGATGAGCTTTGATTCATCGTGTGGCTTTCCTCATTACCACTTTTGATTTTTGGTTGTAAGTTATTATAAAGATACTAAACAGAGTTTAGTACTTGAATATTAATTAAAAACATGTATTTACTATACGGTTAGGGTTAGGATCTAATTTTGCATAATTTACTGCTATTACTGTAGTAAGTACATGTAATTTGTAATAAAAACACTAACAAAGTGTTACCTGACATTATATCAGCTAATGAAATATTTGTTTTATATTGAAATTAACATTCAATCTGTAACATTCATTCAATCTTATTGCTTCTGTTTTTTTAACCGCTCTGGTAACCATAGTTAACATTTTTTTATTTTTTTTATTTAGCGTATAAGTTAGCATACAAGTTTTCATTAAGATCACTCTTTGGTCCATTTTAGAAAAAACCCCACCGGATGTAGAAAAGTCCTACAGACTCAATATCCACGTGAGGTGAGCGCTTGTATATAGGTAGATATCTTATTTTTTTTGCCAGGATAGATTATTGTGGTACCCACAATTCTCTGCTTTGTACCCCCAAAGGGCTCTGGAGAGACGCCAAGTGAGGATGGTGATTCTGGACATCGGTCTGCCCACCGGCTTTGAGCCTGAAAACTCAGATTTAGAGTTGGTGAGACCAAACTTATGACATGATGTGGCATTACATTAGCGATAGCAGCTAATTCTATAGCTAGCTGTGTTGTTGCCTAGACAACATTTTAAGGCATCACATGTGTGCTCCAGACATGAATGGTCTAATTTTGGCTAAGATGCCTAATTTTGCAGCATTGTATACATCTATCCTGGAGAATGCATTCCCCTTAGAGATGCATCCAAGATGGATAAAGTTTGATTAAATTTTTTTTTTTCATTCAACACACCAGTGAACGTTTCTACACTACATCTTTGAGTTCTTTGTATTTTCATGCCAAGAGTATTGTGCTTTTAGCTTAGCAACATGCTAACACTGAACTCTATTGGAATCAATTGTGAGTTGAGTCTATTTGTGTGGCGCGCAACTGACTATAAAGAATATTTCAAATTTGTCACCTTGACAGTTAGGATGCTAACTATGTAGGCAGCTACCTATGTAGACAGTATAAAGCAAGGGAAATCGTTAGGTTATAGAAGTGATAATGTCTGGGCTGATTTTTCAGCTTAAAAATTCAGTGGACCGCTACATTAACAACTTCCAAGTGGTGGACAACCTGAGTGACAGAGGATCCCTGATAATTCACTTGTTTAAGGTAACCTAACAATCACCCTTAAAGTTCATACTTGTTTAACATGATGTAAATGAAGGCAACACTGAATATTTGTCTTTGTATGAATGACCCGGGCAGGTGTCCAGTACCGAGACAGACATGATCTCATTCAGACTGCATCAGAAATTTAAAGTGGGGCTCCTTCAGCCTTCCATTGTCACAGTTTACCAGTACTACAACAAAGGTTCGTACACACAAAGGTTTGCGAAGCAATGTTTGTGAAGTTATACTGCTAATTTACACTGTTATCTTCCTCACATTGTTTGTGCTACAAGCATGAATAACTCAAACTGTGCAGAGAGGCATGCTGTTTCTTCTCTGAGCAGCCGAATATGCTATCAGTTTCATAGCAATGTGCTAGCAAGCATTAGGAACACAATGTTTTTCCTATAAAGTTGGGCTTCTTTTAACTTGAGCGCCACATTTTTAGAACAAAATGATTAATGCTAACTAACGGTGTGATCACGATTGCGGTCTCTGTTCTGTCAGATAAGCGCTGTAGCAGATTCTACTCTCCTCCTGAAGACCAACAGCAGCTCGATCAGATCTGCAAAGACGACGTGTGCCGCTGCTCACAGGGTCAGTTCAGCAGGACTGTCTTTGTGTTTTCAATCAACTTCTTACCTTTAACCAGTTCAAACAAATTATACAACTTTCTTTCAAAGGTGACTGTTGTGTACTGAAGGAAGACTCCTCATCTTTTGGGAAAGAACAGAGGAAGGCTGCTGTGTGCAATGGATTACATCATGGTGAATGTTCTTCTGTCTATTTAACACATTGTGTCACCATCTTCTCAATAAATGTGTCTTTTCTTCAGCCTACAGGGTCAAGCTGATCAGCGCCAGCCAGAGTCACTATGATCAGTATGATATGGAGATTGTGCAGGTTATCAAAGAGGGTACGTCTACTACACTCTTAAAGGGGACCTATTATGCCCTTTTACAAAGTCTTGACTAGAACAGGTTTTCATGCTTGAATGTTTAAAAAACATTGTATCTCCATACATATCTGTTTGTGTAGGGACAGAAGAAGGTCTGAACGAGAAGGAAAGAAGAATGTTCCTCTCTCATGCAAGTTGTAGGACAGGGCTTGGTTTGAGAGAGGGTCAGGACTATCTGATCATTGGTCCGATCTCTGATGTTTGGCAAGCAGGGAGCACGTCCAACAGGTGAGCAGCATAATAGCACTGAAAATGTACATGTTAGGGTCTGTATTTCACTATTCACTCACGTTTTCCCTCTCAGGTATGTGTATACGCTGGGTAAAGACACGTGGGTCGAGCGCTGGCCGGATAAGTCTGAATGCGGCGCTGGATCTGCTCTGCAGATGAAATGTGACGAGCTGAAGAGCTTCGCAACGACACTGACAGAAAGCGGCTGTCAGTCTTGAGACGAATGCTATTCTTTGAATGGATGAATTTTGTCATGGTTATTGGTTTCAGTCGTCAGAAATAAATTTTGTGTAGAAACAGTTTTCACTCAGTTATTGCTTGTAAATTTCACAATCAATTAGAATGAAACTGCAAGTAGAAATAGAGAGACTGAAACAGTATTTTCTTGTAAAACATGTTTCAATAATCTTTGTTTTATTGACAACTTCAAAAATGCATGTGTGTGTAAGAAGAACAACTACCAAAAAAATCATTAAATCTAATTGACAGTCATTTATTGCTTAAAGGATTAGTTCACTTTCAAGTGAAAATTACCCCTCAAGCCATCCTAGGTGTATATGACTTTCTTAATAAATATCCTGACACATCCAAGCTTTATAATGGCAGTGAGCGATACCAACGAGTATGAGCTGAAGAAAGTGCTTCCATCCACATCCATCCATCATAAACATACTTCACAAAGGCCTTCTGAAGCAAAAAAAAAAAAATCCATATTTAACAAGTTATGAAGTAAAATTTCTAGCTTCCACCAGACCACCTTCCGTATTCAACTTATGAAGAATGTGTAAAACTCTCACAGTTCAAACAGCTTATGCTACATCCTTCGCTATTCAACTTACGAAAAAAGCTTAAAGGGTTAGTTCACCCAAAAATGAAAATAATGTCATTTATTTCTCACCCTCATGCCGTTCCACACCCGTAAGACCTTCATTAATCTTCGGAACGCAAATTAAGATATTTTTGTTGAAATCCGATGGCTCAGTGAGGCCTCCATAGCCAGCAATGACGTTTCCTCTCTCAAGATCCATAAAGGTACTAAAACATATTTAAATCAGTTCATGTGAGTACAGTGGTTCAATATTAATATTATAAAGCGACAAGAATATTTTTGGTGGGCCAAAAAAACAAAATAACGACTTCTATAGTGATTTCAAAACACTGCTTCATGAAGCTTCGGAGCGTTATGAATCAGTGTGTTGAATCAGTGGTTCGGAGCACCAAAGTCACATGATTTCAGCAGTTTGACGGTTTGACACGCGATCTGAATCATGATTCGACACACTGATTCATTTATGCTCCGAAGCTTCATGAAGCAATGTTTTGAAATCGGCCATCACTAAATAAGTCATTATTTTGTTTTGTATTTTGGCACACCAAAAATATTCTCGTCACTTTATAATATTAATATTGAACCACTGTACTCGCATGAACCGATTTAAATATGTTTTTAGTACATTTATTGATCTTGAGAGAGGAAATGTCATTGCTGGCTATGCAGGCCTCACTGAGCCATCGGATTTCAACAAAAATATCTTAATTTGCGCTCCGAAGATTAATGAAGGTCTTACGGGTGTGGAACGGCATGAGGGTGAGTAATAAATGACATTATTTTCATTTTTGGGTGAACTAACCCTTTAAATCATGCTGTCTAGTCCATCACCACCAGAGGGTGCAATTTACCAAGTAAGCTGATACATTCAAGCGAAATCCTTTCCAGTATACTATTATTATAAACATTATTAATATATTAATATAAACAATCTTAAATAGAGTTTTAGGTGTAATTAATTTTAAATCACATTTTCAAAGACAAGTTCCTTACATATTCACACACGCAGCCATAAGAGATTGTGTCTGCGTCAAATGTGTGTGAAAGACCCTGAGAGCTTGATGTGTAGTCATAACATAGAGGAAGTAGGAAACAGTGCCCTCCCCACCAGCTCAGACTGAAGGGCACTGCGAGAGAGGCCTCCTGTTTAGATCGTCTGCTCTCTTTTATTATATTTACAGTAACAGTATGTCCTCATTCACCGGCTCAACCTGCTGCTGTGCCATTAAAATGCACCAGCCATTACAAACCAGGCACGAGGCCAAAGGGACAATTACTGCCAACATCACACACACATTCCCCTTCCTTGCCTGGCTTGTCTCATGCAGCCCTTCATCTCCACTCACCTGCCAGCTTTTTAAAGTACCAACAGGTGTGCAGTTCAAAGATAACCTGTGCGGTTAAGCCAAACCCGGTTTATCTAAGATAGACCATGACTGAGTTATGCATGATTGTACTGATAAAAAAAAACAAACAGATATATGCAAAAAATATTAGTGATTTCAGGGAGTGTGTTTCACATATAGGGCTGGTTCCTATCTGGTATTAAAAACCAAACCTGATTTACTGTCTGTCACCCACACGTGTACCTAAAATGCTCAACATTTACCATTAGAATACCTCCCTTTTTCTTCAGAGTGATGGAGAAAGACTTAATAGTATTTTTTATACTATTGTAACAGGCTGTTACTGTAAGTCATTCCATCTGACACTCACAAGCACAGGCATGCACTGTCAGCGCTCACACTCCACATAAACACTCATACCATCATTACTTCACTTAAGCTGTTGTGGATTCTCTGATCTTGGAGATCTGAGAGGAACATACATGCTTTTGGTCCACAGCTTCTCATACACCAAAATCTCACCATATATATAAAAATTCATATATGCTTCCTTTCTTGTAATGTAAAAGCGTATCTGGTGAGATTTTGGTGTATGATTTATTGATAAATAAATCCTCTGTAGCAATGCTGGCAGCACTCATATGTCTATTTCCCACACACAACCTCTGGATATGACGCTGAGCACGTGCACTCAACTTCTTTGGTCGACCATGGCGAGACCTGTTCTGAGTGGAACCTGTCCTGTTAAACCGCTGTATGGTCTTGGCCACCATGCTGCAGCTCAGTTTCAGGGTCTTGGCAATCTTCTTATAGCCTACGCCATCTTTATGTAGAGCAACAGTTCTTTTTTTCAGATCCTCAGAGGGTTCTTTGCCATGAGGTTCCATGTTGAACTTCCAGTGACCAATATGAGAGAGTGAGAGCGATAACACCAAATTTAACACACCTGCTCCCCATTCACACCTGAGACCTTGTAACACTAACGAGTCACATGACACCGGGGAGAGAAAATGGCTAATTGGGCCCAATTTGAACATTTTCACTTAGGGGTGTACTCACTTTTGTGGCCAGCGGCTTAGACATCAATGGCTGTGTGTTGAGTTATTTTGAGGGGACAGCAAATTTACACTGTTATACAAGCTGCACACTCACTACTTTACATTGTAGCAGTGTGTCATTTCTTCAGTGTTGTCACATGAAAAGATATAATAAAATATTTACAAAAATGTGAGGGGTGTACTCACTTCTGTGAGATACTGTATATATGAACGTCTATGCACATGATTCAATTATTCACCTGCATCAGTATTTTGAACAGATTTATTAAAATTGACATTTCAATCAGAGGTTTAAATCAGAGATTCTATGAAAAATATTTTTCTTAATGCCAAATATAGTCTAAACTCTCACTTACTGTTCTTACGAGTCATGGATAAAACTGTATAATGGAAAACATCATGTAAAAACGTGTATTAAGGTATCATCAACATAATAAAATAGAATATTCGGTTACTTATCAATAAATCAAATAAACCCCTACTGTGAGAAAGGTCATTTTCATGTATATGCTCATCAGTGCACCTGCCTTTAGAGTGCAATGTTTGCCCTGCCATCATAAAGACTTCTTTTTCACACGTACTATATTTTTAAAAGTATCATAAAAGCTTGGGATAGGCAGTGAGACCTTTTTGATCTATTATTGTGGTGAGAACGGGTAGATCTGGCCAGGCTTCAAATGAAGCAACTCAAAAAGCCCACCTGCACAGGTGTGTGTGGGCATGTGCGTGTGTTTGTCTGTATTCGAGTGCTGAAAAGCTCATCGTCATCATCTGACCGCGATTACCTTTTCCTTTGGGCTCCACGTGCTGCATTTTTGAAACGCTACTAATAAGATGAATCACTCCCTAATGAGGGGTTTTCTCTGCACTGATGATGTCACCTATAGCTGTAATTCTCTCTCTTTCTCTCCCACACACACACACACACACACACCGTTAACACTAAAGTGAGAACAATACTGTCGTTTCCCGCCAATTGAGCTGCATATTAAAGCTGAGGGAAGACTGCAAGCATTGTGTGTTCAGACAGAAATGACCTCATTATTCCAGCGAGTAACACTGCGCTTTCACGCCGTTCTCTTTCCTCTCTGCAAGACACTGCGGATAAGAGGTACAACTCAGACAATACTGTTCACAAAACCCCTGCGCACGTGACCGCTTTGCTAATTGCACTAATCTTGTGTGTAAAAAAGTACAATAACAACCCAGACAGATCATGAATATCGTCAATGCATTTCACTGGTGTGTACGGTATGGTTTATTCTTTCTTTGAATAATGTCATTCATTCTAATGAGAGCATTAAACAGGAGTGGCTTAAAAACAGATGTAAAAGATCAAACACGGTCTTGTCAGTTTTGTATGGAAGCTTGTTTCTGCCACGGGATAAACCATTAAAAATAAATGCAACCTTTTTATCTAACAATTCTGATTATCAGTATTGCAAGATATAAACTTGCAATTGCAAGTTATAAAGTCAGAATTGCAAATACAAACTCGCAATTCTGACTTTTTTCCTCACAATTGTGAGTTTATATCTCGCAATTCTGACTTTTTGATCGCAATTGTTTATATCTCGCAATTCTGACTCTTTTTTTCTCGCAATTGTGATTTTATATCTCGCAATTGTGAGTTTTTTCTCGCAATTGTGAGTTTATCTTGCAATTCTGACTTTTTTTCTCTCAATTGTTTATATATCTTGCAATTCTGACTTTTTTCTCGCAATTGCTAGTTCATATCTCATTTCTGACTTTGAAACTCTCAGTTCTAACCTTTTTTCTCACAATTGCGATTTTATATTTTGCAATTCTGACTTTTTTCTCAACAATTGTGAGTTTATTTCTCGCAATTCTGACTTTTATTCTCTCAATTGCGCGTTTATATCTCGGAATTATGACTTTTTTTCTCGCAATTGTGAGTTTATATCTCGCAATTGTGAGTTTATATCTTGCAATTCTGACTTTTTCCTCACAATTGCAAGTTTATATCTCGCAATTCTGACTTTTTTTCTCACAATTGTTTATATATCTCGCAATTCTGACTTTTTTCTCGCAATTGCTAGTTCATATCTCATTTCTGACTTTGAAACTCTCAGTTCTAACTTTTTTCTCACAATTGCGATTTTATATTTTGCAATTCTGACTTTTTTCTCATAATTGTGAGTTTATATCTTGCAATTCTGACTTTTATTCTCGCAATTGCGTGTTTATATCTCGCAATTCTGACTTTTATTCTCGCAATTGCAAGTTTGTGTCTCGCAATTCTGACTTTTTGATCGCAATTGTTTATATCTTGTAATTCTGACTTTTTCCTCACAATTGCGAGTTTATATCACAATTCTGACTTTTTTTCTCACAACTGTTTATATATCTCGCAATTCTGACTTTTTTCTCACAATTGTTTATATAACTCGCAATTCTGACTTTTTCCTCACAATTGCGAGTTTATATCACAATTCTGACTTTTTTTCTCACAATTGTTTATATATCTTGCAATTCTGACTTTTTTCTCACAATTGTTTATATATCTCGCAATTCTGACTTTTTCCTCACAATTGCGAGTTTATATCACAATTCTGACTTTTTCCTCACAATTGCGAGTTTATATCACAATTCTGACTTTTTCTCGCAATTGTGAGTTTATCTCACAATTCTGACTTTTTTTCTCACAATTGTTTATATATCTCGCAATTCTGACTTTTTTTCTCGCAATTGCTAGTTCATATCTCATTTCTGACTTTGAAACTCTCAGTTCTAACTTTTTCTCGCAATTGTGAGTTTATCTCGCAATTCTGACCTTTTTTCTCACAATTGTTTATATATCTTGCAATTCTGACTTTTTTCTCTCAATTGTTTATATATTTCGCAATTCTGACTTTTTTTCTCGCAATTGCTAGTTCATATCTCATTTCTGACTTTGAAACTCTCAGTTCTAACTTTTTTCTCACAATTGCGATTTTATATTTTGCAATTCTGACTTTCTGAATATCTATTACATTAGATATTCAGACTTTTATATGCTACAAAGCTTTTTTTTTATTTCAAATAAATTGTTCTTTTGAACTTTATATTCATCAAAGAATCCTGGAAAAAAAAGTATCACGGTTTCCAAAAAAATACTATGCAGCACAACTGTTTTCATTGATAATAAGTAATGTTTCTTGAGCAGCAAATCAGCATATTAGAATGATTTCTGAAGGGTCATGTGACACTGAAGACTGGAGTAATGGTGCTGAAAATTCAGCTTTACCATGACAGGAATAAATTACGTCTTAAAATATAATAAAAGAGAAAACAGTTCTTTGAAATTGTAAAATTATGTAACAATATTGGGATTTCTACTGTATTCAAATACAATGCAGATACAAATCAATGCCACCTTGGTGAACAAATTTTTTTTTAAAAATGTAACGACCCCAAACTTTTAAAATATAATAAATATAGTCCCTGGTGACTGTAAACTTTAATTATATGGAAAAGAGCAACATGAACATTCTTGAAAATATCTCTTTATGTGTTCCACAGAAGAAAGTAGGATTTGAAATCTGTAAATGATTACAGAATTTCTTGAACTGAACTCTTTAAACAAACCACTAAATATAGATTAGAAGAATGAACAAGTGTTTCCTCTGAGTCTTTTGCAGGTGTTTGTTATACTGCTGCCGCTGATCTCACCCACCAGATGCTTACTGACCCATCCATCAACACAGAGTCCTGTTTACCCAAATACCTTCATCACTGTCACTCAGAGGAAGAGAAAAGAGGAAGGAGAGAGGAAGATGTGGGCCACTCAGCAGTGCTCCGCACATCTGCTCAGTGATAAACACAACAATGCCACGGTGACCACTAATCTTACACACAAGATCAAGGACACGGGAAAAAAATTACAACAGCAGACAGAAAGCAGGGGGAAGCAATGAAAGAAAGAGCCTTTGTTTTAGTATATGAAGACGACGACGAGTGCAGGAGATAAGGAATCAAAATGGAAAACAGGAAAGCACTTATCTGTATTTCCATGCTTTGGCTTTATCTAAAACTCGAATATGAAAGATCATTCAGATCTGAGGTCTGATGTATAAAGTTGCATAAGCACAAACTGGGTGCTGAAATGTGCATATGAACGGCTAACATTAAACACGTTAATATCATATGGGTGGGAATATGCATATGGAAATGATACTCAGATAAGGATATGCATAGTAAACTAGGCATTGTAAGTACCATGGTTATTTTAGGGAGGAGACGGGGTGGGGATGCATTTGCGCACAATCTTCTGCTGATTAGGAATCAGGGTTTTTTGCTCAGGTTGTGGCGTATACATACGGTTTTCCAAATCTGAAAACACTTGTGTGTACATGCACTTTTAGGATGAAATCTTTAAAAAGACCTTCCTTCGCGGGGATAAAGGAAATTTTTTTTTTGTTTAAAACTACATTAAAGGGAATGTTTTTACATTTATCCAAACTAGCCATTAGTTAATGGGTGGTTGCCAGTTGTTTTTTTTAGAGTGTTCTAGATAGTTTCTAGAGGGTATCATTTATGGATTCAGAACAAATTATGGGAGATGAGATTTGCAGCAAATTCAAGCCCAAAGAATACTTTGTTTTTATGCATACTAGGCTAGGGCAGTGTTGCCAGGTTTTCACAACAAAACCTGCCCAATTGCTAAAAAAAAGTCACGTTCCAGGGGGTAAAATCCAAGTTTTTGGCAGGGTTCCCCTGGTGAAATTCGCATTCCACGGGCTAAATATCATGTTATTTGGAGTGGCTTCAACCCGCGGACATGAAAAACAACCCACGGCAACTGGACTTGGCAACACTGGGCTAGGGTATGTGTGTACAGAACATGTTATGTAATTAAATTTCGTCATTTTTTTTTATTATTATTATTTTTTTTTTTTTATAACCGCACATATTTTGGCTATGTTTCAGTTCACTTTTTATGCCCTATGGCTAGCAAACAAAAACAATCTAGCATTCATTTTGATTATGGCTTAACTTGAAAAAGAAAAATGAAGGCGATGTGGTTTTTGATTTAACGGTTGTCAAAAACAGTCAGCTTAAGGTAGTTACAAGTATTATGCAGTTAAATGTCAAAATAACTCCAATATCATACAATAGAGTTGTGTAGGGTGGGGGTATATTAAGCGCGATCTGCTGTGATGTCACAATCGTTTTGCATTGTGGTCTGTGAACCTGCCTAATGTGTACATAATAGGTGTGTTTGACTGCACAATATATAAATTTGTGAATTTCTGTCATGACCAAGCGGCAACCTGCCCCAGTTTCTCTCGAAGCCAATACAGAAGTGACTTAAACTGCACTTCATTGACTGGCCACTAGGGACAGGCTCCAAAAGAGAGCAGAATCTCATTGACCCCCATGTTAAAATGCCAAACTTTACAGCAGAAAAAAAGATGTTTACAGCCTGGTACAAATTGTGGTTTTGGTCTATACTGCTAATGTTGCCCTTCATGACAACTCTGAGGGGGGTGAAATTCTTTATAACTTATCCGTTTAAATTATATTAAGCCTTAAAGTTCTGCATAATTAAGGGCATTAATAAAATTAATTGAGTGACAGGTAGATTGCCGCTGCTGTCTGTGAGCCGTCATGTTACCTCAGCTAATTCCAGCCGCTGAATTTGGGGGGTTATTTTATACAATTATGAAATAATATGGCTTGCTGTGCGGTTATATGGTCGAGACAGATGTGCGTCTGTGTACATGTGCACACATGCGGAAGATAAACACAATACACGTTAGATTGTCTTGGCATTGGCTAAAAGTTTTGTTCGTGAGATTTACTATGACAATCGCTGGAGAATATGCCTCTCGAGACACCACAAACTCCCACTAAAACTAAAACTGCTGCACTATTTTGAAAAATTATACTTTGGACGTGGACTCATTCGTTTGTGAAAGTCTAATGTATACAATATACAGTTTTACAACATAAACGCTGCTCAGATTGCATAATTTCTTGAAGAATGATGATGGAGAGCAGATCATTCAGAAGAAATGTGATGCAAACAATGGATAATATATCAATATTTCATGGATTTAACGCTTTTGTGGACAAAAAGTGATGTTTGTTTTTCAGTGGACGCTCATGGACATTTTACCCAAGTGTGACAGATTGGATTCATCTCGCGATCGCTATTTCATTACAAAGGTTGTCATTTGCACACTCGACAGAAATTACAATTACTGTTGGTGGAGCATTTATATCGTAAAAAGACAATAAAATGATATAACTTATCTTTATTAATATTTTAGATAGTGTCTAAGATAGATAGCTTCTTTAGCCTGCTAACATGATCACGATGGTTTCAGCAACCAGGCACCTCAGTTCCAATCACATCCCACCCATTTTTTGCCCATTTTCTGGGAGTGACGCGCTGCCAAAATGGCAACGGCTGCTTCAAAAATGCTCTTCAGAAATCTAAGTTTTTGTTCATGAAAAAAACATTTGGATGTTTAACGACCGTTGAAAAGACATCTCTCCGACACATCCCGTCATGGCTGAAAAATACTTCCAAAATGAAATTTGAATGGACATCGTTGGCGTTATCTCATTAATTAATTAATTAATATAGATTGAACACATAGCTAAAAGTCAAAGTAACAATTCTACACGCAACCCCAGAGAATTGTAGACATGTACAAACGTATCTGAATGCATTTTTAGGAAATGTTCTGTGTTACATATTTTTACCGATTTATGCCGTCCTACCGCGGCTGTTTTTGGCCAGGGACACGACGTTGCTGTCGGACCAATGTTTGCTGGGGATGGTTCTTTACCATAACTCGTGATGAATGAACGAGGTGAACTAACAGCATAGCCTGTTTCTGTTTCTCATAATTTGGCCTTGGCTGCATAATAGATTTTCCTATTCTAAATGTGATCAATGTTTGCATAAGTTGATGAATTTGTTGGGGAATTTGGCTATTAACATGTAACATTTCAATTATATTCTGCTGAAATGAACACAATGACTTATCCATTCATTTTGCTGAACGAGATCTGAGCAGAAAATTTCATCCAGCTCCTTCTGATGGTGGGAGGAGGAGTTGAAACAAGGAGGTGTTGTTCAAATCACTAACCCTAAGTATGCACCCTTAGCAAGCACCACTAATGATTTAGCATACTTCAGTCAACAACCGTGCATGTGCAAACACTGTAAGATCAAGACTTGGCCTTGCACAATGCAGATAAGGTTGTACCACGCTGTTCCTAAGAGCATTCCAAACTGTGACACACATGTAAGCATGTTCCTGCATGAGTGTCAGATCGTAGATATCAAAACAAAGCTTTATTCTCATGCTGATTACGGCAGGTCTCGTACTCAAACATGATAGTTGTGCAACATCATTGGTCTTGACCTCTTCAACTGCGCTCACACGCAAGCTCCTGTCCTTCACCGTGCAGATGTTGTTTGACGTATGACAGTAGTGTCTATGAGTAAACGCTGGCATATTTAAGCATATTCGTGCATTATCTAGGATAAGCCACCACCCAAATGCTCCTGCAATGATGCACAATAGGTTTTGGTTAGCAGCCAAACAAGGCTTACCCTGAGTATAGGCTTTGATGTCCTCTCTGACCTACTGGTGCAGACCAGGGTTGAGGAAGCTCCTTTTGAATCGCGAGCTTGCCAAGCCACAAGACGGTTCAAGCTAGTTCAAGTAGTTTTTTTTCCTTACATTTTTAAAATTTCCTGGTTGTCCATGACTGTGAATCAGACTACTTGAGAGCAGTTATTTTAATATTATTAAACTTTTACAGTATTTATTAATATCATGAATTAGCTTTTATTTTTTTGTATTTTCAGATTTTATTTTATTTTGAGTGTACATTTTTACTAGTTTTAGTCTTTTAAATATTTCTTTATAGCTTTATTTTTATTTCAGTTTTAGTAATTTTAGTACTTTAAATTAAACTTATTTTATTTCAGTTAGTTTTTTTAAGTGAAAGTTTACCTATAATTTTTATATTTTATTATATTTCATCCTTATTTCAATGAATGCAAACTTTTTAAATAGTTTTATTTAACAATAACAATGTTGTTTGAGAGAAAGGACATTTAAAGTGATTTTTCTTTCAAGTCAGTGTGAAGTTTTTTTTATAAAATTTTAACCAATTTTACTTCTATAAGGTGATATGTTCTAATTAAAATATACAAGGAGGAAAAAAAAATGTTGGATGGGACTAAATTTGATCCATTGCGAACTTGTTAGATTATAAAAAGTAAGAGTTGCATACTTGAATAGAATATTTTGCTGTTTGTTAGCATTATAAGCAAGTTGCTATATTTTGCTGAAACATTGCAGATGCTTTGAAAACATGAGATCCCACGCTCCCTTCAGAGCGTCTCCAAAGCCACACCTCTTCCAAACATCATCATTACAATAATAATGACCGTTAACAAATTACAGAGCTCTTGCTTGTACCACCTGACTGCTGCAGATTCATTTCAGCGTTGATAGTGTTGACATAGAAATGCATGAATCTGAATCTGAGCACATGAACAATTCTGGGCAGAACGTCACGGGTTGCAATCTTGTAATTACAGTTACAACATGGCGTGAACGTGGCTTAAGCATGTTGTTTTGGTTTAGGAGGAACTGTAAAAGGCGGCTGCTGTTTGTTTGTGGATCTCGGTGACTGTCTGTCTACAACTCTTCATAGTTTGTAAATGCATATGTTGACAGGCAGGTAAGACATCGTATCGGACCGAATGCAATGATTAGATGAACATTTTTTGGAGACTTCCACAGAACATATATGTAATTTTTTTAATATTTAGACCACTTCTATTATTGATTGCTATCAGGATGTGAAGAAAGTTTCAACCAGTATAACACAAAGTGTTATATAAAAAAATTGTCTACCCTACCTTTAATATAATATGTCTTGCTTAGCTGCAAGGCTGTTAGCATAATACATTGTGACATAAAAAAAACACAGATGGAGAGTTTTCTCATGCTACACCACTACATGTTGGAAAAAATTAGCTTGTTACTGGAAAATCGGCACTATTTTAAGAATAGCTGAGCTAATGTCACGCTACAAAAAAGTAAAGTTAGCAGCATCGCTACATACAGCTAGTTACTCCCTGTCACTGAAGGAGAAACAAGAGACTCTAGTTAATATTTCATAAACACATTTTTGGTACAACTTACAAGTGCTGTATAAAAGCACTCCTTCCAGGTACAACAAACTCGCTCAACCACACCTTTCTTTCCTTCTTCCATCTTAGGGTCTCCTTATTAAATGGCTTACAGGGATGAGATGAGACATGCACAAACACAAACACACACGGTCTATGTATGATAAGAAAATACGCAAAGCCAGTAATTGGAGGATGGTGAGAGAAGTCTAGTCTGTCTCTTTGTGTAAACTGTCTGGACTGCTCCTGGGAATTTCCCTTAATTTTTTTATCCTCGCTCAAGCATTGCAACACACTGTTATTCTTGTGAGGGCTTGAGGGCTTGTCTCTGGTGGCAGAGGTCTTGATCTGTTAATTCCTCCGGACACACTGAAGCTCTGCAGGAGCCAGAGACATTGGGGATGATGAACAGTGCACGAAATGAGAGAGACGGAGGAGGAGGCACAGAGAAGAGGGTCTTTTTCCTCCCCCATCAATAATACTTTTGTATCTACATTTACATTTTTTTGTCCACTCATGAGTGCTTCAGAGCAAATCAAAATAACTGATGCCATCACTCCATTGCCAAGTTCCATTAATGAAGAACACATTTTGGTCCCACTGTTCTGGCACTGATGCTGCATGGCATTTCAAGACATGTTATTTCTCACTTGCTCAACTTTCACTTACTTTCAAAAGACCTAAAAGTTTGGTACTCTTTTTTTTTTTATGCCTCCACATTTTTTGAGGGGGAGGGGGAGGGGGAGGGGGAGTCAAGATAATGTGTCCACAAATTGTGTAATGTTCATCCCCATGATTATTCATTTTAGGGAACTAATTAATACAACGGGGTCACAATTTTCCTAGGGGTATGTTTACAAGTTTTCCCTTTGCGTTTTTCACGTACAGGCGACAACATTGTCAAAACAATCCCAGGTCACACGGATCTACGAAAATGGCTAAAATGTGCTGCATTATTCATGCCAGGCCAGTAGTTGGCAATGTCACTTTGTAAAGAAAAACTATACGCCTATAGACTTAACAAGTAATACACATGTGCACAACGTCACCATTTTCACAAATTTATTTTATTTATTTATTTTTTTTTTCATTTTCAAAAACGTGCATTTTGTAACCAATTTTCAAAAGTTTGTGTTTCAGGCCCCCAAAATGCCATTGTTATGTAAATTAATTGTCAAAATGCATAAAAGTTTTCTGTTTTTCGTTGTAAACAGTGTCGTGTAAATGGCCCCTGAAACAAGAGACGAATTAGTGAGTTGTGGAACGAATTCTTAATTAATGGCCACGATATCTTGCTTTCCCCCCCACGTCATTCGCAGGGCTACTTGGCAATTATTAAGCTAAAACGAGGGATTAATTAATAAAACGTGGCCGCAAATTAAGCCATGGCAGTGAATTGTTAATTAGAGGCCACAATTTCTTTTCCACAAGTCCTACCTACTAATTTTAATGGTCCATTTTTTTTTCTTCAAATTGGCATAAAATTGTCTACAAAATTTCGATTTAATGACTACAAAATATTTTGATTTTAAAATATCAAGTGGTGTAACCATGAAGTAGAAAATTAGGGCTGGGACAATACATCGATTCGCGATACAATGAATCTGGATCGATTCTGATATTTTCTCTCTCTAATTGATTCTGAGCTTAGTTTTAACAGCAGATGGCGCTCTAGGCTAGTTTTTAACTGCACACTCAAATCAGTGTTGCCAAGTCCGCAGTTTTCCCGTGGAATTGGAATACTTTTACACTGTTGCTGCGGGTTGTTTTTAATATCCATGGGTTGAAGCAACCCCAAATAACATGATATTTAGCCCCTGGGATGCAAATTTTACCAGGAAACCCGGATTTTACCCCCTGGAACGCGATTAGGCTAGATTTGAGAAGCAATTGGACGGGTTTTGTTGTGAAACCTGGCAACCCTGACTCAAATGCTCACAAAGAAGAGTCAATAATACCAACATTTTAATATCAACAATATCACACAATCAAGGGTCTAAAGTGTTTTTTTTTTTTTTTGGTCACATGATGACAAACTGGCCTCTGCATGTTGGTTACACCACATTGATTTTATTAAGTTTGTCAGATAATAATATTATCAAGTTACATAAAGTATAATGTTTTAAAACAAAATGGCTTTGATTTAATTCTCCTTTTGCATTCCACAGAAGAAATAAAGTCAGGCTTGGATTCGGAATGACATCAGGGTAAGTAAATGGTAACTGAGTTTTCATTTCCGAACCCTTCCTTAAAAGTCTCTTAAGTCAAGAGCTTGACCAGCTAGCAAGTGTGCAGTGTTTGTACACGATAGAAGTTCAACTTATTATTCTCATGCTTGGATGGATGGGAAGGAGAGCAAAGGTTTTTGGTTTTGGCAGGAATCCCAGCTTGGCATGGACCGCTGGTGCTCGAGGTATGTGTGGGTATCTGTGTGTCCAAGTGTGTCTGTCTTACAGAAAGGTACAAGTATGCATCTGCGTGCTCCGTAGAGGTTTCCCACACACATTACTGGTAGATGTGGTTGTGCCGTGACTCATTCTCTTTGGCAAGGCGGGATCTCAAGGGACTTCAACTCCCATAGTCCCTTTTTTTCTCCGCTTATTTTTACCACAACCATAACAAATGTCCCCTCATTTGCTTTTCCTTTTTCCTTCATATCAAACTGTCGCTAGATATCCATCCATATCAAAACGTCTTTCCGTATCAGCTCTTTCGGTTCAGCTCATCTGACCTCGTTCCCCTTCCCCCTCCATCTTCATTGAGATGTCAGTCATGAACTACATAGACGCTGGATTTCCAGATTCTTCACCTGCTGAAGCTTTAGTGTGTGTGCGTGGGTCCTCACACATTCCTCTCCATCTTACGGCTAAAGCCAGGGTCAGGAATGCAACTCATGCTTGTCACACACACACACACACACACACATACACACAAACCCTTGTATGTAATGAAATGGAAACATGCACAACCATAATGCATTTTGTTATATAAGAAAACGCCAAGTGTTTTATTCCGAGAACCAATCTGTGGTATGAGCGGAATGGATGGAAAGCTTCCAGAGAATTCCATTATTCACTTTTACCTCACCAAACTGCACCAAACCCAATTTGGAAGCTAGTGTGTGTGCCATGTCTATTTTATCTACTATTGTTTCAACTCTAGGACATGTGCTCTCCTCCTGTTGTCTGCTGTCTTCACCTTTTCCTTTTTCCTAAAGTCTATTCAATGTTGCCTTCTTTCTCAAAATTTCTTCTCAATAGTTGTCTGTCTGTGGTGCTTCCTGTCTCAGTGGGGCTAATTAAGGATTCACCCATCTAAAACTGAGGAGAACACTGGCTTCAGTAGACCCTGAAACTCGCTCACTCTATTTCTCCTGTTAGACATTATCTGACAGAACATAGCTAATGTAAACACTGTCTGAATCTGAACTAAATGTGTTAACTATTAACTTTCCAATAGCTCAGAGGAAATTACCTTGCTAACCAACTCCAGAGTCTAAATATAAAGGAAAATAAAGACATTTTTCAGTCTACTGAATCTGGTTTCTTTCAAATATAACACGCAACACTTAGTTCGGATATCACGTCCACACTTGTCAAATTGGAAATCTGGAGCGAAGTGGAAATCATTTCTGTCTTCATTAGCAAGGTGAAACATCCGATTTAAAGTGGTGTTTCATTTCTGAAAAAAAATTGTGAATCTTTTAAGTGAACGGTATTTTTTTAAGAATCGGTTAAGCGACTAAAGTCACTCGTCTTCACTTACTGACGTAACGATATAACCAAGGGTCACTTAATGAATCTTTTTTAAGTGGTTGAAAAGATTCGACTCACTGAAATGAATCAAAATCCCCACCGCTGCAGATTTTCACTGACGCGGTGACTTGAAAGGCTGGTTAGCAGAAATTACCTCGTCCTGAGGGGGCGCGCGGCTCGCTGAGTTTAAGTTGAGGAGATGAGAGAAGCGCCAGTTCATTCACTGTCAGATCCCCTCCACGCCGCGAGACCTGTTAAAGTTTGAACCAAATCAGTTTTATATGAGGACACAAAGTGTGGACGCGGTGCCTTAAATGGACTATTTTGGATAACTGTGGACTCTTTATTCCATGTTTTTGAGTCTAGGATTACCTTTGGATTTAGATTTTATGAATTTTAAAATAAAACTCAGAAGCGATGCGGTCAAGGATGAAGGATCGCTTCATTCATGTTTTCTTTTTTGCGAAATGATCTCGCGCACAGTTTTGTGGGTCTGACTTTTGTAATTTAATGGATTAAAAACGACAATAACTTATTAAAAGTGGTTCGTTTGATTTCAGAGTCATTTTTAGGGCTTTCTCAGACTCCTTAGAGAGATTTGTCTGTGGAAAGGCATGTTCCCTGGCTCCACGCCGGTTGGAGCATCTTTGCGGCTCCGGTCGGGAAGGTTTCGCCTGCGCTGGGACACATTTGGACCACAGGGGAGATGAGAACCGCGCTGATCCACTTTCTCTTCTGCTGCTTCTCTCTGCTTTCAGCAGCCGCTGAGGTAAGACCAACATCTGAACACATATTCATTTGGGATAGGGGAAGAGGAACTCTATGTTTCTCATTAGAGAGAGATTCCTTTATAAATGATGCATGATTGTAAATCCTGTCACTACGCGTTCTTCATTAGATCTTTAATGGTCATAAAAGTAACACATTCGTATTGCTCGTAAACTTTTTCTAAAATCTACTTTTTAAACACAAGTTATTCATGTTGGTTAGGCTACTTACAATTTTAAAAAATGACACTTTGTAGCAGTAAGGTCTCATTAGTTAATGCATTAACTCACATGAACTAACAATGAGCAATGCATTTTTACAGCATTAATTAATCTTTGTTAGTGTTAGTTGGTTCACTGTTTTAACTAATGTTAACAGATACACCTTTTGATCTTAAAAATGTATTGGTAAATGTATTAGTAAATGTTACATTACTCATGTTACAATTAACATGAACTAAGATTAATAAATGCTGTAGAAGTATTAAGTAGGTTAACAAATGACACCTTATTGTGAAGTGTTACCATGAAAATATACAATTTTATACAAATGTTTTGATATAATGACTTCAAACATTTAAAGTGGTGCAACCGTGAGATACAAAGTATTTAAATACTTTTTAATACATAATATACTAAAGAACTTAAGGGGTTTGGTCCACAACCGATGCATTTTTATTCATTTTAATTTTTGACAGGAAGCGCCAATTCCCCAAGAGCTGATCGAGAGACTCTCTAACAGCGAGATCCGCAGCATCAGCGACCTCCAGAGGATCCTGGAGATTGACTTCGTAGGTAAAGTCTTGCTGTTTTTTCTGATTATTTGACAAGAGGAGTGGGTAGGGTGAATACGTTCTAAATCCTAAACCTACTAGGCAATAGCAGTTAGCTGTGATTCATATCTGTGTCTTGTATCTATTCTAAAGGAAATAGATTTCTTCAGATTCATTCACTGTTTTGTTTAGTGGCCCTTTCTGCAGGTTACATCTTAATATAGTATAGGTTATGACAAGTTTATGAATGAGTCATTGAAACATTCACTCAACCTTCTTGCCAGCTGTTTGCTAAACAACTTGCTAAATAAGGACTACAATGTGGGTTGTGCTAAATCTGAGAATTGTTGTAGTCCCTGATCGGTCATTTGTTCACTTAAGATGATTTCAAAAGATGAGTGAAACCCAACTAATATCAGCACAATGTGTCACAAAGTGTTGAGGTGCAATGGTAGGAGAACAAGACTGTGGGAAATATCCATTCAGAGGAGACTCACTCAATCTTTTACTGCATTCAAAGTACATGGACCTCGGCATTTAATGGAGTTTAAACCAAACGCCTCAGCACCTGTTGCCTAGAGACCGCAGTCCCGCTCCAGCACTCGCGGCGCCGCATCAGCATTTGAACTTGGTAAATGATGTCATGTTTTGGCTGCGCCAACATTCTGAACTCAATACGCCCCTTGAAAAAGTGAAAAATTCTCTGACCGACAATGATAAAACGTTTGATATTCAAAATTACAACTGACAGTGATGACATCATTGCAGCATTTGCATACTACATTGCTATTGGTCTTATTTCTTGCATTTATTTGCATTCTCAATCGTCATTTGTCTTTTCTTGCGTCTTTTTAATGACCTTTTGCACTGTAAAGATGCTCTTTGACTAGTTATTCATACAATGATATCTATGAAAATATGGAGTTTTGCACATCCCACAAATCATTTTTAGGGAAGCCCAGTTTGATTTGCCTGGTTTTGGATCACCTGACCCTGAACGGGAGCTTTTTTTAAATGGCAAGATTTAATGGCGAAGACCGAACCTAAAGGGTTAAAATATCCTCAGTGCCTCAAATATAAACTTCCAATGCTGCAGCCGTAACGATACGAGTCTCAAATTTGATTTCGCCCATAAGCGCTGTAATTGAAATGCAAACAGCTGCGTCTGTGTGGCTGGTGCCTGAGGGAGGTCAAGAGACTCTCTCCATTATACTGTTGTCATGCTGCCTTTATGAGTTGAGTGCGGCTGAATGCCAGCACTGCTGTAATGTATTATTCATGTCGAATTCCTCAGTTTGTGTGGATCTCTGCGTGCGAGTGTGTGTCTGTGTGTTTGCGAAAGAAAAGAGGCTGAAGCTCAAGTAGTGTTTGCGTTTGTGAGGTCTGTTGCTCCGCTAACGACTGTGTGAAAAGGCGAGCGGGACGGTCGGCCACGGTGCTCAAGCCTGAATTAAAACCACCCTCCTCCTCCATTGGGCTGGTTTCCGGGGGCAACAACAGGGGCATCTGTGTCCCCCGTCGTCTCGCTGTATGGCTGAATGGCTCTGTGGATCCGAAGAACAGCATGATTAAATACTGCACACTTTGGTCAGACTAACTAACCAGACGTCCTTAAAGCATTTTAAATGACACAATCCTTTCCGAACATCTTATTGTTGAGTCTAGATTTCCTCCGTGTGTCCTCGGGCAGTGCATATATTTGCTTTGTGATCTGTGTATAAAGGAAGTTTTTCGAATGAAGTGTGCTGGCAGGTTGGCAGACACCTTTATTCTTTACTTGGTAATCAGACCGGGTTTTCTTCATTTCTTTCCATCAGGCTGGTGGAGGCGGGGGTTCACAAAGAGGTTCAAGGGCACTCTTTTTTTACAATAGCGAGGGAGGGATTGTGCATTGGATGGTAGCTTGTTCTACAAGCCAAAATATGTTGCTTAAACACTGTTGACTTTGTGCTTCGTTGACTTCTTTTGATGCAGAGAATGAGGTGCTGGAGGACTTTAAACAAGGCCACCATAAGGAGCATCTGTATGACAGCAGAAACCTCAAGAGCTCACACGCACACTCTAGACGCAAGAGAAGCATTGGTAAAAACACACACATTAACACACACACACTTTGCAAAGCTCCTGTTCTGTATGTTAATGGGCTACTGTGTGTTTAGAGGAGGCAGTGCCAGCTGTCTGTAAGACTCGTACAGTGATCTACGAGATCCCACGCAGTCAGGTAGATCCCACGGCTGCCAACTTCCTGATCTGGCCTCCGTGTGTCGAGGTGAGACGATGCTCAGGCTGCTGCAACACCAGCAACATGCGCTGCCACCCGTCCAAAAAACACCACAGGACTGTGAAGGTGAGAAAACACATCTTTCCCTATATATACACCTTGAACATTTCATTCATTAATACAGTTTATTCACTATAGTTTAAAAAAAAATGGTAATAAAATATGACAAGATCTCAGAGTAAACTGTGTTAGAAAAAATTAGATAACACTTAAGCAAAACATGGTCAGGTTAAAGTGTCTGAATAATTTTTGGTTTGACTGAAGTTTTATTTTTTATGTATACAAATATATATAATTTATATATTTAATTATTCAATAATTATTTTAAATTATTTAAATTTTTACTTATTTTTATAAATGATTTTCCCCTAGTTTCAAAGACCAGGTTTAAGCTAGTCCTAGACTAAAATGCATGTTTGTGTCGGTGGCGTAGTGGTTAGTGCGGCGACATATGGCTCAAGTGCGTTCATGGCGACCCGAGTTCAATTCCCATCTCGAGGTCCCTTGCCGATCCTGCCCCCCTCTCCCTGCCCAATGCTTTCCTGTCTGCTCTTTACTGTATTCTCCAAATAAAGTCACAAAAAGGCCTTTATGTTTTATATCATATCATGTTTTACATATCATTAATATAATATATTATTGTATAAAATGATTATTACAAAATAGAAATATATATATATTATTAATTTATAATTAAAATACTTTTTAAAACATAAATAATAATATATATATATATATATATATATATATATATATATATATGTATATATATATATATATATATATATATATATATATATATATATATATATATATATAATATTTATAATTTATATTTTAATATTTAAATTATTATTCAGTTATAATTTTAAATAATTTGGAAAATTTTAAATATTCAATGTTTTATAAATAATACATATAATTTTATATATTACATTTTATATATTCTTAATATAAGATATTATTTTATAGAATTAGTATTATAGTATTATTATTATAAAATAGAAATATTTATAATTTATATTTATATAAATATTTATCATTTATAAATATTAAAAATATTTTATTATTTTATAATAAATTTATATAAATATATATATATATATATATATATATATATATATAATATTTGTTATTTTAATGTATTATTTTATGTTCATAATTTATATTATAAATATTTAAATTCTTTTTCAATTATAATTATTTAATAATAATAATTTGACTATTTTAAATTTACATTTTTATAAATACGTATAGACCATTAATGTAAAATATTATATACAAATATTATTATTATTATTGTTATTAAAATAATATATTTCTAAAAATATTCAAGTTAATATTCAATTATAATTTATATATATATATATATATATATATATATATATATATATATATAGATAGATAGATAGATAGATAGATAGATAGACAGACACACACACACACACACACACACACACACACATATATAGATAAATAGATATGCCTAAAATGCTTTTGCTTAGTTCTCCTGAGGAACAGATCCTAGCCATGTGCCAGAATTTTAGAAGAGATCACAGTTTTCTGTGCTCAGTTTTCCAAGATACTAAAGTCTGCAGTCAAAAGTGAAAGATCTTAATATGAACTCAGGTGTTTTTCTTCCAAGACCAAATTATCTGACTTACGCCATCCACATTCATTTTAAAGCGCTACACTTTCTCTGCATGTGAAAAATTGTCTCATTTGTGCCTTTTTATAGGAAATATAGGTGAAAGTCTCCTGCGCACTAGGCTGTGACCGTGTTTGCCACTTGCCAGGCTCATTTTCACCATGTAAAGCTTTTCGCATTTCCCAGATTTAAATGTAACAAGAGTGAGGCGTAGGACGTGCCAAAGGGAGGACAATGTCAATGAGAATTTCAGGGCCGCTGAACACACTGAAAGAGTTTCAGGCCAAACTTCCGCGGCTAGTTAACGAATAGCCTTAACCTTGAGTTAACCGCTGCAAATATCTGTCTGTTCCGCCACGGCTGCGGGGTGTGTTCTATTCCGTTTATCTCGCCAGCAATGTGTGTGAGTGTTCAGACCTGAATAAAGTATTGTATAAATGGGCCTGCAGGGCAGCTGAGTTGGCAGGGAGGGAAGAAGTCTGTCAGTATGATATGAGGTGTGTGTGTGTGTTTAGAAAGAGAGGTTTGAGGCGGCTCATCTGCATTACAGGAAACCGACCGAGTCACATTTAGCTCTCGCCTTATCTCACCTCTGGAAAAGCAGAGGAAAAATACACTGTTGATAGGGTTATGAGTGTGTGCGTGCAACTCAGGATGTTCTCACACTCTCTCTCTCTCTCTCTCTCTCAGGTGGCCAAGGTGGAGTACGTACGCAGGAGGCCAAAGCTCCGGGAGGTGCAGGTGCAGCTGGAGGATCATCTCGAGTGTGTGTGCACTTCCAAACATCACTCAGAGTCTCGCATACACACAGGTACGTAAACACTGCCGCCCTTAAAGGTGCAGTAAGTGATTTCTTAGAAACACACCCCTCCCTTCATTGCTCCGCCCCCAAAAAACACAACCACGCAATGCAAGAGTGGATGTCTTTTTATCATAGCTGAAGCGTAGCAAATTAATACTTTTTGAAAAATAAAACGAAGATGACGAATAAACGACAAGGAAGAACAAAAAATTACATTCAGTACAAGAATATATGAAGAGTTTGGTTCCAAAACGCTATAAATCCATTTTGATTCATTTGAGTAAAAATGTGTTTTCTTTACCAAGAAAGCAGCAAGATGAAAAACACTATTTTCTGTTTCAAACTTTCACATAGCATCTTTTGGTTATAAAAACATTAAAAATTCAAATCTAGTTTTTGATTTTCAAAGGTTTATTATAAAAACTAATTTTTAAAAAATTATTTTTTCCCCAAAATGCAATAAATCTATGACATGTTTTTTTTTTCTAAATGCAATTAATCCATCAATATAAAAGTTATTTTTTATATTGAAAATACACAACAAAGTAAGATGATTCACATATATGACAGCGTCTGAACTTTGCCAATACTAATCTTATATACAAGCATTTGACTAAAAATACATTCAGTCGTCGCTCCCAAAATGAATTCAATGAAGTCATCTTGTTAAAGGTGCTAAAGAGGATCTCTTCGTCGACTGAGAAACCAAAGACTGTTAGTGAGTTTTTGAAATGAGCGCATGCGTAAGAACAACCCCCCTCCTTCACAGCTCATTTCGAGGGAACGCCTCCCAAAACTTGTGCACGAGTATTGGAACACGAGTGTTTACCACCGGCATTCGCTGTGTCGTGTTAGTGGATTCATTATGTCGGACTCACCGCAAGTAACTCATAATCTGCAGTTGTTACTCCTGTCTCCTGACAAAAACATTGCATGCGGCGCCTGTAGAGTGTGGAAAGTTACTGGAGCGCGCAGCCGCGCTCGTCTCTCACAAGGAACGTCATGGCAGTGATTGACAAGCCAGAGGGACAATCGTTTACGCGATGATCGCGTAAACGATTGGCTGATGTTTTTAAGGCCCTACCTCGTGCACAGATGATGTATATTAATATTATTCCTTTCAGTGCACCTAATAAATAGTCTTTTATCAGTTAGTAAAGACAGTTTCAAGTAATATTGCAAAAAATGTATAAAACAAAACATCCTCTTTAGCACCTTTAATGTTATAAATTAATTATGTCTCCGTTTGTCATTACCGATTAAAGAATATCTGGCGCCACCGCATGGTTAAAATAAACACATTTGCCGAGTACATTGCATAAAAATGGCTTTTAAAAACTGTTCATGATTCAGTTTTGGGTACCGTGACATAAGTTTGATGCTGTCGTGGAACAAGTCGGCATTATACCTCCTCCCGACTCGAGTGCCTCATATTCTTAATCTCCTCATGTAGCCTAAATGATTACATTTCGATGACTTGTGTTTCTTCCCCACTGCAGAACCCACCACAGGTTCATCAAAATGATTGTCAAAATGATTAATTTTTCTGTTTTTGTTGATCACAAAGTACAAAGCAGATAAGGAAAACTAGGATGCCGGGTTTATTCAGAGCGCCGCCATTACTGTTTACAGTGCGTGCAATGGTGCGCTGTGATTGAGCGGATATATCGTTTGTTGCGTTTTGGAAAGAGAGGGAGAAAACATGACAGAATAACATGACGGATATCGCATTTCACGCAAAATTAATGAATGACTTTTTAATACCGACCAGATACAATACTGATTTAGGCAGAAACTCAATTTTTTTTTTAAAAATGGCGTTTATCGCGTTTTGGAACCAAACTCTTCATATACAAGCAAGACTTTGTTGTTAGTCGCCAGCAGCACACAAGCTCCAGACAAACAATGACACTCAAAACTGTCCTGTAACTATAGCTAACATTAAAACAACAGCACATTTTGATCTGTGAAACAGCAAAACCAATGTTACTCACGTATGGAGCAGAAACAACGCAACCGTTTTCAGCCCTTTGCGCTTCGCCCTCTCCAGCGCTGGAAAGCTTTTCTAATATTAATGTGGGTCTTAAAGCTTTTGCCTGATCATAACCCTTCTTTTTCCAGTGATATTCCTCCTCTTTTGTAATGTCTCTCAGCCATCTCTCTTTCTACAGTTTTTCTTCAAATCTCCCTCTTGCTCACTCTCTCTCCTCCCCCATCATGAGTGGACACGCACCTTTAAACACACTCTGGGTCTTTTTAATCATTTGCTTTCCCACACCTTTACTTGTTTTATTTTTTCCTCTCCACCCTTTTTTCCGGCCTCGTCATTTCCCTTCATTCCTCCGCTCAAAGGCCAGCCCAGAGATCTAAAAAAAGAACAGGAAATGGAAAATAAGATAAACTGTCTGAAAGCGGCAGTAAAGATTTACCGACTCTATATTTAGACTAATGGTCAGTAAGATAAAGCCAAGTGGACTTATGGGTCATGTTCAGGAGTAGGAGCAGTCTGAGTCTATTTTTGATTTTATATGTATATATATATATATATATATATATATATATATATATACACATTTTGAATTAAGTATTTTATATGACATTTAATATTACTTATAAATATTTTATAATAAAATTTTATCATTTTAATTTCATTTTTAGAATTTTTTAAAAATATTTTATATAATATTTAATATTATTTATAAAGTATAATAATTTAAATTAAATTTTAACAATATTTAGTACAAATAAACAGTCATTAGTAAGAAAAATTAGGAATAAACAAACAATTCAACAGGTGTGCTGTTGTCATATGCTTTAATTTTTTTTAAATCTATTATTTTTATTATATTATTAAATAGTATATTATATTATACTATTATTATATTATTAAATACTATTTTAATAATATTTAATAATAATATTATTAAAGTTTTATATTAAAATGCAATTCAATTAAATTTTAATATTAAGACAAATAGTAAGAAAAATTAAGAACCATTGCACACTTCACCCATAGACTTCCATTGTAAGCAGCTTTTTTGTTAGTTCAACAGGTGCGCTGTCAAAGGTCTTTTCAAATCAACAAGGTCTTTTCTCCACAGCAGATATAAGGTGAGCATGGCACTGGATAAAAGAAAGCAGAGGAGGGCCATCGCATCCAATCAGATAACTCGGACTGCACGACAGCCATTGAGTGATATCATCTGAAGAGACGAGGCGGATGTGAACTGTTCAACAATGAGCGAATCAGGGCAGCCTTTTTGGATTACTGTGGACTTTTGATGCACCTTTAGAAGGGACCCGGAGAGAGACTTTGGATTAAAACCCAGGGGACCTAAGCACACCAAACTAGAGACTGCAATGCCAGAGACTCGCAGAGCCTGAAAACAAACTTCAGTCAGTCGAAAGTACTGATTCCACAACCTTTTAAAGGAGCATCTATCACAACTTTATTTGTGTATCAAATTTTATTTCTTCAGCAAATATCTGTATCATCTTATTTTTGTAACTGGCAGTTTTCTATCAACACTCATCTTCTCTTATATATGCCGTAGAATGAACAAGTACAACAAAATGCAATCTACAGTAACTGATACTAATAAAGTCAATACATTCTATTGTGTTTGTCTGACAGACAAAGATGAATATGTCTCAAAGATGAGTATGATTACATGCATTCATTACATCATTTCCAAACCAGGAGCATTGTGATAAATCTTATCTCTTCTGTGACTATCTGGAATGTTTCTCCAAACCAAATGCAACCACATCAAAACGATGAGTGACAAGTCTACTTTAAATATGTACTACAGACAATCTTATTGAGATGAAAGCGACCACAATCTCATATTTACTATTTTGGGAAACTCTGGTTTTTGATAATTAACTAAGCCAATTGATATTGATCACACATGGTTGTAATTATGAATGTTAAATATTTAATGTCATTTCTACCTATTTTTGTACTACTGATGACACATAGTGATTTATTTAAACACTTAAGAGATATAGTGACAGCTTTGAACATTTAGTTGATTATTAAGGCATCAGGTTTGTGGAACAAAACAACTACATTTCCCATGATATTCTGTGGCTTCAGGAGAATGATAAAATGCATAAATTATACATTAGTGCTAAAAAAATCATTTTATTCTGACCAAATTACTTGAACCAAAGTAGTGCATTTACGTTTACATTTTTTTTTTACATTTACATTTAATCATTTAGCAGACGCTTTTATCCAAAGTGACTTACAAATAAGGAGATCAATAGAAGCAATCAAACCAACAATAGAGCAACAATATAAAAGAGCTGTGACTGGTTCCAGTTAGTCTAGCACCGTACATGTAGCAACATGTTTTTTATTAGATATATAGAATGGTAAGTGTAAGGGCCCTATAATACACCTGGCGCAATGCAAGTGTTTTTCGCTAGTTTCAGCCTGACGCAGTTATCATCCAACGGCACGTTGTTTAAATAGCAAATGCATTTGCACCCATCTGTTCACCCAGGGGTCTGAAAATGAGGTGTGTTCAGGCGCAATGTTGGCGTGTTGCTATTTTGAGGCAACTGAAATAGACTGCGCCATTGACCAACTGAAACCTGGTCTAAAGTCAATGGCGCAGTATTTTTTTGTTATTTGAAGAGCGTGTTAGTAATATGTGCCTGGTGCACAACGTGCATACACTCTGCTTATTAGACACACAGGGCAGCACACAAACATGTCAAATATTATACTAAATGTAAAAGATTATTATTGTATGCATAAAGATAAAAATGCTTTGGTGGAATCCGGCTTGTCCTGCAGTTGGTCTGCTCGCGCACAAGCAGATCCGTTTCCTCACTAGAGAAGCGTTCAGTTTTTCCACTTGCAAATTCCACCATGTAAATAGCAAATCCGCCATGGCGTGAACGCAACTGGTTTTTAAAGGGAATGGAAGGTGAGACCAAAACACACCCATTACTTATTAAGAGAATAGGGACAACCCTTTTAGACCATGCTCCGGGTGTGCCGACCATTTTACCCATTGTTTAACTAGCAAAAGTGGATATGGACACGCCCTAAGTGCACTTGCGCCGTGCGCTTTAGACCATGTGCTTAGATCATTAAAATAGGGTCCTCTGTATAAATGGGTCAAATGTTGATGAAAAAATGCGTCTTCAACCGTTTCTTGAAAATGGCTAAAGACTCGGGTGGACTCGGCAGGTCATTCCACCAGCAGGGAACAGTCAAGGTAAAGGTCCGTGTGCTTGGGATGGCACCACAAGGCACCGTTCACTTGCAGAACGCAAACTTTTGGGGGGCACATAAGTCTGAAGTAGTGAGTGTAGGAATAGGGGTGCAGATCCAGTGGTCGTTCTGTAGGCAACCATCAGTGTCTTGAATTTGATGTGAGCGGCAATTGGCAACCAGTGCAAGTTTATGAAGAGAGGTTATGAATAGTTATGAATAGAACAAGAGCTTGGACAAGGAGTTGTGCAGCACGCTACAATAGGAAGGGCCTGATTCTCCTAATGTTTTATAAGGCAAATCTGCAGGACTGGGAAGTTCTAGCAATGTGTTCTGTGAAGTTTAACTGATCATCAATCACAACTCCAAGGTTCCTGGTTGTCCTGGATGTTATGGAGTTATGGTTGATGAACCTTGCTGAATGGAGAAGTTGTAATGAAGTGTTGGGTTGCCTGAGACCAAAAGCAATTCTGTCTTCACAAAGTTGAGTTAAAGGTGGTGGTCCTTCATCCAGCAAGAAATGTTTGTCAGGCAGGCTGAGATGTGAGCAGCTACCATCATCTGGCTGGAATGAGAGGTAGAGTCATCAGCATAACAGTGATAGGAAAAACCATGTTTCTGAATGACAGATTCTGGTGATGACATGTAGATGGAGAAGAGAAGTGGTCCAAGCTCTGAGCCCTGAGGCACCCCAGTATCTAGATGTTGCAACTTAGACACCTTATCAAACATGGACGAGGAGATACTTGATTGTAGACAGTTTACAATATGATATTATATCACAAATCCCTCAAGTTTCACAGGGAAAACCATAAAAAAAAACTGCCGTGGGATGAAGCATTACAAAGGTTATGATTATACAAGGTACCCCGCTAGAAATTTTACATTCCCAGAACATTCTCAGAACACCCCCACTTGTGTTAAGGACGTTGCCTAGTAACGTTCCCAGTAGAATGCTCACCTCCATAACGGTGACTTCAAACTTGATTATTTTCTATAAAACACACACGAAGAAGGCAATGTTCTCGTGACCTTGCGCAACTTTGCCTAAAAGTTCTCTAAAAGTGACAAAAATTCTGAAATTTTACATAACATTTGGGACATAAAATGTCCTCTTTTGGTAATGAAAGTGCTGCATATTCCTTATATGACTTTAGGGGGGCATTCCAATATGGTTAATTTTATGGTCACATAAGAATGTTACAATGAGGATATTTGGGACATAAACTGAACGTTCCCACATGGTCCTCTGTTGGTCATTTAATAATGTTCCTGATATGAGTTTAGGGGGACGTTCTATTTTGGTTATTTTATGGACGCGCGAGAATGTTACAAAGAGGACATTTGGGAAGTTAACAGAACGTCCTATAGTAATAGTCCTCTAAATATTCCCAGAATGTCCTGAATGTTCCCTGAAGGTCCACTAAATAACGTTCCCCAACCCTTAAAAGAACTCTTCTATTACTATTAACGTTACTAGACAACGTCCTTAATACCAGTGGACGTTCTGAGAATGTTCTGGGGGGACGTTATTTGGTGGACCTTCAGGGAACATTCAGGACATTCTGGGAATGTTTAGGGGACTATTACTATAGGAATTTCTGATAACTTCCCAAATGTCCTCTTTGTAACGTTCTCGCATGACCATAAAATAACCAAAATAGAACATCCCCCTAAACTCATATCGGGAACGTTATTAACAGACCAACAGAGGACCATGTGGGAACGTTCTGTTAGTGTCCCAATTGTCCTCTTTGTAACGTTCTTTTTTTGATCATAAAATAACCAAAAGAGAATGTCCTCCTAAAATCATATAAGGAACCTTGAACTGCAGCACTTTCATTACCAAAAGAGGATGTTTTAGGAACGTCCCGAATGTTCTGTAAAGGTTCTGAATTTTACCCTTCTACGTGGGTATGTGTTCATAGTTTTACCTCTTCAGTTGCATGGCATTGCAAAAGAGACACACCTTATTTTTCATGTCATTTTGGACGTACAAATTGCTTGTTGCTGTCATCTCGTCACGCCACGCCTGCTCAGCCCTGCTGGTACAGTATGTATGAACTTTCCTGGAGGACTTCTTAAGGCATCTAATAAGTTCTGATTGGTTTATTTCGTGCAACTCTCGTTCTCTAATATGACGATAATTGAGATGATGGAAGCTGCTGTGTCAGGTTTTGGCATATCCAAAGCAAACATAAGCCACACAAACACACACATTCATATCCAAACCACAGTGACCGCTTTAGACCAAACTGTGTCCTGACTGGTCGCCCAGTCCCTGTCTGGCTGCTCCAGAAACTTTGATGGGGCTCCTGGAATTGGCTTGTGCTGAAACCCGGTATTGTTTCAATAATGAGAGCTAATTATAATTGCCAGTTACTGTCACAGACACTAGCGTTCACACACAAAACTGTTGTAGACAGTGATTAGCTGAGAGACAAGGTCAGAATAACGTCATATGATGGTTTGAAGTTTTGTTTCATAACAAGTCTTACGCACAAATGCTGTTACATGTTGGTTTGAGGACTTAAACATGCTTTCTCTACTTTAAACCACTAGTTTGGGTGTGTTTAAAGGCACAATAGAACCAATGTGAGTCATTAGTGTGACTTTGTTGTGGCATCTAAGTGTTCTGTGGTGAGCAAGTGTGGGTGGGTTTTGTAATACTTAAACCAACACTTCTGCTTTGCTTAAAAACCTAGCGAGCTGTCTATTTAGCATGTTATTATTATTATTATTATTATTTCTTTTATTTGGACAGGGACATTGCACAATAAAACATTAACCCTGTATATAACAGGGAAAGATGCATTGCACCAGGTTTTAGCAACTTGCTATTTTCCACCCGTATGTCCTGGGCAGGTAGCTAAAACATAATTAAATGAACAGTTACTAAATTCACAGTTATACAAAATATCAATTACAAGTTATGAATACACGCATTTCCACATCATTAAAACAATTTACCCCCCTCCCACCACCTTTTATAAATAAGTATGCCTCCCACCATACACACACTCACACATACACTCACAAATGTCTACAAGTTTGCTGTGACAGCATCCAATGTTTTGTGCGACATGAGAATGTTTTAAAATCCGTACATGTAATCGACTCTGTTGGAAGTGTGTTCCATTGATTCATGGCAATAAAAGAAAAAGGTGTGTGCTCCCGACATGAACGTTTTCAAAAAGTAGGCAGTAAACACCACACTGTAAAAAAAAATCCCAGTAAAATTTACGGTAAAAAAAATAGCAGCTGTGGTTGCCAGAACTTTACCGTAAAAAATACAGTAGCAACGTAAAAAAAAATCTAAAAAATAAATTTACAGTAAAATAACGTATTTCATTAACTGATATAATGTTAATTTACCAACCTAATGAAGTACTAATATCTGTTTTGTACCTTTATAATACACTGACAGTCACCAAACACAGTGGTGATAAGAGTCACATGATGAATCATAGTTCATCACAAGCAGATTTTCCACAAGCTGAGGAGGACAACACTAACATATAGAAGGTGCACACAGTGTCATTCACACACACACTAAACACCATCATGGTAACATGCGTGAAATTTTAAAAATGCAATAAACATTAATTTAACAACATTAGATGTAACATAAAACCCTAATGTACATAACTGATTAGAAAAAAATGAGAAAAACTAAGAAGAAACAGAGTTATTTCAACGAAAATATATCAAATGTGAAGTGTCACGCAGGGAATTGTGGGAATGTCAATTTACGGTTTTTCACTGTAAATTTTACAATGAATTGTTATTTCTCACTTCCAAAAACTGTGAATTTAACAGTATTTTACCGTAAAATTACAATAAATGTACCGTTAGATCTATTACAGTTATATATATATATATATATATATATATATATATATATAGTATATAGTACGGAAACTTTCTGTAAACCAATTGCCAGTTTTTCACCGCAGTATTTTTACAGTCTTTTACTGTTAATATCATGGTCATTTTTTTACAGTGCAGAAACATACTTGATTATAATGTTGAAATGTCAATTAAAGTACATAAATGTACTATTTTAACCATTTTGCATCTGCATTTTTGCTCATTTGTTTATCATGCTATTAGCAACATGCCAATGTTAAATTTGGCATGATACCAAAATTGCGATAATGTGATGTATATCCAAGTGAATTGGCTTCTCGAACAAGAACAAATTGTAGGGCAGGACTTGATATTGTTCATTGGGAATTGATTGGATTGTTGTAGTTTGATATTGCTGCAATCTCATGTGAGTGACAGGTCGAGGGCACATGAATTAAAATATATATAATGAATTGGACAGATAAATCATTTATAATAAACAATCGAATGTTACATAAAAAATAAGTGTCCATTTTGATTTCTTGTAAGATGGTGCTCTGTATTTCTATGCTGAATAGAGTACTGCATCATTAGCAACATGCTAACATGCTAGAATTCATTTTTAGTCTAGTCTCCTATGCGTTTCTTGAGAGGAACGCAAGTTGTTCTGCCTGTGTATCTTTTAAAAAGAGAGGCAGTTCACTGGGTTTTAAAAAAAGTCTGAGCTCATTTAGCCTCCAAATGAAAGTGAGAAAGAGAAGAAGAAGAGAGATCTGTTTCACGCAATTTAAGTTGAAGTACAGAAGCTTAATTCAGCTGTTAAAACTCTGTCATGTGTGGAAATCAGGTTTATTGCGGTTAATAGTGTAAATTACAGAATGGCCTTTTCCAGAATGTCTGATGGATTCGGGTTTCTGACCTCAGATGGAAGCAAACAAAGGAAAGGATACAGGGAATTTGTTTCTCATACTCACATTTCAACCCATTTTCTTTCTTTCATTCTCATTTTCCCTCTCTCTTCTGAAAGCCTTCTTGTGAGTACAATAAACAACCACTTCATTTGTTTTATCCTTACATCAGCAACTGACATCCTTTGATATTGTAGAGAAAGTGTTTCTCCTCCAGGGTAGAACTGAATATAACACAACGTGATTGTTCTTACAGAAAATGCCTTTTGTTTCACAAAGTGTTGATCTGATATGAAAGATCCAACGCTGTGAATCCAGGCCTCCAGGCAGGTATGTCCATTTCCTGTTTTAAGCTATCCCACCTGGCAGCTTTCTGACTGAAGGACAAGTAATCTCACATCTTTTGTCACAACATACCTGAGATTGATTCAACATTGTGATCTATGGTTACTGCAGTCATACTAAAGCAGGAAGCCATTCATGCTTTACAGTGATTTTACCCCAATTTATGTGGTTTCGATACCTAAAGGCCATTTTAACTGTGGGAAACTTTATGCCACAATGTCAAGTTGTTCTGGGTGTTTTTTGGGAGCATGGCTATATAGGTGGTTGTGATTAAATTCTAGCCTCTAAATATTGCTTCAGTACCTCCACCGCTGCAAGTCTTGGAGATTTTCAGCACTGGCAGATTCTTATGTATTCATACAATCTCATTTGTACTTTTATGTACACAATATGTATGTTTTTGTACGAGCCAGATCGTGTGAATTCATACAAAATCGGATGCAGTCAATAATGGAAGTGTAAACTGACAGTGCTACGTCTGGTTCTTCAGTGTCTCAGGTCTGCATCTGATGGATTAGTCCAGCTGTGACATTCTACTTTGAGGAACAGGGTAGGTTAATACTCTCGGGGGGAGGGTTGGAGGATTTGATCTGAGATGAGAGAGAATGTGTGTGAGTGAATGTGTGTGTGGTGATAGGGGAGCTACTGAGGCTCAATCAGAGCAACAATGAGGAGAAGTAGAGACATGCAGGTCCTGAACAAAAGGATGGATGGAGCTAGGGGGAAAAGAGAGGGAGGTAGATGAGTTGGGTGGAGGGATCTGAACTAAACTGGCTGATCACTATCAGCTAAATGGTCGCTCTTCAACAGCATTCATCCATCCGTCAATCCGTCCCTCACACATACACACACACACACACACAATGTGTCTCAACCCTGAGCTCCCCATGGAACTCCCACTTTGTCTCTGTTAGATGCTGAGACAAAAGAAGGAGAGCCAAAAAGAAGGAAAGCGATAAAAGGGACTGATAAGAGGATGTGTTGTGGATGCTAAGTGCTTTTTGATGAACTCTCTACTTGCGCTCATCAGTCACTCAAACAGCAGGGAGTCTGTGTTTGTGAGCGTCAGTGTGAAAGAGAGAAATTTAATAACCTAATTCTTTTGAACTGGTCTTAAAACATGTCCATCTGTTTGTCTATATACCTGTCTAGCTATAATATACATCAAAGTGTATCAAATCTATCTATGGCTCAAAATCAGCAAAGGGGTAACAAATCGTAAAAGTATCTTTTATTAGAAAATTAAACATTTGATCAAACTTTGATAAATGCCTTAATCTTTTAAACAACTAAGAAGACCAAACCAAAGATCAAACTAAATTTTATAAAAATCATCTGTCAAGTTTATAATATATATTACATCAGTATATGCGAGTCAAATTGGACGACTACAGGGACTCATCTTAAAGGGGTCATGAATTGAGAAATTTTGTGCCTTTAAATTTTCCTTGAGCTTTTGACATATAACAGGTCATGATACTACAAGAGTATACTGCAAGTTTCAGAACTGAAAGTTTCCTTTTAAGTCCAAAAACAGCTTTTATTGAAACCAAGCCCAAATTATGACTGGTTGTGGAATGTGCCTATTTATTACGTCATAGAAGAAGATCAACGCTTACAGAGAGCCTGAAATTAAAAAACGATGCTGTGCCTTCTATATTGGATCCGACAGAAACGGTGCAACTCACTTATGTAAGTAAAACGTTTTTACTGTGTCACTATTGCTTTGTTAAAGATCGTTTGATATGTGTACATGTCTAACCAAAATCACCGGTGAGCTGTGATTTCTGATATGTTATGATTCATGTACAGTCAGATGTTCTTTGTCTCAAAATTGTCTATTGTCAGTAAATCAAACCAGTGACTAAAGGGTCAACTTCACATTGTTTCTCTTAGTAGGATGAAAATAATTTAAACTGTTATTTAAACTGTGATTAAATTATATATAGAAAGCAATCAAAGAACGCTCCCTTCACAATCCGTGGAGCTGTCAATCAAATCACGATTAGTAAACCTTGAGAACTGTAATTGTAAAAACGTGCTAAAAGTTTTTGAAAGTTCCACATGTATTACTGAGCTATTTTCATATGCAAAGATGTTAGCCAATCACAGCAGTGGGTGTTTACACTGAAGTCTCACAGCAGACACGCCCCTTAAAACAGAGCGTTCAAATCAGAGGGCTAAAATCAGGATAGGAAAAATGCCTTTTATTTCTAAATTTTGACAGTTTTTGATGTAAAAATCATACTAACATTATAAGTGCACCCCAGGAAACATTATAAAATAATAAAATAATGCAGTTCAGCTCATTTAACAGTTCAAAATTATGAAAACAAGATCGGTCAAGAATAGAAAATTATTGAAAATATTCAAACCAGGAATGTCAGAATCAGAATGTTTAGTTCTTGCATAAAAATGTCAGTCAAAATATAACTTACAACTTCCATCAGGAACTAACAGTTCACCAACATGTTTCACTCAGTTCCCTGATCATCCCGATTCAATTTCAGCAAGTGAAGAATGAAATTATACATGTGTGCATTATGTATAAGGTACGTTATCGTCTCTGACAGACAGCATGTTGAAGCCACTCAGGCCGCCATTTTCTCCCTCTTCTCGGAAAGCGATGATATAGTCAAAACATCCGGTAGTGTGTATTTTCCAGGAATGAACCTCTGCTTCTTGTAATAACTATAATGTTGTGTACACGTTATTTTTTGACAGACACAGATGTCGTGATCTATCTATCTATCTATCTATCTATCTATCTATCTATCTATCTATCTATCTATCTATCTATCTATCTATCTATCTATCTATCTATCTATCTATCTATCTATCTATCTATCTATCTATCTATCTGTCTGTCTGTCTGTCTGTCTGTCTGTCTGACTAGTTTAGTTTTCAGAACTTCTCAAAATCAAATTTCTTCATCAGTAAACAAAGCTGAAGCAGAACTTCAGCACAAATTTGGTTTTACTTAAAACTATCAACAATTATTCTTAAGTTATAAAAAGTGAGTGGAAATCTCTGATAGTGTATAAAGAGTAAAAACAGAGTTTAGGTGGGGGAGGGATTCCGGAAGGACTGTTGGAAAGGAGTGAACAACTATTTATATTCCCTTATCATTGTTATGGGTGGAATTATATGGGAATGAGCCTCCCAAACAATAATTAGGAAACTCTTGCCAGAAGATACCACTGCGAAATCACTGTTCATTGATTCAATCTCAGTACCTTTTGTAACCGTTTGTCCCCTAACCTAGTTATTCTATCCACTTCTCACAAACACCAGCCATTTGCAGGATTACAGTCTGGTTCCGTTCATCCTTTGGCAGAGATGACGACTCTGTGCTCACGTTCTGGTTTAATCCATCGGCAGTTTTTCATTATATACAAATCCATTAAAAGCCTGGTGAAGCCAACAGGGCTCTCAAACGATGTGGTGAGAGAGAAGGAGATATTCTACTCTTATTTAACACACCAACACATGTCTCACATTCAAACAAGGGATTGTATTTCCCAAAATTACAGGATATAGTGCAGCAATGTCTTGTGTATATAGACACAGGGATTACCATGGAAAACTCCACAGAGGGATTTGGTGCTAAAACCGTTTCTTTTATTGTCTAAGCACACATGAGTATGAAAGAACGAGAGAGATAAAGCCAGATAGGGGACGGAGATATCCTGACCTGTGATTTCTAATCCAGATTAACAGATATGGCTATTTATAACTTACACCAGTTACATCAGTAAGGCTAAAACGTAATATAAAATATTTATATAATAAAATTTCAGGGCTGTCTGGAGTATGATTGGTGTTTATAAATACTTTTGTATAATGGCACCAAATTGTATAATTGACTGTCTATCTATCTTTAGAAAAAAAAAAAACCCTGAAGGCTCTAAACGGATAATGGGTAAGTGGTGGATTGGGTCGAAGGTGCAGGGAGTTTAGGGGATGGGGTAGAGTATTTTGGAGAAAGGGCAGCAGGGGTACTCAGGGCCACTGGAGCAAAAGTAAGTCTTTTTATTGGAGGAGTGAATTATAGGGATGGAACAGGTTTAGCCTTACCAAGAGGACAAAGGGAAGCTTATGAGCTGACAAGTTGAATCACTAAATCACTAATATGGCCTCCCTCACACACGCACACCCTTTAATTTGGTTGGTAACACTTCAGCAACTTAAATTTGCTTCGTTTTCAAATCAAAAAGCTTTAGCATCTCTTTAAGATAAGCATCTGGGCAATCGTTTAAGTTTGTGGAGCAAATTTAGAGCTGTTTGAAGACACACGTCTTCTTTTATCCTCTTCTCGCTCCTTGCTGTGACCTGCACTTCGGCTAAATCTCCTGCTTTCTCTTCACGCTCGACTCTCTGGCTGGTTTAAGTGCTGGCTCAAGATGAAGGGGAGGGGAGGTGAAGTAGAGGAATAAAGGCAAGAGTGAAGAATGAAAAGAAGCAGTTGCTGCATGCCATTCAGAGGATGTCTGGCTCTTCAGAATAACAACACCTCAAAGCAAAAAGAGAGAGAGGAAAGACATGGAGGAGGAACGAAAGAACAAGGGAGACACTCTACAGAACAAGGAGGAGATGTTTAGAAAACAAGGAGGAGGAATTTAGCAGACAGGGAGAATGAAAAACAGGGGAGGTGTAAAAACAACACGACAGAAAAGGGGAAACCCAAGGCGTTTGGTGATTTAAAGACCAATGGACCATAACAAGACAAAGAGAAAAGAAAAGAGAGAAAGGATTGGAGACAGAGAAGGGGAAACCCAGTCCCTAACCCTCTAGATCATGTGATCATTTTCATTCTCTGTTTGTATGTTTAAAAAAAATAATAGTATACTTTAAAAAATGCTGGGTTGTTCCCATCCAAATTTGGGTTTAAATATGGACAAACCCAACCGTTGGGTTAAACATTTAATTTAAAATTTAAACCAGTGGTTGGGTTTGGGTTGAAACAACCCAGCATTTTTTAAAGTGTAGTTGTTTCAAAGTTAATGGATTATTTCACCATCAGTTTTTTAAATATGTTCCTCTGACATAGTCATGAATGTGAAGAGTGTCACAAAGTAGACATACTTTCCAGAACAGCTAATAATATCCATTATAATAACATTGTTTCTGTTCAAGATCAATTAAACCTATATTAGCCAAATTATAAAACAGCTATCACATGTATGCTTTTGTGGAGAAGGCAATCCCATAATGCAATGGGCCAAAATGGCGGACAAGGTTGGACTGGATTCATCCCGATTGAAGAAAGTTAGTGCATGTAAACATACCTAGTGATGCAGCGGACTAGGTTTTGGAACAGAACCATAGTATGCAATCACAATAAAGTAAATAACTGTCAGGAGTGTACTTATACAGTGTGAGTATACAAATCAGTTGGGCAGGCTAATTTCATAGGGCAGTTCATCAGTTCTCTTTTTCCAGGTTTTTTTTTTTCTTTTTTCTTTTTCAAATGCCAGCCACTGCCAGCATTTTTTATCTTTTTCACAAATGACGACATTTCATTTGGTAACGTAAGGCAGTTTTGATGCTGTTTAATGTTTGATGATCATGTTATTTTACATGTGCATAAGCAATGATTTTATCGCTTGTGTCTGCTTCTTCTTCGCCTGTGTTTTGATCTGGGGATTCTGTACTCTTTCAGAAGATGCGTAATAGCACCCCCTACTGTATTACAGTGAAAACATGGATTGATGGAAATTTCCATCAATGGCGGGGAAGAGTTAAAGGCACAGTATGTAGAATTTTCGGCGCTAGAGGTCGCCTATTCAAAACAAAGGCGTAGCTTGATGACGCAAAGTTTGAGTGCTCAATCTTGGGAGATGTCGTCTTCACCTCATAGCCAGTGGAAAATAATCAGGACAAGACTTGTTCATGTTCATGGAGGATATTATTAATGTTATTTTAGTATAAAGCAGAGTGGGGCCAAGTGCTGTGGGAGCTGAACAAGGCCGCTGGAGCGATCGCTAATGAGAGACGAGCGTGACGCACAGTGGACCTTTTATTATGCTGCAGTCGCCACTTCCGCTTCTTCTGGTCAAGCGTAGCACAAAACGCAGTGCTGTTGTATCATATTAGATACATTTGAGTGTGTTTCTGCCAAGCGAATGCTGTGAGACACTTGACACTGCAGTAAGCTAGATCGATTTTAGAATATCATATTAATAAATGCTGGATGGCTTGTGTTGATAAATGGCATGCAATTAAATACAAACGTATTGTATGATGTAGAAAATGCTGTATTACTGTTACTAAAAATAAAGCTGCATCTGAATATGCTATGTTAGCTACTTGATGAAATAGTGTTTTTTTGTGAGGCATGGTAAAAGCAGATTTAAACAATAAGACTAAACGTGTTGAGCTATATAACAATAATTCGTTTTCTGTCTATAAATGTAACCAAACAGTTCCCTTGTCTAATAAAAGTAATATTAAATCTATTAAATCTAATATTAAATCTTAATATTAAATTATATTAAACATCTTTGGTGTTTCCATGGTTTCTACAAAATAAAATCGGAAATCGAGGGTAACGCGGGTATGACGTCACTGGTAGGCGACGCCCAGACAGTCAGACACGTCCATGTCCTGGTTAAAAATTGCTTATTTTTCTGTATTTAATAATTCTTGGAAACATTTAGGATAATGTATGTACACAAGTCAACAAAATAAACATATAACACTGTTCTAGTGGTTTTTGGATATTTTGATCCAAAAATCCTACATATTGTGCCTTTAAAAAAAACTATCAACTTGATACTTAAATGTTAAGTACATTGCTTGGGCTTTTTAAAATGCTCACGCGGTCTCTCATACCCAGAACATGAAGGTTAACTTTAAAACAGACTTACACTGCAACATCATATTTCTTGACCTTTTCAACATCTTCACTGCCAGTGTACAGTGTAGTTTCAGTCTGTCTGCACCTTAAATGTCTCCTAATAAACAATGGACTTTGAGTGGGGATTGAGGCTTTAAACTGTTTCCCTCCAGCAGATGATTGAGGAGCCCTTGGGTTTACATTCACCCTTGTCTTACATACATCACACAGAGAGAATAGAGCTCAAGACTCCTGGGCTAGACTGATAAAGAGAGAGCCGAGGAGAGAAGGGAGGACAACGAAGGAGAGGATGAGTTAAAGGAACATAAAGGAAGATTTAGCTGCCGTTTATTCAGCACCCTCCACGTAGGGGCTCTCTCTCTGTGACATCTGACCTTTGACCTCTGACCGGGGCTTTGTTAAGCAGTCAGGTGCCAACTTGCCCCAAGGCAAGATGGGATTCCATCACCCCCTCCTCCAGTCTCCTTCCCTTTTACATACACACGCATACTTTTGGAAGAAAAACAAATAAGATTTAGCATTATTGCACAGTTGATGAAAGAGCAGATCCTCTCTAGAGCCCATCCACTGTGTGACTCAGCAGCTCAGACAGCTAATTCAGCCTTCAGGGATTCCCACAGGAAAACCAACTCACTTTTGTGCAGCTTTGAAGAGGCTTGAGCACGTGTCTGCACTGACTTAGAAGATACTCTTTTTTTTTTTTGGCTTTTTAAGTGCATTAAAGGGTTAGTTCACCCCAAAATTAAAATCTCTACTATCTTTTATGTATATTTTAAACCACCAGAGTTTTGGGTGAATAGAATTTCAATAGAGTCTTATGGATTTGGAACAGCATGGGAGTGAGTAATTGGTGACAGATTTTTCATTTTTGGGTGGGTAAATTCTTATTATTGGCATATCTAAAATACTTGATCTTGGCATGAATAGTGATACACATTAGGAAATATTGTAGTTCTTTGAAATATTATTTTTCCAGTCACTAGATTTGCCAAAAGTTGCAATATATTGTATATTTGCAAGATCTTGGCCACACTTGTTTCAGTTCTATGTCTGATTTTCAGATTTACCCCTAAATGTCATGTAAATAAAGTGTTGTTCAGATGTCCCTTCCTGTTTAGGTGGGCAGATATGCTGATAGTCTTAAAGGATTAGTCCACTTTCAAATAAAATTTTCCTGATAATTTACTCACCCCCATGTCATCCAAGATGTTCATGTCTTTCTTTCTTCAGTCGAAAAGAAATTAAGGTTTTTGATGAAAACATTCCAGGATTATTCTCCTTATAGTGGACTTCAATGGCCTCCAGATGGTTGAAGGTCAAAATTACAGTTTCAGTGCAGCTTCAAAGGGCTTTAAACGATACCAGACGAGGAATAAGGGTCTTATCTAGCGAAACGATTGGTCATTTTCGAAAAAAATACAACTGTATATGCTTTATAAACACAAATGTTAGCCTTGCACGTGCTTCCGCTTTCCATATTCTTAAAAAATCCTGGAATGTTTTCATCAAAAACCTTAATTTCTTTTCGCCTGACGAAAGAAAGACATGGACATCTTGGATGACATGGGGGTCAGTAAATTAACAGGAAAATTTTATTTGAAAGTGAACTAATCCTTTAAGTCTGGCTGTGTGAGACTAAGAAAAAAAGTTTTTTCTAAATATTTATACTACGGGGCTGTTGAATGCTCAAATCTGATTGGTTGACCAATGTTCTAAGGTGTCCAATTATTTTCAGGGAAACGCACGGCTAAAGTGGTTCTAGCAGGTCTTGACCGCATTGCAGTTCCATTTCACTTCGCCAAATGTTTTCAGTTATTTCAAAAGGTCCTTACAGCCTACAACCACAAAAGAAACAAAACCCACAACGACATGCACCAACCAAGCAAATAAATATAGTAAACAATAGAATGAAAACAACAAATTATTGTCATGGTTTTTGCCACAAAATACGTTTTATTGTGTCCTGAAAGCGCATACTCTCTCACGCTCTTTCTCTTTCAAACGTACTCACGTACTGTACAGTACAGACACACACTCGCACAGAAACGTTTTGTCAGCGCTGCTCTGACAAATTAATCAGTAAAATAGTTTAGCAACTTAAAAGATACATGAGTCACCAGCGAGGTAATAACTGTGTGGTTCTTGAGGTAGATAAACGTATCGTTTCGCTATTAGTAGAGACATTGCTGCTGTTAGAGACGCACAGACTCAAGTAGGCTAATTCACATATGCTGCTTATTCTCTCTCTCTTTCAACTGAGTTAATAACTGTATCAACTGCATTAGGCCCCGTTTACACTAGTACATTTTTGTTTTAAAACAGCGTAGTCCTCGTCTACACTGGCGTTTCCACAGCATTTCAGAAACAATCTCCGTCTACACTACATGGCAGAAAACATGTCACATGACTGTTAATGCAAACTAAACATGCGTGTTCAAGTGTAAACAGTTGTCTCTTGCGCATATAGGTAGCTTCAGTATTAAATAAAAAGCAGAGTTTAACTGCACAATGGCTGCTAAAAATGACAACAAAGTTCATTCTCCATGTTATCGTTTACACGGTTGTCAAGGATACGCAGAGCAAACGTGGGCAGCCACACCATCGTTTTCAAAAGTCTCCGTTTAGGTCAGTTTATACTGAAACGTTTTCAAACTAAAACGGGGTCTGCAGCGTTTTCGAAAGTCTCCGTTTAGTGTAAACAACAGGTGTAACCGTAGCAAAACTTATGCATTTTAAAACGAAAACACACTAGTGTAAACAGGGCTCAAGCCTCCCTTACTAGTTCTGAAATGACGTTTTGGAATTAGCAACGGAGGCTTGGGATGAGATGCATAAGAAATTAGTCCCACACACAAGAGTGTTTTAAGGAAAAAAACCTGACAAATGTCTTGAAATAGAACATCGGAACAGGGTCTTGAGGTGTAACCGTAGTATAAGTGGAATAATGACTCTGGACCGTTGAATTCTTAGAAAATAAACACACTCTGCTTTGCATCGTGGCCGCATTACCACCTCGGGTGTGCATTATTTTCTAAGAATTCAACGGCTCATCGTCAATTATTCCTTACATATTAGATTGCACATTTCATAAAGTGATTCTCGTTATATAAAGCCAATGGTCAAGTCATTGCATTTCCACAGACCTGCAAAGTCTGATTGTCCTTGGGTGACTTACATTGCAATAAGTCAAGAATTGTGCATTGATCTTTATGTGCAAATGCCAGTTTTATACAATTTTATCTCTGTTTTCATGTGAGCGAAGCTACAATATTCAGGCTTTTGTTCTATGCTACCCCTCACCTCGGGGTTCCTCAAGCTTAATGTGCAAGATCAAACAGCACGGAAACAGAGAAAAATAGTTTTCAACTTGCAAAACAGCCAAGATTAGGGCAAGAACATCAGAGGAGCAGAGCAATAAAGAGAGGGAAAGCCTGCGGGTCAGAGAAAGAGAGAGAAGAAGAGAGAGACCTGAACTCGTAGGGTAGATTGTCGGCAGAATAGGAGGCAATACAAGCGTATCTCACCCTTATCCCCACATAAAACACATTATACACTATATTATATATACAGTATATGTATATAAAACATAATGTGATTTATAGCTGTGCTTTCTTTAGTTCAAAGCTGCTCGGGGAAAGCCCTGCTTGTCTGTACGTGCTGGGGCAGGATCCGAACAGGGATTTTGAGTTTGACAAGCCCACCTCTGTCACTTTTTTCTTCTCATTTTTTCCCCCCTTTCATCAAAGACCAAATGCCTCACTGGCAAGCGGGTAACTGTTTTAATGTGATCATGATGTCCTCAGATTTGAGATGCATTTCACATCAAAGAGGAAAAGAGGGCGAGGGAGAGGTAAGGAAAATGATATGGAGAAAAGGAGAGAATAAAGGAAAGAGAGCGAGGAAATCAAGAGACAGGTGAATTTATTCAGTTCGTTGGGTTTTGCAAGGTTTTTATCAAACTCATTTGAGCTCCAATCGGTAGTCGCTGCTTATATGCATAAAGTTGAAATCTGCTCAACTGTTGCATCACAAACAGTCACTGTTGCTTATGTCGCCTCAAATCGCCAATGAAAACGAGGCAGTGACGGAGTTACAGTAGCGCTCACGCTCATGCATGCTGTCGTGCCAGCTGTAATCTCTTGCCAGATGTGTGCATGTGAGCCAAAGCTTCCCTGTCAACATCCCTGCTCTTCATCCTCTCATCTTCCTCTTCATGCAGCTGTCTTCTTCCCCTCCCTCCTTCCACCACCTTGCCTGCCTTCATTCACATTCTGGCTCTTTTTCGCTTTGATGTAATGCATCTGTTCTTGTACAAGACTAAAGTGAAGGAAAAAATAAGAAAAAATATTTTGTGCAAGCCCTGATACGGGATGGAGCTGCACTCAATACCCTCTGTGACATCTGCTGTGATTTGATTGGTGCAGCCTTCAGGAGTCTTTGAGATATTAGGAGACAAATTTCTAATTCATTGCCTTTGGGCACAGATGAGCTTCATGAGGATGAACAAGCTTAAGATATGCCTTAGGTGTCTAAATCCTTTTTTTGGCAGGGCACATAGCCAAAATGTCTTAAGGCTGGAAGGATTGTGCAACAGTGGAATGTTTTGAGACGGTGACGGTGGGATTGGACTTGGCCTTTGAGCTCAGGGACTGATTCCTTTCCTGGGGCTACAAGTGAAGTGGGAGACCTGGTGGTCCTGGATAAAGGTTATCACGTTAAAACACATTTGTATCAGCACAGTGAGACACGCTGAAACCATAGCTAGAGGCTTTAGTGTACGGAAGTCACTGACCTCAACATCAGAGACACTAAAAACACTGGGGAGGACTTAAAAAGGTGCTGGGGTCTCAAATCTCACAGGCCCCTGGCTTAACCTGGGACTATGGAGAGTGCAGTAGGAATATACGGTTAGATAAATGTGAAGATGCCTTCAGGACATCCTGTGATCTAAACAGGGTGGGCCATACATGCTTTGTTGGTGCTGGTGTTGAAAATAGTTAGTTCCCAAACTAATGTATCATTAGGTAACAGCACTTAGCCTGACCGGCTTGCTTTCAGTGGCTCAGATCAACCTAAGAGTTCAAAGACCAGATGGAGGGAGAATGTTACCACACACACTAATGTAGTGTTTCCCACCGCATTCTGTTTTTTAAAGCGGAATTATAAGAGGATCATAATTGGACTTAACTACATACTAAAAACAGTTATTCGACATTTAAAACGTTCTTTTTTCGAAATATTTTTTAAAATGATTTTTTTTGTTTTATTTTAAAAAGTTATTTTAAATAATTATAATAATGCTAAATTGATATTTCTATTAAATTATTATTAATATTCATATTTTAGTTTTTCATGATCAATTGGATTATCTAGATATTTTATTTAATTGTTTTAATTTTTTTAATTTTAAAATGTAAAACTATTTTAATATTTTTTATTTATTATTTTATTTATTATTAGTTCACTTTCAAATTAAAATTTCCTGATAATTTACTCACCCTCATGTCATCCAATATGTTCATGTCTTTCTTTCTTCGGTCGAAAAGAAATAACATGTTTTTGATGAAAACATTCCAGGATTTTTCTCCATATAGTGGACTTCAATGGCCTCCAAACGGTTGAAGGTCAAAATTACAGTTTCATTGCAGCTTTAAAGCGTTCTACAGGATCCCAGACGAGAAATAAGGGTCTTATCTAGAGAAATCATCACTCATTTTCTACATTTTTTTATTTTATTTTATACATTTTAACCATAAATGCTCATCTTGAACTAGCTCTCTTCTTCTTCTCTATTAGAATTCCGGCAGTGTAGACACTGCTACGTGTATTACTGCCCTCCACAGATCAAAGTTTGAACTAAATTGTCATATACAATATGCTAGTGCAAGTAACAATTAGTTTAAACTTTGACCTGTGGAGGGCAGTAATACACTTAGCAGTGTCTACACTGCTGGAATTCAAATAGAGAAGAAGAAGAGAGCTAGTTCAAGATGAGCATTTATGGTTAAAATGTATAAAATTTTAATTTTTTTTAAGAAAATGAGTTATGGTTTCTCTAGATTCTGGGATCATATAGAACGCTTTGAAGCTGCAATGAAACCGTAATTTTGACCTTCAACAATTTGGGCTCCATTGAAGTCCACTATATGGAGTAAAATCCTGGAATGTTTTCATCAAAAACCTTAATTTCTTTTTGACTGAAGAGAGAAGGACATGGACATCTTGGATGACATGGGGGTGAATAAATTATCAGGAAATTTTAATTTGAAAGTGAACTAATCCTTTAAAATAACAATATTTGTATTTATCATATCATTAATTTGATAAAAATGTATACAATTATTTAATGTGATTAATTATTACCATTTCCAGTGGTCCAGTTATATTAGTAATATTATAGTAATATATTTTAATATAATATTATAATAATATATTTTAATAATATTTTATGCTTTTCATGAGCATTTGGATTAAGTCAAGTCAAGTCAAATTTATTTATATAGCGCTTTTTACAATTGGTAATTGTTTCAAAGCAGCTTTACATATTAGAAGCACAGAAAAAAGAAAAGTGGTTAAAAATAAGCTGTACAAGCAAGCGTGGTAATATGTAACATATACAAGATGGCGCTACATTAAGACAATGTCGGCTGACTCCCAGGGGTGGAAAAAAACCCCTAGGAGAAAAACCCAGCGTGTTACACTGGGAAAAAAGTCCTAGGAGGGAAAAAACCCCTTGGAAGATATATATAATATATGTAAATGGATATGGAGATCAAAATCTGAATTATACATTTTTATTATAGAGATTAAAAATAGATTATATATAAATATATGTAAGCGGATACGGAGATTAAAAATCTGAATTATAGATGCAGCCAGAACTGGATCTGTAGGCCCATTGTCTCCTGGGCTACGTTGTAGTCAGGTCCAGACACAGGTTCTCATCTGATCTGGATACGGCCTGGATCCAGCACCCGGCACACCTCAGGATAAGCAGAGAGAATGATATTAGCGTAGATGCCATTCTTATTCTGATGTACAGGTATATCTAGTGTTATAGGAAATGTTCTCGGTTCCGGCCGACCTAATTATTGCAGCGTAACAATCCTTTAACGGATTTGAAAAAAAAAAAAAAAATGTTTATGTATTGATAATGTGTTATGTGTATGCAAGAGCATATATCTAGGATTACCTAGATATAAAATAGATGGGCTACCAAGATGGAAGCTGAATGAATTGCATTAAAGGGACTTTGTTTAAACTGATAACTTCTTTCCATTAAAAGTAGTAGTTCACTCTGTGAAGTGAAAGTCAAATATGGTAACCCATTCTCTGAATTTGTCCTCTGCATTTAACCCATCCAAGTTGGGTGCACACGCATTAGGAGTAGTGAGTGAACACAAGCACACTGCAAACCAGCCATTTTGTTGTGGCACACAGGGAGCGATTGGGGTTAGGTGCTTTGTTTAAGGCACTTCCTGCTGGTATTGAGAATCAAACCCACAACCTTCAGGTTAACTCTCTAACCATTAGGCCACAGCTGCACAGTATGTTTGTTGTTTGTTTGCATCAAGCAATGCAACATTGTTCTATCCAGTCGTTTTATCTGATCACAGTCAATTCAGACTGCAAACCCAGAATCTCAGATAAAACTTATTTTCTTTGTGGCGCTGCAGACTTAATGCAGCACCAATGCTTGAACTCCTACAGACTCCTGCTGCACTCATTCAAACGGCTCCTCTCACACACATACCCTCTCATTCACATAAAATCCCATGCTGCTTTCATAAACACGCCCAGCCGTACTCCTTGATCTCCAACTTCTGATATGTTTCAGTCATCAGTGCATGATTGTACCCAGGAGATCACAGACATCTATTTTCTGTCTCCTACAGTTGAAGAATGATGTCATGGGTTCAGGTATTCTTTGAGAACAGAAGGGCGGCTGTGGAAACGGAGCCAGCTCAGGTTTTCTGTGCAAGGCCTCTGTCAAGCGGGAGTCCCCCTGCTTTTTCTCTGTGTGTGGGTGGTCTGGTCTGGGTCTCCTCAGGATATCGTCTGGTTTCAGACCCTCCCGCTCCTCCGACATTAAGTGGCGAGGAGGGAACATGATTAAGTCCAGTTTGGGTTTTATCGTGTAATGCTAAAACAGTCCTCGCTGGAAAAATGCTTGGTGAAACCGCAAAAATCTGTGTTAAAAAAACATACACATCCTATTTTCCTATTGTAAAGCTTTGAACAATCAGCAGTGGGAGAGAGGACTGCTTCTCAGCAGGGATTTGCAAGAATTCTCATGACTCAGAAAGAGAAAGGAAGCGAAAAAGAGAGAGTAAAAACAAGAGGAACTGAACAAAAGGCCACGACGGAACGCCACACAGAATGAGAGATGATGAAAAGGTCAAGGTGAAGCATTTCGCATGGCCAAGATCACATGCTATCGTCTGTCATATTTCAAAGAGAACCATCTTCCACTGTCCATTTCGTTCAGCTGCTCTGGGGTCAGTTATAGTAGGTGATTAAAACATCCACATCCATTACTCCAAACACACACAACGCAAGCCGTACAGGTGCATGCAGACACATGCTTCGTCGTCCAGAGGGTACGACAGATTCAAGCGGTGTTGGGTGTGTTGCTTTGCTCACTCTCTTCAGCAGATGAGTTAATGAGAAGGTCTGTATTATATCATTCATCTGCTAGGATGACCCTAGGGCAGGGCTGGTACTGGTGTCTCTTCCATCTCCCACTCTGTGTTTAAGCTGATGTTTATGGCGGCCCACTGACCCAGCGGCTCCACGCACAGACCCTTGCATACTTACCTAGTCTCCACCCGGTAATCCAGCACACCTGTGCTATGCAGGTCGTATAAGACTGTCTGAAGGCCTGCAGGCCGCTTAAGCACTCACCAAATGGTCCTTCTTACAATTCTATAGTATTCTGAATAAATACATTAAAAATAAACACTACAAAGAAGTCATTCATTTTAAATGATACAAGTGAATTTAGGCATCATTTATTTTGATATTCGCTAAAGATTTAACAGTGTTGGTAGTTTTTAAAGATTCACTTTCAGTGAGCATTTGATGACTGCAAAAGCAAATTAATTTAAAAATAGGGGAAATGATCATAAACAATTGGGCTAAATAACCAACCTGATACCTATGGAGTCACATACATCACATGCTTGGGGGAAAAAACATGATATCGTGGCCATGAATTAAGAATTTTATGTAAATCATGGTCATGCTGTACAAATTTCTTCCCACATTTTAGTTAAGTCATGGTCACGATTCAACTTAATTAAAACGAGGGAACAAATTAGTACAAAGTGACCATGAATTAGTGCAACATAGCCATTTTTTAACTAAAATGAGTGAACGAATGAATACAATTTCAGAACTGATTTTTAATTTGTGGCCTCAATATCTACTGCAGGGCTGCATCAGTATCGATACCATCACGACACATTTCTTCTTCATTTTGAACAGTTTAATCTAGCGTTTTATCATTTAGGGTTTTTCAAATAAAAAAAAAACCACACCTTTTTTCTATGTTTTGCTTTAAAAAAAAGAAAAGAAAAAAGAAGCCAATTTGATTGATGCTACACTCTTAAAATAAAGGTTCCAAAAGGTTTTTTTGCAGCTATGCCATAGAAGAGCCATTTTGGGTTTCCCAAAGAACCTTTTAGTGAATAGATTTTAGTCAGGCAATTGAACGTCATATTGAATTTAACGGGGATGCAAATGAGTCTGTGAGAGATAGACTTACAGTCTTTACAATGGCAAGCACTGTATAAAGGTCCAAGATCACGTAATTTTTTTAGTTTTTGTATATTAAAGGGATTTTTCACCCAAAAATTAAAAATTACACCATTATTTACTCACCCTCAAGCCATCCTAGGTGTATATAACTTTCTTGTTTCAGACGAATATGATTGGAGTTATATTTAATAAAGGCCTTCTGAAGCTAAGCGATGCGTTTGTGTAAGAAAAATATCCATATTTAAAACTTTAAAAACTTAAATAACTGACTTCCGGCAGACGGCCATACACACGTCAAGGCTGATTTATACTTCTGCGCCGGAGTCTCTGCACCGTAGGCTATGTGTTGGTTTTTATTTATACTTCTGCATCGTTGTCCGCGCTGACAAGCATGCAGATCGCTAGTAAGCAGTGGGCAGGGCCTATGGTGTGAAGATGTAAATCTATTCGATAATGTCTTGCTCTGGAGGCAGTCATATGCAAATGTATTTGCCCGTGTGACATCACAGATCCCTCAAAATGAGCTGTTTTGGAGATTGATTAAATAAATGCTTTGATTATAAAGAGGATTTTTTAAGATATGAAACTTGTTTAAATGGTACAAAGACCTCTTATATGTCAAAAGATCAAGGCAAATTTGATGACCCCTTTAAGATAACTACTTTTTTCTTTGGTGAAGAGCATTTTAATCATCTGAAACTTTTTCCCACTGTAAAGAACCTTTTGTGCAATTAAAATATTCCATATTAAAGTTTATTCATGGAACCATTGATGCCAATAAGGACCTATAATTTTAAAGAGTGTATCTAATGAAATTAAATTAAGTATGCGAAAGTGTCCAAGTACTTTTCTGGGCCACTGTACTTCTTTAATCTGCTTTTACAAGCTTTCATTCGCTTCTCATGGAGTATGATGGTTTGGGGTCTGGAATTCTTTTTTATTACCATACACCCCCATATTCTGTCAGTGGGAATGGTGGCAATCCAGTAATTTGTTGCCTTGATCAGAGCTTTGCAGTTCCTGTGGAAAGCCTGCCATTAAGCAGGGGAGAGATATATATCAGTGTAGAGAAGTGTGTGTACAGAGAGCAGTGCTACACAGGGCGCTGGCCCAGGAAGAACCACTCTATTGCCCTCCACCCATTTCACATTACACACACACACATACTTAAAGTAATCAGAGCTCACTACTGTACTTTATGTTTCTCAGTCAGCCACACAAAGGAGCCCTTCTCCCCTTTGCTGCCCTACCAGAAGAGAGCCGCCAACCACAGTCTGAATGTCCACTTCAATACCTGTTTCCATCTCAATGGAATTGAAGCACATCAAACTATCAAATACCTAACCAGAAAATGCATGAAGTGAAAACGTTTGAACATTATGTGCTAACATTTTACTGGAAGCCTGTATAATGCATTTGATGAAGAACTTGCTTCTTGACTGTGACTTAAAAAATTATTTTCTGTAAGTACGTTCAACAGCTGCAAAGATGCTGCCAAATGAGCTACAACGTCAGCCGTGTTGCTGTTCTCTGGGTCAGTGATACAGTGCTCATTTGTCATCCTATCTATTAATTTATTTAGAAAAAAAAGTAGTTAATTTGCAGTTAATTTATAAAATAGCTGAAATACAGCTTTTGTATGATAAGCAGGTTTTAATTAATGAATTAAAAGTTAATTTCAATATTTTTGGAAGCATTTAAGGATTAGTTCACTTTAGAATTAAAATTTCCTGATAATTTACCTCCATGTCATCCAAGTTTGTCTTTCTTTATTCAGTCGAAAAGAAATTAAGGTTTTTGAGGAAAACATTCCAGGATTTTTCTCCATAAAGTGGACTTCAACAGTTACCAATGGGTTGAAGGTCCAAATTGCAGTTTCATTGCAGCTTCAAAGAGCTCTACATGATCCCAGCCGAGGAATAAGGGTCTTATAGCGAAATGATAGGTCATTTTCTAAAAAAAACGGTAGGGTGAAAAACTCCATCTCATTTTCTCCTTCAACTTCAAAATTGTCCGAAATCATTGTATTACCTTTTTTTGTAAAGGCCGTTTGGCTTAGTCTTTGCACGTTCACTTTGTAAACACCTGCTCGGTACTTCCATCTATGTCACGCGTGACCTTTCCAACGTGATTACGTAATGTGTGGTGCATTGCAGAGCTAGGGCAAAACGAGCGTTTGTAGTTAAAAAGTATATCATTTTTTTTTTTATTATTCTTTTTTTTTTTTAAAGAGAATGACTGATCGTTTCACTAGACAAAACCTTATTCTTTGTCTGGGAATCGTGTAGAGCCCTTATTATGAAACTGCAATTTGGACCTTCAACTCGCTGGTAACTGTTTAAGTCTATATTTCTTTCTGACTGAAGACATAAACATCTTGGATGACATGGGGGTGAGTAAATTATCAGGAAATTTTAATTCTGAATTCTTTCATTTTAATTCTTTAATTTAAATCTTTTAATTTCTTAATATTATTTATTAGACAAAAAAAACAGTGAAGCAGTCTCGTTAAAATATTCAGGTTATTAATGTATTTTAATATATGAAAAACTTTTCTTTATATAATTTAACCATTTTGTCATTGCAGAGTTCGTTCATGTTAAGTACCAAAAAAATGTGTAAATTAATTAATGATATTATATATATATGATAAAATTTTATTTAAAAATATCTTAATTTTTACACAATTTTTAGTCATGAAAATTAACACCTCTACACTCCATAAAGTGTATTATAAGGGATCATGAATGCAATATAATGCCTTAAAGGTGCTAAAGAGGATGTTTTGTTTTATAAATTTTTGCAATATTACTTGAAACAGTCTTTACTAACTGATAAAAGACTATTTATTAGGTGCACTGAAAGGAATAATATTAATATACATCATCTGTGCACGAGGTAGGGCCTTAAAAACATCAGCTAATCGTTTACGCGATCATCGCGTAAACGATTGGCCCTCTGGCTTGTCAATCACTGCCATGACGTTCCTTGTGAGAGACGAGCGCGGCTGCGCGCTCCATTAACTTTCCACACTCCACAGGCGCTGCATGCAATGTTTTTGTCAGGAGACAGGAATAACAAGTGCAGATTATGAGTTACCTGCGGTGAGTCCGACATAATGAATCCACTAACATGATACAGCGAATGCCGGTGGTAAACACTCGTGTTCCAATACTCGTGCACGAGTTTTGGGAGGCGTTCCTTTAAAATGAGCTGTGAAGGAGGGGGGCTGTTCTTACGCATGCGCTCATTTCAAAAACTCACCAACAGTCTTTGGTTTCTCGGTCGACGAAAAGATCCTCTTTATCACCTTTAAACAGCATATGCAGGCTTACTGCGTTACCAATTATATCGTGCATATGTTTGCTCATAGTTCTCTCTATATGGACTTGTAGTTCACCCTTTTTTGACCTGTCTATGTAATCCTACAGCTCCTGCCTGAGGCGCATATATACAAGCAGCAGTGTGTAAGTGTCTTTAGACCATTTTGACTAGGCTAGAATGTCTGTATATAATGACCTACATACTACAACCTACAGGTTTATACATTACCCATTCATTCAGTATGGCTGCCTATTGACTTAAGAGTTTAAGGGTTTCGCTTTAAGGCAGGTCAGTTGGTGTGCCGTACATTATTTACTTTTGTAGTTCACATTTCTTCGGCTTTGTAAAGACACAGTGACGAGTGATAGACTTTGAGTATCCAAGGAGCAGCGAAGAACAAACACAACCACGGATTGACATTCCTCCGTACGCAGTCGCTTTCTGGGCTTCCTCTGGGCAAAGCTACTGTGTATTGGAGTGTCAGTTGAGTATGTGGAGCCAGTGTCTGTACTTAGGAGTCTCTGTACATTGACGTTGCTGTGATGGTCCTGCTGTTTTGGAGACCAGATTGACATGCATTTATACAACTCCAGATTCCACTTCTCATCCTCAAAGTCCAGGGACTGTCTCCCAGTCAAAACAACAAATCAAGGGTTGACGCCACTATGGTTCATAGACTTGTGAGGTCACTTTATGTAGCTTAATATCTAGTTTTCCAGTTCGTCCAGACAGTGGACATTCTACAAGGGACACGTGGAAAAACATAAAAACATGGTGGAAATCAACATCCATTAAAGCACAGGAGGTTCTGACTCTAATAGGGACAGACTGAGATATTAATCCAGAACTAGTAAGAGACCTAACCAGGACACCAAGGATTTAAGTTTAATGTCAGATATGACATTTCAGTGCTTAAATAATTCTGACATTTATTCAGACTTTCTCGCTCACTCGCCTCTCAGAAATGCAGTCTTTAATTATCAAAGAAAGGCCTCCACCTAGTGGAGAGGAAAGACGATTACAATGAGAGCGCTTGTTTCGTGGTTAAAACAAGTTTAAAGGCGTTTTATGCATTTTAAATGCATCACAAAGTTTTTTTGAAAAAAAATTAAGTTTTTTTTGCTATAATAGTGCGACATATACCGTCAGTAGGCTACTTACATTTTTTACGAAGCATCTTCTGATATTGATCCCGTCAGAAAGCGCTCGAGCACCTCACTAGACCCGGAACTTGTGTTTCCGCGCGTCTTTTTGGCGCCAATTAATTTTCGATTTGAAAAAAATAAATAAATCAATTTATTTATTTTAGTAGATTGGTTTTTCAGCAAAATTTATTTCAAGATATTTCAAGAAAAATAATTTAAGCAGACTTGTTATTCTGTTTACAGAATAAAAACATCAATTGTGAAGCAAATGTATTCAAAGAATACAATTGTATATAATGTTGTCACAGGTATGTGTGAAGAGCCTAGAAATGCTCTTTTGCCTCGACTATTTTAACAATAAAACACAGCATTTCATATTAGTGTTAACTGTATAACTTAATTTTATTACAGTTCTGTTTGTTAGTGTATAACAAAACATATTTCTTAACTTCATTTATTCAGACATTCCCCTTAAAAAAACAACAGCATACACCAAACGACACACATTTAGCACAGAGAGCCCAGATGTCATCGTCAGGCTGAGAATTGGTGGAGTTAAGCTTCACTTTGAATCCTTCATTTTAAAGGATCAGAAATGGTCTCTTCTGTATTTAAGCTGTGAGCAGATGTGACACGACGTGTGATTGGAGATGTCCTCTGCTGGGTGAAAGCGATTTGTTCTTGTACTCCTTTCATACTTCTTGTCTTTAGCCTTCAAATAGAATAGAAAAATAAAAGATTGTTTACCTGTTAGAAAAGAAAAAACTAATATGTACTCATTAACTTGACTGATGTATCAAAAGCAGCTTGTGATGGTTTAAAAAGAAACTGATTGAAAATTAAAATGTTCATCTATTCTCAAAACTAGCAATAGGACATTGGGTATGTTTTAGTAGCCCAATAGGTGCTTTAAATACTGAATATACTGTTCATACACACCAAGTCTACACTAAAACATTAAAAGACTGTGTCCTTCCATGATCTTCAGGTGAATATCTTCTTCAGTTTAGAGAAAAATCCCCCTTCCTCTTTCTCTGGCTCTTCCTCTCTGCTCTTCCCTGATTCTGATGTCTGTCCAGCTTGAGAACTACCTGAATAAACACACAAACATTTAGCAAAACAGCTAAAGGAAATTAAGTTTGAGCAAAGAGTACACAGATTACTTTGCATTCATGATGTCAGTGTGTATGAAGGTGTTTGTTGATCTACCGGTGGCTGGTCTGGTTACTCCAGTAACAGTTCCCTCCACATCCATCTCATCCTCTGCATAACTTAAGAGCAGCGTTCTCTGCTTGTGTGTCAGTTTCCTGTAGATGATCCATGAGATTGATTAGGCAAACACAAACTGGAAGTGCATATAGGCATGTGTCTGTGAAAGTCTCTTACTTAGGAATTTTGATTTTGATATATACATAATGGTCTCCGTAGCCAAAGCTATTAATGCGTGGGATGCCTTTTCCTGCCAGTTTGATCTTATGGTCTGTTTGAATGCCTGGAGGAATCTGCAAGAAACACATTTCCTCTTTTAGTCATAAAATACGGTGATGAATTCCACTGAGGCTCAATAAAAGTGCTTTTATTTTCTAACCGCAATGTCGATGGTGCTGTACAGGCCCTGTGCTCTGGCTGTTCCCCCTAGAATCGCCTGTGCTACTGAAATCATCACATCCGAGTGGATATCAGCCCCATCACGACGAAACACTGGACTCTTCTGGACCTGCAACACAGGAAGTGACATACACACACATGAAAATTGCTTGGAATAAATGAAGAGAGAAAATAATAAGTGCAGAACAAAATTAGAATTTAACAACAACAATTAGCAATTTAATAAATAGGATAAATTACAAGAATAACATTAATTTAAAAAGAGTTACAAAAGAGATAGTAAATATAAAATAACAGTAGAAAATTATAATATAAGTATAAAAGTGTACAACTATAAAATATAAATATAAAATACAATAAGTGTACAATTAAAAGATAAAAGCAGCATGAAATTAACAAATAGCAAATTTAATAAACAGGAATTGTTTAATTTGTTAAAAAATAAAATAACAGTATTGAGTGTAAAGTAAACAAACAGTGTAAAATCAAATAAAATTATTAAAAATAGTAGAGATTTAAAGAATTAGCCACTTTAATAAATAGCAAATTTAATAAAGAGGAATAAATTATGAAGAAAATATTAACAGGAGTTTCTAAAAGGTAAAGAAATGTATATAATAGTAGCTAAAGAAAAATATTTAATGAGACTAAATATGCCAATAATTGTAAAAATTATCAGGTCCCAAAAAGTATATGAATACTTAAGATAAACTTAAAAAAAATATAAGAATGCCACTGTATTACAAAAAATATCAAACATAGCTGTAATTTAAAAAAAAAAAAAAATACAATTTCAAAAAATAAGTTTGTTAGGTTTTAAATTCATAAAATTATACATATACAGTTTAAAATAGTATTTGGACACTTACACACTTTTCTTAGTGGAACTTCCTTTTTTTTTATTTTTATGTAATGTTAAAGCTGCAATCCCTAAGTTTTGCCTCTTTATCGCCATCTCTGTTTGAAACCTGCAATTGCAGTTATTTGTGGAATTATCATCTTTACATGGGTTGTGCATTGCCATGACTCCTCAGCGCGGATGAATCTAATATTTGCTGTCAGTCACCACACTGATGTGGATACTGTACTTCGGAATCACAGATTCTACGTCTTGGAAGTATGAACAAAATAAGAATTTTCACCGGAAAATGTAATTTGAACAAGTAACGTGTCTGCCACTTTTGTTCTGACCAACTGAGAAAAATTAGTGTGTATTAACGCTACCTGTAGATTTCAATTTCTGTAGCCACTCCGCTGTCCGAAGTCTTTTGCTTTTTATTGCAAGCTTACCATTGTGAATCAGGCTAAGGTAAGGAGATAGTTTTGAACACTGGCTTATGTACTTGCTCTAAAATTGATTTTGGATAATTTTTAACCAAAAAAGTTACGGACTGCAGCTTTAAGTGTCCAAACATTTTTGGGACTTTTTTAGACATGGGGGCATCAGGGGAAAAAACCCAACTCACCCTGAATGTGATATAAATGTATTTCTTCCCGACCGGCACCTTAACTGTCTGCCCGTCTTCTATACCTAAAACACATCCACAATAGACAGTCAGTACCTCATACATTCACCACAGTTCATTCTGTGCACCTACTGTATACACAGTCAGTCACGGACACACACCTGCAGGCACAGGAACCATAACCGTCTGTTTCTGTTTGGTTTGTCCAGTTGCCCGGCACATAACGCAAGGGGTGATGATGATAGAGCCCCGCCCACCACACCGCCTACACGTTGAGCGCATCATAAATGGGCCGGTGTTAATAGATTCCTACATAAAAGAGTAAATTATTTAAAAAATTAAGAAAAATAAATATGGTTATTAATACTGTTTCTTTGGGGTCCTCACCATGCCTGTGCCATTGCAATAGTGACACTGTGACACTTTAGTTCCCGGCTCGTGACCTTTTCCATCACAGCGTGGACAGGCGTCGTCTATGTTGACCGTTATCTCCTTATTCACGCCCTTGGCAGCCTGCATGAACGTCAGCTCCATAACAAACTACGGAGAAAGAGGGTTCAGATGGTGGGAATTTAAAGACGAACACAAATGAGGGACAGTCATCGCTGCGTGTCTCACTTCAGGTGCCTGTTCAAACATGGAGTTGAGGTCTCCAAAGCCACGCCCCCCTGTAAACTCTCCAAAGATCTTCCTGAACAGCTCTTCTGGGTCCACAGTAGCCCCGCCTCTCCAGTACTGCTGCTGCCCCGCCCCACTCGCGTTCGGACCGGCAGAACCGTACGTGTCATACTGCTTCCTCTTCAGCTCATCACTGAGCGTCTATACACAAAAAGGCAAAAACACACCTTATTAAAAATCCTGATGAATTTGAGTCCTTAATCTTAAATTCATTGAAAGTCTTTGGGATGTGCTGGAGTAGACTTTACAGAGTGCTCACCTCTTGCATTGTCAATACAAGATCTTGACCAAAAGTCGATACACGTCTTGATGGAAATACATGTTGTGATGTTATTTCCATCAAGAGGTGCATCAATTTTTGGCCAGGATCTTCATCTGTTGATCAAAGGTGACAGTAAAGACATATGTAATGTAGTGTTACAAAAGATTTTGAAATAAATTATATTTTTTAAACATTCTATTAATCAAATAATCCTGAAAAAAATGTATCAGTTTCCACAATATTACACAGCACAACTGTTTTCGATAATAATAATTGTTTCTTGAGCAGCAAATCAACACATTAGAATTAGATCTCTGAAGGATCATGTGACACTCAAGAGTAATGATGCTGAAAATTCAGCTTTGCCATCAAAGAAATAAATTATATTTTAACATACTATAAATTCAAATGTGTTTTTAAATTGTAATAATATTCAATTTACAATATATTTGTTTTTGGTGTATTTTTGATCAAAATAATGTAGGATTTATGAGTATTAAGAGATTTCTTTACATTTTGAAATCATACCTAAAACTTCAAAACAGAAATGTAAACTATTAAATTATTAAATTTAATTATATTACAACTCGCATAAATCCTCTGTAGAATCCTTTACAATTTAATATTTAAATAATGTTTTTACATTATATTAATGAGATTTGGGTGGAGGGAATGTGCTTAATGATTGTCCTGAAAATACTGTCACATTAGAAAAAAATCAATGGTACTAAAAAAGGCTTAATTTTCCTTTATGCAAAAAATAATTTAGTATTTTACCTATCAATTTTGGTGTAAAATATAGTCCAAACAGGCTTACTTTTCACCCAATATCAGATTAATGTAATGCAAGACTTTTAGAGGAAAAATGAACATTATATTTTCCTCACCTCATAGGCTTCTGCCAGCTTGGCAAACTTCTCTTTAGCTTCAGGGTCATCTGGGTTGGTGTCTGGATGGTATTTCTTGGCCAACTGTGAGAAAATACTCATGTTAAACTCCTATGTGAACTATTCTTCGAAAAGTGAAACGAATGCCATATGGGTTGTCAAACCTGGTAGTAGGCTTTCTTAATCTCTTTCTGAGAGGCAGTCCGAGGAACCCCCAAAACGTCATAGAAATCCTGCTGATGGCACCCAGAAGTAGTGTGGAAGAAATGAGAGCTGAAAACACTATGGCTCTTCAACACTAAAAAACACAAACACACACTCAACACCAATATAAGACCATTATTAAAACATTTCCACCCCTTAATTGAAAAAGTGTCACAATCGTCATCTCTTTTATTGGTTGCAAAATAGTGAGCAATGAAATGTCAGTCAGTGGGGATTTCTCAGCGGTTCTTTCTGCAGTTTATATAATCACGCCAGTAGGTGGCGCCAAGTGTATTATGAGTGAATCATTGAATTATTCACTGGCTACTTGTATGTGGTTCTGAATTTAGTGACTGAATCATTAAGGAACAAAACTTCTCCTTATGATTGAATCATTCACTCAACCAAAAACACTAAGGCTGCATCCAAGATCACATACTTCCCTACTATATAGTAGGTGAAAAACAGTATGTGACAAAAGAGCTAGTATGTCTGAATTTTATTCATACTACACACACTCATACTATATAGAACGTACTTTTTTAGCAGTTGTGAAGTAATTACTTATTCAAAATAAGCACCTACTCAAGACAGTATGCGATTTCGGACGCAGTATAATGCTTTCTAAGCTACTGTAAGCTGCTCGGACATGTGCAAACTTAAGTTTATCCAGCCATGAGTTTGTTTGGAAATAATTTATTTGATTGCGCAAAAACAGACAAAGTAAGTGAATATTCTATTTCTACCTAAAATGTAATTCAAAGTTAACTTCTTTTTTAGTGAACTGTTGCATAAAATATCAAACATTCAATCTTAAATCCAAGTTACCACACTTTTACGTAAGTGACAATATTGTTACCATCATACATTTTTGTAAGGACACTTATATTGGCAATTATGTCTGTCAGTTGCATCATCTCTTTTAACTTTTCCAATACCACCGACGTAAAAGGACAAATATGTCCAGAAAAGTGTGATATGTTAGGATTGATATATTTATGCAAAATAACAAGCTTGTTCCACAAGTTCATAGTGACTGCTTTGATAACATAACCAGCTCACCTGGTACCCCCTTCAATGTCACACATCCTCTGTGCCTCCAGCAGCTTAACATTCCCCCCGTCACATAACTACGCGTCCAGCATATCCTCAAAGCTCCAATATCTCCTTGTCTAGAGGACTTTAAAAGTGCAAAGGTGCTGCAAAGTCCAGGTAATCCGCCTGACAGCCAACGTGTAGTACAGCGAGCACTGGAGGCTGCCATGTTTACATCGCTCTATGGGCCGGCTGTGTACTGCGCATGCGCTTGGGGTTTGGATTTCATTTACAATTGTTTTGCGGATTTTCACCACTAGATGGCGTAGTATGAACACAGTTTGGGGAGCTGACAACTGGTTTGATGTTTTGCTGTATGCAATAGCTTTTTTGTTTACAAGTTGTTAGCAGTGATGTATACAATGGGTATATAAGCCATTTCTGTAAGTTAATTCAAACACTAGCCTATATTAACTCTATAAAGCCTGTATTATATTTGATATGCAGTTTTCCAAGGCCTCTATATGATCAACATGATCAAAACCTTGGTGAAAAACCCAAGACACATGTCTTTTTACTAATATTTACTGATTTTTGTAATGTGAACAAGAATAACTGGTAACATTTTACAATAAGGTTTATTAGTTAAACATTAGATAATGTATTAACTAACATGAACTAACCATGAGCAATACATTTGTTGCTCATTGAGAAATATAAGGTGCCATCTGATACTTATTTGCAAGTAGTCTGCTATATATATGCATGTATAGCATGTAATATATATCCTGGGAATCTAAACTACTAATTTTTTTTTTTTTCTTAGCAAAGCTGGAGTCAAAACCAGAACCAAGACTAGACCCCCTGAGGCCCAGACCCCAAGACCATCAAGACCTCTTTGCAGTAATGACTTCATTTGTATTTCCACATTTCTTTCCCACTGTACAGAAAGACTGCTGCCATAGCCAGGGGACATAGTCAGGAGTTAAACTAGCATTTTAACAGACCTGAGGTTTCTTTAAAATGATGTTTTGAACAGCGTATACTGTACTCATAAAACCCCACAATTTCCACAAAACATAAGTGTGGTCTAACCCTGGCTCTGTTTAATACGGAGCAGTGCGGTGCTGCCGGCCCGTGGCGACTGGGGTTCGGACGGCACTAAGACCCCCTGGTGATGATGTCATAATGACTGTGGCTGATGTCATGTTGTGCTTGGTTACTGGTTGGATGCAAAGGCTTGTGTGTGTGGTGAGTTTAACCGCTGCGCCTCTTATGCCACCTCCGCAGGCAGAAATACGCCCGTTTCTCTGTGAGAAACAGCTGTTTTATTTGAAATAGGGAATGGAGTGTCTTCATTTTCTTATGTCATCTCTGGGAATCCTGAACAGGATGTATTTTATGTTTAAGTTTGTAAACTCCACTGAGATCATTTTTGTCTATATTAAATGAATGTATTTTTGAGTGGGCAGAGGTTCAGACCCAGGCATGGTTCATCCTTCTCTTTCAACATAAATTTTAACAATCCCCAATCACCCTCAGTAAAAACAAGCATGGCTAACATGTGTGTTGAATTAAGAAAGTCCCACTGCTCTACAGCTCTCAACTGCTTTCAATTGTTCCCTTGTGCTCTTTCACACACGTAGACACTCGTTCTTTTGCTGACGGTTGCACACATGCTCGAGATAGACATGGCAATGAATTGCTAACAGCTAATGTAATAGCATACCCTTGTGAAAAAGAAGTTTGCTTAATTGCATTTAATATGCACTTGTAGTGTACTTAAAATCTTAAAAGTATATATTTTTTAAAGTACTGTACTGGCAGATAGCATAATTTTAATGTAATAAAACTGCACTTAGTGCACTTTTAAAATGTGCACGTTGTAATAATGTCATATTAAAGGTCCCGTTTTTCGTGTTTTTTTGAAGCTTTGATTGTGTTTATAGTGTGCAATATAACATGTGTTCATGTTTCGCGTGTAAAAAAACACAGTATTTTTCACATAATTTACTTATCTGTATGCCGCTGTTTCCACTGTCATAAAAACGGGCTGATGACTTCCTTGTTCTATGAAGTCCCTCCTTCAGAAATACGTAACGAGTTCTGATTGTGCCAGCGGTTCCTGTGTTGTGATTCGACAGCAGCTTAGCGCTCCTTGCCCGGAAAGGTCACGCCTCTTACCATAACGTGGAGATGCACGCGCTCAGTGTTATTGTAAACATGTCTTTAATTTTACCCTATCAATCTGAGCCAGAATCAGACCCGGTGATTGGACTGCGGGATGAAAATAACAGTGTTTCGACGACATGGCGACAAACACGCTCTACAAACGCAACTCTTGTGTATTCCTGTGGGCGGAGGTTAGTCAAAAAACTGTTTTAGTGACGTCATTAAAGAAGGAAGTAGAGGGATGTAGTCCAAACTGGCCGTTCGATGTAGGCGACTTCTGTTAAATAAAATATCTCGCTTGGCATTGAACTTTGAGCTTTAAAATTTTACAGATTTTATTTATACTCTAACAAAAACATTACACACTAACTAAAGTTTGAAACATGGGATCACGAAGAACGGGACCTTTAATAGTTTTTCTTTAAAGGACATTTTACTTTAAATTATATCAGTTACCGAGTACCACAAACAAACAGCAGCTGCCTTTTACAGTTCCTTCTGAACAAAACAATGTACTTATGCTGCTTTCACCATGTTTTAACAATGTACTTATGCTGCTTTCACCATGTTTTTGCCATGTTTTAACCATAATTACTAGATGGCAACCCGTGACGTTCTATTACGTTTCTATGTCTACTATCAACGCTGAAATGAATCTGCAGCAGTCAGGTGGTACAAGTAAGAGCTCTGTAAGTTGTGCATGTTCATTATTATTGTAATGTTATGTGCTTTGAGACATGAGGTAATTTAACGGTGTCTCTCGTGGTGCTTTGGAGACTCTGCTGTGTGTGTTCATCTGTTTTGAAGGAGGTGTGGCTTTGGAGACTCTCTGAAGGGAGGTTTGGATCTTATGCTTTCAAAGCTAGCTTGCTATTGCTAGCCTCTCCAAAATTGCCTACCTTTAAAGTTAATACATTTTTAGTCTATTAAATTGTAACTTCATCATTAGAATGTGTAATTACAAATACATTTAAATAAATTACATACAACTTAAAAAAAAATTACATTAAGGTATATTTTCGTATAATGCATGTCACTACATTCGGCAGTACACTTTAACCATATTTCAAAGACAACAGAAGTATGCAATTACATATAACAATGTACTAAGTGGATCACAAAGCATGCTAAAGTTGGGCTAATTGCATTTAAAGGCACAATATGTAATATTTCGCCACTAGAGGTTGCCAAGGAGTAGCTTGATGACGCCTTGATTTTGAGTAATCATGGGAGATGTTGTCTTCACCTCACAGCTGGTGGAAAAGAATCCAACGTGACAAAAAAGTTTTTTTTTTTTTTTTGAGGCATTGTAAAAATATGGTACTCATGGAAAATCAAGAAAATGAGATTCAAACAATAAGACTAACAGTGTTGAGCTATATAACAATGTTTAGTTTTGTATCCAAACAGTTGTTCCCATTATTTTTAATAAAACATATAATATATTAAAGCATCTTTGGTGTTTCCATGGTTTCTACAAAATAAAACCGGAAATCGAGGGTAACGCAGGAATGATGCCATTGATAGGCGACGCACGGACACGATCCATGTCCTGGTTCAAATTGATTATTTCTCTGGATTTAACCATTCTTGGAAACATTTGGGATAATCTAAGTACACAAGTCAACAAAATATTTAAGTGGTTTTTGGATATTTTAATTATATATAATTGAGTGTTTAGAAAATTAATAGCAAGTAATCTCCACAACAAGCTGCATAATTTAAGATATCAATTATGTCTGTAGCACAAACAGTGTGGGATGTGCTATGTGCCAAAGTTGGTGATGTAGTTATTAGTTTGTTCAGTTCTCTAACCTGTGTATAACGACTAGTAATAGTGATGACTTCTCAGTGTTGTACAAATATGCAATGTGCCCAACCTTGACTAAAAATGTCCTTCAGCTGAAATATATGATTTATTTGTGGAGCAGGACAGATTGACAGTTGGCTCTGATCAGAAGCTGGTGTGGTAAAGCTGTCACAAAGGAACTTTATTGCGGTAATTGTGTTTTTTTCCAGCTAGCTTACTGGGTGAGAGCGGGTATGTGAGAACTGAGTGGAGGCTATGACCTTTCATTAAAATGAGCCCCAAAAACTCATTAAAGACCAGGGCAAGACGTTCTTTCACATGATTATATGCTTGTTACTTAGACATTTCGCTTTATTAAATGTGTTTAAAGCAGGATCAGTGTTTGCTGTGTGTGAATGAATGCATTTCGGATATTCAGTTGGATCCACAGTGTATATATGGTATGGGGGAGGTTGTTATGCTTGACCCATGGTAGTTAGGAAGCATCTGGTGTTGCCATAGTGCCATTATTCTGGCTAAAAACCGCCCACTTTGACAGGAAGAGACCTTTGAACTGACATTTAAGCGATCAACCACAGTTTGTTTGGTTTGGATGTGCTGTGTTTGTCTGAACTAGTTGATACCAAAAAATTAGATTGAAAAAAAAAAAAAAATTAATAATTCAAAATGTGTTAAAACCAAAGAGTCAGATCGTAACTGCTGATTTTTAGCCAACTCTTGACATTTTTGTGTGAAATATACATTAAACGGTGAGTGAATGGTGCCATACATGGCCTGAGAAGAAAAGAATCAGAAAGACAGAAAGGGAAAAAGAGGGAAGCAGTGCGGTCATGGAGAAATGAAGGGAGATGCGATCCCAGAGAAGTCACAAATGATAGACAACACAGCAGGCTAACCGTAATCACAGAGTACGACACCAGCCTCTCAACGTCCATAAAATGGGATTTTCACAGGCCAAATAACTACAATCTTGCGGCATTTGTGTGTGTGTGTGAATCTGTTTCCCATTACTCCCATTTCCCCTCAATCCCAGTTGCAATACTCGTATTGGCTCTGATCACTGCCACATGCGGGTCAAGGGGCAGAGCGAGGAGGGATCAAAGTTCGGAGGTCAGAGGGATGTTGCTCGTTTTCAAGAATTAACTGTAATTCAGTGTAAGATTATAGAGCAATTACGTAGATTATGTCCTTTCCAACCAAGGCCACACATCACCCCTGCATTAAACAGAGGGATAGAGTTACTGAGCATGTATGTATGTGCTGCAGGAACACATAAATTCATGCACCAGCCTGATCTGTCACTCTTTTGGAGTTTATGAAAACTTGATTTGTGTTAGCGTGTTCAGTATGGCAGGGTTAAAGTCTTTACAATGAGTAGAATAACATGAAGAAAGTATTATGAGACTGAGCGGAGAGCAAGTATTTCCTAATCCTGGAGCACCCCCAAGACTTCTTGTCTCTTTTTTTGGCACAGCCAATTTCGCTCATGAACATGTGCTGAATCAGGTGTGCTAGGGAAGGTAGGCATCCAAAATGTGCAGGGTTAGGGTTTCTCCAGGGCCAAGATTGGTGAACCTGTCTCTAAATAAAAAAATGAAGGTGTCACACTATAGTTCAGTCTTCAATAGGGTTTCCTTGCCTCAGCTATCCACCTTACCATCTTAATGACCTTGACATTGCCAAGTAGGACATATTACTAGATCAACATCCTTGGAACAACATTCCTAAAACCAAGGGTGTTCATTCCTGCTCTTGGAGATTTACCATCCTGCTGAGTGTATGTTTGTAAATGAACCCCAAAGCCTTGATCATCTGGAAAGAGCAAGACTGAGAACCTCAAGTACGAAACAATCAAATTTTAGATATATGAAAAGAGATAGAGTTATGGTGAAGGCAAATTAGCAAAATTTTCTAGGTGAAAAAGGTTCCTTGTCTTTTGTCAGTTGTATGAAGCTTGACAGCTCACACAGAAACCACTTTAAAACCAAGCAGCTTTCTGTTGGTCAATACAGTATATCCATGTGACTTATTTGAACCTGTCTCGAAATCTGTGTGAGGAAATCTTTCAAAATTACAAATTGGGTGGATTCCTATTTAAAGCTGCAGTCCGTAAGTTTTGCCTCTTTGTTGCCATCTCTGTTTGAAACCCGCAATTGCAGTTATTTGCGGAATTATCATCTTTACGTGGGTTGTGCATTGGCATGACTGCTCAGCGCGGATGAATCTAATGTTTTGAGGAGTAACATTATGTGTGGGCTGTCAGTCTCCGTACTGATGTGGATACTGTACTTCTGAATCACAGATTCTACGTCTTGGAAGAATGACCAAAATAAGAATTTTCACCAGAAAATGTCATCTGAACAAGCAAGTAACATGTCTGCCACTTTTGTTCTGACCAACTGAGAAGAAAAAGCATTACAATAAATCGTGCTATCAATGGAGATTTAAATCTAATGATCGCTTAGCTCGGATCACGTCAAACCGTGCAACTTATTATCATTGTTATACTTTGTTTTCAAATTGTTAATGTTAACATCAGCATTGCGTGACTATGTGTGTTTAGTGTGAATTAGCATCCAAAGTCTTTTGCTTTTGACTACGGGTGAATTTTGTTACTTATGATTGTCATTTATACCTTTCTGGATTACAATCCGCCATCAAAATGACAAGTTTAATTATTGCAGCTGCAGTGAAAAAAGGCTATAAATGATCCGTCACCCACAGCGTCCGGGAATCCTTCTTTATATATACAGACGTGACATAATGACGCAAAGGCAATCTCGTATTTCCCACGGAAACCTACCAGTACCACTCAAATTAAAAAATAATTTGTTGTGAATCAGGCTGAGGTGAGGAAATAGTTTTGAACGCTGGCTGGTTATGTACTTGCTCAAAAATTGATTTCGGATCACTTTTAACCAAACAAAATTACAGACTGCAGCTTTACATGACTGGATGATTTACATGACAGCTTTATTTTGGCCCGAAATTCAAAGTACAATAGTAAATGTACTTTATTTTTATGATTGGGTTAGAGATAATGATACAGGAATGTTGTTTCTGGACCAACAATAGTTATTAATCCAGGAATTAGGCAAGATCGTTGTGGCCTTCCCATTCTTTGGTACACTATATAAACGTGTTCTTTATTTTGACTATAGGAATGCTTGTATTGACTGGTTAATGCTGATCTGATGCTGGTTTAGCTTGTAGATTGGCATAACCATGCTGTACACCAGTTAATAAAGCTGGTTGACCACTGAAGACTTGGTAGTTGAGTAACTTGATGTGGACACTAGTAAACCAGCATCCAAAATACAATGTATGCTAGTGTACAGCCATGCTAGTGTTTAGAGCAAGATTAATTGAAAATTATATTATTGGTGTTTTATTTAGGCATCGAGTATTGATGTAACTCATCCATCATCTAATAGGTCTCAAGTTTTGTTTTGATGTACTGCAACTGAATTGTAAGTCCTGTGAGAAGGAAAAAGGAGGAAAAATAGATCCTCCGGGGTGGGGTGTTTTGGACCTAGTTCATTATCAATACACAGCCCAGATTTTTTCCCCATGAGTTTGGAAACAAACCTACAGCAGATGGACAGACTTTATAAACTGTCTGTATTGGGGACAGATTCAGACCTGCATCAAGTGAGTGTTTTGGTCAAGTCCCAAATGGTGCCTTGATTATAGCTGTTTCAATCAGAGGAACATTGTTTTAGCCACATGCACAGCGATTACAGAGGTTGACCGAAAATTGGAGAAGGAAACTATTGCTTCTTGTAAAGACTCAACTTGTTTTGCAAAGGAAAAAAAGGCTGGTGGTAGACACCAGCAAGAGGCAAAAAATTCTAGCAACCTATGGTCGAACTGTAACAGCAGCTTTCGTAAAGTTTCTCATTACCCATTTTGACTCATTACTCTCTCGTTTGTGTAAAGATACTGTCATCTACAGTTCCGGAATGGCAAGATTATAAACTTATAATCGAGGAGTATAAATAAAACACAATAAACTGGTCACGGTATTTCAGTCCTATCCTTTGTGACTCCATTTAGGGAGAGTTATCCGCCGTGTGTTCTTGCTATAGGTCAGGCAAGGGCCTTTTTTACTACAATGGGCATTTGACAAACAGTTCCTTTCATTCTCTTTAAACATATAATTAGACGAAAATGCCACAAGACAGAATCAAAGTCAGGCCCATAATTAGTGTAAAAGTGTAAAAGTAGTTTTGCCTCGTCTTGACTGGTTAGTTTTTGGGTGCGAGGTGACAGATCCCTAAATCACTGAAAGCTCGTGTGAACCTTGTCTCTTTCTCATCTCTCATGGCTGCCCTCTCGTCTAGAGCCTCTGAAACATAAACAGTATATGTGGTAACGGTGTGTGGGGTTTGTCAGATTTATGAGCATCAAACTTTGAGTAGAGGAGGGAAGACTCACAGCGCGTGAGTTTGGTACACCCTGCTAACTCTGGAACATCTTAAGGAAATTTAGGAGGAACTTCAGAAACAAAGTTGGTACTTTAATTAAACACAACTGAGAATCCCATCAAGTAACTTTTGAGCAATAAAATTGTCCTCTGAGCTGAGTTGAGGAGTGAGGAGATCAGTGATGGTGGCACCTTCAATGCAAGATTTTATAGTAGATTTTTTGTTTCTGGGGAAGCAACAAAAGGCAAGAAAAGGCGTTTCAGTGATGTTCTTCTCAGCCGGGCTGGCCTTGACCTCCGACCCCATAATGCAGGGGAACCCGTGCAGTGTTGCGTTCCCAATGCAGCTTCTTGGTGGCTGGGTAATCTCAGAGGTTATGCTCCCTGTGGGAACAAGGCTCCCGGGTTCCTCTTTAGGCCAGAGATGACTTGTAAAACATGGCCACAGGAGAGAGATAGGCCACTTTGACCTGACATTAAACTGTAGATTCTCAGACCAAGACTAATAACTTATAACTTAGTGCTTCCTAAATACTCTCTAGTTCAAATCTATCTGGTTCTGTGCCTGATTTCAGGAACATTGTGTAGATAATTCATCTATACATAGATCTGAGATCTAATTTACAGATCTATTAGCTATTTTAAGGCATCATCCTAACTGAAACAGCCTATCATAAGTGAAAAATGTTAAAGATATGAAAGATTTTAAAACTCGATAAAGTCAGCGTCTCTATATATGTGCAGCATACAGATCCTCAGGTGAGCCTGGCTTGATTTCTATCGAGTATAATCAAAGTCCCTTTCAAGGAAATTCTGTTCATTTGGCAGCTATATCGGGCATCCAAGACCAAGTCCTATCTACTTGAATGGGGGAATCCTAAAAACTCAAAAACTGCTTGCTGAACTTACAATTAAGTAACATATTTCAAAACAGCAACAAAATCTGACATAAACTGACCATAAAGGTTGTTTCTTATGCCCAAATAGCATTGAAAAAATTATATCGGCAGCTGCAGCAGTTACACAATAACTTTACCAATAAGCGATTTGCTCTGTTATTTAGAAGGCGGGACTTATTCCACCATATTGCGTGATTGAAGCCTTAAACACTATGCAGGCAGTTCGCTGGAACGTTGTTGCTATTTCAGTCTATTAATGCACATAAATGCATCTCTTTGTGTGTGTGTGTGTGTGTGTGTGTCTTCTGCATCTAAGTAAACAACCAGCTGAGAGGCCTAACAGACCTTTAATGCAGCTGTCAAAATTCACAACTCCCACAATACAAACATCACGGACCAAACCTCTCACACTTGCTGACCATTATTCCCCTGAGCTGTTCTTTTGAAATCCATCTCAGAAAAAGCGGAAATCCAACAGTCTGGTGGTAATTGCTACGATTGATGATGATTCGTTTTTTACGACAACATAATTTAAACAGCATTCCTTTTTAGAGTTACTGTTAATTATCGGTGCTCTTCAGCCAAGCTGTATAAAACTGTCCTGTTCAGTTCGGTCAAATAACCCTCATAAATCTTTTTTTTTTTTTTTTTTTTTTTTTGGAAGCCTTGGAAAGTACATTTTGGACCTTTGTCCCAATAAAACATATCGTATCTGCACTTTTACTTATGGCCCACTTCTCCACCTTGGCTCTGATCAGCTATACTGGGGTAAATGGCCTCATCTACACAGATGGAAATACTGAGCTCAGAGCGCTGCAATTTAGCTATGAGAAAAAAATGAAACTAGACTGTTTGTGTGTGTTTGTCTATTTATGTGTGTCCTTATGAAAAATAAGCGATCAAGTTGCAGTGCACTGTGTGTGTGTGTGTGTGTGTGTGTGTGTGTGTGTGTGCGAGAACGATCCTATGCAGATCTTGGTGAACCTTGCTAGATTTTAGTGTAACATTGGCATACAAGGCAGAGCAAGATGCAAATAGGTATTTCAGTCTTAATCACTAAGGTGATAAAAATTAGGGTAAAGGGAATTGTATTTATTAAGAGATGATAATTGTGGCATTTCATTTGTGTTCTGCATTGATTTTATGGTTGCTGTTTTTAGCTGATTTCTCAATCTTTTAATGCAGGGATTCCCAAACATTTTGTCAGCTGAACCCCCTTTAATTGTAGTAGCCCTTGGGATTTTAAGTTAAAGGCACAATATGCAATTTTAGCCGCTAGAAGTCACTTATTCAAAGCATTTCACAGAATCATGTCTTCACGTCTACAGCCAGTGGGAAAGAATCCGACAGGCGACTCTGGCAGAAATCATATTCATGGATGAGCTAATGTATAAAAGATTTATTAACATTACTGTAGTATGAAGCAGGGTGTGGCTGAAAGCCGTTGGAGCGAAACGAGGCCGCTGGAGTGATTGCTAATGAGAGACAAGCGCGTCACTCGGCTCGAGAGCAGTGGAGCTTTTATTATGCCACAGATGCCGCTTCCGCTTCTTCTGATCATGCATATGTGGGGTAAAGCAGGACTGTTTTATCATATTTGATACATTTGTGTGTTGAAAGTTGTTATAATGCTACTCTGTGCGTTCACTCGCCAGCTACTATGAGACACTTGTTACACACTGCAGTAAGCTAGACTGATGGAACAAGATTAGTAAACTACTCTGCTTTATGAGGCTGAAAACTATATCACTCGATTATCTTTGTTTCTGGTTTTGTGTTTTGGTAAACACTGTTACAAAGACCACAAACTCACACAAAAAGCCAAGAGTCAAACTGCCCAACTAAGGGAAACACTGATCACCACAATGGTGACCAAACATTTCCAATAAAACATCAGCATCTAAACCTCTGTTATTCTCAAAAAGAACTTCTGCTGAAATCTTGAGAGATTTATTGTCTTCTTTTATTTTCAGTTGATTTCAGGCTGTGTGGCGTTTAGTCAGTTGTAGTTGTGTTTCATTTTCTGAGAGTGCAAGCATGATGTTGAACCAACATCACATTGTAACATTGACTCAATGCCATTACCATTGATTTTTTTGTTGAAATTTCAACAATTTTTCAACATTAATTGCGGGTGCAAAAGTGATATTGATTCAATGCGGTTAATGTTGACACATTAACATTGATTTAACATTATTTCGATCTGGGTAATGTGCGTAATTTGCATAGAAAGTAGGTGGTTAGTGAATAAGATAAGTTTCCGCACAGTTATACAACTGTTTCATGAATTCACAGATTCTTTCTGTTATTTCACTTTGTGTTTCACATCTTTACCTCATATTGTTAATGAGCTGGAACTTTACATTACATTTACAGCTGGTCAGTTTCACGACAGTGAAAGGTGTGAGATCATAGAAGAAGAAAATGTTGAAGAAAAGGAGGACAAAGGGAGCGAGTAAATGCCTGGAATCACAGGGGTTCATTGTTCAGTTCTGTTGAAACAGCTGTGCTGTTAGATTTGAAGAGTTGTACGGTGACCTACGATTGTTAGTCATCTTATTGGAATAATGACTGAGGAAAGGTTTATACATACAGACTGCATACACACGTTCACACACATGCGCATGTACAAACTCAAAGCAGAATCCAGCAATACGCAGTTCGACTGGAACGCTGAGGTGAACGTGTTCTGTTGTTTTGGGAGACATTCCAAGTACTTCTTCTGGCTTATTTTGGACTTTGAAATGTAGTGTGCTAGGATGGACTGCCAACATGTCGATTGGTATAGAAAAAACAGAGAGAGACAAGCACATAAAAGACGTGTAGCTGCTTTGGAGGAAAGGTAAAAGAGTGCAACCTCTTTGAGCTGATGAACGTTTTAATGTGAGACATAAATGGCGCCATGTAGTATCTGGCATTTAAATCCAGCACCGATTAATCTACATTTAATCAAATCTCTCACCATAATTCAGAAACATAGTATAAAGTGGTACATGACACTTTCCATGAAATAAAATATATTAAAGGTGTCCTTGATTATGATTTAACTTTAGTTAGAGTGTAATGTTGATGTATGAGCATAAAAAACATCTGCAAAGTTACGATGCTCAAAGTTCAATGCAAAGGGAGATATTTTCTTTTACAGAAATCACTTTTAAGGACTACAATGAGCTTCTTCCCGGGTTAGTGACATCACAAACCCCAGAATTTACATAAACCCTGCCCCCGAGAATACGCAACAAAGGGAGTGAGGCCATGTTGGGCTGCTTTAGAGAAGAGGAACAGTTGTTGTGGTAGAGTGTTGTTGCCATGTTGTCATTTTGTCATGCCGGACTGCTTCACAAACGAGGGTCAATTCAACGCTGGATTTGCACAAAAGATTAACATGACGGCACTTGCTAGTCGATGAGTTGAATCAACTCCACAGCAACTATAAAAATTTATCCACTAACTGTTGAGAAATGTCCAGTTGCATTCTAAATGTTCTAACTTCTTCCTGAGTCTCTTCTTCTGGAGGTTTAAACAATGACTGCATGAGATTCTCCAGCTTTGTTGTTGTTGTTGAGCAACCGAAGCACGAGCTGTTAAAGCTCCACCATCTTTTGGAAAGCAGGCCGGGATATATATATATATATATATATATATATGTGTGTGTGTGTGTGTGTGTATGTCTGTGTGTGTTAAAAGCATATATATACATATGTATATATATATATATATATATATATATTTTTTTTTTTTTCAGTGTGAATCTGTGCAAACCAAGGTTAGCTTTTCCCAGGGTTCTTCTGAGGACTCTTCTGTCGATTTAAATGCAGCATCACAGACCTGTCAGCAAATTTACAGAAGACTTTGTTTGTGAACACACAGTTGTTCTTCCTCTTCCCAAAGCTGTAAAAAGACAGTATGGGACTGGCCTTAGATATTCACATATGTCATCACTGCTTTTATAGAGCTTTTGTTCAAACATTTCTTTATTTGCTGTCACTTTATACCTTTGTACATTCTGAGTTTTATTGGCTTGTGAAAAACTGATAAGTTTTTTGCCAGTGTAATTGAGAACGTGTTTGCTGACTATAATGTGTTGAGAGTTAAACATCATTATCTCGTTGGTGTGTCTGTGCTTATGTTTAACAGATTTACTGTATGTTTGTTTTAAAGAAAAAATATTGTGTGCAAAAAACGCACTTCCTTTAAAACTCCACTGTGAAACATCAGTAAAAGACTATCTAATAGTATTTTACTATTTGATAGCACTATATTTGATAGTTGTTGTTGCTTTCAAATTGTTTATTGCAGATTGTTCATGCAAAAATAAATAGGGCCTATTTGAAGTGATATGTTGCCCATATGTGAACATGCATTGTGAAATTTATTGGTTGCATTCTCAGTGCTGCCACTAGGGGTGATATAGCATGCATTAGTACAAACTGACTTCTTCTATGGCCAGTTTTCTATTTCAGGGGGTTAGTTCACCCAAAAATGAAAATTCTGTCATTTATTACTCACCCTCACGCCGTTCCACACCCGTAAGACCTTTGTTAATCTTCGGAACACAAATTAAGATATTTAATCCGATGGCTCCCGTGAGGCCTTCATAAGGAGCAATGACATTTCCTCTCTCAAGATCCATAAAGCTGCTAAAAACATATTTAAATCGGTTCATGTGAGTACAGTGGTTCAATATTAATATTATAAAGTGACGAGAATATTTTTGGTGCGCCAAAAAAACAAAATAACGACTTATTTAGTGATGGCCGATTTCAAAACAATGCTTCAGGAAGCATCGGAGCACAAATGAATCAGTGTGTCGAATCATGATTCAGATCTCGTGTCAAACTGAAATCATGTGACTTTGGCGCTCCTTTATTCCAGATTCGATACACTTAAAGGAATGAAGGAATCGGTTGATATGGTACCAACAGCTTTTGATAATTTGTATAGGATTGATCCATATGACTCAAGACTCAGTGATTTGGTTAAGAGCTCACTGGAGGGAATAATAACGTAAATGTTGGTGTGTTTCTCACTCAACAGTGACATACAACTTTGGAATACTTGGAATACAATGTATGGACCACTTTTAGGATACTTCTGTGTACTTTTTGAAGCTTAAAAAGCATTCATTGAAGTTGCTTGGAAAAGAGCCTCCAGTAAAATATTCAAAATTTCTGCTTTTGTGTTCTTTGGACTCACTTTGTATCTAAGAAAGTGATACAGGTTTTGGAATTTTCAGAATTTTCATTTTGAGTAAACAGTCCCTTTAAGAACATAAAGAGAATAATGACTTCCAATTGGCATTTTAGGAGAACTAAACTGAGTGATTTCACAACACATCTTTACTCAGAGCACACCCAAATGATGAACGATGCTGCATAGAAGAGCTGACGGAGAGTGAGGTTGCTTCATTACACTATAGCAAAATCCCAGTCTGGCATGTCTGTAATCACACGCACATGAAGCATTAACAATCTCCTGGATATATTTGTATGTGTTTACAGGGAGAGTTGGCTCACATACACCTTGTCAACACTGCATTCTCCTGGTATAACGAGACCAAACAAGACTGCTGCCATTATAATCAATCTACAACGGAAGCGCATGATCTAGTTGTCACGGTGTGTTGCGCCACTCACTCGCAGTCTAAGGTGACCAGATGAAAAACAGCTCACAGCTATTCTAGGAGAGAGCACGACCCAATCATTTCATTTATCATAGCATAACAGACATCACTACCTTAACCTTTCTAAAAACCTCAGTGTTCCCGATATGATCGGCTCTGTTTCTTCTCATCCTTATCATATCTTTCATCACCAGCGTGTTTATGTGATTTAAGCAAGTGATAGAGACAGGAAATAAAAGGTTTATGGTGTATGTGAGAGTGTGTATGAATGCAGTGCCAGCTGCTGAAAATCTACACTGGTGAGAACACAGTGCTGATGGATCGCTGGGCAGCAGAAACACTCCCATCTCCTCTTTTTGCCAGTTATATCTTTATTTCAAGACTCCCATCTCCCACAGATCTCCTCCAATATACCATTTAGGACTCCAACAGTAACAAACTGTGACCTGCTCCTCAACTCCTCTTGGTGTAGCATCAGTCATCTTTCATTCAGAGAGCATGATTTTCCATTTCTTTGTTTATTGTTGTTTGGAAGTTGGACCCTGAAGCGATAGCAGGAGTCCAGAAGTTCATTCCAATCCAGAAATCTCAAGGATCACCTCCTCAACGAGCAAGTTGCTGTAATGTTAAGTAAAGGATGGAATACAGTATTTGACTTTTAACTCTAGGTATCATACGTGCACCATTCAGCCTTGTAAATGGTTGCAGAGAAAAACTAGTCATCATTCACTAAATGACTGAGGATCAAGTCATTCAGAACACAACAAACTTATGCAGAAAAACATGTCACACTGATAAGAGAAGTATGACAAATGAAAACAGTATGTGCTCTAAAATTGGCTCAAAATATGAAATCATAGTTCGAGTTGTGTCCTTTATACACTATGTGATTTTCTGTAAGTCTGTCAACTCCAACTGCCCTAAATCTGCCAACTGGTTTTGATTTTCAGCAACTACACTTTAAAACATGCTGGGTTGCTTCAAACCATGTTTGGGTCAAATATGGACAAACCCAACCATTGGTTGGTTATTTTTTTTTTAAACCAATGGTTGTGTTTGTCCATATTTGACCCAAACATGGGTTGAAACAACACACCATTTTTTAGAGTGTAGTGTCGAGACTGCAAATCTGCAAAAATCTGGGCAAAAGTCATGTAGTGTATTCTAGACTTGATGTCATTTTATAGTTGATGTAGGGATAGAAGGTACTGAGCTTTAAACCACTTAAGTCAATCCACTTGCCACCCATCTTGGAATCATCCCAGCTTCCATTTCCACCATGCTAATAAGACCACCATGACATGTTGTGTTTTGGGATGCTGGTGTTCCCACATGGCTTTACCATCAAGACTTCCATGGTCAACCAATATCCAGAAAGTTCAAGATGGGGTGTGTTTCCCGTACAACAATGTAACTCACTGCTTAACAATCATAGTATGATGCACAAATGAAGATGTTAACTAGTCACGACTGTTTCCTGAAACTGTAGTAACTTTGTCGCACATCTGTTGTTCGAACCATATTGGTTCAACAAGAGAACTGCTGTGAATGACGCCACACAGGTGGTGAAGTAGTCTCACATAGCCAGACCTTCAGACTGACGGCAGAAGGTCTGGACTCCATAGCAGCTTTCATTGGCCAAGGACTGCCCAGAGGCTGTCTGACCAACATGTAAAGCAACCAATCACAGATTGTTTTGTTCCGTGTCATGTTTAGGGGCATAAAAATGTAACCTCGACGTCCCTACAATAACAGACTGGTGTGTAGAACTCATATTTTAAAGAGTCTACGCCGTGAACTTTACATACTTCACATACTTTTGAAAATCCTGCGTTTCGTTTATCCTATAAGCGATCATTGTCACAGTTGTAAACACAACAGAGTTCTTCTTCCATGAGGGGGTTTGGCTTGGCATCGCGGCATCTTTGTTTCCAGGCGAACCGTTAAAAAACGCGACACACACGTCTCCTGGACATCTTGTAGAATTCAACCAGTCAGATGATGACTTCAAAAATCTGAAAAAACTGAAGCGTTTCCAGTTAAGTATGCCATATGTATCAGACATCCAGCCAGCGGTCCGTGAGCTTGTCGTCTGAGGCTGAGACTAGTGGTGAAGTAATAATTTATGCTGATTAATCAGTTCGAGTTTAAATGAATGTCAGATTATTATAGCTTATTGACATAACAGAAAGCCAGTTATCTTTAATTTTCTATCACTATGTAACAGTCAGTAAGCAGCTTTCTCCACTGTGTAATTTCTTTGTGATGTTGCTGTAAATAACACATCCGGGGACTACTTAGCTACTTTTGTTCTCTGTTTTTGTTTTGTTTTGCTTCATTTGCTTTATTTGCAGATGTTTGATTACATTGAGGGTTCCCGCTTACGTCAAACTCTGAGGTTCCAGAGCAAATGTATGCTTTTCAAAAATGGCGCTTTCATTCTTTTGGCATTCTTGAAGATGTAGAATGAAATTTGTATATTTTTGGAATGAGAGATATAGACTACTCCCTGTTAGCTTGCTTATTTTACTCAAGAGCATGATCTATGCAAGTCAACATGTCATACTAACAAGAAACTATGCTTCTAACCGCAGGTCAAGAGCTGTAGTTTCAGCCACACAACATTGCTGTTGGTGAAGGAATTCTTGCTGGTTAAGCAAGTTAAGATTCCTGTTAGGGACATCAGCACTTCCATGCCAAGGACCAGAATCCAAAACACTACAGTACATATGTTGGTCTTTGCAAAAAAAAAAAAAAGAAATGCTGTACACATGAACTCTCAAGCACCAACTTGGAAGTCAGGACTAAATGAAGGAGAATGAAACTGTTTGGATGGTCGGACTTGTCCAATTCTATATCAACTCATTCCATCCTCGTTCTCTCCTTGCCTTATTGGAGTTACTCGTCCCATTTGGTTGGGCCGTGGGAAGATCCCCCAACCCCTATCCTGCCCCCACCCCAAAACAGAACAAACTCAAAACAAACAGAGAAAGTCTCTGGATGAAAGCTTCTCGATAGGGCTATATTTAACTGCACATGGTCAAGGGAGACATCACCCCTACTTCCTCTCTCTCTTTCCCTCCATCTCCCACTTCTTTCTTCTCCCCTATTCCCCTACCAGGGAATCCAGCACACTATTACACTTAAACTACACAAACTAGAATTAGAAAAGAAAAGGTAAACTAGATCTAGAAAAGGTATAGTACACCCAAAAGTGAAATTCTGTCATCTACTTATCTTGTTGATCTCCAAAAAGGACAGAAAGGATACCATTAAAATACTTAACCATTACCATTAAGGTAACAAACAAATACAGGTACCTTGTATATTTGCAACATTTTTAACTATTGACACAAACCTCGCTATTTATCAATTACCACTTTGAACCAAAAGTACCTGAGTGGTTTGAGACAGCGCCACCTGTTGGTCATGAAATCTGAAATATGACTGTTCCCACACTTCTGAGTATTTTGGTAATAATACCTATGCTACGTTCCAATTTGCCTACTTATACTACACCCTAAAAGTATACTCTTTTTGTGGAAAGTACACACTTTTGATAGCCTGACGTGGTCATACTCAATTCTAGTTCGAATATGAGTCTGATACTGCTCCATTGGGCTTTGATTATGGGGGCGTATTTCATCCGATCCAGGAAAGACCTAAATTGGATAGACCTACAACCAATCAGAGCTACAGAGTAAGTGTTGAGCGATGCATAGTTGTCAACAGAACTCTTCTTAGCGACCATCGGGACAGCTGATAAATCAAACTTTTGCCGAATCCCGTAGGAAGGACGGCAAAGACATCTTTCCCATCGACAAATGCCTTGATCGCGGTCCTCTGTTCCTCTTTTAAAATTAATGCGCTGTCGATATCTTCTATAACGGACGCGATGGCGGAATCTACACATCTCAGTTCTTCAACAACAGCCATCATTGTTGTAAACTAATTGACCTTTCGCAAAGACTCGCCCCCCTTAGTTACTGTTGCTTTGTCCGACAAGCCGTGGCGCTGTCACACCACACAAAGTGGAAAATACATTGCGGAGCAAAGAGGAAACTGACAACACATCGACAGACGAGACAGAGCAGGTTACTTATGATATTAAACAAAGTCCCAGCTTTCAAACTGTGTAGTTATTAAAAAAATTCAAACAATAAAAACCGTTTTGTGGCTCTTTAATGTGTTGTGACCATGATCGTGACAGAATGCTGTAGCGCCTCAGCTCAAGAGGCTCCTTAACCGATCATCTCTTCCTACTAGTCCATTTATAGCATCAAATAAACATGAATGAACATGAGAATGAATGTTGTTTCAAACGCGGAAAGACATCAATATGCACAATTTTTCAAGTTTAACTCCACCGATGTTAATCTTCTAACTCCTGACTGCTTTGTCGGACAAAATAGCGGATGCGGCGTTCTGACTGGTTAGATCGCTTGTCAATCAAACTCCCCAAGTGCTCTTTGATGACGTGGCTGATTACGTTTCTGGTGATAATCTGTCAATCATCGCCCTGACAATGTGATTGGTCCGAACAGTTTCTGTCGGGCATAATTACTCCTCTACGGATCGAGTCCAGACCGAACTCCCCGACCTCAAAATGTTGTGGGCGGGGCTAAGTTCGGCTGGCATCCAGGCTACACTTTTGAGTGTGTAGCAGAAGATTAAACAATTTGGGACATACTATCACGTCATAAAATTATCTAAACCTCTCTATTTAACTGTCAGTCGCACATATCTGCCATGTTTGTAGTTTTTTGACACTTTTTTTCGTGCTTATAGATAATTGTGTGATTAAGTAATTTTTTTTTTTTTTTCAGAAATAATGATCTTCCACATAGCGAAAATAGGTAAATAATTACTGGGTAAATACTAGATAATTTTACTGTCAGTGTGTTAAAACAAGAATGATAGAGCTACAGAAAAGACAAGTGGCCAGGGGACGAAAGATGAAACTGAGATCTGTTTCCAATTATAAGTAGAGAGAGACAGGAAATTGAAGAATGAAACGGATGAATCAACAATTTCTTCTGTATGTTCTCCATATCTTAAATTTTTATCCCTCCATGGAAGAAGTCGGAGGGATGCAGAGGAGGAAAAGATGATGTGTGTCGAAGAGAAAAGGGGGGGGGGGAGACAAAGTGGGTGGGTGGAATGTAGGCAGGCAGATATTCAAAAGTCCCTCATGCTTTATGGAAGAGGAATGAATCCCTTATGAAGGAAAGGAGGGGTGGAATAAGACAGATAGAGGGAGAAGAGAAGGAACGGGTGGAGTGGACAAAGGAAAGTACCTGGCAGGGCTGTGTGGAGGTTGTCTACCCAGATCCATGTGGATTTAAATCATACTGTTGAGGTTTATGTTGTGCAGTGTGTTGAACTGGTAGATTGCCAGAAGAAAGCGGGAGTGTGTGGGTGAGTAAGGGCCCAGATTGAGGGAAAATGTGTGTGGTTGCGATGGAAGAAAGGGAAATTCAGAAGTGCTTACAGGGCCCAATGTGCATTGCACCACAGAAAACCATATGCCTCTCTGTAACCTTCCATACAACCCACTTATCACCCACACAAACATATCACTTTTAGGAACAGTTCACCCAAAAATGAAAGTTCATGTCATCATTGTGTCATTTCAAAACATGTATGCTGTTTAAAATTACCCATGTCTTTATCAGGCATAATTCTTCATCCTCTCTGATAGGCCATTAACATCTGTCGCTCATCTGTGAAAATATCGACACTGTGTTCTGGCTTTTCCAAACCAGGCTGGTTTTGTGTTTTCTTGGATTCTGAGTTGTGGACTATAGCTACACACTTGCGTATAACACACAAAAACACAGTGACTCATACATATATGCATACAAACCACAAAAAAAATGCAATGTCACCGAAAAACCTTTAACATTAAAACATTGGGGGAGTTCTCATGGACAGATGGAAATTGAAGGGTGGAATTTGCAATACTTAAGTCTCTAGCCTTTTCAAGTCAAAGTCTTTTGTAGCCTATAATAACATGCATTTAGTACCATATAATGTATTCAAATGTTTGGGGATAATTTTTGTTAAAGTTTTTGAAAGAAGTCTCTTTATGTTCACCAAGGCTGCATTTATTTGATCGAAAAATACACTAAAAACAGTGATATTGTGAAATATTATTACAATTTAAAAGAACTGTTTTCTATTTTAATATATTTAAAAATTAATGTCATGATCATGGTTTACTTCATTGGTTCTTGTGGAAGCTCAAACGTGCTGCTTAACAGACAAGAATGAACTTCGTTGGTTCTTGCGAAAGCTCAAACGCGCTGCATAACACATGAACCTCATTGGTTCTTTTGGGAACTCAAATGTGCTGCATAACACATAAGAATGAACCTCATTGGTTCCTGTGGGAACTCAAACTGCTGTGTAACACATAAAAATGAACCTCATTTGTTCTTGAGGAAGCCCAAACGTGCTGCGTAACACACGAGAATGAACCTCATTGGTTCTTGTGGAAGCTCAAACGTGCTGCGTAACACATAAGAATGAACCTCATTGGTTCTTGTAGAAGCTTAAACGTGCTGCGTAACACATAAGAATGAACCTCATTGGTTCTTCTGGAAGCTCAAACGTGCTGCGTAACACATGAGAATGAACCTCATTGGTTCCTGTGGGAACTCAAACTGCTGTGTAACACATAAGATACCCCTTTTCCACCAAGGCAGTTTGAGTGCTGGTTCGGAGCCAGAGCCTAGTTTCAAATCAGTTCTTTGTCTTTCGACACACAAAGCACCAGCTCTGAACCAGGAAAAGTGGTTCGTAAGTAGCACCAAAACATTGCTGGGCTAGAAGTAAGAACTGCTTGCGTCAGGGGCTGGGGGCGGGGTTACCGTGACCAACAAGAAACTTGTGACCGCCATTTTTGAAATAGCAGCTAATCGAGCTAATAGCAGCTCGATTGTAATCTCCGTCTATTTACAAATTACGGCGAGCCGTGTTTGGATGCCGATGTAGGTTCGCAAAACCATGAGCATCAACAGTAGTGAAACATCCGCGATTGTTGATAGAAGGCTTGTTCGAGATGCATCGGAGCAGCGCGGACCGATTCGACGGGTGCCGCGGATCCGCGGGAGCGTTTGTAGAGCATACGACTTCTTGTGCTTTTGGATCGTTCTCGCGGTGCTTTGATGTCATGCGCCGATCGCTCTGCGAGAAGCCGATGCATCTGGAACAAGCCTGGTGTGTTTGGTGCTGTGGCGCTAGCTTTGCTGTGAAATATGAGACGTATACAGTGACGTAAGACCTGGCTCTGCTGCTCTCTAGCCCGTGGAAAGGGAAACCGGTTCTTAGAAGGCTCCTCAGTTGAACCAACTCCGAACTGGCACTAGCACTAGCTCTGAACTAGCACCCGGTTCGTGCTGGTGGAAAGGGGGTAAGAATGAACCTCATTGGTTCCTGTGGGAACTCAAACTGCTGTGTAACACATAAGAATGAACCTCATTGGTTCTTGTGGAAGCTCAAATGTGCTGCGTAACACGAGAATGAATCTAATTGGTTCTTGTGGAAGCTCAAACATGCTGCGTAACAGACAAGAATGAACCTCGTTGGTTCTTGTGGAAGCTCAAACGTGCTGCATAACAGACAAGAATGAACCTCGTTGGTTCTTGTGGAAGCTTAAACGTGCTGCGTAACAGACAAGAATGAACCTCATTGGTTCTTGCGAAAGCTCAAACGCGCTGCATAACACATGAACCTCATTGGTTTTTTTGGGAACTCAAATGTGCTGCGTAACACATAAGAATGAACCTCATTGGTTCCTGTGGGAACTCAAACTGCTGTGTAACACATAAAAATGAACCTCATTTGTTCTTGAGGAAGCCCAAACGTGCTGCGTAACACACGAGAATGAACCTTATTGGTTCTTGTGGAAGCTCAAATGTGCTGCGGAACACAAGAATGAACCTCATTGGTTCTTGTGGAAGCTAAAACATGCTGCGTAACACACGAGAATGAACCTCATTGGTTCTTGTGGAAGCTCAAATGTGCTCCATAACACATAAGAATGAACCTAATTGGTTCTTCTGGAAGCTCAAACATGCTGCATAACACATGAGAATGAACCTCATTGGTTCCTGTGGGAACTCAAACTGCTGTGTAACACATAAGAATGAACCTCATTGGTTCTTGTGGAAGCTCAAACGTGCTGCGTAACACACGAGAATGAACCTCATTGGTTCTTGTGGAAGCTCAAATGTGCTCCATAACACATAAGAATGAACCTAATTGGTTCTTCTGGAAGCTCAAACGTGCTGCATAACACATGAGAATGAACCTCATTGGTTCCTGTGGGAACTCAAACGTGCTGCATAACACGAGAATGAATCTAATTGGTTCTTGCGGAAGCCCAAACATACTGTGTAACACATAAGAATGAACCTCACTGGTTCTTGTGAAAGCTCCAACGTGCTGCGTAACACATGGGAATGAACCTCATTGGTTCTTGCTGAAGCTCACACGTGCTTGGTTCTCGCACATCAAGCAAGAACTCTTGATCTTTCATTTTCTATTTCAGTGTGTGTGTGTTGATGAGTGTTCAATGGAGGGACAGAAATCTCTCAGATTTTATTAAAATATAATTTGTATTTAGAAGTTGAAAAAAACTCATGGGTTTGGTCGAATTGAGGGGGAGTAAATGATGATAGAATTTTCATTTTTGGTTGAACTAAATTACATTGTAATATCGGAGGGAAAATGAAACATTTAGCTTTTTAACTTTGACTTATATTTGAAGTTAGCTCCACATAGAGTCATTTTAAACACTCATAATATACCACATTGCTTAATCCAGTTGTAATGAAAAAGCAGGAGTGTGTAACGTTCTCATCGTTCTTCTATCACATCTTCACTCAGCAGCCCAAACTTTCTCAGGTCTGTTTGTGTACATGGGGAGCTGTAAAGTCGAAATTATTCAAATACTGTGAGAAAAGACCACAACATCTCTCCTTTCCTGTCATTTTGTGAAAAGGGTGCACATATGTTCAAATGTAGTGAATTTTTCATCTCCCTTTTGTGATCTGGCACAGGTTTGTGACTTGAGTTCACGTTTGGAGTTTTGAAACCCCATCCACCCCACACGGATACTCAGAGGAGCAGCGATGCAGCAGGGCTTGAAGCAATCTTGCTCTTGGCTGGGTGGGAAATAGAAAAAAGCAAATGAATGAAAGAAAGATAGAGTCAGTTTCTTTCCCACTGTGTTCAACACTTTTGTCTGATTTTCTCATTTGTGGTGGAGTTATTTCTCAGGCTTAATGAGGCACAGTGGATTGCAGTTTTGAATGCAGAACAGAGTGTGTGCGTTGGGCCAGATCTTGAACACAAAGCAGCTTACGCAGTTCGTATACGGCCGTCTGAGTTTCACAATCACGTCAAGGATTTGGCCCACCCGATACTTCCCTCAGCATAAGCACCTTGGCAAGGGTGTTTCTGAACAAAAACACCAGTAATAAAGATTGTGAAACATCTAGAAAGTCCTTATGGGCTCAGCAAGGATGCAAAACTTTGACACCAGAGACGTTGAGTTTGAAAGGGAAAGTTCATTGAAAAATGAAAGTTCTGTCATTAATTATTCTCATATCATTCAAAACATGTATGATTATTTCTTTTGTTTAGATGTTTCACAGAATGTCCAAGCTGCTCTTTTCCAAGAACAAAAATGGAAACTTTTCTAATTTTAGAGATAATTTAATTGATTATGGAGAAATTGAACTGAGAAAAATTAGTTTGCAGTGCCTCCAAATTTTTCTTGTTCTTACAAATCTTTTCATTTATCCTCCCTGTTCTTGCCGCACATGCCTAAAACGATATTCCTCACATGCTGGTGCTGCAGTTTCTCAGACATTGTGGCTTTGTAGACAAAAAGGGAAGCAGATGGTTGTCAGATATTCCACTGATGACCCTGTTTGCCGTTGTGGTCGTGTCATGGTTCTGGGGCACTGGCATGTCCTCAAAACCAAGATTGACCTGAAAAATTTTGAATAATGTACTCCAGAAAGGGAAGTTTTAGGGATTGTCCACCCAAAAATGAAAATGCAATCATTATTCTTACACTGTCATGTCATTCCAAATCAATTTGACTTAAGAGAATTTTGAAAAATGCCATTACAGTTAAGGAGACTTTTTAAAGGTTGTGGTTAGATTAGATACATTTCTGTGAAAGTTTGAGGCAAAAAGGTCCATTGTCTATTATCAATGGTGAAGTGATCGAGCACAGCTCACACAAGTCAATTTATGCGAATTTATGTGACCAACTTGAGCTTGTCGTGAAGTTTCTGTTGGGAAATCTTTCGCCTTCACGCGAAATTCCTATTGAAATGACGGGATTTTGCTTGCAAAAATTCGCCGAACAATGATAAATGTGACCTTAAAGCTTTCATACTTAATAAAAGGAGTCTCAGTTCATTTAGAGCATTTACTTATAACCCAAAATTCTTCAAACCACAATCACATGAAACAAACTCTCCACTCCTTTAAGAGTTCACATCAGGTGTGGAGCTTGTAAGACATCAAACTAACAGCACACACACAGGGATTTTCTCATGTCCAGAGTCTCAGCTTGTGAGCATCGGCCTGGATTGGAGCACGTGTCGGCTCTCAGATGCCAGCGGTTCTGTGGCGCCTAACATCACTGATCAAAACCATTTCAGATGCTTGCAAATGGATCATCACTCTGAGAAGATTCTCATGCTTGATTTATGTGCATTTGAAGCCATGAACGCACAGATGGCAGTGTGTTTTCTGTTTCTGCACGGCAATGCATGTCTGACAGCCTCTGCCTCTTTCTCTCCTTTTGTCCTGCTGCTTACTTTATAGTTATATAAGTTAAATAATATATAAGTTACAATGTGTGTGGACTGTATGTAAGAGGTACATTGCATATGCAGTATTTCAGGTACAGTATGCACACACTATCATAGTGGGGACTTTCCATAGTTTTCATACAGAGACTATTTTTGTATGTTTATTAAGCCATTATACTTGTGGGGACTTTCTAGTGACACTGTAGTACTTCATCTGCAGTGTTGTTATAAAGGGCTGCAGAGGTGATGTCAGAACCCGGAAGACTATTTCACCACTAGTTCCCTCAAGATTTTCCTATGAGGTTTTATAATGGGATTTTACATTTGTGAGTAAAATATGAGTTAACATAACTTGATGATACTTGGACGTTTGCTCTCCAATGTAAATACACACATCCCAAACTGTCTTATTTAGATACTTATTAGAAACGTACGTTTTCAAAAATAAACATAACAGCTTCAAAATTTGCATTTTTGTTATGGGTGTGTGTAATTTATGTTGAACAAAATATCCAAGTATTGTCAACTTAGGCCCTGTTTACACTATAGTGCATTTTCGTTTTCAAACGCATAATTTTTGCTACGGTTACGCCTGTTGTTTACACTACTTCAGGGTTTTCGAACCTGGAAAATGCTGCAGACCCCGTTTTAGTTTGAAAACGGTGGGGTTGCGTTTCAGTATAAACGGACCAAAATGGATACTTTTGAAAACGATGGCATGGCTGCCACATTTGCTCTGTGTATCCTTCACAACCGTGTAAACAATAACATGGAGAATGAACTGCAATCTTTGCTGGCTTTGTTGTAATTTTTAGCAGCCATTGTGCAGTTAAACTGCATTTTTTAAATATTTTTTTAATAAGTAAGCAATAAGGTACGAGAGGCTGTGCTGTATTGTGAATAAGTCACGGCTGAAGGGCATTGTTAGGCATGATGCGAAGCAAATATAAATATTAAAGCCAAAAAATATGTATATGTAAAATATGTAACTTTCATGAAGTAAACTTAAAAGCCTTCCTTCCGCCGGAAAAAAATAGTCCCTGACCGTGAACAGCAACAGAAGTTTCATTATTACGCCATTAGATGGTGGCAAAGACTGTCTTTATGAGTGTGTCAGTCAGTAACGAAGACTTTTACATTGAAAAGACTGAACTGTTGTGAACACGGAACAAGACGCAACTGACAAATGCTTTGACTAGTGCTGTCAGTCACGGGAAAACCCCTTAACTATTAAAAGGACAAGATATAGCAGCGGACATTTAAACATATTTTTTATTATGAACATAGGACTGACCTGAAGGAAAATGCTAAATCTGAATGCAGGTAACTCATTAAATCGATCTCTTTCTCACAATACTCTTCTACAATATAAACTGAGAACAAACAGTTTACGTTGCTAAGAGTGGTTGCTAAGGGTGTTGTGTAGTGATACACAGAACCTTTGGGTGAAGCGGTCATCGTCATGTTTCATCGTGAATAAAACACAGCTATTGACCAATCAGAATCAAGGACAGGAACTAACCATTTTATAATAAAATTTAAAATATGGATAAATACCTATATAAATAATATTAAAATAACAGTCTGGCTCCACCCCACACATTTCCACCAAAATAGTTATGTGATTAATTTTTTTGTGTGTGTGTATATTTATCTGTATCTCTTGCCAAAACAAAATTATCTTTATTTCTATTCAGATAGAATCATGTGTGGGCAGGGCTTAAACCAAAAGACCATTGAAGAGAAGTTGATTTTTAACCCTATACATTTATAGTTTCCATATTGAAAAAATGCCTTAGAATAGAATAAAGCTCCAATTGGCTAATAAGTCTAAAATTGACTTTTTTCTCTCTCTCTTTGTAGTGGTCATTGTTCATGCTCTTCTGAATAAGGTATTTAGTTTTGGGCACAGTCCTAATCATCATCACATAAAATTTCAAAACAACAACTAAGTCTGGCTAGACTGATGTGACAACTAGATAGCTCCCATTATAATCAACCAAGCTTAGACCCGTGTCTTGTGTTGACCATGAGTTGGGCGCCAAAGTGTACGTTTTCAGCTTTTGCTATCTTTGTGTAGACATGTAGAGCTCATTCAGCTGTTGTGTTTAGACCATCTTCAAAAACACTTTACAATGTGAGATGTTCAGTACTGTCATATCAGTCTATTGAATGGTAAACTGGTGCTTCATGTCAGCTCGATGATGAATGAGATTTCATTCTTTCTCCGTCTGTCTTGCTCTCTCTTTCTCCACTGATGAAGTGTTAATCTTACGAGCCTGTCTTTAAAGATCTGAGGGTGTTGTGTTACATCCTCATAAATCCTGTTATTCTTTTGCTTTATCCCTTGCTTCAGTCCTGAGGAGGAACAAGCGCGAGGGGGCTGTGGGACGAGTTGTCCTTTTCCCTCAAGAACATAAAGATTGTCTTTACTCTAAAGCCAAGCTCATTCAGACACATTCTACAACTACTAAAAACGCTGATGTCAAAAACCGCAATCATCATCTGCTTGTTTGCCTAAAACAACAACACATTGATAGTTCTTCCTATAATTTGCCTGAGTAAATGTGACAAATGTCTTTTTAAGTCCCCTGTTCAAGTCTTAAAATTGATCTAGACTTGTGTTTACATGAACAACATTTTCAGAATAACATCCATATTCTTGTTCCAAAAAAAGAATAAAAGAAAGGTGTAAACAGGAATATTTAAATTAATATTACATTATCTGCAAGTACAATTTTATATATATACAAGTGCACATTCAGTATAATTAAGTACACTTCTTTTTCACAAGGGGATATACATTCTTTTCCTGTGGTTTCTTATATGTAAATTTGGTAACACTTTAGAATAATGGTCCGTCATTAATAAGTAACTATGCAGGAAGTAATGCAGGACTAATGAGTAGTACTACATTAACACTTCAGCTACTTCTATTAACTAATATAGAAACAAGCTTAACTAATCAGTAAGTAATATCAAATTTAGAAGATAGTTCCTTATTAGCTAATAAATAATTACCTAATGAGATTACCATCATTAATAACTATTAACTAACGGACAAATTGTAAAGAACATTATCATGTGTTTGAGACATAATCAGTGATCATTTTTAGTCTGAATATAGTCATAAAATGCACCATTAATTACTCAAGTGTTACCTAGTCACTATGCAGGAACTACTAGTGATCAGGACCATTATTTTAAAGTGAAAAACACCTTTTTTCACTTTAAAATAATGGTCCAGATCACTAGTAGTTTCTGAAGAATGACTAGGTACTTGAGTAATTAGTGATGCATTTTATGACCACGTTGAGAGTAAAAAAGGACAATCTTCAAAGAACTACTAGTGATCTGGACTATTATTTTAAAGTCAAAAAGATGTTTTTCACTTTAAAATAATGGTCCTGTTCACAAGTAGTTCTTGCATAGTTCCTAGGTAAAACTTGAATAATTAATGATGCATTTTATGACCACGTTGAGAGTAAAAAAAGACAGTTGCTCAGATCTCAGACACTTTAATTTTGTGATTAGTAATTAATTAGTAATTCTTTATAATTTGTCATAATTACCTATTAGTTCTTAATGATGCCAATCTCATTTTCTAATTATTGATTAACTAATAGGGAACTATCTTAGTCCTAAATTTGATATTACTTACTGATTAGTTAAGCTTGTTTCTATATTAGTTAATAGAAGTAGCTCAAGTGTTAATGTAGTACTACTCATTAGTCCTGCATTACTTCCTGCATAGTTACTTATTAATGATGGACCATTATTCTAAAGTGTTACCGTAAATTTTTATGTTCATATGTTGACGTTTCTTATGTAATGTAAATATTCAGTTACACAAATTCTGAATAAGATGTTTACATGACCCAAAATTCAGATTTATGCATGCATCTTAATCTTAATCTGGTTATGACGTATTCAAAATATGACCAAATTCTGACTGATATCGGAATATTGCTGTGCATGTCATTGTAGAACTATGGGAGAAACTTTTTAGCATTATGATTTATATGTAGCCTTGATTTAGCTCCTCATATTAAAACCGTTTATCATTAAAGCAGAACTAAGTAACTTTTTTACCTTCATAAATAGTTTTCTAAGTCCTTACGATGGTTAATTGACTTGTAGTGTTGTGTTTGAGGCATGCACTAACCTCATCTGGCACATCTACGCCAGAAAACAGCACTTGCAAGTTGAGCTGCGCCGACCCGACACAATCTCGCCTCATGTTCACGTTCACGCAAGAGTGACAAAATGCTTTACGGTAATTCAAAAACAATGTATATATTATGACTTTATAAGACAGTTTCGAAAATTACCCACCTCCATCGAGATTTCTTATACTGTATTTGCAAAACTACTGCGCTGGTGAGCGTTGTAGTCATTATAGTCCAGAGCTGCGCTTGGAGTATTTACAACAGTGTGATTCACTGAAGGAACCTGTAGGGGGAGCTTCGCAAATCTTACTGAATTCCGCTTTAATGACCAGGGGCCTCATTTATAAAGCGTGCGTACGCACAAATCAGGGCTGAAAACATGCGTACGCCAGTTCCTGCACAAAAGGTGGGATTTATAAAGAAAAACTTGATGGGAACATGTGCGCACCTACACGCAAAGTCTGACCCATGCGTACGCACATTTTGGAGACGGAGCAGTTTGGCGACACCGATGGTGAGCTGAGGGACTGATGGCAGATGAGGGAAAACCACTTTAAATCCTCATTATAAGTCATAATCATAAATACAGTGCATGTTTACAATAACAGTTTAAATAAATAAAAGAATGATTTGAACTCGCATGGAAACTCACGTTTTCATTTTGATATAGTTTACACATTTACATTAATATTACACTTTCACTATTGACGATAAGCACTGAAATTACATGCAGTCATTACAAAAAATATATGAATTTAGATAGTATTTTCCTTAGGACTGTCAAACGATTAATCGCGATTAATCGTATACAAAATAAAAGTTTGAGTTTGCATAATATATGTGGGTGTACTGTGTGTAATTATTATGTATATATAAATACACACAAATTAATGTATATATTTAAGGGAAATATGTTATTTATGTACAAAATATTTTTATTTATATATAATATAAATTATATAAAAATATAAATAAATACATATACTTGTAAATATTTCTCAAATATATACATGAATGTGTTTGCATTTATATATACATAATAATTACACACAGTACACCCACATATATTAGGCAAACTCAAACTTTTATTTTGCATGCGATTAATTGCGATTAATCGTTTGACAGCCCTAATTTTCCTGTGACATGTTGTTTTAATGACATCTAAACTGCAGATGTTATGACAAAATATTTTAGCAAGAAAAACGATGATCAGTGATGCACACTTAACTTGGATATTATGGAAGACACTGCTGGATTCGGTGGTCGAACGGTCAGCTGTCCAGTTTGAAGAGCTCCAATGATAATATCTTACTGTACAACTACAGCTGCAGGAGGTGTTGATGTCGTGTGAAGGATCTTCAAACAGTTACCACTGTATTTGAAGGATATAATTTGAGGAAAACGGTAAGATTTGCACATTTCCTTTTTTAAAATACTTTGTCAGTGACGCGCCGAGACAGATGATTACACTGCAATAAATAAGTAGGCCTATACATTTCCACTAAAAATAGCCTATAAACTTCCTAAATGATATGTTCACCTTATCAGCAAAACTGCATAAATTTAATTTGAATTGTTTTAAACTATTAAAATACTATTTGGCCAGTGGAAATGAATAAATCAACTCTATATTAAAACCTTTATCTGAAGTATTTTATAAAATTTTTGTTTTAATGGATATTTTGATATATTTATTCTAAAACATAAAGAGGATATTGAATGATTTTTATCAATGTAGTGTATTGCACAAATTGCATTTATAGTCCATATCTAATATTTTCTAATGTCTTGAACCCTTGACGTGTTAACCGTGGATGTCACGTGGATGGGAACGTGCATGGTAATGATATGCAGATAAGATTATGCATAGTAAAACTAGGCGTCTTAAGCTCCATATATGGTGATTTTGGGGAGGAGACAGGGTGGAGATGTACGTACACACAATCTTCCGCTGAGTGGGATTTATAAAGGGATTTGTGTGCAGGTTCTGGCGTACGCATGGTTTTATAAATCAGATTTTTTTTGTGCGTACGCAGAATCTAGCTTTTGTGCGTACGTAGACTTTTAGGATGAAATCTACGCAAAGTTTTATAAATGAGGCCCCAGAACTTTCCAGCTTTTGCTGCACATTCACCCAGGTTTGTTTATTTGAGATAAAAATAAACCCTCATTGTTGATACAACCATATTAGCATCCCGGTTTGACTAAATATTTAGACCGACTTGCTCTGCTTTTCATTGTACAGGTATGCAATATTTTACATTGCCCAACAGGTGCAAATGTTTAAGCGATTTCAGTTTCATCTTTTATAACTTTTTGAGCTGAGGTAATTTGCTTTCAGCAATGTTTCCCAATAGAGACATCACGGTGTTTATGTGAGGAATTATACAGTAAGTTGATTGAAACATGAAGAAGAACATGTATTATTCAGTGGTGAAGACTTAAGAAAATCTGTTCAGCAAGATTAAATCTGTTCAGCAAGCCTAATAACAGCTGAAAATAGTGCTTATCAGAGAAAAATAGATGTTTCCTGATAAATCTGTCCTAATTGAAAGACCAATTTTACGTAGTTTAAACAAACAATCTTCCTCCCCAAGTGCTGATCACATTGCATGATGAAGCGTGACATTTTCCATGAGCCACGGCTCTCAAATTCAGAACAGACTGCATAAGTATCATTTAATCAGAAAAAGGAAGGAAAGTGTGATTATATTTTCTGGCTCTCAGCATGTGGGAAGGTGATATCATGTGCATATCAGTGCGCTAACAAATGTCGTTTTTCGGCAGTTGGTTAAGAAGATAAATTGCGTTTTCTGCTCATTTGTTATGTAAAGTTCTCATTTGTATAAAAACGTCTGCCAAATGGAAAAGAAATGTAAATGAAGTTCAGTAAAAACTGTTAAAGGGATAATTCATCCAAAAATGAAACTGAAAACTTTCTTTCTTTCTTCTGTGGAACATAAAATAATATATTTAGAAGATTGTTTTCATCCATAAAATGAAAGTCAATGGAGTCCAAAACAACAACAACATTGGACCCCATTGACTTTGATTGTATGAACAAAAAAAGAGCACAAAATATCACAGAGGAAAGAAAGTCAAACAGGTTTGGAACAACATGAGGGTGAATAAATAATGACATTTTTGGGTGAACTGTTCTTAGGCATAAGATTGTGTTTTGGAGCAACAGTGTTACACACTTCGCCAGAACATTCTCCACTGTAGATGAAGCATGTCTCCAGTCCCAGCAGCCGTTTTGAATTTCATCATCCTAATTATTCACTCTCAGCCATTGCGAGAAGTCACTGCGATATGTAACCTGGCTTCAGCGTATGTGATGTGTAGGTGGGCTGCAGGCATCAACGCCTGTGGTGGTCCCTCACGATGCTTGTTTGGTTTAGGGTCAAAGGTTATGAGGCATCTGTTCACTGACCTCTGAGTATGTGTGTATATGTGTCTCTTTCAGGTGTAATCAAACCTCATTTCATACAGACTGCAATCAAACGCAGACGTCTGGAGTTCCTCACTAACAATCTCTGGCACTGTGTATGACACGCACCCCCATGCCTCCCATTCTCTTTGCTTTTCTCTCCTTCGCCCTTGTTTATCACCCATCCGTCTCTTGCATTAAGGGCTGAAGTGCAATTTTGCTATGAAAGACAGATGGGAAGCTTTGCAGGATGTAGAAAGGAGTTGTTTGGCGTGTGGGGGAGAATCAAAGTGAATTTTTAAGTCAGAGTCAACTGCGTGAAGTTTGGAGATAATTTTGAGAATCAAAATGGGCGAATCTCACGAAACTTCAAATCCCACAAAACATCAAAGAATACAGACAATAACATCTTAAAGCTACTAAACTTTTGCCATATTTTGGGTTTCAGTCATAACTTGGCTCACCTGAATTCAAAGGGGACCTATAATGCCCCTTTTTACAAGATGTAATATAAGTCTCAGGTGTCCCCAGAACGTGTCTGTGAAGTTTCAGCTCAAAATGCCTGACATATCATATATAGCATGCCCCTATTTGGGTGGAAGCAAAAACACGCTGTTTTTGTGTGTGTATCTATAAATGCAAAGGAACTTTTTGTCAACAGCTAAACTCAAGTACAGGTCTCTGCAGGACAGTAGTCAGATCAGTGGGCGAGGCCATAAACAGAGGGGAGTTTTGAGAGCGTTACCTGATTTGTCCATGTCAGAGTGTGGGTAGGGTTTACGGGTGGGGTCAGGTAAAGGGGATCATTTTCATTGCATGATTTATAAACACCCACAAATTCAGAAACGCCCACTTTTGTTCCACAGAGATCTCATACTCGCTAAACTGGAGAACCTCATGCAGCAAATATCAGTATATTGCAACACCGCTAATTACTACATCCAAAAACAGAACTTGCATAGCTCAGACATTTTATCACTAGCTGCTCTAGCGAGGATATAAACATGGAAGACTGTGTGCGACTCACTCAGGGTGGGATTTATGCTAATGGAGGGAGGGGCTTGGCCTACTGTGATTAATGGGGATTATAAAAAAAAAGGAGTGAATGGATTTTGGCTGGACGCACTGCAGACACACATTTATGTTTAAACACCATGTAAAAGTGAATTTTGCATAATTGGTCAGATTTAAAGGACTACTAGTATAAATGGAAAAAAATGACTCATTTTACAGAAATCCCCTTCAAGGGATATTTCACCCAAAAATGAAAATTTGATGTTTATCTGCTTACCCCCAGGGCATCCAAGATGTAGGTGACTTTGTTTCTTCAGTAGAACACAAATGATGATTTTTAACTCCAACATTTGCAGTCTGTCAGTCGTATAATGCATGTCAATGGCAACTCCATCTATAAGAGTCAAAAAAACATGCATAGACAAATCCAAATTAAACGCTGCGGTTCGTGACGACACATTGATGTCCTAAGACAAGAAACGATTGGTTTGTGCGAGAAACCGAACAGTATTTATATCATTTTTTACCTCTAATACACCACTATGTCCAACTGCCTTGAGCATCTGGTGTGTGAGGTCTGAAAACGCGTTCTGATGCCGGAAGTGATCTCTCGCACGTATACTTCAACGAGTGCAAGAGAGTAGTTATTGTTAATAACTTATTGTATTTGTTCACAATTTCATCAAGTTCAGTCATGAAACTAGATGGTGCAAGCTGATCGATCCTTCACATGCAATCTGCAAGCAATCATATTACTGTATGGCAAAAACTGATTGGTCTCTGCTGACCCTGCAGCCAATTAGATTGCTTGTTGAACATTTAAATAGTCTGGTTCAGTGTTTGCTGTTAGCTAGTCCTGCAGCGCTATCGGAGTTCCTCTGAAACCCTCCACCTCCCCCAGCTCCACCTGCCTAGATCTGCTAGATTTATGTATGTCTATTTATGCAGCAGCAGCAGCATATCTTACATACTCACAGCAGTGTCTGTTTATCTATTAGCAGTAGCAAGTTCATACTTGCTCTGCAGCAGCAGCAATAATTTTTTTGACATCAACCCTGTTTTTGAACTGAACTGAATCAACATTGAACTGACTCGAGCGGAATGATTCTATGAAGCTGCTTTACAGCAGAATTTTAATTGGGCTTATATTTGATGAAGTTTGTATCATTGATCATGATCTGTTTATTTTTGTGAAGCTGCTTTGAAACAATCTGTATTGTATAAAGCGCTATATAAATAAAGGTGACTTGACATGATTAAAACATCTATTAAAGTATGAAATAACATTAGTTGCAGAGACAATTAAGTGCATTTTCCTTCCTTGTTTTCGTGAGATTTACCCAGGAACATCTTTCACTTTCAGGCCCCATGACTGATTTCATCTCTGGATTTAGTTAGTCTCTAATAAAACACTCCATCTGTGGCACAACCGTGACAGGATTTATAGATCACACAGGAGCAAGAGAAAGAGAGGAAGAGAAGGGCTGAGTCAGTCTACATCTTGACAAACTGGCCTGTTGCTCACAGTCACCCACTCTGGAAAGACTGCCTTCATCCTCTTTCTTCCATCCTTTACTGTCAGTGTATCTAAAGAAATGATGACCTTGAGATGATCTTGTATTGGTACTACTGGCATAAAGTCTACATTACTTTGCAGAATATTCTGACCGAGAACTGCACGGGAAAAAATGTTTCACCAACCAGCATGGACTGTATGCTTGTACAGACTGAGACATGGTGCCTGGAAACATAATATGTGAATTTGTTACACTTAAAACACCTCAGGTTACTCTATTCAGTTCACTGACAGAGCATGTGGAAATGTGAACATGGACACCAATACAGGATCTTGATCACATTCTTGTTTACTCAAGTTATTTGATCCTGAAGCATGGCTAATCTTAGTCTACGTGTCTGAATCTTTTTCACAATCGTCTCCATTCCAGCGGAACCACTTTACCAATCTGTGAGGTTCACCAAACTTCTGTTTTAGGCTCAGTGATTGATACTCATCTGTCTTCTGGGTGGATCTTGTTACAGAGAGTGAAGGAAGGACGCACCACGCATGACACTGATTATATCTGGAGTCTGAGTTCACGGTGCAGAAACTCATTGATAGATAAAGAGCTTTTGTGTAAAGCCATTCTGGTCTTGAATTCTGCAGTGGCTGCAAAAGTCCTACGGATGGTTTTCATTATGACCCGTGTAGTATGAGGCGCTCATGAAGAGTTTGCACGTTTGGCAGCTTCCTCCTCATGTACTTGAGCTTTCCCTGGAGAGAAAACCAAATTATGGACTGCGGGATATGCCAAGCATCTTTCCTCTCTGCTTCTTTCTCCCAGAGATCTCTGTGATTCTTCAACCAGAACTCTTTAAATTTCTATTTCGCAATGTGAGGACTCAGAATCAAACTAAAGGCTGATTAATACTTCTGCGTCGAGTGTACGCCGTAGTTACGGCGTAGGCTGCGCGTAGCACGCGTACCATACGACGTAGCCTGACGTGCACCTCTTCAAAAATGTAACAACACGTCAATTCTACGCGGACCGCAAGCGCTCTGATTGGTCTGCTAGAACCCCTCCCTCGGGTCAAAAAACTTCACTCGGAGAAGAGCGAGCACTTTCAACTTCACTATGAATTAAAAAACACTCTGTTTCAGAGGACACATACAGTCAAACTGCAACAAAAGTCATTACCTATTTGCCGCTTCTCTGCCGTTTCTGTTTGTAAGCTTCTCTGACAACGTACATGACGAGCTGCTTCTTCTTCGGCTTTTGTTTTGATACTCAACATGACCGCGGACACTGCCTCCTAGTGGTCTGCATGCACGTCGACGCGGACAACGACGCAGAAGTATAAATGAAAACAGACGCATAGCCTACGGCGCAGAGGCTCCGGCGTAGGTCCGACGCTGAAGTATAAATCAGCCTTTAGGCTTGATTTGACGAACATCATTCAAATTCACTGCAGTTTCCAGCTGAAATGAACACTAGTGGTGGTAAAACACCAACCTTTTATATTTCTTTTCAAATTATGATTACAGCAACAGATCATTGATTAATACAGACTTATTTTCATGTGTTTTTATTTGCACATTAATGACCTCAAAACACTTTTGCCAGCATGATTTGAATCCAAACTAATACATTTTGATATTTGCATCACATAACCAGCTGCATATGTATGGCTTTTCTGACGTAGTAAACTTGCTCTGAAGCCCATCTGGTACAACGTTGCACTTGCATACTTGCAATAATTTTTTTGGGGTGTACTAACCCTTTAACAAACTAGTAAACTCCATCAACTTCGTTGAGTCTATTGCAATGCATTATGGTATTTCCTTGTCTTTTAAGGATATATGAGATGCTGTCTTAGGTTTTGGGCAAAAAACCCAATTTTTTTTCCTATTTTGGCAATACCTTTTATATTTATTAACTTTGGCTTATGTCCTTTATCTCTATGATATCATTACAATAATACAATCCTTTGTGAGTGCACACACACACACACACACACACACACACACAGAGGGAAAGAGGCCTTTGTGTTCAGAGCAGAATGCTTTGGACAGATGGGTAATTGTGAGGATATCTAGCCCCTCATGTGATACAAAGATATATTGACTCTTTCAAGGCCATGGCGAGTGTTTGTATTGTGATTTTATTTGTGTAATGCACCTTGAAGTTGTGACTCCCAGCACCTGCACATGCAGGAAGAGTGGATGGGGTATGTGGGAAATAACTGACCTTGACCTGGAACTTACTTTAGAAATGAATGTCACTTGCAGAAATGAAATGCACATCAGGTTTTACAACAGGCAGACTGACAGATGTTTTTTCAGTAAAAAGCCAGGAATATGAAAATAGAGCAAACCATTTTTCTGTCAGGTGGTACTTGTGCTCATATAAAACATACAAGTTCAAATTTGGCTCTTGACATAGAACATAGAGTTGTACTTGTCCTCCTAACATTTCACTGGCCCCACCACAAAAGAAAGTTCAAATTTTATTTTTCTGCAGTGTATTTTTATTTTTGCATTCCTTCATTCGTTTTTGCTTTCACTCATTTGTTAATTGATTCATTCATTCATTCAATTATTCACTCATTCCTGTATTCATTCATTCATTTGTGCCTGCATTCATTTATTCATTAATTTATTCATGCATTCATTCATGCATTTGGCCATTCATTCATTCATTCATTCATTCATTCATTCATTCATTTGTGCCTGCATTCATTCATGCTTTCGCTCGTTCGTTCATTCATTTGTTCCTGCATTCAATAATTTGTTCATTTGTTCCGGCAGTCATTCATTCATTCTTGAATGGATTAAATGGGGAGGACAAATTCCGAGTATGGGTTACCTTCACGTCACTTTCATTCATTCATTCATTCATGCACTGCATTTGTCAGTTGCGTCTTGTTCTGTGTTCACTACAATTCAGTATTTTCAATGTAAAAGTCTTCGCTACTGACTGACACTGTTCCCGTTCACTGTCATTGTATGTTGACCTAGTTTTCTAGTGTGTGCCAGTTAGTTACTGATTTTGTTCACCTGTTGTTCATTTAGTTAACCTCTGTGTATTTAAGCCTTGTGTATTAGTTTTTTCTTGTCAGTTTTCGTTTGCGTTTATGTGATTAGCGTTCTATAGTTTTGCTCCTAAGATCTCCTGCACGTTTGTTTGGATTATGATTAAAGACTGTTTATTTTAGATTCTTCTCTATCTTGTCATGTGTTTAACACAGCCTATGTGACAATATTTTACATTATTATTTTTAAATGTTAAGTTTTCATTTACCAATTCTTTTCTTCACTTTTTTTCAAAAAGCTGGCATTACTGAATGGTATGTTGTTTTCAACACATTTTTATGGAAGCTTCCAAAGCAAGTCACAAGTCATTTTAGCAAATTCAAGAAAATCTCCAGTCTGCTTTATATTTAGTAGCTGTTTACATCATATGGCAGGCATCTGCTTGTCAGTGAGTGTTTGTCATTGGCATACCACGACACTAACGGCGCTCCACGCCCTCCCCTCACACACACCCCCAGGCACGTCTTAACCTGCATTATATTGCTCATGACTAGCACCCATAAAAGGGGGTTTATTTTGTGGGTTGCCATTCTGTAGCTAAATTGAAGCTCGTATAAAGAAGCCTAGAGGTCTGGAGGAGCTACTATAGAGATGGAAAGTCTTGTGGTCCCACAAGAACTCTTGTGAATAAAAACCAGCACATTCCCCCTTGTGTGCACGCGTGCATGAGGAGGTCCCTGACATGCCTCAGCAGCGCACCTTATTCCAGGAGGTTAAAGGTCAGATGTGGGCAGTAGGTGGGGGTACGAGCCCTGAGGCGGTAATGTTTGTAACAAGGTCTTTGACCATCCTGGTTAGGGTGACATAGGTAGTGTGTATATTGCAGTATATAAGAAATGTTTCTTGAATAGCAAATCAGCATATTAGAATGATTTCTGAAGGATCATGTGACACTGAAGACGAGTAATGATACTGAAAATTCAGCTTTGCATCACAGGAATAAATTACATTTTAAAATATATTCAAATATTAAAAAGGTTATTTTAAATTGTAATATTTCACAATATTATTTGTGAAATATTATTTCACAAATAATTTTTTTTTCTTCTTTTTTTGGGGAAATTCCCATTTTATTTTCATTTTAATTGACAAAAATATTTTTTCACTGCTGTTGTTTTTTGTGTGTGTGTCTTTTTGTGTTAGTCCTTGGCTGTTCAGAGCTCTCATCTCTTGGTTGAAGCTCTGCTGGACTAAGCTCTCTCTAAGCCTTTGTTATCTTAATCCATAACCATGACAGCTGCACACAGCCTTGCTAGTTGAAACAGCCTGTCTAAATTATCCTTTTGGAGGTATGGCATGTTTTAGGTTTTAGGTGGAGGAACTTCAGGTTATGCACTATCATGCACCATATAAACACTATTACTTCATGTCCTTTCCTGAAATTCTTGCACACATGCTAAGTAACCTGATTTACTTTGTTTCATCACGAGTTTGGAGACTTTACACATACATAGTTGGTTCCTTTAAATCCTTTAAATCACTGACCAATTATATCATAGCAACTTTTTTTTTTTTCTTTTCTAATGTACAAACCTGATTCCAAAAAAGTTGGGACACTGTACAAATTGTGAATAAAAACAGAATGCAATGATGTGGAAGTTTCAAATTTCAATATTTTATTCAGAATACAACATAGATGACATATCAAATGTTTAAACTGAGACAATGTATCATTTTAAGGGAAAAATAAGTTGATTTTAAATTTCATGGCATCAACACATCTCAAAAAAGTTGGGTCAAGGCCATGTTTACCACTGTGTGGCATCCCCTCTTCTTTTTATAACAGTCTGCAAACGTCTGGGGACTGAGGAGACAAGTTGCTCAAGTTTAGGAATAGGAATGTTGTCCCATTCTTGTCTAATACAGGCTTCTAGTTGCTCAACTGTCTTAGGTCTTCTTTGTCGCATCTTCCTCTTTATGATGCGGCAAATGTTTTCTATGGGTGAAAGATCTGGACTGCAGGCTGGCCATTTCAGTACCCGGATCCTTCTTCTACGCAGCCATAATGTTGTAATTGATGCAGTATGTGGTCTGGCATTGTCATGTTGGAAAATGCAAAGTCTTCTCTGAAAGAGATGACGTCTGGATGGGAGCATATGTTGTTCTAGAACTTGGATATACCTTTCAGCATTGATGGTGCCTTTCCAGATGTGTAAGCTGCCCATGCCACACGCACTCATGCAACACCATCAGAGATGCAGGCTTCTGAACTGAGCGCTGATAACAACTTGGATTGTCCTTGTCCTCTTTAGTCCGGATGACATGGCGTCCCAGTTTTCCAAAAAGAACTTCACATTTTGATTCGTCTGACCACAGAACAGTTTTCCACTTTGCCACAGTCCAGTTTAAATGAGCCTTGGCCCAGAGAAAACACCTGCGCTTCTGGATCATGTTTAGATATGGCTTCTTTTTTGACCTATAGAGTTTTAGCCGGCAACGGCGAATGGCACGGTGGATTGTGTTCACCGACAGTGTTTTCTGGAAGTATTCCTGAGCCCATGTTGTGATTTCCATTACAGTAGCATTCCTGTATGTGATGCAGTGCCGTCTAAGGGCCCGAAGATCACGGGCATCCAGTATGGTTTTCCGGCCTTGACCCTTACGCACAGAGATTGTTCCCGATTCTCTGAATCTTTGGATGATATTATGCACTGTAGATGATGATAACTTCAAACTCTTTGCAATTTTTCTCTGAGAAACTCCTTTCTGATATTGCTCCACTATTTTTCGCCGCAGCATTGGGGGAATTGGTGATCCTCTGCCCATCTTGACTTCTGAGAGACACTGCCACTCTGAGAGGCTCTTTTATACCCAATCATGTTGCCAGTTGAACTAATAAGTTGCAAATTGGTCCTCCAGCTGTTCCTTATATGTACATTTAACATTTCCAGCCTCTTATTGCTACCTGTCCCAATTTTTTTGGAATGTGTAGCTCTCATGAAATCCAAAATGAGCCAATATTTGGCATGACATTTCAAAATGTCTCACTTTCAACATTTGATATGTTATCTATATTCTATTGTGAATAAAATATAAGTTTATGAGATTTGTAAATTATTGCATTCCTTTTTTATTCACAATTTGCACAGCATCCTAACTTTTTTGGAATCGGGTTTGTACTATATAACTATAACGAAACACACTTGCGCATTCTGTGTACGGTCGCCTGCCGGAAGCTAGTTATTTGAATTTATAAAGTTTTAAATGGATATTTTTCTTACAAAAACACATCACTTTGCTTCAGAAGGCCTTTATTAACCCACTGGAGTCGTATTGATTACTTTTTTATAGATGGATGCATTCTGTTTTACTTCAAAACACGGCCACCCATTCACAACCATTATAAACCCTGGAGGACTAAGGATATTTTTAAATATATCTCTGATTCTGTTTGTCTTAAGAAAGAAAGTCATATACATCTAGGATGGCTTGAGGGTGAGTAAATCATGGGATAATTTTCATTTTTGGGTGAACTATCCCTTTAAGTTTTAGTTTTAGCTTGTTATTTCAGTACTTCAACTTAAACAAAATGAAACTGAGAAATGTTGCTAAAATAAAAAATTAGAAGTTTTTTTTTTTTTACTTTTTCATTTTGGTTAAAGGATTAGTCCACTTTCAAATAAAAAATTTTTGAAAGTGAACTAATCCTTTAATGTTTATATTATTTCATGTAATGAAAATGCTTTTTAAAATGGTTTTACTTTAAATTTTGTGACCGGCAGTTGCGTCGCTTCACTGCCATTTATAAATCCTCTCCTGTCGCCTCATGGGATAATAAAGTGTCCATTGAATGTGTTCTTCAGAATCTCGCCTGAGGTAATAAGTCATCCGGGGACTTTTCACCTACTGTTGAATACTGTGTATTCGGATATACTACTCTGTTGCTGTTTTCGCCTACCATTTGGTAGAGAAGTATTTGATTTCGGATGCTGCAACTATTCACAAAATCTCCAGTTCATTGCTATGGGATGTTCTGTGAAGTTTGTTAGCAACAAGGGGGGTGAGGCTTAGCAAAGGATCAATTCCCAAGATTTGGTCAAGTTTCTTCATTCATACTTAGGGTGCGTTCACACTTGTAGTTCGGTTCGTTTGGTTCATTTGGTCCAGACCAAAGAAGAAAAAAAAACATTTAGTCCTGGTCCGGTTAGCGTTCACATTGGCAATTTTATCACCGAACCAAAAGATACCGAACCTTAAGGCATAGGGATACATTCACAACGTGATTGGTCGGATTTTATGACGTATTGCCTATTTTGAGACGGAACTTACCGAACATCCAAAACAGTGCCGTTTTCTGAGGTAACTGCACTCGTTGTGTGTGCGTAGCCTGCATGTGATGGTATTTTGGCCAGCTGGGAACTCGTGAAGAGCTTATAAAATGTGTAAAGTAGTCAAAACAGCGGCGGGAATCCATCCGTCACACACACAAATGATCTGCTGCATGGAGACGTGCGTCTGATGCCTGTCATGGGCAAACTCGCGACTATGACAAGAAAAACCGACATGCGTGAGGATTCTGTCCTTTTTAGGGTCTCATCTTCCTGTTTTTGGTTCGGTTACATGTCTTTGGTCCGTGTTGCGTTCATATATCATTCGAACCGCACCAGAGTTCGTTTGGAAGCGGACCGAGACCCATCTTTTCAGCAGTCTCGGTCCGCTTGTTTGGTGCGCACCAGGGTTTGGATGGCAGCGTTCACATATGTTCAAATGAACCGCACTATCCGAGCAATCGCACCAGGGTTCGTTTTAATCGAACCAAACATGACAAGTGTGAACGCACCCTTAAACTTCAGGCTGGTCTTTCTGAAAGCTTTGCTAAAGCTGTTCTTCATCTGCTGGTGTTGTGTCTGTGATAGTCACTGGCAATTTAGCATTTAAGTCCACTTTATCTTATCTGTCTTTACAGTTAATGGTCCACGCAACCTGATTCATTCTCTTTTTATTTGCTGTTTTCATCTTCCTCACTCTTTGCACCTCAAACCTCAGATCCGTTCTGAGAAGTGAGGAGTTTGATTTGGTGCTGTATATCTGCCAGCGCTGACCTGTGTATGAGTGCAGGAGGGGGCCGTTGACCGAGGGGCCCGTTTGAGCTATTATCAGACCCAACCATCAGTCTCAACTCAAGTTTCAGCTACCCCCACTTCCCCATACCTCCTTACACTCCATCCACCTCCTTTTTCTACCTTCCTCCACGTTGTGACCCCCTGCAACCCTGACCCTGTATTATCAACGCCAGCTTTTTCAAATAAATAAAATTCCTTTTCGTCTTTTCCCGCTTTCCCCACTGAGCGCTCTATAATGGGAACCACATTAGACGTGCTGCTGCATTTAGTTTTTAAGTGATTTAAGGCTCATTTTGATAGCGTCCATTGAGACAGTTTTGCAGTGTTCTGTGGCATACATCCACACAAATGTGCCACAAATTAACTGCATGTTCTGCTCCAGAAACATTATTGTCTTTGTCTTAATTTCATCTCAATCTCTTGGTTTTGGATTCGATTTGTTCTCTGGAGTTAGAGCTGTCAAAAAAGTCCTCATATAGGCCCAGTCTAATTGGAACATTGTCCTTCTGCCACAACATACAAAGACTGCATTTCTGGAAGGAGCTTTTCTATTTCTGCCCATTCAGTTTCTCCATTCCTTCATTTTCAGGATTGAACAAAACAAGACGTGGAGGCCATTAGCTGTGTTTTTCCTTGTTCCTTTTCTTTGCCGGTCATTATGACAAAACTGACAGGATGATTGTGACCCCAGTGTGAAGAAAAGGGGTCTTGTAGTTCCTTGAAGGGGTTTGTTTTGCCATTAAAAACCTCTTGACTGTCCATTATCCTGCTTATTACCAGTGCTGGGGTACCAGTGTCAGTGTAATCAGATTACTTTTTTCAAGTAACTAGTAATGTATTACTTTTAAATTTACAACAAAACATCTTTTTCAAATAAGTAACACAAGTTCCTTTGTTTTCCCATTTATTGACTGACAGCTCTCCTGTCATCATGTTGACAGAAATCGTGAGTAAGTGCAGAGGCATTGTGATGCGCTGTGTAAACATAGTAGTTATTGTATACTCTAAAAAAATGTGTTGGCTCAACAAAAAAATTAACAACAATTAGCATCAATTTTATGACAACTTTGAGGGAATTTACGTTCAACCAACAAGCTGCATTGAGTTAGAGGATCTTAATTTAAATTTAAATTGATTATTCAACTAAGTTGTAGCCCTGGAATTAATCAATTAATCTTATCTATTTCAGTTCAGAACAACAGCTATCGTAGCACAAACTTATTTAACATGTATATTTAATAAACAAGTAAGATATTATTCGTCACTAGCATTAGAAAGTCATTGTTTATAGAGTCAATGTAGTGTTACCTTCATGTATCTACTCTTCAGCACAAAAACTTCAACATTACAGAAGCTCTTTTAAATGTCAAACATAACTACATTAAAAAATAACAGGTCTTTCCCTTCACTAAAACAAATCAATTAACACTTAATTTCAACATTCTCCTTATCCAGTCCTATGCAAAGCATGGTGGGAAGTACAAATCCACTGCCTAATTTCCAAAGTTATCAAGACAGTTTCATTAAGTTACTACAACCTAATTTGAAAAAAGCCAAAATTGTTTTGAAACACAGGCATTTGAGTTTAAATTACAGACAATATTAAAGGGTTAGTTCACCCAAAAATGAAAATTCTGTCATTAATTACTCACCCTCATGTCGTTCCACACCCGTAAGACCTTCGTTCATCTTCAAAACACAAATTAAGATGTTTTTGATAAAATCCGATGGCTCAGTGAGGCCAGAAATGCCCAGAAAGCTACTGAAGATGTATTTAAAACAGTTAATGTGACTACAGTGGTTCAACCTTAATGTTATGAAGTGACGAGAATACTTTTTGTGCGCAAAAAAAATAAAAATAAATAAATAACGACTTTATGACTTTATTATCTAGTGTTGAGTGATTTCAAAACACTGCTTCATGAAGCTTCGAAGCTTTAAGAATCTTTTGTTTCTAATCAGTGGTTCGGAGTGTTTTGAAATTGTTCATCACTAGATATTGTCATAAAGTTGTTTTTTTTTTTTGGCACATAAAAAGTATTCTCGCTGCTTCATAGCATTAAGGTTGAACCACTGTAGTCACATTAACTGTTTTAAATACATCTTCAGTAGCTTTCTGGGCATTTCTGGCCTCACTGAACCATCGGATTTTATCAAAAATATCTGAATTTGTGTTCCGAAGATGAATGAAGGTCTTATGGGTGTGGAACGACATGAGGGTGAGTAATTAATGACAGAATTTTCATTTTTGGGTGAACTAACCCTTTAAGATGATGTAATGATCAACATTATTATGTCAATAGAACTCTACAAAATAATGTTTGCAACTTAAAATTTTTTAATTAAAACAATACATTTGAATTTTTAACTTGCAACCATGCATTTATTTAAGTTGTGGTAACAGGTCCCCTGACTACACTTGCACACACTATACACACTAAACACACGACACTATATTAGTATATAAGGAATGTTGTAGCTCAATTTGTAGATAATTCCTGAAAAATTCTCAAAATGATCAATATTGATTTAAACTAAAGCCTCAGAAAAGATAGATTGAATTAGATCTTTGCAGTCATGCTGTTAAAAAATAGAAGCAGAAAGTTTCAGCGGGGAATAACAGTCACAGAAGAATGTTTTTTCCATTTTATTTTCTCAACAGACATCACATTTTTCTTCCAAAGAGTACAAATTTTTACATCCAAAAAAAGAAGACTTTGCTTTGCACACAACAAAAGAGAGCAACAACAAGCATCCCAAAGTAAGCATGGGACTTGAAAGCAGTTTTGAAAATGTTTCAAATATTTGAAGCCCCTCATGCTGTGTAAAGCTGTTCCTCTTTCCAGTTCAAATGTTTGGATGTGCTAGACACTGACATCTTCAGCACACATACTGCATACGCTCACAGATATATGAGGCGCAGGGCTAAAAAAGGGGCTGAGAGTGGGGAGAATTTGACAATTGACCTTTCCTCACTTTGGATTAGAGTACTGGCTCCATTTCTCTTAACACAACTTTACTGCGCTGATAATGCACATAAATATGCAATTCCACAATGACACATTTGGCTTGAACACTTTTATGCTTTCACAGAGAAAAGCAATCAGTCTCCTTGTACATGGGTCTTTTTATATTCCTTTCTAAAAGCTGAGACAACTAATTTGGCTAAACAAATCAAATTAAAAATTTTTACATGGTATTTTTTGAATAATTCAGTACCCAAATATATATTAAAGTACCATACTACCACCTGATACCATCACTGTACACTTTTGTAATTTTTTTATAGTCTGGTTGCAACAAGTGAGCAAAGCCATCTGGCCTAGTTTACTCCATCATATGGAATAAACTTCGTTCAGCTCGGTAACATCTACATCAAACCAGGCTTTGAAGCATTACCCTAGTTTGTGTTTGGGGCCCAGTCTGAATTATGACAACAGGACATTTTTAGAAAGCTGGCACATCAAAAAACAGCTTTGTTAAAAGCGTTTGTTATCAATCTCCTTTTATAGTACTAGTATGTTTGTTAAAGTGTGGAATTTGTCTGAGGTCAAAAATGGCTTCGGGTGTTTATAGTCTTGCAAAGTGTTTCTTTGTCAGACATTCGCAGGATGGAGACTTCACTCATGTAAAGTGAGTTTGTTTTCATTCAGAAGTAAAAGCATTTTAACTTGTTGCACTCAAGGGAAAGGAGAAATAATGTTTGTTAATGTTTAAAAGTCAATACAAACACAACAACTAAACACGAAAAGGGACGAAAAAAAAAATGGCACTTACAGGAAAGGTTCAGGTAAAAATGACAATTCTGTTATTTACAAACCATAATGTCTTTCATAACCTATGTGACATTATTTCTGCAATAGGTCTTTTACTGATCCATGGAAGAAAATCATACAAATTTGGAACAACATAACAGAATTGATATTTTTGCTGAAATATTTCTTTAAAAATACAAAAATATAATAACATAACTTTAAAAAAAACAGCGTAAACTAGACAAAGTAAAAAAAAATGTCTCTTCATTATGTTTGTTTCACAGCAAATCTCCTGTGCAGGACAGATGGGGTAGAGGGACAGAGGGATGCTTTGATGCTGAATAAAACTTGTTTGAAGCATCTTTTAAGAGTCTGATCACTTCAGCTTCTTTAGGCACCTCACAGTCCCAGTGTCTCTGATCAGTGCAATTTTTTTTCTGGACAAAAAAAGTCCAGGCGTCCAGGCAAGAACGTTTGACTCCTGTCTACCACTTCCAGAGCCAGCTACACAATTACTGAGCTACCTCTAAAGTGACCTGTTTTCCAGCCTAGCAACACTGTGTTCATTAATATCTGGCCACTTCTTAGAGAGAAATTCTCAGAGTCTGATATTTCTGGTTATAAAAGGCACTTAAATTGTATCTGTAAAAAAAAAAAAAAAAATGTCAATGGCAAATGCAATTGGTTTAAATACTGGCGGTCAGTTTAAGCGTTTGGCTGGGATGCACCAAAATGTTCTCCAACCCACCAGAGTCTATCTAGTGTCTGCATCGCACCCGCCCGCAGGAGTCATGGAGCACATCGCCCTCTGTGGGCTGGAGGTATGAATTCCAATATGGCTTTTACACGTACATTGGTTTCGTACAAGCTACATTGTTGTTGGCTGGACACTGTCCTTGTATTAAAGGTGCCTCATATTCCAATGTGTTTTGTGCTAAAGATGGGCAAGGGGTGATGTCGGGTTGTTTTGGATGTGTCAGCCCATTCTCTGGACTGGTTTTCACTCCTTCCAGCTCCAGAGGAGATGTCTCATGTAAGTCCATATCTACTGGAGCCTTGGATCTCCTCCTGCGGCGGATGACCACAACAGTAGCTACAATGGCAGCAACCATCACCACCGCCACAGCTACCACAATGGGTATGAGAGAGGAAGAAGGTTCGGTCCTGTCAACGCTAGGCTCGTGGGAGGAGGGTGGGATTCCTGCTGTGCGAGCCTCCATGCAGGCACTAACTGAGACATGGACCGGCTCTCCCAGAGGGCTAGCACATACAGAATAGGTGCTATTTGGCTGTAGCCCCCTAAGCGTGTACTCTGGGTAAGTTGGAGGCACATTCAACTGTAGTGGCCGCCGGTCTGGGCCTGACAAGTTTCGGTAAGTCAGACGAATTCCACGGATATTTGGCCTTGTCTGGATGTAACGGTGAAGGTCTAATGAAATGGAAGTGCTGGTTATGTGAAGAGAGCTGATTGTGTTGGGCTGGACTGTAGCAATGGTCTCGATAGAAACTCTAGGTGAAGGCGGGGGAAGCAGAGCTTCATTTTGAATCTCACAGTAGAGTCCTGACATTGAAGGTGGGCACAGGCAAACAACCACCCCATTTGAGTTAAATATGCATGTTCCACCATTTAGACAGATATTGGAAGGGCACATAATGTCCTCTTCTTCAGAATCTTCTATGATTCTTCTGGGGAAGGCAGTGGTCTGGGAAAGAGAGAAGCTGTCTATGTCTGCTGAGGACATCTCACTTGGTGGAGCCGGGGGAATAGCGTGTGTTGTGCCTGATGGTGTGGTGGAGTTTGTGGGCTTGCTCGTAGTACTACTTGTCCCTGCGCTTGTTAACTCAATGGTCGTTGTGGGACAGCCAAAATCTTTATGCTCCAACTTTGCCAAAACTTTTCCCGAGTTTATTGGTGGAAAGTGGCAACGAGTCTCCTCCATCCTTAAAAGCTCTACATTGGCATCCTTTAGCCATGCTGGGAACCAGGCCAGTGGGCAGAGGCAGTTGAAGGGGTTTTCTGCTGCAGTGAGCTTCTCAAGTTTGGGGAAAAGGTTGAAGAAACCCTCAGGGAAGCCTTGCAAATAAACGTTGCTCAAGTCGAGCTCTAGCAGATTAACCAGATTTTGGAAATCTTCTTGTTTTAGGGATCCCAAGGGATTCCCAGTTAAATTGAGGTTCCGTAGGCCCCCCATTGCCTTTAGTGTAGGTTGAATCTCTACAAGCAGATTTTGTGAAACATCCAGAACATGTAGGTTTGCCAGGCTCCTTAGCAGTTCCTCATCCAGACTGGTCAGTTTCAATCCAGCTATTTTAAGAGACTCAAGGTGTGGTGTCTGTAAATCTTCAGGTCCAAGGGGTGGGATACTATTATAACTAAGATCCAAGTGGAGCAGTCTGGGTAGTCGTAGAGCTGGCAACACACTAATTTTATTCCCCTGAAGCTTCAGCTCCAGTAGGTTCTCCAGTCCCTCAAAAGCAGCTGGGTGAATGCTGTGGATGAGGTTGCTATAGAGATACAGCCTTTCCAGATTGACCAGTCCAGTGAAGCTGTCTTTGGAAATGTGAGTAATGCGATTTGAGGAGAGATCCAGGTTGAGTAGAGAGGAGAGTGGGCTGAAAACCCCATCAGGGATTTCACTGAGAGCATTCTGACTCAAGTCCAGCATTCCAAGCTCGCCAAGCTCTACAAAGTCCTGCTCTTGCAAGGTCTTGATGTTGTTTTGAAAGACATAGAGGTACTTTGTGGAGGAGGGGAGGCCACGAGGCATGTAGATCAAGTTCTTCTGGACACAGAAGATGGAACTACCGGGGTTGCAAGAGCAGTCTTGAGGACATCTGCTGCTCAGAGATCCACTCAGTAAGTGAAACAAAATGAGATGAGACAGTGGAGATAATGGCCGCATTGTTGCGTCTGGCCTTTGTGACTGAAACCTGCAATAGAAAAATTGCAGAAAAATAGGTCAATATTAAAATCTTGTTACTGTATATACTGTATGAGTTTACACATTGTTGGGCCTTTGACAATGGGTGTCCTGCAAAGTTTATCTCCATCTGTAATTAATAAACACATATGAAACAGCTAACCAAAGTTTTCAGGACCTCTAAGGAAAATGTTCAGTAAGGTGTGTTGGAGCAGTTTGGAGCTAAACTCTGCAGAACATGGAGCAGGACTGGACATCCTATGGCCTATGTTCAGTGTAATAATAAACTTCATTGTTTGATGTTCAGCCTTTTTTAAAGAAATTTTTGTCTGCTTCTGTCTGCTAAACCATTTTGGTTCTTTTGTTGGGACCGTGTAAAATGTTTTGAACAATTGCTTTACATGACTTATTCATACAAACAGAAACAGGCATGTTTGAAGTTTTGTCAAGGCTTTGAAACTCCATCCCTACACAGAGAAAACAAAAACCACAGCAGGGCACAGTAATGTTGACTAACTATTTGTTGTGATGACCAGAATTGACCCAATGAAATCACCCATTTACTACATTGTATTGTATTGCTTATTAATAAAATATTCTTAATAACTTCAATTATTCAGTAAACGTGTTCTGAATGAGTCAGAATGGCCACTCCTCGGTAAAACTCAATAAATGGGTTCATGACTCCTCTGATGATTTATGCACTATAATTGAACCTTGTTTCATTGTCTGGCCGAGGAACTTTTATCGTTATTTTCCTGCATTTTCTGAGATCATCCAACAATGGCTGTGGTATATGGCCCAGTTGACCGAATGTCTGTTGACCTGCCTTTCATTTAGCTTCACTCTTTCCACTGTTTGCTTAATGAGTTCATCTCAGAAAGTTTAAACCTCATCCCAGAATGTGCCCTTAGAGGAGCCCACCCAGTGTCTCGACTCTTCACTGACACAACTAAGAATGTCTGAGAATAAGTAGCTATTTAAAAGTGAAGTGTTTTAAGCCTCTTAATTTTCAATTAAAGTCCTTGTGTCATTTTGTATGTGTCTGATTGTTCAAGAATCTCTCAGATGTCTTTGATTTCCTAATGAACAAAGAGCTAGACCAAGCCTCCCATCTTCTCCTCCGCTGAGGTAACAATGTGTATGTTTGTGAGTACAAAGAATAGTTTACTGTTCCAACAAGAGTCCTGATCACTAAAGGGCCAGTCTATTTAGGCAGATGAACAACCATTCATTTGGCAGGTACACTCACTCTTTTCATCCTTTTTTTCTGTCCGAGTTCCCTTTTGTGAGACCCTTTCTCACATCAACCATTTATCTTTTTTCATTCCCTCTTCCCCTTGAAGGCCAATGGCTGGCTATTAGGAAGGCTTGTGATTGTTTGCTCATAGTCCTGTGATTATATTTGCTCAAATTTGTTTTAATCTGGTCTGATAATGTTTACTTTGAAGAACACTGTTTGACTTTGGACCCTCTGCAGGTTGCTTGACTTTTGACAGAAACTAGAGCAGGTTGCTACCTTTCATTTTGTCCTCCTTCCATTCTCCCTTTTTCTCTGGCATATGTACAATCCCACCGGCACGGCAGGAATTTTGCAATAACCCTAAAAATCCATCTTCATCACAGGGAGGTATGGGGCCTCCAGAGGGCTTGACATTTTTCTCTCTCACTCTCTCTGTATTTGTTTCAGGGTTCATGCACTTGTTTGCCAAGCTTCTGTCACAACTGATTGCGTGAAAACAGGTTTGACGAGGGTGGCATGACGAGCAGAAGGAGGTCACAGGTGAAGCAGAGCTGAACGCCACCAAAACACCTTTTGTTCACTTTATTAGTCACACATCAGAGTGATCTTAGTCATTGATGAATAATAATTGCCTAACACTAACAGCATGCTTTTTATGAACAAAATGAAGAAATGTGGTTTTGACTTAATTGAAATAAGGATTGTGGTAGTTTTATTAGCTGTATTTATGTAAATGAAGCCTATTTGTTCAAGTATAATACATGAAAAGAGTAAATACTGATAGTTATGTTATTGGCCCTTTTTAATTTTCATGTATTTAGTAACTGAATGTTAGTAGATTGTCATATAGAACTATTTATGTTAATAGATATTTAGTGACACCAACACACGCTACTGTTAAAAATGTTTAGCTACAGCTTTTTACAAGTCAGCACGTTAAACACAAGAGGCTCTCCAAATATAGGACTTAATAGGGAAAAATGTGTCTGTCCAGTAACTGCTGATGAAAATAAGTTGAACTGCATTTTTTCGAAAAACATTTCGGAAACATTGCTCACGGTGCGCTGTCTGACTTAACGCAGCATGCGCGTGACAGACAAAAGGTGAAGGTGGCAACCCTAAGCTTGATTGTTGCAGGTGACCTTTTGTACATTTAACTTAAAAAGCTACAGTTTCGATATAAGTGACACATGCATAGTTTAACATTTACTAGTACAGAGGTGCAAGTGTGTGTTTCTTTGAGTAACATACATCTATACTGTCCTGAAATTACACACAGCCAGACGCACATATTCACACACAGATAAATACACATTTCCGTCAGCAACTCCTGAGGACAGCTGGATTGTGTTACCCAGAATGCATTTGGTCGGTCTCTTCGGGTGACAGCACGCTCCCATTAAGTAACTGTTTTGTGATTAGGGTAGGGGGAGGATTTCAGAGAGGAAGCCAAAGGAGAAACAGGCATCTGCACTTAAATATGGATTCTGTGCAAGTGTGTACATGCCCGTAAGCGACTGTTTTTTGTTTACACATGCTTGAATCAAGCTCATGAGCATGTGGCTGATTTAAAATATGAAACAGATTTATCTGGGATTTTCCTTATGCTTCACTTCAACCACAACAGAAGCTTTTAAAACAGAGCCAAAGCCAATTCGACTAGCACTAAAATCAATAACTCTTTAGTATCTTCATTGTTTCTCTCTTAGACATTAATACAATTAAATGGAGAGCAAATGGAGACTTTTGCTTGTGTCCATTTTTTTTTTACTAAGAATCTCACCTCTTCAGCAATATCTCTGTGTTCAGATTCATCAAGATTTCTGCAGTCAGATTTAAATATGAACTAAGGGGCCGTTTACATGACACAGTTTTCAAATAAAAACTGAAAACTTTTTATGCGTTTTGGCTGTTCATTTACATGACAACGGCGTTTTGGTGGCCTGAAAATGCAAGCTTTTGAAAACGGGTTTCAAAGTGCAAATTTATGAAAACAGTCTCCGTGTAAACAACAAAAATGCATATCTGTGAAAACGATGACGTCATGCACATGCGCATTACATACAGTCTATAGTGTTTCATCGCCATCTAATGGCCTGCCAGCAGAATAAAGCGTTTTTAGTCATTTTCACGGATTCGTATGAATGGGGATATTTTGACAACGGTGTCGACTCAAAGATAAAACTCAGTTTTAAGCATATCGTCGTCATGTAAACGTACTCAAAATATGAACTAAAGTATTTCTTATGCATTTGTTCCAAGACTAAATTTTCTGAGCTCTGCTATCCACATTCATGCTATAACACTTTACTCTTACTGTATGTCAACAATTCTCAGCATTCGCAACCCATCTTTTTTGGATTTTATCCACTGGGAATTGATTGAAACATGAAAAGTGGCATTACATTCAGTATCTTTTTTTTTTTTTAGCTATTTTACATTTTTAACATTAACCAATAGAATGCACGGCCTAGATGACATCAGCAGAAAAAGAAAGTTGTTTCAGAGCAAGTTATACCAACATATAATTATTTTGTGCATATATTATAAATTGTTAAATATTTGTCATATTATCTAAACTAATTCTATTGATGAAAAATAACACAATAAGACCAGGAATAAAGTACTTTGAAGTCTTATGCTGAAATATAATCTCCAACCCAAAAACACTGTACAGCTAAAAAAAGTTGCTTAAAATGAAGAGGGTTAATCTACTGTAAACTTTAGGCTCTGCAAAAAGAAAATAACCTATACAGTGTAAATAATTGTTACAAAGACAAGAACCCAAATTTTAGGTTCCGATTTCTTTGGATTGTTATTAGATAAGCATAATTAGGTCCACTTAACAAGTAGTTTCAGCCATAGCATTAATACAAACACATACACACTTCAAGCCCTCCAGACAAAACCTCTCTCAAAAAGACACAGAAGACACTAAAAAGGTGGATAGTGTCTTAAACCAGACTAGGTGCAATAAAGGTATAACATCCTCCCCCAGCTTTGCCCAGGGGCTGCAGGCAGTTCAAGTTACAATCTACTCTATGTGCGTGTGCACACCTGCTATCCATGGACATGGGGAGACACCGCATTTCTGTGTGAAACATGAGAAACTGAACAAGACAAAAGACCAAAGTAGACCAACTTACAGATGCCTCTGACACACGCCAGCCTGTCATATACTGTTACAAATGTGCTAACTATCTATCTATCTTATCTTGGATGTAAAAACTATGCGTGGTCAACTTCAGCATTTCTGGTACGAGAAGTATTTTACAATGGGTGTGTTGAAGAAAGATGTCATTTTGGTGTTCTTAGCATCCTTTTGTCCTGCACATATTTTTCTGAAGGGCTGCAATTAAAAAAGTGTTTGCGACTGGATTACCTGCAATATGGTGCTGCTATGACTAGCATGCTGTCAGGTGGCATAATCTGCAGCCATGGCATTGTGTGTGCATGATTCATATTCGCTCTCTACCTCTCTACACATGATTATGCACTACAAAAAATACAGATAACAAGATAAAAAAACAAGATAAATTTACTTCAAATATGTTAATACATGACAGATTAGATAAGTAAATGGTATGTTTTATGGTTATGTGGCATTTTAATTACATCTGAATATCATTTAATGCCAAAAGCAACCCTTCTTCTTGCTTTTTTAAATTATTTTTTTTAAATGTTTGAAATGATCCATTACGATGTCTTCATCATTGTTGCTTAGTGATTTTTGCGTTCTTTGGCTACCGCAGCTAATAGTTTATTTCCAGTCACAGTTGCCATTCCATCAGAAGCTGTAGCTTAAAGTCCCTACTGTCTGTATGAACTATAGACTGTAAAAAATATTGACAACACACCTTCACTATCTTCTATTGTAGATAAGCGAAGCCGACAATGTCCAAATATGGCACTAACATGTTGGACCCAGAGTCTGCGCAGTAGTGAGTGTGATCAAAGTCCCTTTAAGACAAGTCATTTCACTCAGCAGCCATCTTTGAAACGCCTCTCGGGCATCCTGGGCATCCATGCAGCTCCTATCTCTTTGAATGGGGAAACATCAAATTCTCTAAAGCTGTTTGCCAAGCTTTCGATTAAATTTCTTATTTGAAATCACCAATGAAATCTGACAACAACTGTCTCATAATTTTTTTTCCAAACGCTCGAATCATGACAAAAAAAACTATTTTTTAGGCTGGATCAAGCTAATGCGCATGCGCAGACTTAAATGCGCGTCTCTTGTGCCTCATTTCGGAGGCGCGCGTCTGAATGTTTCTATAGAAACCAGTGCTTCTAACGGCCGCTGCAGTGACGCGATGACTTTACCAGTCGGCGATTGGCTCTTATTTTGAAGGCGGGACTTATTCCGCCATATTGCGCGTTACACTTTCTCCCATTCAAAACAATACGAGTGACATGTCTTGTGTTATTCTATAGTCTTTGGTGTGATGTTGAGCCGTGCTATCAAGGCCCCACCCATATTTCCACAGAATCGGATAGTACAGTTTACTGCAGAACAACTCATTGTTAAATAAAGAGTCGGTGTGAAATAAACAGTTATGGAAATGTAGAAATTAAAGTTAAAGCTCCAATCTCCTCTCCAAAAAATCCCGAAAAAAGTCTGTTGGTGTCTCATGACTACTTCACTCAGAGAAGCCGTCAGTGTCATCTGTCAATCATGGCGTCAAACACCCGTTTTTATAGCATCAATAACTAACTAAAACCAAACTTATTTAAAAAAACCAAACTTGAATTTACATCAGCGTGATAAAACTACATAAAATGACAGAAACCATCTTTGGAAAAAATGTATTTGAAGTGTAATTTGATTGTTTAGTTTGTCTCGCATCCCATTAAATTACGCGGAGAGGGCGGGGTTTATCAGCTATTCTGCATCCAGCCACCTGGGGGTGATCGAAATATTTTGGCTTCAGTTTTCAGGACTTGTGCGGCATGCTTGGTATGAACGTGCAACAGGATTCAAGCCAGTATTCTCTTACCATTTACCAAAGTAATATAAAATACGGCGACGTCCATAAAACTGAAAAGTCTTATTACTTTTAACACGACAAGAGTCCAGTCAAGCTGCAAGTTCATGTCAAATCTTTATTAACCAACAGCAGAGTTTATATCTGGACCAAACTCTAAACAAACATGAAACCTGCAACAAATGATAGATGTGTTTGTGCAGCACAGAAAAACTAATTGTCCAGTCCAGTTCCCTTCACGTTGCATGGGTTTGCCGAGAATGCGGTTGTGAGTCCTGAAAATTTACAGGTGTGAGTTCGGTTACGGAATGCGTTGTCACTCCTGTAAATAACTGAACTGTGTGTGAACGTAACCATATTAAGGACTCAAATACAGGACTGACAACCGTATTCTGCTGCTGTGTGAATGTGGCCTTAGAATTCTCGCTAATGTTGTACTAATAAAATGTGCAATTAATCAATTGTTCGTTTACTATAAAGGGCAAACTGGATTTGCATTGTTAGGTGATAAATGAAGTGAGAAGCAGAGAACTGTTTGTTCTTGTCTATACATGTCTCTTTCCCTCTCTCTGCAGGTTTAGTTGGTTCAGGACAGGTTCCTAGTATTTTAAGCTTTGTTTTTTTGGCTTACTTTCAGACCAAATTGGTGTGTAATAGAGTGAAACATAACAGCTTTCACATCTCTCAAAGAAAAACAAACACACACACACACACCATATGAATGTATTTATCTGTCCAAGGTGAAAACTCATACACCTGTTAAACACATTCAAGCAGCAAGTTATTCAAGTTAGCACCTTCTTTATTGTTATTCAATGTACGTAACACATAATGGGTGTCAAAAAAGTGAAAAACGTTGTTGGCCTGATGTCATAGATCTTAATACCATGAGTCATACGCAAGTACACAGATTTTAGGCGCTAGTGTCAGTCACCAGTCAAAGAGCTAGCCCTGAGAGTTAAATGATGTTTAAAACTGGTCTGCAGTCAAAAAGTTCAGTAGATCTTATCACACGTTTACTAATATTGCACAGTATCTGTGCCAGAGAAAGAGAATGAGAGAGAACCCAAAATAAAACCAAAAACTATTGATTGGAAAACCATACATTGCTACCAAACATTGAATTCTTTTAAATATGAATATGAATCGAATGTGAACCTGAAGACAAATGTGAATTGAATTGAACTGACAGAGAAAAACAAAAAGAAATCAGAGTAAACCATAAAAACGATTGCATGGAAAACATTTAAATTTGAATACGAAACTGATGAATGTCAATGAAAAGTGAATTTGACCTAAATTAATCAGTGAAAAAAATTGCATGAAAACAATTAAATTAATTAGGATTTAAATATGAATTGAATGTGAATTGAAATGAACTGAGTGAGAGGGAGAGAAAATGTTTTTGTTTGGAAAACTTTTGCATGGAAAACAGTCATGCCAATTAAGTACATTTGAATTTGCATAAGAATTATTCAATTCAGAAATAAATTCAGTGAACCTGAAGTTGAATGTGAATTGAACTGAGCTAGATCAGAGTAAACAATAAAAATGATTGTGGAAAACATTCATTTGAATTTGAAACTGATGTGAATGAGAAGTGAACTGAACTGAATTAAGTGATTAAAAAACTACTGCATGAAAAACACTCATGGCAATAGAGTACAGTCAATTAAATTTATCTGAATTGGATCTGAACACGAATTGAATTAAGCAAGTGGGAGTGAAATGTTTTCAATAAGCAAAATCAAATCAATGAATGAATGTAAATGACAAGTGTATTGAACTAAACTTCTGTCTTGACAACTCTTGAACAGTGTTAATTTCGTTGACGAATAATTTTCGTCATAATTTTCGTCAACGACATTTTTTCACGGACGAAAACGAGACGATGACTAAATAAAAATGGGTTTTGAATGACTAAAACTATGACTAAAATCTACTCTAATTTTCGTCAACGAATAAAAACGAGACGAAAATGAAAGAGAGGGACGATTTGGGAAGATATCCAGTCAGAACTGCTGTCCTGTGTGGAAGATGCGCACATTTGAATTGTAATGTGCTGATCTAACCGCGGGAAACGCGGCGCTGTTGCGCGCTCTACAGGCTCGTGCAGCAGCACATCTGACTGCTGCGCAATTAATGAATAGCGCACATTTATGCCAAGCGATTGCTTATAAGCTAATGTTGATGAATTATGACAATGTTTACTACACGATGTTTATATGGTAGCATGTTTTAGACGGTTGAAAGAATGCATATTTATCTCCCTCATGAGCAGCCTGCTACAGTGCAGACTGCAGACATTTCAGAATAAGAGTCACGGTGTATTTCGGGATGGTTTATAATTATTATTTTTTTCCTGGTCATTATTGTTATTTTGTTTAAACAATAAACTGTATTTAATTTAATTTCTGTTTAATTCATAGTAAACTACTGTATCTTCTGTCACAGGAAGGAAAGACTAAGAACATTATTTGACACATTATTCAATATATTTTACAAGTATAAGGGTTATTATTGTTAACTAAACCTAAAACCAAAGAAATTACTTTTACATTACTTGAAATAAACATTAACTGAAATAAAAGATAAATATATAAAAATGTAAACTTAATAGTTTCTAAGCTTTAGCTTAACCTGAGGTATTAAAATAAACAAACAATAAAAAGGTATAGACATTTAAAAGCAAAAAATTTTAAAAACTTTACTAGTTTACTTTTACTTTACTTTTAAAAAAAATTACTAAAACTTTTAACTAAAATTACAATGAAAGCAGGAAAAACTAAAAATCAAATCTTTTTTAAATGTAATCTATAATAGTAGCCTACCTCAATGATAAGTGTGTCAATCCCTGAAAAGTACTGAATTTTGCTCTTTCACATGCTTTTGCACTTGAACGGTCAAAAACCGTCCGCTTTGGTGAGCAAAGTACAGTTGGGTGAACATAAACAGTTTGGGGAATATCAGATGTACCTATATCAGTGTATTGGATCTGTGGAAGCATTTTTATTGGAAATGCTTAATGCTTACAATTTAACTAAATTAGATTTTAGTCGACTAATTCTACTGTAGATTTAGTCGACTAAAATCTTATGATATTTAGTCGACTAAAACTAGACTAAAACTAAAACAATTTCCGATGACTAAAATATGACTAAAACTAAATGGCATTTTAGTCAAAAGACTATGACTAAAACTAAATCAAAATTTGCTGTCAAAATTAACACTGCTCTTGAAGTGTTTAGCATGATAATGGATATGATAATGTTGATGTTTGATGTTTGGTCTTGGTGAGACGGATCTGCTATGCTGCTGCTGTTGTTGGTTATTGCTGCTGCTGCAGAGCAAGTGCGGGACTTACGGCTACTGCCAATACATAAACAACACGCTGCTGTGAGCAAGTAAGACATGCTGCTGCTGTACAAAACATGAATTACCCATAGCAGATGTATACAGATGGAGCTAAAACATATCGCCATAATCATATGTCTATTTGACTTCATATTTCATCTGTAGAAAAACATTTCTCTCAATTTTATATACGGAAGAGCAGGAGATATGATTACATGACTGACAGATCCAAAACGTGCTCTCATAATCATAACACTCGCGCACATGGAAGAAAACGGACAGTGATCACATAATTCAGTGGAAAATGACTAGAAATTATATTCTGTATAAAGAACATGTGAGAATAAATCTGTTCTCAGATACCAACAATAATCTCCTCCTGGATATTCTTCTTCTGTGTTTGTTTACACTAGTTTTCGAAAGAATGGCCCTATTCTCGCCCCTCTGTGCAACAGCACTTGCTCCGGTGTAAATCTGATGTAAATTGATGTAAAGCTCAAATCTAATTGGATGGCCCATTTCATCGCGGAACGACAGGGAAAAAAAAAAAAAAATCAACACACTGGTCGAAAATTCGTGCCGAATTTCTCGTTCAGTGTGAAAGGGCCTTTATGCAGCAAGTTTGAGCTTCTGCATTAACCAATGAGGCTTGTTCTCTCGGATCAAGCGGTTTGGTTGAGCTTGTTTATGTTCTCTGATCATGGTTTATATGTAAATAAAAGACGAAATTAAATCTGTTCATCATATAAAGCGATCGAGTCTCTTCAGAAAACTTGGACTCTGGCTATGAGTTTTCAACTACTAAATATGTATTAGTTTTATGATCTCTTTATGAACTTTTTGAAGCATCAAAGTGGTAGTTGTGTAGATGTCAACAGAGGGACAGAAATCTCTCAGATTTCATCAAAAAGATCTTCATTTGTGCTCCGAAGATTAACAAAATTCTTATGGGTTTGGAACGACATGAGGATGAGTAATTAATGACAGAATTTTCATTTTTGGGTGAACTAACCCTTAAAATTGACCAAAAGAATTGGAAATAATCATGCAAATGAAGTACATTGAATTGATCTGAATTTTAATATGAATGAAATGTGCCTGGAGTTTAAAGTCAATTAAATTGAATGGAGCACGAGAGAGAGAGAACTCACGGCTGGGACATGCTGGAACAACTCGCCCCGCCGCCCCCTTCTTGCCCCGCAGGGGGTGTCCTGTCTTCTGACCAGCTGTGTCAGCTTGAGTGTTTTCTGTGTCAGGGACTCTAAAGACTTCAGTCTGTCAGACCAAGATTCTGCACAATTTCTTGGCCATTAATCAAATAATTGTATTTGTGACACTGAGCATGTGATCTCCTTTGTTGAAAAGGTCAGATTTCCACTGAAACACAAGATGCTCTTTAGATAATCACCAGGTTTTACACATTGACAAAACTGTGCTCATGCAACTCATGTGAGGCTGCCTTTAAAGCAAAGGGGAGACAAACTAAGAATCAAGATTCTAAAAAAAATGTGTGTAAAGCACTGTTTAGAGCCCAACACCTCAGCCCCAAATTACGCAGCGGATCTATTTACAACCCACAGCCTATTAAAACAAATAAACGGATGTCGGTTCACCTCCAGTGATGACGAGGTATGCTGGAACAAGACCAAATCGGTTTCTCTGGTTGCCTGTCCCGACCTGTTTGTGACATTGAGGCCCTCTTAGAGTATATTTACCTCCTCCGAATGACATAAAGTAAAGTGTAGACATGGTGCAAGCGTGGCTAAAGTAACTAAATACTAGGGAAGTTCTCCATCACTCTCCAACACACTGCTCTGTTTATGTACTGTTACAGCTCACTGAAAAGCAATGAAAGACAGTATGTGTGTTTTAGAGGCTTATCTAATCCCATCCTGGCTGTCTGCTGATGAATTTGTTCTGAGACAGTTCAGTTGTGTCACTGATCGATTTAAGTGTGTGCAGCCAGAATTAATGCATTAGACTACATTCACACTGCAGGTAAAGGTGGCCCAAATCTGTTTTTTTCCCACATGTGACTCGTATCCGTTTTCCCCATGACAGTGTGAACAGTACAAAATCTGATCTTTTCAATTCCGATTTGTGCCACTTCCATAAGTGGTGCTAAATCCAATACAGGTCAGATGTTTTGTAATGCGACCGCAGTGTGTAGTCATATCGGAATTCATGCGATTTTTACATCACTTGAGATCAACATTCGTCACCATTCTGTGCTCTTGGGAGTCTATTCAAAGATTTTATATACACAACGTTATCAAGACAGTTGTGAAAGGTAGTCAGTAGAAGGGCAGTGATGTGTCAGAACTCGTAAGCTCTATAATACAAGCAAAACATGAGGACTCGTATCATCGCGCTGTGTGTGATACCAAGTCCGCGATTTTCCTGAAAATTTGGGTTCCTTTTTCACTGTTGCCGTGGGTTGTTTTGCAACTCCATGGGTTGAAGCAACAGCACTAATGTGATATTTAACCTCCGAAATGCGATTTTACTCCACAGAATGCGATTGGGCTAGTTTTGGACTAGTTTTGAGAAATAATTGAGTGGATTTTGTGGTAAAAACCTGGCAACCCCGTTTGTATCGTCCTTTTGCGCATGCAGTCCAGTTCAGAACCATGATCTGTTCACACTGGAAGTCTGATATTGGCCACATTTGAAACAACAATGTGAACAGCTACACAAAAAAAATCAGATCTGAGCAGAAATCGAAATTGAGCATTAAGGCTCGCAGTGTGAAAATAGCCTCGGTGTAACTTTTCCAGTGTTCTCAAGTTGCTTGTATGACTTTGCTGTATGAATATGCACATCGATTAGCCAATAATAACAGATGTCATTACATCTTAAAGGGATAGTTCACCCTAAAATTAACATTGAAGGATCATGTGACACAGAAGAGAGTAAATGAATCCAGTCTTCAGTTTTCTTCCTTCAGTCAGTAACACGTGCATATTTTGTATGTTTTGTAAGAACTTACTGTTACAGCCTTAATATACCTCAGGTATCAGCCAAAGTAATCAGAGAAGCAGATCCCTTTGATCAAACAGTGCTCTCCTGAGCGCCTGCGTTTGAAGGAAGGTAGACGGATGTTTGCTGTTCTTGACTTGTGAAAACCTGAACACCACCCAACAGATGCAGCCAAAGGACATAACTTACAGCTCACATTCAGAAAGAAAAAACGAGTGTGGAAGAGATGTTCTTAGTGCACCTGGGATTTTTTTATATGCAGTTTGTATCCTTAAAAGTGCCCTAGAACTTCTTTTTAAAAGATGTAATGTAAGTCTAAGGTGTCCCCTGAATGTGTCTGAAGTTTCAGCACAAAATACCCCATAGATTTTTTTAATTAATTTTTTTAACTGCCTATTTTGGGGCATCATTAACTATGCACCGATATATAGGTTGCGGCCCCTTTAATTCTCATGCTCCCCCGCCCCCGGAGCTAGCGCTTGCCTTGAACAGCATAAACACAGTTCACACAGCTAATGTAACCCTCAAAATGGATCTTTACAAGATGTTTGTCATGCATGCTGCATGCATACATCGGATCATGTGAGTATTGTATTTATTTGGATGTTTACATTTGATTATGAATGAGTTTGATAGTGCTCCGTGGCTAAAGCTAACATTACACACTGTTGGAGAGATTTATAAAGAATGAAGTTGTGTTTATGAATTATACAGACTGCAAGTGTTTAAAAATGAAAATAGCGACGGCTCTTGTCTCCGTGAATACAGTAATAAACGATGGTGACTTTAACCACATTTAACAGTACATTAGCAACATGCTAACGAAACATTTAGAAAGACAATTCACAAATATCACTAAAAATATCATGATATCATGGATCATGTCTTGAACTTGTAATGGCTTGAACATGAGCTGGCATATGCAAATATTGGGGGTGTACACCCCGACTGTTACGTAACAGTCGGTGTTATGTTGAGATTCGCCTGTTCTTCGGAGGTCTTTTAAACAAATGAGATTTATATAAGAAGGAGGAAACAATGCAGTTTGAAACTCAGTGTATGTCTTTTCCATGTACTGAACTCTAGTTATTCAACTATGCCAAGGTAAATTCAATATTTAATTCTAGGGCACCTTTAAAGTTGAATTTTTCCCAAAAATAGCCAAATAATGATTGTTTCCAAACAGGTTGCACTCATTTTATCTTCTATTGGCTGGATAAACAGATAGCCCTGCCTCAAATTCATAGTATTGGTTGAGATAGTGTTGCTATGTGCTGTTGGTCGGTATGCACAAAAAAAAAAAAAGAGAGAAAAAAAAGTAATGTTTTGAAAGCGCCAGTGTTTACACTTTCAGGGGATTCAACCAATGAACTGCTTTTGTATAGTAGTCTCTGCTGCATATTAAGCTAGGATAGGAGAACATATTTTAGTATTGCATCCAATCTTATTCATGCTCATTTCTAACATTTTCTGACCTCTGTTATGATTTATATGCGTGTTTATATTTCTTTGTTGCTCTTGGCATTGGTTCTTGCCTTCACTCCGCTCAAGATCATACACACAGTAGGGTTGCAATCTAAACTGTGTTTTTACAAGTGGACACCACGACAGAACATACATAAAAAAATCCTAAAAGCTAAACCATGAGATAATACAGTATTTGAGCTTTTCTTCGCCAGCCTTCCTTATCTCTTGTCAGCAGTTTTGGGGAAGCTGTTTTGAAACAGCCCATAATTCAAAGTACTTAAACTACTCTCAAGCTATACTTGTTAAAAAAAGTAGCTAGCTATAACATTTGAACAGCAATGTTTAAATGAATGTTTTACTATAATGCCTCTCATGCTAAAGGTAGATTGGTTAGTAACATTGTTACTTTTAGTTATTGAATCTTAAAAAAGATAATATTTTCATCCTACAGATTTTGGAGAATATGGAGATTCTCTCCTGTATGGATTCCAGAATGAATATTCAAACATTCTTGTATATAATTATTACTTTTTCATGCTTGTTTCTGGTTGTTTTCCTGAAAGACTAATTATCCTAATTCTGATATATTTTTTGTTCTGCAAACATCATATTTGAACGGTAGCTGAAAGCATAATGAATGACATTAGCCAAAATATTTAATAAAAGGGTCAGGAAATACATCTTCAACTATTGAATGACAGACATTCAAATTGTTCAGAGCTCTCTGACACTAATAAGGTTGCATGTTGTTCCATTGTGTCATCTTTAATGCTCCTGTATTGCAATCCTTTGTATAGTCAACACTTCAAGGAGGAAGAAACCAAAGGAAAATCAAATCCCTCGTCTTAGGAGGAGGGCTCATGCTTTGGCAGTCACTACTGCAACAGATTTTCGTGATTTTGAGTGATCAGTATAATCCAAACAAGCGACAGATTTCTAGAGTTTCCATCTGACCTTTAACAACAGCCATCGTAGTCAAGACAACAAAAGCCCCAATCTTTACAATCAAAGTGCTTCTAACTAAATAATCTTCAGATGTCAGACACTTGACTCTACCTCAGACTATAAGGCCGTTCTTCACTCAGCATCTGCACACACTTATTCCTGCTCGCTGTGTCTTAACGTCCATCATGCAGTTATTAACTGTGACTGGGAAGCTCTTTCTGAGATACTCCCCTATTTAGTTGTCATGGTGGCATGACCCGAGCACTTATTAGCTGACCCTTGGGATTAGTCCAAGCCTGGCCAGGGGGGGTTAAGCCTTCACCTCCGAATGCCCACTCTAACATCCCACTAGTCCCTTTAATTAAATTGCTGAGACACCGTGTCAGGAATGTTTGCCTGTGCTTTTTGCTGGCTCTCCTTCTGTATCTCTGTCTTTGCTTTTCTCATACGCTCGTCCCTCCTTCGTAGCCTAAGTGCCCCCTCTGTGTTTGCCTCTCCCGAACGATGACTGGCAGACTGCCAGCTGATCTCTAACTCTGACCGAAACAAAATGAGAAAAACGTGTTAACGTGCTTACTACAGTTATTATCACAAATTATATAAGGAATGCGGCCCAGATTACTAATGACGGGTCAGATTTACCTCGCAGCTGGGTTCTTGTCTGCTTTGACGTCATTCATACACAATTTTTATTAAACAAACAAATAATAATGTGGGTTTGCTGCTCAAAGGGTTAGTTGAGTGCAGAATGAAAATATGGTTATGCAATCTGCTAAGCTATTGAAACTTCATCTCTACACTACCAACATTAAAGGTTCATCAAAGCATTCTCAACCTCTCAGGTTCTCCTGAAGAGTATGTAAAGACCATGAGATGTTCTTTAAAGATTAAACAAGATTAAACTTCAGTCCAGTATATTGGTTTCTATGTTCCTGCAAAAGCAAAAGTCCTGTACACACTTTAAAAAGGGTTCTATATTGGTATGGTAGAACCTTTAACATCCATGGAAGCTTTCCATTGCACAATATAGTTGAAAAACGTTCTTCAGATGATTACAATGTTCTTCACAATATGGAAAAAGTGGTTCTTTTGAGGTCTGTCCATTGAAAGGTTCTTTGAGGTGCCCAAAATGGTTTTTCTATGGCATCGCTGTGAAACCCCCCTTTTGAAACGTTCATTTTTAAAGAGTGTATTTTAAAACCTGAATAACTTAACAGATGCTACACCACCTCATATGTTGTGATAATCTAGTGGTATATAAAGGTTGTGTCCATTTTAACATCTCTGCCAGACTTCTTACCAACCACTGAGCAGAGGAAAGAGGCATAGCTACAGCTGAGGAGGATTTCCAAACCTATTCAGGATCACTAAAATGAATGGCCAAAATCTCAGCATGTCACTCAACCCTTGCTCCAAAGTACTTCTTAATAGAGTCCTCCACAAAACCTTTCTCCTCAACTGTTGAGATTTCTTTGAAGCAACGAAAAAGCCGGAATAACTGAGCATAATCTTCTTTACGCCCTGTGCAACTAAACTAATATACACCTGAGAACCACTCAGAAAGGGAGAAAGCGGATGGAGGTTTAATGACATTACAGGGACAATATTAGGACTAGGGCTTCACAATTGACAGCATACTGTATATGCATTGAGCACACGTGAGAATAACGCAATCACAAGCGAGTTACCATAATCCAGCAATAATGTTAAAGTAAAAACTATGTTTAACCCTTTGATATTTTATATTAACCCTTACAACAGTGGTGCTAAATACATCAACTTAATAACAAAGGAGACGGTAGCCAAATACCTTTATAAAGGAATCTCTGTCAGCAGACTGCTCGATTGTGCTGGTGATGCTTGTCTTGCGTAATAATTTCTTGTGTTTGTGTGATATATTTGTGCGACCGATAGGCTACTGAAATGTTACAAAACTTAAATCGCCTCAGGCGAACGCGACTAACTTTTAATTTAACTTTGTTGTTTAAAAGAACACAGTGGTGTATTTGACACATGCACGTGGGTAAAAAAAAACTCTTTAAAAGCGTAATTAAGGATGTCAGTCCCCCAAAACTCACTATTATGATTTATCCCATTAGTTATGTATCGTTTTGTTTATGTTCTGCCGGCTGCCGCGGGATAATGAGATAAACAGAAGAATGGATAATTCACAACCATTAGCCTAAACCAAGCAGTCCTTGCACAATGATATATTGACTTGGGTTACCTGGTACTAAGCGCATGATTTTAAAACAGACATGCTTTTTAATGAAAGTATACTGAGCTCACGAGACCAGGAAAAGTTCAAATTAAAGTTCAGACATTTTAACAGTTCACTACCAGTGTTTCCGCAACAAAAGTAAACTAAATTCCAGAATTAAAACTAATTTCTGATTATTATTTTATTTTTCTCTAGACATGTATAACCATTTTCAGTGTTGCGCGATGAAATTTTTTGTGCAACCATAACCATTAAAGTTTTTTTATGTTTACATTCTTGCATATTCAGCAAGTAGCAATCTAGAAATAATTATTTGCACTGCTTACCTGTAAAACTTCGAAACGTTAAGCAAGCGCGCGTTGTTTTATCCACAAGAGACCACGAAATAAAAGAATGAAGCTCAAAACCCTTGTGGTCATTCCCTAAGCAGGAATAATTTCTCCTGAAGGCAAGCTTTGACACACATCATATGCAGCGAACATACGGAGTCTCCCCGATCCTTGCAGGTTGCGTCCAGCCAGACGTCTGAACTTTAGGAACACGATGGTGTTTTTACTGAATGGCAGGAGCGTAACACCTCCAGAGTTTTAGGAAGGAGGAGCAAAATTTTTCAGGCTTGACACAACTCTCCGTCGCCGGGCTGTGGCAATAAGGGGTATGTCCCTATTCCGTACTACTCCACAAGAAATGTAGTACGTGCAGTATACTATTGTGCCGTATACAGTTTGGAATGGAATATTATAATATTCTATGTCGTAGTTAAGGTGCGGTCACAAAAGGTCCATTGTCTGTTGTCAGTATGCAGCAATGTATGTATGAAGTATGCCTACTGCTGCACAGAAGTGAACTCAATTCCAAGCAGCTTTCTGTTGGTCAACGCGGTGAATTCGCATGGCTTGAACCCCTTGCGAAATCGGCGCGACTGAAATGACTGGATTTCGACCGCGAATAGGCTATTCCATGACAATATGCTAAATGTGTTCGCACCTTAGTTATTAGTAAAACTTGTAATTTTCTATTATGATTTTACAGCAGTTACCATAATTGTAGCATAAGTACTTTTGTAAGTTTTGTTCTTGCTTAGGTTTTTTTGAGCATTGGTTTGTCAAAGGCCCATTCACACTATATTTGTGTCCACACCAACGACCGATAAGGGTCTGCTTATTATAAGCTCATGCGCTGTTTCAAATTGTATGTATACATGTTTTTGCTGTTCTAATTACATTTACATGGCTTTAACCAGCAGATTTCCTCAGCATGCTGTTTCGAATCACTAATCTTATTTAGTTGACAAAGTCAATAAATAAAAACAACACCTAGTCTTCACTTGCAACTTCAATGGAAGCAAGACAATGTTGTCAAAACTAGCGGTGGATACCTGAGGTAATTTTATATTTCACTGTTTGCTAGCCTGGCATAATGATCTCATCGTTAATACTTCTCACCATTTATTCCGAGGGTATGACGATTGTTCGGCATATATCCATTTTCTTTAAAATGTCATTGAAAAGGGGGTTTGACTTGTCAAACTGTTTTTTTCTGGACCTTGGCAAAGAACTTCTCCGCAATGCCATCTGCCATTTTAAATGTGCAACCCCTAAATTAGAATTGATTCAGGTGCCTAGAAAGCTAAAGTATTTAAAACAAAGTACTATACTATTGTGACTACAATGGTTCAACCTTTATGTTATGAAGCGACGAGAATACCTTTTGTGCACCAAAAAAATAAAATAACGACTTTATTCAACAATACCTAGTGATGGGCAATTTCAAAACATTGCTTCATGAAGCTTCGAAGCTTTACGAATCTTTTGTTTCAAATCAGTGGTTCGGAGCGCGTATCAAACTGCCAAAGTCAAATGCTGTGTCAGAAATCGCCCCCTATACCCTCATTCACTCCCTATACCCTCATTCACTATTCCCTACATTATTTCACTAATATAGTCCACTTGAAGAAGTGAATGAAACGAGTGAGTGAATTCGGACACTGAGTGCGCCGGAAGGGCTGCCATTTTCGCATAGTTTGTGCTTGCTGTATAATATAATTTGAAACGTAGCAAACTGGCAGCGCCAGTAGAATATTTATGTTGAACTCTGCCATGGAAACTAGCATGTACAAACTTTAATTAAATGATTTAATGATCAATTTAAAAAGGAATTTATATTATGTTGGACCAGCACGGTTTGGAAAATGAATGGATGATTGAGTCAGCTGCGGACGCCATCTCCTGGCGAGACGCGGGAATTAATTTAGCGCGCAACTCTCACCGTGCATTATGGGGATTCTCAAGCCGTTAAGCGTGCATCGGCTGTACACTCGTTATTGCGGTGCATTGTGGGATTGAATGAGTGCACTCAACATCGTCCACTATGGTTTCGGACACCACTACAAATGGCTGTCCCCTCAAATAGTGCCCTATTTAAGGGTATGGGGGGATTTCAGACACAGCCAAAGTGTTTTGAATTCACCCATCACTAGATATTGTTGAATAAAGTCGTTATTTTGTTTTTTTTTTGGATCAATGGATGCCTCAGTGAGTCATTGGATTACATCAAAAATAATTTGGATTTCGAAGATGAACGAAGGTCTTACGGGTGTGGAACAACATGAGGGTGAGTAATTAATGACAGAATTTTCATTTTTGGGTGAACTAACCCTTTAAGGCTCATTTACAGCAAGGAATATAATGATAACGATAAAAAAAAGTTCTAAATTTAAAAGAAGAGCAGGGTCCACACCGCAACTGTTACGATAATGGCACAGACGAACCTCTAGTGAACGATAAAAACATTGACAGCCAATCAGAATCCACCAGGCATTAAGCATTTAAAGTGGCAGATGACAGGATGTTATCGTGCGTTAGGCTAATATATTGTGTTTTTAGCAGAAGAAAGAAATTCATACAGGTTTGGAACAACTTGAGGGTGAGTAAATGATGACAGAATTTTCATTTTTGGGTGAACTATCCCTTTAACCCTTAAATGCATACCTCGGGTCTTTAGTGACCCGGGACGTCATTCACTACCCTCCTCCTCGTTCATTTTTTAAAGTTAGACATCAACCTTCTTGGTATTCCTCAATCAATTCATTATAAAGAATATAACAAGAAAAAATCATAAAATTATAAAAGAATGCCTATTTTTGTATTCATTTTTTTGTAAAAATTGTATAGGGTCGCAAACGACCCGAGGTGTGTATGAGTGTATGTATATTTTTTCTGCACAATAATTGAATCTTAGATGACGGAATAAGCAATTCACCTTTATTCCACAAGGTGGCAATGTCTGATACACAATGCTGAAGTGACGACTCATTCAGACAGAAAACGAAATAATAAGAAAAACATGAAATGGCTCAGCGATTTACTGCAGAGCAAGTACTGAATGCAATCAAATATGACTGTAACTGTTACTGGATGGATTTGGTGAAGCTGTTAGCGATCGAAATATTGATTTTGAAGATGTTGAAAATTATATAGTTTTGAGAATATGTTTGAGATCGCGAATGGGCTCATAAAACTAGCCTATTATTTGCTGAATTTACTGGGAAATGAGCTCTGACGAGGACAGTGATGATGGCATAAAACATCTGCTTAAACGGAGCCCTTTCAAGCTCCAAAAGGTAACAAAATCTGTTTTATTTTATTCTTCTGTAATTGTTACTCTAAAATCAGAGGAGTTTTATATTATCGCGACATGTAGAGATCCTTCCGTGTTAGATAAAGATCCGGGTCGATAAAGACCCGAATATGTAAGAATGATTGGCGAAACAGTCATGCATTTAAGGGTTAAATATTTATTTACTTATTTATTTATTTAAAGGTTAAGTTATATAGGCCTGTCTTTATATAGTTCTAATCTATAATTCCATAATTTATTATAATTTTTGATGTGAATTGGCCTTTATACTTGGAGGTTTAGACTGTTTCGAAGATCTGCCACTTAGATGTGTTACTGTGAAAACAGTTGGGCTATTTAGAGCCGGTGTCTTGTGAAATCATCAATGGTGTCATATTATACTTCCGACATTCAACTAAAGTAGCACTAACACACTATTTAGGTGTGCCAATGCCAAATGCTCAACCAGGACTTAAACTTGTCAAGTATTTTTTAATGCAACAGCGCAATGCTATATTTAGCAAACAGTGATGCATCACTTTAAGTTGGACTGGTATGACCATTGGTATGTACAGCCACAGCAGAACGTTGTTTCGAAATGGGAAGTTTAGGTGAAGTCTTTTCTAAACTGAGCACTAAAACATGGTAATTGATGTGTACAGTTTGCATTTGTGAGCTTTAGACTTTGTACATGAAGCTATAATTCTTAAAGGGGATTTTTTTTGCTTTAGACCTGTGATTCAACAGTTTTGCTCAACACCGCTCACTCTGTTTGTACTTCTGAGATATTTATGAGATGACTTTGACAATCTCAACCAAACATGAAACTCGGCTCTAATTCCTGGAGCAAGATTAGCCCAAGTATGAGTGAATTGTTATGTGTTAAAGCAGGTCTGCTGTGTGTGACTGAATGAAAAAGTGTGGTGAACTTTTCAACTACCCTTTGGCAAAAGGATGCAGTGATTATAAATTTCCCTCACAGTTTATGCATGCGTCATGAACCCACTCACGTGCAAGCATGGAACACTCACACAGACACACGCTCCAAGATATCCAAATCCAATATAGCCAGTTATTTTGATTTTAGTTAGTTGTGGCCGAATAGGAATGGATTGCTTTTTCAAGAGGTATTACAATCCCCTGCACTGCAACCAGCAATTATACAACCAAACCAAAAAAAAACAAACAAAGATCAGGCCATCAAACCTTTAATATGATTGAAATTATTCAGAAAAAGCAAGATAAATAGGCTACCAGTAAAAGATAAAGCTACAGCAAGATAAACCTATATAAACACCAGTAAGCTGAACATAATTTATTTGGAATAGAAATCTTTTATAACATTATAAATGCCAGTTGTGATTTATTTAATGTGTCTGTTCTGAATAAAAGTATTAGTTATATCTATGCATATTGATACACTGGATACAGCCCTTTTTAACAGAAAACTGTGTTTTTAGCGCCATCACCTGATCAGATCTGATACCTACTTCACAGTGTGTGTGTTCATAAACACAGGTTCAAAAGAAAGTGTTGCTGTTTTTTCCTTCTTTCTCTCTCTGTAGTGTGACTGTTGATATTAAAAGTTCAGGAACAGTGTTGAAGTCTTTGACCTCCGCAGACCTCTCAGTGTAGCGGAAATTACTTTTCTCTGTGTAATCCCTCGCTTTCTCCTCCTTCTCTCCTTTCCTCCAAATCTGACTCAACCCATCTGCCCTCTCAGATGTAGCAGAACTGAAGCTAACACATTTCAGTCAAATATTTTACATTTTCACAAAATGCCAGTCCATGATTTGAAACATACCATGTTTTGATTTTTCAGATATTAAAACCAACAGGACAAAAACGTGGTCTCCTTTTTCATATCCTAGCAACTGTGGTAAACATCTGTAGCTAATTCTAGTAATGTGTAAAGCTGTATATACATAGCGTAAGTTGCTCTAAAGTCTTTTCACACCACCAGCTTTTGTTTGGTGCTACATTGTTTTTTCTCATGGAAAAAGTGAAATTGCTGAATGGAATCTGGCCTGCAGCGTCCAGCTCTGTTTGTGTGTGTGTTGGTTCATATTCCTCAGGGGAGCCTGTTAAACAGCGTCTGGTCCTTGGCCAAATACTGCCTGTTAGAAACCAACAAGTCAGCTTACACACTTCCCCTCTCACTGTTTTATTTCTTTTTCATTCAACTTTTATTTGACTTTTTTAATCTTTTCTTCTTTAATTCTCATTATTACCTTTTATTCCTTTCCCAAATTTTTTACTGTTCTTCTCCTTTATTTATTTACTTTATTCTCGTTTACTTTACTTACTTACCAGATAAAAGGGAAAAACAAACAGCCTGTGATACATTTTATCTAACATAAATTAGTTGTCATTTTTAATGTAATACATGTTATTTTATCATAATAAATGTTTTTTTTTTTTTTTTCATAAAGCAACAGAAAGGTTGTTCATCGTATGTCAGATATATGTCCATGCTAAACTCAGTCAAACTAAAATCAGTTAGAGTTAAGTAAATTAATTCAATTTAAAAGTACACTATGGTAAGCCTATTATAATTGTTTATATTTTAGACCTGTCGCAATAGTTTTCACAGAAAATTGCATACATATGTCACTCGCCCTTCACGTCATATCTGTAAATAGCAAAAAGCTACTTTGATGTGTGAACGGTGTGGGAGTGCAGAGGTTAGAGTGAGAAAGGTTGTCATGGTGCTCGCTAAATCTCAAACCTCTGGGGAATCACTTGTTTTAAAAAAACAAAAAACAAAAACACAGAACAGAGCAAAGTCTTCTTGCAAAAAGACAACGTGACAGTTGCCAGGTCCGTGGTTTTCATGTGGAATTGGGCTACTTTAACACTGTTGCTGCAGGTTGTTCTTTATGTCTGTGGGTTGAAGTAACCCCATAATATAGATATTTAGCCCCTGGAATGCGAATTTTACCAGGGGAACCCCGGCAAAAAGCAGATTTTACCCCCTAGAATGCAATTTTTACTGGGGGACGCGATTTGGCTAGTTTCTGGCAACCCTGGTGACAGAGCTTGTAATAAAACAAGAATCAACATCAGCTTGGCTTTTTGATGAGAACTGAGGGATTTGAAATGTTGAAGCAGAGATAAGTTTTTATTACTGAACAGATAAGGTATTTTTTTTTTGAAAAAATAAATTACCATATGTGGCTCTCTAACAGAGTTCATTGTAAAGCAATGTCTTTTGTAAATGGTTATTTCTTTATGGTTGTTGTAGTGCTGTACTACCATTATTTTCAAGGAAGTATGTGTCTAATGCATATAGCTACAGTAACATCTGCTATTCAGCTTGATATCGTTCCATCTAAACTGTGTGTGTGTGTGTGTGTGTGTGTGTGTGTAATTGAATTATCTTACTTAACTCTAACAAATGATTTATTTACAGGAACAAACTTGTACTGACATGACAAGGCAGTAGGATAGTAAATAAGAAAATCAGTGAACAAAACTTTAAAACAATACAGCTGGTTTAATTATTCATACCCCAGTGCATGCTGGGAAGAGGGCAAATGAGGCTAAACCACAAGATTAAAAAATCTGTGTACACCTTTTTGAACTAAAAAAAATGAATTAATCCAATTCACCCACTATGCTTGATGGTTTGACTTAGTTTACTTTGTTTTGAGTGAACAAAACAACTACTTACTTTTTTTTAATGTTAGGATCTTTAAAATATCTCAAATGTCTCCATTCCTGTTCTCATATTAATTTTCACTCTATCTTTCTGTTTGTGAACCCGTCTCACTCTCTCTGTTTGCCCGTCTATCTGGATTCATTTTAATACATGTAGCTGACTGTAAATCTCTTCCCTCTGCTGTATTAATAGAAGAGCATGTGTAATGATAGAACCACCTGGCTAAAACACAGCAAACGGATCTAACACATTTACATACTCCTTCTCTCTCTCTCTCTCTCTCTCTCTCTCTCTCTCATTTTATCACACTTGCATGCTTCTCACATATTCTTCGCCTTATCTTCACAAACATATGCACACACTTTCCCACACAGCTAGTTACATCTCTGGAGAGTTTCCCCCATTCCTGTCCTCAGATCTAACACCTGACCCAAAGAATATCTCATATCAGAAGCACAGTCTTAATCTGCACATAAACTTTCCTATCTGACCTCACTTATAAATGATTATATATGCAATCTTAGATCGATGTGATTTGGAATTTGTAAAATGTGCCTGGAAAAAATGTATAAATATATAAGGATATTGCCCTGCCTAATAATATAATGTTTTTTTAGCTTTGTAATTTTTGTAACTATTTTGTAGTTTGCTATTTAAATGTATATATTATTATATTAAGAACTCACTTTCTTACAGCACTGATTTCAGTTTCCCAGTAAAAAGGTTTGCAGCAGGTGTGTGTGTGTGTGTGTGTGTGTGTGTGCGCGTGTGTGCGTGTGTGTGTGTGTGTGTGAGTGTGTGGTGTGTGGTGTGTGGTGTGTGTGTGTGTAGCAGCAGCAGGACTTTACTGAGGCGTCAGAGAACAGCTGTGTTTGTTCACACTCCTTCAGGGCATGTGAGAGTGGCGAGGCTGATTATCAATACAGCATTTTGTATGTGTGTGAGATCCCGCTAAATGACTGTACGCGCTATCCATGAGCACACAGCTGATGATGATGACATTGCCAGCAGTACAGCCCCCTCCCACCCCAGCCTGCGACCTCAGGGTTACCTTCGTTCCCACAGCCCCAATGTACACGTCCTCATCGCTTGCCATGGGAACCCACAGGCTTTATGGAAATCTCTAGCCCCTCCTGCTGCCTGTCAGTAGTGAAGAGTGAAAAGACCTCTTGAGTAAATATTTTATCTTCAGGTCAAAAATCAGTTTAGTTCCCTTCAATTGTGCTGCTGGTTCTCCTTTGATCAAAATTCATGTGTTATATATATATATGTATGTATATATATATATATATATATATATATATATATATTAAAATTTTTAACACACTTGCCCCGCCAGATATCAGATAATATCAGATTACGCACAGAAAGTCCTGAATAGCTAAAACACAACTCTGTACAGGTCTCAGCAGGAAAAAAACATGATATATATGAAACAGGTTTTACAGGGGTTGGACAATGAAACTGAAACACTGGCCAATATAGTGTTGGAGGGTTCACACCTATATATGTGCAGCTTGGTGGCCAATCTTCACTGATGTTACATTGCACCAGTAAGAGCATGGTGTGAAGGTTGAATTAGCAGAGCAATAGCACAGCTGTACATAAAATATTGCAATCCACACAACATGATGGGAGACATATCAGAATTTAAAAGAGGACAGATTGTTTGTGCACATCCTGCTGGCTCATCTGTGACCAGGAGAGCAAGTCTTTGTGGTGTATTGAGAGCTATGATATCCAGGATAATGTTGGCCACCATATCCAACAGGAGTAACTCAATGCAAGAGGAAGCTGTCTGAAAGGGATGTCCAGGTACTAAACCATATTGTAACCAAAAAACATAAATCCCCATCAGCCACATTAAAGGGGGCCTATTATGTCCCAATTTAAAATAAGTCTCTGGTGTCCCCAAAGTGTATATGTGAGGTTTTAGGTCAAAATACCCCACAGATCATTTATAATAGCATGTTAAAATTGCCACTTTTTGGGTATGAACAAAAACGTGCCATTTTTGAGTGTGTCCCTTTAAATGCAAATGAGCTGTTGCTCCTGGCCCAGCAGGGGGTGGAGTTTCGAGGAACTCATGCCCTGGCAACAACAAAAAAGGACAATCTCACTCACTGAAAATGCCAGAAAGGGCATTCATGTGCAATTTTTAACTAGGAAACTCTTGTTTATGATAATTCCAATAGTAACGCAAGGGCAGCATCAGTTCTAGGGTTGGGAATTGTAAAATTATCTGGTTGTGGCATGTAGGATTCAAGAACATTCTACAACTGATTTCTGAACCAAGCTTAAGTAGATTTGGATGTATACTTTGGGACAGCTGTCCTGCAGGAAAGTCCACTGATCATCAAGCTTCAGTCTCTACACCAAAGGCATCATCATCTTTGCCAAAATGGCTTGATACCTCAAAGAATTCATGATGTCCCTAGAACCCCTAACAGGACTGGAGCACCTCCATGTTTGACCATGCAGATGGTGTTCTTCTGCTCATAAGCAGATTTTTTTTTTTTTTTTTTTTTTTTTTAATATGAAGTTAAATAAAAAATGGATTTTACAGTAATGATTACACAGGTTAAACATCTCAATTTAATTAAAAAAATATTAAATAAAAAAAAATACATTTAAATACTTTTGACATAGGCTACTTGCTCAGTGAGTAATATATGCTCTTTTTATACTTATGAGGCAGTTCTAAAGGTGCAGTGTGTAAATTTTAGCGGCATCTAGTGGTGAGATTGTGAATTGCAATATAGAGCAGCCAACACAGAACAAAAATGTCGTTGTCTGAGACAGCAGAGAGTAGCCAAGCAGGCAAATATGCTCTGTAGAGCAGTTTGTCCGTTTAGGGCTACTGTAGAAACATGCCGGCGCAAAATGGCGATTTAACATGTAAGAGGATCCGCGGTGTATGTAGATATAAATAGCTCATACTAAGGTAATAAAAACATAACGGTTCATTATACATCACTGAAAACATAGTTATGTATATTATATTGCATTTCTGTCAATAGATCCTCCCATATTTACGCATTGCACCTTTAAATGACATTATGTTTTCATAGAACATTAAACCTTCTAGGAAAATGTGATTTCTCCCTCTTCTGATTTTTCCAGAAATATTTAAAGAATAAATCAATTATGAAATCCACAAAACAGAAAAAATGAAAAATGGAATGTAAATAAATGTAAAACCTTCTTCTGGCTAAACGAAATTTTAATTAATTAATTAAAAAATATATATGACACCAGTTAGCAACCTTCCCCAATAGACATTTATGAAAAATACCGATGCCTTGTGAACACGGTTCAACTTTTCAGTTAAAATGGAATTTTATGGAATTTCTATAAACATATCCCATTCCCAGCAGGTACGTGCGATAGTTCGGTTCAGGGTACAGCTCCTCTGACACGTACCATTTTGAGTTTTTATCTCTGACGACTGGCTGGTTCCACATCACCATTCCAGTGATGTAGTTCTGATTTATGTTCTTGGAACGTTACAAATCAATGTTCCTAAAATGTTGAATTTTAAATCAAAATTAAGTTGAAAGAACGTTTAAGGAACATCATACCTTATAAAAACGTTCCTCCAACATCAAAGAAACGGTCGTTTTCATTTTCCCAGAACCAACACTGAATATTTACAGAACGTGTTTGCCCCAACTTGTCATGTATGAAAACGTTTCAGTTAAAACAACTGAAAGCTTCACGTAATCAGTGCTCTATGGCCCATTAATTTAATTAATTACAAACAGCTAGGGATTCAGTGACCGGACTTGCAGTAATTGCAGTAACAGTCACCAGCAGGGTGCAGCATTTAAACACAAATGTCTTAAGATTAAACATGATGACGTTTTCTGTAAAAAAAATAAATAAATAAAATAAATAAAAAAATAAATAAATCCTACGGTGGCCGAGAGAGCTCAACGCGCTGCAAATGAAGAAAACATCTTCATCAGTTTGACAACCATAGACTGTAAAAAAAGATGGACGACGCGACGCCGCTTCCTTCCATTGTATTGAACTGAAGCCAAAATGGGCTGATGAATGGGCGCTGACACGTTACGCAATACGTCAAAAAAAAAAAAAAAGTTTGGAGCCTGGGCATGCGCAGAAGGAATCGTCAGTTGAGCCGGAGGCGGAGTCGCGATATCAAACTTCCGCCCAAAGACTGCGTCATCATTCATCTATTTTAAATAGACTATAAAAACTATACACAATTTAAAAGTCTACCTATAAAATAATAGGCTATTCTGTTTCTAGAGCAATAATATTTTTGAAACAGCAAATTCAGTAGATAAAATCAATATAATATGCCACTAGAAACAACTCTAAATCGTCAGAAACGGTCCTGCCATTTTAAATCAAGTTCAACTAACGTTACAGGAGATCGATTGCTGTAGTTAGAGTAAGCTATCATTAGTTTTGTCCTGCTAATTATTATTTTATACCCATAAAAATAATAAGTAACTGCCAGATAACGATCACCTGCTTTTTCCCGACATGGTTAACATTAGGTGTGTTATCTTAACTAATAACATTTATTTATTAGCTTATAACGCCCATATTTAATGTTACAGAAAAAAAGTTCAGTGATCCGTCAGATCCTGTAGGTCGGTTAGTACAGTTTACTGCTGAACAACTCATTTTGTTGGTGTTAAATAACAAAGAAATCGAAAATTAACAGTTAGTTAATACATCTTCAATCTCCCCTCGAAGCTCCGACAGTCCTCAGACAAGCTGTCAATCAACTTCGAATCATGACGACACGCCCCGTTTTTATAGCATCAAATTGCTAGCTAAAATCTAAATCATCACAAAAACGAACAATTGAATATATATCAGTGTGATAACAACTACCTTAAATGACCAAAATCATCTCTCAGAAAGTTTTATTTGAAGCAGAATTTATTTTTAAGTTTTCACTGAAGTCTCATTCGACTGCATTGAGAGGGCGGGGTTTATGACCTGTACTGCATCCAGCCTCCAGGGGGCGATCAAAGAGCCCGTGGCTTCACTTTTCAGAACGTATGAGACACACCCGTTGACAACACACGCGCTGCAAACTCCACAACACTTACAAACAGTGAAACGCGCTGCAAATAAAGAAAACATCTTCATCAGTTTGACAACACACGCGCTGCAAACTCCACAACATGTTTTCTTTATTTGCAGCGCGTTTCACTATTTGTAAGTGTTGTGGAGTTTGCAGCGCGTGTGTTGTCAAACTGATGAAGATGTTTTCTTTATTTGCAGCGCGTTTCACTATTTGTAAGTTTTGTGGAGTTTGCAGCGCGTGTGTTGTCAAACTGATGAAGATGTTTTCTTTATTTGCAGCGCGTTGAGCTCTCTCGGCCACCGTATAAATCCCATCTAAAGTCGCCTCCTTGTAAAAGTAGGCCTACCGACATTCTTCAAACACTGCAATTACATTACATTTCACACATACATGTCATAATAAGATGTGTTATAATATATAATCAATAAGAATATATAATATATAATCAATAAGAAGTGTTCACTAACTGGCCATTCTTCAAACACTGCAATTACATTACATTTCACACATACATGTCATAATAAGATGTGTTATAATATATAATCAATAAGAATATATAATATATAATCAATAAGAAGTGTTCACTAACTGGCCATTCTTCAAACACTGCAATTACATTACATTTCACACATACATGTCATAATAAGATGTGTTATAATATATAATCAATAAGAATATATAATATATAATCAATAAGAAGTGTTCACTAACTGGGTTTCTTTTGTAAATCATTTGTAAACCACACTGAAAATAGTTATGCTGGTGTTTCATACATGAGGCCCATTTCATGTTGTTTTGTTAGGCTAATATTTATTGTGACCACTTGATGGAGCTATGTCTTTAGAAAAGGCATATTGTTGAAGCAGTCTAGTCTTCATACAGTGCTGGAGGAGTAAGTCCTAAAACCGGAAATATGTTTTTAAGCTTTTTACTTCTGGCTATTGTGTTAGGCTTAAAAACAATAAAAGTTGTGTTCATTTGTGAAGATTCCCTTGATAAACACAGTGTGTAAGAATCACAAACTTTTGTTGGCAACAAAGCTTACTTTCTGCGAAAATTCCAAAAGGCAATAGCAAAATTGCTTTGGCTTGAATTTTAGCAGCTGATGCCTTGTAGCTGATACCTTGTATCCTATTTTGCATAATATACAGTATGCTAATGGAAATAGTGCATCATGAAATTTCATTTCCATGTAGGCCTTTTCACTGAGTAGATAGTTTTATCCGAACCCACTTACAAATTAGCAACATCACAAGCAATTAGTCAAATTATATCAGTGGCTTTTGTGCATTTCCCATATGTGCTTGCTCTCTTTTTTAAGTGTTTAAAATCACAACAAATGCAAGACCAAGATCACTGTTTAAGAATATGAAGTTAAATAAAAATGAATTTTACAGTAATGATTACACAGGTTAAACACCTCAATTTAATTAAAAAAATATTAAATAATAATAAAAAAAAACTTTTTACATGATCAGTGAGTACTAAATGCTCTTTTTAGACAGTGAGGTGGTTTTAAATGACATTATGTTTTCATAGAACATTAAACCTTCTAGGAAAATGTGATTTCTCCCTCTTATGATTTTTCCAGAAATATTTAAAGAATAAATCAGTTATGAAATCCACAAAATAGAAAAAATGAAAAATGTAATGTAAATAAATATAAAACCTTCTTCTGGCTAACAGAAATTTTAAATAATGAATTAAAATGACAAAATATATATGATACCAGTTAGCAACCTTCCCCAACAGACATTTATGAAAAATACTCATACCTTGTGAACACTATTCAACTTTATACATACGGTATATTAATTCCATATAACTATATAGATTTTAACTTAAAATTTGTAACATATATGTTAGGTTGTGCATGTATGTTGTAATATTGCTGAACCGTCAGGTCGGTTCAGAAAGAACATGCTTTTAGTGCACTGCGCTGCTTTTTAATTGTTTTTCTATGTAAACAAACTTTGTGGACTTTTGACATCTACGTCTCGTGCATCGGCATTGTGTTTTTAAAACCCTGTTTCCTGTTAAAAGAAGTTCAACTTTAAAAACACATCTCAAGATGCTGCGTTCCTCTTCAAGAATGTGTTCTGTGTGAAATGTGCAACGCCCCATCGGAACGTATCGCTAACAGGTTGTGACCATTTTTACAAAATGTTCTTAAATAGACATGTTCATTTTCTTTGTAAACAGAAATCTGTTTCTCATTTTTGTTTGTTTGTGCTTCTGTACTTTTATGTGGGCCTCTTTATGTCCTTCCAGATGTCTATTAGCTGCTGTGGGGATCCCAGGATTGTCGTAATCACCTTGAAAAAATCCTCTCGTATATATTGTCCCAGATAGGCTCTAAACTGTGAAGGGTTTGGGGGGGATGAGGGTGCAACGCCCAACTGTTTCAGACAAGCACCCACATATGCGTCTTCTATGTTAAAGGCCTTTATGTCCATGGAAGCCTTAACTATTTTTTCTGGCAGGTCATTGGAGAAAACATATCCCATTCCCAGCAGGTACGTGGGGTAGTTCGGTTCGGGGTACAGATCCTCTGACACGTACCATTTTGAGTTTTTGTCTCTGATGACGGGCCGGTTCCACATCACCATTCCAGTGATGTAGTTCTGTCTGGGTGTGTCGGGTGACAATAGGAGGGTCATCAGGTTTTCCAGGTTTAAGAACATGTCAGAATCAACCTTCATACTGAAAGTCGCTTGAGGGCAACGAGTGGCCAGCCAGTCCATGATCACCATCGTCTTTATGGTCAGGTTGAAGTACGAGTCCACAAAGTTGCTCTGCAGTAAGTCTCTGTGTTGTCGGCTCTCTTCCTCCAGCTGCTGTTGAGCTTTTTCAGAGTCGGATCCTCCAGTCAAACCCACCAAGAACAGAGTAATCACTGCTTTTCCCTGGACTGTGCTCTCATTCCCCCACGTGCTCCGGATGGCGTTACGAGCTGCTACCTGATTGGGCGCCACAGGGACCATCAAGACCAGGAATGGACTGTGCTTACATTTATCAGGTTCATCCAGGATGAAATGATAATTGCTTGGATGAGCTATGTGATAATAAATTGCTGTACCTCTGTTTTGGATTTGTTGACCTGGTAAAGGTACTAATGTATCTTTTTGATTATGATCGGCCCAAATGCCATCAGTTACCTTATAATGAGTCTGATTCATGATTTTAGTAAACCATGTTTTTGGGAAAAGTGTGTCCAAAGTGAAATCATAGGCGAAAGCAATGGCAGACACTAAGAATGTCAAGAAAAGCAGCAGAATAAATGTAGTTTTAATTGTTTGTGGACTTCTATCCTGAACCAAACTGCAGAGAAAAAAAGAGAAACATATTTCACCGTGAGACTCATTTTGACCTTTTTTTTTTTAATTAAAATATAATGTACCACAAATATAACTGTTGCAAATCTTCAACGTCTACATGACAGGTTGTCATATGATATGAACAACCAGTTAGTAATGATAGTTTCATGAATTTTTTATAACACAGAACTTCATTTTGACACGGATGTAAAGATAGCTTGCGGTAAGTCTGATTCAGAGAATTTATTAATTGAAGGATTCGTGATTCAAATCGTATAGCATTTCCGAACCATAATAAGAACTTCTGTAGATGTATAACAGAAATAAAGTCAGTCTGGTTAATAATAAGTGAAGCTGGTTGTTCAAGTTGTTCAATCAGATCTTGAGAGATTTAATGTCTTCTTTTATCTTCAGTTGATTTCTTAATGATTTCTTCTTTGGATCAAAAGGATAGGACGAAAGATATGCGGATTTATTTTAATAGTCGCCTTTGCTCATATTTACCAAGAGTGCCAATATTAGAGGAGAGAACTGCATTCATGCTTGCAGGTGATTTGCATTTATGTGTTTAATTTCCTGGTAAAGCCAAGTTTTGACATTACACCTGCGGTAAAAATTCTGTAGAAACGCCATGCCCCTTATGAATCACTTGGGAATAAGATCTCTAGTGCTCCACTAACCTGCTGTACAGCACTAACCAGACAGACTCCTGACAATGCCTTCCAATACGCTATAATCACGCCCAGGTGGATCTCTTCCAAAAGAGTACAACAGTTTTTATAGAATAAGTGTATATCTATACAGACAACTGTCTAAGCGCTCTTGTTATAATCAGACAGCTAGATCTAGATTTGTTTCCTCTTTTGGTTATATTCAAACACACATTGTCACACGTTGGCCAAGTGTTGGGGTCATTTAATTTTCAAAAGCATACAAATGTTAATTCAAATCTTAATCCTGCAACAAATTGGAACGGTAGTTATGTTTCATTAAAAATGAAAATTTCCTTCACACACCCTATTTGTTTTTGTCATAGATACACCTTTTTTTATTGATTTCTGAATTAAAATTCATGATTTTAAGCTAATGTTTAAATTTCATTTTTGATTGCCAGGCGTATCACCTTTCATTTGTGTTTCCCTTTTCTATCTCAAATATAAAAACACGGAACAAAACAAGGGGAAATGTTTTTGTGAATCTATAAGCACCTTCTTCTAATCAATTCAGATATTCAACGCTTAGCTCAGCTGCATTCAAATGATTTAATCTGATTTTGACCAGTTGAATCTCAAAGCCCATTAACTACTTTATTATAAGTTACTCTAGTTCAGAGATCTTCAACCCCGCTCCTGAGGACCCACTACTGTCCTGTAGTGTAGAGTTTAGCTCCAACTCTAATCAGACACACTTGAACCTGGTTGGAAATAAACTGACAGTGGGATCCCAGGAGCAGGGTTAAAGACCTCCGCTCAAGTTCATAATAAGGCATTGTATGTTAACAACACAAATAGCATCACAAAATATAATAAATAATAAAAGGATGGGTGAGCTTACCTGTGACAAAAGTTTTTAACAGCCATTCCGGTGTGTTCGATCAGTGACAAAAATATTCCTTCCTGAATAGTCTCAGACCTAACAACCTGTTAATAGGGGCGGGGTTAGGAAGCTTTTTCTCTCTCTCTCTCTTTCTTTTTTTTTTTTTGCACCTATGATGTACAGGTGAACAAACCCACAGCTGAAACTTGTCCTCCTTAAATGAAAATACTCATATCACAGATAGATAGGTAGATAGACAGAGATAGTTCGAAGCTACACATCTAGAACCTATGGGAACATCCTCTCTAAGGTATTGTCCTTATTATGGCGTTAGGTTTGTTGCCATGAGTAACATGATAGTTACACACTTGCCAGGAGCCATGATATTGTCAGAGTGAATTTGATTCTTTCAGGAAGTGAGGTGAAAAGCTGCTTTTAAATCTTAAAGGCAAATATATGCACAGGATGGAATAACATTTCCTTCAACAATGACACCCCCACATCTCCAGGGAACCTGCGTATTTCTAATTGGTTTGTTTACACTGATGATCGGAACATTCATTGCCAGTTTCAGTGTACGGTAGTTTTTGTTTATTGTTCTCATAGTCTCAACTGTCTTGCAAATGGATGAGCAGTAACCCATAATAATGTTGTGAAACCAGTATTTCTGGTTGTATTATCTCTTTTTTTTTATGGACATATAATGTACTGATCGCAATACAATTTTTTTTTCACAGTTGCTGTTGCAGCAGTGCGGACTAACAGTTGTCTCACATATAGTGAGTACGGAAAGTATTCAGACCCCCTTAAATTTTTCACTCTTTGTTATATTGCAGCCATTTGCTAAAATCATTTAAGTTCATTTTTTTTCCTCATTAATGTACACACAGCACCCCATATTGACAGAAAAACACAGAATTGTTGACATTTTTGCAGATTTATTAAAAAAGAAAAACTGAAATATCACATGGTCCTAAGTATTCAGACCCTTTGCTCAGTATTTAGTAGAAGCACCCTTTTGATCTAATACAGCCATGAGTCTTTTTGGGAAAGATGCAACAAGTTTTTCACACCTGGATTTGGGGATCCTCTGCCATTCCTCCTTGCAGATCCTCTCCAGTTCTGTCAGGTTGGATGGTAAACGTTGGTGGACAGCCATTTTTAGGTCTCTCCAGAGATGCTCAATTGGGTTTAAGTCAGGGCTCTGGCTGAGCCATTCAAGAACAGTCACGGAGTTGTTGTGAAGCCACTCCTTCGTTATTTTAGCTGTGTGCTTAGGGTCATTGTCTTGTTGGAAGGTAAACCTTCGGCCCAGTCTGAGGTCCTGAGCACTCTGGAGAAGGTTTTCGTCCAGGTGTGTGGCTTTCCTAATCAAGTCCAATCAGTATAATCAAACACAGCTGGACTCAAATGAAGGTGTAGAACCATCTCAAGGATCATCAGAAGAAATGGACAGCACCTGAGTTAAATATATGAGTGTCACAGCAAAGGGTCTGAATACTTAGGACCATGTGATATTTCAGTTTTTCTTTTTTAATAAATCTGCAAAAATGTCAACAATTCTGTGTTTTTCTGTCAATATGGGGTGCTGTGTGTACATTAATGAGAAAAAAAAAAGAACTTAAATCAGTGGTCTCAAACTGCCAGCCCGCGGGCCATTTACGGCCCGCCCTCCCCCTCCATCCGGCCCGCAACTGATCTCAAAAATAAAACATAATCCGGCCCGCAAAATTTTTATTATTATTCTTCTCTAGTTGCTACTTGTCTGATATGCAAAGAAAAAGTCGCCGTTCTAAGGGGCATTCACATATCACGTCACATACGCGGCCGCGCCGCGCCGCTTCTTTCCAATGCGCTCTCGCTCCAGTTGCGTCTGTCGTTGCTATGCAACCATGAGCCGCGCTCTCAACCGTGTCGGTTCTATTATGAGCGCGCTTGCCTAAATCACAGTAAAAGCACTCGACTTTAAGTCACGAGCGTCGATTTAAACCACCGAAACGCGTCCAATGCAGCCATTGAACGTTACCGATGCTCAAATGGCATCTTGGACAAACGTGTCTCAGCTGTGTGAGCACAAGTGTTGCAGGTGTCTGTCAAGAAACATAAGAGTGTACACATGTATTCAGGGATTGTATTTGTTCAGTACAGTGTTGTTCAGTGCAAGATTTTAATGCATTTAGGCTAACATAAAGTAAGGGAAAATACTTCCACTAAATGTTTAAAACTAATAGCTAATGTATGTAACAATGAGAGATTTTTATTTTTTGGCAAAATAAAATTGATATATATAGCTCCAGTTTTTTGTTTATTTCTGACCCCTCCAGGAGTCCATGCCACAAGCAGGGGCGGAGCTACGGGTGGGCCAGGCCCACCCAGATTGACAGCTTGCCCACCCAGTCAGATCCAAGGAAATATATATATTATATGGGCGTCGGAAACATTGTAACCATTGTACTTTTTAAGACCAATATATTGGACCCACTCACTTTTACCGTCTCTAATTCAGCATTTGTCTAATCCCCACCAGGTGATGCTACTCCACAAACCACCAACAGAACATAAAAAACATCAAAAATAAAGATAGTTTTTAAAACATCGCCAAGTAAAACGCGTTTATAAAGAAATGTCTCTTTACGACCACAACAAACGCGACACTTTTCAGACGCGCATTCCGACTTCCTCAGCGCGAGGCGCAAGTCAAACGAGCGCGGAAAAGGTAGCTTCAGTTTAACAACAGTGAACTGTAGTCAGATGAGATGTTGTCAGGCTATGCCAGTAAAACTCCAAACAGCCTACTGTGCTCGAGGCGCGAACTCAAGAATTGCTCGCGCAAATGCGCCGGCGCGCGCTGCATATTATTTTATTATAGCTTAACTAAAGCGCTAAAGAAACTACGGGCATGCACCGTCGTTATTCTGTTGTAAATTAAGTCATGAAATTACCAAACATGCGATTAAAGCTGCCTCAAAACTGTGCATGTATGTATTTATTGACATGGTTTTAAAGCTATTGTTATCCAATTTGTTGGCCTTAAAACGTCTTAAAATGCATATATGTACACCAAGGAAATCAAAATTTTCTCGGGGGAGCATGCCCCCGAACCCCCCCTAGCATAATACATTTTGTAACCTCAGTAATTATGAAACCCTGCGTACGGCCCTGCTTCTTTTCTATCGAACGAAATCAAAGGTAAACGTGTATTCCTCCAGTTGTGCGCGCTTTGGGACTAAACATTGTATGCACTGTGTGATCAATGTGTGAAAATAAATGGGAGCAAAAATGCGATTGAATGTAAAGGTTTGTGTCTCGTTGTTCTATTAAAAAAAAAATAAAAAAAAAAATCAATAACTACCGATTGATTGGCATTTTATCTATCTATCTATAAATTGCATAAAAACAAATTTGGAGGGAGGACCCACCCACATTGTTTTTGCTTCCGACGCCCATGGATCGCCTCTTATTTAACACAGACATACGAATTTCTTATCGAATGGAGATGTTTCTTTCTTTTAGGTAGCCTACAATTATTCGCGGTGTTCATTTTTGAGACGTGCAGCCTGTTTTTTATTTATTTTATTTTACAAAAGTACAAGGTTTTGTTGTTATTGTGAGCGTACACGAATAAAAGTAGACCATTTGTAGTCTTGACGAAAGACTTGTTGTTTCTGTCATGAGGAAAAAATACACCAGAACGCGCCGGCGCGTTCGTCGGCCAGAGGGATAAAAATAGCCAATTTAGTTTCATATTTATATTTAAACATTAGGCTATAGAGCCTATATTATTTGTTAAATTTCACCTATGTTGATTATGAAAAGTGAATAGCATGACAGATGCGCATATGTCGGGAGACATGCAGCTGGTCAGACATGAGTTTGTCCACTTCATTAAGTTTTGTTTTATAGTAAGCCTTTCTTTAAAGTGAATTTCGTTTTGTAGAAATTGTATCTTAATTTCAATCACTGTTTCATCAACCAATTGCCTATATTTAATAAATAGGAAGAAAACCAAAAACGTCGGGTGGCATGTATTTAAGTGCGTAACAAACGAACATGTTTCTGTGGCCTTTGAATAAGGCTGAAGCAATATTCTGTTTTTAATGAATTTCTTAAATAAATAAATATAAATTCATTCGATGAATCCGAACGTATGTTTACATGAACGCTAAATAAAGTGATCGGGTTAATGTGTGAGCGTTTGTCACAAGTTTCAAATCAGTATTTATTTATTTATTTATTTTTTATTTATTTATTTTTTTTATCGCAAGCTGACTTTTTTGTTATTTTTATTTATCCATATAGCTGCCTGTTACCATGCCAGGTTATTTCCAAATTATTATTATTTTTTTAATCGGTTGGTGCTGTTGGTTCAGGTTGTAACTGCAGTTTTGTCTTGTTCTTATCTCGTAGATTTACTTGAATTGATATTGTCACGTAATATTATATTAAATAACGTAATTTGAACTTGCCATACCTTGACTTTTTGTGAATTGACGCCACTTAGGGACGGTCCATCATTTTTTCCCCTCCCAAATTAAGCCAGTTGAAAAACACGGGATGCTGCGAATTATTCTGGCCCACCCACACTTTTAGAGGCCCACCCACAGGGACGTGCACAGGAATTTTGAGGGGCAGTTGCTCTGACCTAAAAAAAGGGCACTCCCCTACCAACGCCAACATCGACACCCCAAGTGCATTTTATCTCAAACTTGCGTCTAGTTAACTTTCTAAAGTAGAAATCGCTTCTCGGGTCGACATTAACACACTGACAAAATTATATTCAGAATTAAAAATATTTTTATACCACTTTTTAATGTGTGATTGTGTAAAGGTTTTCACGAGATACCAACCTTTCGCGAACTTGCTTCCAACACTCGTTCTCATGGAGGCGCGGTGTGCACGGAGGGGAGGGGCTGTGCGCGCGCGAGTAGTGAGAGAGACGAGTGAGTGAGAGACGCAGGTAAATGAAATGCAGCTGAACGTTTGCTCTATGAAAGACATTGACAAAGACGAAAAATAAGGACATTTAATCTATAATTTTATTTTTATTTTAGTTAGTTTTGCCAAACACACATTACAGTTTTGGTTATCGTTTTTTGTAATGCCTCGTTTTTATTTTTATTTCAGTTAATGACGGTGTTTTTTCCCACCTAGTTTTCGTTTTTTCGTCCGTTTTCGTTAACGATTATAACCTTACTCACCTTTCCGACAACGTTAAGTCGTCTCACCCGACAACCGCGACAATCTCCTTCTAGTGCCGCTCATGCAGGCTCAGCTCAGGTGCCGGTCGCGTGCAGCGCTGCAGCCAATGAAACAGAGTTTGCCCTTCCCCTACTGACTTTCACTTTCGGACGGGTGCCCAAATATGGAAGTGAATGAGGCTTTGCGATTTTTTTTTTTTTTTTATCTAGGCCTACGTGAAATTCCAGCCTGATCTCACAATCAAAACGTACATATTTAGACGTAAATTAAAACAGTCCAATACGTATGTGCCTTTACGTATTTACATTGTCTTTTACGTATTATCTGGACGTAATTACAGGTTCGATACGTATCTAAATTTACGTTAAAACAACCTCAAATACGTACAAATATAACGTGTTCTCTGACCAGTCAGTTATCCATAGAAATTTGCTCATTTGCTTTTCAATGCTAAATCTAAATTTCATTGCATATCTGCTTAATTTATGTTAAATACTTATTTTGTTATGAAGCCTTATGAAATATTAACGATAAACGTTGTGATTCCGTTGCTATGATTTAAAATAAACAATAATCTGACGAAACCAGAAAAGACCGTGTGCCCGACCGGATTGATTTCAGGGCTGCAACACAATCAGAATCGCTTCGTGGTTGACGTCTTGTTCTTTCTGGTGAGTTTTTAATTTGAATTTAATTTGTTAATGTATGTTTGTGGTCTGTTTTATGAAATATATTCTTAAGTACTCAGTTGTTGTTGTTTTTTTTATCTGATAACAAGTGGTTTTTAGCTGGTAATCGAAAAAGTGCATCGACTCTGAAGTGATGCTAGGTTTTAGCATTGGATTACGTTAGTCATTAACACTAATGGGTATTATTATTAATCTAATTTAAATTAATGTTTTTGATGCATTTGTTGTGGGGGTTTTTATTTTCTCAGATCACACTTTTTATGACACAATGGCGCATAACGATAAAGAATTAAACGAACTTCTCAGAAAAGGACGCGCTGTTGCTGTATCCCTCGGAAACGTTTATGATCGCACCCAAATGGATGCTGTCGTTAAAGAAGGCCACACTGACCCTGCCAAAATGGACCTGGATCAATGCATCAAACAAGGGCAAACGGTTATTAAAAGTCTTGACAATGCGAGTTCAATAAATAATCTGGATCATCTTTTACAAGAGTCCATCGAGCTGTTTGGACAAACAAACCAAAATGGCCCAAAGGTTAGTCTCTTTGACCATCCAAACTTTACGGTAATCATTATATTGAAAATTATTAGACTGAAAATTATGAAATATGGGTGGAACAACGGATATCATTTATTTATAAATATTGTATTATGTTATTAATTTAAGATTACGACATTCCTAATCCTATTAATCTTGAAGTGCAAAACAAAGTGTTAAGTTTTTGTAACAGAACATGAAACATTAGAGTCATAATGATGCACAGATATAGTTTAATGTTTGAAATTTGCAGGCAAAGAAGAAAAAAAGGACCCAGTTCAGTGGTAAAATCAGATATAAAATCAGAGAGAAGTCACGTCCAAAACAAGCAGCGGCTTCTACTTCACATGGTAAGGTTTTGTTGACCTAAACAATCATTTATTGTATTGTGAAGCATTAGTTTTGAAATGCAATGTTTTGACTCACGTTTACATACATTAATCAGATTCCAGAGTAAAATCAAGGCCATGTCTAAAGCCAACAGAATTTCATCATGACCAGGGTCCAGATCATGGTTAGTCAAAATTAAGATTATTACCTTTTAACATTTATTATTTTGTTGTTGTTAATTCCTGTTTATTTATATTTTTTTTGCATATAAATAACTATATATTTTTATGATGTACTACAATAAGATGCAGTTTATATGATTATATGATTAAGATTTATGACACTGCTGTAAAAATAGTGTCCACACATGCTTTGCTTAAGTGTTAAAATGACCTTTTTTTTCCACATTAGATCAACTGTGCCTGACATTGCAACAAAAAGCAATGCTCTGTTGTAAAGTTACTTAAAGGTACAATCTGTGATATTTTTTTCCGCTAGAGGTCGCTAGAAGCCTATTCAAAACAAAGGCGTAGTTTGATGACGCCAAGTTTTAGAGCGGAAACTTGGGACATGTGGTCTCCATCTCAACGGACGGTGCAAAAGAATAGGGATTGGAGTCGGGAAGAACTCATGTTCATGGATGTGATTATTAACGTTACTGTAGTGTGAAGCAGAGCAGGACCGAGTGTTGCGGGAGCTGAACGAGGAGCTGGAGCGATTGATCAACACACGCCTCACGAGCAGCGGAACTTTTATTATGACACAGTCGCCGGCGCCGCTTCCGCTTTTCCGGTCATGAGTATGAGGTTTACGGGAGCTGTCCTTGTTGACAGAACCAGCGGCAGACTTGGTAAACAGTAATTATGTTCCATAAATAAGTAACACAATCCACCATAAAACGTGCAAGAAGTAAATAAGGAACTGCTTGAAGCAAGCTAGTGGTTTGCTGGACGCTAGACACTACTTCCGCATTTGTCCACGACACTGTTATCATGTGGTTTCTACGTCAGTAAAGGCGGTAACAAAGGGTAACTGACGTCATTGACAGGCGACTGCACTGCCCCGTGTCTCTGTTTAGAATGGGAATTTTCTCATGATTTACAAGTAGTTGAAAACATTAGAGATATTGTTAGTAATCAGCTGGACAAAATATATAACACTAGCCTAGTGGTTTTTGGATATTTTACTGCGAATATCTTACATAGTGTACCTTTAAAGAGCAGCACTGCTTCATTAGACAGGACTGTTTTGCATAATTTTGACTTTTTCCTTGAACTTTTTCTTTTCTCCGGGTTGTGACAGATTCTCTTCTAAATGAGCTGCAAGACCTCCTGTCAGCTGCTAGCTTTAACATTCATTCTGAAAGTACCCCACACTTGGCATCACTGCACTGGGGCACAAGGACAGCAGCTTCATCAGAGAGATGGAGGGAGGCGAGACCCTCCTTAATCACCAATAAGCTTATAACGGAGCATAGCAAGGTACAGCAGTGTTCGGAGTGCAAGGCAAAAGTGGCAGTGGTCAAATGCAAAGACTGTTTGCCTCATCAGTATATGTGCATCGACTGTGACCTCGCTATACACCGTAAACAAGTATTCCACAATAGAAGCACCATGATTTCAGGGTTCCTCAAGGCTGTACCTCCCACCACAGTGGTGAAGCAGGACTCTGATGGGCAATACTTTCACCATCATGAAGGTACTGTTAAATTTATTTTATTATTATTATTTATGGATTATATTGATCCACATCCAAATCAAAGCACAGAGGCCATCTCTTCTCTAATATCAATGTTATCTTCTGATGTTCCAAGTAAATGACACGTGTTGTAAAAGGTCTGAAGAGCTAGTTTTAGGCTATGTTTGATTTTCCTTTGCTATAGAAAGCTAAACTAAAATCATATGTGTGTGTGAAATGAGCTATACAAATAAACTTATCTAATAACAAGCACACACTGTTAAAAATAATTTAACATGCATTCAAAAAGGTTTCTGTCCTACAGCATTTTTTTCTACTTTACCACAGTAAAGATTGTGAATATAATAGGCCTAATTAAAAGCAAATCAACTTTTATAATCCCCTGCGAAAATGAGTGTGACATGAGTGAAGATTTAGGAAAAGAAATGAGACACCATGTCCATGGAATAGCTAATATCATTAAATATGCTGCTGATAATCAGGTGAACGTAACACAAAGCCGACAAAGCTTAAATTTATTGGCTGACTTACCTCCAACGTTTCAATGGCTGTGATGTAACATTTAATTGCTAACCTGTTATTTCTTTTGTAAACAAAGCTTTGTGCTTCACTCCTGTCATAATATTCACGGTAAACAGTATTCACATAAAAAAGTGTTTTGGTGTATCACTGTCACTATCATTGTCAGACTTCCATTTTTAATTTAATTTTTTAATGGTTTTTAATGAACTTGTGAATTTATGCATTGACACTTTGTTTTTATGTTTTTTGTTTTTTATTGTAGATCGACTCTTACCAGTGGCACTTCCTAATTCCATATGTAGATGTGGAGAAGAAAAGTACACTGTTGGAATTGGGAAGTCCATTACTGTAATCAACATGAAGGGTAAGTATTTAGCATATACTAAACTATGCCCTGTTTAATAAACATGTGCATGTTTATTATCAGAAAATTGTTACATGTATGTATTCTACTTTTTTAAAAAATGGCTTTGGTGTTATTTACCATGTCATACAACACAAACACATCTGTATAGGACAGATGAAAGGTTTTACTGTATCTTGTAGTTAAAGGGTTATTTGACCTCAAAATTAAGTTTGTCATTTATTACTCACCCTCATGTCATTCCAAAACCATAAGACTATCATTCATCTTCAGAACACAAATTAGGATATTTTTGATGAAATAGATGCTCAGGATGCTTGCTCTTCTGGAAGCTCAAAAGTGCTGCATAACCAATGAGGTTCATTCTTGTGTGTTTTGCAGCATGATTGAGCTTCCGGAAGAAGTTTGTTCTTGTGCGTTATTCATATTCAGTTGAGCTTCTGCTTATTTTCGCTGATCAATGTTTATATGAAAGTAAATGCCTAAATTAAATCTGTTCATCATAACAAGTGATTGATTCTCTTCAGAAAATTGACTAAACCACTCTATTCATATGGATTAGATTTCTGATCTCTGTATGAAATTTTGAAGTATCAAAATTTCAGTTACAAAGGCAGTCAATGGAAAGAAATCTGACCGCATTCTTTCATCAGAAAGACCTTCATTTGTGTTTAAAGATGTATGAAAGTCTTACGGGTTTGGAACGACATGAGTAGGGTTGGTACCGTTCACATTTTAACCGGTACCTCTACCATTTCTCGCGCTGTTCTGAATCTCTGCTGTTTAGTGCTGCATTCGGACACGTGCCATGAGTTTACACGTTTTCTCAGCACAGTATCACAAAAGTGTTTTCATTTTCCCCATGATGTTGTCAGAGCTAAAGTTTGACCAACAACACATGGAAAATATGACTGAAAATATTTAATGTGTAAGAACATGTGGAGCATGCATGAGAGCACTTTCTGTGAAATGTAACCACAGAACATTTAGCCGTTGCCATGTGTGTTGTGTTTGAACAAGTTGCAGGAGTGTCATGACTCACATGGTCTCTCTGCCTTTCTCTAACGTACCTCTCATTTTCAGGTACCAAAATTTAGCACCGATTGATTTAATGTGACTCGGTACTCAGTAGTACCGACGTAATTCGGTCAGTACCCTTAAAAGTGCAGAGTCCAGTACCCAACCCTAGACATGAGGGTGAGTAAATGACAGGATATTCATTTTGGAGTGAACTTAGCCTTTTCTTTCCTCCCTTTACTATATATATAATAAATTTTTTTTTTTTAAGTGTATGTAATTTTTAGGGAATTATTTGTATTCCATTATCATACTTTGGTATTAAAGGGTTAGTTCACTCAAAAATGAAAATGATGTCATTAATTACTCACCCTCATGCTGTTCCACACCCGTAAGACCTTCATTCATCTTCGGAACACAAATTAAGATATTTTAGTTGAAATCCGATGGCTCCGTGAGGCCTCCATAGCCAGCAATGACATTTCCTCTCTCAAGATCCATTAATGTACTAAAAACATATTTAAATCAGTTCATGTGAGTACAGTGGTTCAATATTAATATTATAAAGCCATGAGAATATTTTTGGTGCGCCAAAAAAACCCCACACAAAATAACAACTTATTTATTGATGGCCGATTTCAAAACACTGCTTCAGGAAGAATCGGAGCACATTGATTCAGTGTATCGAATCATGATTTGGACTGTGTGTCAAACTGCCAAACTGCTGAAATCACGTGACTTTGGCGCTCCGAACAGCTGATCCGACATGCTTGTTCATTTATGCTGTGAATGAAGCAGTGTTTTGAAATCGGCCATCACTAAATAAGTCGTTATTTTGTTTTTTTGGCAAACCAAAAATATTCTTGTGGCTTTATAATATTAATGTTGAACCACTGTACTCACATGAACTGATTTAAATATGTTTTTAGTACATTAATGGAACTTGACAGAGGAAATGTCATTGCTGGCTATGGAGGCCTCACTGAGCCATTGGATTTCATCAAAAATATCTTAATTTGTGTTCTGAAGATGAACAAAGGTCTTACGGGTGTGGAACGACATGAGGGTGAGTAATTAATGAGAGTTTTCATTTTTGGGTGAATTAACCCTTTAAGTCTCATTTACTGACTATTATTTTGTAGGTCGCTACGAATTGTCATTGCCCCATCTTCATTGTGAAAAATGCAGAGAAACATGGATACCAGGTGTGTTTGAAATGCAGAACAGTGGCTACTGGCCTGCAACCATGAACTTCTGCACGATTTATGACGAGGAAGTCTTCATGTCCTTTGAAGACTTAAAAATGGCTGCTCCAGGATTGTCTCGTTTAGCATTCACAAGAATGCTTGACATGAAGACAGTGCACTATGGCAGAGTGAGTACCTTTTCTCATATACTTATAAACCATAGCATTAAAACATTCTGACTAATTATTTTTAAGCTCCAAACTCATGCAAACAAAACGTTTTTGTATTCAGAACTTCAGTCAAAAATCCCAGGAGATGAGCAGTGTAGTCCATATTTACACCTGGATTTAAGGGTGCTTTGACACTAGCACTTTTGCTAGTTCGAGTTTGTTGATGGTTCATTTGGATTATATGAACATCTTCTGAACTCGGGTGGACACCCTTAGATGCATTTTGGTTGATCGGATCACCAGTAGATGCAAGAGACCATTCCCGTTTACACCAGGGGCCTGTACTGTGATAGTAGTTGAACAAACTCAGGATTATAGTATTAGTTTAGAGTTGACAAAACCACACCACCTCAATCCGGCTTTGTTGGTAGCATGATGCTGATCATCAACTTTCTCCGACAGCTCAGTATTTGATCCTGAATTTGTGAAGTGTGTGTGTGTGCACATGAAGGTGTAACATCAATAGTGAAGATCCAATCGCATGCCTTGCAACAGAGAGCAAGAGGACTAGCAAGATTCAAAACTTTTGCTGAAGGTTACACACATTTTCACTGAAGAAAATACTTGTCCATGAAAGAGATATAGCGATTTAAACTTGAACATATAAGGTCACTTAGTCATTTTTAAGCATTATCTATTGATTCTTCAGCTCATTTTTATTACATGTGATCTGTATACATCAAAATTAATTTAAGCTAAATGCTTAATAATAATAATAACAATTGCTTGTGTGTAGTTGATTAAAAAAAGGATTTATATAATTATATGATCTATATTGTTATTAGTTTAACTATATAGTGACCTTTAATTTGGAGCGACTTTATTGCTTTGGATGTGTCAGATCACATCTGATTGGCCCAATTTCGGTTTGAGATCTCTTATAACCACAACAAAACCTCCCCTGGAGCATGTTTGCAGTGTAGTGTAAGTTACTATGGCAATGAACAGAGCTAAAAACCAAGCCAAATTTTAATTCTATATAAAACCCAGGATTACCTGCAAACTAATCTGAAACTTAACTGGCTAGCTAGCTAATCTGACTTCATGGTACAGGGCCTTGGTATTTTAATCTGTCTCTTTTGTCAACTTCTATCCAAATTTCTAAGAGAGGGGTGTCTTTTGGCAGGTAAATGTATGGGCTTTAGATTACCAAAAACATATAGAGAGCAGTAGCTTTTGTTACTGCTCTTATAACCACAAAACCATACCTACCATAGTGAGTGAAACCAAACTTCTTAAAAAATCTTAAAACCAAACCTGGGTGTTTAGCCAATTTAGTTTAAATCTCATCTGACTTGTGCACATCCCATAATCTTCATGCATTAGGTCAGTAGATGGAGAGTGGGCGAACTTTAGAGAGGCTGCATTCAACCACAAGTGCATTTACACTATGAAAGAAATCTGGTTGAATGCATTTTTGACTACCTCTGGAAGTGGTCAAAAGTGGACAATCTCAAAATGTTTGTTGGTCCCATCTGGCACCAACCATCATCCATTTGATTATCAAATCAAATTCAGTGTAGTGCATAAAGTTAAGATGACCTATTTCTGCATGATATTGTTAATATCAGTGATCCAAATGTTATAAACTGCTAAACTCCTGGGATTTTGACACCTAGAACTGTCTCTATCATCTCTATCACTTACCCAGAATTGAGACAAAATAAATAAATAAAACTGCAAAGCAGTTCTCTGAGGAAAAACACCTTAATGACCAAATAACAGTAGAATTATTCAGTAGAATTGTGAACAGAATAGCATTTTTGAATAGCTTTTTACTATTTCAGTGAACAAGGAGGTCCATGATAATATTATTCTGGCTGTTTTAATGTTTTGGTGGTCAGTATATTTAACTTGTAGAGGATGGTGGATATGGAAAAGACTTACAATGAACAATGAACAAGCCTAGAATTTAATAAATTTTATATGTATCTTTATCTAGTCTGGTACTTTTTGTGGCGATACATTTTTGAAGAGCTTTTTTGAGTGGTCCATCTGCCGTTATGAGGTTGACAAGATCTGCGGCGAACAACATTTCATGTGCCCAGCTTGTACCCCTCTAATGCTGGCAGTTGCTGTGGACGGCAACAGAAAACTTCACCGCTTCAAAAAGGCTGGGAAGTAAGTGTTTAATAGTTGTTGTTGGTTGACTTAATCTTTTTGAATGGCAATATTTTTTTATACCATTATGACTTAATGTTTTGTGTCTGTAATACAAAGACCTTGGAGCAGAATGTCTCATACTGTGAGGACTGTTTATATACATTATATACACACCCTAACAAAAGTCTTGTCGCCTATCCAGGTTGTAGGAACAACAAATAATAGCTTGATTTCTAGTTGATCATTTGGAATCAGAAGTGGCTTATATGGCAAAGGCCTCTAGATTATTTTATTACTTATTATCAATAAAATTATTATTTTACTATATTATTATTTTACCAAACTAAAATCTTATCATGCCTTGATTTTTAATTATTTAATTAGGACAGAAAGGTCAGAATTTGCTTAGTTAGACAAAAGTCTTGTCACATATTTAAAGGATTCAACCAATCACAGATTAGAGCGTAACACATTTCCAGGTGTGTAGAAGAAGAAGAACCCCAGCACACCCGAACTTCATTTGAAATGCATCCTGACCTCTGACAGCATGTCAAAGATTCAACCACAGACCAAAGTGCTAATCATCAAGAGCCTGAAGACCGAGTCTCCTGCTGATGTAACAGACATCTTTAATTTATCTAAACGTCAAGTGGAGAGGATAAGAAAAAGATTTGAAGAAACTGGTGAAGTTTATGACAGGCCCAGGTCAGGCAGACCCCGTAAGACAGCTGTTCAAAAAGACAGTTTGTTGGTTCGACAGTCCAGGGACAGCCCTTTTTCAACTGCAGCAGAGCCACATAACCACTGGTCACCAGAAACCCCTGTATCTACAAGAACAGTTTGTCAAATTCTGTCACGCAACACAAAAAAATCATGTTGCATTTGCCAAGGCCCACAGCTTGCAGGAAGGATGGGCTGAGGAAAAGTGGCAGGTTGATTTTTCCAATTAATCATCTATTGAACTGCATCCCAATCATCGCAAATACTGCAGGAGACCTATCGGAGCCCACATGGACCCAAGATTCACACAGAAAACAGTCAAGTTCGGTGGAGGAAAAATCATGGTTTGGGGTTACATTCAGTATGGGGGCGTGTGAGAGATCTGCAGAGTGGATGGCAACATCAACAGCCTGAGGTATCAAGACATTCTTGCTGCCCATTACATTACAAACCACAGGAGAAGGCAAATTCTTCAGCAGGATGGTGCTCCTTCTCATCCTTCAGCCTCCACATCAATGTTCCTGAAAGCAAAGAAGGTCAAGGTGCTTCAGAACTGGCCAGCCCAGTCACCAGACATGAACATTATTGAGCATGTCTGGGGTAAGATGAAGGAGGAAGATGAAACCAAAGAATCTTGATGAACTCTGGGAGTCCTGTAAGAATGCTTTCTTTGCCATTCAAGATGACTTTATTAATAAGTTATTTTGAGTCATTTTCGCGATGTATGGATGCAGTCCTCCAAGCTCATGGGGGTCATACACAATATTAATTCTTTTTCCATTGCACCATGACTTTATGCTCTGTACTGTACATTTTTTCTGTGAAGTGACTTTTGTCTAAGCAGAGTCTGGCCTTTCTGTCCTAATTAAATAATTAAAAATCAAGGCATAATAAGATTTTATTTTGGTAAAATAAACATAATCTAGAGGCCTTTGCCTTTCATATAAGCCACTTCTGATTCCAAATGATCAACTAGAAATCAAGTTATTATTTGTTGTTCCTACAACCTGGATAAGCGACAAGACTTTTGTCAGGGTGTGTATATAAATAATATATATAGAATATATGGTCTCACTTTATATTAAGTGGCCTTAACTACTCTGTACTTGCATTAAAATTAATAATTTGATACAATGCATTTATTGTGTACATGTTTTTACATTGTACTTGTATTTTAAAAGCACCTGCATGTAATTACATCTGTAATTAATTTCTGTAATTACATTTATAATTACACTGTTGACCCATATGTTGACCCATAATGTATTGTGTACATGTAATTTTGTTTTATTAGTTCTGAGGACTCTGGCTACTTTGAGGGGTTGTTTCTTTGCAAAGACGATGATGTTTCCTCTTTTGTTCAATACATCCGCAAAGAAGTGCAACATGTAAGTTTACTATACTTGCCAACAGATTGCTTGCAAGTACACATGATTCATGATTTTTTTTGTGTGTGTGTGTGTGTGTGTGTGTGTGTGTGTGTGTGTGTGTGTGTGTGTGTGTGTGTGTGTGTGTGTGTGTGTGTGTGTGTGTGTGTAAAATTGTATCCGGTGATTTCACAAAGTCATGTTTACACGAATGAATCATGCCTGTCTGCTTTTTTCCTCTCTATCCCAAATGCCATTTTTTCCTTCTTATCTTGTATTTCATGTAGGTGGGAGGCAAAGGTGTCTGTGGATCTTCAGAGTTTGCCGCTGCAAAGGAGTTTTCCTGCAAGACCAGCAGTAAGCTGGATGAGGAGGGAATTGAAGTCGCAGTCTGTAGGCATGGCGTTCTTTTGAGGGCACTCAATATGTTCAGAGGAGAGATCTATGCTTACCCTTTGTACCTGCAGAAAGAGCTCTGCACAGAAAATGCTACTTTCTTTTGTGCCGACATCATGTGCAAATACTGGCCATACTTGATAAAAGTTTGCCAGGCCTGCCCAGAACTGAGACATCTTCTGAAAATGAAGCCATTTCTCTCAGTTATGCATGCGAAAGTACATGGTGTGAAATGTGAGGTATTTTAGACCAATGTGTTCACATTGCCTATTTTATATTTGTATTCTGTAAAAGCCTGCATGTATTAAACTTCTTACTCAATAGATCAAATGGAGTGGAAGCTTTCAAACGGGCGCTGCATATACCATGGGAGAAGAAGTGGAGCAAGCGAATAGTTTTTTATCAAGGATTGGTATAAGCACTAAGTTCATGTCCAAAGCAGGTTAGTATGTTTGTATGTAATGTTGGCCTCAATAACTTTTCCAAATATTTAAATTTACAAATAACTCTTCCCAAAAGTTATGTGAGTCTTTGTTGTTGAGTGTTAAGTATACTTAGTTTGTTTGTTTTTGATTGACAGGGCGCACAGATTTGCTCACATTGCAGTGTATGGGGTGGAACAAAATGAAGGTTCAGAATATGTGCCAGACTCTTTGCACACGATACCAAAAGGCAATCTTTATTTATATTTGTCTTTTTTATTTGTTTTAAGTTAGGGCTGGGCGATATATCGCATGCGATTCTCACGTGCATTTCGTCAGTAAAGCCGGTTCCCTGATTACAGCTAAATCGCCATCACCTGCTTTCAAATGGAGCGCCTTTTAATAGACAGAGCCGTAGTTCACTGATAAGCCACGCAAAATCGGAACAAAAATCGAAGGCGATTCATCTTCGATAATGAACGCGATATTGCGTGGCTTGTCTGTGAACTACGGCTCTGTCTATTAAAAGGCGCTCCATTTGAAAGCAGGTGATGGTGATTTAGCGGTAATCAGGGAACCGGCTTTACTGACAAAATGCGCGTGAGAATCGCATGCAATATATCGCCCAGCCCTATTTTAAGTGTAAAGCATCAGTCTCTTCTAAAGTGGCAGGAAATGTTTGAATTGAATGAATGAATGAATGAGGCATTTATATAGCTTTCATATGTACTACTGTACACCCAAAGCGCTTTACAATCATGTCAGGGGTCTCTCCTCATCCACCACCAGTGTGCAGCATCCACTTGGATGATGCGACGGCAGCCACAGTACAACGGCGCCAGTGCGCTCACCACACACCAGCTGAAGGTGGAGAGGAGAGAGAGTGAAAGAGCCAATTCAATGGATGAGGATTATTAGGAGGCCATGATTGGTATGGGCCTATAGAGGGAATTTGGCCAGGACACCGGGGTTACACCCCTACTCTTTACGAGAAGTGCCATGGGATTTTTAATGACCACAGAGAGTCAGGACCTCGGTTTAACGTCTCATCCGAAGGACGGTGCTTTTTTTGACAGTACAGTGTCCCCGTCACTATACTGGGGTGTTAGGACCCACACAGACCACAGGGTGAGCACCCCCTGCTGGCCTCACTAACACCTCTTCCAGCAGCTACCTGGTTTTCCCAGGAGGTCTCCTATCCAGGTACTAACCAGGCTCAGCCCTGCTTAGCTTCAGTGGGCAACCAGTTGATTTTAGTTGATTTTCAGGTATTTCTCAGAAAATGTCATCTCATTCTCATTAAGTAACAATTGTAGACCAACACATTATAGAATTGAAATTCAAATTATTGAATTATTCTACAATGATGATTCATTTCAAATATTCAGTGTAGTTTGGAAAAATCTTTGTGAAACTTTAGACTGACTTCTTAAATTTGGAAAGTGGACACCAGCAGTCCAGACTGTAAACAAATTGATGTGCTGTGTCATGACCTAGAGAGCTCTTCACACCAGATATCATAAAATATATCAGAAGCAAGCAGTTCTTTAAGGATGAGAGGTCAAAAGTGTTTTTCAGATGTAATCCAATCCATTGGAAACACTTGGTTTATATTATTGCTGCTAAAGGAGGATCAACACCTTTCCTTTTCACTTTCGCTTACTTTTGCCACAGCGCTGAGAATGTCTGATGGGAGATTCAATGTGATTATATTTCAAGACATTACTGATTATAATTGGTTTTGTGTTATTAGCTTAAGCACATTGTGATTAACCTATGCTTTTGACTTTCATGAAGATGACATTTTGTGACCAATTAATGCAGAAAACCAACCAATAACAAACTCTTAGAATTGTATCGAATTGTATTGTATTAGAATTGTAAACTCTTAGAACCATATCACTTGTTTACTGGTTTGTACCTTTCAGACTCAGCAGAATCTACAAAAAGAGACAGAAAACCTACAAGACATGAAAACGGAACTGGCTGTGGATGATGGAGTACTCCATCAGTGGGTCACAGATGTACAGGAGTGGGCCCACAGTAGTATGTAACAGCTATATGGCATTCAGTTTACATTTGCAAAATACTATCACTGCAGTGTGCTACAACTTGTGATTGAGCAATTCATTTGTAGGCTCGTGGGTAATCCAAGGCACTCGAATCAAGTACAAAATAATGGTAAAAAGTCTTTATTTCATCTTGGCTATTTCTTAAAAACAGGTGACACATACAGACTGCACAGCTACGCATTGCAGCTGGTATTACCTTTGTCAGGGTGTGTAAATCTGTTTTTAAGAAATAGCCAAGATGAAATAAAGGCTTTTCCTTTTTAAATTTTTTCTTTGCATCCAAAGAGCACTGAGATGGAACTTACACCCCATGCAGTACTTCATTTGTTTAATTGTTTTATGTTTTTAGATTGTTTTATTTATTTTTAAACAGCAACTGTAGGAGAACGTGATGCTGCAGTTCAGCCAATAAGGAACACAATGGAAGAATTATCTTTGTGCATTAAACAACGGCAACATCGTCTCTACAGACACACTGGTATGTTTGATATAAAAGGAAAGAAATACTTATTCTTTGTCTTTATCATTCTTATCACTATTGCTACTGTTATTGTTGTCAATAACAAATAGTAATACAAAAATGCCCCATGTCAAATCATTATGTTTCAGCCACAAACAAAGGACGAAATAAAATTAGAAGAAAAATAAATGAGGAGAGAAAGAAGCTGGCTTCTGCAATTGAGCAGTACAATGCCCTTGTTGACCCTTCCCTCAAGATGCTGTCCATTGAAGAGGTCCTACAGAATGACTACGTTTTCCCCTGGCAGCTAACAGAGCAAGGTCAATGATGCATAACATCGGTATTCACATCGAAGTATATAGTCAATATGTCTTTGTCATTTACATGATATACCTGTATTGTGTAGATGATGTCAACCTCTTGACAAAGAAGAAGGTCTTTGACAAGGTGATGTTAATTCAACGACTAGAAGAAGAACAGACTATCGTTGTGCAAGAGGCAAAGCAGCACTGGCTTTATCTAAGAAGTCAGGAACACAAACTGAATAGTTTGCTTGATACCATCATTTCCGGTGGTAAGAACCTAATTTTTTTTTTTATACCAGGTGTTCGTAATCTCACGATCCCACATAAAATATTAACTTAACCCTCTACCGCACGCATTATGATAAATCTATAAAAAAATATTTGACTCTTTTTCTTTTCTTAGAATGGCGTAACTTAAAGTGCTGTAAAAAAAAAACAATTTGGAAAAAAATATTATTTTAAGGTACTTTATGATATGTTGCCATATGGCAACAACGTACAATAGTGGAAATAACTTAGAATAAGTGTAAGTGTATATAGTTAATATTTTTCCTCAGAAATGTTGTTTGTATTCAATCAATTGGTGCTATTATAAGCTTTAGCAGTAAATATAAACAATACCTTATACTTATTTTCCAACATCTTGTGTTTTTCCATTCTCTTTTGTTGAATAATGCTTTATATTCTTTATATTTCAATACATTTTTCATGAATATGATTTAAATTGCAAATGTAGACAGTTAAAAACAAATCTAATACTGTTCATCATGTATCATAAAACTTTGACATAAAACCAAAAACATTGCAGTTCATGAAAATTCAACATTACGCAATCTTACGAGAGGAAGGTTATGAACATGAACCCCCATAATCCTTGAAACTTCACCTTTTTTCTGTATGAAACTTCAAAAAGCATTTTTTTTTTTTTTTCAGAGGTGAGACACATGTAGACATCACATTTGGTGCACTTCACCCTAACAATACACTTACAGCCACTTGCACCTGCCTTTTTGAGACACAATGGTAGGCCAGTGGTAGGTCTGGGCCAGTGTACTGGCTGTGATGGCAGGTCTCTGATGTTGATTTCATCCATAATACAAATGCCATGGCAGTCCTTAACATACGACTAATCAACATTATATCACTAGCATTAATGTTTTTATTGTTATAGCTTAACAGACTGCAGCTAACTTTTGCTAGCTATCTAACCTATTTTAATAATGTCATTCCATTATTGTGCAGTGTTGCCATATGGCAACACAGACATTTTCTCGATTTACTAAAAACTAATTTCATAACTTTTTTGAGTGGTGAATATGTCATCATAACTTACCTGAGATGATGTTAACATTGTTTTTGTGAATGTGACATGGGCGGGTCCTTGTTTGTTACTGACGTTTTAGTTTGCTTTCAGCAACTACCGACAAGAGACAGCAGTCTGTCAGATATCACGTCACAGAAAAAAAATTGCATGTCATGTGACTTAACCAAAGCACATCATTGGCTAAACTAAGGTCTTCTCTTACCAACAAAAAAACTAGAATGTTCTCTTAAAGAGACGGTGGAAAGGAAATGAACACAAACTGTATGTTGCCATATGGCAACACTATGCGGTAGAGGGTTAATTGTCGTTTGTGTTTTGTGTGTGTTTTATAGTTAACCCCTGGAATCTTCCAGATGATGGGATCCAAGGACTTCAGAGTGTGTTAAAGAGAAAATTACATCAGCTGAGAGCTCACCAGGAGACTGTAAAAACAAGTTATCAGGCAATTGACACCATAACTGAACATATTACTGTTGAAGAATGTGAATATTCCAGCTGGCCAGAACACTTGGAAGCCCTTTACTCAAGCAGTACAGATTTGAGCTCTGATGAAGATGATATGCTTCTGCTGTAGATATTAAATACTCTGCATGTTGTTTCTTTCTCTCACTCTATTACTCCCCTTCACTTTTCTCTTTTTCTTTTTCTTTCTTTTTTTTTTTTAATAGATATTCTCAACAACAATCATGTTAATCAATGTAAAATAATAAAAAAGTGATCATATTTTCTTGTTTGTGTATTCATTAAGAAAACGGCTACATTTTTTACTTTACAATAATTAATGTTATACTTTTATAATAGAAGCTGTTAGAGAACCTATGTGTGTGCCATTAAATAAATAAATATATATAAAAATATATTCATTATTATTATTATTTATATTATTTAATTGTGCAATTTATTGGCGTTTAAAAACATTTTTCTTAGTATTATACAGAATCGTTTATATGACTAACATTTTTTGGAAAGGAGCATGAAAAATCATTTTCACAACTGAATTGACACCACTGACCTTAGCCTCAGTGAAAGTCTTTGGGATGTGCTGGAGGAGACTTTGCAGTGCTTAACTTTTGAGTGCTTAACTTTTGCATTGTTAATGCAAGATCTTGACCAACTATTCATGAAGCTTATGATGAAAATAAATCTGAATGTGAAAGTGACTTGTGAAGGCTAAGTATGGTAACCCATACTCAAGATTTGTCTTCTGCATTTAACCTATCCAGTTAGTGCACACATATTAGGAGCAGTGAACGTACACACACTGCAAACCGTGGACACACACGCACACGGAGTAATCTTAACAATTGCATGCTGTTTGTAAGAACTGTTATTGAAGTGATTTTGAGCTTTGTACCAGAGACATTTTAGAAATGTACCATCTTGAATGACCTTATGGTTGATACCTGATTTCTGTGGTGGCCTTTCCAGTGGAAAAATGATAAATTGTGAAGAATTCTGTGTGTACACAAAATTGCCCATGTATCCATCCCCAACCACACTACTTAAAAAAAAAAAGTGAATTACAAGAGGCTGCAGTGGGCTATAGTGCTACAAACACTTAAAACATAACTGGGGATGATCCATGTTGATCATTCTGGTACATCTACTACTGCATTAAAAATGACAGCATGGACATTACTGATATCAGGCATGTGAGGAGCAAGAGGAGGTGAAGATGAAAGTTTGGCACTGTTTCTTTGTTATTTTACTGAATTATACTTGTGTAATAGTGAAGTGTACATTTATAAATAGTTTTTTGTTTACTGCCAACACTGGAAATAGGACAATGGCAAGTTGCTGCGGGTTCATCCATTATATTTATTGGTGTTCATACAAAAATATATCAATTACTATTCAATCAATCTATTATTATTATTATTATTATTGTATTACAACATTTCATTAAAATATTTCCATATTTCATCAGATGGTCTCACGATACCCATTAAAACCTATACAAGCATGATGTTAGAATAGAAAAGGGGGAAAAGATCAAATACTCCAATATTTTAATGTGATTCAGTTTGTTATCCATGATGAGGAGAATACAACTGTGTAGATTTTAATGCCCTGCCACCCCTGAGGGGCCAGTAATGACCCCTGGAAGAGCAAAAAAAATGCACATTTCAAATGGCTGTAACTCAAAGTCCGGTTGGCATATCAAAGAGAAAATCGTCAGGACAACTGCTTATGCTATGTTTACTAAATAATGTTGGGCACAGTTTTCAGACATACATGAAAAGCTGTATGGAAAGGTTTTTTAAAAGTGCTCATAGTAAAATATCAAATTTCAGCCTGTCCCTCATATATGTAATAAATGTTTGCACAATAAACATATTTAGATACAGAGTTGTCCATTAAAGATCTTATTATTTTAACATTTATCATTTCATTACTAAACGTTTTAAACTACATTACCCATATGTCTCTGTCATTCTATCAATGGAACGGGAAACATGGCGCTGTAGTTCATTGAAATGGGCAGAGATGCTAGGGTTAGGGTTAGGATCTCGGTAAAGGAGTAATTTCTCACAACATAGACGCACTTTACAGTTAACTTAATGCATGACTAACGTAATATTCACACTAAAACAAACTTTGTAAGATAAAGCGCCGTTTTATATGGGTTATAAGATAGTCCAATCACAGCGAGCTCTGCGATAAAGTCACAGCCAATAACAACCCAGCTGAACAGAGGCGTCACACTTACTTGTCCATTTATGGTAAATGACGACAGCTCTCCTTCGGTTCCGGCTAAAGGAAAAAGATTCCTTAAATATTTAATTAATCTAGTTAAACATAATAAAACTAACATTTTAAAACGAAAGACTCCTTTGTGTATTTAAACTAATGCATACAAATATATATATATATATATATATATATATATATACTCAGCAAAAAAAGAAACGTCCCTTTTTTCAGGACTCTGCATTTCAACAATAATGTTGTAAAAATCCAAATAACTTTACAGATCTTCATTGTAAAGGGTTTAAACAATGTTTTCCATGCATGTTCAATTAACCATAATCAATTAATTAACATGCACCTCTGGAATGGTCGTTAAGACCTTAACAGCTTACAAAAAGTAGGCATTTAAGGTCACAGTTCTAAAAACGCAGGACACTAAAGAGACTTGTCTACCGACTGTGAAAAACACCCAAAGAAAGATGCCCAGGGTCCCTGCTCATCTGCGTGAACGTGCATTAGGCATGCTGCAGGGAGGCATGAGGACTGCTGATGTGGCTATAGGGCAATAAATTGCCATGTCCGCACTGTGAGACGCCTGAGACAGCGCTACAGGGAGACAGGAAGGACAGCTGATCAGCTGTTCATACAAATATTTACACATTAAGTTTACTGAAAGTAAAAACAGTTGAAAGTCAGAGGACGTTTCTTTTTTTGCTGAGTATATATATATATATATATATATATATATATATATATATTGTAGCCTGATCATCTTCCAATATTTAATGTCAAACTGTTTAAAGACAAATGTAATCCCCAGACGACTGCACAACAGTAAAGCTCAGTTAATTATTAGAAAAAAAATGTATCCAGTTACAGAGGCAATCTATAGACCTTATGTAGCCCCGCCCCTTTTCAGCGTTGCTCTCGTTGTCTTTTGACTTCCGGTTTGTATTTACACAGCGATATTACATTTATGAATGAACTGCTCGTTTTAAAATCTTCCCGATCTACTGACATTTGTTAAGACATCTGCTTTAAACATAACAATGCTCGTGATAACTTTCATTAACTCTACAACAAGTAAATCCACTTAACCAACTAATTATTCTTTGACAGCGATGCCATAGAAATATACAGAGCTACCGCAAAACGGAAGTTCAAAGACAATTTTATAAAGATGGCGGCGCGCTTGTTTCTTTGGTAAATAAGGTCTATTACAGTGAAACATAACTTTAAAAAATCACTATGATGAAGTATTATTTTTACAAACCAAGAGATGAAATAAAATTTTATGTGAAAATATGTTTCATCCCTTTGAAGAGGGGAAAAAATAGCATTTTATATTATCAACTTTAATACAATATCCTTGTGATGAATGTTCACTTTTACTGTAACTAAATGAAAGGCAAATTAAGTTAATGCATACCATAAATGTTAAATATTTTCAGCAACAAAATGCTTATAAAAAATACATTCATGGGTATTACATTTACATTACCATAACCATAGATGTAGTTAAGGTGGACATTTACTGTAGTGACGCTAGAATATGGGTAGAAATGAGGCGAGGACAGTCATATGCAGAGTGAATGCACTTTATTAAACAGTGACAAAACTTCAGCGAAAACCTCCCCAATGAGGAAAAGCAGTCCTCTCAAACACGTCATGTGCAGGTGCAAAAATAACATGGGTCAGGACTCCTGCAGGGGAACCACAAAAGAGACTAAATAGAACAAACTGAGGACAGAGAAAATGGGGAGAAATATAGGAAAAGAATTGAGGAGGGTAAATGAAGAACAGCAGCTGGGACAAATTTACTTATAATACTAGAGGCAGTTCAATAGTATCTTGAAATGCATTAAGCTTTTGAAAAAACAAACAAACAAAAAACATTTTTTATTTATCTGAATGAAAAAGTTCATATGGCTCCCAGGTGTCCTTCCACTTTAATCCACTGGAAAAGAAAATACAATAAGTAAATTATTTTCATACTAAGAAACATAAAAAAACAAAACAAAAAACAAGATGCAAGTAAAACTGCATTTAAGTAGCATAATATAAGATAAAGAGAATAAAGTTCACAAACGAAAAACGGATTTATTTACAGCTTAACTAGAAAACTTGTAAAGAACATGCAAAGTATATACCATATATCCAAATATAAACCAATATCAGTATAAAAGTACATACCAGCCAGAGCAAGGCTGCCAGCGCACCTTTGTCTCTTTTTTTCCCTGAAATTAAGCAAATTACATTTATTTATTTTTTAATCGCAAAGCTGTCTGAAGCTGTCTTATAGAAATTCAAATTCAAGCTGAATAAAATAAATTAAATGTTACTTACATTTTTTGATATTCTTGTTCCCATTGTTTTCACAAATGGAAATTGTTCTTTGTTTAAGTGCACTGGGCAGTCTATTAGGAAGAGAGCAAAAACATAATTATATTACTATTTGAAAAGGACTGAGGCTTCAAACATACACAATTCTAGATGTATGTATGTATGCATGGATGGATGGATTTATGGATAGAAAATCAAAGGCATATGATGGAAATAAATGTGAAGTTCACATGTGTTACATATCACATTCGTTATTGTGTGTTACAGTTTTTCTCTATTGGTTTGGCTCATTTTTTAGAAACAGAAATTACATTCTCAAAACTCTAAGAATGGCAAAACAGTTCAGCACAACACTATAGCTATAACACTATAACACTATAGCTCACTTGCAAAAGCTCATATCTCTCCCAAAACTGTTCACTCATGTGTCAAAACTAAATTTCCTTCTCATTTAAACAGTGGCATTGTGTAAGCACTGCAAGTCAAAATGTTTAGATGTTTTGTCACAATGGCAGAGGACCATTGAAACATTCCTCATGTCCACCTTTCAGTCTTAGCCCAGTCCTTCATTGACAATGGTTACTGTACTGTTTTTTGTAGCTAACAGAATACAATTGTGTATAAAACTGAAAAAAAGAAATAGGATTTTAGGGTAAGAGTAGCCTCCAAGGTTTGACATCACACATTGCACTCATACTGCCAAGGAAATTGTAACCATTATCATTCACACACATAAAGTAACTTCCATACATCAGAATAAAAAGCAAATGTATACAGCATAATATACTGTAATATAAACACAAACAAAAAACAATGAAAATTATATGCAGCCTACAGTGCTGTTAATAAAGCTGGAGTTTCACAACTAACAGTTCTTCATTGGTCGCTGTCCTCACCCTCCCTCTCCTGGCCACTGTCCTCATCCTCCTGGCCATCCACACGCTGCTGTCTGTCTGGCCACAGATTCTCGTCCACATCACAGCGTATATTCTCCCTTGCAATGCAACGAGGGAATAAACAACGTGCATGTCGCAAGCATCCCCTACTATGATCTCCTGTAATATGCTCACACGTAGCGTCCATTGCATGGAGCAGGGACCTCTGATCTTGAGCCCAATGCTCATACACTCTCCACCTCCAAGCGGAGAAAAACTCATCAATAGGATTGAGGAAAGGAGAGTAAGGTAGGAACACCATGACCATCCTTGGATGAGTAGTGAACCAGGCCCTGATGAGCAGGCCACGGTGGAAATTCACATTGTCCCATACAATGACATATTCATAAGTCATCTAAGATGTGTGAAACTCCTCCTTCATTAGTGAAGTTCTAGTTTCACCTGACTGTCAATTGCTGTAATAAATTTATCAAATATTTCAAGGATTCATATATGGTATTCATGGTATTATGTTCTTGAGTAATTGAGTAATCTATTGTGCATGTGATGACTTATACAATGAAATGACGCTGACACGAGTGAACAACCATTAGACTGAGAATTAACAATCAGTTTAGATCAACAGGATCTATTCACTTGGAAATTGTGCTAAATGTAGGCTACCTGTACTTAATCATTCGCAAAGATGTACTGAGACATTGAGACATATACTTTGACATTTGCAATTTGATCAAATGAATGTGAAAATCAATTCTGTTTAAGAATTGAACAATTGCCAAGTGGTTTGGAGGTTTGTCCATGTCGTTTTGAGAATGTAATTTCTGTTTCAAGAAATGAGCCAAACCAATGGAGAAAAACTGTACTAGTTAAAAAGTCCAAGACAATCTTCCAGTTTATTTAAAGTATTAAAATTTAGTTTAAAATGTACATTGTAAAAACTATAGGGTAAACACTGTTTAATGAACAGTTCAGAGTACATATGGCCCCAAACTATAGATGATGACTGACAATTAATCTCATGTAGATGTTTTTTGTTACAACTTACAAACTACATTCTTTTGCCTGATGTGTGTACAGATCCTTTGAAATAGTATACAAGTCCTTTGATACTGTAATGCTGTACCATTTTTTTCCTTTTTTATTTATTACATTAGTTAAT